>JAPQVY010000068.1:30505082-31780082 GCA_028535165.1 Quercus tomentella | reverse complement strand
TTTTTTTTTTTTTTGGGAGCTTGGTGCACAATTTTAACCTAGTGCACGTCACTAAATAAGAACAAGGAATAAAGAACACAAAAGGAACAAGATAGGATGATAATAGGAAACAAAAGATAAAGGGATAGAAAACTGATTTTAGAACCTGTGCTCTGATACCAAATGATGCGAACCTCAATCGACACGCCTTGAGACCCAACAAAAATATTGGAATACTTGTCCAAGAAAGCTAAAATTCAGATTTTTGATAGAAACCTTGACCCAACGTTTATAATCGAAACGCGAACCAAAGGTATAAGTATAACACCTTGACCCAATGATTATAATTGAATCACGAACCAAAGGTATAAAGTTTGAACGCCACAAGGAAGAATCCCTGATAAGTTCACAGTTCTTGAAGAACCAAAAGAAGAGCAAAGCCTCACATTTTTTGATTTTTATTCAATAAATATCTCTATTACAATGAGTGCATGCTATTTATAAGACATAACTGAAAATAGAAAATCTAAAAACGTACTAAATAATAAAACCCTAAATAAAAGTTGATTTGGTCTGAAATTAGCAAATCCAAAATAGGAAAATAGCTAAAAAACATTCTAAATAATAAAAGCCTAAAATTAAGGTAGATCTGGTCCGAAATTAGAAGCTCCAGAATAGGAAAAATATCTATTAACTGATATGGAGCTGGAAAATCAATCAGCCATTAATCCATGCCATAAATCAAGCCCAATTAAGCCAAATCAGCCCTCAATAGCTTGAATTAAATTGATTACGCCTTCATCTTCCTTTGGGCCCAGCTTGGAATGTTCTGTGTTTGAATCAGCCCAAATCTCTTGAATCAGCCCATTAAGTGCTTCTTTGATCTTCTTGGATCTTGCTTTAGTAATAAGCCCAACTGGAACATGCAATGGATCCTTGAATGCTTGTTGATTCTCATCAGAAAATCTTCAAACCCTTTTCTTCTTCATCACCGTCAGTAGTCTGCAAAAACAAAAAAAAAATTAAGAAATTAAGCATTTCAAAATTAAAAACCCGTTTGAAGAGAGAGGATCAGATTTTCTGGGGAAAATCTTTGAACCCATCCGTTTCAGAGAGAGAAAAGTGAAAAAAGGAAAGTGAGAGAGAGAAATTGAAAAGACTAGCCGTTTTATAAATTATACAGACTAGCCGTTGACGTCTCAAATGAAATGCTGATTTTCAAATATTTAAAAAAAAAAATACTGATTTTTCTTTCTTAAAAAAATACTAATTTTTAAATAATTTTTGGTGAATAAAATATCAGTTTTCATTTTCTGAACCCCTTCTCCTTTGTGCTTTCAAAATACCAATTGATGGAAGAATCATTTAATTTTTTTTTGGAAAGTAATGAAAATAATTCATTAAAAAATCTTTGTTCTTTTGTTTTAAAAAATTAAAAGGGTTATTTTTTTAGAATATAGAAATAACCCTCAAAAATCAATTTACAAATATAGAATCACTTAATTATAATGTTATAGTTACAAGCATTGTGTTCAAGTACCTTTAAAAATCATTTTTATCATTTAAGAAAAATTAAAAGTTTCTTGTGGGTTTTAATTAGCTCAACTGGTAAAGTGTCTGATGGTTAAATAAGAGATTAAGAGTATCTCCAATCACTTTTTCAATTTTTTTTTTTTTTTTTATTGTTTGAAAAGTAAACAGTTGTATTTACCTTTTACTTACTTTTTCAAATAAACTATCAATAGACTCTCTATCTATTCTCTATCTCATTTAAATATTATTTCTTTATTCTTTCTTTATAAGTTAAAAAGACATTTAGTCAGAAACTACCCAAATTTTAGTTTTCATTTTCTTTTTTAAAGTTCAAATGTTGGTCTCAAACACAACTGAAATTACATTTACTAGATGCTAATTTGTTTTTTTGACTTAAAGCTACACTAGTCATATCATTATCAAGTCAATTATAGGAACAATTATATAATTATAAAGTCTATTTCATACTTTCAATTCTTTAGCCAAGCTAGAGATAAAGGGTAGAATTCTAAAAGCCGACTCTGTGTTCTATGCTAGTATGCACAATTTGGGCTTATGCCTTAATTTTTACTTACACAAACAAGACTGATAAATAAAGAATTGCTCATAATCCCCTGCCGCCCCAAACCCAAAGTCCTAAAAAATACATTATATGACTGTCCATCAATAAATGAGCCCATTGCAAAATCCCCTAGCTATGACCATATCCTTTTTTTTAAAAAAAAAAAAAATTAAGAAACCTTTTCTAATATATATTTTTTGGAATAATTACAAAATATCATTTTTAAACGTGAATTTGAGATGAATTTAAACTTCTTATGGCACTTTTCTACATGTTAACATTCAACAATCTGATTGGGCTGCACTTATAATTTTATGCGTCTAATTTATTATAATTGATATTGTACAGCATTTTATAGTCCAAGCGAATTTTCAAATTAGTAAGAATTGGTTCATAATTATGTCACTAACTAATAAAGAAAAAGAAACTGATTGGGCTGCACTTTTAATTTTACGCGTCTAATTTATTATAATTGATATATATATATATATATATATATATATATATATATATATATATATTTATGTAATAATTGATATTGTATAGCGTCTAATCCAAAGAGACAATGTCCAAAGGCAATGTTGTTGTGCCATTAACATTAGCACTGCTGGTCTTAAGTTGAAGTTCTTACCTTTGTCTTATTCGAATTTCAATGGCTCCCGTTATTTTCCGTAATGTACCTTTAAATCTGAAGTTAAGATTGTAATCTAAAGTGCAAGCCGCCATTGATGAGTTTTGCAATCTTCTACCAAAAGCAAGAGAAAGTTTCTTGAGAGAGAGAGAGAGAGAGAGAGAGGTTTTTTGAGCGAAAAAATGCTAAAAAAAAATGGCTTCTTATTATGTAAATGACCTTTGCAAGAGCATTCTTATCAAAGGTGCTAAAAATGTTAAATGCTATTTTTTAGCATTTTTAGCACTTCAAATGATAAAAATATACTAACATCAAACATGCTAAATCCTAAAAAATTTAACACTAAGCTACAGTGAACTGTTATCAATAACAGCTCATTGTAGCTGGATTGTAAAAAAAAAAAAAAAAAAAAAAAAAAAAAACTTATATATTCTCACCAACTCTCACTTCTCTATTCCCTTTCCTCTCTCACTTCTCTCTTCTCTGGTATTTCTTCTCTCTCTCGATGGTTGTGGTCCAGCGATGGTTGTGGTCCGGCGGGGTTATTTGATTTTATGGGTCTGGGTGTGTGGGTCTGGGTTCATGGGTCTGGGTTCGTGGATCATCGACTTGATAGGCGTGGATCGTCGAGTAGACCGGCGTGGATCATCGACTTGATCAGCGTGGGTCATCGACTTGATCGACATGGGTCTCTAATCGTTGTGGTGGTCGTTGGAATTGTGGTGGCTGGTGGCCGGCGGTGGGTAGGATTGCTGGGTTGAGACAGTGAGACCGAGAGGGAGAGAGGATGAAAAAAATAAAAACAAAAAATAAATAAAAAATAATAAAGAAATAATATTTAAATGAAGTTATAAAAAAAATAGAAGTTTCACATTATGTATAAAGGCTCACCATATTATGCGGCCGCGAGATAATCACGAAAGAAGGATTTTTAGGCTTGAACTTTTTGGCTGCTTGGATTGCTCTCTCTCTTCCTCTGGACATAATCAGTAATTTTTTCAGAACAAACTTTTCTCTGACTTCATGTTTTATGGGTCTGTACATTGAGGAAGAAATGTTTGTATCATCTTCATCTAAGTCTATTATTTCTACCTGATGATCTTCCAATTTACAATTCTTCTTGGGTGGATATTGAATCTCAATGGCAGTCTTATCAAATATAAGAACATGGAAGCTTGAATTTCCTTCATATCTGAAGACTAAAAAATAACCATAACAGATAGAATGGTATTCAGTGAAATCCTGCCAACCATTACAAAACCAAATGTTGTTATCAGCTTTCTTCAATCCCATTTGCCAAATACCACCATAGGGAGCAATGAGTGTACCTACGGTGGATAGCTCAGCACTATTGAACCCTGACCAAAAGTACCCATCCACACTCACGTGAATACACAGAGCATCCCAGAAAAGTTTATGCATCAATTTTGGGGGTGAGCTGTCCACCCTTGCTACATTGATGTTCGCAGTGCTGCTCAACAGCTTCGCACTATTGAACCCTGTCCAGTCATATCACCTACACGCACGTCAACACATAGCTATGCATCCTTTTGCAATGCACCGTTTTCAAGGATGCAAAGCATCCCTGAAAAGTTTATGATACATTTAACACAACTCATCACTGTCTCGTCAAGTCATGTCAGATGAAGCACATCAATGCTAAATAGTCTTCACGTGAATAAATACACAACCTCTTTTGCAGTACACATCACCAGCCCGCTGCTATAGCACAAGCTATAGTCATATCAAATAGCTACCTCAGTGAATCACATGCACCAACAGACGCCACTGTATAACCAAGTCATGTTCGCAACTTTGCATGTGCTCCTCAACACTTTGCCACTGAACAATATACTGTCGAGTCATATCATCTTTATTCACGTGAATACTTATAGTCACATCCACGTGAATACTTGCCCTTGCAAAACCCCTATATAAAGTCCCATTTACATCTACCCTTGCAAAACATCTACACATACCGAAGTCCCATTTACATCTACCCTTGCAAAAAATCTACACATACCGATCTAAAGTCACATTTTCCAATGTCAATGCGCAATTGGATGCTACCTCATTTTCCAGATAACTATAGAAGGGAAAGAGATTCTGACGAGAGGGAATACTATGCCGGACTGTGGCGGGAGTGGGACTTTCGCGTGAACGAGTCCAACGCTCTGCACAATGATCTCCTGCGACTCGGAGAGCCTCTTGTCGACTGTAGCTCGCTCACACTGCCACAGCGAAACATACACTAATATGAGCGTGCAGCGACTAAAATAAAAAAAGCGAACAATCTTATGATACTTTGTAGGTCCAGGTATCACATGCTACAATTGGCGAAGGAGCTGGCTGCCGCAACGAACAGGCAACTCACTCCGGCGGAATGTAACAATGTCCTCAACTACGAGGACTACCTGTCAGAATGAATGCTTATGTGGTGTGTGTGTGTTATGTCTAAGGTTAAGTTAATAATGTTAGTATAAGTTATTTTAAGTTTTTTGTATTATGTCATACGTGCTTATTGAAAAATAACATGTGTGAGAATATTTAACTTTTATGCGTTATGTGAGAATAATCTAGATTATGAATAACGTGCATGCTTCTCACAATCAATAATAAGGTTTACATAGTACAAATGCAACCATACATATAAAACATAGTTAAGCAAAATAGTTCTCCAACAAAATCTAATTACACCACGACACGACACGACACGACACGATTACTCTTCATCTGACATATCCACGTCTAACTGATAAATGGGATCAGCAAGAAGTGATTGCATGAACTGTGCATGCTCATACCACCCTTCCTCCACTGACTCTCGAATCTCGACTTGGGTCCGATATCGATTAAGACGTATCTTCATTCAATTATTTTCTGCTCTTATGCGGTTTAATGCTTTACGAAGTTCGTCGATGGTGTCTCTGGGCATCTGCGATGCGAGTTGCCGAGGCACTAGCAACTTAAAACCAACCAACTCATCATAAAACATTTGCTGTTCACGAAATAACCAAGCCCACTCCTGTCTCATGGTATTGTGAACGTAAGCACTATTTCGCAGATTCAGATTGATTGGATAGCTGAACTCATCTTCCAATACCCAACAACGACCCATAGCAATGAATACATCATAAGGCCTATAGAGTTGTGGGTTGCCAGAACCAGACATTGACGCTGAATACAATAACACCAAATGATCAAGTTAACAGTGTGCATCAACTGTTGGTAAATAATGTAATGCTGCATAAGATGGTACACAGTAAAGACATTCATAAAATTGTGTACTATTGCATGCTAAAAATGAAATACTAACACTAACACTAACATTTGACCATAAACATTAGACATTGTTGGTAATGTCTACACATTGTGTTCAATACTAAATGTTGTTGTAAATGTCTGACCAATGATGATTATGTGCAATACAAAATGTTGCTATAGTAAAGATTTCATTCTCTTGTGACCAATGTTTACTACAACAAATAACCAAAATCACACCAATGTACTTACTTCACACTCATTCAACCAAAAAAATAAAAATTTAGTACAATATCAAATGAAAATACATTGCCTTAAAATTGTGGTGTGAGTTTTTTACCTGAGGTGATACAAATTTCAATTGAGTCTGAAAGCAGCTGTTGATCTGTGGAGCATAATGGAATTCAGTTCAGCAGAAAGCAAGACACTCTGAATGGGAGAAGGTGTGGAGAAATTATATGAGAATAACTCGATTTTACGGAGTTCGAGTATACTTTATAACTCGATATTAAAGGAATCGAGTTATATTGAAAGACTACGCCTGACACAAAGACAGTCTGAAATCAGGTTTAATAAGAGCATAACTCGATATCTAAATAATCAGTTACATAACTTGATTAATGTACAATCGAGTTATTTAGGGATTCAAAAAGAAATGCCATGCTGGACAACCAGCGTGGGAAAAAGCTGAAGCTAACTCGATTATAGGAATATTGAGTATTTCACATAACTCGATTCTCATGTTGTCGAGTTACAAAAGAGGGGCATTTCCCTAATTAGTTTGAGAAAGGGGGAAAAATGATGTTTAATTTCCAAGAAAAGGGCATTTGCCCATTTTGGCCGACCAAAACAAGTGGGAGATGATGGGGTAGACGAGGTCATTAAGGAGGAAGACCACATAGACCATGTGGGCAAGTTGTGTATGCATTTCTGACATGGTAAGTAATATAAGTTTAGCCCTTAAATCTAATTAATGGTGTAATTATTTAAAAAAATATATATGAAATATAATTTATAACTTGAACCAAACCTTATCCAAATTGTTAGGTTCTAAAGACTTAGGATTTTATGTATTTAGAACTCTAATGTGTATTGTTGGCAAACCATGATCAAAACAATGTGTTTAGAAGTGTTTAGTCTTGCTCAAAGTTGTATCTTTTATGTAAAGTTGGAATCGAGCTAATGTAGAAGTTACTGTGCATTTCGGCTTGGCTCGATCAATCGAAGCTTAGGCTTGATCGATCGAATCTCGGGCAGAATGTGTTTTTCTGCAGATTTCCAACTCAGCCCTAGTTTGTTTAAAACGTTTAGGGTTTTCTAATTTGTCCTAAGTATAAAAGGAAAACCTTAGCCACGTTTTAGTGTTGCTCATATTGCTGTTTGTGTAAATCTCTTGTGATATCTAGAGGAGCTTTCCTTTACACAAACTTAGGGTTTTCAAGGAGGAGATATTTTCTACACCTTGATGATCAACTCAGTTGCTGCCATTGGAGCTTAAAGAAAACACAAGCGGGTGTGCTTGTATCTGGTGGTGAATCCAAGAAAGAAGGAGTCCGTGGATTCGGAGCTTGCACGTGGTCGTGTTAGTAAGTTCTACTAGTGGGTAGCAATAAGAAGTCGAGCGTGGGGGCTTGTAAGTCTTATTGTATGAACTTCGATTCTTTCAAGATAGTGGATTCAGGTTTACCTTGAGGATAGCTAGGTTAAATCCTCCCCAGGTTTTTACCGGTTTGGTTTCCTGGGTGATCATATCATTGTCTTATTTATATTTCCGCTACTATGCATGATATGATTGTTTGATTGTGATAACCTAGACTTGAAATTTGGACTAAGTAACAACTTGGCTAATTAACTAGGTTAATCCAATTGTGTTTTAAGGGGTCTAAAAACTATCACAAATTACTGATTTATCATCATCCAGGATTAGGATGCTTAGAATTTTGAAAAATAACTCCATATTGAAGTTTTTAAAATTCTATTCATCAATTTTGAAAATGAGTATAAAACATTTAAACAATCATTTTAGTACCTATTTAATTATTGACAATACAATAATCTTCACCCAATTGATTTCAAAATGATAAATTTTAGACATTAAATGGTAAAATTATTTTAAGAACTTCATTGATAATCCCATTGTGTTATGTTTTTTTTTCTTTTTTTTTTTTTTTTTTTTTTTTTTGATTGATTAGGCCCAAACAGTAATGCTATATAAATTATAAACTACAATTTTTTTTTTTTCAAAAAACAAATTTTCACATGATTTCGGCCTATATAACAATGAATGTATGGTAAGTGTATGATAAAAATAAAAGGGTAAAAATATTATTTTAGACTCTAAATTTTATCAAAACTTTGCATTTCATCCCTAAACTTTAAAATTTTCATTTTTCATCCCTAAACTATTGAAAATATTTTACTTGGTTCACATTTTTTGGTCAAACAAGTTTGAGCTTGGCTACGAACAACCTACCTAACTTGTTATTTCCACATTTATAGTAAAACCCACAATTAAAATTTTTTATCCCTTAACGTAAGTTAATAATTAGTAAATCAAATTATAATTGAAATCACAGTATTTGAGCTAATTAGATAGTTTTTTTTTTTTTTTTTTTTTTTTTTTTTTTTTGTTTCAGAACTAATGAAAAATTATATTACTAACCTTATAATATTCAAAATTACATATAATTTTTGCTATAAAATGGATAATTTGTATTATAAATATATTGTAAATCATAATTTGGGTTCTTATGAACTTATGTCCAATCCTACATAATCCAATTACAATGCCATATAATTACATTTTTCTACATGTACACATATAGACATATAATATTAAGTTTATTCAAATTGACTTTTATACTCACGAGTCATGAGCTTGTTTATGAGCATTATTATCATCTTTGAGTTTGACTTATCTAATAATTTGAGTCTAAACATGAGTTTTGTTTGATTCATTTGCTAAATAAAAAACATTAAGATGTATTTTCTTGAGCTGAAACTCTAAGAGTAAAATATAACATATTAGGTAAAGAAAATAAGTAAATATATAATATAAATTGCACCTTAATCTACTCAATCTTAGTAGTAGATCCAATACTAAAATTATTCATAATTTAAAATATTGCACCTCAAGTTGACAAGTAATTTCATTAGCATTTTCTACTATAATACAAATTTAATATAACAAAATATAAAATGAAATTGAGTCAATAAAAAAAAATTATAACTATGATTATTCTATTATCTCACCTTCAAATCTATATAACCAACTTTTAAAATAAAACAATCACTTCAAAAAATTGTTAACTTGACCTGGACGTTAGGCAAGTCAACTACGAGTTGACCCATTTTTGCTCTAGGCCTAAAATCTCGAGTTGGGTAAAAAATTTTCGTTTGATTTAATGAATTCAAATCCACTTTTTACAGGTATACTTTAGGGCTAAGGACCCACAGCACCCCCAAAGATTTATTTTTATTTTTTACATATAAAAAATTATCAGTCAATATTGATTATATAAACCAATGGCATAACCCTTCAACCCCTTCTCTGTACGGTTAAAACTTCAAGCCGATGCTATTAATCTGAATTGAGAAATTAATCTAAGGTTTTGTTTTGACCAATAATTATACAATTCATATCATTTTAAAAGTGACACTTAAATTCAATCCTACCATTTTAAAAGGCAATGATAGAAATGATGGAGGTAATTGTGGGGGCCTTTGAGTGGTTAGGCCTTGAACCTACTACTGTATTAAGGCCTGTGAATCTAGGGTAAGAGAGTTAAGACTGGCCTCGTTAGGACCGCATCGCAGGCTAGTTTGTGCGCAAGTCGGGCTCGCCCAATGTTGAGACAACCCGAGGAGAGCACCGCAAGCTGAATATAAGGTACAGTCGTGGCGGGGTAACTGTTATAGCAAAAATATACTACGCCAGAATGATATAATAAAACGTGCTAAATAAAGTCACAATAAGCAACTAATACTGTAAATAAAACAAGCAAGGTTATAGCAAAACAACTGATACAACAAATAGAAAAAAGAAGAAAAATACTACAGCAGGACATATAATACTAAAGCAAAACCAATAACATCAGGAGTTGGCATGGTTTTGAAACCCCGACAATTCAATGAACCATAAAAGAGAGAGATTCAGGGTTTTAAAGGTCAGACCGAGGTTGAACCGTAATGACATCATAATTAATTTTTGATGGTGTTATAAAATGCTCCAACTCCAAAGCTCGTCCATATGGCTCGTCCTAAGGAAGTGATGGATGAGCATACAGCTTACCCGTCCAAAGGTAAGCTCGTTCGTCCACAAAGTTGGTTGGACGAGCTTACTGTGTCTTAAACATACTTGAACTATTTTTTGTTTTCCTGTCAAGGCTACAAATCCCTCCTTCAATTAACGGTTTTGGAAGACAAACCCTAAAAAGATATAACTTCCTTGGTAGTTATGGAAGTTACCTGCGGATTCTCCAAACTCTACAACGATTAGAGAGATAACTGCCTCTGATAAACACTATATAAGGGTTCTTCTACAAAAAGGTAATTCATTCAGACATTCTTTCCATACAACTTGGAATTCTGAAAATACTGACTTTACCATCGGAGGATTCTTGACCGGTCTTCCCCGGTCTCCTCTGACATTGTGTTCATCTTTTCAGGATATATCAAGTGACACAGATCAACGCTCGAGACATTCAGCCTTACTGATTTCATTGTGTTCATCAGTTGGCGCCGTCTGTGGGGAGGAGTTGTTAGATTTTATCTGAGTTCTATAATTTCTTTCTCTGAAAAAAAAGGCTATAATGGTTCGGACTAGATCGAGGGCTACCAGCCCAGGCCATCAAGAAAGTAGGGATGCTTCTAGCCATCCCCATCGTGATCATCAATCTGCACCTGCCATGCAACCATCCTCTATTCATGTGCAATCTATGGCGGCCGCTATGGTGGAGTTAACTCGCCAAAACCAAGAACTGACAAGGGAGATTCATCTCAGGAGGCAACGGCATGAGGCATATGGGGAAGAGCAAGACCAGAGCCAGGGAGATGGAAGAAGTGCTGTGCCTAAAAGTCAATCAAGGGGCACCACGTCAAAGAGGGTGCCACACTTGGAGAGAGAGATCGACCAGATGAGGAAGGTTATGGATGAAATGAGGGAGAACATGAGAAGAACAAATCCTGTTAAGGATCTAGTTCACCGCACAGATTCCCCTTTCACGGCTTCCATCAATGGTCACCCCTTGCCTCCAAAATTTAAGATGCCTTCCTTGGATTCGTATGATGGAGCATGTGACCCGTTTGACCACATTGCTACTTTTAAGACTACAATGCATCTTCAGGGGGTCCCAAACGAGATTATGTGTAGAGCATTCCCTACCACCCTCAAAGGTCCAGCACGAGTCTGGTTCAGTAAAATACCCCCGAATTCGGTAAGTTCTTTCGAAGAGTTAAGCAAGTTGTTCGTTAATAACTTCATTGGGAGACAGAGACATAAGCGTTCTTCGTCCAGCCTGTTGACCATAGAACAGGGGGAGAATGAAAGCCTGTGGTCCTTTATCACTTGTTTCAACAGGGAAGCCTTGATGGTGGATGAGGTGGATGATAAGCTATTACTGGCAGCCTTTCACAACGGGGTTAATTCTGATCTATTCATCCACAAGCTTTATGAGAAGGAGCCTCAATCCATGGCTGAACTCGTCCATTCAGCCCAGAACTTTATGAATGCAGAAGACGCGATCATAGCCAAGAAGAGGAAAAGAGCTGAAAGAATGGAAGTAAACCCCACACGCCACTCCGAGCAAGTCCCTCGTCCAAAAAAGGGGCGGATAGTAGATAAAAAGGACCGGGATGGTAAGAGGGCTGGTCCTTCAGCACAGAGTCAACAATACACGCCATTGAACACATCGCTTGAACAGGTCCTTATGCAAATCAAGGACGATCCTTCCTTGAAATGGCCAAAGAAAATGAAGGGAGATCTCAATAAGCACAATAGAAACAAGTATTGCTGCTTCCATAGAGACCATGGGCACGACATGGACGAATGTTACGATCTAAAACAGTAGATTGAAAATCTTATAAGACAAGGAAAGTTGAGAAATTTCCTTGGACGAGAGCATAAGGATGAGAAGTTGAAAGGGAAGATAGAAGAGTCGTTGCACCCCCCACTTGGGGAGATAAGGGTTATAATAGGAGGAAGCTCAACTGGTCAGTCGTCCAAGTCCAGGAAGACGTATCTGAAAGTAGTACAGAACGTTCAACTCTCTGGACGATCTCCAAGGACGATGACCACATACGAGCAAGCCATCACATCACAGACGCGGATGCTGAAAGAGTTCATCACCCCCATGATGATGCCATTGTTATTACTTTGTTAATTGCCGATTATACAACTAGAAGGGTATTAGTAGACAATGGGAGTTCAGCGAATATTCTATATTACCTTGCCTTTCAGCAAATGAGGCTTGGACGAGACCATCTTCGTCCAGTAAACTCACCCTTGGTAGGATTTGGTGGAATGAAGGTGCAGCCTGTAGGTACTGTCACATTACCTGTCGTGGTAGGGGCATACCCACAACAGGTAGCCAGGGACGTGAATTTCTTGGTGGTAGATTGTTCATCCTCCTACAATGCCATAATTGGAAGACCAACTTTAAATAGTTGGAAAGCAGTTACGTCTACTTATCACTTGTCAGTCAAATTTCCAACGGAGCATGGGATAGGACAAGTTCAAGGAGATCAGTTGGCAGCAAGAGAGTGCTACCTGGCCATGTTGGCCATGGACGAGCAAATTCAGATGATGAATATTGAAGAAAATAGAATAGTGGCTGAGCCTATCGAGGTGTTGGAAGATATTTCTTTAGACGAGAAAAACCCTGAGAGGTGCACCAGGGTTGGAGCAGATTTAGAAGAGAGGATTAAGAAGGACCTCGTCTGTTTCTTGAGAAAAAGTATTGATGTATTTGCTTGGAGCCATGAGGACATGCCGGGTATAGACCCTAGTGTCATTACCCACCGTCTAAATGTGTATCCTTCCTTTAAGCCTGTACGACAGAAGAAAAGGGTGTTTTCTCCTGAGAGAGACAATGCTATCAAAGAAGAGGTGAAGAAGTTGACCATAGCGAAGTTCATTCAAGAAGTTTATTATCCAGACTGGTTGGCCAATGTAGTAATGGTCAAGAAGGCAAGCGGTAAGTGGAGGATGTGTGTAGACTTCACTGATCTAAATAGGGCTTGCCCCAAGGACAACTACCCGTTACCTTGCATTGACCAATTGGTAGACTCCACTGCGGGACACAAGTTGCTTAGCTTTATGGATGCTTTTTCTGGATACAATCAGATAAGGATGGACGACGCAGATCAAGAAAAGACATCCTTTGTCATAAGTCAAGGCTTATTCTGTTATAAGGTGATGCCCTTCGGTTTGAAGAACGCTGGGGCAACATATCAGAGGTTGGTTAACCACATGTTTCGTCCACAAATTGGGCAGAATGTAGAAGTTTACGTAGATGACATGCTGGTGAAAAGTCAGGACGAGGGGATGCACTTGGACGACCTCCAGGAAACGTTTGACACACTTAGGCAGTATAACATGAGGTTGAACCCCAGCAAGTGTGCTTTTGAAGTATCATCCGAGAAATTCCTGGGGTTTATGGTTTCGCATAAGGGGATTGAAGCAAATCCAGACAAGATCCAGGCGATACTGAACATGGAACCTCCACGAAATATCAAAGAAGTCCAGTCTCTTACCTGACGAGTTGCTGCCCTTAACAGGTTTGTCTATAAAGCTACTGATAAATGTTTGCCATTTTTTAAGGTACTTAAAAAGGAATTTGAATGGACGGATGAGTGTCAAAAAGCCTTTCAAGACTTGAAAATCTACCTCACTACGGCTCCTCTACTAAGTCCATCTGTGCCGGGGGAGGAGTTGTATTTGTACTTAGCAGTTACCCCACATGCTGTGAGTTCAGCGTTAATAAGGGAGGAAGGAAGAGTGCAAAAGCCCGTATACTATACAAGCAGAGCACTGAGGGGAGCAGAAGGACGATATCCGCTAATAGAGAAACTAGCTTTTACATTGATAACGGCTTCCAGGAAGTTGAGGCATTACTTCCAAGCTCATGTCATCAATGTCATGATCAATCATCCGCTCAAGAAAGCAATGAACAAGCTAGAAGCTGCAGGACGACTAATCCAATGGGCTGTTGAACTTAGCAAATTTGCAATAAAAGCTCAGGCCCTAGAAGATTTCATCGCAGAGTTCACTCCGAGTTATTAAGACTTAAGTGAGGTAAAGAATAGAAATAAATGGATCATCCATGTGGATGGATCGTCTACACAACATGCGGGAGGAATAGGAGTTGTTTTACTATCCCCGGAGGGAGATAAATTGAAGTACAAAGTTCGTTTACAGTATCAAAAAACCAACAATGAGGCTGAGTATGAAGCCCTTATAAAAGGGTTGGAGTTGGCTAAATCAAAGCAGAATCGATACTCGTCCTGGGAGACTCTCAACTAATTATAGGCCAAGTAAATGGGACATGTGAAGCCAAAGAAGAACAAATGAAGAAGTACCTAAATAAGGTGGTATGCCTCCTAGAGAAGTTTAAGGAAGCTGATTTCATTCAAATCCAAAGAGAAGAAAATACGGATGCAGATACTTTAGCAAAAGAAGCTTCAGCGAATGAAGTAATGGACGAGCTTGATGAAATTCAATACCTGCCAAGAATAGACTTTCCAGAGGTGCAGCAGGTAGAGGGTGAAGAAAATTGGATGACTCCAATAGTATCATACTTGAAAGATGGAAAGCTTCCAGAAGGAAAAGACGAGGCTAGAAAGCTCAGAGTTAGATCAGCCAGATACGTCCTTATGAACGAGGTACTATACAAAAGGGGTTTTTCACAACCTTATCTGAGGTGTTTAGCTCCGGATGAGGCCAACTTTGTATTGAGGGAGGTTCATGAAGGAGCATGTGGCACCCACTCAGGAGCCAGATCACTTGTCCACCAAGTCGTCCGTACAGGCTACTACTGGCCAAACATGCAAGCTGATGCCAAGGCATATGTTAAAGTCTGTGATCAATGCCAACGATTTAGTAACGTCCCCAGACAACCATCAAAATATCTCACCCTGATGATGGCCCCATGGCCTTTTGCACAATGGGGGCTAGACATCTTGGGTCCCTTTCCACTTGGGACGAGGCAGATGAAATTTCTGGTGATAGGGATTGATTATTTCACCAAATGGGTAGAGGAAGAACCCTTGGCAAGTATCATGCAACAAAATGTCAAGAACTTCGTCTGAAAAAACATTGTATGCAGGTTTGGGGTGCCCAGAGTATTAGCATCTGACAACGGACGACAATTTGACAATGCACTTTTCAGGGACTTTTATGAACATTTCGAAATTCAAAATCATTATTCCTCGCCCGCCCATCCCCAAGCAAACGGCCAGGCTGAATTAGCAAACCGATCCTTGTTGAAAATCATCAAGACTCGGCTTGAGGGGGCAAAGGGAGTATGGCCAGATAAGCTACCAGGTGTTCTATGGGCGTACAGAACGACGATGAGAACCCCTACAGGGGAAACTCCTTTCAAGCTGGCCTATGGAAGCGAAGCAGTCATACCTATAGAAGTGCACATGGCCAACCACAGGGTGACGATGTATCAGGATAAGGATAACGATGAGCAGCTCCGTTTAAACCTCGATCTAATAGACGAAGTAAGGACAGACGCGGAACATAGGACGGCAAGGTATAAAAACCTAATGGCTAGGCAGTATGATGCAATGGTGAAGCCGAGGCGATTCAACACAGGAGACCTCCTCCTGAAAAGGTTTCTTTGGCAACCAAGAACCCGGCTCATGGGAAACTGAGGCCTAATTGGGAAGGACCTTACAGAGTTATCAACTATAAAAGGTAAGGATCCTACTACCTGGAGGCCCTAGACAGGAGAAAATTGGAACATCCTTGGAATGCTGAGCACCTGAGGAGGTACTATCAGTAAAAGTGCTATCCTGGACGAGTGTTACTATGGATGAACTTGGAGCCTGTTTATCTATTTATGTTCTACTTATGTTTAATAATGCAGCTACTTTATTACTTATGTTGTGGTTATGAACAAAGTTATGGGTTTGTTTGTACTTATTAAACTCTCTAGAAGGCATTTGCTTCTAAGTATATGCCTCATTTGTGAACAATATTTATGACATGTACATAATGTTGTGTGAATCTTAGTTTCTATGCTATTTTTCGTACAAATTAGTTCACAAGACGGCTGAACAGCCCAAGACAAAAAAATTCTCTGGACGCAGAGATGTAACGTCAATAAGCTTTCCTAAGGGCAAAGCAAAGCAAGGCATGCTCGTCCAAGTAATGGATAAAGTAAAACCTTAGCTTCCCTGAGCAAAACATAGCAAGTTTAATGCACGTCCAACCCATGGATGAGGTAAAGCATAATACACGTTCAACCCATGGACGAGAAAATGCATAAGCAAGTGTTTAACAAACGGGGTAAAGCCTAATGCACATCCAACACATGGACGAGGAAATGCATAAGCAAATGTTTAACTTATTAAGACGCAGACTAAAACAATCCAATTTATGGACGAGTGCAAAGTTGTGTCTTATCTTCATTAAAGGTGAAAACCAGCTAAGTTTAAGGACGAGTAAAGCTGACAATCACAATTTCACAAAGACGAGTTATACTTGGAAATTCAAGGTATGACAAGAAAATGTATATGTATATACTTAAACAAGAAGGAATTACTTCTATGGACGAGTAAAAATTTGAAACAATATATAAAAAGAACTCTCGTCCATACAATAATAGAAAAGAAAATCAGGCAATTATCTAAGGGCAGACAACCAACGTCCAAGCACCCTTACCAAAGTAAAGCACTGTTAAATAGCTCGTCCTAAAACTATGGACGAGAATAATGTACTTAAGTTACATTCAAAGGTCCCAAAACTAAGGACCAAACAAAAGTCAAAAGAAAAAAGAAAATACAAAGGATGATAAAAAGATTTAAGTAAGGGGGGGAATTGATGTTGGGGTCATCCTGAGACAGCAGGGTAGTAGCATCGTCCTCCACATTAACGTCCTCGGAGCTGGCCTGAAGAAGAGAGCTAGTTGCAACAGCAAGGTTAAGTTTGATGGAGCTAAAGTCCACTTCAGGGAAGTTTTCCATAGCATCCATTCTGAAATCTTCAAAGCAGGGTAGTAGCATCGTCCTCCACATTAACGTCCTCGGAGCTAGCCTGAAGAAGAGAGCTAGTTGCAACAGCAAGGTTAAGTTTGATGGAGCTAAAGTCCACTTCAGGGAATTTTTCCATAGAATCCATTCTGAAATCTTCAAAGCCTGTTGTGTAATGTTCGTCCAGACGATCAATATATTGTTTAGACGTCTTGAACTCAGCAACTGCATCTACTTTAGCCTGAGAGAGAAGGATACTCAGCTCGTCATTCTTTTTCTGTAATTCATCAAGACGAGTATCTTTCTCCACTATATTGGTTCTCAACTCTCCAATTAAATTCTACTGCTCCATTACTTCCTCCTTAGCTTTGGCAGCTACCTCAGCCCATTTCTTGCATTCGTCCCTTACCTCTTGAATTCTCGTCTCCAGCAAAATCCTCGTCTTGTCCAATTCAATGGCTTGCCTAGACGCTGCAATGAATTTTGACATGCCCTGTAAAAAGATTCAAAAAATACTGGTTAGACGAAGAAAAAAGTTTTGGAATAATAAGGACGAGACAAAAGGTACAGTTAACACCTTAAAAAGATCATGAAAACCTGAGTGCTCAAAATCCTTCAGGGACATGTCATAACAAACAGTTATGTCCTCGTCCTTAACAGCTTCTTAAAAGCATTCCCAGGCCAAGTCTTCATTTTCAATAATGTTTGTGGAGACCTTGGGAGGAAGCTGGGACGAAGCAAGTGTAGTCGTCCTGGGCAGAGAAGCCTTGGACGGGGTAGACTCAATGGGAGTGGACGAATCAATATCAACTATATGGACGGGAGGCTGGGATGGAGGAAGCTTAGGTTTGACCACTTGGGATGACCCGTGCTTAACCCTTTTATCTCGTTGACTATCTCGTCGGCTGGGGAGACTTCCTAAATCAATGTTCCTTGATAGGGATTTCATTTTTTCCCTAGCCGACGGACAAGTCTGGGGTTGGGCCTCAGGACGACCTTCCTCGCCCACAATCTCCTTTCCTTTGTTTTCTTTCATTGTTGCCATTCCTAAAAATTAAAAAAAAAAAAATAATAATAATAATTTTAATTAAGTAGAACATAAATATTATGATATTTATCTAAAGTTCAACAACTTACTTCTTCGTACTGTGATCTCGTGTGCGAGTGCTTCGTCAGACAGATTAGGGCCTAATCCCCACTTGGCAAGACGTCTGAGCGTGACCAAGGAATAAAAGCTCCTATCCGAGTGTAAACAAGCCCTGTGAACACGGTCATGATAGAATTTGCTTAAGGACTTTCGTTTAACATCTGTAAGAAAACAAGTAAGAAAAAGTTAGGATATGAAAGAAAGAGAACAAAATGAAGAAAAAGGGGAGGGACTTACCTTCAGGACGAAGGTTCCCTAGATCCCCAGTGTAACGACCAAAGACGTCCCGGCCAATGTCCATAGGGTTCCTAGCCCAGAAACCGGAGACGAAGAAAAATTCCTTCTTCCAATTTCTATCAGACGAGGCCAAAGACTTAATCAACCTATAATCTATACCCCTAGCTGTGAATTGATAGAAGCCAAGGGATTGATGAATTTCTGAGGGTTTGTAACAATAGAGGAACTCATCCAGAGTAAGAGGACGGTCCCCTCCAAATAATTCCCTCCACAAAACTTGCATGGAAACAATTAATCTCCATGCATTAGGATTGAATTGACATACTCCTAAACCTAACCTAACTAACAATTCTCTAGCGAAAGCATTCAAAGGCAACCTTAAGCCTCCCAAAAATAAGCCTCATAGACGCCTATTCCGAGGTGGGGGTTGCAGCACCATTCTCCACGGACAAGCAACCTAGGGTTAAGCTCGTCCGAAATTTGATACCACTTCCTAATATTATTGAGTCTTTGTTCATCTGTCTTAGAAGGGATGTCTATTGCACAGCTAGAGATGGTGACTTACGTCTCGTCCAAAGGACTAGACGGAGGGACATTGGACGAAGTATCAGCTTGGGACCCTGAAGCCTTCCTAATTTGTTCTTGAATGACCTTTAAAGGAAAACCGGGGACACCAGAAGTGTACCCCTCATCTGTGGAGCTTCCCCCACTACTGCTATGGCTAGTGCTATTGTTAGTACTATAACTAGTTGAATCACGGTACTCGTCTATAGCTTTCTCCGTACTATTACTAGACGAAGAAACAGACATTTTTTTTGAAAAATGAAGGAAAAACCTAAAGACGAGAAAGGAAAGAATACCTGGCTCTAAGACGAAGGGAAGATACAGACGCGAGGGAACTTCTAGATGAGGCTCTAGACGAGAAGTGTCTGGAAAGAAAATTTTAGAAGTGCGAAAGGTAGAGGAGGAATTCCACTATTTATAGATAGCTGACCTGGGCATTTGAAATGACACAACCAACCAGGATATGACACGTGGCTTACCCTCGAAGAAATAAATCGACAAGACTGGTCACCGGTAAAATTAGGACACGTGGCATATCCAACTATAGATGTTAAATACACACATCCGAGGAAATAGTGCCAAACTACACATTCCTTTAAACGACCCATGTGGACGAGGGGGCAACTGATGGTGTTATAAAATGCTCCAACTCCAAAGCTCGTGCATATGGCTCGTCCTAAGGAAGTGATGGATGAGCATAAAGCTTACCCATCCAAAGGTAAGCTCGTCCGTCCACAAAGTTGGTCGGATGAGCTTGCTGTGTCTTAAACATACTTGAACTATTTTTTTTTTTCCTGTCAAGGCTACAAATCCCTCCTTCAATTAACAGTTTTGGAAGACAAACCCTAAAAAGATATAACTTCCTTGGTAGTTATGGAAGTTACCTGCAGATTCTCCAAACTCTAAATGATTAGAGAGATAACTGCCTCTGATAAACACTATATAAGGGTTCTCAAAAAGGTAATTCATTCAGACATTCTTTCCATACAACTTGAAATTCTGAAAATACTGACTTTACCATCGGAGGATTCTTAACCGGTCTTCCCTGGTCTCCTCTGACATTGTGTTCATCTTTTCAGGATATATCAAGTGACACAGATCAACGCTCGAGACATTCAGCCTTACTGATTTCATTGTGTTCATCAATTTTATAATTAAATAAAATAAAACATGTAACAAATTTATAAAAATAAACAATATTGATTTGAAAATATAGAATATTTGTTCAAAAAAATATAGAATAGTTATAATCTCTTTCAAATATATTTTCACAACTTTTACAAAAAAATGTAACAAACCAAATGAAAAAAATGAAAACCTACTACCACAATGCCATGAGCCAACAGATGTCTTATCTCTTTTTTCTTTTTCTTTTTTTCTTTTTTTTTTTAATAAAGTAAAAAACACTATACCCCAAATTAGGGAACTTACTGTCACTTTTTATAACCCCTTCAAATTCAAATTTTTAATTTCAAACAAAACAAGAAACAACCAAAAAAGTCTACAGCCACTTATCAGTTATCGTACCTCATCTTATTTAATTAAGAAAAATATTACTATTTTCAAAGCAACCCACTCATATGTCATATCACCCTGTCTTCAATAAAACATCAGACCCAACCTACCCCCACTTACCACTCTTTCCTCTTCCCTCTTCATCTTCTTTTCTCTTTCACTCCCCAGGATTCTCTCTATCTCCATAATCTCTCTTTACAAACACAGGTTTATCCTCCCTCCGACAGAAACTAAACGGCAAGAACTAGTGATAGTAGAGCAAGATCCAGGGACGGTAAAGCATTTTGGCTAAAAGAAAAACAAGATGGACCTCCGCTGATTTTTTTTTCAAAGTATTTGTTATCCAACCAGTAAAACAATGTCTGGTCTTGCAAACCAGGAGGTTTGACCACTGTCCAAGTGGTTTGCTGCAAATTAAAATTTTCTCGTTTTATACTTTTAAAGAACTGGATTGATGACCGATTTCTAGTTACCGCGGTTCGACCGGACGGTTCGGTCTGAATTTCAAAACCATGCTACCAATGTAAACTAAAAGGGACTGTCACAGAGCGCCCAACAATGCAATAGGGATGGCTTTGTTTTCCCCAATCTTGGGCTAGGCCATTCAGCAGGAATAGGTCTAGAAAGGGAGCCAATCCCCAGCACAAGTAACCTCAATGCAGATTCCTACTATAGAAATTACTTGTGCTGGGAAGAGGGTCAAAATGGTTTTGAGTTTCGATTTGTGGGTTAAAGAGAGTGGGAATGTCTAGGGGAGAGAAAAGTTGGTCTACCGATACATGCCTCTATTTCTACCATATTTCTTTCCACTTTACGTTTTTACTCTTCCTTACCACTTAGTTTTCTTATTCTCTTTTGTTAGGTTTCTTTTCTTTTCTACTCTCTGTGTTTTTCCTCCTCTCTCTGTATATATGCCTTTGTTCCCTATTCATGGCTACCTTGCTTCTTTTTATACTGCTTGGATTCACGAGATTTCTCCCTTTTGTCCCTAAGGCAGGACCAACCATTTTTGGTTTCTTATGGGCA
Organism: Quercus tomentella; assembly: GCA_028535165.1. Lineage (NCBI taxonomy): Eukaryota > Viridiplantae > Streptophyta > Magnoliopsida > Fagales > Fagaceae > Quercus > Quercus tomentella. The sequence goes on along the minus strand of JAPQVY010000068.1, from coordinate 31,758,431 downwards.
TCTCTCTTGGATTGCCCATTAATTTGTTGGTTGCCCGGCCACTACCTCTGCTCAGAGTGTGCTTACCACACGACTCTCTATTTCTAGACTAAATTCATTATTTTGTTTCCCTCCACCTCATTTCCTTGCCTCTCCCCCAAATGGATAAGGGTTGAAAGCTCTCTACACCTACTCCTATGGCATGCAACAAGTGGTCTCAGCTTGTATTTACATATTTTGGGAGAAATGCCATCCCAGCAAAGTATTTCCTCGAAAGAAGCCTCGGCAGGAACCCCAGAATAGACTTCTTTTGCCCCACCTCCCATGTATTGGCCGGGTACAAGTAGGTGATGTCTTGGGCCTTATACGTGTGCCACTACCATCTGCATTTGTCTCCTTTTGCTCCCACGCCATTCCTGTTGTTCCTCTGTTGTCCTCTTTTGCTATGCATACTGGGTCGTGTTTATGTCTTGTGGCGTGAAGGGTGTGTGGGTTTTTGGGCTTACATTACCTTCTTTAGTTCCTCCATAGACTAGGTATTGTTTGGGCAAAGGTATCTGCTTGTATACCCTACTAGGCTTCCACTGCTGCCATTCCTCTTCATGCCCTAGCCATAGGCCTTGTGGCTGTTAGTCCTGCTATCACTACAACAAAATGTATTTTTAGCGAAGAAAATTAGTGAGGAAATATTTTTCGTTGCTAAAAATACAGCTTTAGCGATGAAATATGAATTTCGTCACTAATAATGAAAAAAAATTATAACATTTAGCGATGAAAAATAAATTTTGTCGCTATTGTGATCTGAAAAATGGGTGCCAACGGGGGGAAACTTTGGCGCGAGCTTAATTAATCTATAGCGACGAAATATTTCATCGCTAAAAGTTGAAATTTTTAGTGACAAAATATTTCGTCACTGTAGGTATTGCCGTGGATAGTATTAGTGATGAAAATCCTTTTGTCGCTATAAGGAAGAATTAGCGAAGAAAAATAGTCGTCACTAAAAATAATAATAGTTTTGCACTTATATGTTTTAGTGACGAAATCATATTTCGTCACTAAAAGTATGCTATAGCGATGAAATATGAATTTCGTCTCTAAAAATCTTTACAAAATCTAGGTTCTTTAGTGACAAAATTGACCTTCGTCACTAAAAACTTAAAAGCCTAATACCTTTAGCGACGAAAAATAGTATGGGCCTATTGGGTTTGTTACATCTTTCCTTAGGCTTCCTCGACCCATTTACTTTATCTTTAACTCTTATTCCTCCCACAGGCTTGTTGGCTGTCATTCCTACCATGTTGGCCCATTGGGCTTGCAACCTCTTTCCTTAGGCTTCTTTTGCCCATTTACTCTATCTTCACCTCTTATTCCTCCCATGGGCCTGTTGGCTATCATTCCTACCATGTTGGCCCATTGGGCTTGCTACCTCTTTCTTTGGGCTTCTTTGGCCCATTTACTTTATCTTTATCTCTTATTCCTCTCATAGGCCTGCTGGTTGTCATTCTTGCCATGTTGGCCCATTGGGCTTGCTACCTCTTTCCTTGGACTTCCTCGGTCCATTTACTTTATCTTTACCTCTTATTCCTCCCACGGGCTTGCTGGCTGTCATTCTTGCCATTTTGGTCCATTGGGTTTAATAACTGGCTTTTACCATTCATATTTCCTTTTTCCTTCCACTTTCATTATTGTTGGGCTTCTTTCGCTATTGGGCCTTTTGTCAAAGTGGGCATCAACAGTAATGAATCATGACATTTTTAATAAGTCATGTGATTTTTTTAAATAATACATACAGATTCTAAGTAAATAGTATAATCTATACAGATCGATGTAGTTCAGTTATTGCACGTATAACTGGTTTTAGGTTGGACTTGTGGATCTTGTAAAAGAAAGATTTGAAGAGGAGTATGAAATCTTGTATAGGTAAGTAAGTTTTTTCTTAGCTAGTTGTATTTTGTTTAAAATACCATATTATATTTATTTATCAAACATTCATTTGTTTTTATTTAATTATTTTTAGCTAAGTTGATTTAGAAAGGAAAAACTAGAATTTCATCTTTATTGAAATATTATAAATTTATTTGATTCAATTGGTTATTTAGAAAAGTTTATTTTTCCTTCAAACTTGGATCAAACATGTGTAAGTTTAAATAAATAAATAAAAAAGAACCAAAGATTTGTATAAGATAATTATTTGAAGTTTGAACAATGGTATTATGATATATACTTTTATGCTTTTTAATTTTTTTAAAATTTATAAATTAATTTTTGAAAATCAAATGCTGACGTGAATGTTGATGTGGTATTTTTAATATTATTTTAATAGTCACGCCAACATTTATTGTGCCAACAGTGCAATCTGTCTGCCACGTAAGAATTTTCTGTTAGTGGGTTAACAGCAGTGACCAAAATGGACATGGTTTTTCATTTTCAAAGGACTACGGCATGGTTTTTAAACCTGGACCGAACCGGTCGGTCCAATTGGGTTAACCGTGAACCAGTCATGAAATCGGTTTTTTATATCCAAGAATCGGAATTTTAGTAGTTCTAAGGGAACCGTGTGAACCGAGGTTCAACTTGAAAAACCGGCCGAACCGTGGGCCGGTTCAACCAGGTCAATTGATTGCATTTAATTTGAAAAAATTTAATAAAGGCATTGCTAGGTGTTGAACCTGAGACCTCCCCCCCTTTTAAGCACTATGGCTGACACGGTGACCAACAGACCAGGTAAGCTCCTTGTGAGCTAATGTGAAGTATTATTAAATTTATATTAGATTTACATGATTTATAATTTCCAAACTTCCATATTGCCTCTATCTCAATGTATTAAATATTACTAAATTTGTTTTCACCGTTAAATTAACTTGTGATTTAATAATAATACCTTTGCATAGGAATTTACTATATATGAATTTATTTTTAAAGTGATTTATATTTAATAAATAATTTCTACTTGAAGGATTATTATACCATATTTATTCATGCTTATTTATGTTATATTATATTCTATTATTAACCTTATAATGTACTATTTTATGTTAACCTTATAATATCATGAAAATTTAATTCAAAGTTTGGTTCATTTTTTTAGATATTTTAGTTGATTTTGCTAATATTTACAAATTTAATACCTTTATTTTATTTAAATTAATTGTGACATCATCACGGTTTGACCTCAGTTGAATCTTGGTCCAACCTTAAAAACCTTGAACCTCTCCCTTTATTGGTTTGTTGAACGGTTCGGGTCTGAAAACCATGGACTATGGTAGATGCAACAAAATGTTAGAGACTAAAACGATAATTAGCCCAAAATGTATGGACCAAAAATGCATTTTTGCCTATAAATTAGAGCTTAGTGGCTTCTCGCTTACCTCATTAGGAGTAAACTATCTTGGATGTTAAATGTTGGAAAGAAAGATTTGTCTATGTCGAGTGTAGAGTGCGTGCAAGTAATTTATTTTCAATAGATAATTTGTCAAGGTTTAATTAATGACTGCTGATAAGGAAGAGATCATCTAACCAGATGTTCACTAAGCTTAAGAATCTTTGGTTTGGATGAGCCTATCATGCATGAACCACCTCCTCACTTCTAAACACTAGAATATTGTCCTTGATACATCCACAACTTGAAATACATCGAGGGGTGATCCAGCAAACGAGGGAGCTCATAGTACTAAGACTTGTTGGATGTACATCCATGATTGATGATTTGTGTCCTAAAGAGAAAATGTGACATTCAGGGCATATGGGCAATATTCACAGAGAACAACCAAATGCTGAGAATTTTGTTTGCCCAGGATCATAGTGATTCCTCCAATCTTGTCCAAGATGACAACTTCAACTCCATTTTGGCCATGACAAAGACCTTGGCACCACACCCCAGTGTCACTAAGATTATCTTTCTCATGTGTATATGTTTCAGATCAACCGTCTGATCACTGATTCATCATCAACTACTAGTAATATATGCACTCATCAACTACTAGTAAAATATGCACAAATGGAAGTAACTCAAAGGTCTCTCAGTTTTCTTTTTCTTGAGAATTTGGTTCCAATTTCCAAACCTCCTTCAACTTTATAATCTTGGATCAAACAAAGGCGGAGTCCACATATCTACCAAAAACCCTTTAATTAGCACTAAAGCAGTTTACCTAGCCAGCCCCTATGCTATCTACTAAAGTGGCGCTTGAGTTGAGATGGAAATGATTTCATTTGCATGGCATATATCTTTTTCTTTTTCTTTTTTCCTTTTTTTTTTTTTCCCTTGTTGAACTTAGCCCATACAAATATATAAATATATAAATATATATATATATATATATATATATTTTTGATACACGATAAAAATTTTACTATAATCTTTTTTTTTTTTTTGAGAGAGAGTTTAACCTATAGCGTCCGCTCCTGATGATAGCTCTTTATTATTGGACCAAGACACCAATCAATTTTTGGTGTAGGCAGGGATTGAATTTCAGATCTCTTATACAACCATCAGAGACTTTACCAGTTGAGCTAACTAAAACCCACTACTATAATCTAATCTAAGTGTATATCTGCATGGAGCTTTCGTTTAGAGATTTGAATTCCGGTCCTTACGCCCTACACCCCACACACATTTATAATTGTAAAGTAACCATCATACTAAAGATACGCGGTGATCAAATTTATCAACTTCAAATAAGAATCACAATTCACAAGTGCCTTCTAAAGTATGGGTTGGCCTATTAATTCTTTGGTGGGCTGGATTGGTCTCCAACATCAAATTGTAGTGGTGTCAAGTAATTTTTCTTTGGGCTTGTCATAAATACCCTTCTCACCCACAAGACCAACCAAAGATCAGCTTTGAATTTGAATCACTTCAAATGGGCTGAGAGAAAGTGAGGCTTCGTTAAAAGCGTCAATGCCTTCTTGTGTTTTTGTTTAACATTTTGGTGGGCTTCTCAAATACGTGACTTTATTTTCTGCAAATTTTTTTGATTGTAAAATGTAATCTTATATCTATTAAATATTTGATAAAGTTTGGCACTAAATATGCATGTTTGGATTTATCTTTTTCAACCTATTATGTGGTGATTAACAAGTCATTAACTCATTAAAAAAACTCTTGTCACTAAAAGTACACATTAAATCAGTGTTGTTGATACCGTATCGTACCGGCCGATACGGCCGGAATATACTGTACCGGCCGGTGATCCGGTACGGTTAACCCCTACGTTTCGTACCGGTAAAAATACCGGGCGTACCGGCAGGTACATAATTTTTTTTTTTTTTTTTTTTTTTTTTTTTTTTTTTTAAGTTTTGTAATTTTTGAATTTTTGTTAGGAAAGAATGGTAACTTATTTGCATTAACTTATTAGTATTATTTGTTTTTTTAGTATGCAATGGTAACTTTTAAGCTTTCTATTTTATTTTATTTTTTATTTTTTTTCCCTTTTAATTGATACTAAAGTTTAAAACCATGAATAATTAGTTTTGAATTGAGGAAATGTTTTATGGTAAACTTTTATATTTATTATAATATATATATATATATATTTATAAATATAAAAAATAGCGGTAAACCCGAAACGGTACACCGGTATTGACCGGTATCCGAAATATATCGTACTGGTAGCCAAACCGGTACGGCCTCCGGTACGGTATTGACATCCTTGCATTAAATGTCTCTTTAGTTGTCACATAATAAGTTAGAACAAGATAGCTTTAAATTTTTTTTGGAGCATAAGTTATTTCTCTAAATTTTGGATCATTCTTGTTTTTGAAAATTTTATTAGTTCAATTGAAATTTTTTTTACTTACTTTAGTATAAAATTTGATAATTTGCAATGAAAATAAAATTTTTTAAGAATTTCACTATAAAAATGATAAAAATGAATTTTAGTTTATGAAAAATATCCATCAAACATAATTTTGATTGAAAATACTAAATTTTTTTTGTTGTTGTTGAGTATGTGTATTTATGTAACTTATCAAATAAAAATGTGTGTGTATATAACTTGATGCAGAAGTGTATAGGATTGTTATTAAGGCTCTTTGTAAGAAACCCAATTTGAGTTTGGCTTTTGTGTCATTGAAGGAGATGAGAGAAATGGGATGGGTTCTTTCAGATGGTACGCATACTTGTGTTATGGCCCTTACGGGAGCTTGTGTGAATAATGGTTGTGGCGACGAATTTGTTGAAGGGGTATTGCGTGCAAGGCAATTTGGACAGTGATTTGGATTTGTTCAATAAGCTAGATTGGTGACGATGGACTTTCCAATATCAACATTTCTTTTTTGTTTTTTTTTGTTTTATTCCATTTAAATATGTTTTTATCCTTTTTAAACTCTTTATTTTATTCCTCCATTTTGCTCATGCTAGTCATATCTGGCTTATTAAAATTAGGATAGAAGAGTTTAAGGAGAGTTTTGGTAAAAGACTTGTTAATTTTTGCTATAAAAATTAGGATAGAAGAGCAATTAAATATGCTATTAGAAGTTGATCACTAGCACAATTTGGAGTACTTTCCATTTTCCAACCTCTACCCTCAATCTGGGACATCTATTTAAATGACATTTTGCTAAGAGTTTCGTAATTCAATAACATCATTACATATTCTTCTTTATGATGAGAATTTCCAACCTCTACCCTCAATCTGGGACATCTATTTAAATGACATTTTGCTAAGAGTTTCGTAATTCAATAACATCATTACATATTCTTCTTTATGATGAGAACCGCAGTTAAATCACTCCTCCCCAAATTTGAAAAAATTGAATTATACTAATAATAATAATAATTAGGCTAAAATGCAAAACTCACTCTCTATGTTTCACCAAAATTCAATTTCAGTCATTTAACTTTACTTTTGTTCATTTTAGTCATTTAAATTTCAGATTTATTCAATTAAGGACTTTCCATCAACTTTTTTTAAATTTTTTTGAAAAAACAAATCTGAAAAATTTTCTGCAATCATTAATTGATTTTTTTTTTTTTAATTTAAAAAACTTGAAAAAAAAATTAAAAATTAAAAAAATTAACCACTTCATATAACAAAAGTTAATGGAAAAGGCCTTAATTGAATAAACTTGAAAGTTAAAGGACTAAAATGAACGAAAAGTAAAGTTAGAAGACTGAAATAAATTCTAGAGAAACTTATGGTCTATTTGGATTGAGGGAGAGAGAGAGGGGGAGTAGAGTAAAGTAGATTTAGCACAAAATTAGCTTATTTTTAGCCAATTCTACTCTACTCCCCCTCCTTCCCCCCTCCATCTAAACAGGCCATTAAAGGGTGAGTTTTGCATTTTAGCCTAAAAATTATTATTGTTATAATTAGGTCAAGGACACACACTTTTTGTTTTTTTGCACATAATATTTTTCCTCCTTTTTCATTTTCACTTAAATTGGGTTTCCGTTAATTGGATTTCTAATTTATGAAAAATAAGTTATTTCAAAATTCAACTGATAAAACTATACACTTCCAAAGAGATTTGGTCATAATTATTAGGCCAAACTGTAAAAACACTCTCTAGGATTTGGGCCACGTTCAAAAAAACTATATATGATTTCGATTCTTCCTTATAACTCTGAGGTTTATATATATATATATATATATCAGCCAAATTGAATCCTAGGACTAACCATTTGCTCTTATAAGTTTATAAAAAAATCACTTAACCAAATCAAGAAGACTCATCAACTGATTTGCGTCATTAATCATAGGATTTTTTCGCCTATAATAGTTAATGAAAGTTAGTTCGAAGGGTCAATTTGGCAAATATGAAAACCTCATAGAGTTTTAAAGGAAAAATTAAAATTCCAATGAGTGTTTTTGCAATTGAGTCAAGTCCCAAGTGGTGTTTTTTTTTTTTTTGGCATGTAGGTCTATTTATTAATAGTATCTGATATGGTGTGGAGGTATAATGCCTTAATTTGCAATCCATAATCAGTCAGGCTCTCTTTACTATTCCTAAGGTTAGAGCTTATCCATAATCGGTTAGGCTCTCTTTTCTATTCCTAAGGTTAGGCAAGTTCTTCTTCTTCTTCTTCTTTTTTTTTTTTTTTTTTTTTTTTTAATAGGGTTAGGCAAGTTCTAGATCATATAATTTTGAGCTTAGTGGCTTGCCTCATTAGAGTCAACTATCTTGGATGTTAAAGCTTGAAAAGAAAGATTTGTGACATTTGTCATAGTCACGTGTAAAGTGCGTGCAAGGAATTTATATTCTATAAATAATTTATTAACATTATGTCATATCATATGACACTAACTTACTGAGCCTTAACTCATAATTTATTAACTTCATGTTGTATTGTGCCGTGCTCGCAGAACATGTTGAATTTTGACACACCTAATAATATGGTACTAAGCTTTTTCTGACTAAGATTTGCTTTGTCACCCAAAATGAAGTTTTGCTTTGTCAAACTTGACCTTATATGGGCCAACCGTAGCCCAAACTAACTAACTGAGCCTAACCTGTACCCGAAAAGACAGACATCGCCATAAATACCCATTTCACAAAACTAGTTTCGACTCAAGCCCATTTCATAAATACCCTTGTCACCCACAAGACCAACCCAAGATTGGCTTTGAATCTTTGCTAAAAAAGAAAAAAAAGAAAAAGAAAAAGAGTGATTGGCTGTGAATCTCTTGATTCACTTCAAATGGGCCGAGAGAAAGGGAAGGCTTCGTTAAAAGCGTCGATGCTTTCTTGTGATTTTGCTTCACATTTTGGTGGATCACTAGCGGAAATGCGCCATTCGGTTAGTATTGGGTTCGCGAGTTTTTTAAATTTTCTGTTGAATAGTGATGTTAGATCAGATAGAACTGAGTTCCTAAAAAAAGATCAAATAGAATTGCTTTCTCAAAAAAAAAAAAAAAAAAAAAAAAGACTAAAAGAAGATTCTATGCTTTGTTATAACTCGTTTGACTGCATTAGTTAGGAGAAACATGTTTGGTGAAGTGCAAGAATTGCATAATAAGATGGTATATATGGTGCATGCGTTGATGCGTGCATGTTTGAGAAGTATTTTAGAGAGGCCAAGGCTATAGGGATTGAACTTGATGCAGAACCTTATACTATTGTAAAATTTGTTATTCAGGCTCTTTGTAAGAAACCCAATTTTGAGTTTGTCTCTTGTGTTATTGAAGGAGATGAGAGAAATAGGATGGGTTCCTTCGGACGGTACATATACTTGTATTATTGGGGCTTGTCACAAGTATATGTGAAGCATGGGAATATGGTACAGGCATTGAGGCCTAAGGTTGAGATGGTTAGTTGTGGGAAGTCAATGAATTTGATTGTGGCGACAAATTTGATGAAGGGGTATTGCGTGCTAGGCGATTTGGATAGTGCTTTGGATTTGTTGAATAATATTGGTGAGGATGGACTTTCACCAAACAAGCTTATTCAGTTTTGATTAAATGGTTCAGTAAGAATGGGAGCATGGAAAAGGCCTATGAGCTTTACACCCAAATAAAAGAAAAGGGTATCCAGCCTAGTGACTTAGGGGCTGTTTGGATAAGAAAATCTCATCACTCAATTTCCGTCACTCAATTTCCATCACTCATCACTCATCACTCAATTTTTCACACCCGTTTGGCACCATCACCCAATTTCCATCACTCAATATTTTTCACACTATTTGTGGGCCCATACCTGTCACCCGATGCAGCTTTTTTTTTTTTTTTTTTTTTTTTTTTTCAGTACCCAAACTCACCAAAGCTAAAAAAAAAAAAAAAAAAAAAAAAAACCTAGAACAGACCGAACCAATGAAAGAAGAAGAAGAGAAAAAAAAAAAAAAAAAGAACTGAACAGCCAACAGGAGAAGAAAGGAAAAAAAAAAGTCAAAAGTGGTCAAAAGTTGCGGCTGGTACTGTTTGTGGGTCCCCTATGTGTGTTTATTTACAAAAATGTCATTGAGTTATGAGTTATGGAAACTGAAAACAGCCAAAATGTGTTTTCAGTTTCCATAACTCATAACTCAAAAATCAGATAATTGAGTGATGGAAACAGAGTTATTGTTTGTCAAACAACCTTTTTGCTATGGGTCCCACCATTTTTGAGTTATGAGTTATGGAAACAGAGAATTGACTTATGGAAATTGGCTATCCAAACAGTCCCTTAAGTGTCTTCTTGAAATCTCGGTCACTGGAAACTGCATTCAAGGTGTTTGACGAGACAGTTGAATGTGGTCTTGCTAATATATAATAATCTTTTGTTATGACTCTCTGAAAAGGGCAAGCTAAGTGAGGCTCAAGGTACATGGAAAAAAAATGCTTGGCAAGGGTGTGATACCTAGTGTAGTGTCTTACAAGAATATGATAATTGGTCACCGCAGAAAGGGGGATATGGATGTTGCAAACAGCTTATTTTTGGGGATGATGGAAAAGAGCTTATATCCTAATGTGATCATGTAATCTGTTTTGATGGGTGGGTATTTCAAGAAAGGTGATACTGAATGCGCCTTTGATGTGCTTGACCAAATGATAAGTGAAAATATTGTTCCCGCATACTTCACATTTAACACTATTATCAATGGCTTGTGCAAAGTTGGCCACACATCAGAGGCAAATCGTAAAGGAGATGTTGAAGAACTTTGTTGAGGGTTTTTTTTTTTTTTTTTTTTTTTTTTTTTTTTTTTTTCATCTTTTTGACTTACAATAGCATTATAGATGGATTGGTCTAGGAGGGTGCCATCAATTCTGCACGGCTATTTATAGAGGCATGTGTGAAAGTGGAATTCCCCCAATGTGGTCACTTACACCCGCTTGATTAATGGGTTTTCCAAAAGCAATAATCTTGCTCAGAAAATGCTAAATCAGATGAAAAGCAAAGGTCTTGAATTGGATGTTGATGTGGATAAAAAGTAGAGATTACTCACAATAAGACAAGCCGACAGACTAAAAGCGGACGGATACGATTAAGCTCGTCGGCCTTCACTTGAAGATATCGACGAAAGGGATATTTAGAAAGAGGCACCGGCAAGGCGTGCCCAAGGACTGACGGAATCATGAAGCTGACGGTATTAAGGCTGAAGGCGTAGCATAAGCTGACGACCTTAGGATTGCTTGCCATCCACGATTGCGTATATAAGGAAATGTCTTGCTCTCCACGCTTAGTGATACCCAAAGGAATTCCTATATGGAAAGGATCCCGCAAAAGATGCCCAAGAAGACTCCTACAAGGAAAATACTTCTATTCCAAGGAAAAGAGGTCGACCCTCTACTACTATAAAAACTCCAATACCCTCACAAACCAAGGTACGCATAATTTACCCTCTCTAGCACCCTAGAGTTGTGAGAATAGTTCTAACTTGACCTTCGGAATGTATTAAGCCGGCACCACACCGGTGCTCTCTGTTAGGTCTTCTCTTTTTGTTGTACAGGTGCTATTTCGAACATGCGAGCACTGTGTGGCTTACTGGTGATTTTTTGGCATCATCAGATGTTATAGCATATTGCACTCATTGATGGGTTTTTGCAAAAGGCGAGACATGGAAACTGCACGTGAACTTTTTTCTGAACTTCCTGAAGTCTGTTTGTCTCCAAATGCAGTTGTGTACAATAGTATGATTTGAAAACGTACAATACATTGATTGATGGATTGTTAAAAGATGGTAAATTGCCACTTGCATTAGATCTTTACTTGGAGGTGCTTTCAAAGGGTATTGTGCCAGACATTATTACATATACTGTTCTGATAAATGGCCCGTGTAACAAAGGATAGCTAGAAAATGGATGCAAAATTTTGGAAGACATGGATAGGAAGAGCATGACTCCTAGAGTTTTTTTTTTTTTTTTTTTTTTTTTTTTTTTTTAATATCTTGATTGCTGGACACTTCAAGGAGGGGAATCTGCAAGAAGCTTTTAGACTACTTGATGAGATGCTTGATAGAGGTCTTGTCCCTGATGTGATTACTTATGATATTCTTGTAAATGGGAAAGCAAAGGCAGTAAATACTCATAAGTGTAAATAACTAATTGGAACCTCGATTGGAATTGTTTGAGCAACTCAGGAATCTTCAATTTGCCTAGGGGGCAACCCCTAGGCTGCCCCCTGACAAGTCATCTTTCCAGTATGATTTCATCTTCTGTTAATTGAGTTTCTCATGCTTCACGTGTCCTTCTTTTCTTTTTTTTCCTTTTTTTTTTCTTTTTGGTAATGCATTGCCTCATACTAATAAATTCACAACTGGTTTTAACCTCCTATATTTTATTTTCTTTTTCCTTAATTTTTTAAATTAAAAATAAAAGAAATTAATGGTAGCTTGATAAGCAACTCCAAACATCCCCATGATACTTGAAAATTAGCTTGCCCACTACCCTATTCTTTTCTTTTCTTTTTTTTTTTTTTTCTTTTTTTTTTTTTTTCCATTTTTGTTTGCTTGCATTGGTTGAAATTTGGGCATGTCAGTGATCACTAAGGTTTAATATAACTTCATCTTATAGATGTACTCAAGTGTAAGAAATTATTGGTGCTAGTACTTATTTTCTCTATTACAATTTCTAAAAAGAACTGATCACTTTTTCTTATGCTCATTTAACAGCTTGGGGGCTGTCATCTTGTAGCACATTTGCACATGCAGCAAGTTTTGCTGGCCCTCACTCAACCTGGATTGCTTGGAGCTCAAACGTCTTCAACTTTAAATTCCACATCCAAAATTGGTTTTCATTCTCCTTCATTTGGATGTTCAACATCTGCTTTGATTGGTTCTTCAACTTTTGCTTTTGGGAACTCTTTATCATCACTTGGCAAGGAGTTTCTCCATACAGTCCTATTCCATTTCTCATTTGATCATATGCTTATCATTGTTGACCACCCTTCCCCTAATCCCTAAGTCTGGTTTGACAAAGTGATTAGATTGAACTACTCATTGCTTCTTTGCTTAATGAACTACTCCTTTTAAAACTAAAATCTGGTTCTTTGACAGAACAATTACATATGTTCATAATAGAATATATTAGTGTACAATTCTTCAGGGATCTGATGATAATCATGGTGGTTTTTCTAATAGCCTGATTTAAGCTTTGGATGTAATTGCATCAGATCAAGATGCTAGTTGGTTGAACTGCACCTTTTAAATATTGTTAGATTAGAGTGCATATGGACCTACAATGGAAATTACAGGATTCCATCAATGGGATTAATTTGTGCAAAATGACTAAATATTAATTGCACAAGGGCAAATGATTTCTATAGGATGTAGTTCAAATCTGTTCTTTCAGAGTATATACTGAGAAATGACAAGTGCATAAAGTACTAAGTTCTATTTCCAGTCAACATGGAGTTCATAGAAAGGTTCCCTATGTTATCAAAAAAGAAAGAAAGAAAGATCATAAGCAAGAGACATTAGCCACAAAGCTAGAAGATTTCATACTTACGAATGATTTAGTTCTATTTAAAACATGCATTTGATAAGATACATTGTTGACCATTTTCTAATTTATGTCAATATGTATAGTGGAGTCTTCCTATGTGAGCCCCAACACAGGCAACATGTTATCAGCTGTATTTGCTGAACAAATCCATATGAGGACAAATTCTGCCTAATTATGTTTGGTCTTAGGCGTTATTTTAAAAAGTTTTTCACATTCCCTTAATGTGAAAATAGGATTCAGCTGGGTAGCTTTTCATTTTAATTTCATTGTTCAACATTCTTTTATATATATAAAAATAAGGACAAAGTTTAGCTACAAAATTAGTTGTAACCTTAGGTTACAACCTTACTCAATAAAATAAACATTACTACATATTTTGAAAATCAAACCGTTGAATTACATGTTTTTTACGCTCTTACTACACATCAAATTTTGTGTTAATTGGACTATATAATCTATAAGTTTATATTTTATGCATAATATTAAACTAAAATACTTGCAATTCAAATAATTTATTGATAACATAGCTATTGATCTTTAACTTTCGAGGAATTTTGCAAGCATGGAGAATATAAGAAGAAGATGTAATCCAATGGTGGATTTGTCAAAATTCACCTCCAATAAAATATATTGAGAAGGTTGTAACCTAAACCTACAACCAATTTTGTAGCTAAATTTTGTCCTAAATAAAATAATTTTTCAACATTATATGAATAATTCAGATGAATGGTATAGGCCTAGAATTTGATGGGGTTTTGTTTAATCATTATGTATTCATTAGCAATGGTTATGTAAGAAGTAAGGACAAAATGGACATTGCAAGTGTCATTCTTTGCCTAGGTATTCATTGCAAGTGTATTCATTAGCAATGGTTGGGCTTTTGAGTGCTTTGGCTCGTACCTTATGTTGCAAGATGGGTAGTCTACCTATGACATATTTGGACATATCACTTGGGCCCATTTTAATGATTCATCAATATGGAATCCTATATAGAAAAGATGGAGAGGAGGCTCTCTGGTTGGAAACGCCTTTAGTTGTCTAAAGGTGACAAGCTTACTTTGTTAAAAAGTACTCTCTCGAGTCTTCCCACCTAGTTTTTATCCTTGTTCACTATCCCTCAAGCTATGGCAACTACACTGGAATGAATTCAGAGGAATTTCCTGTGGGGGGCCTCCGAGGATGTTTTTAAATATCCTTTTAGTTGATTGGGAAAATGTTTGTTTACCTGTGGAGGTTGGTGGTTCGGGGATCTTGAGGGTTGGTTTGTTTAATCAAGCCTTGCTTGGTAAGTGGTTGTGGCGTTTTGGGAAGGAAAGTCATATATTTTGGCGTCAGGTTATAGTGCCAAGTTTGGTGAAAATAGAGGAGGTCGGTGCACTAGAGGGGTACGAGGTACTCATGGGTGTGGGATGTGGAAGGGCATTAGGAAAGGAGCAAAGAATTTCTTCGGTCAGATAGTGTATCACGTGGGAGAGGGTCACCTTGTTAGATTCTAAGATGACCCATGGTTTAGGCCTATTCCTATAAAGGACCTATTTCTTGCTATGTTTGTTTGATGACTGTCTAAATAAGCTTGGATTTTTGACTTGGTAGTTTCTGCTCCAGAAGGGGGTAGTAGGAGTTGGAACTAACAATTCTGCCTAGATCTTTAGGATTGATAGGTGGAAAATGTTTATTCTTTTTTTGAGCTTCTTTATTCTTCTATGTCAAGGGGTGAGGGGGATGATAACCTATCTTGGAAGTTGACTATGACTACTGTGTTTGATGTGCGCTCTTACTATAAGCTGTTGTCGGGTTCTTCCACTGATGAATTTCCTTGGGAGGGCATTTGGTGTGTAAAGGTGCCTAAACGAGTGATTTTCTTTTTGTGGACAGCAGTTGGGGATGGGATACTCACTATTGATAACCTTATAAAGAGAGGTCAGTCATTGGTTAATAGATGTTGCTTATGTTGTTATGATGGGGAATCTGTAGATCATCTGCTTCTTCATTGTAAGTTTTCTCATGCCTTATAGTGTGAAGCTTTTGAAGTGTTTGGGATTTAGTGGGTAATGCCAAAGTAAGTTTGCTCTCTTCTTTTTGCTTAGAGAAATTAGTTTGGAAAGCATTTATCAACCATATGGAATATGGTCTCGGCATTTTTAAGGTGGACTATTTGGCAAGAACGTAATACTCGCATTTTTGAAGATAAGGAGAGACCCTTAGACCTCATAAAGTCTCTTCTTTTTGGTATTTTGTTTATGTGGGCTTGTATTTGGGGTTGTATGAGTTGTATTTCATTGTCTGAGTTTTACTCCCTCTTTCTTTTAGCTCTTGATTTGGTTGAATGCATTCCTTGTTCAGAGTGCTCACTATCATGAACTTGATGTTCAATTTTTTCAATAAAAGTTTTATTACCTATCAAAAAAAAAAAAAAAAAAAAAAAAAAACTTAACTCTAATCTTTTTGACTCTTTTGTGGTTTGGTACCTTTTTGTTCACCCCTTTTTTAAGGCATTTTCTTTTTCTTCGGCTTCTAATTTTTTTCCTATTCTTGATTTGTTGTTGTTGTTGTTTTTGTTATGATTTTAGATTTGTTTGATTGGCTTCTTTTTTTCCTTGTTCTTGATTTGTTGTTGTTGTTGTTTTGATTTTTTTTTTTTTTTTTTCCAGTTTTTGATCAATCAGTTGTTGTTGTTGTTGTTGTTGTTGTTGTTGTTATTGTTGTTTTGATTTTAGATTTTTTGTTCTAATTAAATTGGTTTTAAGAGAACAAGATTGTGTTGTGTTTTGATTGTGTTATTGTTTCTAGATTCATTTGAGAAGAAATCAAGAATAATCTGATAAGAAATTGAGATAAAGAGTGAGACCCAAAAAAAAATTAAAGAATAACGAGAAAGAATTGATATAATAATTAGTTGCTGGAATTTTTTTAATAGAATAAATTCAATTGCTAATATACAGTAACCCGTCAGGGTTGGAGAGGTAATGTAGAAGAGAAAAAAAAAATTTGAAGTTTAGAGAGACCGTTGGATCAGTGTGTTGTACATTTTGTTTGTTTCGATTAAAATATTTTCAAATATAAAATAGGCGAAAATGCACTTTTGGTCCCTACATTTTGGGCCTTGTTACAATTTGGTCCCTAAATTGATTTAGGTCCTAGGTCAGTCCTTGATTTTCAAAAATCGTTTTTAAAATAGTCCCTACCGTCAACCCAGTGACAGAAAATGCTGAGGTGGCAAACGGAGTGCATAGGTGGCAGTTAATCGTTGACATGGCAAATAAAATAATATTAAAAAAATTTATTTTGCTTTTAAAAATGACAAGTCAGCATTTTAATTAATAAAAAAATAAAAATAATTAAACTGAAAAAATTCAAAATCAAAAAAAAACAAAAAAACAAAAAAACCTTTTTTCAATTTTAAATATTGAGAAAACAATTTATAGTTTCAATTTTTCTTGAACTTTCTTAACAAACAAACATTAAGTTAACACCTCTTCTCATTCTAGGCAAACGTGTTTGTGTTTGTATCTATTTCATTTTCTTCTTTCTTTTAAGATAAACTAAAAAAAGAAAAATCAAAATAAAAATAACTTAATAAATAAATATGGTGAGTGTATTGTGTCTGCATCTTTTTTTTTTTTTTTTTTTTTTTTTTTTTTTTTTTTTTTTTTTTTTTTTTTCAGATCCTCTCTTTCTCTGTCTCTTGCTGCGTATATTTGTTTGTATCTTTCTTTGTTCAAGCTTTCAATCCCTTTCTCTCTCTCTAAACCTGACTTTCTAATCTTTGGGTTTTTCTAGTTTTCCGTGGGGTGGTCAGTAATGGAGGTGGAGATCGGTAATCCATGGGTCTTGGATTATGGGTTTTTCTGGAGATCGATGGTCTGGGTTTTTCTGGGTTTGGTCGGGGTGGAGATCGGTGGTCGTTTTTGTTTGAAAGGGCTGGGTTTTTCTGGGTTTGGTCGGGGTGGAGATCGGTGGCCGGGGTGGTCGTTTTTGTTGGAGAGGGATGGGTTTTTCTGGGTTTGGTCAGGGTGGAGATCGGGGCTGGGTTTTTCTAGGTTTGGTCGGGGTGGAGATCAGGGCTGGGTTTTTCTGGGTTTGGTCGGGGTGGAGATCGGTGGTCGGGGTGGTTGTTTTTGTTGGAGAGGGCTGGGTTTTTCTGGGTTTGATCGGGGTGGAGATCGGTGGTCGTTTTTGTACTGTTTAGTGGACCGTGACTCGGACTGGGCTTCGACTAGGTGGATTTGGTGCTGTTGATGGCGAGTTAATGGTGGATTTGGGTTTTTTGACGGCAGATTTGGTGTTGTTGATGGTGGATTTGGTGTTGTTGATCGGCGGGGTGTTGTTTGATGAAGTTCTAGGTTGGAGGTTTGATGATTTTTCTGGGTTGGTTTTCTCATGTTGGCTTTGGTTTGGGTTTGATGAATTTTTCATGTTCTGGAGGTTTCGGTGGAGGATAGGGATTTTGTATGAAATTTTGCATTGTTCTGGGTTTGATTGTGGTCTTGTTCTGGGTTTGATTGTTCTTGGATTCTGAAGAACAAGTTATTGTGTTCTTAGCTAAAAAATAATGAAAGCAATAATAATAATAATAATAAAATCAAATTTAAAAGTTTTTTTTTTTAAATTTAGTTTGAATTAAATTGAAATTGAAAAATATAAATTATTTTTATTTTTTTAATTAAACTGACGTGGCTTTTTGTAATTTAGAAAATGCTGACATGGCATTTAAAAAATTTTAAATATATTTTTTTATTATTATTTTATTAGCCACGTCAGCAAACAGTACATTCCGTTTGCCACCTCAGCATTTTCTGTCACTTGGTTGACGGCAGGGACTATTTTAAAAACGATTTTTGAAAATCAGGGACTAACCTAGGACCTAAATCAATTTAGGGACCAAATTGTAACAAGGCCCAAAATGTAGGGACCAAAAGTGCATTTTCGCCTATAAAATATTTTACATGTAACAAATTTTACTGTAAAGTATTTTATAATGAAGACATCTTTAAATGTTTGGAATGATAAAACACATGAAAATGCAAGCCGCCACCAGCCACTCCCAAATGAGCAAAAACCACCACCAGCTACTTCAAAACCACCACCAAATGAGCACGAACCATTAAATCACTTCCAACGACCCCGAAAACCAGATTTGGAAGAGAGAAAAAAGACATCCATCGCCATCACAACCTCTCAGCCACCACCAGAAAAAAGACATCCATCGCCATCACAACCTCTCAGCCACCACCTAAAAATCTTACCATTAAACTATAAATCTAAGCATAAACCACCAGCAATCCACAATATATGAGCATTAAATTACAAATCTAACCAAACCACCTAAAAGACAGCCAAAAAAACTCAAACCCATATTGAAAACCCAAAAACCCATCGAGCCAAATATTCAGATTAGAACTTGAGAACCTCTGGTGGTGGTGAGCTAAAAAAGGGGTGAGATAAGAGGAGCCCACCGCCTCTAGTGGTGGTGGCAAGTGGTGACATTTGGGGTTTGGAGGAGCTCGACTGTGGTGGTGGACGAAGCCACCACCGCGACGGTGGTGACAAAAGGCCATGAGCAACGATGCAAGGTCGGCCATGGTGGTTGTTTTTTATGAGAAGTTGGGGAAATGGAGGGTATCATGGCTAATGAGGAGTTGGAGAGGTGGAGAAGCAATTGAGCATGAGATGTGAGGTGTTGGTGATGGGCAGTACCGATGGAGGCTAGAGCTTGCTGGTGATGCCGATTAGAGCTTGCTGGTGGGGGGAGAGAGGGATCAGAGGTGGTTGGGTTATGGAGAAAAAACTGAGAGGGAGAGAGAGAGAGAGAGAGAGTGTGTGTGTGTGTGTGAAAGGAATTGGGGGGGGGGGGGGGGGGAGGGTAAGAGGAAGAGAGCAAGTGTAAAATATTTTACTGAAATTTCAAGTGTAAAACATTTTACACAAATTTGCCTAGATTGATTTAGATGACTGAAAATATTTAATTTTTAACCAAATAATTTACTGAAAAACAAACATTGCTAAATATGAAAATATTTTCTTGAAAATATTTTACACTGAAACATTTCCTGAAAATATTTTCACTAGAGAATATTTTGTGTTGGAGACAAGGTTGTCAAAATCGAGATCCTATGTAGGATTGTGGGAGGTAGGTAGGATCGTAGGATTGGATCATGGATCGTAAGATCCTAATTATTTTCAGATTTTAAGCAAAAAACCTATTGATAGTGACTTTGTATGTTATATAATCACTTAAAATATGAATCCATCCATTAAAAAAAAAAAATTGCATCATAAAATGTAATTTGCATGCACTACATCGTTCTTATGTCATTCTAATGAAACAAAATATATTTAACTTTTGACATAATGTATCTAAAAAGTTCAGTACATGTTTAATTAGCAGCTAAGTATCAAAATATTATCTACACATATGGAAAATGTTTTTCAAATTCTAAGTTCCAAATCCAAAATAAGTTAGGGTTAGTATATAAAAACTAGCTAACTACAAATTTACAATATGTAATCCAAAAGAGAATTCTCAATCTAAGGTAAACTAGCTAATTACAAATATGAAATCCAAAAGAGAATTCCCATTTTAAGGTTCTTCTAATCTAATCACTGTCATTGTCATATCCCATTTCATCATTTATATCCTTCCTAGTATCAACATCCATGGCGTAATCATCGAAATCCCTAAGGTTTTTTTTGAGATTTTATGTTGACATAGGGGTAAATTTGGGACTTCAATTCATTATTGGGGCTTCTGATAACCCGTTGGGTTTGTGGGTTTGGGTGAATTATCTTACCCAAATGAATCCCACTTAAATATATATATATATATATATATATATATATATATATATATATATATATATATATATATTTATCAAGCCAAATGGTAGGATCGATAGGATCCCATATGATCCTACGATCCTACATACGATCTTACTATTTTTACGATCTTGCTACGATTTTAAACTTTTTGGTGAGGTGGGATCGTAAAATCGTGCGATTTTATGATCCGGATCGCGATTTTAACAACCATGGTTGGAGATGCTGACAATTGAGAAAGACATTTTCTTTTTCTACTACATTATTCGTTGACAGCATTTGAGAGGAATGTTGACATGAGAAAGTGATCATTTTCACAATTTTTTAAATCAAAATTTTGAAAGAAAATGAATGTTCTTTGTTGTATGCCATTTTTTTTTTTTTTTTTTTGTGTGTGTGGGTATTAAAGCATAAATGATCAAATGCAGATTCACTTTTTTTTAATCTTTTTTTTTTTAATTTATTTATTTTTGATTCATAATATATATTTTTTATAAAAATGTTTTTTCTTATGTTTGAGAAGTTGTATTATGTTTTAAGGATCTCATCTACATGGGAAAAATAGAAAAAGTTCTTTCTAATATGTTTAATTTTCCGTCTTTGTTTTTCGCCTTGTAATACATATCAACATCAAATTGTTCGGGCTGGCATATTAATTCTTTGGAGGGCTGGATTGGTGTCCAACATCAAATTGAAGTGGTTTTAACTTACTGACTAGGCCCCCAAAGCCCAATTGAGACTCTTACAACGTCTGTAACTCAAAAGCCTAAAAGTCATTAGAAGATCATAATCAAGAAAGCTCGAGCTTGGGCTTACTTGTACCCAAGTTTGCTTGTCTAATTCAAGTTTTAGTTTTACACCCAAATTAAGTTGACCTTATATAGGCCAACCATAGCCCAACCTTACTAACTGAGCCTGATTTGTACCCGAAAACACAGCCATCGCCAAATACCCATTTCACAAAACTCAGTTTTGACTTTTGACTCAAACCCATTGTCATAAACACCCTTCTCAGTTCTCACCCACAAGACCAACCCAAGATCGGCTTTCAATCACTTCAAATGGGCTGAGAGAAAGTGAGGCTTGAGGGATATAACTTAATGCAGAAGTGTATCGTATCGTTATTACGGCTCTTTGTAAGAAACCCCATTGCACTTCGGCTGTTTGGGTATATCTGATATGGGGGTGGGGGTATGGTTTCTTAATTTGTGATCCATTATTGGTGGATATTTACCTATAAATTAAGGTTAGGCCACCTTTTCTATTCCTAAGGTTAAACAAGTTCTTGAAAATACATTTTAGAGCTTAATGGCTTGCCTCATTAGGAGTAAACTGTCTTGAATGTGGGCCCGTAAAGATGGAGAAGAAGTGGAGGAGAGTAGAGTAGAGTAGTTGAAAGTAGACTAATTTTAAGCCAACTCTACTCTACTTTCCCTCCCTCCCCCTTAATCCAAACGGACTGTTAAAGTTCCGAAAGAAAGATTTGCCTATGTCGCGTAAAGAATGAGTGACAGTGATTTATTTTCTATAGATAATTTGTCAAATTTTAATTAATGACTACTGATGAGGGAGAGATCATCTAACTAGATATGTACTAAGAATGTTTGGTTTGGATGAGTCTATCGTGCATGAACGGTCCCTTGACTTCTAAACGCTAGAATATTGTCCTTGATGCATCCACAACTTGAAATACATTGAGGAGGTGATCCAACAAAAGAGTGAGTCCATGGTACTAGGATCTAGGACTCGTTGGACGTGTACGTCCATCACTACAAGAAAAACGAGCTGTTGCGGCGGGTGCGAAAACAGCCGCTATAGGTCGCCTATTGCGGCGCATTTTGGGCCTACCGCTGTACATGATATCTATTGCAGCGGGCCAATAGCCCGCCGCAATAGTTATAGTATTTTGCAGCGTACTACAGCGACGGGCCAATGACCCGCCATAATAGACCTGTTTTAGCGGCCCAAGCTTAGATATAGCGGCGTGTCAATAACCCGCAGCAATAGGCCCTTACATTTCCCCCACCAAGACCTAAATTTTCCTTCTGTTTTTTTTTTTTTGTCCCTTTTCATTTTTAGCGCCTTTTCGTTTTTAGCTAGTCTCCCACAAACACACACACTCTCTTTCTCAGACACTTTGAAAATCTCCTCACTGTCTCATCTCTACCACTACCCACAAACCCACAACCACAGCCACCACCACCCACAACCACAGCCACCACCACCACCACCACCACCCAACCCCCAACCACAGCCACCACCACCACCACCCAAAAATCGAGCCTAGCTAGGTCCAAAAACAAATGGGTCAAGTCTAGCCCGACCCATTTCTCTTATCATTTCTAATCCTAACGATTCATGATCCTAATCTAGAACCTTCCCTCTTTTTGCTATCTCATCCGAACTCTCTTGACAGAAACCCATGGCTTGAGCTACTTGATCTCATCACCTTAAACCGGCACTGCCACCACAGGAGGCGGCTTGCTCCTCATCAAAAACCCTTACCGAGATCTCTCTAATCTAGGTTTGAGCTCTCTCTCTCCCTCTAGACCTTGATCTCCCTCTCATGCAGAGACATTGCTTCTCTCTCATTCTCATTCATCGCTCTCTCTCCTTTCCTCTCTCTAATCGCTCCTGCATCTGCATTCTCCATTGGCATTTATACGCACAACTCTTTTGCATTCATCGATTCCTATTTCTTTTTTCTGTTTATTGTTATCGAAACCCTAATTTCTTGTTTGGTACACAGCAGGACCGAAAGACTGGTCAAAAGAGCAAAAGAGGAAGCCCTCAAGGTTCATCTTGGCACCGATTGATGCTTCACGAGAAATTCTTTGCACTGTCTATCTCTCACTCAGTCTGATTCTCTATTTCTCTCTGATTCTTTCCTGTTATTATTATTATTTTGGTTTGATTTTTTTGGTTTTTGAATAGCGGCTAGGGATTTAGAGGAAATTCAAGAGCTGTTGAGATTGGCTGATGGCATTGCAAACCCTTCACTTTCTCAGGTAAAGATTTTTTTTTTTTTGGGTTAATTAAGTAATTTTTAATAAATACTTATGTAAAAGAAATAAAGTAATTTTAATTAATGGAGGGGTAATGGGTGGGTAAGGGCTTTGTCATCATATTCTATATTGTCATTTAACAAATAAGTCTATTTACGAGTCATTTAAATGCCTGGATTTTTTTTATTAGTAGTATTTTGGTTTTGCTCTATTTTAATTTTGCCATTTGAGTGGAAGAGTGGTGTATGTTGTTGCCAGAATTCTCTTTGATAGAAAATTATCTAAAGATTAGTGTTGGGGTGTGCCCATGGTCTTCAAGGTTTTTAAATTATTTTTGGTAATCATTGGATGACTTATTTGTATCTCATGACATACCATGGAGATTTCCTTTCCTTGTTTTTTTTTTTTTTTTTTTTTTTTTTTTTAAATTATTATTTTTAATATATATATATATATATTCTATTTTATTTATAGGTTAATATGTTTGTTCTTTAGAAGCCGTACTTTGTTATGAGCTGAGTTTTTCTTTGCATAGATTTTTTTTTTTAGTTTACATCATCTACTCGAGTTATGTTATGCTCTGAATTGCAAACTTGAAACTTTAGTTCTATAATCACTCGGTTATGTGGATTTCTGAAGTTCTATTTGAAATTTAAGAAAATAGTTGGCAAATGTAAGTAATTTAAAAAAAAAAGAAAAAAAAGAAATCTAGTAAATGGTACAGAAAGCATTAGAATTTACTGTTGTTCCCCAGTCAAGGTCACTTGCCTTAGCAAAGATGAACTTTTTTTTTTGGCTTACAAAAAGTGGGGGAGGGGATTTGAACCTAGGTTCTCCTCCATGGAAAAACTGGATAATTTCATTGAATTATAAGGCTCTTGGCACAAAGATGGAAGATTATTGGTGATTTTTTAAGACCACAAAATAATTAGAAGTTTTTTTTTTTTGACAATTCACTCCCTGATTTTTTATATCCCAATCACCAAAAGAGGCACTTGGAACTCTCTCAACTTTGGATTTAACTCTGGAAATCCCATTAAATATATAGTTTTAAACCAATATATTCCTTAAAAATAGAAGTCAGATTCTGAATAATTTTTTTAAAGCTATTTATGTTCCAACTTTCTTAGGTTGAACTGTAGTGTCAGTCAAAGAAACCTAAGATTGAAAATAGAAGATGATGGTTCTTAGGATTTTTTGCTTATAGATAAAATAGTTGGGGTTCTTAGGATTGTGCGTGGGTTTTCCTTTGATTATGGGGTTTTGGTTTAAATGGCAAATGGGTTTTGTAACCCTTGATTGCCACTTTTGTTAGTTTGTGATCTTGACTCCTAGATTTATATATAATGTGCCTTATAAATCAATCTCTCTCTCTCTCTCTCTCTCTCTCTCTCTCTCTCTCTCTCTCTGGGGTTTTTTTTCCTTGGAGTATATATACTAAATTACTAAATTTTAGATCTTAGCTTGTTGAGCTGATAGTATAATGCCAATGTACTTATTTCAAATTTTTTAATAATTTTTTTTTTTTTATAACCTATCTCAATCATGTGACACCAAGATGCTGCAGCTTTAGGATTATTATAACTTATAAGAGAACACTATAAAAGCAATTGTAAAATAAAGAGAAAAGAGTTATCAAATGCTAAGTTGCAAGGATTTAGGGCATCCTTTACTTAAAATGTGGTATCATGACAAAGGTATTACAACCTGCTAGTCTCCCTACCTGTGTGCATTGTTGTTGTGTGTTGCTATACTAAAGGCTGGTGCTGCTGTTTGTGCATTGTTGTTGTTGTTGTACATGCTTATATGCACTATGCTTCTGTTGTACTTGGTGTTAGCTGTATTGTGATACTTGGTAGCTATTAGCATTGTACGAGGAATTGATACAGAATCCTAGGATGTTTTGGTAGTTATTGGCCGGTCACATTCAGTTATAGATGACCCGGCTAATTAGGCATGTGCTCAACGTATTATAGAGCATGTGATAGATAAGGAGTTAGTTAATCAATTCAGCTGCAGCTTAGTTAAAAGGCTGCAATGATTTTAAGGAAGAATATCAGAAGAATAATAATCTGAGTTTTCTCTTTTTTGTACTCTAATCTCTACCCCTAATATTCTTAGGAGGCCCAGCTACCTTGAATCAACCATTACAATTCACAATTGCCTGGTTGGTTTTTACATTCTCCTTGGTTGGTCATTGGTGGGCAGAGCCAAAATATATTCACTAGTCAAATGTTGCCCAAAGCCTTCGGGTGTTGTCAAGTATCAAGTCATGATGTTTTTAAAATTCACATTGGTTAGGTCCAATAGTGTGACAAAACATTACAATCTCTTTACCAACTCTCTACAAAGCCAATGAGTCCTCTTGTAGTTGTAATGCTACAGAGGCCTTATATCCTTTGATTGAATATGGTTTTGTGATCAAATTCTTTTATACTAACTCTTTTCCTTTTCAATTACTTTACGCTTTTATTGGATTTAACACTATTCTTGATTTTTTTTTTCAAAGCTAAAATGAAGAGAATCCAATAACTTAACAGTTTGGCATTGGCTAACTAGGACTTTTACAAGTTAAAAAAGTGGAAGGAGTTAAAGCTCAATTGGCATTGGCATTGGCCCTCTTCTTTCATCACTGTACACTAGACTGGAGGAAAAGGAAGAATTATAAAGCATTGGTCTTTTATTATTATTATTCTTATTTCTTCTTGTTAGACCTTGCACAACAAGTTTAGGATCATTGTATAGGACAGAATTGACAATTGCCGACTTTCCTTGGCCTAGCTTCTCTAGGCAAGAACATAGTCTCATTTTGGGACCCTCAAGCCAAAAAGTCTAGTCAGATGTTAGGTAGAAAGAAATGTAGGAAACAAATGAGTTTGACTTAACTTACAAATTGTTTTAGAAGATTTTTTCCAACTTTAATAAAGCTTGTTGAGTGTGCTTTGATATCTGGACATTTCTGCATAATCATTTTCTTTGGATATCATTTTTTTGTAATGTTTTACCTAGTAACGTAGATCCTTCTTGAATTTCCCGTGCCTAATCAGTGTCAAATAAAAACTGCATCTTTGAGTTCGAAGTTGGTTTTTTCTTATTTCTTTGTCCTAATGTGTATAGGAGAATTCAGAATTGTCTAGTAGTGATGAGAAAAAATATAAAGTACTGAAGCGGGCAACTGAAAGGGAGATTTCTTAAAGTGCTAATGTCATCTGTTGCACATGTGTTGGTGCTGGAGATCCTCGATTGGCAAATTTTAGGTTCCGCCAAGTTGAAATGCATCTAACATGTAGAAGTTTGTCCAGGATTCACTTGTTTAAAAGTTTACTCTTTTTAACTTTTTGTTTTTTATTTTGCTGCTATTGGTATAGTGCATTTGGATCATTCATAGTGGTTTTATTTTTTTGGATTTTTCTATTCACTGATTTTTTTGGAATGTTTTTCTAAAAAGTTAACTACTTTTTATATGATCTGTCTACAATGTTGAACTTTTAACTTGCTATTCCACTGAGAAATTTTGACAATCAAATGAAATCGATAAAATTATATGCATGTTTGGCATTACTTTAGGAAGAGAATTTTAATTATAGAGTTTTAATAGTTTGTAATATAGAGTTTTAACTGAGAAGCTGTTTAGCTTTTTTGGCTTTTGAGTGTTTGACAAATTGCGTTAAACAACGCTTTAAAGTGGTAGATTTATAAAGCATGATTAGTGAATTGTAGAGTTTTTTCCCTAAAAGCTTCAAATTTTAGCTTCCTAATCATGAAGGTTGATGTAGTTGAGCTTTAAACTAGTTTTCTATTGGGGAGGGTTTGAGAATTGGGATAAGCGTAGGTCTTAGTTTTTTTCTGAAATAAATTGAAAATGCTAAATAAGCTTGAATTCTTATATATTTTATTCTTTACTAATAATTTGAGTCTGAAATATATGGAGTGGAGTATCTATGAAGCTGACCAAACCATGATATGACTTACAGTGACTTACAGTGAAAGAGCTTAAAAATCCCTTCATGAATTCCTTCCTTCCTTCAAACCCAAAATTCTTTTTTTCTTTTTTATAGTATTTTGGAACTCTGAGTGTATAAAGGGGATGCCAAATTTTTTTTTTTTGAGAACAGGCCAGAAACTTTATTAAAGTAAAAAAAAGAAGTACACGTATAAAGAAAACTTGTATAAGTCCAAGGCCAGCTACATGCAGCTGGCCATAGACTGAGGCTACATTACCGTAGCTAAGAAATGACCCATACTAAACTATTATCTCTGTAAAGAGAACTTGTATAAGTCCAAGGCCAGCTACATGCAGCTAGCCATAGACTGAGGCTACATTACTGTAGCTAAGAAAGGATCCATACTAAACTATTATCTCTGTAAAGAAAACTTGTATAAGTCCAAGGCCAGCTACATGCAGCTGGCCATAGATTGAGGCTACACTAACGTAGCTAAGAAAAGACCCATACTGCACTTCTTTTAAAAAAAAGTGTTGATGTGGTACTCCACTCCAATAACTACACATTAACTAAATATTATAATTGATTTCTTTTTTTCACATTAATTTATAATTTTATGCCATATTTACATATTAAATGAATAGTATTTATTGCTATAGAGTATACTTAAATAATGTTCTATTGTGGGAAAGTTATTTAATACACTCTAAGGAATGTTTTTTCATCTCACATAAATGATAGGATTTACTATATGCTTAATTAATGAAACACACTATTTTGTGACACTATAAAACATTACTCATACATGCATTGGAAAATTACTGAAACATCAGGACATCACCTGTCACAATCTCACCCATTTTGCAAAAGGTCCCACACTCACTGGTCACCCACCAATAATTGATTACTCCCGTAATCTTCTCTGGACTCAAGCTGGCCTGGCTGCCACCACTCACTGTCTCCTTCTCTCTGACTCTCTCTCGGCTTTTTTTTTATTATAGAAAATTACTTTTTAGTTAATTTTTTTCTTTTTTAAGTGAAAGATAAAAACCCAAAGCTTTGGTTTTTTTTTTTTTGGGTGAGAGTTTATATTAGTGCATTCCACATTGGGCTCTTCCAACGGGCTTTTTGGCTGAATCCACCAACCTTAATAAAATAGAAAGTGGCATGAATTGTTTCATAGGTTTGACAAGTGACTGCGTGCGCCTTAACTTTTATTTTTAAATGATATTATGCATTTTATCATAATAACATATTTCAAATTAGAATATACTATATCAGTGACCTTGAGTTCATCTTAGAAACCAATAGTATTGGTTTGCACATCGCTTATATGTTTCAAAGACATAAAAGGAGGTTGGTTTTTGGATTGAAGGTTAAAGCATTGGCACTTAGCACTACTGTTGAGATATCAATGATTTGATTTCTTCTTATAATTAAAAATTAAAAAGCTGTTAGAAAGTTATTTATTTATTACTACTAGAATTTAAAGTTATTTATTTAATTATCTCCATCAAAATTATATCAAAATTTGGAACTTTCTCATAAAGCAAATTCTTTTTCTCTGCCTCTCACCCTCCTTTCCATTTGTTTATTATTATCATCAATTTCTCATGTATGACTAATTGACAATCACCAAGGCTGTGTGATCCCACTTCCTATATTTTTATTTATAGCACATATTTTGGTTGGATTTATTCCTATTTTTTAATGGGAACCGACTTAGCTGAAATAGAGAGTGATTTCAGCACTGTTAAGAGGAAGGGACGAATAGAAATTCAAGATCATGCTATTCAATAAATAAATCTTCAAATCATTCCTTTTATATATTATATTCAATTGGAAAGCTATACATGAGTTAGTTAAAGAAATGATTATTTATTTGCTTTTGTTATTTTTCAATACAATGAGATCCATTAACTTATTTCTTAATTCTAGGATGGTAAATGCATCAAATTGCTCATAAATATCTTGGACTTGGCTTGATAAAAAATTCATTCATATTTGTTTGTCTATAAAGAAGCTAACTTTGGACCTTGATTTTACAATGAGATCCATTGTTTTTAGTCAAAACTCAAAGGATCTAGAGAAAGAAGCTTCACTTTGTTTGTTTGATCCATAGGGTGATGGGGCAAAAGGGACATTCACTAGGGAACTATAAAAAGAAAATCACTCACAATACTATTCCACAATCATCATGGATATACACACTTATAAAAAGAATCAACACATAAGCACTGTAGCTTAAACTCTTCCACCATAGGGTCTTGGTCTTCATGAAACACTTCCAACCCTAGCATGGATAGCAACCGTGTAGAACAGTTGTGTTGCACTCACAATTATGGTGATGACTTCTAGAGTCCTCTGCATATTATGTCACAACAATATTATAATTGTCCTTAATTTTATTTTTCTCTGGTTATAAAATAAAAACTTCTTACCAGGTTTGAATCTGTCCATCCATGTTGAATCTCTTTGCATGCCAATCTGTAACATTCAGTTCATTATTAGAAATTGAAAGAAATACAAGGAATATAAAGAGAAATACAAGCAACACTGCATGTCCTTATGCTGTAATTTCATTTTGGATGCTATTAATGAGATTATTAGTAATTTCATTTAATGAAATTATGCTGTAATTTCATACCAAATTCTTTTATTTATTTATTTATCATTTTGGTGCAAATATACTAGTTGCTGTAGGTGCTGGGGCTGCCACTTCCATCACAACAAATCCATTGTGGGCTGTTAAGACCAGACTCTAAGTAAGTTAGGTGTGCTTCTGTTTGTAATGCCTTGTCTCCTTTCAATAAAATTATATATATATATATATATATATATATATATATATATATATATATATATATATATATATATATATATATATATTATTCTGTTTGCACTCAAGAGTTTGTAGTTGAAGCTGTTTTATATTTCATCCTGCATAACACAAACTTGTGTGTTGTTTCTAGATATGCTTCCTTTGTGACTCACTCTCAGCTGAATTGCTTTGAAGTGAGTCTTGTTTGAAAATTAACTTAGGTTTATATATATTATTTTCTTGTTGGCAGATTGCAAAAAGAAGAGGCACTATAAGTTTATGTGATCAAAGCAAGTGAAGTTGGTGAAAGACTTAAGGTACTCTCTCTCTCTCTCTCTCTCTGTGTGTGTGTTTGTGGTGGGTTGTTGAATTGGGGTAAGCAGGTGGCTTGCATGGAGTAATAAGGTGGTTTTAGCTGATATTGGGAGTGTTGACTGTTTTGTGTAATATTGGATGATTGTTGTTGAGTTGTTTTTATTTGATTAATTCATTTTAAGGGCTTCTCTCTATCTTTTTCACACATATGGAACGCTAAAATGGAATTGCATATTTAAAGAGATGTCCATTCCTAAAGAATATTGCTAGTAATGATATTATAGTTACCAAATGTATTGATAACTTCTCTATGCATTTTAAATTCATTGTTTGATTAGGAACATAGATAAAAGTGAATGATTAAAGATGATTTGTTTCTTAAATTAAAGTGAAATTGTGTAAATGAAATGTATGTTAACTTTTGGTTTGTGTTTTTATGAAATCACATTATAGGTATTTCTTGCAAATCACTTTATAGCAATGGATAAGAGTTGGATGAAAATTACCAATAGAAGGTTACGAGAATATTTAGATGGAGTTCAATAGTTTCTGAATTTCGCATCTAACCATGCATACTCGGATGGAACAATTTCATGTCCGTGTAAAAAATGCGTGCATACGAATTCGTGGCCTATAGATGTTGTACAGGCTCACTTAGTGTCAAAAGAGATTTGTAGGGGTTATAACCCTTGGGTTTTTAATGGGGAATCATCGTCTGCAAAGACTTCTACTAAAATTCCTAGTAGTCATGTCCAAGAAAACCAAATAGAGTATGCCGATCTTCGTGACATGTTGCATGACATGTTTCCCATACAAGATATGGCATCTGGGCCAATGGAAGAAGTCCCTAGTGTGCAACAACCCACAGAAGGTCCTGCAGAAGGTCCTAATGAAGATGCACTTAAGTTTATGAAATTGCTTGAAGATACTAATCAACCTTGTTATGAAGGTTGTAAGTATTTTAGCAAATTGTCAGCCATTGTACATTTGTACCACATGAAGTGTCTTAATGGTTGGACCAATAAATCATTTACCATGTTGCTGCAATTTTTTCTTGATTTTCTTCCTTCAAATGCTAAGTTGTCAAAAGATTATTATGAGGCTAAGAAGATTATTAAGGATCTGGGCTTGAGCTATGAGAAGATTCATGCTTGTCCTAAAGATTGTGTTTTATATTGGAAGGAGAATGCCAACCTTGAAGCTTGTCCAAATTGTAACCTTTCAAGATGGGAAAGTAATGAGTCTAAAGGTCAACAAAGTACTAATGCTTCCTCCAAGAAAGAAAAAAGAAAGCTGCAAAGATTCTACGATGGTTTCCCTTAAAGCCAAGATTGCAACGACTATTTATGTCTCCTGAAACAGCTAATCATATGAAGTGGCATGCCAATGGTCGTGTGAATGATGGGTTAATGAGGCATCCTGCTGATTCTGAAGCTTGGAAGTCATTTGACTCTAAGTACATAGAGTTCTCATCCGAGCCTCGTAATGTGAGGCTTGGATTAGCAGCCGATGGATTCAACCCGTATGGAAATATGAGTACTACTCATAGTACATGACCTGTCATTTTGATCCCATACAATCTCCCTCCATGGATGTGCATGAAAAGATCTTATTTCATGCTATCATTATTAATTCCCGGTCCAACCTCACCCGGGAACGATATAGATGTGTACTTACAACCCCTAGTAGAAGAATTGAAGGAGTTATGGGATGTTGGAGTAGAAACGTTTGATGTGTCTTCCAAAAAATCATTCTAAATGCATGCTGTATTATTGCGGACCATAAATGATTTTCCTGCATATGGTGATATCTCGGGTTGGAGTACCAAAGGTTCTCTTGCATGTCCCTCTTGTAACTATGATAATCAATCTCGTTGGTTAAGATATGGAAGGAAATTTAGTTACATTGGACATAGGCGATTCTTGGATAGTGATCATAGATTCCGTAAGCAAAAAAAATCATTTGATGGGAATGTTGATATGAGATCAGCTCCTATTACAATATCCGGAGGGGAAATCATGTTACAAACGGATGCTGTAGCCGATCATGTGTTTGGGAAGAAAAAAGTTAATTTGACCAATAAAAGAAAAAGAGGGGAGGAAGAGGGGAGGAAGCCTTAACTATGTGGAAGAAGAGAAATATATTTTTCACCTTGCCTTATTAGGAGTACCATGTGTTGCGTCACAATCTTGATGTGATGCATATTGAGAAGAATGTAGTCGATAATATATTTAGCACATTGTTGAACTTGGATGGCAAGACAAAGGATAACTTAAAGGCACGCCAAGACTTAAAGGATATGGGTATAAGAAGTGAACTTCACTTGAAAAAGGTTGGGAATGATCAGACATGTATGCCACATGCCTGCTACCATATGAATGCTAGTGAAAATGATGGTTTTCTGCAAGTTTTGAAAGATGTAAGAGTGCCAGATGGATATTCTTCAAACATCTCACGTTGCGTTAAACTCAAAGAACGCAAGATTAGTGGGATGAAGAGCCATGATAATCACATCTTAATGCAGCAACTTTTTCCAATAGCAATACGTGAATCTTTGCCCCCTGAAGTGAGTAGGCATTTAATTGATTTATCTTGTTTCTTTAGGAAGATATGTTCCAAGGTACTAAATGTGGAGGAACTTGGGGCTCTTGAGAAGAGAATTGCAGTGACATTGTGTGAGTTGGAAAAGATATTCCCTCCCTCTTTCTTTACAGTGATGGTACATGTAGTCATGCATTTGGCTAGCGAAGCCAAAGTTGTTGGCCCAGTTCATTATCGTTGGATGTATCCCATAGAGAGGTAACACATATAGGAACTTGGTCTATTATTTTATTTTATTTATTATTTTTTTTTTAACTTACCAATTTCCCGTTATTGATCTTGGGTTTTCCAATAGGTACTTGTCAAGGCTTAAGTCTTATATGCATAATAAAACTTATCCAGAAGGCTCTATTGCAGAAGGGTATATAGCAGAGGAATGCTTAATATTCTGTTCACACTATTTTAAATCTGTTGAAACTGCTTGCAATCGACCTATAAGGAATGTTGAGGAATCCATGGGTGCGGTGGTGAGCATTACACTAGATTCAAATTCATGGATCCAAGCACATTGTTATGTGCTATTCAATTGTGAAGAAATCACCTCATTTCACGAGTAAGTGATATGTCCTTGCGTATCCTTTAACGGCATTCCAATGCAATACTCTACCTTAACACTAACATGTTTGTGTACATAGTGAACACATAGCGGAGATCAAGGCTAGTTTCCCTTCTCATGTGACTGATGATGTTATTCAAAAGTAGCACATAGAGAAATTCTATAGCTGGTTTAGGGAATATGTAAGTAAAGCATATATATATATATATATATATAGCACTATTTTCGGTTGTAACACTTTAGATAACATACTTATAATAAAAGTCTTTCTCTATAATAGGTGATGTCAATGGATGCCTCTAAGAAAAAGGAAATCTCTTATAAAGTTAGATGGCTTGCTCGATATCCAGATAATGAAGCAAAACGGTTCAAGCGTTATGTTATAAATGGTTTAAAGTTTTGCACCAAAGATTTTGAGGCAACTAGGAAAACTCAAAATAGTAGAGTTTGTGTTGTTACTAAAGGTGGTGCTACTTATTATGGTGTACTAATTGATATTATTGAGTTGAACTACTCTGACAAGTATCGATATGTATTATTCAAATGTCAATGGGCTGATGTTATTAGTGGGAGAGGATGCAAAAAAGATGAGTTTGGATTTCCCCTTGTCAATTTTTCAAGATTGATACACACAGGTGATCAATTGATTGACGAACCTTATGTATTAGCATCTCAAGCTTCGCAAGTGTTTTATGTGAAGGATGTGAGACATAAAGATTGGGTGGTAGTGGTCAGAACAAAACCTAGGAAGGTGTTTGATGTTGGTATTCAAGCTTTAGATGATGATGATGAAGTTGATACATATATGGAGAATGTCCCTTATAATGTAACTACTGATGATGCATGTGATGATGCAAATGACAACTATGCTTGGGCTCGAGTTGATGAAGAAGGAACCATTTATGATACATTGTTGATTAGTGAGGATGAATTGCTTGAACAAGACTTTATCGATGATGAAGAGCTTAGTGATGATGTTTATGAGTCTAATGACGATGAGTCCAATGATGATGGGTCCAATGATGATGAGTCTAGTGATGATGACTAGGTTGTGCCCCTTCTTGCACATTCTTTAACGAAATTCATTATTGCTTAATAGGGAAAAAAAGAAAAGAAAAGAAAAAAAGGTCTCTTTAACACTTAACTGAGTTGTTTTGTAACAATTTACATTGAACTTCATAGAATGGATGAATGTTAAAGTGACAAATACTAACTTTTATTAAGTATATATTATTTTTGCTATTATGATGAACTTTATAGTAATTTTATTACATGTTATTTAATTGGGGCTTGAAATTATTATTATTATTTTTTAAATTCCAAAACCTGTTATCTTGACTTAAGCCTACAACATTGTACTTGTTAAATTCTAATGTTGAATTGCATGACTATATAATAATTTGTGTTGTTTTAGTGTTGAAAGTAGTTGGAGTTGTTGTATTTGCAATTGCTTGTACCATTACTTGTCATTGTGCTTATATACTTGTTTATTTTAGACTTTGACAGTTGAAATGGCAAGGCGAAAGGCAAATCTGGGCACACGTCCCAAGAGTGTAACATTGGAAAGAGCTTCTTCACAAGATGCAGATGAAGTGAGGGACCAAGAAACGCATGAAGCTTCTACACAAGGTATGGGCTTTTTACTCAAAAGTTTACCATTCATACAGAAGGTATGGGTAGATTTACTCAAGGTATGGCACTTCGGTGTTGGTTATGCGGTTTGTCTTATTGTTCATTTCTTTATTGCATTACCATCTGAGTTTAGGTAAATTGTAGTTGTTGTTTATGAACTTTGAAGCTACCTTTTCCCATTTACCTGTTTCTTTGCCAGCTTGAGTCAATGTTAAGACTAAACCACAAATATTTGAAGGTTATTTATTTATAATATTCCACCCATGCTAAGAAGTGGACGAAATTGATAATTTTGATAAATAGATATGATCATGAATCATAAGTGGACGAAAAAAAGGTGTTTTTTTCCATACACTGTACATGTATTTAGTAGACGTGGGTCCGTGGTTTTGGTCGGGCGTTGATCAAGGCTATGACAAAGACTCCATTAGTATTGAAACCCAATGCAGGCCTTGATAAAATAAATCAAGACTGGGCTTTTAAAAGGGCCTTATAAATTGTCCTTATTTTGGTTTTTTTCTTCTCAAATTCCTTGCTTATGTCTAATGTTTATGCATGTCCCAAAATGATATTATGGGCTAGTGGGGCAGTCCATGTCCATGTGGATCACTATTTTACAAACATTGCTCTCTACGAACCTAAATGGACATGGTGGGGCAGTCCATGTCCCAAAATTTATTTGTTTGTTTCTTGAAATATATTAGTTTGTAAGCATGTTTCTAATATTTTATATTCTTTAGCATATAATGACCACTTGTTTAATTGAATATTTAGATTCATTCTTAGCTTTGCATGTTTTGTTGTTTGATATTGGTTGATATTTTCTCCTTTTAGGATCAGATGTGCAACCAGCTATACATGTCACTCGCGAGCCAAACAAGTACTTGGAAATTTGGGATCTTCCCGACGACCAAGAAATTGAGTTGCCACTAAATAGTATGCATCAACCGGTTGATAAGGGGGCGAGGACTTTCACTGGTTTCTTGGGTACGATTGCACGGAAGCCCCACATGTGCCCCATTAAATACCTTGATTGGAAGGCCATGCTAGAAGAACTTAAAGAAGAGTGTTGGTGTCTTGTAAAGGTATTAAAGAAGTTATAATACTTGTAATTATGACATTTTGTACTAGGCTTTACATAAGTATTTTAGCATGAAAAAATTTGTAATTTGATAACTCAACTATTTGATTGTAGTGAAAATACCAAGTCCCTGTTAATCCTAAGGCATATGCGGGTCTAAAGAAATTACCTTAAAAAAAATTGGGAAGGCTTGGAGAGATCATAAGTGTAGGCTGAAGGCTAAGCATTATATACCGCATTCAAGAAACAAAGCACGGGTGAAGAGCAACTGACCTAGGAAATGCATACTAGAAGATTGGGATGTAAATGTTGATCATTGGTATACTGATGATGCAGTGGTATGTTTATTTTCTCTCTCTTTTCCATCATAGATCATACCAAAAGTAGAATGATTATTGAGAAATTGAGAGAATACATATTGGATTGCTTTCAGATAGGATTAGCTAGAACCTTTATATGGGCTTTTTGTGAAACTGGTATATATGAGAAGTTGTGTTTCATATTTCATATTTGTTTAATTTGGTAGAAGTCCTGGAGTAAATGTTGGTTTGTCAAGGTTCAAAAACAAAGGCAAGTGTGTGGTGTGGAGATTTTTTTAATAGGTTCTAGCTTTCTTTTAAGATTTTTTGCTTTGGCCTATAATGATTTTTCTTAAAATGAGTTAGCTTTCTTAAAAGTGCCTAGTTTTCGTTTATCAAAAGTATTCATCATTAAATTAGTACAGTTATATCAATCATTAAGCTTCTAGTCCAAATGGAAGGCTATGCTCCTGTAAATGAAATAGCATGGGAAACTTGGGTCTCTTCACTCCATGATAAGAGATGCTCAGCCATTACTTATTACCTGCATGCAGTTCCTCTCATTCTTTTATACCAAATGATATTTTTGAGCATTCTGGCTTTACCTAAAAGTGGCTTTAGATTCTTAAAGCATACTGTATATAAACATGTAATTTTGTTGAATGTAGACAGAGTCAGATAAGAATAAGGACCGTCATTCTAAACAGGATGACGTACATACTGGTGGTTCGTGTGGCTATGCTATGCACGCTACAAAAAAGATAATAAGTATTATGACTATTTTTTAAATGATTTTGACTTCTCCTAAGTTTATGTGGAACCAATATTCATCACTACATAAATATGCTGTTCATAATGTAGGCAAAAACGGATGGACATCCTGTAGAGCGTGCAGTATTATTTCAAATTCTACATACTCGTAAAGATGGATCTGTAGTTAATCTTGTAATGAAAGAAAAAATGGTGAGTAATTTCTGCATTGTAGTTGGGGGTAAACAAAATAGGAATTCAAGAAACAATATTATAGTTTTTCCCTACAAAGTTGTCTCAAAGATGAGCTTCGTTCAAATAATTCAAGTCTTAGGTCTTGCAAAATATTGTATAACCAGCATGTCTTTTTTGACAAAAACCAAGCATAAGATAAAATCCCATGTGATTGTTTGAACACTTGTGTAACTATTTTGAATCAATGATAATTGTTATGAATGATTCTTTTAATTTTTAAATTGATATATTTCAATTTGATGTTAGCCAATACGCATTTCTTTTTATTGTGGGGTCATTTGATTGTTGGATTACATAGCAAACTCCATTTTATTGTGGAAATGTTATTCTTACTGAGTTGAGGCCTTTATGTTTAGTTCCTTTGTTATATTATAGCATACCCAGTGGATGTATATGACTTCCTTTTTTTTTTTTTTTTTTTGGAGAGGTTCATGTGGTGAGTTGCTTGTAGAATGTCAATTTTCTCTTAAGGGTTATTGGTTGTTGTGGCAAAGTAGCACCAACAATTTTGGCACTAGCGCCTTTGGTTGTGGTGAGGGGGACACTAGCTTTGTGTGCATAATTTTTGCATCGTTCTGGGTTTTATTGGTGCTTGCTTGTCCTATCCTATATATATATGTATATATATGTTGTGGGGTCATTTTAACTATATGATTTCTAACTTTTTTTTGTTATGTTCAAACTCAAATATCAGGACAAAATGAAGGAATTATTGGTTGACCCTAAGAATCAATTGCAGTCATCTGACACAAGTGGTAGTATTGTATGGTCAACAGATGATGTGTTTGCCAAAGTGATGGGTAAGGAGCGCAAAGGTTGCATTCGTGGGGTAGGATTTGGTCCAACCCCTAGTGGTCAAAGTAGCAAGACTGCTCTCACGGACAGTGAAATACAATCAAGTCAAGCAATGGACAATGAAGTTGCACAATTGAAGGCTTCCTTGGCTACTATGGAGGAGAAACTAGTAGGTTTTGACTAAATGAAGGAAAAAGTTAGTCAATTCAAAGAAATGGAGCAAAGAATGGCTCGCATGCTTCAACAAATGCAACAAATTTCTACACAATGCAATCAGGTATGATAAATGACTTTAAGAGTGTCAATTTATATGGAGTAGGAAAGGAATGTTAAATGTATGGTCGATAATAAAAAGCCATTTTAAAAAGAAATTGCGTCACTCAACGTGGCTCCGTTTTATTGTCTTCCTTCGATTGGTTAGGGATATAGATGTCTTTTTCTTAGGGTGTCACTTTGTTTGTGTCGACAATAATATTTTAAAAAAATGACTTATTTTTTAAAGTATTTTTTTATAAAAATATTTTATTTTATTATGTTTGGTAGTAATTTTAAATGATTTTAAAAAAATGTCTTTTTTATTTAGTTTGCTTTGAGATACAGCAAGTGGAAAACAATTTCTAGAATATATGCCATATTTTTTATATTAACTAAAAATAATTTTCCTTTGATTCATTTATTCTATATTATCAAACACTAAAATATATATATATATATATATATATATCTATCTTTACACAATGTTTCCATTGAAACAAACAGAACATTACATTTACATATTTAGTAATTACATTAGCTGGAAAGATATTTATTGATTTAATAATTAGTATTTACTTGTGAATTGTGACGGTATGAATTTATTGATCTGTAACATTGATAAAGGGTGGTGAAGGAAAAAGAATTCTAGAAGCACCATGTTATTAATAGATGTTTATGGAATTATGTGGTGACACCTTTGCATCCTTTGAATTCTATATCAAGGAACCTCCCAACACCAATCCTTTTGATTTGATCCCATCAGTTGTCTTGTTGTGCCTCTGCTTTGTAATTTCAAATTTTCAAAACTAGGAAGCTGCAAAGAGAGGTGGTCCTCCCATAAAAGATCAAGACAAACTATAATGGTCAACCTAAAAGATCAAGAAACATGTCTTCATTTAACTTGTTCCCATTTTTTACCTTGGTAATATTTTCTTGTCATTCTATTTCATTTATATGCACTTATTAAGTATCATACTTTGTATGTAGGATGCTCCTCTGATCCAACAATCTCCAGCTCTCCCCAAATCATCAGCCGCATCTCATCAACCAAGAAGCTTATAAGTTTTATCTTGGAGTTCTTGGACTTTTTTGTGTACAAAGAACTATGGAAGAACAACCACATTTTTTGCAAGTGTTGAAGGATATTTTTAAACACTTTGGAACTTTGATTATAGTATTAGATTAATTTGAGCGGTTGTTTTATTCAAAGGGCCACATCTTTTTTTTGTTAATTTTAAGATGGTGGTTATAGACAATGTTATGTATTTGATAATATATTTCTATGTTAATATTACGTTAGTTTCAAGGCATTTGTGCTGCTGTTAATTAGTTACATTTGTGGTATTGTGTTAGTAGAGCTAAAACTATTACAGGTTCTTTGTAACAGGTTTGTGAACCATTTATTTATTAGCAAACAGTGGTTTTAAAACCCACTAGGAAAAAAAAAAAAGACCTATAGCAGCGGTCAAAAAGCGCCGCTAAAGGTGCACATTTTATGTTTTAAATGAATCTCTATAGCGGCGCTTGTCGCCTATCGCTAAAGGTTGAAACATATAGCGGTGTTTCTACCTGCCACTACAAGTACAATTAGTTTGTTTTGATTGATTGCCTATAGCGGCGCCGTTTGCTCGCTGCTAAAGGTAGACACGTCATGCTCGCCGCTAAAAGCCAATGCCACGAATTCTGAACATGTATGGCGGCGGTTTTATGCCCGCCGCAGTAAACCTTCACCCGTCGCTAAAAAGTACATATATAGCGGTGCTTTTCGCTACCGTCGCAATCGACCTATAGCGGCATTGCAACACTGATGGGATGGCCCACCGCTATAGGTCGAATGTACCTTTAGCGGCGCTTTTTTGGGCTTTAGCAGCGCTTTTGGCCCGCTGCAATAGCCTGTTTTTCTTGTAGTGCATGGTCAATGATTTGTGTCCTAAAAAGAAAATGTGATATTCAAGACATATAATAATGAATGTATGGTAGGTGTATGATAAAAAATAAAAGGGTAAAAATACTATTTTAGTCTCTAAATTTTATCAAAATTTTCCGTTCATCCTTAAATTTTAAAATTTTCATTTTTCGTCTTTAAATTATTGAAAACATTTTACCTGGTTCATTTTTTTTTGTCAAATAAGTTTGAGCTTGGCTACGAACTACCTAACTGACATATTATTTCCACATTTATAGTAAAAACCACAATTAAAATTGTTTATCCCTTAATGTAAGTTAATAATTAGTAAATCAAATTATAATTGAAATCATAGTATTTGAGCTAATTAGATAGAATTTTTTTTTTCAAAACTAATAAAAAATTAGATTACTAACCTTATATGTAGTATTCAAAATTACACATAATTTTTACTATAAAATGGATTATTTGTATTGTAGGGGGCATAAATAAAGATTTGGTCCAAGCCTAATTTGAGTAAGGATGGGTTGGGTATTGGCCTTGTATAATTAATTTGTAGAGATGGATTGTCAAGGTCAACCTTTTATGCCTTAATGGTTTCGGTATAGTAATTTAAAGAAAGAAAGTAGGCAAAGACAACATGAATTAAGAGTCAAGTCAAGGAAAATAAAAAGGGATTCTTGTATAAGTTTCTTTCCTCAGGCTGGCCGAGGAGTAATAACTCTGCTGGATTACAGTTCTCAGTTTTATAATGGTCACTTTCTCTCTCTATTTCTCTAATTTCTGTCTCAACTTTTTCTGATCCCCCATCTTGGAGGAGATCCCTTCACTTATATAGCTGCTAGAATTGTATTCCAGCCCTCCACTTGGACAGCAGTTGATCCTTTCTTGGATACTTGTCCTATTGTTGCTTTGCTGGTGGTGATAGAGTAGGATGCAAGCTGTGGGACATTGTTTAGGGGTCATTCAACCATTAATGCGGTAGGCTGAGTTGGTGCAATTCATTAAATGTGGTTGTGATGGATGCTTTATTTGGAAGCTTCCTCTTCTCATTGCTTGCATGTCTCTACTTCCTTTTTTTGCCTTCAGTTCTATGGTCTTCATGGCTTGTTTATAGTCTCTTAAGGAGTGTATGCTCTTCGAGCTCCTCAGGCGGGCCACCTTCCTCGGCTTCACTACCTGGACTATCCTAATTGTGCTTGTCTTGAACTAATGAACAGTTGGGCCCAACTGCTCCTCGGGTTGAGTCTATTTGATGATCTTCCTTCTTTAATCTTCCCCTTCCCACATATATTATAAATAAATTGTAAATAATAATTTGGGGTTGTATGAACTTATTTACAACCCTACATAATCCAATTACAATGCCATATAATTATATTTTTCTATAGGTATACATATAGTATTGTAAGGACACGATTTTCAGCCCAGGCCCAAAATGTATAGGATACTAGCCCGGTGAACCCATTACAATAAATTTGTAGAGAGTGGGTAGAAGAACTAGACTTTAGTGAATGGGATAACAGTTATAACGAGTTTCCAAGACAATCAGATAGAAACGAACCAAATTTGTACAAGAAAGTTAGTCCTCGGCACAATTCGAGGAGCTCTGTTCTAGTATTTATTGGATGATAATGGTTGCAGGGGTTGTTAAGATTGTTACAGTATTTTTCCTCCCCCACTTCTCCCTTGGTTCTCCCCTTTTATACTAGCATTTACCTCCCTTCTAATGTCCACGTGTAAGCTCCACTTTCTGGGGTTGAGACTTGTCCTATCAGCCCATACCTGGAGTGGTTGGGAGTGGTTGTAAAAACTGAATAGCATGGTCCAAGGTATGGACCTGTCAGACGCAGAGTCCTTTATTGCTGTATTGGCAACTTTTTCACTTGGCCTGCTCCTGCATTTAGCTCGTCCCCTCCTTTAGGCGTTCTATGGGATGCTGAGTATAAGATCGTCCTCGGCCATATCCTTGGGCCTTTTTTGGGCTTTCATTCTGCGTCCTCAGCAATAGGTCTCCTCGGCTTAGGCCTTGGGCCCTAATGTAGAGTGGGCCGGCGCCACAAATTCTCCGGCCCCACAATAGCCCCTCAAAATCCTGCTGCCCGACCTCTTGGTTGGGGAGGAGGGTTTTGATGATGTCGGGCTTGTAGCATAGCTTGCTCAGCTTTGCCCTCCATATAAGAAGCAGGGTAGGGAGTCAGTCCCTTTACGTGTAGATCTTTCAGTCCCTTCAAATTCTCGATCCTTTAGCTGCGCTCCAAGTCTTCATCTCCAGCGCAATCAAAGAGTGATATGTTTGAGACACGAGTGGGGGTGAAGGAACCACACCTGCTTCAGAGGCACTGGGTCCTTACGAGACTCAAGATGGCGCGGTCTGGACAAGGGAGACACAGACTCAAAACAATTCTCCTCTCTCACAAGGTGGGAGCGATGCCTCCATCTCTTTCAGTCAAAATCCGAAGCAGATGCTGGTCGCGTTAGATTTTTGGTGTGACAGCAGTGGGATTTCTCGTCGTCAGCACCATCCGCTCTATCCCGAGCGCTATTAATATGGCACCTTCATGTTAGGATTCAGGGCTGATGCGGGGATTAAGTATTCCTGCTTCTTCCTCTCTTCCTTCACTGGTGCCTCTTTCCATCTCCGCTTCTTCTTCTTTTCCACCTACGGGGCCATCCTGTCATACATAATCTCTACCAGAGCAGAGTTTTGAAGGATTTTTCTCTTCCTTGTATCTTTTATTTTTGCTTATGTAGTTAGCTTTTGGTATAGGCTTACTTGAGCCCCTTCATTGTACGTTGTACTGTTTCTTTGTCTTAATAAAAGATGGTTCTGTTTCATTCTAAATATTTTTTCTTTCCTGCGGTAATCACTTTGTGAATGGATGTATTTCATACGCGTATATATTTATATATATATTTTTAACGATACTTAGGGCATAAAACCTTGTAACAAAAAGTTATTATTTTGAACATATTGAGACTATCAAGCATAATAATACCAACCTACAGTAGTTTTAAACATACGAGACTAACCGAGATAACGGCTGAATGCTCTCTAGTGCGCATGAGGCAGTCATCCGAGAATAAGTAACCCAAAATAAACCATCCGATAGGGTTGCCGAGTAGTGGGGACTTTGACCATGTTTTCGATAACACTTGGCCTTAATCGTTTTTTGGCATCTGATCCGAGGTCAGAGGTATAGCCATACCGGGCCCAAACACTTATTCGCATTAGTTCCCTTAGAATTGAAGATCCGAGGATAGACCGGGGCTTCCGCTCGGTCTAGGACTTAACCTCTCCATGGGACAGAGTCCGGGGGCCTAACATTGCCCGGACTTGTAGTTTTTCTTTTAAGTAGTTGGTTTCCTCATAGGCTTGAGTCTGAGGACCATACAAGGCCTTGGTTCTGTCTAAAACTTGTAGTTTTTCATTTAAGTAGTTGGTTTCCTCATAGGCTTGAGTCCGAGGACCATACAAGGCCTTGGTTCTGTCCAAAACTTGTAGTTTTTCTTTTAAGTAGTTGGTTTCCCCATAGGCTTGAGTCCGAGGACCATACAAGGCCTTGGTTCTGTCCAAAACTCTTTTATTTTCGTCGAGTCTCGAGGATTAGCCCCTTGAAAAAATTATAGGGTATTAACTTGATGTTGGAAGCCCCTAGAACTGCTCGTGCCACTGGCACTTCACAGTGTAGCCCCGAGTGGGAGCTGCGTTAAGGCAACCACCGCGCGCTACTGGAAATGATGGGGAAGCTTTCGCATAGCTTGCACCACTGCCAAAATGATCCCTTTCGGGGGACCCTTGTTGATAGGAGCTTGATCCCACCATGATTAACCGTTGCACTCACTAACGCACAAGCTCTTCCCACAGACGGCACCAATTGTAAGGACACGATTTTCAGCCCAGGCCCAAAATGTATAGGATACTGGCCCGGTGAACCCATTACAATAAATTTGTAGAGAGTGGGTAGAAGAACTAGACTTTAGTGAATGGGATAACAGTTATAACGAGTTTCCAAGACAATCAGATAGAAACGAACCAAATTTGTACAAGAAAGTTAGTCCTCGGCACAATCCGACGAGCTCTGTTCTAGTATTTATTGGATGATAATGGTTGCAGGGGTTGTTGAGATTGTTACAGTATTTTTCCTCCTCCACTTCTCCCTTGGTTCTCCTTCCCTTTTATACTAGCATTTACCCCCCTTCTAATGTCCACGTGTAAGCTCCACTTTCTGGGGTTGAGACTTGTCCTATCAGCCCATACCTGGAGTGGTTGGGAGTGGTTGTAAAAGCTAAATAGCATGGTCTAAGGTGTGG
Source organism: Quercus tomentella (assembly GCA_028535165.1). Classification (NCBI taxonomy): domain Eukaryota; kingdom Viridiplantae; phylum Streptophyta; class Magnoliopsida; order Fagales; family Fagaceae; genus Quercus; species Quercus tomentella. The sequence continues at coordinate 31,713,752 of JAPQVY010000068.1, read as the reverse complement.
ACCTGTCAGACACAGAGTCCTTTATTGCTGTATTGGCAGCTTTTTCACTTGGCCTGCTCCTGCACTTAGCTCGTCCCCTCCTTTAGGCGTTCTATGGGATGCTAAGCATAAGATCGTCCTCGGCCATATCCTTGGGCCTTTTTTGGGCTTTCATTCTGCGTCCTCGGCAATAGGTCTCCTCGGCTTAGGCCTTGGGCCCTAATGTAGAGTGGGCCGGCGCCACAAATTCTCCGGCCCCACAAGTATATAAACATATAATATTAAGTTTATTCAAATTGAATTTTATACTCTCAAGTCATGAGCTTGTTTATGAGCATTATTATCATGTTTGAGTTTGGCTTATCTAATAGTTTGAGTCTAAACATGAGTTTTGTTTGATTCATTTGCTAAATAAAAAGTATTAAGATATATTTTCTTGAGCTGAACCTTTAAGAGTAAAATATAACAAATTAGGTAAAGAAAAATAAGCAAATATATAATATAAATTGCACCTTAATCTGCTCAATCTTAGTAGCAGATCCAATACTAAAATTATTCATAATTGAAAAAATTGCACCTCAAGTTGACAAGTAATTTCATTAGCATTTTCTACTATAATACAAAATTAATATACCAAAATATAAAATGTAATTGAGTCAATAAAAATAAATTTTTTATAAATATGATTGTTCCACTATCTCACCTTCAAATCAATATAACGAACTTTTTAAATAAAACAATCACTTCAAAAATTGTTTAGGTACAATTGACCCAACATGACTTGGACTTTAAGCATGTCAACCACGAGTTGACCCGTTTTTGCTTTAGCCCTAAAATCTCGATTTGGGTAAAAAAATTTCATTTGATTTAATAAATTCAAATCCAATTTTTCCAGGACTACTTTTGGGCTAAGGACCCACAGCACCCTCAAAGATGTTTTTTTAATTTTTATTTTTTAATTAAAAAAAAATCAATCAATATTGATTATATGAACCAATGGCACAACCCTTCAACCCCTTCTCTGCACAATTAAAACTTCAAGCCAATGCTATTAATCTGAATTGAGAAATTAATATAAGGTTTTGTTTTGACCAATAATTATGAAATTCTTATTGTAGGGGATCCGAGGACAGCACCACTACTAGACCATGCTCGAGGAGCGAATGAGCCCAACAAGCAGGTGTGGATGCCTGGAAAAAGAAAATCTCGGTAAGGAGATTTTTTTTTTTGAGGTTTGGTCGCATATTGGGTCTATGGTAATGTGACTCTTATGTGCTTGTGTTTTTAGGGTGGGGTGTGTGTATGTGAATCCCTTTTTTTTTTAAAAAAAAAAAAATTTATTTTAGGAGTCGACACCAATCATTTGTTTTGTATTAGTTGTGATTGGTCACCTAGAAGTCTAATTCATTTTAAGTTACCTAACTAACTAAACCAAATTTTAAGGGTTCATTAATTGAGTCAAACCAAAAAGTCTCAAATTAAAGATCATGGACTTGGAAGTTTGGTTACGTGTTGGGAAGGTGTTAGGTACTCCACAATGCCTATCCAAAGATAGTACATTATTTTAATTTATTTCAAACGTTATATTTTTATGAAGAAAAAGAATACTTGGCATTTTGATTTTTTTTTTTTGAAAAGGTTTTTTACAAACAATATACACATATATACATGTGAATAAATATTTACCATATAGCTAACATGTGAATATTAACTCCAATGAGTAACCAACGGAGGCTTGGTTGAGTGGGTAAGGTTCATTCACTTCGTGCACCACACATAGGTTCGAATCCCGCTGCCCACAGGAGTCCGTTGGTGGGCATCCTTAGTGGGGTAACTCCCCACACAGTGGTACAGGCGGGCCCCCGAGATCGGGCTACCCCGTCCGAGGCCATCTGGCGCCCTGCCCGAGGGTGTAATATAGCCATAAAGGCCCCCATTTTAGTTTCTCAAAAAAAAAAAAAAAAAAAACTCCAATGAGTATTTACAAACAAAGCATGTGAGGTATATACATTAATAACATGTGAGAGAACATTCAAAATAAACACAAAGACATGTGAATATAATATTTAATATATACATAGCATGTGAATACTAACAATTATAATGTGAATACTAACTATTATAAGTAGGCAAGCTAATAACACAACAAAAAGAGAGGGAGTTGGCGGAATAGCACATTGTTGTCATCCATTTTTTTTTCTCATTTTTATCATACAAAAAAGATGACAAATAAAGTTTGTTAGTGCCAAAGAAAATGATTGGGACAGTGTAAGCTTAAAAGGTGTTCAAGGACTCAAGGGAATGAGCCATGAACACAAATCCTTAACTACAGCTATTTTATGAAAAGCTTAAAATTAAAATGTATGAATAAAATTACAACGTCAACTTCTATTGTTAAAAAAAAAAAAAAAAAAAAAAAAAAAAAAAAAAGCACATTTTTTTAGAAAAGATTTTATTGGGAAGTTTTGAGAAAAACATTTTTTTTAAAGACCCTTTTTTTCTAAAAGGACTTCTAACCCATTATTGAGACAAACTTTAAACATATGTGATGTCAAATTTCCTATCCATCCTAGCGGTTGGAGAAACTGGAGGTTATGCAAGGAGCAACTCAACTACCTATTAACTTGATTGCAATTTAGTTTTTCAACGAAAAAATGGCCCACATACTTTTGTCATTTGTGCTCAGGGAGTGAATTAGATATTTTATTTTTAAAAAATCATGGTAGTGCTTAGCATTAACCCGATGGATGCTTCTTGAATTTTACTATTTTTATTTTTATGGTTTACTTATCTTTTCTTATTAAGAAACTTACCTTTGCAATGAAAAGAATATTGATTAAAAAAATTAAATTCATTATTTTTTTAATAAAATTAAAAATTTTGAAAAATTATAGTTTATCATGTCCTTTAAAAAAAAAGATATAACATTTTCAAGTAGTAACAACAAATAGTTAAAATTTAAGTATAAAATCATGTGCTCTGATTTTATGATATTGAGTTTTTTATTTATTTTTTATAAATTTGTTATACCGTTTAATTTAATATTTTATTTTGATGATATATTTTGTTTATGTGGTTGTGTTAGTGGGAGCAAATTTGATTGACAAATTTAAGTTTCTCAATTGATTTTTATTTTATAAATTTGTTTTATTGTTAAATCATTTTCTATTAGCTAATTTAATTACTTTGAGAAATGCTATATATATATATATATATATATATATTCTAGTTATAAATATTGATAGAGATAATTTGGCGGGATCTCTGCCATATCTAGCAAGATTTAATCTCCCTGCCAGTCAGGGGCGGAGCCAGGGGGGGGGGGGGGGGGGGCGAGAGGGGGCAACTGCCCCCCCTGACTCCTCCTGAAAAGTCACTTAGATTATAGCATTTAGGTTCCTTTCTTAAATGCTTTGCCCAACATAGGAAAAAAATTCAAAAAGACAAAATGTCTTGTTATAGAAAAACAATCCTGACATGTAAAAATAAAAAGGGAAAAAGCTGCATAGATCATCCCACTTACAATAGTACTACTTATTTTCTCTTTTAAGCTTTTATATTGTCCAAATTTATAGCTTATCACCATATATGACACTTTACTGTTTAACTCAATTTTCTTCTGTTATCCTTCTTCTTATTTATTATTATTATTTTTTGGGTTTTTTTTCACCGCGATGATGGTGGTCTTAAATTTTACACTCTTTTTTATTATTATTATTTTTATATAGAAAAGATAAACTACCTAATGTCCCAGTACGGTATTGAAATTCTCAAACCTCCAATATCCATTTTTTATCCTTCTTGACTTTTTAGTTTCCAATTTTATAGGTTATTGCTATACTTTTTTTACTTTGATTATTAGTGACTATGCAACGGTTTCAAAATATAAAACGTCAAATATTGTTGAGCAAATTAAATTTGTTATGAAAAAATAAACTATAGTTTATACTTACATTAAATTTTGTATAACAATTATAGCTATTTACAATTGTTTTTTTATTAGGTTATTAATACTGATTAGATTTTTTAAGGTTATTTTAGTTTAATATTGTCTTTAAGCCTTGCCCCCCTAAACTAAAATCCTAACTCCGCCACTGCTGCCGATATACCGAATTTGACCGCTACCCTTTGAGACTCTAGCCATCTAAACTGCCGTTATTTTGGAAGTTGAAAATTGGAACTCAAAACTTAAAAGCCGTTAATCTATTCCCTCATCACTTTCATGGAACATAAGCGAGTTTGTACAGTGTAGTATGCAGCCATGAGGATGAACTTGCTAGCAATCTAAATGGATACATTTTTTAAATAGATATTTGAAGCATATTTATTTTCTAGAACAGTCCCTCCAGAAAGCTTTTTTCATCATCAGAAACAACCTGATTTCCGAGTGGGTATTTGGCTAATTTAGAACCTTGTAAGTTCTAACTTCTATGCTATTTAGTTACCTATATGTACTATATTCAGTTTAATTAAATTTTGTATTAGTTTTCACCCAGAGGCCAGGTTAAAACTCTCATCTACTAATTAGCACAAATTTAGTTTCCAGTGAGATAATAGGATTATAATAGCAAACTTGAATATAAGTATAGAACCTGAGAAGTGAGGACCTTGCTAGGATTGGGCATTATGGGTGGAGAAACCTAGACTCCTCATATTCTATTTAAGTATATAGTGCCATCCAAATAGTAGATTTGTCATATATACAGTCCCACTCCCATATTCCAAATAGATTTTAGACTGTATGTCTGTATCACTCCAAATAGAAATAGATTTGTCGTTGTTGATTGGAGTTTCAACAATCCACCATCAATTAGAAGATCCCACTGTTATCAGTGCAGGACAATATCCAAATCCAGCAGTTACCAACAGTTACAGGATGACAACGTGGGAGAAGACCAGGATGATAACGTGAGAGAGTCCAATGAAGGGATTACACACATGGACATTGTCTTTGGCATCGCTCAAGCCGATCAAACTTTCCCGTTTATGGATTCTAGCAAGTAGAGTCTTGTATCCAATTAATGAAGTGGTACGTACTGGTATTTATGGATTTTGTCATCGAAGTCTTAAATCTAGCCACCTCCTATTTCTTGTAAGGAATTTATGCGAAGGAAAAACATACCATGAGGTCCATGACCAATATCAAAATTGCTATGGAAGTACGTTGAAGCGAAAGCAGTGCCAGTGCGAATATGCGGAGGATGATCTCACGTGGGATGGAATCAAAATGGCTGCCTCTTGAACCCACTAGTCCTCCATCAATCGCTGCTTTATTTATTTATTTATCAGTTATGAGACTGTCATACCTGGTTGCCCCATCTCTTATTGATGCACTAAAAAGGAGGTAATGTACCTACTCAACAGGCAACCTGCTGAACCAGGTTACCAAAACATCACATTTGACAATTTCATCATCACATGTTGCAGTTTCAACATTGCATATGATTGTTCTTTTTATCACATTAGGATGTTCCTTTTTTTTTTTTTTTTTCTCTCATATTTGACGGTTTTATCATCACATTGTGTAATTTCAACATCACATTTTACAAGTGTTTCCTCTGTTACATATTCTGTTCGAATTAATGAGATTCCTTGTGGTTGTATTTCCCCTTCATGGGGTTTACGTCAAGGGGACCATGGACGTAGGAAGACTTTTTGGCCATTGGGTGCCATTGGAGGAGATGAAGCATGTACATCCCAAAACCATTTCCAGTAGATCACATAAAATCAAGAACACTATCTCCATTAAGGAATCAAAAGATTTTTCCCCAGTGGATCAAGCATATCTAGAACATCATCCCCATGGAGGAGGCAAAAGATTCTTTCCCGATGGACCCAAGCATATTTAAACAATCCACAATGAGGAAGCAGAAGATTCTTCCCCAAGTGGACCACGTACACCTAAAGTATCCCCAGTAAGGAAGCAGAAGATTCTTCCCCAATGGATCACATATCTACTAAGTTACACTACTCTTCAGCGAGTCCATTTCTACTACTCCTTAGCAAGTTTCTCATCCCCAAGTAAGTCATGAAAAAGGCAGAAAATTACTCCCCATACATACCTACTCCTCAGCGAGTTTTCACCACCCTTAGTGGATCCAACAATCAAGACTATTCGTGTACATACCCTTCGGGAATTGAACATGTCGGCATGGTAGAAAAAGGTAGAGATAGAGATAGAGAAAGAGACCAATGTCAACCCGAGGCAAGAACCTCACCAGAAAAGGTAGAGAAAGAAGCGAAGAAGACAATAGGAGCAAGTCACCCAGAGAATTTTGAGGCAAGAGTCTCAAATGGACACCACAGAAACTATATCATTTTGTTGTTTGTTGGGTTAGCTTGAAGAGTGCCCTTGCTTGTTTTTCCTTTTCTTTTTAAGTAACTCTAGGATAGTGAGTCACTCGCCATTTGCTTGCAAATGGTAAAACAGGTTTTGGGATGGTGAACTTGTCGTTGCTTGTTTCCGATCAACAAAGGTGGGACTTTGGACATATGAATCCCACGCAACTCTGAGTTGCACCCCGCCCCAATGATGCTCAAACTCTAAGGCCCAAGGTCAGTTTAGAGATTAATTAGATATCAAATTGACTTGAGGAGTGTTAAAATGGAAAATATAACATTTTAAATGAGAAAAAATCTATTTTTGGAAATAAAAGACCAAAGAGGCCCTCGGCCCATGTATGTGGGTAGCGGCTTGCTTACGTGGTCCAAAGCTTGCGTACGCAGGCACACTCCTGCGTACGCAACTAGGGTTTCAGAAACATAAGAAAAAACTTAAGTTTTCTGCAATAATGGTTGAGATTTGGAATGAATCCTACATCGTCTAGGAGCCATTTTAAACCCCATTTTTTCCACTATATAAAGCCTTACATGGTACGTTTTCAAATCACACAGAGATCCCACAGGAAAAATACAAGACTAACTAGAAAATAGTGAATCAAAAGGGAAATTTTCACAAAAAACCCTCAAGTCAATTTTATTTGATTGTAACCTTCTCTGGCCTCAATCCTTTTAGTTTAACGTTGCTAATCACTTTCTTATTAGTTTGTGAATAGACTTGACTGAGGGGAACGGTCAAAAATCAAGCTTGAAGAGCTTTTCTTTGAGGTATTAGTTTCTTTTCCTCTTCTTTCTTTTCTACCTTTAAATCTTTCTGTTTGCTTCTTTGTTTGTTATAATATGTTTTAATGTGCTTTTATAGATTAGGTTTACATTTTTCGTATGCTTAAAATGCATGTTAAGTTGTTAGAATTTCTGTTTTGAGGTTTTGCCCTTTTTTTTTTTTTTTTTTTTTTTTTGTGTTTTTTGGGCTTTCTGGGCAAAAGGCTACGTACGCATAATCTTGCCTGCGCATGCAGGCGTGATTATGCGCATGTAGACTTGTTCTTGCGTGTGCAAGCCACAGCCTAAAAACCCTAATTTTTATTTCTTTTATTTGGCTTTTGATTTAACATGTTTGTTTGTTTAGTCTCGTTTCAATGCTTTTATGCTTCCAACGCTTGTTTCACATGTTTGATTGTTTGGGTTTGCCATCACATGTTAAAACCAGGGTTTTTCTAGTATTTTCCTTGTTTGGATGACATAAACATGCATTCACATGCTTACGTATAAATGCCATAGGTGTTGAGTTGCTGCAAGGTGAGTAAAAGGTAAGTCATGTATTAGGAATTTTCATGCATTTGAGATATGATCTCGTTTTGGTGTTTAGATGAATCACATGTTATTTGGATCTTTTTTATGCCTTTGATTAAATTTTACATGTTGCTGCCTTGAATATGATGTGATGCCATAATGAGATGTAAGGGTATGTTATATGATGAATCATATTTAGATGTATAACACTAGGGTTTATGTTAACACCTTGATGCCATGATTAGATGAATGTTAGGGTTATGTGTGGATTGGTTTCTTATGCTTTAGGAATAGATATGTATATGTTTTGGGATGAATCATGCCATGTTGTATGCTTAGATGTATGCTAGTGTGTATGTGAGTTAGAATACAAGTATTAAACAAGATTTTATCAAGGCTAATACGTAAGACACAATGATGGGAAGCCAACATTTGGGTTGGGTGGTCATGGGTGCCTAACACCTTCCCAAGAATGTACCTAAACTCCGAACCCATATCTTTGGTAGTAAGATCAATGGTCCTTCCTCGAAAGGACGCTATATATATGGTACCTATACCATTGCAAAAACTAGGTGGCGACTCCATCCATTGTGTCCACACCTGAGAATAAAATTGAATTTGAGCGTTAAATACTTTTCTTTCTTAAGCCCTAGAATCTCAGCCTTGTTACGGTCCAAAAACAAGTCCTCTCTAATCATTTGAGATTGTTTAGCCCTACAAATTTTGGAAAGCCTAGCCTTAGTAGTGAAAAGAAAAAACAGAGAGAGGGAGAGAGAAAAAAAAAAAAAAAAAAGAAAAAAAAGAAGAAGAAAGGCCCGCTAGGTAGAAAACCTAAAAGGGCAGCCTAAGCAAAAGTTAGGGCACCTTGAAACGAAGTGAAGAAGAGCAACAGGAACACGGTGAATTTACTCCAAGCTAGGGGCAAATCATGAATGGAAAGGACAAAGGAATGAACATACAAGGGAAGATGAGACTAGCTCCAAGCTAAAGCAACCATGATGAGCAGAAAAGTGACCATACATGAGAGATGAGTTGATTTGGGAGAATGCAAGAAGAGAGAAGTGGGAGGAATGAGTTGTGCATGTTCAAACAATGACAATGATTGAGTTGACTAGGGATGATCGAATTATAAATTTATATTTGGACTAATTAATGAAGATGGTAAGTGATTCATGCAAAACTAGTTCAAAGAAAACACACATTGATGTACAAAATCATCTGGATCCGTGATCCCTTTTTTTTACCTCCTTTCTTCAACTCCTCCAAATTTCTTCAAGGTCCTTTTTATATTCAAATTATGTTGTGCTCTACTATCTCTAAACTATCGTCGTGCTTGAAACTTCTTTTGTCCAGAGTCTCTTCCAACTTGTTGTGTTCATAAATATTCATTTTTCTCAAAACTCTTGTCATGTTTGAAACTCCATTGGACTAGAGTCTCTTTCAACTATCTTTGATCTTCATCTAGAGGTGTTAGAAATTCTAGGGAATTGATGGTCATCCAAAGGCAAAAGGTGCATAAAATAAAAATGAATAAATGATTTGTTTGAATAAATATGTGACCCTGTAAAAGAAAAGAACGCAATGAACCTATGGCCTAATCAACTCTTCCTTGTTAATGCTCTAAAGAGAAATGCAATTTTTAGAAGTCCAAAAGAATGGAAAAGAAAATTTAAAAGAAAAAAAAAAAGTGAGATGTTGAAAATAAAGAAAAGAAAAAAAAAAAAAAAAGAGTCACAAAAAAAATGAGGAATTGGAAAATGAGAGAAGAAAAAGAAAGGATGGAGATGGAGATGAAGATGAGAAGAGAGAGAATAAAAGAAAAGAAGAAGGAAGAGAGAGAAAAAAAAGATGAGTAGCAAGAAAGAAAAGATGAGAAGAGAAAAATAAATGATGAAAAAAAGAGAGAAAAATAAATGATTAAAGAAATGATGAGAAAAAAAAAGTTGAAAAAGAAAAGAAAAGAAGATTAAGAGGAATGATGTGACATGTTGTGCTTGGTTTTGTCCTGATGTGTTTGAACCAAACCTAATGTGACTCATTGTGATTAGTTCTGTCCTGATGTATTTGGACCTAACCTGATGTGACCCATTGTGCTTGGTTCTGTCCTGATGTGTTTGGACCAAACTGATGTCATTCGTTGTGTTAATGTGACCTAATTATTGTGAAAAATTTAAAAGATTCAAAAAATTTCAAATTTCCAAAGAGGAGTTCAAAACTTCAAGAAGGATGTTGCTTAAGAAGAAAAAAAATTCAAAGTTCAAAAGAGACTTTTGTTGACACCGATTTTTGCGACACATTTTTCATAAGCTCGATTCAATCAAGCCTGACTTCATTGTGGGCTCAATTCATGTATTATATTATATTTTATTCTTTTAAGTATGGCCTAAGCCTGTGCGACTTATTGGGGGAAATTGAGGAGGTGTGGTTTGGAGGGGTATGGGTTAGTTCCTTTTGGACCTTTTGCATTAGCCCAGTCCATGCGTGCTACCAAGTGGGCAAGGGACACTGGTAGCACCTCAAGCTCATGGAGGAGGTCTTGTACCCAAAATTTCCACCTCAAAAGAGCTTTTATGCTCTGGGTGACTTTGGCCCAACTTTTCTGCTCTACATTTTTTTTTTTTTTTTTTTTTTTTTGTGCCTAAAACACATAGCTGGCCCTAAGTGGCTGGCCTTTTCTGCTGCAACAACCAAATGCAGACTCCAAGGGCTTGCCATGTCTAGGAAACATCAACCCATGAATTTAGGTCACTCCATTTCCCAAATTATGTAAAAAGCAAGCCAACTCTCTTAACCAATTAAAGCAAATCTGACCATAACCTCTTTGATTGAGACCTTGAAGTTCAAAGCCTCTTCTATCGACCAAAAACCAGTCACTTAGGGCACCCCAAATTCAATACAAATGGTCCCAATCAGATTCAAAATGAACTAGCCACATTCTACCCACATACCTGAAACTTCAGAGCAAAAGGCCATTCAGCCAGTCAACAATCTCACAATTTCGAAGTTTGGGGGTGGAAATATGGGTACAGGGGAACCTTCCCTCTCTTACTCACAACCTCTCTCAATTTCGTCTTCTCAGTGATTGTGGGTCGAAGTTTCAGACCTATTGAACCACATCTTCCCCATATAACTGAAAATTGAGAGCAAAAACCCACTGAACCAGAAAACATTCTCATAATTCTGAACCTTAGGGGTGGAAATATGGGTACAGGGGAACCTTCCCTCTCTTCCTTACAACCTCTCTCAATTTCCTCTTCTCGGTGATTGTGGGTCGAAGTTTCAGACCTTTTATGTTTTTTTATGCACTTTTGTTATTAGCATTTTGATTCTCTCTCGTTAAAGCACCATTAGCCTTTTGTTCATTATACATTTGGAATTTTAGGCTTGATTCTCCACAATAAACACTTCTAAAGAACCCAAGGGGAGATTTGGGTTGTTCTTGCATTTTCGGCCCTTGTCGCAAAAACATCCCCGACATTTTGGCAACTCCGCTAGGGAGTCAAGCAGCTGAAACAAGAGAAGTCATGTATTCAAAAATGCAAACCAGCAAAAAGAGGATGTTTCTCACACTAACTTGTCGTTCCAAGAGAAACCGTATGATGCTTTGCCGTGCAAGAAGAGCATGGTGAAGTGGGGTTGAAAAAAGTTCTATCCTTAGCTCTTTGAGCTACTGGAGGTGCTCTAAATCATGTGATGAAATCACTACAACCTCCAGGAGCCATCCAAGAAGTGAAGGATGGAGGGAGAACCAACTTTCTTATTCAAGGGAAAAATTTTCTTCCACTCGTCTATATTATTTTTTAGCTATCATTCTTATGGAGGAATTATCCCACATCTCTTGCTTTATATAATATTTGTGAACATTTTTGTTATAGCTTGAAAATGCAAAAATGGTGAGCCGCAAGTGTGACCACAAAGGGAAGGAAGGCTGCAACTAATAATCAACAAAGCGAAGTTCTAAACATCAATTCCAACCCAAGAACCCCCAATGACAATGCTAAAAGCTTATTGTCAACATCTCCTTAGCATATTTTATTGTTGAGTTTGTATTGTTGCTGGGGTTAGTGCTAAAGCATATGGAGGCTGTCGCGGATGATTAACTCATTTTGGGATGAGAATAGTGGACGCTGTGTGTGACCCTTCACAACTGAATATTTTTTGGCGTCACTGCTAAATGAAGTCTTCACCAAATAGCTAAGGGCCATAACTAAATAGTCCACCGCAAGGCGTTAGACATTCCATACACCAAGCCTTGAGGTAGCGACATACCATACATCAAGTTGTATTGTTGCTGAGTCAGTGCCGAGCATATGGGGGTTGCCGCAAGTGATTAACTCATTTTGGCACAACAATAATTGTTGTTGTGTGCAACCTTTCGTAGCTGAATGTTTTTTTGGCATCACCACTAAATTAAGTCTTCACCAAATAGCTAAAGGCTATAGCTAAATGGCCCACCACAAGTCGCTAGATATTTTATATACCAAGCCATGAGGTAGCGACGTTCCATACGCCAAGTCTTGAAGTCATACGAGTGATATGCTATCGTCAAAGCACGCTTAAGCTAAAACTCTCAAACTTTCTCTTTACTAATTCATCTTTTTTTATATATTGCTTGAACCATTTCAATCCTTCAAGTTTTTATTTTATTTTATTTATTATTTATTATTTTTATTTATATCAAAATATTTTCTACAAGTTGTTTGTGCTAATGCTTAGCCATGACTATTGTTTACTAATATAAATCATAACTACGCTACGGGACAAAGCGAAAACCTTCTCGGAGCATCTAACAAAGAAGGAAAGCCGGACTCGATTTCCTCTCATCGAAGCCATGACACGTTCATGCACTCTAAGCCATGACAAGCTCACACATCCAAAATCATGGTCGATTCACTCACGCTGAGCCATAGCATGTTCTTATATCTTAAGTTGTGACAAGTGCATGCATTCTAAGCCATGAAAAAGCTCACACATCCAAGATCATGGTCGATCCGCGCACGCCTAGCCATAGCTTGTTCATATATCCTGAGTCATGACAAGTGGATGCATTCTAAGCCATGAAAAGCTCACACATCCAAAATCATGGTCAATCCACGCACAACTAGCCATAGCATGTTCATATATCTTGAGTCATGACAAGTGCATGCATTCTAAGCCGTGACAACGCCTTAATCCTTCTTGAATTTGAGATTATACATGAAGAGGGAAGTTCAAACGTTGCCATCATCAAGAAAATTGTTCTTGTCACTCAATTCTTGCAATTGAAATCCGCAGCCAAGCCAACTAATAAGGAGAGTTCACGCGCACCTTTAAAAAATGCTTTGCTAGAGCTCGCTCTAAACATTGATGTCAAACAGCTCAAAAATCGCAAGCTGGTTGCTGAAAATCCATTCCAAAGATTTTCGAGTGGAATCTTAGTACAATGTGGAAACTTGGAATAAGTGGCATAGAGGCTAACGATAGAAATTGTTGTGTTAGAGATGCTACAACCTTACACCAACGTCTCTAATGCTTAGCCCATCATTACCTCAAAGTTAGAAGTCAAGAAAGCAAAGTATGGAGTCGCTGTTTGCGGTACCATGTATCTTCGACAAAGAGGCTAACCAAAGCGTAAAAAAAAAAAAAAAAAATTGTTGTGCTGGGAATGAAGCAACCCTATATCGACATCTCCAATGCTTAGCCGATCATCGTCCCAAAATTAGAAGCCAAGTTAGCAAAGTATGGAGTCGTTGTTTGCGGCACAACATATCTTCGGCAAAGAAAAATCATGTTCTGCCCTCTATATAGCAAATTGAAGGACCCTAATTTTCAGAACTTATCTTCGAGTAGTATTGAGAATACTAAGGGAGGAAGAAATTCCACCAAATAACTCTTGGAGATGGCATACCATTGGTTTGACATTACAAAATTCACTAAAAGTCGCCACACTTACAAATGCACTCCAAGCTTGTACGCACACGCCTTATAAGCATTCGAGACATGAGCACCTCATAGCCTTTTATACTTGGGGGCTTGATCTCATTGGACCTATCCATCCACCCTTGAATAGGTACATTCGAGTCTTTGCCGCACTAAGTAATTCACTATGTGGGTGGAAGAAATTCCACTCAAAGAAAAGTAATGGGAGTGGCCATAACCAACTCCATCAAAGAGCATATCATTCGTCGCTTCGGCATCTTGCACAAGATCATAAGCAACAACAATATATCTCACTCGCACTAATTTTTGGAGGCAAGCCCTATGAAACATTAGGAAACTGACGAACTATCATATTATCCAAGCATGGTGAGACCCTTACCTGTAAAGGTGCAATGCCTTCAATAAGGTGGGGAAAGCCAATGCTTTCTTCTAATGAGAAACCTTGCGAAACGGCAAGAAAACCAATAAATTACTCTTACGGCAAAGCCTCTACATGCGAGGGTAAAAAAAAAAAAATACTCTCAATAAGGTTGGGAAAGCCAAACACATATGCTCTCAATGGTAAGCCCTATCAAATGGCTAGGAAGCCAATGAGACGTTTTATTATGGTGATACCCCTACTTGTGAGGACATGACTAGCCCTCAACAAGGTAAGGAAGCCAATGCGTCCTCAAAGGAAATCCCTACCGAATTATTAGGAAGCTGGCGAGATGTCATATCATTCATATGTGGTAAGACCCCTACTTGCGAGGATGCAATGCCCTCGACAAAGTAGGGAAAGCAAAAATTTCTTAATGTCAAGCCTTACAAAGCGGTAGGGAAGCAAACATAATATCTTAAAATTCAAGCACGGTGATCCATTACATGCGGGGACATAGCCAGCCCTTAAAAGGATAAGAAAGCCGATGTATAAACCTTATAAAGCGGCAAGGAAGTCAATGAACTATTACCCCATTGCCAAATGGTAATTCGCTATGTGCAAGGATAAAACTCCTCAAGAGAATGGCAAAATTGTGCATTCTATAAGGCGTTATATCCAAGAATGTGATATCTTCAAAAATTGATAGCAATACAAGCTTTATTCAAGCCGCTGCCTGTGAGAACGCAATCGGCCTCTATGAAACGGTGACAAACAAGTGCACCATGAGTCGCAGCATGTGCAAACGCAGCCCATATGTGGGGGCTTCTTGAAACTAAAGAAATATCAACCTAATATATGTCGAGAATAAGTCGACTACCAAGTGGCGAGCCAAGTTTCAATATATATGAGGTGCTATTTGTGAAACCAAATCTGCCCGTCAATAAAGCGCCGAAAAATGGTGCATAGACAACGAGACGTGCGCTTAGCCAAAACCTTTTCGTAAAGGCATGACAACCAAGCAACATGTCTAATAACTTGTCCTTGCAAAGGCAAAGCCATATTCACGAGCTATCCAATCAAGCACAAGTAATCCTCAAGAGCCTAAGTGCAAATAATCTATCAAAATTATGCTACTTCATCGCAAGGTGCACTCGACCCTTCCAAGCAAGCTTTTCTCAACATATTCAAATGGTCACAGCCATACAAGAGTTGCTTTCGCAACAAAAACATGCTCATAGCCTATTGGAGAAAGGTAGAAACTCATTCTCAAAGTACAAAATACAAACTATTCACATCCTTGAGGTACAAATCATTCTTTTCATTCCAAAATTCAACTTACATGTTGAGACATCATATATGTGTTTCTTTGTACAAAATACAAATTGTATCTACTAACCATGACAGCAAAAGTTCAAAGTTTCAACAAATACCAATAAATAGGAGTTGCTTTATACACATAAGTGGGCTGTCCACAAAAGCGAAATACAAGAGAATGTGTTTCCAAAATAACAACCCCTATTATACATTACAACCAACTCGAGTTCTCAAGGTTTGAGCAAATTCAAGAAATAAAATAAATGAAAAGAAAGGGGGACTCGAAGAAGATCAAGACTAGCAACAATATCCGAAGCCATCGTGTTCAGAACACTCGCTTGCAATTGATCTCTCTGTGAAGTTTTCGCCTTTTCACAAAATCCAGTTGTCAAGAGATGTAAGTTGAAATTCCAACCCTTTTATAGTCGCCAACAACCTTGTCTTCTACGTTATACAATCAATAACACATTCGGTGTCTTAATGTTAACGCCCATCCCAATGGCGTCTCAACCAACATTTCCTCATCATTACAACAAGCATGAAGTGCCAACAACTTGTGAGTCTGCATTATTATTCACATTCGCCACAAGAACACAATACTGGGGGCTGGCAGCACATACATCAACTATGTCACACCCCTATACTACATCGCCAAGTGATTCTTCATTTCATTCCATCCCAAGTAAGCTGTCTTAAGGCAGCCAGCAGTATCGCTCATCACTCTACTTTGTCAGAACTACTCTCGGCAAACACGATCTCACCAAACTGTCTAACAAGCAAGAAGCAAGCAACTTTAAAAAATTGAAGCATCCCCAATATGACCTAATTATTCAAGATGGGCACTCATTAAATCGTCATTATCTCATACGGAACCAAGCTGAGCATTGGCTTCGCTCCTTTGAATTCACAGCCAAGAATGTTACTTATACTACTTTCAACACAATAGCCGACTCAAGTTTGAGCACAACCACACCACCTTTATGTTTTGTGAATGTTCAAATAGTGTATAAAACACCTTGAACGTTTAGACCCCCAAATTACAAAATACCAATTCAAGCTTATTATCAAACAATATATGTGTGAAATATGAAAATAAGCTAAAACAGAATTGATAAATCAATCTAAACCAAATAAAATCACAACCACAACATAAATTAAATGACAAAGATTAAGGGAAGAGAGATGCAAACACAAAGACAACACAGCGATGTGTTATCGAAGAGGAAACCGAAGTCCTCGGCGTAAAACCTCTCCGCCGTCCTCCAAGTGGTCAATAATCCACTAGAGAATGAAGTTGGGATACATGAACAGCAGAAGACCCTCCAAGCCTAATCTACCCAGTGTACCTAAGCCCTCCAAGCTTCTTGCTCCAACGAGGTTACGTCGAATCTTTGTCTTCTCTAGCTTACTGGATTCCGCTATAATCCATAGCATCAACCAATATCAATTGGTCCCTTCCTAACTGCTTCCCAAGTACCAAATAACATTCTCACGGATATGGGTATATTGAGAAAAGGATTTGGCTAAATGTACCTTTCAAGGATGTAACAATGGAGAGGGTGAGAGTAGAGGAATTTGGAGAATCAAATGATGAAGATTGTGGATGAGTCAATCTTGTTTTTCTTTAGGGTTTCTCTCTCAAAATTCTCTATGGAAACTCTCTACAATATGTGGGTATAAGGAGTATTTATACTGGTGTGTGTTTGGAATGCGGAAGGTCAGTTTTTCCCAAATAGAGTGGTCTGGCGACTTGACCTCGCGACTTGACTTAGTCGCGAGCTAACTGCCTGGCCAGACTGTAAGTTTTTTCCTGTAGTGCTCCAGCTGACATGACTCTTCAACTCCTCTGCATGCTTCACACATGTGCCAGCTTTGGCGACTTGCCAACCGCGAGCCAGTCGCAAGATCCAATCACAAGGCCTTACTAAATGCACACTCTTGAGCTTTTCTTCACACTCTCACACACTACCCTTACATGATTCCCACCTAAATACAGGGTTTTTAAATGCTGAACTACAAGCAAATTTGACACGGAATAAAACCAACAAGATGGTTGATTAAATTCAACTTTACATTTTGCGACTATCAAAATCAATGGAGAGTCGACTTCGATATGAAATTTGACTTCAACTACTACAAGAGCTTAGACTCATAGGTCTTTATCTCGTGGTGGGTTTATAATTTCTGAAAGAAGATCCATCCTACACAAGCAACGGCAGAATTTATTCAAAATGTTGCCAAATACATCCAAGAGCTAGTGACAAAGAACCCAAAAAAAAAAAAAAAAAACCCCTCACCAAGTTGGGTTTCATATCCAATATCAGGCTTGTGCAAAGAATGGTTTCAACACCTCATCGCTGCACTCGATGCCATTTTCCTACAACAAAACCTTGATCTTTATTGATGAAAGTTCTTTTGTCTTTGCCGTTGGCATCGCTTCACCGACGTTAGTACCAACGAGTCACATGGCCATGGGCGACAATCTGTCGCAAACTTCCATTGACGTCATCCACGATCTCCTCCTTCACACTACCTTCATTCGATGATAGCAGTAGAGGATTAAAAGTGGGTGTTGCAAGAATTGATGAAGCTTGAAGGGTTCAAAAAAAAAAAAATTTAAAAAAAGAAAAAAGAAAAAGAACCTTGGTGGATCTAATTGCTTATTGACGCAAGAAACAAATATGGCATGGAAATGAAATCAAGTGTTGGAAGTTGAAAATGCATGATAAAGAATGCTCCAAAGCATGTGGCGTGAAATGGAAAAGAAAACATGGAGTCATCTGGAGCAAACCAAGGAAATGAAAAGTACGGTTTTTAAAGACAAGCCAAAAACCAAGGTTTATATGGGAAAGCTCAAGTGACGTGGTGGGCTTAAAGCCACACACCATCCAATTGAAGGAATGCTAAAGTTACCTGGTGGTGCATAGAAAAACTATAGAAACAATAAGAAGATGCTAGTGAGGCGTCTGACTAATTCAGATGGTTATGTTGGAAATTGGTGACTTAATGGAGCAAGTTGGAAATTGGTGACTTAAGGGAGGCGTCTGACTTATGTTGGAAATTGCTCCGTATGAAAAGTATTAACGGGCTCGAAACACATATCAGGCCAAGTACTCAGCTCTGTTTTATAATTAGACTACAGGTACTCTACACCAAATTTCTCACTACCAGGTACAAGCTCAAGTAAGCAAGCGGTACAATAATGTTGATACACAATGAAATTTATATACAGTGGGGCATGGAAGGCATGGACCATTACGTGTTGGACCTATCACTTGGTTACAACTTGACTTTCTTGGACTTATGGGCGCCATGACGTACAACATTTCTACAAACGAGCTTCATCGACGTGTACCTTCTCAACAAAAAATGAAGCGTTTAGATGGACTAATTCTCAAACTCACAACATCTACAAAGCAATGGGAAACAACAACTACTCACATGCGCACTGCAAGCACCACGCATGCTCAGGGGGCTAATGTTGATACCTATTTTCGCGACACATTTTTTATAAGCTCAATTCAACCAAGCCCGATTTCATTGTGGGCTCAATTCATGTATTATATTATATTTTATTCTTTTAAGCATGACCCAAGCCAATGCGACTTATTGGGGGAAATTAAGGAGGTGTGGTTTGGAGGGTATGGGTCGGTTTCTTTTGGACCTTTTGCATGAGCCCAGCCCATGTGTGCTACCAAGTGGGCAAGGGACACTGGTAGCACCTCAGGCTCATCGAGGAGGTCTTATACCCAAAATTTCCACCTCAAAAGAGCTTTTATGCTCTAGGTGACTGTGGCCCAACTTTTCTGCTCTACATTTTTTTTTTTTTTTTTTTTTTTGCCTAAAACACATAGCTGGCTCTAAGTGGCTGGCCTTGTTTGCTGCAACAACCAAATGCAGACTTCAAGGGCTTGCCATGTCTAGGAAACATCAGCCCATGAATTTAGGTCACTCAATTTCCCAAATTATGTAAAAAGCAAGCCAACTCTCTTACCCAATTAAAGCAAATCTGACCATAACCTCTTTAATTGAGACCTTAGGGTTCAAAGCCTCTTCTATTGACTAAAAACCAGTCACTTAGAGCACCCCAAGTTCAATACAAAAGACCCCAAGTTCAATACAAAATGAACTAGCCACGTTCTACCCACATACCTGAAACTTCAAAGCAAAAGGTCATTCAGCCAGTTAACAATCTCATAATTTCGAAACTTGGGGGTGGAAATATGGGTACAGGGGAACCTTCCATCTATTCCTCACAACATCTCTCAATTTCCTCTTCTTGGTGACTGTGGGTCGAAGTTTCAGACCTGTTGAACCACGTTTTCCCCATAGAGCAAAAACTTGAGAACAAAAACCCACTGAACCAGGAAACATTCTCATAATTCTGAACCTTAGGGGTGGAAATATGGGTACAGGAGAACCTTCCCTCTCTTCCTCACAACCTCTCTCAATTTCCTCTTCTCAGTGACTGTGGGTCGAAGTTTCAGACCTGTTATGTTTTTTTATGCACTTTTGTTATTAGCATTTTGATTCTCTCTTGTCAAAGCATCATTAGCCTTTTGTTCATTATATATTTGGAATTTTGGGCTTGATTCTCCACAATAAACACTTCTAAAGAACCCAAGGGGAGATTTGGGTCGTTCTTGCATTTTCGACCCTTGTCGCAAAAACGTCCCCGATAACTTTCAAAAAAATTCAAGTGAGAGATTGGCACTTAAGATGAAAATCAGGAATTTCAAAAGTCTAAGGAGAATTTCAAAAGAAAGATTTCAAGTTTCAAAAACCCAAGAGAGATTTCGAAAGAAGAAAGTTTTCAAAAAGTGGACGGATTTGAATGGTGAATTTCTTAAATGATGTTGATTTCCTTAAGTAATAAATTCTTTTGGTAATAAATGATGTGTATCTTGAATGATGAGTTCTTTGATGTGTGATGTTGAGTCTCTTGAACCTTTTATGATTATATGATGTCATGTTGATGTGCTTATGATGATGTGTGTATGTTTATGATGTTGTGTTAATGTGTTTTTGATGTTTTGATGATGTGTTGATAACATGATGTGTAATGTGTGATGTGTGAGTTGGCTGAGTTGGCTTAGGATAGTAGCCATTCTTGTTGTGTTTCTTTGATTCTAAGTTTAGGATAGCAAACTTAGGATCTTTGATGATTGATGTTGTGTTTATGATGTGTTGATGTGTTTCTGTTAGGATCTTTGATGATTGATGTCGTGTTTATGATGTGTTGATGTGTTTCTGTTGGCTTAGGATAATAGCCACTCTTGTTGTGTCTATGATATGTTTGTTTGTTTTTAGACCCCTTAAAAACACAATCGGATTAACCTAGTGAATTAGCTAAGTGATTACTTAGTCCAAATTTCAGATCTAGGTTAACACACAATCATATAATTATATCAATGTAAAGTACGGAAAATAAAGAACACAAAGATATGATGACCTAGGAAACCACATCGGTAAAAACCTGGGGAGGATTTAACCTAACTATCATCAAAGTAAACCTGAATCCACTATGAAAGAATCGAAGTTTTACAATAGCGACTTAGACTACTAACATCCTATTGCCACCCACTAGTAGAAACTTACTGACACGACCACATGCAAGCTCCGAGACCACAGACTCCTTCTTTCTTGGATTCTCCAGCAAGTACAAGCACTCCTGCTTGTATATCTTTAAGCTCTTAATGCAGCAACTGAATCGATCACCAAGTTCTTGACATAATCTTGAATCTTGGAAACCCTAAGTATGTGTGAAGGCAACCACCTCTTAATCTCACAAAAGATTCACACACATAGCATAAGGAGCAACCACCAAAACGTGGCTAGGGTTTACTCTTTTATACTTAAGGCAAAACATAAAACCCTACATGTCAAACGAGCTTGGGCTGAGTTGGAAAATTCTGCAGAAAAACATTCTGCTCGAGTTTCGATCGATCAAGTCTAATTCTCGATCGATTGAGCCAGACAGAATTGCACAATAAATTCTGCAGTAACTCTATTCCAACTTTACATAAAACGTACACACTTTGAGCAAGTCTAAACAAGACTAAAACCTATTTTGATCATGGTTTGCCAACAATACAAATTAGAGTTCTAATACATTAGTTCCTAATCCTTAGAACCTAACAGTGTTGATAACATGATGTGTAATGTCTGATGTTGGCTTAGGATAGTAGCCACTCTTGTTGTGTTTATGATGTGTTGGTGTGTTTCTGTTGGCTTAGGATAGTAGTCAGTCTTATTGTGTTTAGGATGTGTTATTGTGTTTTTGCTGGCTTAGGATAGTAATCATTCTTGTTGTGTTCATGATGTGTTGTTGATGTGATGATAACATGGTATGATGATGTGATAAGTTTTCTTTTTGGCTTGGGATAGCAGCCACTTTTTGTTTTTCCCTTTACCAAAGATTCAGGATAATGAACCTAGGAGAATAGGGACTCGCAGAATCCAGTTGGATTTTGCACCCATGCCCCATGTGTGCTTGTTTGCTTGCATGTTTACATGTTTGTGTTGTGTGTGTGTGTGTGGACTTAAAGTTTATTAACCTACAAAATGGTTCGTCTCTTCAGGCTTTTGACTACACCTACGAAGCAAGTATAGCCAAAAGAGGGGCATCTGTAGACACATCATTTTGCACCTAGTTAATAAACTTTAGTTCCCGATCCCAATGATGAGCTTGACATGTCTACAAAAGGTAATTGAAGTTATTTTGATAGTTTGGAAGTAATCAAAACTCAAAAGTGCTTAAATCGCTTTAAAAACAATGCTTAAAAATGACCTTTGCTCATTGTTTTAATCATAACTTTTGATACAAATATAAGTTTTGAGTAAGGGTTGTTTTATTGGAAATTAGACATTTTGGGATTGAATTTGAACACAAATATGGCCTAATTTAGACTTAAATTGAGTGAGTTATGGCTATTTGAAGTTGGGTCATCTGAGTAGTCAAAATTAGGGTTTTTTGGGACACATGAGTGCGCGGGGAGCATGCATGTGTACGTAGCCCCAAAAATGTGTATGCAGGCCGCTTTCTAGAGGCCCAAAACTTCATGTTTTAGGGCCCAAAGCCTCCCTCTTTGATGGGGCCCGACCCCTAGACCTTTTGGAATGTTAAAAACCCTAAAAATAAGCCTGAAAGCCCTAGTTTAAACCTTAAAGTACATCTTTATGCCTCTAAACTCAAACCCTAGCTAGAGAGAGTTTATTTTTTCCTCCATCTTCTCTAAAAACTCTATTTCATCTTCTCAAAACTCACACACAGGCCTAGGCACGTTTTTTAATCATAATAATAATAAAAAAAAAAAACCTCTCTTTAATTAGTTTTAAGGCAGAAACTTGTTCTCGATTAGATTTCATAAAACCTTTTCAAAACTAATCTTGTTTTTGAGTTGTGATTACCTATAAACTATTGAAATCTTCTATTTACCTTGATTATCTCATTGAATCTTGTCGTGTAGGCACTGAAGGGCTGATTAAATATCAATCAAGTTGTGTTCCATAAGTAAGGTGAGTTTCTCTTCATGGATTTTCCTAGATTTGGATTATTTTTGTATATTTGTTGTTCTTAGTTAATTTATATGTTCATGCTTAGAAATAGTTTTTTGTTTTGTTTGATTTTATTTTGTTTTGTCTTATCATGTTTTGATTGGAAAGTTGATATGATTGGATATATTGATGAACATGTTTTGATGTGTTAAATGTTGCTCTTATTTGTTGTTAGATCCAATGCATATTTAGGAATAGATTTTTTTTTTTAATTTTTTTATTATCTTTATTTTTCATGATCTTTGATTTCTTTGTTGCTAGTTTAGGTTGTTTGGTTATATATTAGAAGCATGTTAGGTTTAGTTTGATTATTGTTTGTTGCCTGCTTTAAAACTGTGTTTTTGGGCAGTATGCATGCACATTCTCATGTATGCGTATGCATACTAGAGGCATGCATATGCATACTTATGTATGCATACGCATCCCTGTGCCCAGAAATGCAAATTTAGGATTCTTGCTATTTTACTTGTTTTATTTGGTTTTAATCACATGTTTTGGTCTTGTTGAGTCTAGTTTTCACATGTTTAGGTCTAGGGTTAGTAGAATAACATATTTCATATGCTTGGATTGATATATTAATAATTAGGGTTTATATCTTGGATAAATCACATGAACATGCGTTGATGCATAGGTGTTGTGGTGCTATGAGGTAAGTGAGGTAAGTCATGCATAATTACATGAACATGCATTTGATTCGGATGATGAGCATTATATGGTTTATGAACATGATGAATATGCTTGGTTAATACCATGATGTTATGCTTGGATGTTCGAGATATGCTTGATGTTAATGCCTTGTTGATGCTATCATATTGTGATATGTTTGCTACCTTAGATGAGATGAGACAGATGTATGCTTGGGTTGTGATATGCCATGATAGATGAGTGATTAGGTTTTGAGATGATTAATGCCATGTTGATTGTTAGATGTATGCTAGCGTGTGTGTGAGTATAGATGCAATTTTGAATGTGCCTTTAATAGGGTTAAGACATTAGATACAATGAAAGGAAGCCAACCTTAGGGTTGGGTGGTTTTGGGTGCTTAACACCTTCCCAAGGTAGTACCTTAACTCTGAACCCATATCTTTGGTAGTAAAATCAATGGTTTTTCCTCGAGAGGACGCTACATATATGGTTCCTAGACCATTGCAAAAACTAGGTGGCAACTCCCCATTGTGTGCACAAAAGGTATAGATAGTATCCCTTGGGTTTTTTCTTGGCTACCCTGCATACACAAAATTGTAGATTTTCCTTGACAGATTAACTAACAAAACATACACCACCAGACACATTCTTTTGAATGAGTCTCAATTCCTATTTAAACCAGATATAGTTCTTCCATCACCATCAACTACATCTTCACCTTCCCTAAACTCCTAGACTTCTTTTATCAATTGGGGCCCTTCTACAATTTAGTTCCTATTCCTCACTCTACCTCCCCATGATCCTCTTACTTACCTATTCCTCCTCCTGTTCAAATATCCCCTTCACCATCCACTTTAGATCCATCCTATTCTGATACTGTTACCCAATCTCTAAGCACCAATGTTGGGATGATATAGTTAATCCTTCAAATGTTGAGATACCATTTTCATCTAGTTGGGAGCGGGGAATGAATTTCCCTAATAAAGAGGTGATGAGGCAAGCATTAATATCTTACTCTATGGACAACAACAAGAGTTATATAATTGAGTGGTCAAACTAGCAAAGATTGTGTGAAGTGCTGTGGGCATAATGGGGGAGAGTACGCCTCGGCTGAGTGGACAGGGTGGAGAAAATAAATGGAGTCGCAACCTAGATTAGGTCTAGGAACTATATGTATAGCGCCCTTTGTGGGAGGACTGATCTTACTACCAAAGCACGAGTCCGAAGTTTAGGTATGGGGATGGGAAGGTGTTAGGCACCCAACCCCACCCAACCCGTGGGTTGGCTTCCACTCATTGTGTTTTATGTCTTAATCTCATTAAAGACATATTAAAAATTGTTATTCTATACTCACACACGCATTAGCATACATATAAGCAGTCAATATGACATTTCATCCCCAAACCCTAACGTACATCTATGATGCATATCACATCTCAAACCTAGCATACATCTATTATGCATCTCATATCAAACTATATCCAAGGAAGCAAATAAACAAGCATATATCATCAAGGCAGGAACATAGATATGGCATCAAACCAGCATGTGATAGATATCTAAACATCCAACCCAGCATGTTCATACTTATTATCAAAGTAAACCATATGCATGTCCATGTGAATGCATGAGTTACCTCACTTACCTTATTGCACCACAGCACCTATGCATCAATGCATGATCATGTTATATGCATTTTCATGTCAAAGCGACTAGATTGAAGATAAACCCTAATCTAACATGTAAAGAATAAACAACAAACAAAACAAGGACGAAGAGACATATACATATACAAATAAACCATAATAGAGACATACTAAACAAATAAAATAAAGAAACAAAAGCTAAAAGGTTTAAATTAGGGTTTCAAGACACGAGTATGTGTGCGCATACATAGGCTTGCGTATGTAGCCCAGTTGTATGCGTACGCATACTTCGAGTATGCGTGCGCATGGAAAAAGCATGCTTACGCATACACGCCCTAAAACTCTAACCTACAAAAACAAGAACGCATCAACATAGAAACTAAAATTTAACAACCTAGCATGCTAAAAACAAATAAAACAAAGCAAACCTAAACTAAATAGATATATTAGAAGATATATGAAGCAAATTAAAGCATATGAAACAAGAAAAACAAGAATTAGATCAAAGATAGGAGGCAAGAAGAGCTAGAACCTTTAGCTCCAAAATAAAGACTCTTTAGCTTAATTTTGATCATTCCCTTTAGTCAATCTAGTTACAACCAAACCAAAATAAGTTAGTAAACCTTGAAACTTGAAAATCAAGACAAAAAAATGCCTCAATTAGAAAAATATTAACTTGAGGATATTTTGTGAAAAACTCCCTCTTTGATTCACTATTTCTAGTGAATCTTGTGTTTTCCCTTAGGATTTTCTATGTATTTTGAAAGGTACCATGTATGGCTTTATATAGTTGAAAAATAGGGATTTGGAATGGCTCCCAAACGATGTGGGATTCGTTCCAAAACCCAACTTTAGCGCAGAAAAACTTGTCTTTCATAGTTTTTTGAAACCTAGCATGCGCATCTATGCCTGTGTATGTGTACGCATGCATGAAGCATGCACATGCAGGTCTAGAGCATGCGTGCACATACGCATGTATCCGTATGCATGCCCCAAGGTTTCCATGGCCTTTATTTTCCAAAAATAGCCTATTTGATACATTAAAGAGTTATATTTTCCAAAATACTTTTCTCAAGTCAATTTTAATTTGATTGGGCCCTAAACCAACCTTGGACTTTAGAATTCCGACATCATTGCGGAACGGAAGCCCAAGTTGTAAGGGGTACAAAATACGGTGTCTATAAGTGTGTGAATGAGACATGCGCATGGAAGTTTTGAGCATTCTCACAATAGAAACTTAATGGACTATGGGCAATCACAATATACAACGGTCCTCACACTTGTCCATCCGTTGGGGTGAACAAAAATGGTAGAATGATGGATTCAAATTTTCTTGCCAAAGAACTTCATAAATATGTAATTGAATATCACACTTGCAAAATAAAGGATCTACAAAACTTGATGAAGGAAAGGTTTTAGCATGAAATATCGTACTACAAGATATGAGATGTAAAACAAAAGGCCATTGCAAACATACATGGAGATTGGGAAGAGTCGTACCAAAAATTGCAGAAGTTGTTTTTGGCATATAAGGATTTGGATCCGAGTACACAAGTGTCTTTTTGGTCGATCCACGAGGACACACCAGCTAATATTATATTTAAGTATGTGTTATGGGCTTTCGTTTCACTCCATCCATTGCTGGATTCGCTCATTGTAGGCTAGTAATTAGTATTGATGGAACTCATCTTTATGGAAAATATAAGGGAAAGTTGTTGATTGCAACGGCTACTAATGCTAACAATTAGATTTTTCTGCTTGCCTTTGCGATTATGGATGATGATACAACAGCTAGTTGTGGATGGTTTTTATCTTGCCTGAGGATCGCGATACAAGATATGGTACTTGATTCCGGCATTTGCATAATATCTAACCAACATAGAGCTATCGTATCATCCATTACACAGTGGCCCCATGATTATGTATTGGTATATCATCGATATTGCATTAGACATGTGGCTAGCAACTTCAACACTCAATTTAAGGACCCATTCTTAATGTCTCTGGCCTTGAAAGCAGGATACGCTACTCAAGCTTGGAAACTTGTTAAAATATTGGATTGCCTTAGGGAAGCTGAACTCAAATTTAGTAAGAATCCCAATACAGAGAAAAAGAAGTCATACTCATATCTAATGAAGGAGCATTTGGAGACATGGACACTGTTACATGATCGTGGATGCCGTTATGGGGCAACGACTACCAATATGTCGAAGTGATTCAATGGTGTACTGAAACGTGAACATGGACTCCTAATATCTACATTGGTTGACTACATTTGGTGCAAATTTGTCGCCTATTTTAATAATCAGCGCACTAAAATATTGGGTGATCTCGCACATGGTCAAGAGTTCAACAATTATGCCATGGATACTAATAAAGTGAATTACGAAAAGGGAAAAAGACATTATGTGAGGCCATTTCACTAGTAAAATGGTGTATATCAAGTTTGCACATCTTATAATCCACATAGCGCTGACGGGGTAGACCATAGTCATGAAGTTAAGTTACAAGACAACACGTGTACTTGTGGCAAATGGGAAATCTATAAGATCCCTTGTTCACATGTAATTGCAAATTGTATCAGGGAACATATCAATGCAATGGTGTATATTGACCCATGTTATAGTTTGCAGCAACGACTTGCCACCTATTCACATGATTTTTGTGTGCCCAAGGATAAGTCATTGTGGTGGGAGGTTGCCGACCCAAAGTTATACCCTGACCCCGATATGTTGCGAGACAAAGGTCGACCTATGTCAACAAGAATGAGGAATGAGATGGACTGGAAGGAGAGTCAACCCAAGCCGAAATGTGGAGTATGTCATGAAGAGGGTCATAACCATAGAAGACGTTCGAATGTGATTCACGCATCAACAAGCAGTCATATTCCAAATTAGGTAAGAAATGCATGCATTCAATTCACTACAAGAAATTTGGTAATTTTCAACGGTTGAAACCGTTGAAAAAAGTACTAAAACTGTTGAAAAAAGTATTTTCGATGGTTAAAATGACCGTCGAGATCTGTCACTAAAAACTATGTCGAGAATACTTTTCTGCGGCCTATGCAACCATCGAAAAAAATGTTACACATTTATCAATGGTTAATAAACATCGAAGTGATATTGCTTATTACTTTTATCCACATACACTCAAACCTTGATAAATGGTATCTTGAGATTAGTTTCAACGGTTTGTAAAAGTTGAAATACGTTTTTTTTTTTTTTTTTTTTTTTTTTAAACAAAATAAATAAATTTGGATGCACTCTTTCACATTGATCAAAATTTAATAACCTGATACAAAATATAAACACATGCACAATTGCATTAATACCATCAATATAATTTCCCAAATGATTTTCACATGTTCTAATATATTTTTCTAAATGCTTTTACAACATGTACAACTAAAAACTATTTTAAGTTGCAAATCTAGCCCAGAGGGTTCACTCAAACAAAAGTTAAAGTAACACAATAACATCCAAAATGACAAAAGAGAAATGTCAAAAGAGATTTGATTTGTATAAGGGTGGGGCCATTGATCCTAAGCCAAACATTTGATATTGCAATTACTTGTCTTAACAAAGTTTGCAGTTTCCCAATTTTCAAGAATATCCAACTTTATCCTTTTACCATCAAATAAGGCCTTGAGCTTCTCATCACAGTAGATCTCTATCTTATCTGTAAGATTCTGCAGGTAAGAAGCACGCAAATATTTCATCAATGTCTACCTTGTCAAAAAAGAGGTAAATAAAGCAATAACAAATACGTTAAGTATTACCAAAGAAATAGAGTTTTATATATGAATGTGATTCCTTCATATATCAATAAAATAACTACTCTATTCACCTTCTTTTTTTTTTTTTTTTCTTTTTCTCCAGATATGTTGGTAAAGATTGAACATATAAACACTCCCCTGGTTTCCCATTAATCTCAAGACATCAGACCTAAAACTCAACTTCTTGGATATAATTTACATAGAAGATAAGGGCCTGCACAACACCAAGAAAACAGAGACAAAGTAGATCAAGTACAAAAGAACTTATACTTCCTAAGTCCTAACTAATCTACTCTAGAAGTCACTGACCCAGCTGCACCTGTCAAAAATCAATAAATTACTGCAACCATAGAAGGCGGTCCAATTTAACTGGACTGACATTACTTGCTGACCAACCACTTGCATCTAAGCCACAAACACTGAAAAATAAGAAAGACTCCAGGGGGAAGGCTTGCTACATAATCCATTTGGACCTAATGTCAATAAACTTTGCTGTTCTCCTTCCAATTTTTCCATTTCACATCTATTGATTGACTAATCTTTCAACACTTATCCATCCAAGATGAGAGGTACTACAGCATTTTTTAGTTTTTTTTTTTTTTTGGTTTTTGGTTTTTGTTTTTGTAATAGCTCCATTGTTTCTAACTCTGGCCATAGGTAGATTTTAAACTCTTCCCATTGAATATGCTTCCACAGCTATCTAACAAGAACGAAGCATGATAGCCTTGCAATATAAACAACTTGTGTCAACCACACTAAGCCATCATGATACAAAATAGAGTTCTTCTTATGAAAGTAAATGCACTGGTAATGTGAACAGTGCCTGCAATAACTACTCATTAAAGGCTTCATTTTCTTTCTAATTGAACTGCTAAAATAAATATTTAGCCCATGTCCATCCATGAAACTACTAATATTTTAACACATGAGGCCCACTGAAATAAATCTAATCAAATTGCAATAAATTGAATATCCCTGACCAAATTTATACGTACAGAATTTTCCATTAGGCATCCTTTATCAAAAATAAATAAATGAGGCATTGAGTTACTGTTACAGGTATGGCAATGAGCTAATGAGTACAAGTAATTAACAAACAAGAAAATGTTTAACTGAACATAATATAATATTGACTAACTCTTACAACCAGATGTGTGCAAGTCCAACGCATGGGCACAACTAACAATAACTACAAGGCCAAGACACACACGCAAAATCACTGCAATAGATCCCTTTTTTATTCCTTCCCTTTCTAAAAGTACCATGATAGCAGCCTAAAGCAAACTCGGGTGTGGACACTTGATTTTGCACACATGATTGAATCTAGGAAGATGGATGGAATGACCACTTATATACCCAAAATTCATGATTGCATTACATGCACTAATTTGTTCATTGCATAACATAAAAATGATCTTGAGGTTCTAACAGTTGCGATGGTATGCCCGAATTCCAAATCGGACTGTCAGATTGAAAGATATCGCATGATCAAGTTTGCATGGTCAGCATGCATTGTGTTTAGATAGAATCAACCACACACGATTAATTTAAATTAATTTTGATTGGCTAGACAATTTGATAGGCCAAGAATATATTGACCCCTTGTGATGAATTAACCAATTAATTAGCCAAGTTAATTAATTAATTCAATTAGCATGCAATACGCATGGTAACACAAACAAATCATCAACTAAGTTAATATGCAGCTGAAAATAAAGTTGACACGGTGATTTGTTTACAAATAGGGAAAACCTCTAAGGCAAAAACCACACCGGGTGATTTTAAGGTCACCACTCTTGAGAATCCATTATTATCACAACAAGTGGTTACAAGTAATGGAATCCCAGTACCTTATACTAACCTACAGTTGAACCCTTACCCCAATACACAATTGAACTTGTTCTGTACTGACAATCTCTCATTTTCAATGCACGGCTCCCAGTACGTGACTAACCAATCGATGCACGGATCCAAGTACGTGACTAACCACCAACTTGAGAAGTATGTTAGCTGCAAAATTCTTCAATTCATCAACATGATAAAGATCACGAAACTTCTTGGTTACAAAACCCTACGGCGTACAAACGTAGCAGCTTCTTCAAGAGAAAGATAAACTAGGGAAAATTTGTCTCCGGTCACAATTTGCTTGAACAAAACCTTTCCATCAAGTTTCATCCACTTACATCATCTGTGACAGCCCTTAAAATAATCCTTATATATGTTTAGGGTTGTGAGAAAATAAAGCCTAAACAAGTATACACGGATATGTGTGAAATCATATTTGAAAAACTGATTTTTGTAAATCTCGATAGATAGGTTATCTATTAGGCTAAAACATCCTTTTAAACCTCGATAGATGCTATCTATCGAACTAACTATCGAGCTTTAAAATACAGCACTTCTTCACTTGATTCTTGGACAGATTTGCATGGCTTTAACATTTGGACTTGAACTCTTGTTCCTTGAAGTATTAAACACATCCTAGATTTACCCAATTACAAGTAAAGTGCGTTTTGTCAAAGGATTAGCCAATTCTAGATGATATATGTTCCTAACATGATTCACATATGTCCTAACAATCTCCCCCTTTGACAATCCGTGACAAAACCACAACAAACAAATGATCATATGGGAGAAGTCATAAATCACTCAACTCATACTCACTTGTCGAATACAATAAAATCTAATCCTAACACAAACTCTTGAAAACCTTTGCAAGAAGAGAGTTCATGGCAAGAAAGACTTTGACAACCTGTATTTTTGAAACACTTTAAACAAAGCTCATCACGGCATCTTAGTGTGAAACAGAAATATAAAAGATTGTATATAATAAATAAGAAGCATGTGCATAAAGAGAGAAAAGAAACAACACATGAAGAGATAGGTGAAAGAATGTAATAACAACCTCAATATATATATATATATATATATATATATATATCAATAAGAATACAAGGTTTGCTATCACTATGTAAGAACAAAGTATCTAAAAAGAAAAGAGAAGAAAAGATACAAAAAGTCCTAACTACATCACTCATAAACAAAAACACTCCACCTAAAAAAACTAATCTCTTATACTAACTCTCCCTTTAAGTACATGACTACTCTCATACCCAAAACTACTTCCCCTTTTTGCCACAAATGACAAAGGGTAAGTCACTGAGAAGCAGTCATCTCCTCGTCACTGGAAGAGCTAGCATCATCATCCTCATCAGCATCATCACTACTAGGGCCATCATCACTCTCATCCTCTGAAGCTTATGAAGATGGAGAGAGAGACACTGTGAAACCACCCATGACAGCCTGTTGTCGAGCAATACGACCAACACG
Organism: Quercus tomentella; assembly: GCA_028535165.1. NCBI lineage: Eukaryota > Viridiplantae > Streptophyta > Magnoliopsida > Fagales > Fagaceae > Quercus > Quercus tomentella. Next base: position 31,681,594 of record JAPQVY010000068.1, on the reverse strand, counting down.
GGTGTTCACCTGACACAACTCATCACTAAGAGTGTCAAGGCGAGCATCCATGCGCACAAGCTATGCCATGATGGCCTCGAAAGTCACTCCACCTGCTGAAGAAGAAGGAGTGGAAGAAGTCGGAGGAGTTGCCATCTTGGTCCGGGGCTGCTTCGGTCGAAGCTGGGCCTCACTCCGTCTAGCGGTCGCTATGTCTATGGCACACATGACATAGAAGTGTGGAGACATAGGGTAGGAGACAGACGCATGATGAAGAATCCGCGTGATAGTAGAAGGGAAAATGAGCTTATCACGGGTCACCGTATCCTTTTAGATATCTATAAGGGAGAGTATGAAGTGAGAAGGAAAATCTATGGTAAGTCCCTCAAGAAGGGATAGCAAAAATCAAGCATGAGGCTCAATAATCGAATTATAGTGAGACAAGGGATGTAAAACAAATGTCATCACCATATTCAGGAACCTCGAACCTTTTACAAAGCTCGAGCAAGGGGTGTTTTAACGGTCACCCCAAGATGAAGGTGTCTTACAGAATAGAGACATGAGTTCATCTTTGGACACAGCCCTAAGACGATCATAGCCGAGGTAGTCAGCAAACTCAACCCTCGGAATGTGTAGCACCTCAAATATAAGATCCGGAGTGACTACAATGCGCGTACCTAGTGATGAAATGAGGTACAAAAGTAATCAAATCCGTGCATATTGGAGTAAAACTCCTGTATGCTCACGGAGGGACAAGTGACTGGGATGCCATAAAGGGACTCCCAACCCCTACTGTAGATGACAGTGGGAAGGTCAGTATCGAAAAAATCCAAAAAGATGACTTGGTGTTTTGAATGAACGCCGCGTCGAGAAAAGTTCTCCGAGAAGTTTGTCCAGGCCTTCTCATTAAGGAACCGAACGTAAGAGGGGGTAGGATCAATAGAGGAAGATGCCCCGAAATGAAGAGGATTCCGAGATGGAGTAGACTTGCTCTTTTTAGGTGCCATTAGCAAACTAACCGAATAGAGAGAGAGAGAGAGAGACGTAGAAAAGTACCAAACATAGTTAATATCAATAAGGAAGAAAACAATTGTATGTATGCATGAAAAATACATGAACATGTGACATGCAATAATAAAAACATCATGGGCTCAGCCCAATCCAAACCTACCAGCACACATTATTTCAACATATAGAACACACATCTAAAATGCATGAAACATTGTGAAAATGCAAATGTGATGCAATGTGTGAGCGTACATGATCATTCAAACAAAACCCAACTCAAAAATTTTGCAAAAACCTCATCAATATTGAAATTTTTTTTTTTTTCAAAAACCTAAAACTTAGGTCAAAATGAATGAAATGCATAATACAAGAGAGAAATGAGATCATACTAGATGAAGAATACACGATTTGGGCCGAAGATCAAGTGGGGAATGTGAATAGGTTGAATGTGAAGTGTTTGGGAAAGAGAGAAGTGTGATTCTATCGAGAGAGATAGGAGAACATGAGAGAAAAATCGCGCTGAGGCTTTATATAAAAAAACACGAATCTCGATGGATTGAAAGGTGTCAAGAGGTGTCGAGCACTAATTCTCGACATATGGATCTGTCGAGGTGCTATTAAGAGGTGTCCACAACAAAGTGACCTTGATGGATCGAGCAGCTATCAAGCATCTATTGAGCATACATAAATTTCTCGATGGATCAAGAAGCTGTCGAGAAGCTATCGAGACAAATTCTCAAAAACTTCGATGGATCGAAATTGCGATAACAGCTGTCGAGAAAGGAAGATAAAAAGGCTTGATAGATAGCCTAGCTGTCGAGAGGTATTGAGAAGCTGTCGAGATGCTAAAAAAAATAGTTTTTCAAGGAAGACAAAAACACAAAGATGAATGCAATCAAGCATGCTACTCAACCAAAGATCCAAACAACATTTTAAGCTCTATATCAACTAGAAAAATGACAAGCATTTAGATCCAAAACACACACACACACAAAACAAGTCTAACCAATTTTATATTTCAAAAACAAGTCAAAATAGTTTAGTGAGCATACATTAACACATGTATTCCTTGTGATGGCCAAATCACATTGTACCTACACATGTATCAAGAGTAGCAAAGAATATTGTGTGTTGTGTGTGAAAAACATCGCAAGATTGCATAAGTGTCTACATGTTATGACGATTTTAGATATGAGAAAATCACTTTAACTCACACACAATCATAACTGCTTGATAGGGACTATCACCTTCGAGGTACATCCTATAACTCCCACATCTCCTAGAAGACATGCTTGTAATCATATATAAAGCATTTTGATTCTTTTTTCTTTTATTTTTCTTTGCATATTTTCTTTTGAAAAACATATAATTCATAGGCATATAAGAGAGAGAAAAGAGATACCCAATAATGTTAAGCTTTTGACATTGCACTTTTGCTATGCCGAAACATACAGATGTCATTTTATGATTGGTGGGCAACAGTGGTGAGATGGTTATTTATCCCTTTCTTTTAGGATTTTCTAGTCATTCCTATAAAAAAGAATGATATAAGTGTTAAATATAAGAGATTACTTAATCTTACTCATCACAAACACGAGCCACAAAGCTCACTTGCTTAGTTGTGCATAGAGATGCTCATCTAAGTCACAAAAGATACAAAGTTTAGAAAACTCTGTTTCAATGGCCAGCCAAGGTACACAAGTACCAATGTACACAAAACACACACTGTTTTTGTATTTTTTTTTATTTTTCAATTTTTATTTTTATGAAAAACAAAATAAAGTAAAAACTGAAAACAAACAAACAAAAGCTTGTTAAACAAAGCAAAGCATAAAACTAGTCTGACTCAAAAACAGGAAAGCAAAACACACAAGTAAAGCAAACTCAAAAAAAGAAGGGAGAAAGAGAGAGAATAGTGGCTAAATCACTTAGAGCCTTTTTCCTTCCACACCTTGGAAGAACCTTTCCGTTTAGCAGACCCTTGATCTGGTGATGTGGGGGAAGAATTAAACCCGTTCAAGTTTGAAAGGAATATGAGGGCTTTGAGAAGATCTCCAAGAGGAGTAAGAGATGATGGAAACTAATTCTGGTTTCCCGATGAGATCATACTGTTGCTCTATTGAGTGGCTACCATTTATAGCAATTTGGTCAAGTATGTCCAGTTGCTCCATAGTGATGACAAAGATGTTGCTTCTTCTATTTGGACTTTTGAGTATTCCCCTTCTTAGCCCTAGGGTTTTTAGTCTCTTTCTTATCAAGTTTAGGGGGTGCTCCTAAGATAGATTTACCCTTATCTATGTTCTCACTAGCTAAAACAGTTTTCACATGATTGTTCTCAGAATCAACATTATTAGCAAGTGAAACAAAAAGCGTAGTACTAGAAGAAGTAATACTAGGAGAAGAGAAATCATACCCTAAACTGGTTCGATTAGAAGCAGATTTTTGTAAGCTAAGCATATCGTCAAGCTTTGCACTTGAAGTTCTTTCCAACTGAGTTTTGACTTGGAACAGCTCTGCGTCAAGCATCTTGGTCCTCTCATCTAAGAAATTGTTCTCAAATTGCAGTGCTCCAATAGTCTAATTAGCTTCATCAAACTTTGTGGAAAGCTCTTCTTGATCAAGTTACACATCACTCAGTTTCTTGGTGGCCAGCCTACATAGTTTCTCATGCTTCTTAGAAATCTTGTACAATTTTTCATAGGCTGTATGGATATCATCTTGATCGTCCATTTTCTTGAACTTAGAATCCATCAAGTTCTCTTCATCATCTACTATTCTTGAACCCCCATCAGTAGGATCAGCTGTTGCAGTGAAGGCATTCAAGATTCCCTCGTCATCATTGTCATCTGAATCATCCTCAAGCTTGGTGTCACTCAAGGTAGCAGCAAGGGCCTTGCTTTTCCCAATGGTCTTGAGATAAGTTGGACATTCTTGTTTCATATGTCTAAAACCTTGACATCCGAAGCACTTTGGTTTAGAGGGAATAGTGTACTGACCGCCATCCTTAGCATCCTTCTTCCCTTTATCTTGGCTCTTGAACTATGAAGAACTGGATTGCTTACGGTCTTTGTCAAATCCTTTAACATTGGCATTCTTCATAAAATTTTTGAACTTCCTTGTGATGTAGGATTTCATGTTAGGATCTTCATCGTCCAAGGACTCATCCGTGTCACTGCTCTTGGCCTTCAGTGCCATGCTCTTGCTTTTGCTTGATTTCCTAATTCTAGTAAAACCCAATTCATAGGTCTGCAAGTTGCCAACCAACTCTATCAAAGGAATTTGATCAATGTCCTTTAATTCCTCAATAGCGGTGATCTTGGCATGGAATCTCTCAGGAAGAGATCTAAGCACCTTTCTAACAATTTTGGGTTCGAGAATGGTTTCCCCAAGATTAAAGGCTAAGTTCACTATGTCCTTGAGCTTGGCATAGAACTCATTGAATGACTCATAGGCTGTCTGGAAGATGGTCCATGCTTCCTTTGCAGTTTCCGTAGAAGATATCTTCTTAAACTCCTCATTCATGACCGCACTGAATAAAACATTCAATGCCTTGCTGTTGAAGCTAGCCACTTTGATCTTTGCATCATCCCAATCAGTCGGTGCTTCTTTTGGCTTGGTCTAGCCTATCTCCATAACTTGCCACACTTTCTCATCTAAAGATTGCAAGAAAGCTCTCATGTGTACTTTCCAATATGCATAGTTAGTGCCATCAAATAAAGGAGGTATAATAAGAGACTGTCCTCTATCCATGACAAACAGGGGTCAATGGATCACACAACAAAGATTAATCCTAATCAGAGTGTGCCCGCTTTGATACCACTTGATAGGCCAAAAATGTATTGACCCTTTGTGATGAATTAAACAATTAATTAGCCAAGTTAATTAATTAATTCAATTAGCATGCAATACGTGTGGTAGCAAAAACAAATCACCAACTAAGTTAATATGCAGCAGAAAATAAAGTTGACATGGTGATTTGTTTACGAATGGGGAAAACCTCCAAGGCAAAAACCCCACTAGGTGATTTTAAGGTCACCACTCCCAAGAGTCCACTATCATCACAACAAGCGGTTACAAGTAAAGGAATCTCAATACCTTATACTAACCTACAGTTGAACCCTATTAGGTTCTAAGGATTTAGGATCTAAATGTGTTAGGTTCTAAATGTTTAGAACAATTGGCAAATCGTGAACACAAACTTGTCTAGATATAGATCTTAGGGTCTATAGGTTTTATTAGACAATACTCAAGGTGATTCAAGTCAAGATTCAAGAACATACAAGCTGCAAGAAGAAGATTTCATAATCTGTCTGGTTCGACCGATCGAAAGACAGGCTCGATCGATCGAAAGTCGTATCTGCAGAATTTTAATTAAGCCCAAACAGCAGTTCAAGCCCATTTAGGATTAGGGTTTCTAATCTACTTCTCCCAGTATATAAAGGAAACCCTAAGCACGTTTTTATAAGGCTTTTCAGAGAGAAAAGAGTGTGCCTCTTTTGTATTTAGGGTTTTGTTCCTAAAAGCTCTCTTATGTCTTCTACCGGTGCTATTCCTTGAAGAATCTCAAGATCCGGTATTGTAGAAGTTGCTGCCTTCTCTAGTCATCAAAGGTGCTGATGATCTAAACCTTCAAGGGTGGTCTTGGAGTCACAAACAGGAGAGTTTGTATTGCTAAACCTTTGAGTGGGATCTCAAAGTCACAAACGGGGGTGTTTGTGTTTTGCAAAAGCCAAAGAAAGAAGGAGTCCGTGGATTCGGAGCTTGCACGTGGTCGTGTCAGTAAGTTCTATTCGTGGGTAGCAATAAGAAGTTAAGCAGGGGGGCTTGTAAGTCTTATTGTAAAACTTCGATTCTTTCTAGTGGATTTGCTTTTTACCTTGAGGATAGCTAGGTTAAATCCTCCCCAGGTTTTTTACCGGTTTGGTTTTCCTGGGTGATCATATCATTGTCTTATTTATTTTCCGCTGCTATGCATGATATGATTGTTTTGATTGTGATAACCTAGTTTTGTTAAATTGGACTAAGTAACAACTTGGCTAATTACCTAGGTTAAATCAATTGTGTTTTAAGGGGTCTAAAAACCAACAAGTGGTATCAGAGCAGGTAGCTCTTTTGTTTTAGATCTTTTGATCTAAGAGCTGATCCTTGACCCCTGTTGTCATGGATAATTTGAAGTGTCCTTCTGATCATGTTTCTGCTCATGCTTCTGTTGATTTTATTGATGCCTGTGAAACTCTTCGTAAGGAATTATTGAAATCTATGAAAATTGTTAAGAAATTCAAGGAAGAGTTAAAATTGGCTAATCTTGAAAAAGAGGAATTGGTTGTTAGATTAGATGAATCTAATAAAAAGAACGAATTTTTGAGAAATCAAATTTCCTCTCAAGATGAGAAGATGAAAAGCTTCGAACAAGAGTTAGTTGAATCTAAAGCTAAAATTGAAAATTTGACTTGTACCAAGTCTGCTGTTGATAACAGAAGTGTTTTTGTTTCTCTTATGCCTAAAACTGAGAAAGTTTATATCCCTCCTTTTAAGAGGAATAATAAAGAAAAGGCTTATTTTGCTAGGTTAGACAAAGGTAAAAATTCTGATGTTGACGCTGAGGTTTCTAAACCTAAGTCTAAACCTACTGTTAGAGAGCATAATAAATCTGTTTTTGTGCCTATTTGTCACCTTTGTGGTGTTGTTGGTCATATTAGACCAAATTGTTCTTTGTTGAGGCAAAAACCAAAATCTGCGACTAGACTTGTTGTTAGGAATACTGATGTTCCTAAATTTGTTCCTGTCTGCCACTTTTGTGGTGTTCGTGGTCACATTCGTCCTAATTGTCATAAATTGAAATTTAAGCATTCAGTGTTTCAATCTAGGATATGTGATGATATTTCTCCTACCATAAGTCCATATAAATTGTTTCATATTATTTTGAAAAATTTAAGCTTGTTGGCTTGTGAAAGGAATTTGCAGGATTTCAGTCTTTCTCAGAAGATTTGTGTAATCCCTCAAATACACTCTGCTTCACTTGGATTTTCACCTACAAAGCCGAAGACTCGTGCTAGATGGGTGAGAAAAGATTCTCCAAGGTGAGTGTTGCTGACTTGTCCCTGATTTAATTCTTTCAATTGTTTGTGGACATGTCTTGTTTTGTTTTTGGTTATTTTGTTTTTTAGGTTGTCTTTTATTTAAAAAAAATCCAAAAACATTGAAAAAATTGAAAAAAGACAAAAATATTTTATTTTGAGTCTTGTTTATTTTTCTTGAGGATTACATGAATTATGATATCTCTCTTGATTTAGAACATGCTTGACATTGTGGAGAAACTTGAATAGTATGTATTATAAGTGCTAAGCTATTTTTGATTTTATGTGAGTATGTACTAGTTTATACATGTACTCAAGGGTTAATTAAGAAATTGATATTTCTTGTTTGTGTACCCTCTATAGCTTAGTTAAGCACTGTCATGTATTGCATTTGCATTGTTCATTTAGCATAATATGTGCCTTTTTGTTTTTGGTCATATAGTTTTTAAAACCAAAAAGATTTTTGTGTTTTGTATTTCACATCTTGGATTTATAATCAAGGATTGGCCATATTATCTTTACATAATAAGTTTATGTACCTTGTTTAGCTTTGATGAGCTTACTTATTGCACTTTACTAGTTTGAGCTTTGTAGTGCATGTTGTGTGGGAAAGATGTTTATGGTGTTTATCACTTTGTCTTAATTTTGAAGTCACATGTTATTTGACTGTCGGACTTGATCCTTTTGAGAAAGGCATAAATAACCATCTCACCACTGTTCACTAGCCAATCATGAACACCTTAGTGCATATCATAAGATTTTGTGCTCGAGAAAGTGTAGCACATGCACAAAAAGAACATAAGGTGTAGCCTCGGTTTAATTGCTTAATGCTTAAAATTGGTGTGTACTATTAGGCTTGATGCCAAATCACATAATTAAAATTAGTGTGTACATTATCCTGGCTTTTTAATAAGTTTCTGAATAAATTAAAATTGGTGTGTATATTATGAGGCAAAATTCAAGAAACTTACATGATTGCAAGCTTATGTTCTAGGAGATGTGGGAGTTATATGATGTAACTCTTTAGGTGATAGTCTCTTTTAAATTCTATGTGATGAATTTTGTAGACTTTGTGATTGATTGCTATTCACATATCACCTCACATGTATCTCAAGCTTTTGCTAGTTGCACACACTACACAAGTTACTCTTTGCTAAACTTGGTACATTATATTGTGTGTGATCTTGTTGTGGCCATCCAAGATTAAAGTTCCATGATTTTGATGCAAATTGTCTTTAATGTTTGAGTTTTGGAGACAAATTGGTTGAAAAACTTGTTTTTGGAAGATCTGGGTTAAACTCTAGTGTTTTTGAAAAACTTTTAATCTCATACTCATGCATTTTATTCATGAAATATTGTGCTTTGAGGAGTTTCTGTATTAAATTACTCTGTTTTTCAAAAAATTGATTTTTCCATGCATCATTTATGTTTAGGATTCACATGTTTTGCATTGATTTTTTTTGTATCCATCGTGCAGTTTTGCAGTCATATCTCTCATTGTTTTCACACATAACATGCATACACTTTGCTAAATTGGGTACTCAACTTGATCAAAAAATTGATTGATTAATTTTTTAGCTATGTACTTTCTAGTATATGCCTTTTTTTACGTGTGAACTATAGAAAATATTTTTCTTAAGAGATATGATGGATAATCAATGTGCAAATATTTTCTCTACTCATGCAATTGTTTATGAGTCACATAGTGCCATGTTTGCATTTTATTGAAAGAGAGAATATTTTTTCTTCATGTGTATCCTCAACTTAGTTTTTTTTTAAAACTTGGTTTGTGTCTTTTTATTTATCCCCACCCCTTTATTTTTCCCCAAAACTGTTTTTCCCAAAACTTGTTTTGCATTTCCTATGTTTATAGGGGGAGAAATTTTTTTTAACCTTTGTGGTTCTTAGGGGGAGTTGTTGTTTTTCATAGGGGGAGTTGTCTCTATTTTCTCTTACTTTGTTGCGTATGTTTTCTGTCTACCTTCTGATTAGGTAGTCTTTGTCAATACGTGACAAAAAGGGGGAGACATAGATGACCTGTTTGCTTTGTTTAGGGGGAGAATATAAAAACTTTTTGATGTATCTAACTTAGGGGGAGAGTTAGAATTTACTTTTGTTTTTTATATTCTGTTTCATATTATTGTTTATATGTCTTTCTTTCCACACATGCGGTGATGTGTTTGTTGAGTGTTTCAGGAAAGACAGGTGCATTCTGATCAAGACCTTCTACCTCTTCTTGCAACTTCTAGGTTAGGAGTCTTAGATTGGGATTTGTGATGTAATTGGGCATTTTATTGTATTGGGTTGTTCTTGTATTTGAGCATTTCATTTTGTATGAAAGTTTTGCCACGAATTGCCAAATGGGGAGTTTCTTAGGTTCTAAATGTTTAGAACAATTGGCAAATCGTGAACACAAACTTGTCTAGATATAGATCTTAGGGTCTATAGGTTTTATTAGACAATGCTCAAGGTGATTCAAGTCAAGATTCAAGAACATACAAGCTGCAGGAAGAAGATTTCATAATCTGTCTGGTTCGACCAATCGAAAGACAGGCTCGATCGATCGAAAGTCATATCTGCAGAATTTTAATTAAGCCCAAACAGCAGTTCAAGCCCATTTAGGATTAGGGTTTCTAATCTACTTCTCCCAGTATATAAAGGAAACCCTAAGCACGTTTTTATAAGGCTTTTCAGAGAGAAAAGAGTGTGCCTCTTTTGTATTTAGGGTTTTTTTCCTAAAAGCTCTCTTATGTCTTCTACCGGTGCTATTCCTTGAAGAATCTCAAGATCCGATATTGTAGAAGTTGCTGCCTTCTTTAGTCATCAAAGGTGCTGATGATCTAAACCTTCAAGAGTGGTCTTGGAGTCACAAACAGGAGAGTTTGTATTGCTAAACCTTTGAATGGGATCTCAAAGTCACAAACGGGGGTGTTTGTGTTTTGCAAAAGCCAAAGAAAGAAGGAGTCCGTGGATTCGGAGCTTGCACGTGGTCGTGTCAGTAAGTTCTACTGGTGGGTAGCAATAAGAAGTCGAGCGGGGGGGCTTGTAAGTCTTATTGTAAAACTTCGATTCTTTCTAGTGGATTTGCTTTTTACCTTGAGGATAGCTAGGTTAAATCCTCCCCAAGTTTTTTACCGGTTTGGTTTTCCTAGGTGATCATATCATTGTCTTATTTATTTTCCGCTGCTATGCATGATATGATTGTTTTGATTGTGATAACCTAGTTTTGTTAAATTGGACTAAGTAACAACTTGGCTAATTACCTAGGTTAAATCAATTGTGTTTTAAGGGGTCTAAAAACCAACAAAATGTATTAGAACTTCAATGTGTAATGTTGGCAAACCATGATCAAAACTTATAGTCTAGATTTAGGCTGCTCAAAGTATGTTTACGTGTAAAATTGGAATCGAGTAATTGCAGAAAATTACTGTTCAATTTTTGCAAGGCTCGATTGATCAAAAATTAGATTCGTTGATTGAACTTCGTGCAAAATGTTTTTTCTGCAAAATTTCTAACTCAGCCTAAGCCCATATGGCATGTAGGGTTTTATGTTTTGCCTTAGGTATAAAAGGAAAAAACCTAGCCACGTTTTTAGGTTAGTTAATATGCTGTGCATGTGAATCTCTTGTGAGATCTAGAGTTATTTGCCTTCATACACACTTAGGGTTATCAAGATCAAGATTGTTGTCGAGAGTTTGGTGATCTCTTTAGTTGATGTTTCAAGAGCTTAAAGAAAAACACAAGTGGGAGTACTTGTGTTTGCTGTGGATCAAGGAAAGAAGTAGTCCGTGGACTTGGAGCTGTCACGTGGTCATAGTAAGTTTTCTACTCAAGGTAGCAATAGGATGTTAGTGGTCTAAGTCGTTATTGTAAAACTTCAATTCTTTCATAGTGGATCTGTTTTACCTTAAGGATAGCTAGGTTAAATACTTCCTAGTTTTTTTACCGGTTTAGTTTTCCTGGGTTATCATATCGTTGTGTTCTTTATTTTCCGCATTGTTTACATGATATGATTTACTTGTGTTAACCTAGGTTTGAATAATTTACCTAAATAATCACTTGGTTAATTAATTAGGTTAAACAATCTAGTTTAGTGTTTGAAGGGGTCTAAAAACATACAAACCCTTACCCCAATACACAATTGGACTTAGTCTGTAGTGACAATCTCTCATTTTCAATGCACGGCTCCCAGTATGTGACTAACCAATCGATGCACGGATCCAAGTACGTGACTAACCATCAACTTGAGAAGGATGTTGGCTGCAAAGTTCTTCAGTTCATCAACACAATGAAGATCACGAAGCTCCTTGGTTATAAAACGCTACAATGTACAAATGTAGCAGCTTCTTCAAGAGAAAGATGGACTAGGGCAAATTTTTCTCCAATCACAATTTGCTTGAACAAAACCTTTGCATCAAGTTTCATCCACTTGTATCATCTGTGACGGCCCTTAAAATAATCTTTATACATGTTTAGGGTTATGAGAAAATAAAGCCTAAACAAGTATACATGGATATATGTGAAATCAGATCTGAAAAACTAATTTTCGTAAATCTCGATAGATAGGTTATCTATCAAGCAGCTGTCGAGCATCGGGCTAAAACAGCCTTTTAAACCTCGATAGATGCTATCTGTCGAGCTATCTATCGAGCTTTAAAATACAGCACTTCTTCACTTGATTCTTGGACAGATTTGCATGGTTTTAACACTTGGACTTGAACTCTTGTTCCTTGAAGTATTAAACACATCCTAGATCTACCCAATTACAAGTAAAGTGCGTTTTTTCAAAGGATTAGCCAATTCTAGATGACATATGTTCCTAACATGGTTCAAATATGTCCTAACACAATTAAAATTAATTAAATAATTTTGTGATTGGTTGTTAGTTAGTGTCAAAAATAGGCTTGCTTGCATAGGAATAAAGGGGATAATCAGATCACAATAAAATTGTGGATAATAAAGACTTTTTGGAGTATTTATTTACAAGATAATCATTGCTGAAAAGACCTGAATTATCATAAATGAGTTTAATTTTTAGAATATGGATTAAAAATGCATCTAAGTGCAGGTCCCGGCTCAAAAAAATCAAAAAAGGAATTCAAAATGAACCAAAACTCAAACAAAGGACTGACACCCAAAAGGGCCATTCGACACTTTTGGAGTGCTGAATGGCACAAATTCGGGCCCAGGCCCAAGGGCACTTGGATTGAACTAAAACACATCCTTTTCAATTTTTTTAGAGATAAGGATGCGTCCTAGTTCGTATTCTGATCATTTACCTAATTTTTCGAACATCCCAGCCACTATAAATAGAGGTTACATCTCAAAATTCAGGGGACTTTTCACGCTCTCTAATTTCCCCTCTTTCTGACTCTTCTTTTCTTTCATTTTCTCTCTTACGTTAAAGTCTGGAGGCCCTAGCCTTAGGAATTTCTTTTTTGTAAGCAAGATATTTTAGGTTTCAAAGAGAATTGAATAAATTTCTTTGAACCCTAAAACATTCCTTCACTAAGAAGAGCACATCCATACAAGAGATAGTTTTTCTTTTCCCTTTTCAGTGATCTTTTCTATTAGTTCTACTTGATGGTGCATGATTAGATTTAAGATGTTTTATTTTAATTTTTTATGTTATTGCTATGAGTTGCGTAAACTTTGTTAAAATATGTCTTTAAATAATTCTCTTGTTGTTATGATTTTTCTTTTGAGTTTCAAAAATCTGCTCATTAATGAATTTTTTTTTACACTTCAAAATAAATCTGTATTTTTATTAAATACAGATCTGAATTTTTTTTTACAACAAAACTGATCTGTATTTTCATTACATACAGATCTGATTTTTCCAAGAAAATTTTCCTTTGTCACAAAAATAGAAAATTTTGAAGTTTAAAAGAGGAAGTCAAAAGTTGTGATGTTTCTTGTTTAATGCATGTAATGTAGATTTATTTTCATGAGTGTAGTCCTCTTCTAAAAAAGTCTTTTCATATTTTATTCATAAAAGATAGATCTGATTTTTTTTTCTTCTCTACAAATATAGATTTTCTTATCTACAAAACGGATTTGATTTTTTTAACATATAAACTGAAAACCATTTTTCACTTTACTTCAAAACAGATCTGATATTTTTTTTAAGCAAAAAACCTTGTTCTTTTCACTTAACAAAAACAGATCTGATTTTTCTTTACAAAACTATTTTTTTTACATATACCAAAACAGATTTGGTTTCTTTTTAATGAATCAAATGAATTTTTTTTTATCCACAAGAACAGATCTGATTTTTTTTTTTCTAAAAAAGAGGACACATTCATAAAATAGATTTATGTGAGTTAGTTTAGGGTTAAGTTTGTCATGTCTACAACATATCATTCATATCATGCATAATGGGTATATTGGTCATTAGAGTCTAGAAGACCAGACTCTATCTAGGTAGAATGGGTGCCTAACACCTTCCCATTCCGTAACCTAGCCTTCGAACTTAGTTTCTTTTGGATAGGTAGACCTATGCTTTGACTTTATTTTTATTTTTGGGTAGATTGTAACTAGGACAAAAAGCCATGTAATTCTTTGGTAGATTGTAACTAGGACTCCAAGCCTTGTAATATCCAATCTATCAAGTTTGTATTTTTATTCAATTAATGACAATGAAAATTTTTGGTCATGTAAAGTTGTATTTAATTTTTTCTTATTTTTTTGTATAAAAAATAAGTGGCGACTCTACACCATTTACCCAAAAGAGAGGTGCCCTTCAAAGCACCCACAAAATCTCTTTTTTGAAAAACATTTCAACAGTTCAAGATCGAAGTAGAGAAGCCCTTTGATCGACATTTGAATAGCTCAGATCGAAGTAGAGAAGCCATTTGATCGACAACTCAACAGCTCAGATCAAAGTAGAGAAGCCCTTTGATTGACATTTCAACAGCTCAGATTGAAGTAGAAAAGCCCTTTGATCGACATTGCAACAGCTTAGATCAAAGTAGAGAATCCCTTTGATCGACATTCCAATAGTTCAGATCGAAGTAGTGAAGCCTTTTGATCGACATCTTAACAGTTTAGATCGAAGTAGAGAAGCCCTTTGATCGACATTTCAACAACTCAGATCAAAGTAAAGAAGCCCTTTGATCAACATTCCAACAGCTCAGATCGAAGTAGAGAAGCCCTTTGATCGACATCTCAACAGTTCAAGATCGAAGTAGAGAAACCCTTTAATTGACATTTCAACAGTTTAGATCAAAGTAGAGAAGCCATTTGATTGACATTCCAACAGTTCAGATCAAAGAAGAGAAGTCCTTTGATCAACATCTCAACAGTTCAAGATCGAAGTAGAGAAGCCCTTTGACTGACATTCCAACAGTCAATATCGAAGTAGAGAAGCTCTTTGATCGAAATTTCAACAGTTCAGATCGAAGTAGAGAAGCCCTTTGATTGACATCTCAATAGTTCAAGATCGAAGTAGAGAATCCCTTTGATCGACATTTTAACAGTTCGGATCGAAGTAGAGAAGCCCTTTGATCAACATTTCAACAGTTCAGATCGAATTAGAGAAGCCCTTTGATCGACATTTCAACAATTCAGATCAAAGTAGAGAAGCCCTTTGATCGACATTTCAACAGTTCAAATCGAAGTAAAGAAGCTCTTTGATAGACCTTCCATTAAGATCGAGGTAGAAAAGCCCCTTGGTTACTTTCCATCAGGATTCGAGGTAGAGAAGCCCCTTGGATATTCGCCACATTCAAGATCGAGGTAGAGAAGCCCCTTGATTGACCTGCCACATTCAGACTGAGATAGAGACATCTCTCAGTCACTTCAGTTATCAAGTAGGTCAAGTATTCACAGTTTTCAATTTCAACAAACAGCAAGGCACTAGTTTTATGTTCCAATATTTTAGGTTCTAGGGCGAGGTAATCTTTGAAAAATCAACCTCAATTAAATCATGTCTGCTAAAATCAGTGTATTTGTTTTACATTGACATTCGCTTTACAAGCTCTGTCAATGAGGGGCATTTTGTAGACACTCGATTTTGCACCCATGATTTAATCCAGGAAGATGGCTGGAATGACCATTTATATACGCAAAATTCATGATTGCATTATATGCATTAATTTGTTCATTGCATAACATAAAAATAATCTTGAGGTTCTAACAGTTGCGACAGTATGCTCGAATTCCAAATCAGACCGTTGGATTTTGTTTGTTTTTAGACCCCTTAAAACACAATTGGATTAGCCTAGTTAATTAGCCAAGTGATTACTTAGTCCAAATTTTAGATCTAGGTTAACACAATCATATAATCATATCAATTTAAAGTACGGAATATAAAGAACACAAAGATATGATGACCCAGGAAACCACACCGGTAAAAACCTAGGGAGGATTTAACCTAGCTATCCTCAAGGTAAAACTTGAATCCACTATGAAAGAATCGAAGTTTCTACAATAGCGACTTAGACCACTAACATCCTATTGCTACCTCATGTAGAAAACTTACTACCACGACCACGTGACAACTCCGAGACCACGAACTCCTTCTTTCTTGGATTCCCAGCAAGTACAAGCACTCTCGCTTGCGTATCTTTAAGCTTTTATTGCAGCAATTGAATGATCATCAAGATCTCAATGAAATCTCCTTCTTGATAATCCTAAGCATGTGTGAAGGCAATCACCTCTCAGATCTCACAAGAGATTCACACACACAGCAAATAGAGCAACCTCAAAAACGTGGCTAGGGTTTCCCTTTTATACCTAGGACAAAACATAAAACCCTACACGTCATATGGGCTTAGGGCTGAGTTGGAAATTCTGCAGAAAAAAACATTCTGCCCGACTTTCGATCGGTCGAGTCTAATTCTCGATCAATCGAGCCAGACCAAATTGCACAATGAATTTTGCAGCAGCTCCATTCCAACTTTACATAAAACACATACTTTGAGCAAGTCTAAAACAAGACTAAAAACCTGTTTTGATCATGGTTTGCCAACAATACAAATTAGAGTTCTAATACATTAGTTCCTAAATACTTAGAACCTAACAGATTTAAAGAAAACGCATGATCAATTTTGCATGGTCAGCATGCATTGTGTTTAGATAGAATAACCATACATGATTAATTTAAATTAATTCTGATTGGCTAGACAATTAAAATTAATTAAATAATTTTGTGATTGGTTGTTAGTTAGTGTCAAAAAAGGCTTGCTTGCATAGGAATAAAGGGGATAATCAGATAACAATAAAATTGTGGATAATCAAGATTTTTTGGACTATTTATTTACAAGATAATCATTGTTGAATAGACTTCAATTATCAGAAAAGAGTTTAATTTTTAGAATATGAATTAAAAACACATCTAAGTGCAGGTCCTGGCTTAAAAAACATCAAAAAATGAGGACAAAACGGACCAAAACTCAAACGAAGGACTGGCCTCCAAAAGGGCCATCCGACAATTTTGGAGTGCCAATCGGCACTTTCAAAGTGCCAATTGGCACAAATTCGGTCCCAGGATCGAGAGCACTTGGATTGAACTGAAACACATCCTTTTCAATTTTTTAGAGATAAAGACGCATCCCAGTTTGTATTATGATCATTTTACCTAATTTTTCGAACATCCTAGCCTCTATAAATAGAGGCTTCATCTCAAAATTCAGGGGACATTTCACGCTCTTTGATTTCCCCTCTTTCTGACTTTTCTTTTCTTTTATTTTCTCTCTTACGTTAAAGACGTTCTGGAAGCTCTAGCCTTAGAAATTTCTTTTCTGTAAGCAAAGTATTTTAGGTTTCAAAGAGAATTGAATAAATTTCTTTGAACCCTAAAATATTCATTCACTAAGAAGAGCACGTCCATGCAAGAGGTAGTTTTTCTTTTTCTGTGTTTTTTATTATTATTAATTCTACTTGATGATGTATGAATAGATTTAAGATGTTTTTTTAATTTCTGATGTTGTTGCTATGTGTTGTGCAAACTTTTCTTCAAAAGCATGTTTTTAAGTATATTTTTGTTGTTATGCTATCTAAAATTCTTTACACATCAAAATTGATTTGTATTTTCATTAAATACAGATCTGATTTTTTTTAAGAAAATTTCTTTATCACAAAAATATCAGATTTTGAGATTTAAAAGAGGAAGTCAATAGTTGAGATTTTTTTTGTTTGATACATGTAATGTAGATTTATTTCATGAGTGTAGTCCTCTTCTAAAAAAGTCTTTTTCTTATTTTATTTACAAAAACAAATTGTCGACGCCCGGCCCAAAAATGGAGAACCATCGAGCCTTCGTTCAAACACCCGCCGTGGTGACACTCCCTCGCACGCGAGGCCCATTGGAGGCCCCTCTTGATGATGGCGTGGTTCACGTGGAGCTTTGGGTGCTTTCTCTCTCTCTCTCTCTCTCTCGGTAGAGGAAGGAAGGTCTACCTTTGGAGGTGTGGTAGGAATTTTCGCCAAATTGTAAGGGAATTACCAAAGGTAAGTGAAATCGCCACCAATCATTGGGTTTTTCTAAGGTGGGATTGGTCATCTGTTTCTAGTTGATTTTATTACCAATCCCAGGCTAAGAAAAAGGGCATTTTTCCTAATCTAAATGTGAATGGCAAAAAATCTTGATTCTTGAGTCCGGAAGTTTGGTTACATGTGGGGAAGGCGTTAGTCACCCCACAACACTTGTCCAAGGACAGTCCTTTGTTTTGATAAAACCTTAATTTTCGGAGATTGGCAGTAAAAAACATGATTTTGGCATTGGCATTCGAGGCTTTGCATGCATGGGGGCTTTGAGGTTTGGCTTTTGAATAGGTGTGGTCCCAATCTATGCTTTCCTGAGGCATTTGGGCAGAGTACCAGATTTCCATTACGAAAATCTGGCAACATGTCACCTTAGTTTCACGGTGGAAATTAGGCATCGCTTTGCCTTAGGTGATATGGACTGTGACAATCACACTGAAAGGGGTGAGCAGATATATATATACATACATCATGCACAATGCAAGCACACAGAGCAGGAAAGTAAATGCCTACATCCCTAGAGCATGGCTGTTGATACCGTATTTTGTTTGCCCTCGGTTTGCGTGCCAAACCATGAAAAATCCAAAAATATCATTTCCTCTCTACGAGGCCGTGAAAACATCTAGAATGACGTGGCGTAACCCGTTTGGACACTGGAGCACCGAAAGTACCTTTTTTAGCTAAAATGACCAAGATGCCCCTAGTCGGCCCTAGGGTTGACCTAAGATCAAACGAGGTCAAAACTCCCGCAAAACAAATTTTTTCACAGTTTTACTTCAAACCTGAGCTTCTCAGAGATATTTAACAAGTTTGACCAAGTTTGACTCGAAGTTGATCCTGGGTGGGCCCCAAAAACCCTAATTTTGATCCGATTGTCCAAACGAGTTGAAACTGATGCCCTTGCGAAGATTATCCAATTCTGGTTCCAACAATTGTTCATGGGTCAAAATCGGAGTTAAAACGGCCGAGATATCACGAAAACTGGGATGATGTATTGATCTCTGCATCGTAAACTTTTTGGAGCTATAACTTTTGATCCAACCGTTGGATTTTTTAGTTCCATACCTTTTTAGAAACTGAAAATGAAGATTTATCCAAGGTCGCTGGAGGCCCTTCAATGGCCGCCGCCTCGATTTTCACGCCCAGGCCTATAAATAGCCCCAGGCACGCCCTAGACAGGAAGACAGACATTTTTCTGAAATTTCCCTTTTGCCCAGCTTCTCTCTGCATTTTTTTTCTCTTCCAAACACCAAAAAACACCCAAAAACACTCAAAAAAATGCATCAAACTCTCTTAATTCTTCTCTCTTCACCAAGACACACAAGGTATTGCTTTTGAACCCAATCTTCGTTTCCTTGGTTTTACACTTGGGATTTGGGGTTTAGGGGTGTGGATGTAGCCTTTTTGGTTATCATCAACACCCCTAACCTTCTAAATCTTTTTCTAGAATTTATCTTGTTTGTTTTGCTTGAATAACATGATTTATTGCTTTCTTTGACATGTTTCTTGCTTTATCTTGTTTCTAGCATGTTCTTAGCTTAGATCCATGTTCTTTTATGCTTGCTCACATGTTTATTTGTCTTGATCTATGTGCTTTATGCTTTATGCCATGATTTCTATGCCTAGATCTACCTTTTTCATGTGTTGGTTGGCTAGATCCACATGTTGCTATGCTTGTTCACATGCTTATATGTTTAGATCTACATGCTTAGGATTTTATGCCATGTTTCCTATGTTTTGTTCCTCTTTTTTCTCTATATTGATGTTAGGGTTATGTGCTCACATGCTTGATACCATGTCTATGGTTATGCTTTGCTCGGATCTATGTGTTTGTATGCCTTTCACCATGTTTTATGCTCAAATCCGCTTCTGTACATGCTTATATGTTTGGATTCATGTTCTTCCATGTTTATGTGTTAAGCTTTTGCATGCTCACACACGTTTTGCACATGCCTATGCCTATGCCTAGCTCTATGTTTATGTGCTTAGATCTATGTTTTCACATGTTCGCATGCTTAGATCTAGGTTTTTCACATGCTTGTGTGCTTAGATCTGTGCTCTGCTTGCTTTATGCCATCTTCCATGTGCTTTTGCGCTTCAGGCCATGTTTGCGTGCCTAGACCTAGGCTATGTTTGTCTTGCCATGTGCTATTGTAGCCCTTTTGTCGCTTTATCTTTCTTTCTTGTGTTTTGGCCTATTGGTTCAGACCCGATCTAGACCCTACGGTCTTTGTCACTGTTCGTACGCCTTGGCCCATATCAAAGGGTTTGGATCACCCCATTTGCATGTCTATGCTTGCTTACTTCTATGCTTTAAGCTTGTGTTAGCCTCTCTAGTTCTAGGCTTTGCCACGCTTGATGCCCTTAGCGGGTATGTGGTTGTGTGGTTGCGTCCGATGCATCGCCATGATGCTAGTTGCTTCGTGCATACCTCTCCCTTTCCGGTTGAGATGATATGCTTGCCATGCTTGTTTGTGCCACCCGCTGGCTTTCTGTGCATTTTTACACGTTTGCTTACATGTCCATGCATGAGTCTTGCTTGCTAGTGTGTTGTCTAAGCTTCAACACAATGAAGTTATGGACACCCAATCCAAACCTACATTTGTCCCTCGTGGACACCACCTTTTTTTTGTTTACTTGCTTGTTTCCATGCCTGCTTGTTGGTTAGCTTTCTTGCCTTTGACACATGTTGTGCTTGCCATAGCTATCTTGCCTATTCACTTTGCGTCCTTTTGCTTTTATCTACGCATTTTCCTTCCATTGCTTGTCTACTGGTTTCTTGTCTTTGCCTTTGCATGTATGCACACGGAGCGAGGACGCTTGGATCTAGGGCACGGTCTCCTAGGAGCAAGTAAAAGGGGCAAGGATGCGAGAACGGCAACATGAACCGAGCGACAGCCGCAGTCAGTAGGTTTAGGGTTTAGCTTTTTCCCTTTGGTTATGTACTCTTTTAAACCCCTCATTCCTCCTCCCTTTCTCCCTTAGATGGTTTGAATTAGGTATATCATACTTTGTACCATTTGTCCTCATCTCTAGAGTATGGTGACCCTTGTTTATTTTCCTGCACCTATATTTTGGGCCATGCTCTAAGGATGTAGGCATTTAATTTCCTGCTCTGTGTGCTAGCATTGTGCACGATGTATGTATATATATACCTGCTTGCCCCCCTCCGGTGTGATTGTCACAGTCCGTGTCACCTAAGGCAAGTGATGCCTAATTTCTGCCGTGAGAGTAAGGTGACTCGTCATTGGATTTTCACCGTGGAAATCTGGCACTTTGGCTAAATGCCTTAGGAAAGCATAGATTGGGACCACACCCATTCCGAAGCCAAACCTCAAAGCCCCCATGCATGCGAAGCCCCGTAAGCCAATGCCAAAATCATGTTTTTACAGCCAATTTTTGAAAATTAAGGTTTTATCAAAACAAATGACTGTCCTTGGACAATCATTGTGGGG
Source organism: Quercus tomentella (assembly GCA_028535165.1). NCBI lineage: Eukaryota > Viridiplantae > Streptophyta > Magnoliopsida > Fagales > Fagaceae > Quercus > Quercus tomentella. Next base: position 31,660,590 of record JAPQVY010000068.1, on the reverse strand, counting down.
TGCCTAACACCTTCCCCACACGTAACCAAACTTCTGGACCTAATCAAGATTTTTTGCCACCCACATTAGATTAGGAAAAATGACCTTTTTCTTAACCTAGGATCGGTAATAAAATCAACTAGAAATAGGTGACCAATCACACCTTAGAAAAACCCAATGATTGGTGGCGACTCCACTTACCTTTGGTAATCCCTTAAAATTTGGCCCAGATTCCTGCCATAATGCCAAAGGTAGACCTACCTTTCTCCACCGAGAGAGAGAGCACCCGAAGCTCCGTGCAAACAACACGTATCATTGTATCGAGAGGGGCCCTCCGATCAAGGCCAGGCGTCGACAATGGCCCAAGATATAGGTGCAAGAAAGTAAACAGGGGTCGCCATACTCTAGAGATGAGGACGAATGGTACATGGCATGATATACCTAATACAAACCATCTAAAGAGAAATGAGGGAGGAAAGAAGGGGATTTAAAAGAGTACATAACCAAATGGGAGAGGCTAGACCCCTAAATCTACCAAACATAGCCACTTGGTTTATGTTTACATGCTTGCATCTTCGCCCTTTTTTCTTGCACTTGGGAGACCGTGCCCTAGCTCCATGTGTCCTTGCTCCATGTGTGTACATGTAAAAGCAACGGCAAGAAACCAGCAGATAGGTAATGGTAGGAAAAGATGTAAAAAGCCTATGAAAGAGGCATAAAGCTAATAAGCATGATGTCTACGCCCGGCATCAAAAATGGGGAAGAAAACCCCCATCGTCGGGCTTTCGTTTGACCACCTGCCATGGCGACACTCTCGCTTGCGCAGGGCCTATTGGAGGCCCCTCCTGAGTGAATGAATGTAGCAGCAAGTGTGCGTGTGTGTGATGTGGTTTGTGTGAGGCTTCGAGTGCTCTCTCTCGGAGGAGGAGGAAGGTAGGTCTACCTTTGGTGTTATGGCAGGAATCTGGGCCAAATTTTAAGGGATTACCAAAGGTAAGTGGAGTTGCCACCAATCATTGGGTTGTTCTAAGGTGTGATTGGTCACCTATTTCTAGTTGATTTTATTACCAATCCTAAGTTAAGAGAAAGGAAATTTTTCTTAGTCTAATGTGGATGGCAAAAAATCTTGATTCTTAGGTCCGGAAGTTTGGTTACGTGTGGGGAAGGTGTTAGACACCCCACAACGCCTATCTAAGGACAGTCATTTGTTTTGATAAAACCTTAATTTTCGAAGATTGGCAGTAAAAACATGATTTTGGCATTGGCTTTCGAGGCTTTGCATGCGTGAGGGCTTTGAGATTTGGCTTTTGAATGGGTGTGGTCCTAACCTATGCTTTCCTAAGGCATTCGAGCAACGTACCAAATTTCCACGGCGAAAATCCAGCGAGATGTTGTAAGGTTGAATTTAATCAACCATCTTGTTGGCTTTATTTCATGCCAAATTTGCTTGTAATTCAGCATTTTAGAAACCCTGTATTTAGGTGGGAATCATGTAAGGGTAGTGTGTGAGAGAGTGTGAAGAAAAGCTCAAGATTGTGCACTCAGCAAGGGACTCGCGACTAGATCTTGCGGCTTGCTCGCGGCTTGCAAGTCACCAAAGAATGCACACGAGCAAAACATGCAGAGGAGCTGAACAGTCACGCCAGCTGGAGCACTACAAGACAAAAAGTCCAGACTGGCCATTCAGTTAACTCACGGCTTGGACTCGCGACTCAGTCAAGTCGCGAGGCCAAGTCGCCAGTCCACTCTGTTTTGGAAAAACTGACTCTTTGCATTCCTCTCTCACTCCAGTATAAATACCCCTTATACCCACGAAATATAGAGAGCTTCCAGAGAGAATTTTGAGAGAGAAACCCTAGAGAAAAACAAGATTGATTCATCCAGAATCTTCATCTTTGTTTCTTCAAATTCCTCTACTCTCACCCTCTCCATTGTTACATCCTCGAGAGGTACACTTAGCCAAATCCTTTTCTCACCATACCCATATCTGTGAGAAGGCTATTTGGTGCTTGGGAAGTAGTTAGGAAGGGACCAATGGATATTGGTTGATGCTATAGGCTATAGCGGGATCCGGTAAGCTAAAGAAGACAAAGGTTCTGCGCAACCTCGTTGGAGCAAGAAGCTTGGAGGGCTTAGGTACACTGGGTAGATTAGACTTGGAGGGTCTTCTGCTGTTCATGTATCCTAACTTCATTCTTTAGTGGATTATTGACCGCTTGGAAGGCGGCGGAGAGGTTTTATGCCGAGGACTTCGGTTTCCTCTTCGATAACACATCGCTGTGTTGTCCTTATGTTTGCGCCTCTCTTCCCTTAATCTTTGCCATTTAATTTCTGCTGTGGTTGTGATTTTATTTGGTTTAGATTGTTTATCAATTCTGTTATAGCTTATTTTCATGTTCCGCACATACGTTGTTTGATAATAAGCTGGAATTGGTAATTTGTAATTTGGAGGTCTAAACGTTCATAGGTGTTTTATACACATTTTGAACATTCAGATGCCACCTTATTTTCGGGGCAGAAATTAGGCATCGCTTGCCTTAGGTGACATGGACTGTGACAATTACACCGAAAGGGGCGAGCAGGTATATATATATATATATACATCATGCACAATGTAAGCACACAGAGCAGGAAATTAAATGCCTACATCCCAGAGCATGGCCTAAAATATAAGTGCAGGAAATAAACAAGGGTCGCCATACTCTAGAGATGAGGATGAATGGTACATGGCATGATATACCTAATACAACTCATCTAAGAGAGAAAGAGAGGAGGAAGGAAGGGGGTTTTAAAGAGTACAAAAACCAAAAGGGAAAGGTTAAACTCCTAAATCTATTGAACATTGCCGCTTGGCTTATATCGACATGCTCGCACCCGCGCCCTTTTTGCTTACACCTGGGAGACTGTGCCCTAGCTCCAAGCATCCTCGTTCCATGTGTGTACATGCAAAGGCAAAGATAAGAAACCAGTAGACAAGCAATGGAAGGAAAAGATGCAAAGAGCATATGAAAAGGAATAAAGTGGATAAGCATGATAGGCATGGCAAGCAAACAAGCAAGAAAGCAAACAACAAACAAAAAGGAAAACAAGCAAGAAAGCAAACAAAAGGTGGTGTCCGCGAGGGACAAATGTAGGTTTGGATCGGATGTCCATAGCTTCATTGTGTTGAAGCATGGACGACACACTAGCAAGCAAGACTCATGCATAGACATGTAAGCAAGTGTGTCAAGATGAGTAGAAAGCCAACGGGTGGCATAAACAAGCACGATAAGCATAGCATTGCGCAAAGCGGAAAAAGGGGAGGGTACGCACAGAGTGACCTAGCATCCAGAGACACATCCCAAGTGGTTACACCCGAACAAGGCCTCATGGGCTTCAGATGTAACCAAACAAGATCAAGCCCACGATGGGCGCCAAATGTGGCAAAGCCTAGAACAAGAAAGGCTAACACAAGCATAAAGCATAGAAGAAAGCAAACATAGACATGCAGAATAGGGACAATCTAAACCCTTTGATGTGGGCCTTGGTTTAGGGACGATGAAGACGACCATAGGATCTAGATCAGGTCTAAACCAATAGGCCAAAACACAATAAAGAAAGACAAAGCAACAAAAGGGCTACAATAGCACATGGCATGACAAATATAGCCTAGGTCTAGGCACATAAACATGGCATGGAGCGTATGAACACATGAAAGATAGCATAAAGCACATAGAGAACATAGATCCAAGCACACAAGCATGTGGAAGCATAGATCTAGACATATAGGCATAGAAACATGCATGTAAACGTGTAGAAACTTGACACATAGACAAGGAAGAACATGGATCCAGGCATATAAGCATGTGAAGACAAGGATCTAACCATATAGCATGGAAATAAACACATAAAGCATGTAGATTCAAGCAAGGCATAACCAACAACATCATGCAAGCATGTGAGCATATAACCCTAACATTGACCTAGAACAAAATGAGGAACAAAACATAGGAAAACATGGTATATGACATAAAGCATGTAGATCTAAACATATAAGCATGTATGGATGAAGATCTAAGCATGGAACATGGCATAGGGCATAAAATGCAAAGTGATTTAGGCTAGAAACACAAATAAAGCAAGAAACATGCTAAGAAAGCCATAAATCATGTTATTAAGGCAAAAAGAGAGAAATCAATGCTAGAAAATGATTTAGAAGGTTAGGGGTGTGGATAGTGGCTAAAAAGATACATTTTCACCCCTAAACCCTAAATCCCAAAGTGAATAACCAAGGAGAAGAAGATTGGGTATAAGAACAATACCTTGTGTTTTTGGTGAAGAGAGAAGAATCAAGAGGCTTTGATGTGCTTTTTGGGTGTTTTTTTGTGTGTGTGTGTGTGTGTGTGTGTTTTTTTTTTTTTTTTTTTTTTTTTTTTGTGTGTTTGGAAGGGAGAAAAAATGGGTAGGAAACATTCAAGCAGAGCAAAATCCTCAAAAAATGTGTCCTCCTCTGGTTTGAAGGGTGCTTGGGGCTTTTTATAGCCCTATCACCAATCTTGAGGCGGCGGCCCTTGTAAGGCCACCAGCCTCAAAAGGCCTCTAATTGGTTTGATCTTGACACCCTTGGAAAGGTTTTGACTTCCTGTTTTTGAAAAGGTATGGATCTTGAAAATCCAACGGTCGGATCGAAAGTTTTGGCTGTCGAAAGTTAGTGGTGCGTCGATCGGTGCATTCTCCCAGTTTTCATGATATCTCGGTCGTTCTAACTTTGATTTCGACCCATGAATAGTCTTTGGAATGAGAATTTGATAATCTTCGCAATGGCATTAGTTTTAACCCGTTCTAATAGTCAGATCAAAATTAGGGTTTTTAGGCCCACCCAAGATTAACTTCGGGTCAAACTTGGTCAAAGTGGCCAAAAATCTCCGAGAAGCATGGGTTTGATGTAAAACTGTGGAAAGTGTTGTTTTGTGAGGGTTTTTACCTTTTTTGACCTTGTTTGACCTTCGATCAAACCTGGCTTTGACCAAGGGCATTTTGGTCATTTTAGCTGAAAAGGGCACTTTGGGTATTTCGATGTCCGAACGGGTTGCGCTACATCATTCTAGATGTTCTCGCAGCCGCATAGAGAGAAAATGATATTTTTGAATTTTTCAAGGTCCAGCACGCAAATCGGGGGCGAGCAAAATATGGTATCAAAAGCTGCCCCTTCTTTATCTAACGTCTCAAGTGCAATGAGAGGTGTCGGATAAAGAACATAATTTCGAATTTTGTTGCCCCCAAATTTGTGTACAGAGGCTATTCACGAATCGAGACCAGACTTTACCTGATTGGATCGATCTAATACAACTGCTTCTGGAATATTTTCTGGACGTGTCTCTAAACCCTGGGGGAGGAAAAGCCCCCCCCTCCCTTTTTTTAGGGTTTGATCGAGTCAACGTTGACCTGGTCAACACTACCCAGCAGAGGGTCGCTGGGCAGCCAAGCCGCCCCAAAGGCCTATAAATGCCCCCTCTTGCTCATTTTTTACCTCATTTCTCACTTTTCTTCAACTTCCCACCTCCAAAAAGCTTTTGGAGTGATCTCGAGCTTAGTGGGTCCGTTTTTCAGCTCAGTTTGCTATTTCAGTCTTGTTTGCACTTGAAGTTAGTGTCTATTTTCCACTTCTCTTTTTTTTTTCTTTTTTTCTTTTTTTCCTGCGAAATGTTAATAGCAATACTACTAGGGATGTGTGCTAGTGCTTATTTTATTTTTGGAATTTTCATAAGCATATATATTTTTTTGCCATGAGTTATGCCATGCTGTCTTAGGAAAATGCACATACATTTTTTTTTTTTTTTTTTTTTTTTTTGATATATAAGTGTGTGAATATGCGAGAGTTAAATGCTGCAAATAAAATGTGGGACATGGGTAAGGGGGCTTACTTGGTAGTCGGGAATAGTGGAAATGGTGAGATGTACAGCGCGGCTGCTAGTTGGTCTCGGAACAAGATCAGACAAAGAGAATCGTGTGATGGTGAGGCGTACGGCACGGCCACTAGTTAACCTCAGAATGGAATGTGAGCATACGACGCAACCGCTAGTTAACCCATTGTAGATTAGGAACTCAAAAACCCTTTTTGGTGACTTGATAGCTGTGTGATGGCGAGGCGTATGGCTCAGCCGCTAGTTAACCCACTGTAGATCGGGAACTCAAAAAACCCTTTTTAGCGACTTGATAGTTATGTGATGGCGAGGCGTACGACACGGCCACTAGTTAACCTTGAGATAGGGTGTGAGCATACGGCGCGGCTGCTAGATAACCCACTGTAGATCAGAAACTCGAAAAATCCCTTTTTAGTGACTTGATAGCTGTGTGATGACGAGGCTAGTTAACCTCAAGATGGAATGTGAGTATATGATACGGCCGCTAGTTAACCCACTATAGATCAGGAACTCGAAAACTTTTTAGTGACTTGATAGCTGTGTAATGGCGAGGCGTACGGCGCGACCACTAGTTAACCTCGAGATGGGGTGTGATCATACAATGCGGCCACTAGTTAACCCACTGTAGATCAGGATCTCGAAAAACTTTTTTAGTGACTTGATAGCTGTGTGATGGCGAGGCGTATGGCGCGGCCACTAGTTAACCTTAAGATGGAATGTGAGCATACGGCGCGGCTGCTAGTTAACCTACTGTAGATTAGGAACTCGAAAAAACTTTTTAGTGACTCGATAGCTGTGTGATGGTGAGGCGTATGGCGTGGCCGCTAGTTAACCTCAAGATGGAATGTGAGCATACTGCGCGGCCTCTAGGTAACCCACTATAGATCAGGAACTTGAAAACCCTTTTTAGTGACTTGATAGCTGTGTGATGGCGAGGCGAATGGCGCGACCACTAGTTAACCTCAAGATGGAATGTGAGAATACAGTGCGGCTGCTAGTTAACCCACTGTAGAGACATATGCTGCGGCCGCTAGATCGCTTCCAAAGAAAATGCAAGCATATGGCACGACCGCTAGTTAATCTACTGTAGGATGTGAGCATATGGCACGGCCGCTAGTTAACCCACTGTAGAGACGTACAGTACGACCACTAGATAGCCTCCAAAGAAAATGAGAGCATACGGCGTGGCCGCTAGTTAACCCACTATAGGATGTGAGCATATGGCGCGGTTACTAGTTAACCCACTGTAAAGACGTACGGTGCAACCGCTAGATAGCCTCTAAAGAAAATGCGAGCATACGGCACAGTCGCTAGTTAACCCACTGTGGAATTCTTGTAAGAATCTGCTTTCTTGTGAGAACATATGCTTGATATAAAACTGCATAATATGTTTAGGAAAAAGTGTTAGTTCATCTGTATTGCCATTTGTTTCATGGGCTTACCACTTGTGTCTGGAGTTCTGGTTGTTTTATAGATCATGTCTTGAAGGGTGAGTTCCAGAGGAGACTTAGGGAAGGCCCCCATTTATTCTACATCCCATGGGGACGAATCTTCTGATGATGAGACCGCTTCAGTTGGCGAGCAGGCGGCTCGGGTTTTGTAGAGCCACTTTAACTACGAGGGTGATGACCCCAGGCCCACCGGCAGTAACCTATGGAGACTCGATTTAGGAGGTGGCGTTCAGTCGAGACAGCCAGCGTCTACTCTGAGTCCCGTAATATTTCTAGTGGGGTTTCCTCACGGCGTAGGCCGGTTACAGGGAGAAAGGCCTCTGGAGGAGTGACGCGAGCTGAGGATCTCCTCTTTGACATAGAGGCTGACTTTTTTGGGGATGAGGTTCTACCAGACTTGGGCGCTCGGAGGCGCAGTTTTAGGCCGAGGTTCCCACCACGTCAGGCAGAGGCCAATGCTTGTACTGGAGGTGTAGATGGCAGTATCAGAGAGACTCACCTTTAGCATGGGCTGAAGGATCATCCTTCCACTTAGGCACGGAAGGGAGAGGTATGCTATATTTCTTCCTTTGTCATTTAGATTCTGTCATATGCATGTGCTAACGAATATCTTCTGACTTTGAATGCAGGGGCCTAACAAGATCCGAGGTCGGGGTGCTTGGTCCATTTTTATTCGGCTGGTATTTGCTCTTGGGACCCACCAGCGGTATGCAAATTTTCTGAGAGAGCAGGGATTCAAGGATTTCTTATGAATCCCCCCATACACCATGAGGCACGAGATTGAGTGGCTTTGGTGCGGTGGTTTCATGCCGAGACAGGCACCTTTCACTTAAGTTATGGGGAGTATGTGATCCTCCCTCTTGATTGAACAACCATCTTGGGTATCAGATTTGGTGGCTACTCGATCCTGACCGATGAGATGAGCTTTGAGATGGCCTGCGAGCTTTTGGGCATCCCTCTCCCATTGACTACAGATATGAGAGGATATTTTGGGCCCACTACGTCGCCACAGATCCGCACTGAGTGGTTGCAGGGTAGCATTCCTTAGGGTGTGGCACTTACCGACATTCATATTCGGCGGTTCTTCCTGTGCTTTCTCGGTAGTTGCTTTTTTGGCAACAACAGGTTGATGTTGACCTACCAGCTGCTCTGGGCCATGAAAGGAGTCTCCGACATTGGGAGATACGACTGGGGGTCTGTCACTTACAGCTTTTTCATCGCTTTCCTGAGGTGAGCTTTCTAGCAGGATTTCAGGAGTCCGGAGGGATGTTGGCAGATTTTGACGTGGGGCATATGAGTACATCCTAAACCTGCGACCACGGTACTCGGGTTTGTCAGGGACGATGTATCCTCGAGCATATGCTTGGGCACTCTGTACGATCACCAGGGTTGTCGTGGTACAGCCGGTCACTATCTCTGTGGCTTTAGACTGCATCACCCGGGATAAGATGGTAGTTCGCCCTTATGATGGCTTACTGTTAGGGAGGCTAAAGCTTACTATTGATATGGGCCGATCGAGGATATGACGCTGGTTTTAGGCCGTGTCAAGCTGGGAGTTCTTTTTGGCAGAGAGGACCTTCCATCAGGTTAGTGGATACTAGTTGGGATTATGCTACTTGGTTTACAGAGTCCTCCGCGGGGCCTATCATTGGAGATGTCCTTATGACTAGAGGTAGGGTGCTGGGAGACATTATTCGTGCTTAGGTGGCCTCCAGAGCAGAGTGGAGAGCGCGTACAGAGGCTTTGCAAGCCAGAGTGACAGAGCTTGAGGCCACCGATATCGCTAGGGAGGTACACATGTAGGAGGAGACTGCTTGTGCTTTAGCTCAGGAAAGGGAGCTCTGGCAGAGAGATAGGGAGGCTTGAGCTACCATGGCAAAGAGAGAGCAAAGCCAGCTTCAGAGTGAGCTAGCCATGCTTTATGGCTATACCATGATTTTGACGGGAGAGCTACGAGCGGCTCGTATTCCTATTCTGCCTTCTCCTCAGATTTCAGGCCAGGGGCCCATCATTCCTTCATATGAGTCCGGGTATATGCCAGTTCCTCCAGGTTCGCCGAGCAGTTAGGGCTCTTTTGTTCAAGCTCTAGGGCTTTCTCGGGACCCAAGGTACACTCCCGGCAGTTCAGGCGGTGTGGGTCCTTCCACCGACCCTTTTGCAAGCGACGACGATAATGATGATACAGACTAGTTTATCAAGGGTGATGATTCTCCGTAGGGTTAGCCACTTGTTGTAGCATGATGTCGCCCCTGCGTGGGTTTGTATTTTTCCATGTATCTTGTAGACATTGCCCCATGATGGGCCAGTTATGTATGTATATTATTCATTGCCTCTTGATAGGCTTGGACATGTGTGTATTGTATTACCCCACAGTGGGCCTTGATGTATGATATTATCTCTTTGATTCATGGTGTATGTATGGAAAAATGCCTCTTGTTAGGACTTACATGTATAAATCTGTAAATCGCCTTTAAAAGGGCTGCTGATGTATGAGAAACAATGCCTCTAGGTAGGACTTACATGTATAAATCTGTAAATCGCCTTTAAAAGGGCTGCTCATGCATGTGAAAAACAATGCCTCTAGGTAGGACTTACATGTATAACTTTGGAAATTGCCTTTGAGAGGGCTGCTGATGTGCGTGAAAAGCAATGCCTCTAGGTAGGACTTACATGTACAAATCTGGATGTCGCCTTTAGGAGGGCTATGATGTATGCATGCACTATCGTATTTTCATCGTGGATGGTGGTTTTGAACCAACTTGTGTCACACTCACTTGTTTTGCACTAAGTTTCATGGGTTTATCAATGGATTTTGAACAATGATTGTCCTATTGAGGGGAAAGAGAATGGAGAGATTGCATGAAATAAACTGCCCCAGTTTAGAGTTTCATGCGATTCTCGACATGAGAGACACATTCTCGGTAGGATGGACCCATTCTTGTATATTCAACAAGGGGGAGGGAACCACACAAAATAAAATTCCCTAATTTAGGGTTTTGTGGGGTTCCAAGCCTGCAAACTGGCTGAAAATGGCCTCGACTTCATAGACTATACCAAATACTGGTAATGAATGCGGACATTCTGAACGAGATCTCCTTAGACACGCCATGAGGCGGTATGCAGTGGTTACCCACGTTATTGTCTAGGTGGGCTAAAAATTCAAAGACAGGCTTCTTGAGGCCACATCATGAGAAACGACTCCCTTTGTCCACCAAATAAGCTAAAAAAGCTACCGGATGGCTGAAGATGGGTTCTGGCATCTCTTTGTTGTGAATTTTGATCATCGGGGCAGAACCGACCCCTGAATCGGGTGAACCAAGATTTGGAAAATGAGGTTCAAGACATTTGGAGGTGCTGAAAAAGATGAACAAAGATAAACTGCCCTAGTGTAGGATTTGTGTTGTCTCAGATGCACGAGAGAGAGTTTCTGACAATCTGATTCACTGTTGGGCCAACCGCGCACTATGGCGAGTGTTAAAACGAGGGAATCTTTGCTCCAAGGTGGTCAAAAACATGCCAAATAGAGGGAAAGTGCTCAAAATGTATGTAGGTTTGTGCCTGGGGGCTGAAAAGCCCTGGCACGTGTCTCGAGGTCAAGTAGCCCTTCAAGGATCGTCGCCTCGAGATGCGTGTACAAAAGCAGGGTTTCAACCCAACCCTAGCTCATTCAGGTCTGCGATTTTCTAGGGTCTTCTTCTACCCTTTTCTTCACCCAAAACGTGTAGAAAACACTATTTTCATCATTTTTTGCGTAGATTCTCATTAGATTATCAGATTTAGCAAGATCTGTTCATGGATACTATTGGTGCTCACTCCTACGACACTTTGGTCAAGCTTGAAAGGGAGTCTTACTATGAGAGGAAGCTTAAGAGGTGGTGGAGATCCTTTTCTTGTGGTGACCGGGCATTCATCTAGCAACTTCTTGGAGATGCTACTATTCTTCTTCACATCACACTAGATTGGCATTTGTTAGAGGTCATTACCTCTTATTGGGATCCAGCTTTGAGATGTGTCACCATTGGAGATGTTGATTTGGTGCCTACCTTGGAGGAGTACGATCGTTTTCTTTCTCTTTCTACCCCTCTAAGCACTATTTTTGTTCCACCAGTGCGGCCACACTACCGCAAGGGACTCACCAATCTGTTGGGCTTCAAGAGGTCCGTTGTGGAGGCATTGACTTGGTATGGCAACGGGATAGGAGGGAGCATGTCCTTTGATTTCCTGCATGGTCAGTTCCACTCATTGGAGTGCCCTGTTGGTTACTGAGATGACTTTGTGGACTTAGAGGAGCGGTGGACATCCTACCAGCGTTAGGCCTTCCTGGTGACCTTTTTTGGTGCGGTGCTGTTTCCTTCACCATTAGGAGCTGTTAGTTTTGTCGTTCTCCCTCTGGTGAGTGTCCTTCCTCATGGTACCTCTTTCATTCTTGCTTTACTTTCTAAGACCACTAGGTCCTTGTCTTTGTATCAGGAAACTGGTAGAGGCAGGCTAGGTTGTTGTGTTCATATGTTACAGTTGTGGTTCTGTAGCCATCTGAGTGTCATTGCTAGGGGTTAGCCTATGGGCTTTGTGAGTAGGAATTGATTTTGGGCTATCGTAGCTCTTGATCTTCCTTTTTTCTAGGGATACTGAGGGTTGGCTGAGATACTTGTGCAGCTTGAGTCCCACTAACTGGACTTGGAGCGTCAAGTGACTAGATGGCAGGGGCAGACCCATTGTGTTAGTTTACTTGGCATTCCCTTGGTGGGTATCTGGGGGTGCACGGGGTACTTCCTGGGTATGGCCATGCAGCAATTTGGGGGTATCCAGCATATCCCTTGACTTAGCGATCTCTCCGTTGTCACTTGCGAGTACAGGCTCGTAGATATCGATGTAGCTGTGATAGGGTGTGCCTCTGAGTTCTGAGTTCTGAGTTCTGGTGTTCTTTTCTGCTTATTTTGTTTCAGTACATAAGCTATGTAGTCAGTATCCCACCATGTATGGAAAGGTCCTTCGTAAATTGCTAGGCAATTGTGTAAGTCCTTCCTTTTTTTTGTTTGAGTTCTTAAAGTGTAGTCTAGTTTGTTAGGCATGCTTAGAAACTGAGAGATAGTGGAGAGAGATGTTTATGATGATATTCAAGAAATATTTATGAGATGAGATTTCATGTTTTGGTATTAAAATGTATGAAAGAAACAGATTGGCACAATACAGGCATGTTAATGAATATGCAGGCAAATGCTTTGAAAGTGCAAGATTATACAAATAAGTAATAAATGTAAAATCCGTGCATATCAATATCTTATTTTTCCAAGGATACATCCTGTTCTAGAAGGATCTTTTCCTTTTCCCATTGGGGTACATTTCCCATTGGCATAAGCCAGAACATCTTGAGCAGACCACCAAGTCATGGCAGTGTTGTAGACAAAGAGAAATCTTAGAGGTGTCTTCATATCTTGTCTTGGACGCCAAATCCATCTAATTTTCTGATCTTGAGCAGAAATTCAAGCAGGCACAACTGACTGATTTTTCTTTTAAGATGTGACCAAACCAAGATGGCTACCTACGTACCTCCACGAGGAAGGATCAGGTCATCACGTAGTTCAACTGACTTTGGTTGCCTTAATTTTTGCCTAGACCGCCCTTTCGGGTTTTCAATCTAGCAGGCTCTCTCACACTCTTTCTTTTTCTCTCCTTTTGCGTAGACCGCCCTTTCGGGTTTTCAATCTACCTTTTGTATTTTTTCTCACTCTCTTTCTTTTGGCTCTCCTTTTGCGTAGACCACCCTTTCAAGTTTTTTATCTACCTTTTTACATTTTTTTTTTTTTTTTGGTTGACATAAAAATATGGTAATGAGGTGCACTGAAAGGCTCCTTCATGCAAAGTACCGTTGACGGTGTCAGAATTGGTAGGCATATTGAAGTCATGCCCGTCCATGTTGGCTAGAATCAAGGCTCCTCTGGAAAAGGCCTTCTTTACCATGTATGGGCCTTCATAAGTTGGGGAAAACTTTCCTCTGTGATTAGGCATGGCCTAGTTGTGCTTCTTCAAGACTAGATCGCCTTCTTCGAAGACCCTGAGTCTAACTTTCTTGTTGAATGCTTACTCGACGCGGCGTTGGTACAACTATCCATGGCACATTACAGTCATGCGCTTTTCATCTATCATGTTCAGTTGTTCATATTGAGAATGGGCTGATTCAGCTTCTGATAGCTCTGTCTGAGATAAAATCTTGAGAGACGGGGTTTCTACTTTAGCGGAAAGGATGGCCTCTATGCCATATACTAATGAATACAGGGTTGCACCCATGGAAGTACGAACAAAAGTACGATATGCGCATGAAGCAAACGGCAAGTACTCGTGCCAATCCTCGTATGTGTTTATTATCTTCACCAAGATTTTCTTTATGTTCTTGTTAGCGGCTTCCACTACACCATTCATCTGAGGGCAATAGGGAACTGAATTTCTGTGCTCGATCTTTAACTGTTGGCAGAGTTGCTGGATCATTTTCCCATTTAGGTTCATTCCATTATCTATAATGCGCTTTCCTGGCACGCTGTAGCGGCAAATAATGTTGTGTTTCAGGAACCAGGCTACCACTGCTTGAGTGATGCTTTTGTACGAAGTAGCTTCCACCCACTTGGTAAAATAATCAATGGCCACTAAGACGTACTCATGACCATTTGAAGCTTTTGGAATCATGGGTCCGATGACATCCATATCCCAGGCTAAGAAGGGCCATGGTGCCGCTAGAGAGTGCAAAGGCTGAGGAGGAGTGTTCTTCCTGTCTTGATAGGCTTGGCAATGGTGGCATGTCCTCACGTGTTTAATGCAATCACTTTCCATGGTGAGCCAGTAGTAACTGATTCTTATAATCATGGGGGCCAACAGGGGTCCACTAGCATGAGCTCCTAATAAGCTTTCATGCATCTCTTCCATCAAATGATTAGCCTCGGAGGCATCTACGCATCGAAGCAAGGTAGAATTGTGGTTCCATTTGTACAGGACTTCTCCACTCAAGAAAAATTGGCAGGCCATGCGCCGAATAAACTTCTTTTCACTGTTTGTTGCACCGAGCGGGTATTCACCGTTCTTGATATAAGCCTTGATATCATGGTACCATGGCTTTCTGTCAGCTTCGACTTCGACAATTATGTATTGTTCGATCTGCATGCAATAGGTTGGAACACCATGGACTTCTATGCGCAATTGCCGCATATCATCTCTTTTTGACAACTTGACCATGCTAGCCAGGGTAGCCAAGGCATCTACGAACTAGTTGTGTGCTCAGGGCAAATAGGCAAATGTAATGTTTCGGAATTTCAGAACCAAGCGATTGACGTATTTCTGATACGACATCAACTTGGTGTCTCGGGCTTGCCATTTTCCTTCGATTTGGGAGATGATCAATAGGGAATCTCTAAAGAGGCTCAAGTCGTAGGCGCCAAACTCTAGGGCCACTTATAGGCCGACTATGCACGCTTCATATTCTATGACGTTGTTGGTGCAATCAAAATTCAACTTGACTGAAACAGAGATTTGCTGGCCCTTCGGGGAAACTAAGACTGCTCCCACTCCATTTCTGGTAGAATTGGTGGCTCCATCAAAATAAAGCTTCCAACGCCACGGTTCCATGCTGTCTGGTTCTAGCTTTAACGCCATAACATCCTCATCAAGGAGGGATTCTGAAAGTTCTAGATCATTCAGCGGCTGGTCCACTAGGTAGTCGGCTATGGCCTGGCCCTTGATGGCCTTTCTTGTCACAAACACAATGTCGAACTTGAAGAGCAACATTTGCCAACGGTAGATCTTCCCTGTAAGAGCTGACTTTTCAAAGATGTACTTAATGGGATCCATGCGGGAAATGAGCCGCGTGGTGTAATAGAGCATATATTGCCGCAACTTGCGTGATGCCCACGCTAGGGCGCAACACGTCTTTTCCCTAGTGATGTAGTTGATCTCACAACTGGTGAACTTCTTGCTTAAGTAGTAAATCGCCCTTTCTTTCTAGTCAGGTTTAGCCACTTGGCCTACATGCAACCTATGGAGGTTTTTTGTACCACTAGATAAAGGATTAACGGATATCCCAGCGTCGGAGGAACCAAAACTAGAGGGTTCAACAGATATTGCTTGATCTTGTCAAAGGCCGTTTGGCACTCATCTGTCCATTCTATCTTTGTGTCTTTCTTCAAGAGCTTGAACAGTGGATCACATGTGGCGCTCAACTGCGCTATGAAGCGAGCTATGTAATTAACTTTGCCTAAAAAGCTGCGAATCTATTTCTTAGTTTGTAGTGTTGGCATGTCCCGAATGGCTTGGACTTTTACTGGGTCCACTTCGATTCCTCTTTGGATGACTATAAAGCCAAGTAGTTTCCCTGAACTAGCTCCGAAGACGCACTTGTTAGGGTTTAGTCTCATCTGTACTTGATAAGGCGCTTGAACATCTTTCTCAAATCTATCAAATAATCCTTGGAAGTGCGGATTTGGCAATCATATCATCTACATAGACTTCGATCTCTTTGTGCATCATATCATGGAATAAGGTGACCATGGCTCACTGATAAGTAGCACAAATGTTCTTTAAGCCGAATGGCATGACATCATATGCATAGGTTCCCCAATGAGTGGTGAATGCTGTCTTGGCTTTGTCTTCCTCGGCCATCTTGATTTGATTATAACTCAAGAATCCATCCATGAAGGAGAAGAACATGTTGGTAGTGGTATTATCGATCAATGTATCGATATGCAACAATGGAAAATTTTCCTTGGGGCTGGCCCGGTTCAAATCTCTGTAATCAACGCACATGCGTACTTTCCCATCTTTCTTATGCACAGGAACGATGTTGGCGACCCAATCTAAGTAGGCTATCGTGGTAAGGAAACCGGCTTTCAACTGTTTTTCTACTTCTTCTTTGATCTTCAAAATGATCTCAGATATCATCCTTCGAAGAGCTTGCTGCATGGGAGGGCATTTTGGCTTAACTGGAATTTTGTGCACGACAATCTCAGTATCCAACCCTACCATATCTTGGTAGGACCAAGTGAAGATCTCTCTAAACTCTTTAAGTAGCGCTATAAGCTCATGTTTCAAGTCCTTAGGAAAGTTTACCCCAATCTTGACGGATTTTTCATTCTCACTTTCGTCGGCAAGGTTAACCACTTCTATTTCTTCTATGTTAGGCTTAGACCCCTCGCTCTCTCTGTTTAGAGCTTCCAAAATATCACGAGGCAAACTCAGAATTTCCTTTAATCCTTCAATATCATGCTCTAACTCTATTGTCTCATTCATGTCATCAATATCCTCGTTATGGCAATAGGACGATGTACCTGCTTGGGAATCAGAATAAATCCTATAGAACGGAACATATACAAGGAAACATAAGACAATTTGCACACACATATTCATAGGAAAGCAAGTAAAGAGATAAATGCAAGAATTTCCTGAATAATACGCAGGATAATTTCATTAATAGATTATAGATAGGGGGATAACAAAACTTATGGTTGATAATGATCAAAAGGGAAACACACATTTTTCTGCTTTCGGAAAATAAACTGGGAAAATGCAAACAAGGAATGCAGGAAATAGGAAATAAACATGCAAAAAAAATAGGTATGCTATTCCAAATTTTTCGGGCAATTGGAGGACCCAACCACACGATAATGGAATACTCCTTACTTAGCTGATGCAACCACAAAGTAGGGCTTAACGGTCCAATGGCCGACTGTCTCGCCTGGCACACAGGGTCTAATAGTAGAAGTCAAATCATCCCCTGGGGATATGATGGCATTCACTGAGAATTCCTCCGGATACAAACGGATCAGACAAGCCAGATCTAATTCCTCATTGCATGATTCCTGTGCCACTTCTGATCTGATGATCTCTGCCAGAGCCGAAAAAGTGACCCTGATGTGGGGAATAGACATCCCTTGGCCAATGCACTTCCTTTTCTTTCCTTTGGAAGCCAAGAAAAGTTCTTCGTCAGAGGGGTCGTAGCCTAGACCGAATCCTCCTTTGTTGTCAGGGAGTTCGATCAAAGAAGCCTTCCCATGTCCTACAGCACCAAGGCCTTGGCCTAACTAATAGCCAAATTTGAGCATCTACTTGGCAGCCATTAAAGTAGTAGAGGGCCATGCCAAGTCAAGTTCTGAAGCTCTAGAAATCATGGAGACTAGCCCGAAACTGTGAAAAGTTGCCTCTAGAAAGGCATTAGCACCAATATAGGGGACAAAAATCTCCTTGATGAAAGTCAGGGGTTCTTCCGCCATAATAGTGATCAACGAAACCTCAGATGGGAACTTAAGCCTCTGGTGAAGGGTAGAAGCAAATGCACCTGCCGCATGTAGCCAAGGCCTCCCTAGGAGCATATTATACGGGAAATCGACCTTGATGACTTGGAAGTTGACCATAAAAAACATGGGGCCAATTCCAAATGCTAATTTGATCTCGCCTTGCACCTTTCAGAGAGTGCTATCAAAGGCTCTAATGATCATGGTGGTAGGGCAGATAAGAGAGGTATCTGGGCAAAGTATGCTCTCTACCTTCTGGTGGTAGCTCATTGCCTGTAAAGGAAATCTGGTTGGTGGCCAACACTGTCGAGACCATACTCTCAAAGGAAGATTCTGTGGCACTCGCAGGAACACATGTCTTTTTCAAAACTTTCAAGAGAGCCTTTCGGTGAACATCAGAGGATAGCAATAGCGCCAAGATGGAGATCTAAGCCGGCGACTTGTTTAGCTGCTGAATCACACTGGTACTCTAAGCTTCTGATAATTTTCAAGAATTCCTCGGCTTCTTCAATTGTGACCCTGTTCCTAACGGGTTTGACGGTACCCTTGCCAATCTCTTTCCTTCTTTTCTCTAGCTCCTCAAGAGTGTAGCAGTGGCCACTCATACTAAGCCCGGATAGACCTAAAGAGATATTGGAGCAGACCTCCTCTTTTCCAGTTCAAGTGGAGATCAAGGACACATCGTATTTCTAGGGGACACAATAGCTATCTTCGTAAGGGAACGACTTCAGCATGCAAATGATAACACCCTCCTGAGTTTGCAAATTGGGTGCTATAGAGAATGTCTTCAGGTTAATGACAACCGGCCTTGGTAGAATGGCTTCAAGTGCTTTTGAGCTAGATACCCCAAAGGTTCCAAAGGCAAGCTTTGGCAAAATAAAAGGATCAAAACCTTGGATAGTGGGAACAATAGCGATTCCTTCTTGAATTGGTGATGAAGTTGGCCCTGCGACTGTAGGCAATGCAATAACTAGAGGAGTGAATCCTTCGATGGCTGGCGAGGCCTACCCTCTCCCTGAATCTGATGACACCGAATCCGCAGGCGTTTCTACGATCACCTTAATGACTACTAAAGAGGGAGGTGCTGAAGTAGCCTTACCAAGTCGTTTCTGTAGATATTCGTCTGAATCCTTCCTTAACCCAGCTGATATACCATTGCAACTGGCTCCTGACAGGGTAGTTGAAGGACAAAGGCTGGCTGCTGTGCAATTACCTCTTCACAGAATTTCCTTTTCAATCCTAATGATACCACGTTCGGCTAGACTTTGCACCTGTGCTCGGAGCACTTTACAATCGAACAGGGCATGACTGTCTTCACTGTCACAGAATGAGTAGATTCCCCAATCAAATCCTGGGGTTCCTATACCCTTAAGATCAAGGTGGCTCTCTTGGACTAAGGCTCAAAGCATAGCCTTCCATGGGAATGATGATGAGGAGAAATCCGGAACCCTTTCTTCCACTGTGATGATGGCATTCACATTCCCTTCCTGATGGGGAGGCAAAGGGTTGGTGATGATATTCGAAGCGGCTGTGTTATCGAACTGTATCAGTTGTTGTCGATGAGATCCTAGACACGTTCCCTCAAATGGTAACATTCTTCAAGGGTATGCCCCTCGACCCCAAAATGGTGTTCACAATTCTTGGATAGATCAAAACTAGGCGATGGAGGGCCTTTTTTGGGCCTGTAAAACATCGGGGTCACCAACTTCCTTTCCAGCAGATAAGCGTAGAGATCTACCATGGGAATGGGTAACGGAGTGTACTTCCAGTTTTCCCTCTTAAAGGGACGAGGTGGGTCTAGCTTCCCTCTTTGATTAAAGGCTCAGTTAGGTGCTTGAGCAGACTAAGCCTATTGCTGATAAGGTCTAGCAGCTAAGGTAGCATAGGCAGAAGCAACACCCTTAGTCCTTTCTAATGCATTATCGGCCATATGAACATCGGCTTCCTTAGTCTTGCAGCTAGTCATTTTCTTAACTTGTTGTTCAACCATGGAACTCAAAGACTCGGCATCCATGATCTTCTTGCTCCAAATACCTTCATCAATGCGCTCCCCAATAGGGATGAGGCTAGCAAAATGAGTGACTTGGGTGCTGATCATCTTCTCATAGTAAGGAGGCTTGAGGTTGTCAATGAACCATTTGATTATCTTATTTTCCATCATGGGGGGTTGCACTTATGTAGCTAGCTCACGCCACCTCTAGGCATATTCTCAGAAAGACTCCCCACTCTTCTTCTCTATTCTCATAAGGACCGTGTAGTCGGGAACTATCTCGGTGTTAAACCTGTAGTATTCCAAGAAAGAATTGGCCATTTCCCTCCAGTTAGAGGTCTTTTCCAATCTCGCATACCATGTGGCCGCAGAGCGGTCAAACTATTAGGGAAAATCTGGCAAAGCAAAGGGTGATTATCCCCACAGGGAGCCATCTTTTTGTAGAACATGCGCAAGTGCGCACAAGGGTATCCAATACCATCGTACTTAACGAACTTTGGTGTCTTGAACTTGGGAGGCATAATGACCTAAGGGAAGTTGGTCAGACTGTCTAGATCAACACTTCCATAGGCGCTAAAGCCCTCCGTAATTCGAAGCTTCACAGCTAGAGTTTCCACCTGGCTCTTGACTTGGCCGATCCCAAATTCGGGGTTCTTGTCCTTAGAAGGATTTGTTTCCTGGTCCTTGCCTTGGGGCGGTACATTGTGGCCCTAATTTTGTACTGGTGAGGGCTGATTTTCACTCTCGGCTTGGGGACCTCCTTGACAATGACCAGAAGAGTTTAGTCCTCCTCCTACAACCAGTTGTTGCATCATACGCATCATTTCTGCCATTTGCTCATTCATTTGAGCGAACTCAACAGGACTCACTTCAGGAGTCGAAGGCCTACTGGTAGACATCTCTCTTGCATGGGACCTAGTAATGATGGGATCACGATGTGGTGGTAGCTTAAACTATTTCCTTTTAGCAATCTTTTGATCCTGAGAAAGAGTGGGAGGTGAAAGAAACGGGGTGCATTGACAATATGGAAACACAACACCAAAATCAAGTTAGTTTATGCCCTTACTATTTAACATGCACCTACCATTTTCAAAAAAATTTGGCTTTGCACCCTTGATCAGGTATTTATCATGGTGGGTTTCTACTATGATACGAGATTAATGCATGAGACTGGCAAGTAACTGAAACTTTCATGACATGCTCAACAATGCGGGAAGGACCCTTCTTTTGATTACATGCTTGTACAAGATTTTGTTTTACAACGCTGGGTTCATCGACTCCAACATTGGGACTTTTACAATACAGGTAAATGCGATTACAAGAAAAAGCTCAGCTTCTAACAATGTGGACTTCTCGGGGAAGCTCTTGGACACTTGGATCAATTGGTAAATTGGACAGCATGGATCTCTTGGACCTTTGGATCCCTTGGGGGAGCCCTTGGATTCTTGACATCTAAGACCTTTGGCAATTTGGATCTCTTGGCAATTTGGATCTTGGCCCTTTGGATCTCTTTGAGGACTTAGGTCTCCTAGCAATCTTTCTTCCCTGGGAGAATTCTCGGACTCATGATATCTTGGGATTCTTGACAGTTATTTGCAGCATCTCCTCCTGGGTGAAGTTTCGGTTACTTGCCACAAATTTTATCTTTGCACAATTAGGTGACAGGACCATTTAGTGTATGCATGGATGCCCTTGTAGGGTTGTAAACCCTTAGGGATAAGGTGTGATCTAGCATGTACAAGCAACGGGGTTGCTTTCCCTAGGGGTTTAATCATGGATGTTGTGCAAACAGGATTGAAAGAACCTGGAGTAAAGGATGATTTCTTTAGCGCAAGCAAAAAGGGCACACCTGTTACAAAACACTTTCCCTTGGCCTCTAATCCTATAAGGGTATCCTTTCCTAAGCTTGGATGACCACTATTTGGGCTTCACCTAGTCCTGGTGGGCTCTAGGCTTGATCTAGTCCTCACAGGTTTGACATAACTAGGCCAACTGTATGCAAAGGCTTAACTGGTAGGTTATTCCTATCCTAGAGGGACTCAATCGTCATACCCCTCCTTTCATGGAAGTTATGGGGTAGGAAGGATCAAGGGGGCCTTTTGAGCTACTCTTGTCCACCCATGGACCTAGAAGTGCCTACAAAGTCAGCCCCAGATCTAACTATGGGTAACACTACCAATGTTTGTGTCTGGGCACTTGCAGATGGGGTGATGAAAATCCCAAAGAGATGTGACTATGCCAGTAGTGCGGAGCTCGGGTTTGGCTCGAAAAGGGTGTAGATGTCATGCAATCATTAATGAAGGGGAAAGACTTTTCCAAAGCACAACTAATATATATATGAAAGCAAGTAAAGGTGTAGCAGAAATTAAATTTTGCTACCCTATGTTTACATGTGAAGGAAAGCTGTAAAGCATGTGAGGAAAGCTGTAAATCATGTGAGGAAAGCGGTAAAGGATGTGAGGAAAGCAGTAAAGCCCTATGTGAAAATACCTCAAAGTCTCCCTTTCGGAAAAGGATTTTTTGCTCTTTCGAAAATAGTCTACTAGGATATAGTAAAAGCGTTTTTCAAAAGGAAAGCCCTAGAGGCCAATGCCAATTTCTGTGTTTTTGAAAGCCAATGTCTAAAGATTATGGCTTTATCAAAAGCTCTAAAGGCTAAACTCTCGTCGATCCCCAGTGAAGTCGCCAGTCTGTCGATGTCTGGCCTTGAAAACGGGGCAGAAAACTGCCGTCCTCGAGCCTTCGTTCGACCACCTGCCGTGGCGACGCTTCCGCGAGCGCAGGGGCCCGTTGGTGGTCCCTCCTGAGTGAATGTATGCGGCAACAGGTGTGCGCGTATATGGTGTGTGGCATGGTTTGCGCGAGGCTTCAGGTGCTCTCACTCTCTTAGTGGAGGAAGGTAGGTCTACCTTTGGTTTTATGGTAGGAATCAAGGCCAAATTTTAAAGGATTACCAAAGGTAGGTGGAGTCGCCACCAATCGTTGGGTTTTTCTAAGGTGTGCTTGGTCACCTGTTTCTAGTTGATTTTATTACCAATTCTAGATTAAGAAAAAAGGCATTTTTCCTAGTCTAATATGGATGGCAAAAAATCTTGATTCTTAGGTCTGGAAGTTTGGTTACGTGTGGGGAAGGTGTTAGGCATCTCACAACGCCTATCCAAGGATAGTCCTTTGTTTTGATAAAACCTTAATTTTTAGAGATTGGCGATAAAAACATGATTTTGGCATTGGCTTTCGGGGCTTTGCATGCATAGGGGCTTTGAGATTTGGCTTTTGAATGGGTGTGGTCCCAATCTATGCTTTCCTAAGGCATTCGAGTAACGTACCAGATTTCCAAAGCAAAAATCTAGCGAGATGTCTCCTTATTTTCACGGCAGAAATTAGGAATAGCTTGCCTTAGGTGACACGGACTGTGACAATCACACTGAAAGGGGTGAGCAGGTATATATATATACATCATGCACAATGCAAGCATACAGAGTAGGAAAGTAAATGCCTACATTCCTAGAGCATGGCCCAAAATATTAGTGCAGGAAAATAAATAGGCATCGCCATTATCTAGAGATGAGGACGAATGGTACATGGCATGATATAGGTAATACAGCCCATCTAAGAGAGAAAGGGAGAAGGAAGGAATGGGGGCTTTAAAGAGTAAAAAACCAAAAGGGAAAGGTTAAACTCCTAAATCTACTGAACATTGCCGCTTGGCTTATATCAACATGCTTGCACCTGCGCCCTTTTTGCTTGCGCTTGGAAGGCTGTGCCCTAGCTCCAAGTGTCCTCGCTCCATGTGTGTACATGCAAAGGCTAAGACAAGAAACCAGCAGACAAGTAATGGAAGGAAAAGATGCAAAGAGCATATGGAAAGGCATAAAACGGATAAGCATGATAGGCATGGCAAGCAAACAAGCAAGAAAGCAAACAACAAACAAAAAGGCAAACAAGAAAGAAAGCAAACAAAAGGTGGTGCCCGTGAGGGACAAATGTAGGTTTGGATTGGATGTTCATAGCTTCATTGTATTGAAGCATGGACGACACACTAGCAAGCAAGACTCATGCATGGACATGTAAACAAGCGTGTAAAGATGCATAGAAAGCCAACGGGTGGCACAAACAAGCATGGTAAGCATATCATCGCACTGAGCGGAAAAGGGGAAAGGTATGCATGAGGCAACCAGCATCATGGTGATGCATCCCAAATGGTTACATCCAAACGAGGCCTCATAGGCGTCGGATGTAACCACGCAACCACAAACCCACTAAAGGTGTCAAGCTTGGCAAAGCCTAGAAATAGAGAGGCTAACATGGAAGATAAAGCATAGAAGCAAGCAAACATAGACATGCAAATAAAGATGATCCAAACCCTTTGATATGGGCCAAGGTGTATGGACGATGACAAAGACCATAGGGTCTAGATCGGGTCTGAACCAATAGGCCAAAACACAAGAAAGAGAGACAAAAGCGACAAAAGGGCTACAATAGCACATGGCATGACAAACAAAGCCTAGGTCTAGGCACACAAACATGGCATGGAGAGCACAAGCACATGGAGGATAGTATAAAGCATGTAGAGAACATAGATCCAAGCATATAGGCATGTGAAAACATAGGTCAAGAAAAGTAGGCATAGAAACATACACATCAACATGTACAAGCCTAGAATATAAACATGGAAGAACATGAATCCAAGCATATAAGCATGTAAAGACAAAGATCTAACCATATAGCATGGAAATACGCACATAAACACATAGATCCAAGCAAGGTATAGCCAACAACATCATACAAGCATGTGATCATGTAACCCTAACATCAACATAGAACAAAAAGAGGGACAAAGCATAAGAAAACATGGCATAAAACATAAAGCATGTAGGAAAGACAAATAGACATGTAAACAAGCGTAGAAACATATGGATCTAGCCAAACAACACATGGGAGAGATAGATCTAAGCATAGAAGTTATGGCATAAAGTATAAAGCAAGAAGAAAAGGCAAGAAGAGCAAGATAAATGTTAGAAAAAGATTTAGAAAGTTATGGGTGTGGATAGTAGCTAAAAAGCTACATCCACACCCCTAAACCCCAAACGCAAGAGGTAGAACCAAGGAAAAGAAGATTGGGTATAAGAACAATACCTTCTATTTTTGGTGAAGAATGAAGAATCAAGAGGCTTTGATGTGTTTTGTGCATTTTTTGTGTTTGGAAGAGAGGAAAAATTTGCAGAGAACGTCCAAGCAAAGAGCAAGACCCAGAAAAGCCTTCTTCTTTTTTTCATTTGAAGGTGCCTGGGGCCTTTTATAGCCCCGGTGCACTTTTCGAGGCGGTGGCCCTTGCAGGGCCCCATTTTCAAATGGCCTCAACTAGGGTTGATCTTGACACCCTTGAAAATATCTTGACTTCCTGTTTCTAAAAAGGTATGGAACTTGAAAATCCAATGGTTGGATCAAAAGTTATGGCTCCCGGAAGTTAACGATTCATCGATCGGTGCGTTATCCCGATTTTCACGATATCTCGGCCGTTCTAACTCTGATTTCGACCCATGAATAGTTGTTGGAATGAGAATTAGATAATATTTGTAATGACATTAGTTTCAACCCGTTTTGACTACCGGATCAAAATTAGGGTTTCTAGGGCTCACTAGGAGTTAACTCCGAGTCGACTTGGTCAAACTTGGTCAAAATTGCCAAAAATCTTCGAAAAGCTCAGGTTTGATATAAAACCATGAAAAAATTTGTTTTGTGAAGATTTTGACTTTGTTTGACTTTCGGTCAACCCAGGGTTGACAGGGGCGTTTTGGTCATTTTGGCTGAAAGAGGCACTTTGAGTGCTCCGGTGTCTGAATGGGTTTATGCCACATAATTCTATATGTTCTAGCAACCCCATGGAAAGAAAATAATATTTTTGGATCTTACGGGGTTCGGCACCCAAACTAAGGGTGGACAAAATACGGTATCAACAGCTGCCCTTTCTTTATCTAACATCTCGAGTTCAATGAGAGGTGTCGAATAAAGAACGTGATTTTGAATTTTGTTGCCCCCAAATTGTGTGTGGAGACTACTCACGGATTGAGATCAAATTTTACCTAATTGGACCGATCTGCCGTAGCTACTTCTAAAATATTTCTTGGACCTGCCTCTGAGCTCTAGGAGAGAAAAAAGCCCTTTTTGGAAGTTTGACCGGGTCAACTGGTCAACGTTGACTTGGTCAACGCTGACCGGCGGCCCTTTAGGGTGTGCCGGGCTGACCCGACGGCCCAAGAAGGTGCGCCGGGCTGCCAGGCAGCCTAAAGGCCTGTAAATACCCCTTTTTGGCTCATTTTGCCCCCATTCCACTCTTTCCTTTGACTTCTCACTTCTGAAAAATTCTCTGGGGCGACTACGAACTTAGCGAGTCCGGCTTTTCAGCTTCAGTCTACTGCTTCAGTTTTTTCTACACTTGAGGTCAGTGTCTATTTTTCTTCTTCTCTTCTTTTTTTCTGCAAAATGTTAGTGGCAATACTACTATGGATGCATGCTAGTGCTTATTTTATTTTTGGGATTTTCATAAGCATATATGTTTTGCCATGATTTATGCCACGCAATCTTAGGAAAATACATATATATATATATATATATATATATATTTTGCTTTTTGTCTATGTTATATGGGTGTGCAAATATGCAGGAATTTAAATGCTGAAAATAAAATGAGGGATATAAGTAAGGGGACTTACCTGGTTGTCAGGAATAGTGGAAACGGTGAGACGTACAGCACAGCCGCTAGTTAGCATCGGAATAGGATGTGAGCATATGGCACGGCCGCTATAACTCACTATAGATCAGGAACTCGGAACTCTTTAGGAACTTGATAACTGTGATGGCGAGGCGTATGACACAATCGCTATAACCTCAAGATGGGATGTGAGCATATGGCACGGCCGCTATCACCTACTGTAGACCAGGAACTCAGAACTTCTTTAGGAAATTGATAACTGTGAAGGCGAGGCGTACGAAACGGTCACTATAACCTCAAGATGGGATGTAAGCATATGACACGGGTGCTATCATCCATTGTAGATTAGGAACTTGAAATCTCTTCAGGAATTTGATAACTATGATGGCGAGGCATACGACACGGTCGCTATAACCTCAAGATGGGATGTGAGCATACAGGACGGCCGCAATCACCCACTGTAGATTAGGAACTTGAAATCTCTTTAGGAATTTGATAACTGTGATGGCGAGGCTTACGACACAATCACTATAACCTTAAGATGACATGTAAGCATAGGGCACGGCCGCTATCACCCACTGTAGGATGTGAGCATACGACATGGCCGCTATCACCCACTATAGAGACATATGGCATGGCCGCTATAACCCACTGTAGAGATGTACAACACAGCTGCTATAACCTCCAAATAAGATGTGAGCGTACGACATAGCCGCTATAACCCGCTGTAGGATGTGAGCATACAGCACGACCACTATAACCTACTGTAGAGACGTACGGCACGGTCGCTATAACCTCCAAATAAGATGAGAGCGTACGACACGGCCGCTATAACCTCCAAATAAGATGCGAGCGTACGACACCGCCGCTATAACTCGTTGTAGGATGTGAGCATACGGCACGATTGCTATAACCCACTGTAGGACTCTTGTAAGAATCTACTTTCTTGTGAGAACATATGCTTGACATGAACATGCACAACATGTTTAGGAAAGAGTGTTAGTTCATCTGTATTGCCATTTGTTTCATGGGCTTACCACTTGTGTCTAAATTTCTAGTTGTTTTGTAGATTATGTCTCGAAGGGCGAGTTCCAGAGGAAACCGGGGGAAAGCCCCCGTTTATGCTACGTCCCATAGGGACTCTTCTTATGATGATGAGACTGCTTTTGCGTGAAAGCAAGCAGCTAGATTTCTGTAGAGCCATTTCGACCACGGGGGTGATGACATCAAGCCCACCAGTGGGATCCCTATGGAGACCTAATCTAGGAGGCAGCGTTCTGTCGAGACAGCTAGTGCCTCCTCTAAGTCTCGCACCATTTCTAGTGGGGCTTCCTCACGGCGCGTGCCAACTATAGGAAGAGGGACCTCTGGAAGAGAGGTGCCAGTTGAGGATCTCCTTTTTGATATAGAGGCTGATTTGTCTGGGACGAGTTTGAGCCAGACTTAGGTGTTCAGAGGCGCAGTTTGAGACCAAGGTTTCCGCTACGTCAGACCGAGCCTGATGCTTATATAGGAGCAGTGGATGGCGGTATCAGAGACACTCACCTTCAACGTGTGCTGAAAGATCATCCTTCCATCTAGGCGCGAAAGGGACAAATATGCTGTCTTTCTTCTTTTATCATTTAGATTCCTGTTATATACATGTGCTAATAGATAGCTTCTGACTCTGAACGCAAAGGCCCGACAAGATCCGTGGTCAGGGTGCTTGGTCCACCTTTCTTCGGCTGCTGTCTGATCCTGGGACCCACCAGTGCTATGCTGATTTCTTATCGGAGCAGGGGTTCAAGGATTTTCTGAGGATCCCTCTATATACCATGAGGCACGGGATTAGGGAGGCTTTGGTGTGGTGGTTTCATGCCGAGATAGGCACCTTTCATTTGAGTTGCGAGAAGTATGCGATTCTCCCTCTTGATAGGCCTGGACATATGTGTATTATATTGCCCCACAATCGAACTTGATGTATGATATTATCTCTCTGCTTCGTGATGTATGTATAAAATAATGTCTCTTGTTAGGACTTACATGTATGATTCTGGAAATTGCCTTTGAAAGGACTAATGTATGACTTTAGGAAAAATGCCTTTGAGAGGGCTGCTAATATATGTGAAAAAAAATGCCTCTGATTAGGACTTACATGCATAGTTCTAGGAAATCACTTTTGAGAGGGCTGCTGATGTATATGAAAGATAATGCCTCTGGTTAGGACTTATATGTATAATTCTGGAAACTGCCTTTGAGAGGGCTGATGCATGACTTTAGAGAAATCGCCTTTGAGAGGGTTGCTAACGTGTGTGAGAAACAATGCCTCTGATTAGGACTTACATGCATAGCCATAGGAAAAATCACCTTTAAGAGGGCTGCTGTATCACCATAGAAAAATTGCCTTTGAGAGGGTTGCTGACATGTGTAAGAAACAATGCCTCTGGTTAGGACTTACATGTATAGTTCTGGGTGTCACCTTTCAAAATGCTGCTGTATGTATGCACTATCATAGATGGTGGTTTTGAACCAGCTCATGTCACACTCATTTGTATTGCACCGCAATTTCACAGGTTTATCAGTGGATTTTGATGATGATCGTCCCGCTAGAGGGAGAGAGAATGGAGAGATCATGTGAAATAAACTGCCCCAGTTTAGGGTTTCATGCAATTCTTGACATGAGGGACACATCTTCAATGGGACGGACCCATTCTCGTATATTAGACAAGGTTGAGGGAACCGCGCAAAATAAACTACCCCAATTTAGGGTTTTGCGGGGTTCCAAGCCTGTAGACTGGCTGAAAATGGCCTCGAATTCATAGACCATACCAATTGTTGGTAATGAATGCAGACATTCTGAACAAAATCTCCTTAGACACACCATGAGGCGATTTGCATTGATTGCTCCTGTTATTGCCTAGGCCGGCTATCAATTCAAAGACAGGTTTCTTGGGGCAACATCATGAGAAACGACTCCCTCTGTCCTCCAAATAAGCTAAAAAAGCTGTCGGATGGCTGAGAACGAGTTCTAGTGTCTTTCTGTTGTGAGCTTTGATTACCGAGGCTGAACCGACCCCTAAACCAGGCTTAGAAAAATAAGGTTCAAGATGTCTGGATGTGTTGAACGAGATGCACAAAGATAAACTGCCCCAATGTAGGATTTGTGCAATCTCAGATGCATGAGAGAATTTCTGACAATCCGATTCGCCGCTGGGCTGACCGCGTACTACGGCGGGTGCTAAAACAAGGGATTCTTTGCTCCAAGGTAGTAAAAAATGTCCCAAACAGAGGAGTAGTGGTCAAAACACATGGGGGTTTGTGCTTGGGGGGTTGAAAAACCCTGGCACGTGTCCCGAGGGTCGACGGCCCTACAAGTTGTGCCACCTCAATTTTTGTGCAAAAAAGGCTGGGTTCAGCTGAGCCCTAGCTCATTCTAGTCTGCGATTTTCTAAGGTCTTCTTCTACCCTTTTCTTCACCCAAAACGTGTAGAAAACACTATTTTTCATCATTTTTCGCGTAGATTCTCATCAGATCATCAGATTCAATAGGATCCATTCATGGATGCTCTTGGTGCTCACTCCTACGACACTTTAGTCGAGCTTGAGAGGGAGTCTTACTATGAGAAGAAGCTTAGGTGGTGGTTGAGCTTCTTTTCTTGTGGTGACCGGGCATTCATCCGACAACTTCTTGGAGATACTACTACTCTTCTTCACACCACACTGGATTGGCATTTGTTGGAGGTCATTACCTCTTTTTTGGACCACATCTTGAGATGTGTCACCATTGGAGATGTTGATCTGATGCCCACCTTGGAGGAGTATGATCGTTTTCTTTCTCTTTCTACCCCTCTAAGTACTATTTTTGTTCCATCAGTGCGGCCATGCTACCACAAGAGACTCACTGATCTGTTGGTCTTCAAGAGGCCTGTTGGGGAGGTGCTGACTTGGTATGGTAGCGGGATAGAAGGGTGCTTGTCCTTTGATTTCTTGTATGATCAGTTCCACTCGTTGGAGTGTCTTGTTGGTTACTGAAATGACTTTGTGGACTTAGAGGAGCGGTGGACATCCTACCGGTGTCAGGCCTTCCTAGTGGCCTTCTTTGGTGCGGTGCTGTTTCCTTCATCGTTAAGAGCTGCCAGCTTTGCCGTTCTCCCTCTAGTGAGTGTCCTACCTCATGGTATCTCTTTTATTCCTACTCTACTTTCTGAGACCATTAGGTCCTTGTCTTTGTGTCGGGAGACCGATAGGGGTAGGCTAGGTTGCTGTGTTCATATGCTACAGCTGTGGTTTTGTAGCCACCTGAGTGTTATTGTCAAGGATCAGCCTGAAGGTTTTACCATTAGGAGTAGAGTTCGGGCTACTGTAGTTCTTGATCTTCCCTTTTATGGGGATACCAAGGGTTGACTGAGGTACTTGTGCAGCCTGAGTCCCACTGACCGAACTTGGAGAGTCAAATGGGGTATCACTAGATGGCAGGGGCGGACCTATTGTGTCGATTTACTCGGCATTCCCCTAGTGGGTATCTGGGGGTGCACGAGGTACTTTCTAGGCATGGCTATGCAGCAGTTCAGGGGTATCCATCATATCCCTCGACTTAATGATCTCTTCGTTGTCACTTGCGAGTACGAGCTCATGGATATTGCAATGGCAGTGACAGGGCGTGCCTCTGATTTCTAGGAGGCACGCAAGTCAAGCATTGACTTCCCTCTTTGTTCTAGGGATGACTAGGAGTAGTTTTCTATTGAGTTTAGAGTGTGGTGAGACACCAGAGATCCCAGCTTTGTGTTTGACTTATCATCACCAATCTCAGCCGAGTTGCCACTTCCAGCTAATGTTTTGAGAGACTATACTCTGG
This sequence comes from Quercus tomentella, assembly GCA_028535165.1. Classification (NCBI taxonomy): domain Eukaryota; kingdom Viridiplantae; phylum Streptophyta; class Magnoliopsida; order Fagales; family Fagaceae; genus Quercus; species Quercus tomentella. Next base: position 31,629,450 of record JAPQVY010000068.1, on the reverse strand, counting down.
AGTTTGAGATCAAGGTTGAGAGGGCCCTTATGGATCTGAGGGAGTGCTTGAGGGAGGCCATCAAGGACGAAGACTGTTGCAAGGAGCTAGTTGATACCCTTATGGAGGATATTGAGGAGATGAGAATTGCACATGAGGGTGAGCTCGCTACTCTTAGGGAGGAGCTTGATCGGAGAGGGTCGGCCCCTCTAGGCACAAAGGCAGAGTGTGTTTACTGAGATCCTGGATTACGGGTCTAGAGGATGAGTTTGCAGATCTTACTCAGAGGTTTGCCGCTTTGGATCATTCTTGGGTTGAGGAGAGGGCAGCACTGAAGCCCGGCAGGGCTGAGGCTAGTAGCAGGTTCGATGGCTTAGCATTAGAGCTAGTACAGGTGAAGGCCTACATTCATTCCACTTTGAGCATGGTGTATGGGCGAGAGGGCGATGATCCTAGTGAGCCGCAGCTGCCCTTCCATCGTCTTCAAACTAAGCTGGTTGAGAGGGAGGAGGCTTTGAGAGTTGCTACTACAGAGGTGAGCACCTTGTGTTGACACCCCATTTTGCAATCCACATTTAACCTCACATGGAGGGTAAAAGGGTAATTTCTCCTTGGAAATATGCATCTTGATTTTGGTCACTAGATCCTTAATCTCATTTCACCAAAATGATCTTGATGTTGTAACGATCAAATTGACTGGTCATAAGTCTTAATCGGACCATCAGATTGAAAGTTATCATCAAATTAAGTTTTAATGGCCGAGATACACTGTCACAAATTGAGTCCGACTATAGGTGATTATGAACAATTGATTCCAATTGGTTATAATTATAATCAATTTGAGATTAACGATGTGTCATAATTTGATTGGTCAGGACTATATTTTATAGTAAGGTTGCACACACCTAATTAATTAGATAATTAAACATTAATTATTCAATGAGTAATTTGTGCAATTATCTTTTAATTAGGGTAAATTTGGAACTAATTAAGCCTGAAATGGGAGTGATTGGAGCCTAATAATGTTAATTGGGAACTAATTTGGGACGTATTAATGTTAATTGTGCTGAAATTATTTTCTAACAAATGACCTCTGTTCACCATTTCCTTGATATCTCTCAGAATATTTTGAATCTGTGAATGAGGTTAATTTTCCCAGAAACTAGATATCTGGGGCTTCAATTTGAGCACAAGAACGAGACAATTCTGATCAGAATTGAGTAATATATGATTTTTTTAAGTTGGCTTTACAGGCTGTTACAATAGCTACGGGAAAACCGAATTTTGCTTGCTTCTCACTCTCACCAATCTCTACAGCCAAAATAAAGTCTAGGTTCATGATTCTTTGTCAACCCTCATTAAATGACCTTCCATTCACATTTTCTCCCCCATTACTATATAAACCCCCCTCTCCTCCATTCCAAAGCACACAAAAGCCCCCTCACTTCTCTTCTCTTGAGTTCTAGTGAAGTAAAGTAGTCTTGTCATATCTTGGTCTTCCTGAGACTCAAGGTATTGAGTAAGACTCACTCTTCCTCTCCTAACTTTTCTTTTCCTCCATCCTTAGGACCTCTACCACGAGTCTCTTCCTCTACTATATGGATTTTGCATGAAGGTATAATCCATTTCCCTAACTTGTTTTTTGTTTTTTTGTGTTGCCATGATGAGAATTTAGGATTAAAGCATGATAGTAATTATTTAAATTTTCTTGAATGCTGCGACTTAAATAATGCTCCCAAATGCAGGATTGTCGCGAAGTAATAGCTAGGTAAGTCCGAGGTCGAATCCACAGGGAAAAGGGAATTGATTAGCAAACCACAAGACAATAAAACTAAAATAATAAAGTTTAATTGAAGAGATTTTTTATAGTTTAGTAAAGGTAATTTAAATTGAGAGAAAATAACAATATATTAAGGTGCTAAGGTTTAGGGATCCATACACAACACATCTATTGGTAGTCTTAACAATATTTATTTTATAACTCAACTAAAATTCATACGAAGGATGATCTTAGTCGGATGATTTAACAATAAAAACTCAAGAATTAATTGTCTAAGGTAGTTTCATGCAATTGATTGATTTTAGGCAAAACAAAACTAGTGAATTAGTTCGCAGGGAATACTAAGCATTTAACGTGCCCGGAGTCTACAATAAATCAAAGGATTATACAGAACTAAACACTTTTCTAGATGAGTAAAACAATAAAAAAACATAAAAACATAAGCATTACAACCAATAAATAATTGTTAAGAACATACCAATAAACGGTTGGGTTTCACCCCTTGCCTTAGCAAGGCTTCTAGCAAGCCATAACACAAATAAAACTCTAACAACTATAAAGAAACTTTAAGAAAACCTAAATTATGTTCTACAGCAGCTCTCCTAAATTTTTCCCTAAAGAGCCTTTAAATAGGTCAAGGAATCCTATTACAAGTTGAATTCCGGTTTGGAGAAAATCCCAGGTTTTTAGGCTTCACTTAACCGACGTTTTTGGCCCATTTAACTTCAGAATTCGGACTTTTGGTAAACTAAAACGTTGTAGCCCTTTAAGTTAGCTTTCCAACCCAACTTGAATTATCTCGATTGGACATTTTCACCCAAAGTTATGCTCCAAATACTAACTGGTGTGCAAGCTGGAATCCTAATCCGAATTGGACTTGGATTAGGTGAAAATTTCCTTTGATTCCTGGCTCCAATTGGACTTGAATTTAATTGGGTTGGCCTTCTTTGACTTCATCATGGCCCTTAATCCACTTATTTAATTTCATTATCCTACAAAAGACAAATTCACGCATTAAAATTCAATTAAGTACAAAATTGATTATTCAGCATTATTCCAAAATCGACTATAAAATGCATGAATTAACTCAAAATAAGTATGATAATGCTTTCTAATAATGATATAAATATGCAAAATTTAGCTATTATCACACTCCCCAACCAGCTCATTGCTAGTCCCTAGCAATTTTAGCGACTCGAGACAAAGACACAAAATAACAAAAAATTATTACTTTAGTAGAAATAGTTAATCAAAGGTCAAAACACTAACAACCACCAAAGACATTCCACATGCCATCAATACTTAGTGTGTGAATAGTTTAGCCAACACAAACACAACCTTAGTCTTAAGATAAAATATGGCTTGAATTTCTATCCAAAGTTATGCTTCAACTCAAATCTCACAATTGTTAACACTCAACAAATAAAATCACTCCGAAAAGGGTGTAACACTCTCAAGCATATGTGAGCAGAATAATATAGAACAAAGACTAATATCTCACATATAAATAAGATGAAGAACGGTGAAGCAAAATAAAGGATATTTATAGTCTCATGAAAGGATGCCAAACACTAAGAATATTACACCACACACATTGATTAGTCATGTCAAGATCCAAACCATACCTTCCTTAAGATCAAATAGGGCTTTCATTGGGATGTAATGTAGGGTAAAGAGGAGGAATTTAGAACAAAAGAAATAGGTAAAAATAAAAAGTGTTCCCAAGAATAATTAGAGAGACAACTTCTTTTGAATATATGCCATTTAATTTACTTCTTTTGAATATATGCCAATTAATTTATTCTCTCAAGTTTCTTGAATATCACACTTTCACTTTTTTTCTTTTTTTCTTCAAAATTTCATCAAAAAATTCATTCTCTATTTCTTTCTCTTTTACATTCCCCTTTTTTTTTTCAACAGTTTTCCTTTTCTGTTTATGACTCTTTTTTTTTTTTTTTTTTTGAGTGAGTCCTCCTTTTCTTCCAACTATTTCACCACAAATTTATTGTAATAAGACAATTTGAGTGCATTCATTCTTGGAACAGCTTAGGAAAGGGTTTGAGAAAGAACGGCTAAAATAATAGGCTCAAATGGGTGACAAGTGGTAATGTATCGAGAAAGAAAATAATAAAGGCTCAAAATTAACAAAGATGGCCTAAAATCATCTCTTAAGGATTGGGATAGTTCTTCAAAATCCATGACTTTAACATATTTAGGTGTGGCATAAAATTTGATGAATTCTTAGCATTTGACCAAATCAAAGAATAATGAGACTAAGCAACAACAAAGTTATGTTCTTCCAATTGAAAAATGAGGTCAAAAGAAAATAACCCTCTAAAAAAATGAATGGCTCAAGAACTCACTTGGGTTATAGTCTCTACATTTTATTTTCAAGATTTTCAAAGTCATCTCTATCTCTCAACCAAGAAACATGTTCATGTGGCTAAAGTGCATGTGCATACTAGTTGAGCATAAAAAACAGTGGAATTGTTTAGATAGAAGTAGTATAAAGAACTTTGACTTAAAACTCTTGCTAAAGCAACACTTTTTTTTTTTTTTTTTGAAAATTGGACTAAAAACAAAAACAAAACAAAAAAAAAAAAAAAATCATTAAAAACAACCCAAAAAAAAAAAATTTAACATAAAATAAAACCAAATGCAAATCATCTCAAGTTCCTCCCCCCAACCTAAAACTTACATTGTCCTCAATGATAATAAGGAAAAACAATAAAGAGTAGAAATTACAGAGAGTACCTTGAAGAGACGAACATAAATGAACAGAAAAAAAAACTTTGACACCTGCAAAAGGGGTTAGAAAACAAAACAACAAAAATAATAAATTAGTAAATAAAAAATAAAAAAAAACAAAATCTAAACTACGACACAAATACTAATGCTAATTGCTTGGCAAGTCTTGATCAATGGGATCCTCCAAATTAATGGATTCCTCCTCTTGTGAAAAATTCTCAAGAAATCGCTTAAGACGTTGTCCATTCACCTTAAATATGTTACCATTCTTAGGATTTTCAATTTCTATGGCACCATGGGGGAAACCATTTTTAACAATGAAAGGTCCAGTCCATCTAGATCTCAATTTTCTAGGGAACAAATGTAACGTAGAATTATACAAAAGAACTTTTTGAGATGGTTCAAAAGATTTCCTTAAAATTTGTTTGTCATGAAAAACCTTCATTCTTTCTTTAGAAATCCTAGAATTCTCATATGCATCATGCCGAATTTCTTCCAACTCATTCAATTGCAATTTTCTCAATGAACTAGCCTTGTCTAAGTTAAAGTTAAACATCTTTATTCCCCAATATGATTTATGTTCCAATTCCACAGGCAAGTGACAAACTTTACCATAAACAAGTCTATAGGGAGACATACCAAGAATATTTTTATAGGCAGTGTGGTACGGCCAAAGTGCATCATTCAACCTTAAAGGCCAATTTTTATGATTTGGGTTAACCGTCTTTTCCAAAATTTGTTTAGTCTCCCTAGATGGTTTGTCACTGTCCTTTAAATAAATCCTATGAGTACAAACCAATGGACTAAGTCCTTTTATGTTAGCCATGTTCCTCCCTATAACACCCTTATGTTTACTCAAAACATTTAATAACTTACATTCTTGCAAGGAATCAAGTTTAGAAGATATTACCATAGGAAAAGTCTCATCAGTTCCTAGAAAAGCATACTTGAGATCATTTGGCCAGGGTTTCAACTTTCATTTAGGTACTTGCTCACTAGATGGGAACAACTTTATCTCACAAGGTGGCAACTCCTTGTATTTCAATTTCCCATTGCTCGCTTCCAATTCCTGTGCAGATTCCAAGAGACATTGAATGTATGCAATTTTAGAATTCTCATCAAAGTTAAAATCACATGAATTGACTAAACAAGTTTCTAATGTTTGGTCTTGAACAATTGTTTCAATCAAGTTAACTTCATGCACATCCTCTTCATCCCTAGTTTTCTTACAAGCATTAAAAATATTAAGCTCAAGGGTCATATTTCCAAAAGATAATTTTAAGACTCCACTTCTACAATTTATCAATGCATTAGAAGTTGCAAGAAATGGGCGTCCTAAAATCACAGATATTTAAGAATTAGCATTAGAAACAGGATGCATGTCCAAAATAATAAAGTCAACAGGAAAATAAAATTTGTCCACTTGAACCAAAACATCCTCAACAACACCCTTTGGAACAATCATAGATCGATCGGCAAGTTGCAAAATTATGAAAGTGGGTTTTAACTCGCCTAGACCTAATTGCTCATACACTGAATATGGCAAAAGATTCACACTTGCCCCAAGATCAAGCAAAGCTTTCTCTATTTTTGAATTACCAATCACACATGAAATAGTGGGACAACCTGGATCTTTAAAATTTGGAGGTCTATTGTTTTAAATGATTGCACTAACTTGTTCAGTCAAAAATGCCTACTTATGTACATTAAGCTTACACTTAACAGTACACAAATCTTTCAAAAATTTAGCATATGATGGAATTTGCTTTATGGCATCCAAAAGAGGAATGTTCACTTTAACTTGCTTAAGCACTTCAAGGATTTCAAAATTTTGATTTACTTTTTGAGGGGAAATCAACCTTTGGGGAAAAGGAGCAGGGATAGGACACCTTTCAATTTCATTAGATTTAGACTCAAGGACTTCATCACTACTTTTTATTTTGGAAGACTCATCATGTGTATTGCTTTTAGGAATATCTTTTTCAATGATTTTTCCACTACGAAGAGTAGTTACAGTTTTAACTTGACTCACTTTATTTTCAGAGGAACTACAATCATCAACACAAAATTGACCTTAGGGGTTTGGTTGTGGTTGAGATGGAAACTTACCCTTTTCTATTGTGCTCATGGATGTGGTCAATTTAGTAAAAGTGCTCCTAATGTCATTTATGGCTTATGAGTTTTGATTATTAATGGTGGATTATGTTTGCATGAATTGTTGCAAAGTGTACTCAAGACTCTTCTTTGGAGAGGGATTATAGGGAACAAACTTTGAAGAATCATGTGTAGGAGGTGCAACCACATTATCATTCCTCCAACTAAAATTTGGGTGATTCCTCCACCCTGAATTGTATGTCTCTAAATAGGGGGAAGGGTATGATTTTTTCACCATGTTCATAGCATTTGCTTGATCATGCAACACCTCTTTAAAAGCTGGAATTATAGGGCATTCATTGGTAGGGTGTTCCATGGTCTCACAAATTCTACAACGTCATCAATTTTAGGCACAGTATTGATTCCATTGACCTTCCTTAATTCCAAGGCTTCAAGCTTCCTAGTTAGACTAGCCACCGTAGCACTAAGGTCATCATCTTCCCTAAGTTGGTACTTACCACCCCCAGAGGGGTTAGTGGATGCTCTAGACCTATCTGAGGTATCAGTAGTATCCCAAGATTGGGCATTTTCAGCTAAGAGATCAAAATAATCAAAAGCCTCATTAGGATCTTTATTCAAAAACTCTCCATTGCACATCATCTCTACAAATTGGCGCATCTTTGGAGTTAAACTTTCATAGAAAAAACTAACTATACGCCAAGTTTCATAGCCATGATGTGGACAAGCATTAATCAAATCTTTAAATCTTTCCCAACATTGATAAAATGTCTCATTATCTTTTTGTGAAAAATTCATTATTTGTCTTTTAAGTGCATTAGTCCTATGAATTGGAAAAAATTTCTTTCAAAATTCAGTTTGCATCTCTTGCCAAGTACCAATTGATCTAGGTCTCAAAGAATTAAGCCAAGTTTTTTCCTTGTCTTTAAGAGAAAAAGGGAAGAACTTCAACCTAATGGTCTCTTCATTACATGATTGGTCATGGAAGGTAGAACATACCTCCTCAAATTCCTTAAAGTGTAGGTAAGGATTTTCAGAATCTAAGCCATGAAATTTAGGAAGTAATGAAATCATACCGGGCTTAAAATTAAAATTATTTGCATTAGTTGGAAAAATGATGCATGATGGTGCACTACTCCTAGTAGGTTGCAAATAATCCCTGAGAGTTCTAATGGGTTGGAGAGCATGGAAGTTTTCATTATTTAAATTATTCTCATGACCATGATTACTCTCTAAGTCCACCATGATATTAAGTGTGTGAGAATGTGTGAAAGAATGAGATAAATTGCCAAACAAATTATTAGACTCAATTCTAACCAAGTGATTATCACTATCACGACACCAAACACGCATGCAATAGTAAAGCAAGAGAGAAAAAGAAAAAGAAAAGAAAAAAAATACCTTTAACAATAAAAAGAAGTAAAAATAAAAGAAAAACTCTAAAAGAAAGCTAAACTACTTAAAAAAGAAAAGAGTTGGAGAGATATTACCAAATATGTGAAGAAATTTAATGCCGAAAACCTCTCCAAACAAAGTGGAACACTTCTCTAATCGCCTAATCCCCAGCAACGACGCCAAAAACATGCTGCGACTTAAATAATGCTCCCAAGTGCAGGATTGTCGCGAAGTAATAACTCGGTAAGTCTGAGGTCGAATCCACAGGGAAAAGGGAATTGATTAGCAAACCACAAGACAATAAAACTAAAATAATAAAGTTTAGGGATAATTACACATAACCCACTTGTGGTTCGGGAGAAAATCACTTTGCCTACCCGTGGTTTGAAAAGTATCACTTAACCCACCTGAGGTGTGTTTCCGTCACTCTCCGTAACCCACTTCAGTCTCTGCCGTTACAAAAACACCTTTTAACCCCAAAACAGAACATAACGCGAATCAAGACACCCAAAACTCAAACACTTTTCAAGAGAGAGACCTGAGGTGCGACCAGCTTGTTCTTCGTGGTTTGGAGCGTCTGGAGAGGGAGAAAACACTTGTTTTGCATCATCGAAGCTAGGCAAGGTATGTGTGACTGCTCTTCATCTGCATTTGGGTCTGTTCTTCATTTAGGGTTTCAAATTTTGTTCAAGTGCGAACTTACTGTGTGAAAGTCTAAATTTCTACTTACTAGGAATCGTGTTATGTTGATATGTCTTCATCAAGTGGTAATTTCTCGGGTTCATATGGACATATGTGCAATGAGCAGACTTGTGTTTTGAGAACAAGTTTGAGTTTGTACAATTTTGGGAGGAGGTTCTTGGGTTGTAGCCGTTATAAGGTTGGTCCTAAGTGTCCTTTCTTTGTTTGGATTGATAACCCAACCTGTCCTCGTGGGAATGAAACTGCACCTTTGGCTCTAGAGAAGATGTCTAGGCTTCAGAGTGCTCTCCAACTTGCCAATGAGAGGGAAAGGACAGCTCTGGAAACGGCAGAAAAAGCTAGGCAAATGGCAGAAAAGGCTCTTGAAGAGGAAGCTAAAGCCAAGGAGAGGGAGAGAAAGGCTCGAGCTGTCTGTGCAAAAGCTAAGGAAAAAGCTATGTTTGCTGAAGAGAAGCAAAGAATGTGGAAGTCTGCATGCATTTTGTCATGGATCTTTTTTGTTATTGTTATGTTGTTGTGTTTTGGCTCAATTGAGTTCTCTAGAGTGAAGAGACCTAGATTGTTGCCCCTGAAGTAGTTAATTGGTTAGTAGAGATAGTTATGGCAATGGTGTTAATGAATTTGCATTGTAATAGCACTAGCCTACTGATGTAATGTTTTGATGTGTCAATGAATGAAGAATTGGTCAATTATTGAGTATTTTGTGCATATCATAACAACCATTCAATGGAAGAAATATTGGTCATGCCACTAGTCAGTGGGCATTTAATGAAAGAAGTATTGGTCAATAATCAATGACCTATGCATACCATAACAACCATTCCACAATAAAAACTTCCATACACTATATTGGAAAAATATACTTGGACACAATCTGTAGTAGCAATAAATAAACTTTCATATAATCTAGTTTGGACAAATATTGTTCCATACAAACTGTAATACCACAACTTCCATATAACAACCTGGAGTGTATTGTACTTTAATACAAAAAAGCAAATTCCAAGGCCAGCTACATATATATATATATATATATATATATATATATATATATATATATACATCTATACACATACATATAATTGCTCAAAACAAGGTGATTGTTTTTTACACTAATTGATAATTACAAAAGGCCAACAATGGTCTTCACAAAAAAACAAAAAGGTCCACATGTTCCCACTAGCTTTACTCCCAATGCTGTCATGCGTACCCACTAGCTTCATTCATTTCTTGCCTTTACTCTTTCCTCTTTCCACCCACTGGATTCATTTTTGGTGGCCTTTGTGCAGCAAGCTGTCCTCTAGTCCTCACACCACCAGTGCTCCTATTTGCATGTGAAGGCTACAAAATAAAAAATGGATCCACTTGTTAAAAAATATCCCAGTCTACACAACCATCCAGGAAAGAGAAAGAGGTTACTCAACTAAGTTACCTGTGAAGAACTTGGTAAGGTATCCCAGGTCTCCCTAGGTGTGTGAAACTCTGGTTGTGAGGAAGAGAACCATCCTGCTCTCCTGTGAGATGGCCTAGGTTGATTTCCTTGCTATGAGGATGAAGGCTGAGTGGCAGACATCATGTTGTAGGTCTGGGTAGGCTGCTGGGATGGTGGCTGGGGTGCAGGCTAAGGTGCAGATCTAGGTGCAGGCACCCCTCCCCTTGCCTGCAACAAAACCCAGTTTCAATACAGTGTTTATTGTAAGTTTAAAAAACAAGTCTTTTTTTTTTTTTTTTTTTTGCCATTTAAATCCTAATTACTTACAGCTTTTTCTCTTTGAAGTCTCTGTTTCCTCTGCCATGGTGTCTTTCTAGTGATGCCAGCCTTGCACCCTCTTGAGTTATGCCCTTTTTGCATTTCCCACATCTTACAGGTCTGTTCAGCCTACTTGCTTTGTAAGGGTTCCTAGGCTCATCAAAAGCCCTCTTTCTTTGCTTGGATGGTCTGCCTGGTGGTTTGTATATGTGAGGTGCCAGGGGAGCAGGCTGTCCAGTCTCAGCCCATTCTGACTGGCCAGGCATGGGAAGAAGTACCTCCTTGTATATCTCCATGTAAGTTTCTTTGAAGTAGCATGGGTGGGTATAGTCTTCTAGTGTCTCAATGTTTGTATAAATGGCTATTATGGCATGTTTGCAGGGAATGCCATTTAAATCCCAAGACCTACAGCTACATGTCTTCTTCACCAAATCAACTACATGCCTCACATACTGACTACCTACCTCATAAAGGAAACTGCCAGCTGGGGTAGCACTAAATGGCTTACTTTCAACCTTCAATTTCTCCAACCTATCTTGTTTGCTTGGACACAACTTTCCAGCATACTTCTGTATCCCTTCCTTTTTTGTGTAAAGCCTAGTCATAAGTCTAACCCTAATCCACTCTAACATTGCTAAGATAGGCTTGTCCCTAGACTTCAATATCATTGCATTAAAAGACTCACTCAAATTATTTACCAAACAATCTGTTAAGGCCCTAGGAGTGAAGTGTGACCTTGTCCACTGTGCAGGTGCAATGTTTGCAAGATACTCATATGCCTTTTCATTCAAATCCCTTATGTACTACATGCATCTCTCAAACTCCCTTACTGTTGTGGCAGCAGCACACCTCCACAATGCATTCTTCAGCTCCAATCCCTTGTGATCAACTTTGAAATTGTTGTAGATGTGTTTCACAGTATCTATGCTCCACAGTAGGGAATAGTGTCTTTATTACAGGTATAAGCCCCTGCAAATAAGCAAACAAACAAACAAACAAAACAAGTTAGTTCAGCAAACAAAGTAAACTATTCAAGTGTAACTGAACAAAACAAAACTTGCATACCTTTTGCCTATCAGAAATGAAGACTAACTGAAGCTCCTCTAGCCTCCCTATATCATCAGCAAAAATTTCCAAAAACCATATCCAAGACTCCCTGGTTTCTTGTTCCACAACAGCCATGGCTACTGGAAAAATGTTGTCATTTGCATCCTTGTCAGTAGCAGATAAGATTTCCCCACCAAATCTATGCTTTATGTGACAACCATCTAAACCTATAAATGGCCTGCATCTGCCTAAAAATCCTACCTTCTAAGCATTGAACCTAACATACATCCTCTTAAATTTTGGCTGGGAAGTCTCATCAGCCATTTCTGTTTGTAGTATAACCCTACTCCCCTTGTCTACAGTGGTTATCATTTGTGCATAGTCCCTAAGGACACCATATTGCAGTTGCTCATCTTCATTTATCAAATCCTTTGCCTTTCTCTTTGACATATACACTTGGTTTACACTTAGGTCAACAAATAAATTTTGCATCACATGGTTGTGTACACCACTCACCTCCCAATTTGGATTTTTGCTAAAATCCTCAATGAACCTCTTAGCAACATAAGCTGATATTGCTTGGCTGTTTTTAAAAGACTTGGGGCAAGTACAGTCATCAGTCAAGGTCTTAATTTGAAATGTTAGCTCTCCACTTATTTGAGATGCATAACATCTCCACCCGCACCCATTCTTGCAGTGAACTGATATCTTGGTCTCTCATTAGGCTTGAATTTGATGTCAATAGGTTTTTTGACTGCATACTCCCTCAAAGCAGCTCTGAACACCTTTGCATTAGGGAACTTCATCTCCTTCTTCAGTACAACATTTCTCATGTCACTCTTAGCGTTAAACTCTACTTGCTCAGGTACCTGCTCATCATCAGACCCATCCATGCTTACCAGGTCATCCTCAAGGGCTGGCTCAACCCACTCAGGGTCTGCATGGAATGCATTGCTTGATTCTGGGGCTGTGTGGGGTGCATTGCTTGATTCTGGGGCTATATTGGGAGCAGAACCTTGTGGAGCTGAGTTTTGAGTAGCAAATATATCATCACTAAAGTCATCCCCCTCTAGGCCTTCATTTAGCCAATCATCATCATCATCTCCTTCAACATTCTGTTCTTCATCTCTTGCATCAATCTCAACATCCTCAACATCTTCTTCATCATCACTCTCATCATCATTCTTATCATCTTCATCATAATCACTATCCAAATCTATTTCAACCCTTGTTGCATCACCACCTACATCACCACCTGCATCACCACCTACACCATCTGCCACTCCCCCTTCATCACCACCTACACCACCATCTGCCACTCCCCCTGCATCAGGATACTCAATTGCCAGTGGCTCCACATCTATGTCAGTATAGATTATGATTTTTTCAGCAGGCCATGCCCTATGAAGGTTAGTCATGTTTAGGACATTTGCATCTATTTCTATGAATCTTAAATCATGCTGTAGATCACTTTCAGGAAGTAAATACTTATATCTACTGTGTTCTTTAGGAGCACCAACTAGATGGCATAAATCCCGAATTTCAAAGTAACTCAACTTGTCAGGGTTAATCTCTGTCAGTAAACGTACATACCCAGCCACATATTGTATGGTTGGCTCCTCCACAAAACATCCCCCAACATGAATTTCAATGTCAAATGTGAAGTCAACCATCTGCAATTAAAATAAGTAGTTTGTTTACACACTGACATACAGAAAATGACAAGAAGCCAAAAGAGACAACAACACACGGACAAAGGACCACATAAAGCACATGCAAAACCAGATTCCCAACAAATTCATAGGGACCACACTACCCACAGTTCACAAACAAGTGCAATCATTGACAAATAAACTTGATTCTTTCAGGTATATGCATTATATAAACAACCATAGAAGTATATTAGCTACATCTTAAGCGATTCTACATATAAATAGCAAAATGCACATTTAACATACAAAAAAAAATTTATTGTGCAGATGAACAGCAAAACCTAACTACTTGGGTGGGTCACGATAAAACAATGACATCAAGAACCCAAATGCAGATGAAGAGCAGTCACACATACCTTGCCTAACTTCGATGATGCAAAACAAGTGTATTCTCCCTTTCCAGACGCTCCAAACCATGAAGAACAAGCCTGATAGCACCTTGGGTCTCTCTCTCGAAAAGTGTTTGAGTTTTGGGTGTTTTGATTAGCGTTATGTTCTGTTTTGGGGTTAAAAGGTGTTTTTGTAACGGCAGAGACCGAGGTGGGTTACGGAGAGTGACGGAAACACACCTCAGGTGGGTTAAGTGATACTTTTCAAACCACGGGTAGGCAAAGTGATTTTCACCCAAACCACAGGTGGGTTATGTGTAATTATCCCTAAAGTTTAATTGAAGAGATTTTTGATAGTTTAGTAAAGGTAATTTAAATTGAGAGAAAATAACAATATATTAAGGTGCTAAGGTTTAGGGATCCACACACAACACATCTATTGGTAGTCTTAACAATATTTATTTTACAACTCAACTAAAATTCATACGAAGGATGATCTTAGTCGGATGATTTAACAATAAAAACTCAAGAATTAATTGTCTAAGGTAGTTTCATGCAATTGATTGATTTTAGGCAAAACAAAACTAGTGAATTAGTTCGCAGGAAATACTAAGCATTTAACGTGCCCAGAGTCTACAATAAATCAAAGGATTATATAGAACTAAACACTTTTCTAGATGAGTAAAACAATCAAAAACATAAAAACATAAGCATTAAAACCAATAAATAATTGTTAAGAACATACCAATAAATGGTTGGGTTTCACCCCTTGCCTTAGCAAGGCTTCTAGCAAGTCATAACACAAATAAAACTCTAACAACTATAAATAAACTTTAAGAAAACCTAAATTATGTTCTACAGCTCCCCTAAATTTTGCCCTAAAGAGCCTTTAAATAGGTCAAGGAATCCTATTACAAGTTGAATTCCCGTTTGGAGAAAATCCCAGGTTTTTAGGCTTCACTTAACCGACGTTTTTGGCCTATTTAACTTCCGGTAAACTAAACAGTTGTAGCCCTCTAAGTTAGCTTTCCAGCCCAACTTGAATCATCTCGATTGGACATCTACACCAAAAGTTATACTCCAAATACTAACTAGTGTGCAAGCTGGAATCCTAATCTGAATTGGACTTGGATTAGGTGCAAATTTCCTTTGATTCCTGGCTCCAATTGGACATGAATTTAATTGGGTTGACCTTCTTTGACTTCATCATGGACCTTGTAAAATTAAAGTCCATTAGTTTTCTTCTTTGCACAAATCCACTTATTTAATTTCATTATCCTATAGAAGACAAATTCACGCATTAAAATTCAATTAAGCACAAAATTGATTATTCAGCATTATTCCAAAATCGACTATAAAATGCATGAATTAACTCAAAATAAGTATGATAATGCTTTCTAATAATGATATAAATATGCAAAATTAAGCTATTATCATTGAATATGTTTGAATGTTCTTAAATGTTCTTATGTGTTCTTCATATGTTTTTGATTGTTCATCACATGTTCATGCATAACACTAGTTTTGATCTTAAATCCACATCAAAAACATGAAAAAGATGTTTGTTTAATAATTATTTTAAATTCTTGAATCTAGGATATCACCATCCACACACATTCACTTGAATTTATTTTTCAATCCAAATTAAATGCTTAATAAATTGAATTAGGGTTTTTCACTTGCACACACATTAAATTCAACATGCAAGTTGATTGACATATTGGATGATATGATATGAATGTTGGCCACCATAGTCTAGAAGACCGGTTTCACTGGGCAAGGTGGGTGCCAAACACCTTCCCACCTTGTAACATAGCCTCCGAGCTTAGATCAAGGATTGATAGACCAATGCTTATCCTTGTAATTTTCAATTTCTAGACTGTAACTAGGAAACAAAGCCATGTACTTAATCTTAGATTGTATCTAGGACCAAAGCCATGTAATTTCTTATGATCAATGTAAATTCAATTGCAAATCAATAAAATAAGGAATTTTTTAATTTTGGTTTTCTTATTTATTCCAATAATTAAATAAGTGGCAACTCCATTGTAAAACCCTTAATTTAAAAGGAAAAATATAACTAGTCAAACCTCCATTTTGAGAGGTAATAACACGTCTCCACCCATTCACATTGGTTTGGCCCAACATCTAGAAAATGGGGCCGGGGGCGCAGTTTCTCACAGTGGGGATTCCACTGGGGACATTGAGGGCTAAGCTTTAATTAGGTTACGGTGGCCAACCACATCATTGTTTGTTTATTGCCTTTTGTATATAATATGTCTAATGTGTCATTATATTTCATGTCATGCATCATTTGCTTGAATGAAATTTATTTTATTTGTGTGCTAGCCTGGAAGCCCGGTAGTATTAGCTGTGGATTGTGGTCTTCTAAAGACTCACATACCCAGTGGTGAACCTATCACCCACCACGACAAGGATTATCATGGTTATGCCATGGTGGTTCATAAGGACAAAATGTACCGTTCAAACCAACGCGACGCTCTTAGCGTCACAAGTTAGGAGGTACAACATCCTAGCTTGTGGGGACCTTTAACCTACCTTCTACCCATGTTGTAATGACCCATAGAACCTACCTTTAGGTCGGTCCATGTAAGAATTGCATTATGCATGTGTTTGGCCGTTGTTTGAACCATAAGAAGCCCAAGTCCAATGCTTGGGCCTATCATGATTGTGTGAACCTTGTATGAAGGATTTAAGCTCAAAAATAAGAATGAATAAAAGTGGAGGGAAATGTCTCTAAGTTCAAAGTCTAAAACTCATGCAGGAGAGGACTTGGTCTAGAAACAGTAAAGGAAGATTAAGAAGAAGATCTGGGCCTACAATCCTTGAAGGAAGTTCTGAGCGAAGTCCAAGCCCTGACAGTATAAGATCATACCAAAGCTCAAGCCAATCAAGATAAGGAAACACAAGCTCAAACACTAGCCTAAACACAAGCCCAAGCCCAAACATCAACCTATACACAAGCCCAAGCCCAAACACTAGCCTAAACACAAGTCCAAGCCTAAGCGCTAGCCTAAACATAAGCCCAAACACAAGTCTAAACACAAGCCCAAACACTAGCCTAGACACAAACCCAAACACTAGCCTAAACACAAGCCCAAACACTCAACCATCCATAAATATCCCAATTACCCTAAGCCCATTTTCTCTAGTCATGGCCAACGAAAACACTTCCAATGAGCCCATGACCAACTTCCGTGAATTGCTCAACACCTTGGTGGCAAGTCAAGTCCAACTTCATGAGGATTTCAATACTTTATGTTAAAAACTCCAAGGGAAAGATGCCAATACCTCAATTCCCCAAACCAATGAAAGTGAAGCCCAAAACCCACCATTGACTGTAGGTGAGAAAAAGATGATGGAAAGGATAGACCAAATAAAGCAATTAATCAAGAAGTCTAGAAGGGAAGATGCTATGGACTTGCACTCTCTATCCCTTTTTTTCCAAATGCAAGGGTTCCTTCTAAGTTCAAGATGCCAACATTGGATAAGTTTGATGGAACAAGTTGCCCAAAAGCCCATTTGAAGATGTACACAAGGGCCCTCCAACCCTTGGGAGCTACTAAAGAACTTTTGGCCCAAATGTTTCAAAACACACTTACTGGGGCTGCACTTCGATGGTTCCTAAGCCTTGAAGACTTAAAGACTCATACTTGGGAAGACATTGGCAATGAGTTCTATAGGCAATGCAAGTACAATACTGAAGTGGACATTACTAGGCGAGATTTGGAAACTACTAAGCAAGAGCCCAAGGAGTCTTTTTTGACCTTCATTACTAGATGGAGGGCGAAGGTGGCTCAGATGACAAGTAGGCCCAATGAGGAAGAACAATTGGGAATGGTAGTGAAGAATTTGCTCCCAACATATCACAAATACTTATTTGCTGAATATTTCTCCAGTTTCAAAGCCTTAGTTGCCACGGTAACTCAAATAGAGGATGCTATGAACAATGGTACCATCAAAGGAGAAGAAATAATGAGGCCTAAGAAAACATTTGGCTCATCAAGCTCAAAGATCCCAGAAGTCTCAACCATCACTCAACCATACCAATTAATAGCACCTACCCATATCACTCAAGGAGGGAAACACTTTAAACTATCCTACCTTGAAGCAGATAACCCACTTGAAGCTTTAAACCAACAATTGAAAAATACCCAACTTCAACCCGAAGATGACATTGTCTTGAAACAACTCCAAAAAACCCAAGCCAACATATCCCTTTAGGGCTTACTTGTGGCCTTATACCATCACCGTCAAACTCTAATCAACCTTCTCAACCAAATCCAAGTCCCCACCAACTTAACCCCTCAAGCCCTCAACACTATAATTGGAGCAATAAGGCAAGAGCCATCCATTTCTTATTCTAATAAAGATTTGTCTAGTAAAGGGCGAGATCACAATGATCCCCTTCACATTACCGTGGACACAAATGGCAAGAGAGTTCCAATGGTACTTATTGATGATGGAAGTGCGCTAAATGTGTGTCCATTACGAACTGCAAGTTGTTTGGGCCTTAGTATTGAAGACTTTGTACCCTCTTGCCAATATGTTAGGGCTTATGACAACACAAGGAGAGAAGTGTCAGGAAATGTAACTTTTAATCTAAAAACTAGGCCTACAATTCAAAAGGTAGAGTTCCAAATGGACATCTCTGCATGCTTCAATTTGTTATTAGGTCGCCTTTGGATCCATTCCACTGGAGCTATACCTTCCTCACTCTGTCAAAAGGTTCGCTTCCCTTATAAAGATTCCATTATCACTATATATGGGGATAGTGAAGACAACACTGGGCCTATCCATGGCATTCAAGAAGAAAAAAGTGAACTGTTCTTGTCGGGATTTGAACTAGAGGATGTCCCCTCCATCTCCTAGATCAAAGAAGAAAATAGGGAATGTTTTCCCATGGATTTTGACCCCTATAGCAATGTCCAAGTGATAGACATGATGAGAAAAATGAAGTACTTCCCTAGGATGGACCTAGGGAGACGCAGTAAAGGTGTCCATGTATTCCCACATTTCTCTACTTCCATTCCCCCATTCGGATTAGGGTACAAGCCCACTAATGATGAACTCCTTGAGAATGATTCAAAGAAGACTGCCAGAGCTAAAGCCAAAGCCCAAGGTTTGTCTTTTGGTCCTATATCCATGAAACCTTATACGCCTACCCTCAATGGAAAATTTGTCAAAGAAGGATGCACCTACTTGTACTACAGATTTCCTGAGCCTTGGTATGATTTTAAGACCATGAAAAAGATGCCCGAATTTGAGATCTTTGCTGATTGTAAGATTGAAGATGTAGAGAAAGTGAATGTGTTGCAAGACAAGAGAGAAGATTGGGTCTACCATATGGATCCTCAAGCTATGAAGACTTTGTTAGGAGAACATGTACTTAACATGAAGAAGGATGAAGAAGATGAGTTGCCATCCATCTTTCCAATCACTTCTAACTTGGAAAATTGGACCATTGAAGAACCTTTGGACGAACACTCTGAAGGATATGCCTCTGATGAAAGTTGGAGTGTTGTCATGGAAGAAGATGTTAGATCATTGGAAGACCAAGAAGAAGAAGAGTCGGTTGTTCAACTTCCTCCCCCTTTAGCAAGAAGAAATTTTGACTTATGGGATGACTGGAGTGCTAGTTTCACTAACCCTAATGAGGTGCCAAAAGGGCTTCTTGAGAATTTTAGAACTTATGTGGAGAGCCTCCCCCGTGAGGTAGGAAACATGGGCGAGCAAGGTAATGATCAGAACTATATTGATATATCTAGTGATGATTCTGAGAGCAATATGTCCATCATTGAGGTATCTAGTGAAGATTCTAAGGCTAATGATGGTATATACATCCTGCAAAAGGAGAAGACCAACAACGAAGTTCCACCAATCACTGATGTAACATCTGTCCTGAAGAACTGGAGCTGGGAAGAGTACTATCCTTCTGGAGGTCACCAAGTCACAACCAAGTCATCAATGTCTGTCAAAAAAACTATGTCTGTCCCAATTGAGTTTGTTACCACTCCTACTGAGTCAATTTAAATTTCTGACAAGTTTGCCAAGTTTGTCACCACCTTTTTCAATTCTAATAAGATGATCTCTGGTTCTGCTTACTTGCTTGATTTGAATTTTTTATTTTCTGAAATTGATAATGAAATGGTTGATAAAAACAGTGAACTAAAAGAAGAAATTCAGCTAGTTAACTTAGGATCTAATGATGAACCTAAAGCAGTGCAAATTGGTAATACCCTAACTCCTAAAGAAAAAGATGAATTAATTTCACTCCTCAAATAATTCCAAGAAGTTTTTGTGTGGTCTTATGAAGATATGCCAGGAATAGATATGGACATTGTGCAACATCATATTCCTACCGACCCAACCATGAAACTAGTGAAGCAAAAGTTGAGAAGGATGAAGCCCAAATGGACACTTAAGATCAAGGAAGAAGTAGAAAAGCAATACAATACAGGGTTCTTGAAAGTAGTAAACTACCCTGAGTGGTTGGCAAATGTTGTCCCAGTACCCAAAAAAGATGGAAAGGTTAGAATGTGTGTAGATTTTCAGGACCTTAATAAGGATAGCCCTAAGGATGATTTTCCATTACCTCACATAGACGTGTTGGTTGACAAAACAGCCAGTCATGCACTTTTTTCCTTTATGGATGGTTTTTCAGGGTATAATCAAATCAAAATGGCACTAGAAGATATGGAGAAGACCTCATTTATCACACATTGGGGGACTTATTGCTACAAGGTCATGCCTTTTGGTCTTAAGAATGCAGGTGCCACCTATCAACGTGCCGCCACAACCTTGTTGCCCGACATGATTCACAAGGAGGTGGAGGTATATGTTAAAGACATGATTGTTAAAGCAAAAGTCCGAGAAAGACCGAGAGGGACACGCACCTGCCCTAAGGAAATTCTTTGAGCTCATCAAGTATTATAAGTTGAGATTGAACCTGAAGAAGTGTACCTTTGGAGTAACCTCTGGAAAATTATTGGATTTATAGTAAGTCAAAGGGGAATTGAAGTTGATCCAGAAAAGATCAAAGCTATCATGGAAATGAAACCACCCAAAACTAAGAAAGAGATTCGAGGATTTTTAGGAAGGATTTAGTATATTAGACGATTCATCGCCCAACTAACCATGATTTGTGAACCCATATTTAAGTTGCTTAAGAAAGATATACCGATAAAATGGGATGAACAATGTCAAGTGGCCTTCGACAAGATTAAAGAATACCTACTGAAACCTCCAATATTGGTACTACCCATGCAAGAAAAGTCATTATTGCTTTATCTAAGCACCACAAATACTGTAGTGGGAGCTTTGCTTGCCCAATATTTGGAAGAATCATGCAAGGAAAACGCCATCTATTGCATCAGCAAGAAGATGACTGGATATGAGGAGAAGTACTCAGTGTTAGAAAAGACTTGTGTTGCCTTGGTCTGGGCTGTCCAAAAGCTCAGGCACTACATGTTGTCTTTCCAAGTTTTCTTAATAGCCCGCATGGATCCACTCAAGTACTTGATGGAAAAACCAATTCAAGATGGGAAAACTGCCAAATGGGTTCTTTTACTATCCGAGTTTGACATAAAGTACATGACTCAGAAGTTAATTAAAGGTCGAGCCATAGCTGATCACTTGGCTAATTGCCCACCTACACAAGCAGAGGAAGTTCAAGATGAGTTTCCAGATGGGGACATTTTGATGGTGGAACCAATTAGGTGGAGATTGTATTTTGACAGGGCTGCTAATCGCAATGGGAGTGGTGTAGGAGTACTTCTTATTTCACCAAAAGAAGCTCATGTGCCAGTATCAGTTAAGCTCAACTTTTCAATGACCAATAATGTTGCTGATTATGAAGCTTGCCTTCTAGGATTAGAGACAACCATCAGCATGGGGATAGAAGAACTTGATGTCTATGGGGATTCAGCTTTGATAATCCGGCAAATACAAAACAAGTGGAAGATTAAAGAAAAGAAGTTGCTACCATACTTTGAGTACTTTCAAGACTTAGCCAAGAAGTTCAAAAAGATTGAGTATCACTACATCCCCCGAACTCAAAACCAGTTTGCTGATGCACTAGCCACATTAGCCTCTATGATTGATGTTAAGGACATATTTTTATGTAATTGGCATATCCTTTGACAAAATGCACTTTACTTGTATTTGGGTAAATCTAAGAAGGTTCAAGATGATCATTACAAGTGGTTAAATTGAAGACATAAAGATTACTCAAGAACTACTCAAGCAAAGTGCAATCGACAGGTCTCGATACCTCCTCGACAAAAGCTCATTCTGTCGAGATTCATTAAAGCTCGACACATGTCTCAATCTATCAAGCTTACGGGATTCAAACTATAACTAGCAACGTTTTTTATTCTAAAAGGCTATTTGTTTATGGGTTTGTATAATCCTTATAGGTCTAGGAAAACCTAAGATTTGTGGGTTTGTATAATCCTTATTGGACTAGGAAAGCCTAAGGTTTGTGTAAACCTATTTGGAATAGGAGAGCCCATTAAGCTCCTATTTCAAGGAGGTTGAAAAAGAAAAGCCTAACCCTAGAGAGCTTCATAAGGTTTTCTTTTTGAAACCCTAGCCTTCTCCTACAGAAGAAAGAGTTTTTGCTGCGTTTCTTGTACGCCTTTGGGTTTTGTAACCAAACAAAGTCTCTTGAACCAACATTGAAGATCTTATTGGTGTTTCTATATGAAGCTGCTGCAAATCAACTACAACAATCAAAGGGTTACTGTGGAGTTAGTCACGTACTAAGATCCGTGCATCATTGGTTAGTCACGTATCGGGAGCCATGCATTGAAAAGGAGAGATTGTCACTATAGAACAAGTCCAATTTGGTATTGGGATAAGGGTTCAACTGTAGGTTGGTATAAGGTATTAGGATTCCTTTACTTGTAACTACTTGTTTTGATAATAGTGGATTCTCAGGAGTGGTAAACTTAAATTCACCCGGTGGGGTTTTGCCTCGGTGGTTTTCCCCATTGTAAACAAATCACCTGTGTCAAATTTATTTTCCACTGCACTTTAATTTAGTTGGTGATTTGTTTGTGCTACCACGCTTATTGCATGCTAATTGCATTAATTAATTAACTTGGCTAATTAATTTTTTAATTCATCACAGGGGTCAATACATTCTTGGCCTATCAAGTGGTATCAGAGTAAGCACACTCTGATTAGGTTTTAATCTTTACTGTGTGATCCATTGACCCCTGTTGTCATGGAAACTCTTGATTGTTTTGATTTGCAATATCTTATGTTGAATGATGATGATGATATTCAAGATGCCTATTGCAAGCTTTATAATTTTTTTATGAAATCTCTTAAATGTTCTACAAAATTAAAAGCTAAATTTAAAAAGGTCAAACCTGAAAAAGATGATTTGATTGCAAAATTTGGATTAAGCCAATAATTTGAATGAGAATTTTAAAAATCAAATTTCATCTTAGGTGGACAAAATTAAGAGTTTGGAAGAGCAACTAGTTGAATTTATAACTGAAGTTGAAAAATTAACTAGTGCTAAACTTCTTATTGAGCCTAACTCAATAGAAAAATATTTTTATATTCCTCC
The DNA here is from genome assembly GCA_028535165.1 of Quercus tomentella. Taxonomy (NCBI): domain Eukaryota; kingdom Viridiplantae; phylum Streptophyta; class Magnoliopsida; order Fagales; family Fagaceae; genus Quercus; species Quercus tomentella. The sequence continues at coordinate 31,606,295 of JAPQVY010000068.1, read as the reverse complement.
AGTTAAAAGGAATAATGAAGAGTTGAAGGCTAATATTGCTAGGATAGACAAAGGTAAAAATTTTGATGTTAACGCTAAAGTTTCTAAGCCTATGTCTAAAACTCCTACTAGTAAGAATAAAAATTCTGATTTTGTCCCCACTTGTCATCATTGTCATATTGTTGGTCATATTAGGCCAAATTGTCCTAAATTAAGGTCTTTGTCAACCTCTATGGTTAGACTTCCTTCTAGGAAGCATAGTAGTTCGAAAATTACTCATATTTTTCACCATTGTGGTGTTTCTGGTCACACTCATCCTAATTGTTTCAAGTTGTTTCCTCATAAGCGAATGTCCAATAGGTCCCATCCTTTGTCTAAAGGCTCTGTACCTATTCTTAGTGAGTTATTAAAAGCTTTGAGCTTTTTGACTCAATTTCAAGGGAATTCTAATCCCTCTATGTCCTTTAGTAGTCATACTAGGACACGTGCCTTTTCATCTTCACGACCAAGTACTCGTGCTGTGTGGGTGATAAAGGATCTTAAGACTTAATTGGGTTTCTATTTGTCCTTTGCTTTAATTCTTTCTATCTAAAGTTGGACTTTCTTGCTTGATTTCTTATTTGTTTTTGGAATCATGCTTTCATGCATTTGCATCTATTTTTATGTTTTGCTTTGTTTAACATGTTTTTGTTCGTTTGTTTTCAGTTTTACTTTATTTTGTTTTAAAAAAAAAATTTGAAAAATCAGAAAAATACAAAAACAATGTGTGTTTTGTGTACATTGGTACTTGTGTACCTTGGATGGCCATTGAAAAGTTTTCTATACTTTGTATCTTTTGTAGCTTAGATGAGCATCTCTATGCACAACTAAGCAAGTGAGCTTTGTGGCTCGTGTTTGTGATGAGTAAGGTTAAGTAGTCTCTTGTACTTAACACTCGTATCACTCTTTTTGACGAGAAGGACTAGAAAATCCTAAGAGAAAGGCATAAATAACCATTTCACCACTATTGCCCGCCAATCATGAAATGACATTTGTGTGCTTCGGTATAGCAAAAGTGGAATGTCAAATACTTAACATCATTGGGTATTTCTTTTCTATCTCTTATATGTCCATGCATGGTTTGCTTAAAAGAATAATATGCAAAGAAAAACAAAAAGCAAAAAGAATCAAAATGCTTTATATATGATTGCAAGCGTGTCTTCTAGGAGATGTGGGAGTTATAAGATGTACCTCGAAGGTTTTAGTCCCCATCAAACAGTTATGATTATGTGTGAGTTAAAGTGATTTTCTCATATCTCAAATCGTCATAACATGTAGACACTTATGCAATCTTGCAATGTTTTTCACACACAACACGCAATATTCTTTGCCACTTTTGATACATGTGCAGGTACAATGTGATTTGGCCATCACAAGAAATACATGTGTTAATGTATGCTCACTAAACTGTCTTAACTTGTTTTTGAAATATAAAATTGGTTAAACTTGTTGTGTGTGTGTGTGTGTGTGTGTGTGTGTGTGTGTGTGTGTTTTGGATCTATGTGCTTGACATTTTTCTTGTTGAAAGATGATTTTGAGAGCTTAAAATGTTGTTTGGATCTTTGGTTGTATAGCATGCTTGATTGCATTCATGTCTGTGTTTTTCTCTTCTTGAAAAACTGTTTTTAAGCAATCTCGATAGCTGCTGGACACCTCTCGACAACTAGGCTATCTATCAAGCTTTTTTAGCTACTTTTTATCGCATTCTCGATAGTTTCTCGATAGTTGCTTGATCCATTCAGAAACTTTCTGAATGCTCGATAGATTCTCGACAGATTCTCGATCCATCGAGGTTTTTGGGCTTCATCTCGACACATTCTTGACAGATACTTTGATCTATCGAGATCCCTTTGCTATCGATACCTATCTATTCTTTCTCTCTTCTCTCATGCATTTCATGCATTTAGACCTAGGATTTCATTCTTTTTAGGGAAAATTTTGTTTTTTTGTGTCTTGCTAAAATTTTTGGGATGGATGCTATTTATTTTATCTTATATGCTCATGCATTACATTCTATGGTCATTATAACATTGCCATGCATTGTTCTATCTTTTCTTTCTTTCCTGACCTCTTCCTGCTGTGCTTCTGTTTTCTTTTTCTTGTAGGTCTATGGTTCCTTACTCTCCTCGTTCCTTCTGTGTCTTTTTTTTTTTTTTTTTTTTCTGTCTTTGGTCAAGTCTTTTGGCTTTTTATGCCCTTTGACAATCGTGTCAAAAAGGGGGAGAAATTTGAGAATTGAATGTCTTTCCTCAGGGGGAGTAATAGACTTAGGGGGAGAACTTCTTTTTAAAGGGAAGAAAGTTTTTGATGTAACTAACTTAGGGAGAGAGTTAGTTTGATACTCTTTGATATTGATATATATTTTATGTTGTGTATCTCTTGGTTTTGTAACCATTTACATACATCATGTGTTGTTTCTATATTTGATGATGATGTATGTGTTTTACTCATTATCTCACACGTGTTGTTTCTTTTCTCTCTTTATACACATGTTTCTTATTTATTTAACTTGTCATTATTTTCCACATGGTACCTTGATGTGTTTTGTTTAGTGCCTTTTAGGAAAGACAAGTTAAAGCCAAGTCAAGATTCTGAACCTTCTTCTTGCAGCAACTTCCAAGGTTCAGATCTTTTAGACTAGGCTTATTTATTCTGTAATCTTGAGTAGAATGTATTCTAGGACATTCAGTGTACTCTTGTGGTTTTGTCACGGATTGCCAAAGGGGGAGATTGTTAAGGACATATTTTTATGTAATTGGCATATCCTTTGACAAAACGCACTTTGCTTGTATTTGCGTAAATCTAAGAAGGTTCAAGATGATCATTACAAGTGGTTAAATTGAAGACATGAAGATTACTCAAGAACTGCTCAAGAAAAGTGCAATCGGTAGGTCTCGATATCTCCTCGACAGAAGCTTGATGTGTCGAGATTCATTAAAGCTCGACACATGTCTTAATCTATCGAGCTTACGGGATTCAGACTATAGCCAGCAACATTTTTATTCTAAAAGGCAATTTGTTTATGGGTTTGTATAATCCTTATAGGACTAGGAAAACCTAAGGTTTGTGGGTTTGTATAATCCTTATTGGACTAGGAAAGCCCAAGGTTTGTGTAAACCTATTTGGAATAGGAGAGCCCATTAAGCTCCTATTTAAAGGAGGTGGAAAAAGAAAAACCTAACCCTAGAGAGCTTCATTAGGTTTTCTTTTTGAAACCCTAGCCTCCTCCTACAGAAGAAAGAGTTCTTGCTACGTTTCTTGTACGCCTTTGGGTTTTGTAACCAAGCAAAGTCTCATGCACCAACATTGAAGATCTTATTGGTGTTTCTATGTGAAGCTGCTGCAAATCAACTACAACAATCAAAGGGTTGCTGTGGAGTTAGTCATGTACTGGGATCCGTGCATCATTGGTTAGTCACGTACTGGGAGCCGTGCATTGAAAAGGAGAGATTGTCACTACAGAACAAGTCAAATTGGGTATTGAGGTAAGGGTTTAACTGTAGGTTGGTATAAGGTACTGGGATTCCTTTACTTGTAACCGCTTGTTTTGATAATAGTGGATTCCCGGGAGTGATGACCTTAAATTCTCCCGGTGGGGTTTTTCCTCGATGGTTTTCCCCATTCGTAAACAAATCACCCATGTCAAATTTATTTTCCACTACACTTTAATTTAGTTGGTGATTTGTTTGTGCTACCATGCTTATTGCATGCTAATTGAATTAAGTAATTAACTTGGCTAATTAATTTGTTAATTCATCACAAGGGGTCAGTACATTCTTGGCCTATCAATTGACATCCCTGATGACACCCCTGTTCAACCCTTGATCATTGAGCAAAGGGATGCGACAGCTTATTGTTGTTTATTGGAAAGAGAAATTGAAAAGGATGAGGAGTGGTATGTTGATATCCTCCAATTCCTTAAACATGGAACTTTCCTTGATACCACAAATAAGAATGAAAGGATAACTATTTGGCGAATGGCCATGAGCTACATTTTGTGTGATGAAAAATTATACAAGAGGTCTTATGAAGGGATCCATTGATTGTGTGTAACCAAGAAGGAAGTCCAACGCATTATTGAAGAAGTACATGAGTCGAGTTATGGGCCACACATGAACGCTCACATGCTGTCTAGAAAGATCCTTCGACTTGAGTATTATTGGACTACCATGGAAGCCGATTGCATAGCCTACGTAAGGAATGCCATAAATGCCAGAGACATGGAGATCTCAAGCATATGCCACCGGTCTCTTTACATTGCCTCACATCTCCTTGGCCTTTTTCGACTTGGGGCATTGATATCATTGGCAAAATCCACCTGAAAGCAAGCAATGGTCATGAGTATATTTTGGTAGCTATTGACTATTTCACCAAATGGATAGAAGCTGCATCTTATAAAGTATTGAACTCCAAAAAGGTTTCGAAGTTTATTCAGACCAACATCATTTGCAGGTATGGGGTACCATTTGAGGTTATTTCTGATAATGGATCACATTTTCAAGATGTAGTGGCTAAGTTGTTTCAGGAATATAACATCAAGCATCATAAGTCGTCACTCTATAGACCTCAAACCAACGGGGCAGTTGAAGCCGCCAACAAGACCATAGGGAAGATATTGAAGAAAAGTGCCCAAAACTATAGGGATTGGCATTTGAGGTTACCCTATGCATTGTGGGGATATCATACATTCATCCGCACATCCATAGGGGCAACCCCTTACTCTTTGGTTTATGGCATGGAAGCAATCTTGCCTATAGAGTTGGAAGTCCAATCACTAAGAGTTGTCATGGAGGGGGAAATACCAAAAGCTGAGTGATTAGAAAGCTGATACAACCAATTATGCATGTTGGAAGAAAAAAGGCTTAGGGCAATGTATCATACCTAAGGTTATCAAAGAAGAGCCATGAGAGCCTTTAATAAAAAAGTCAGACCAAGAGAACTAAGAATAGGGGATATGGTACTAAAAGAAATCAGAAACCCAATGAGGGATCTCAGGGAAAAAGGGAAATTTAAGCCCAATTGGTTAGGACCATTTTTAATCAAAGAGATATTTTCTAGCAGAGGAGTAAGGCTTGTGCATTAAGATGGAAATCTATTCGTAGAACCCACCAATATGGACCAGTTAAAGAAATACCATGTCTAAAAATAGCTCGCTAGGCTGAAAACCCAAAAGGGCGGTCTAGGAAAAAATTAGGGTGCAAAAGAAAAAAAAAAAAAAAAAAAAAACTGAAATGGTAGGTTGAAAACCCGAAAGGGCAACCTACGCAAAAGAAGAGAAAAAATTGAGTGTGAGAGAGCCCATTAAGTCGAAAACCCAAAAGGGCAGCCTAGGCAAAAATTAGGGTAAATAAAATTGAACTATGTGATGACCTGATCTTTTTCTAAAAAGGTACATAGGCAGCCATTAATGGCTTGGTCACCATAAATAATATAAAAAAATAAAAAATAAAAAATAAATCATCATCATCATAAAGAGGAAATGGGGAAAGCTAAAATGCACTGCTTTAGTCATTAAAAGATGCTGAAATAACAAAGTTGGAGTTTCTTACTCAGTTCATATGCCTAAGTAAACACTTTCATTATCTAATTTCTAAAATAAAAATAATAAAAAACTAGCAGTGCTATGAAGTTCAGAGTCACAGTCACTACCCCGTCAATCCTCCTACTCTTGTGTGTCTTCTTAAAATTCTTCAAAAAAGTTTTCCTTGCTTCCTTTAGCCTTGACTCTTTGTCTTGAACCTTTTCCTTGAGCCAGTCATGGTAAGCTTTCGGCATCTCAAAAGCCTGAAATCTCACAAAAGTCTCATCCACTCTATGAGCATTGAATGCTCTAAAATGTGTGAAAACACAAGAGCTATTTAGACCCCTAAATTAAAGTTACGGCTCGATTGATTTTACTCTAACTTATACTAAGTACGGAATAGAGTAAATGCAAGCGGATAAACAAATAAACTACTCTAACCCATAATCATTATAACACAGTAGTAAAATGAAAGGTAAAAGAGTAGGGAAGAAGAATGCAAACACAAGATAAAACGCTGATGTGTTATCGAAGAGGAAATCGAAGAACTCGACGAAAAACCTCTCCGTCGCCCTCCAAGCGATAATCGATCCACTAGACAATCAGTTGGGATACATGGGTTAGCAAGAGACCCTCCAAGCCTAATCTACCCGATGTACCTAAGTCCTCCAAGCTCCTATTCCAACAAGGCTTCTCGGAACCGTGTCTTGTCTAGCTCTCCGAATCCCGCAATACACCCGATTACATCCGCAAAAACCTGGCTTCTTCCAATGCTTCCCAGCAGCACCAAAACCTCACTTGACACTCTGAAATAGTATGGTAAGTGTTTGGACTATCAACCTCTCAACGGTATGGAAAAAGAGAGGTAGGAGTTGAGGAAAATCCACAAGCAATTGTGTAGAGAAATGTGGGTATAACAATCTCTAACTGTCAAGGTTTGTGGCTAGGGTTTTCTCCCAGAAGCACTCCTCAACATCTGTGGGTAATGTGGGTATAAATAGTGTAGGCACAGAAAGTGTGTATCAAAAATGACAGTCTGGCAAAACAAAATGTTTTGCGGGTATCTCGCGGGAATGCCTTACCTGCGAGACACTCATGAAACACAGCTATCTCCATCCTGTCCTGACTCTTCGCATTCCAGTCATGTGCAGGGCACATGCATCACTTCACGAGATGCTTACTCGCGAGCTACCAACGAAAACAGTTCAGTCTTCAATTTTTCTTGAGTCTTCACACACTCTCTCTCTCACACACAACCCTTACAAATAAATCCCACATGAAATACAAAGTACAAAAGATTGAACAGAATTACAATTAAATTTGGCACAGAATTAAAGCCAACAAAAACACATAGTTGTAAATTACAACTTTACAATCTCCCCCTTTGGCTATTCCGTGACAAAACCCCTAAGGAACAGTGGCAAAACTCACTCACACCTAATCTAGAAGCTGTGAAGCACTTGCACGTATATACCTGTAACCTAAAATACTCGCACACAAACAAAACTTTCATTAAGCTTATGACAAGTTGAGTACATGGTACGTACATGAGCAAGTAAAGTGCGATCAAGTTTGTAAACACTATAAAACATGTAAGCATATCTTGATCAAACAAGTTTAGTCATTAGAGAATGACTACAATGAACATTTAGCTAGTAAATGCTTATCCGGACATGCAATGCAATAAAGACCAATCACAATGATCAATTGCATGTCCAACATACAACTAATGCAAAAGACATGAAGTATATGCATCTAGGATACAAGATCCTACTAGGGTACAAGTGTGAGGTACTTGAGATATAATATCAACATCTAAAAGTACTAAAAAAATTCTACAAAGCATTGAGATAAACACAAGTACTGAATATAAAACTGAAATATAAAAACAAAGTACTTAAGCTTAAAGAAAAGCAATAAAAACTATAAACCAACAGCAGCTTCTCCTCCCCCTATCACTACACTCCCCCTATCAACAACACCATCTCCCCCTTTTTGCCATGGAATAGCTAGTCTTCATGTTCTTCTAGCTTCCTCTGAATTTGGTCCATTTGAGTCTGGAGAGATGTGAACTTTGTGTCGAAGCGAATGTGTTGGGAGTATATGATGGTAGCTAGTCCAGAAATTTTGGTAGTAACCTCTTGGAGAGTAGCCATGATGTTGTCTAGTTGTTCACCATAAGCATGGAAGGTAGAGCTTGAACTTCTCAGAGTAGCATGACCTTCTTGCTTGGTACTCTTTTTGGTGTGACTCATACTTGCATGGAGAGTACGAATGTTAATTGGACTTGGCTTTGGGTATGGGCGCTCATCTTCTGAGGGATGCACACTTTGGAGCTTCAAAATCTTTGAGATAAGGCAGCAGAAAGGAAGACAATTCCTTGAAGCAGTCCGTTCAACTGTTTTTGCCAAGATGTGGAAAATATGAGAACACATATCATTCTCCTCGTTAGTGATCAGATCATGCAAGAATAATGCTCGACCAAGATTCATGTACCCAGTGCTTGACAACAGATAGAGGTTGCTAAACATGATCATCATGAGTAACCTTAATTCGGGAGATAAAGATGCCACACTTACTAACCTCCCATTGGATGAGAACTCCAAATTATCTCCTAAAGCTTCCCGAAGAACCTCCTCATCCAGATTCAATTCATCATATACCGGTGGTATAGGTAATATTGGCCGGTTGATGTGTAGGATTTCTGCAAAGTAGACGGGTGTAACTGAGAACCTCTTTCCTCTAACCTAGCACTTGAGCTCCTCTCCTTCAACAATAGCATTGGCGTAAAACTCTTTCACCAAGTTCTCGTATGCATCATCAAGATTGCAGAGAAGAAAGTTCTAATTCTTGGTGGCAAACCATTTGGAAATATTGGTGTCAAGAAGAAATGGCTGGTCAACGACTCTTTCAACCAACAACAGAGCCTCTCAAAAGTAGTTCTCAAAGGTCTGAAACACAGCATAAGATCTGAATTTGTCAGGGTTATACACTCCCGTTGAATATCGAGTCCTCTTTGACCTAGATGAAAGGTCTTCAACATCAATCACAAGCTCTTTCCCTTTGCTACTGCCTCCTTTCATGGCTGACCTCTTAAACAGTGACATTTGCACATTTATACAGAAAACTAAGAAAGGAAACATGTGCACAAACACAAAAACAGACCACAAAACTTGATTAGATTCAAGTTAGTCCAAAGCATAAGTATAAATACTTAAAACAGAGCATAACAAACTTAAAACAGACTAAAATACAGTTAAAACAACATTCTGAAAGTGCTAAACAGTGTAAACATTAGCAAAATGCATGAATATAGCAACTGTGCATGTGTGTGCATGTGTGTGCATGAGGTGATGCATGGTGTGTGCCTAGTGGGTGCCTAGTGTGTGCTTAGGTGGTGCAAGGCATGGCATTGAGGCACAAATTGGGCAAAGTGGGTAAAACACACCCATTGACCAAACATGTCAAACATATTCAATCAAGAGTAAACCCAAGCAATGGAACTCAGTTGAGTCCAATCCAACACAAAAATGCCACTTGAGCATTTTGTCAAACACAAAGCATGCAACACTACAAAACACCAATGGACAATGCATGAACACATGTAAAAATGCCTTAATACATGCTTAAAATACCACAAGGGGCCAACACAGATACACACAAACCAAATGGGGCTCAGCCCAATCAAAATTTTGAAAAAAATTTCACAAAATCAAGAACCCCAACCCTTTTTCGAAAAAATCCCCAATTTTAGAACCTTATGAAAATTTCTACATAATCTAAGTGGAAAAGATGAAAAGAATGTTAAGAACATACCTTTGAGATTGATTTTGCAGAGATTTGCTTGAAAGTGATGGGGTTTTGAGTGAAAATAAGTTTTGGGTTGAGAGGGGTTTGAGAGAGGCAAGGCGAGGGAAATGAGAGTGTTTGAAAAAACTGTCACATCAGTCTTATAAAAATCACACATTTTTCGTGGGTTAGGCAGTTGCGAAATTAGTCGCGAAAAACATCACTGAAGCACAAAAGCTTTCACGAGAAGCTTTTAGTCACGAAACAGTCACGAGACAGTCACGATAGCCTCTGTATGAAACTTGTGTTTTTCCATTTTTTGCCTAAAAAACATTTCACGAGAAGGGTTTAATCGCGAGGCAGTGACACTCTCTGTATGAAAATGAAATTTTTAGAATTCCCTTAAACACTTTTCGCAGGAAGCTCTAAGTCGCGAGCTTCTCGCGAAACTGCCTCTGAACCAGTTTTTGTAAATTAACACAAAAAACATTTTGAATAAAAACTAAAAGCACGAAAGTATAAAATCACTTTCAGAAACATATAAAACACTCAAAAATCTTTTTGGGTTTGATCGGCAAGCACTTGAGCATACATATCACATTTGAACATGTACAACCACACAAATCAAATAAGCATTATTTGAACAAAGTCTTGTGTGTTGTGGGTGAGTATCAAAAGTGGAATAGTCCTTTGACCAGAGTGAAGCTTCAATGATCAATTCAATCAAGTCATACACAACTGGTACTCAGTCAAGTGATCTATCTCAATTATAGAAATGAACATATATGACATCCCACAAGAAAAATTATTACAAATCTTAGAAGCTTTTCATTTGGCTTCTGCACAAATCATAACATTTGATCCTTTTTAGACAATACATCTCTTTTTGAGATTGATGCTTGAAATTTTTGATTTTTCAATATTGAGAGTTAGCCTTTGGATTTTTGCGCACCATACATTTCAAAACATGTCGCTTTCCCTTTTTCCTAGTCAAATACTAGTATGTGCGACGGCTTTTGCATCTCATTATCTCTTTTTCATTTTGAGATTTACATTTGGTGAGCTCTTTAAGCAAAAACATAAAAATAAAGTGGGAAGAGATATAGGCACAAGTCTATGCAAGTATCAAGACCATCAAGACTATTGACCAATCATTCATAACAAGCTTGAAGATCTATTTACAACAATCACACATAGTTTTCAAGATTTCTCCCACAAAGATATATGTGCATACATAACAAGCTAAACTCATAAATGCACTACGCCATTAGTACGAAGGTACTAGGCCAATCTCACATGTGATATACACAACACAAGCGATCAAACTTTTTGAAGATTTTTCAATTTTTATGGATTTTTGAATTTTTTGAACACACTCAAAAACAAAATGAGCAAAGTAAGATCAACAAAAACAAGTATAAAACAAAACTTGTAAAAGAAACAAGGCATCATCTAACAGAACATGTGTAACCTAGAAAGCAAATTTGCAATAATGAACACAATGAGGTCACATGGGAGATAGAGTTCAAGGAATGATACCGACACCAATGGTCTTACGCAAAGATTCAAACCTCGGACCATTAAAAGGTTTAGTGAATATGTCTGCCTTTTGATTGTTAGTGTTGATAAACTCTAGACACACAGCCTTTTCCTCCACCAAGTCTCGAATGAAGTGATACCGGATCTCAATACGCTTTGATTTCGAATGTTGAATTGGATTTTTGGACAAATTTATAGCACTCGTGTTATCACAAAACACACACATAGTGTCTTGAGTAACCCCATAGTCATGTAAGAGCTTACTCATCCATAATAGTTGTGCACAACAACTCCCCGCTACAATATATCCAACTTCAGCCATTGAAAGAGAAACTGAATTTTGCTTTTTGCTCGTCCATGAGACCAAGTTATTTCCAAGATAAAAACAACCACCGGAAGTGCTTTTCCTATCATTAATGCATCTGGCCCAGTCAGCATCTGAATATCCAGCCAAGCACTCATTTGAGTCTTTTGAATACCAAATTCCATAATCAGATGTGCCATTGATATAGTGAATAATTCGCTTTACTGCCGTCAAGTGGGACTCTTTGGGAGCTGCCTGAAATTGTGCACATACCCCAACACTAAAAGCAATGTCTGGCCTACTTGCAGTGAGATAAAGAAGTTTGCCAATCATGCTTCAATAAAGTGTTGGGTCTACATCGACACCGGCTGCATCAAGGCTCAGTTTTGCCGAGGAACTCATGGGAGTGGAAGTATGTTTCTTAGAGCCTAGACCAAATCTTTTGACAAGATTATTGGCATATTTCTCTTGAGAAATGAATATTCCATCTTTCTGTTGTTTCACTCGAAGCCCTAGGAAGTAGTTTAACTCCTCCACCATGCTCATCTCAAATTCCCTTTTCATTTCTTCTGAAAATTCATGAGCTAGATGATTAATTGTGGATCCAAAAACAATATCATCCACATACACTTAAGCAACAAAGAAAGATTTCTCATCTCTTTTAACAAACAATGTTCGATCGGCTTGGCCTCTCTTGAAACCATGATCCAAAAGGTATGTGGTGAGGCGATCATACCAAGCTCTCAGTGCTTGCTTCAACCCATATAATGCTTTCTTCAACCTTAGCACATGATCCAGAAAATGTGGGTCTTGAAACCCCTTAGGTTGCTCAACAAACACTTCTTCATTTAGAAAACCATTCAAGAAGGCACTCTTCACATCCATTTGGTATAGCTTGAAGTTCATAATACACGCTATGGAGAGAAGAATTTGGATTGACTCTAGTCTTGCTACCGAAGCAAATGACTCATCAAAGTTTATGCCTTCAACTTTAGTATATCCTTGAGCCACCAATCTAGACTTGTTTCGGACAACTTCACCATCTTCATCGGTCTTGTTCTTGAAAATCCACTTGGTGCCAATTACGTGTGTATCCTTGGTCCTTGGAACCAACTCCCATACATCATTTCTAACAAATTGATGCAACTCTTGGTGCATGGACTCTACCCAATTCTCATCTTTTAGAGCTTCCTCTACTTTCTTGGGTTCAAATTGAGCAAGATAACAATTGTTCGTCACATGATTCACACATTTATTGAAAGCTCGAAATGTGTCAATATCCTTGAAATGATTCACAATTGTATTTATTGGACTCAAGAAATATAAAAAACTTGCTGAAATTTCTCTTGAAAAACTGAAAGAGTTTAAATGTTTGAATATGGACTTGGATGCTAAACTAGTTTTGTCTAACAAACATGTTGATGATCTTAAATGTGAAAATGAATCTCTTAAGATGCATGCCAAGTGTTTGATTGTTGAACCTGTTGCTAAAAAGGAAGATAATATATGTTGCAATCATGTTGTGGTGCCCGATTTTATGCCTAATGTGAGTTCTACCTCTAAAGACAAATCAGTGTACATTCCTCTACACAAAAGAAACCAAAAAGTGGAGAGAAAGGCTCTTAAGCCTAAGCCTCTATTTAGGTTCCATCCTAAGGAATTGAGTGGATCTAAGTTTGTTCCTAATTGCCACCATTGCGGTGTGATCGGTCACATAAGACCTTAATGCCCCATGTTGAAGAAAGAACAAAATCATGGTGCTAGATCCCTCCCTAAAAAGCCTAGTGGACCTAAACCCATTGCTTGTCACCATTGTGGTGCCTTTGGTCATCTAAGACCTCATTGTTCTAAGTTTCATGCTCTTAAAAGAATCAAAAGAAAAGAGAAACTTGAGCTTCTTGGAAGTTATGCTTTGCAAGCTAAACTGGATTTGGGGGAAAATGGTAAGTTGTTGAAGAAAGTTTTTGATGTTCTTACCTCCTTGTCTATGTGCATCTCTGGTTCTCATTCTTCCAACCCTCATCTCGCTTCTCATGAGACACTCATTCCAAACAATCGTTCCGTTTGGATGAGGAAGGGTTCCTATGGTTGAGCTTTTGCTCTTTTGGTCATTGATCTAATTCTTTCGATCTTTGTAGAACCCTTCATGCATTAAATGCTTCATTGTCATGCATTTGTGCATCATGCATCTCTTTATATGCATTGTTTCTGTTGTTTTTGCATTTGATCTTACTTTTATGCTTTTGTTTTTGTGTGTATAAAAAATCCAAAAACCGCATAAAAAGTGAAAAATTGAAAAAGTTTGATCGTATATGTTTGAGCAAATATCATATGTGAGTTTGGCCTAGTACCTTCGTACTAATGGCGTAGTGCATTTACGAGTTTAGCTTGTTATGTATGCATATATATCTTTGTGGGAGAAATCTTGAAAACTATGTGTAATTGTTGTAAATAGATCTTCAAGCTTGTCATGAATGATTAGTCAATAGTCTTGATGGTCTTGATACTTGCATAGACTTGTGCCTATATCTCTTCCCACTTTATATTTTATGTTTTTGCTTAAAGAGCTCAACAAATGAAAATCTCAAAATGAAAAAAGATAATGAGGTGCAAAAGCCGTCGCACATACTAGTATTTGACTAGGAAAAAGGGAAAGTGACATGTTTTGAAATGTATGGTGCCCAAAAAGCCAAAGGCTTATTCTCAATATTGAAATATCAAAAATTTCAGGCACCAATCTCAAAATAAGATGTATTTGTCCAAAAATGATCAAATGTTATGATCTATAAAGAAGCAAAATGAAAAGTTTCAAAGATTTTGTAATCATTTTTGTGGGAGGTCATATATGCTCATTTCTATAATTGAGATAGACCACTTGACTTAGTACTAGTTTTGTATGACTTGATTGAATTGATCATTGAAGCTTCACTCTAGTCTAAGGACTATTCCACATTTGATACTCACCCACAACACACAAGACTTAGTTCAATTAATACTTATCTCATTTGTGTGTTTGTACATGTTCAAATGTGATGTGTGTGTGCTCAACCATATGTGGATCAAACCAAAAAGATTTTTGTTCATTTTGTTTGCTTTTGGAAGTGATTTGTATCACCCTTGTTTTTCAAAGTTTTTTCAAATTGTTTTTGTATGAAAAACATGTTTTCTGGGTGTTTTCGTGACTTATTTCATGTATAAGCTCAGTCACGAGTTAAAGGCTCCAATTCTCAAGTTTTTCAGCTTTGGACAAAGAGTTTTGCGACTATTTCACGACTGTTTCGCGAGTAAAACTTACCAACGAAATACAAGTGAAATTTTCGCGGGAAGCTAACCAGCGAAATTACCAGGGAAAATTTCCAGAGCAGTTTTTAAAGGGCATTTTGTGGGTCTTTTGTTTTAAACTTCTCTCATCTTCTCCCAAACCCCTATTTTAATGCTTCAACATTAAAACCCAACTAATTTCAAGTGTTTTACATTCCATAAGCATCTCTAAGGTAATCTTTAACTCTTTTCATTGATTTTGATCCTTAGATTATGTTTTTGGGGGTTTTATGTTCATAGTTGGGATTTTCTTAAATGGGAGTTAGAAAACTTAATTTTTGTCAATCTTTTTTATTGGGCTTTGTTTTAAATGATGATTGGCATTGGATGTTGACCCCTTATGGCAAAAATAACATGTATTTAGTCAAGATTTGCATATGTTCATGCATTGTTTGACATACATGTGTAGTGTGTGCACTCTATGTGTTTGATAAAATGCTCAAATGGCATTTTCTCGTTGTTTTAGACTCTGATGAGTTCCAAACTTTGGGGATCACCATAATTATTCATGACTATCATGTTTTAATCATTGGTTGTGTGTTTTATACACTTTGCCTTGTAAGTGCTTGCTCATGCATTGGTCATGCATCTCATATGCGCACTAGATGCACCTTGCTGCACACACTCTAACACTTGATATGTTTTGCACTCACTCATGCTAGTTAAGTCTTTTTAGACACTTTTAGCACATATAACATGTTCTTGTGTCTATGTCATGTCTTGGTCTATACTTTGTTCCATCATCCTTAGCATGTCATGTTCTTTATACTTTGTAGCAATTTTTTTTTAGGTTGTTTTTGTCTTTCGTTTGAGCTTCATTTTCTCATTCATTTTGCACCCCTCATGCATCATCTTTTACCCTTGTTCATATCTTCTTTCTTTCCCTCCTTCCTCTTGATTCATTTGTCTATTCATGACAAAAATGGGGAGAGTTTATCGGAGAGTATACCGGTTTGTATCATCATTTCTATATGACTCGTGCACATTCTTAGGGGGAGTAATTCTACCTCGTGCACATTCGCAGGGGGAGAAGACATTCTTTTATGAGAAAACTTTGTTTTATTTGTTTTACTTTATGCTTGTTTTCTGGTTGCTTTATGGTACTTTGTGTTATGTTTAGTATCTACACTTTGTTGCTTTCATCGCATCGTGCTTATGTGTTGGACATGCATTTATCTTTATGCTATTATGCTTTATTGGTTGCATGTTCAGATGATCATTTGCTTTGCTATGTGATCATTGTGGTCATTTCCATATGACTGTTATGTGTTTGATCAAGTTGCTCATATGTTTCACAACATGTTTACTTGATCGCATTTTACTTGTTACATTATACTTGTCCTTTTATCACTTGATTTACCTTAAGGGTCTAATGCGTTTTGTGCAAGTGTTTCAGGTTACAGGTATACATGTTCCAAGTTCATCATAGGTTTTAGATTTAGGTGTGAATGAGTTTTTCCATTGTTCTCAAACTCACATTTAAGTCTAAAGTCTGTTATAAGGTGTTTTGTCACAAAATAGTCAAAATGGGAGATTGTAAAGTTGTGATTTACAACTATGTTTTATGTTGGCTTTATTCCATGAAAAAAAGTGTTATAATTGCTTTAATTTATTTCCTTGTATTTTGTGGGATTTTATTGTATTGGGTTTAGTATTAAGTTGGTGAAGACTCAAGCTTAATTGAAGATCAATGCATTTCACGACTAGATCGCGAGAAGTTTGCAAGAAGGGTTCCCACAAAAAAGGCATGTGAGGAGCACATGACTAGAAGCTGAAGAGTCGTGCCACGAGTGTCTCACAAGTAAAGCCTTCCCGCTAGGTAGTTGCGAAACATTCTACCTGGAGGATTTTTAAGTGTAACTTTCTTACCCTTCACCCATACTATATATACCTTCATTACCCACAAATGTAAAGGAGGTCATTCAAAGAGAAAAACCCTAGATAGGTTTTTTACAACACACACACCCATCTTTTAGAGAGAGAGCTACTCATCCTTAGTGAGAAATCATTGTAGCCTCTTCTCCTTCCCTCTCCTATTGTCATACCTTGAGAGGAGATTTGAACCCAAACACAACCCACACCTATTCAGAGTGTAGAGAATGTTTTGGAGCTTGGGAAGCTTTGGGGAATTGCCAAAAGAAGCCGGTGAGGCTTGGCCGATACAATCGGGCGTATTGCGGGATTCGAAAAGCTAGACAAGACACGGTTCCGAGAAGCCTTGTTGGAGTAGGAGCTTGGAGGGCTTAGGTGCATCGGGTAGATTAGGCTTGGAGGGTCTCTTGCTAACCCATGTATTGCAACTAATTTTCTAGTAGATCGATTACCACTTGGAGGGCAGCGAAGAGGTTTTTCACTGAGTTCTTCGATTTCCTCTTCGATAACACATCGGCATGTTATCTTGTGTTTACATCTCTCTTCCCTTACTCTTGTGCTTTACTTTTATAGTTTGTTGTTCATGTTTATGCACTAGAGTAGTATTGGTTGATTGCGCTTCATTTACTCTTGTTTCCGCACTTAGATAAGTTAGAGTAAAAGCAACCAAGCCGTAATCTTTTAATTGGGGGTCTAAACAAGCTCTTGTGTTTTAATACATTTTCGAGCTTTCAATGTGTGAATATTTCAGCAAGTTTAGGCTTAGTCCCTCACCATCATCATCAATATCCTTTTCTGAGATGGTGTCATCTATGACCACATTTATTGATTCCATCACCGTCTTAGTGCGCTTATTGTACACTTTATATGCTCGACTGTTTGTGGAGTATCCTAGGAATATCCCTTCATCACTCTTAGCATCAAATTTTTCAAGATTCTCCCTATCATAGAGAATGTAACACTTACTCCTAAATATTCGGAAATATTTCACCTTCGGCTTCTTTTCTCCCCAAATTTTATATGATGTCTTCTTTGTCCCTGCTCAGAAGTAAATTCTATTCCCAATGTGACATGATGTATTCACAACTTCAGCCTAAAATTTCTATGGAATGTTTTTGTTGAGTAACATGACTCTCGCCAACTCTTGAATCACCCGGTTCTTCCTTTCAACCACCCCATTCTGTTGTGGAGTCTTTGGAGCTAAAAATTCCTTCTTGATACCGTGCTCATTGCAAAAAGTTTCAAATTTTGCATTTTCAAATTCCTTCCCATGATCACTTCTGATTTTGACTATGGGAACTCCCTTTTTATTTTGTAGCCTCTTGCATAACCTTTCCATCTTCTCACATGCTTCCAACTTCCCTCTAAGGAATTCTACCCAAAAGTACCTTGAGAAATCATCAACTACCACCATAATATAGTGCTTTCCGCCCATGCTTTCAGTTCTTGTTGGACCCATTAGATCCACATGAAGTAACTCCAAAGGACGTGAAGTAGCAACTACATTTACCTTAGGATGGGCTGACTTTGTTTGTTTTCCCATTTGACATGGACCACAACCATTTTTCTCAATTTTTCCAAACTTTGGTAAACCAACCACTGCTTCAAGCTTTGAGACTTTTGCCACTTGCTTGTAATTAGCATGCCCAAGTCGTTGATTCCATAACTCCAAAAGGTTCACTCGAGCACTTTGACATGCTATACTTGGTTTGGGAATGACACCATAGCAATTGTCGGTGGTCCTAAGTCCCTTCAAAACTTGAACTCCCTCTTCATTTAGGATTAGACACCCTTTCTTTAAAAATTGGACTAAGAAGTCCTCATCACATATTTGAATGATGCTCAGCAGGTTCACTTTCAATCCTTTAATGTACAGCACATCAGTCAATAAGGGCAGTCCCGGAATATCAACAATTCCCTTTCCAAGAAATTGTGAGTGGCTACCATCTCCAAATGTCACAAAACCATCTTCCTTCTCTTTGAGAGTTTTGAACAAAGATTTATCTCCAGTCATATGCCTTGAACAACCGTGTCAAGATGCCACAAACATGAATTAAACACTTTCAATGCGGTATGAACAAAAAGACAAGCATGTGATAGGCATTCTTGACCATCAAAGCAAGACTCATCTTTCTTTACTTCATTCATGGATGAGTGAAGCTTTCTTTTCAAACCGTCAAGCTTATCACACAAATGTATTTTCCTTCTCTTATATTTATCAATCAAGGAATTCGACTCACACAAGCTATTATGAATATCATGATTTCTATGAACTAATGATTTCAGCATGTGTATAAAAATTCTAGCATGTTTCTTTAATTTGAATAACTATAAAAGCTCATTACTAGGACAATCTCCAAATATGCTCATAGAGTCATTATCACAAACACTTACCACACTTCATATTGGCCTTTGCCATAGCAAGCCAAGGGGTCTAGGATCACACTCAGGTAATAAAACCACAATGAGTGTACCTACTCTGATACCAATTGAATACTCTAAAATGTGTAAAAACACAAGAGCTATTTAGACCCCCAAATTAAAGTTACGGCTCGATTGATTTTACTCTAACTTATACTAAGTGCAGAATAGAGTAAATGTGAACGGATAAACAAATAAACTACTCTAACCCATAATCATTATAACATAGTAGTAAAATGAAAGGTAAAAGAGTAGGGAAGAAGAATGCAAACACAAGATAACACGCCGATGTGTTATCGAAGAGGAAACCGAAGAACTCGGTGAAAAACCTCTTCGCCGCCCTCCAAGCCGTAATTGATCTACTAGACAATCATTTGGGATACATGGGTTAGCAAGAGACCCTCCAAGCCTAATCTACCTGATGAACCTAAGCCCTCCAAGCTCCTACTCCAACAAGGCTTCTCGAAACCGGGTCTTGTCTAGCTCTCCAAATCCCGCAATACGCCCAATTGCATCCGCCAAAACCTGGCTTCTTCCAATGCTTCCCAGCAGCACCAAAACCTTACTTGACACTCTGAAAGGGTATGGTAAGTGTTTGGGCTATCAACCTCCCAATGGTATGGAAATGGAGTGGTAGGAGTTGAGGAAAATCCACAACCAATTATGTAGAAAAATATAGGTATAACAATCTCTAACTCTCAAGTTTTGTGGCTAGGGTTTTCTCCTAGAATCACTCCTCAACATCTATGGGTAATGTGGGTATAAATAGTGTAGGCATAGAAAGTGTGTATCAGAAATAACAGTCTGGCAAAATAGAATGTTTCGCGGGTATCTCACGGGAAGGCCTTACCTGCGAGACACTCGCGAAACACAACTGTCTCCATCCTGTCTTGACTCTTCACATTCCAGTCATGTGCAGGGCACATGTATCACTTCGCAAGATGCTTACTCGCGAGCTACCCGCGAAAACACTTCAATCTTCAATTTGCCTTGAGTCTTCACACACACTCTCTCTCTCTCTCTCACAACCCTTACAGATAAATCCCACATGAAATACGGGGTACAAAAGATTGAACATAATTACAATCAAATTTGGCACGGAATTAAAGCCAACAAAAACACATAATTGTAAATTACAACTTTACAAGCATTGTCTAATCCAGCCATAGCCTTCGTTATGATGGAGGGAGCTACATTCACAGGTTTGAAAGGTCGGTTTCCACTTGAAGGTATCATTGGCATTAGCCCAAATTGACTCACTACCCTTTCACTCCTATAAAAAGAAACACTTCTAAGACCCACAAGAAAAATGTGATCTCGATTTGGTGATCTAAGAAGTGGATAAGCACATTTCCACCAGTGACAATTCCAATGGATGTTTTGACCATACTTCCTACTCAAGAAATAGGTCCACTCATTTTCAGTCTAGCAACCAAATAATTGAAGCTTTCGCCCAACAAAATCTCCAGGACCATAAGTAGCTACAGTTGGCAGTGATAAAATGCCCATGTGGTCCATCAACCAAAGTTGCAACAGTAAGGGGCTGCCTTGAAAGATGTTGGTCTCTCCCCTAGATAAAGCGTCAAGACCATGAAATGTTTCCGCCAAAACCATGGGGATTAAACTTTTTTTTCTTTTTGACGTCATCAAGAAGATCAAAAATTCGAGCATCAACAAAGCCTTCTACTACACAACAAGAATTCACCAATCAAGCAGAAAGCATTTCAAAACTTTGGTCAACATTTGCCACTACTGCATGTCTAAACCTTTCAATAAGCCTTCTCATGTCCACCCAATAATTGTCCTGGATGAAAGGAAGGATAGCATCAAGAGGGAGGCCAAGTACTTTGGAAATAGTTTCCCTATGTTGTTGATGACAAGAAGGAATAGTAGGTGCAGCACGAGGTTCACAGTCTAGTATGGCTGTAAACTCTTCAATTGTAGGACAAAGTTCAGCCATCCTAAACCTGAAAATGTGGTCTTTGGAATCCCAAAATCCAACAGCAGCCTTGAGAAAGTTCCAATTTATCTTTGTTGTTCTCAAGGCCAAAAGTCCATCTAAGTGGAAGGCATTGAAGTTGAACTTAGAGACATTGTCCCAATGATCGATCCACTCACGAATTTGTTTCCTGGTAGAAAGAGAATCAAACCATAAATCATAAGAAGCAAGGAGGGTGCGAGCCATATTCTTGTCTCTTGACTAAAGAAATAAACTCTCTTTTTGAATGAATGTTGTTGTGATGATTTGTGAAAAAAATGTGCCTAAAGTGTTTAAAAACCCTAAAGAAGCCCACGTGAATGTTAACCTTGGTCCCTAGTGTTTTTGAGTTTGAAATAAGGTTCTTTTTCTGCCAAAAATCGCAAAAATCGTGAAACTGGAAATCACCTTCTTTTTTTTTTTTTTTAAAGTATTAGAAATGTCTAGTCCCATCCATCTCTTCCTTGGAACCATTCTTCATCAACATCAGCATTGACATATGGATCATGGTTATAGTAGTAGGGATCATCATATCCTATAAGAGGATTGGCCATTTCCCAATGATCTTCATGTGGCCATTGCTGTCTACAAACTTCTGGGTCCATTGGTACTATGTCAGGTAAGATTCCCTTGTTTAGGGATTCTGTCAATGTAAGAGCATGATAACAGGAGGCCCAAGATGTGTCCCGATGTGTGTGTAGAGTGCCATCTGGATTAGTGACCCAATGCATTTATGCCGGGTGGAAAATTCCTTCTGCACGAACATCATTTTTGGAATTAAGCTTGACAACTAAACTTGCCAAAGTCTTCCAAATCTTGGGTGTTCTGTGGTAGGATATTTTATCCATTCTCCATTATGGGCATCAATTTTTAGAATTTCAAACCAGAATTTATGAAAATATTTATTTCCATGTGGGAAGATATATCTGTAAAACTCTGGTTCAAAATGAAGACACAGGTAATACTCATTGAGTAAATACCATATGTAAAGGTAATGTGCAACCGTCCAATTGGTTATCCAAAAGCAAAAGGGGTTTTCCAAATTGACACTTTGACTGCTGAATAAGTTTAAACCGGCAAATTGACTGCTGAATAACTTAATAGCAAAAAAAAAAAAAAAAAAAAAAAAAAAAAAAAAAAGAAAGATGAAGAAGAAGAAAAGGGAATTTTCAAAAAACCCTTGAGGCTAGGGGCATTGGGCTTGTACCTTTTACGTTGCTTTCAAAAAAAAAAAATTTATCAATCAAAATTTTCAATTCCTTCAAAAATTCAAGATTTCCAAATCTTTCAAAAAAAATTCATCAATCAAACTTTTCAATTCCTTCAAAAATTTAATATTTCCAAATCTTTCAAAAAAAAATTCATCAATCAAAATTTTCAATTTCTTCAACAAATTCAAGATTTCCAAATTTTTCAAAAAAAAAAAAGGGAATTTTCAAAAATGCCTTGGGACTAGGGGCATTGTGCTCGTACTTCTTAGGTGGCCTTCAAAAAATTCATCAATCAAAATTTTCAATTCTTTCAATAAATTCAAGATTTCCAAATTTTTCAAAAAAAAAAAAAAAAAAAAGAAGGGAATTTTCAAAAAAGCCTTGGGACTGAGGGCATTGGGCTCGTACTTCTTAGGTTGCTTTCAAAATATATATATATATATATATATATATATATATATATATATATATATATATATATCATCAGTCAAAATTTTCAATTCCTTCAAAAAATTTGAGATTTCCAAATTTTTCAAAAAACAAAAAATCAAAAGTCCCAAAAGAAAAAAGAGAAATCTTCATTAAATTCTTCTTTAGGAACCAAGCACAGGAGGTTATGATCATCTTCCATATTCTTCAGTGGTGCAACATCAAGTCTACTATCCACACTCATCATTCATCAAGGCATGGAATATGTCCCAAACTAGGGGCATTCGTCAGGTATGCCAAATTCTTCTCAATGAATAACTCTGTTACTAATTGAAAATATTTATTTTGCAGGTACTAGGGTAAAAGGCCCACGCACATCGGTAGGAATAATGCCTTCCAAATCCTTGGACCTTTGGGAAGCATGTCCAAAATTTCAAATCCATCGAACCTCTGTGAAGCACGTGCCAAATTCATATCCTTAGACCAAAATTCAAATCCATCGGACCTCTGGGAAGCACGTCAAAACTTCAAATCCATCGGACCTCTAGGAAGCACGTCCAAAATTCAAATCCTTGGATCTCTGGGAAGCTTGTCCAAAATTCCAATCCTTGGACCTTTGGGAAGCACATCCAAACTTCAAATCCATTGGACCTCTGGGAAGCACATCCAAAATTCAAATCCTTGGACCTTTGGGAAGCATGTCCAAAATTCGAATCCATCGAACCTCTAGGAAGCACGTCCAAACTTCAAATCCATCAGACCTCTGGGAAGCACGTCCAAAATTCAAACCCTTGGACCTTTGGGAAGCACGTCCAAAATTCAAGATCGTTGGTCCTCTGGAAAGCACAATTGAAATCCTCGTTTTGTCGTGACCACTAGTAAGCATGTCTTGTACTCATTTTTTTCCAAAAAAAAAAGCTGCATGTATGAACTACGTTTAGTCCTGATCCTCTCACCAAGAGGTACGTAGGCAATCTCCCCTAAGATTCGGTCCACATTTTGATCCACAACATGACCGTCTGCATTTTTATCTACATGCATCATACATTCACCACGGTTAAATACTGATTACAAAGTTAGTTGTCTCTTTCATACATTGACATTCGCTTTTCAAGCTCTGCCAATGAGGGGCATTCTGTTGACACCCCATTTTGCAACCCGCATTTAACCTCACATGGAGGGTAAAAGGGTAATTTCACCTTGGAAATATGCATCTTGATTCTAGTTACTAGATCCTTAATCTCATTTCACCAAAATGATCTTGATGTTGTAATGATCAAAGGTCATAAGCCTTAATTGGACCATCAGATTGAAAGTTATCATCAAATCAAGTTTTAATGGCCAAGATGCACTATCACAAATTGAGTCCGACTATATGTGATTATGAACAATTGATTCCAATTTGTTATAATTATAATCTATTTGAGATTAATGATGTGTCATAATTTGATTGGTTAGGATTACATTTTATGGTAAGGTTGCACACACCTAATTAATTAGATAGATAAATATTGATTATTCAATGAGTAATTTGTGCAATTATCTTTTAATTAGGATGAATTTGGAACTAATTAATTCTGAAATGGGAGTGATTGGAGCCTATTAATGTTAATTGGGAACTAATTTGGGACCTATTAATGTTAATTGTGTTGAAATTATTTTCTAACAAATGACCTCTACTCACCATTTCCTTGATATCTCTCTGAATATTTTGAATCTATGAATGTATTTATTTTTTCCAAAAACTAGATATCTGGGGCTTCAATTTGAGCATAAGAACAAGACAATTCTGATTAGAATTGAGTAAGATATTATTTTTTGAAGTTAGCTCTACAGGCTGTTACAATAGCTGCAGGAAAACGGAATTTTACTTGCTCCTCACTACCACCAATCTCTACATTTAATGCACCTAATTTCAAAGGCTAAAATAAGGTCTAGGTTCATGATTCTTTGTCAACTCTCATTCAATGACCTTCCATTCATATTTTCTCCACCACTACTATATAAACCCCCCTCTCCTCCATTCCAAAGCACACAAAAGCTCCCTCTCTTGAGTTCTAGTGAAGTTGAGCAGTCTTGTCATATCTTGATCTTCTTGAGACTCAAGATATTGAGTGAGACTCATTCTTCCTCTCCTAACTCTTCTTTTACTCCACCCTTAGGATCTCTACCAAGAGTCTCCTCCTTCACCGTATAGATCTTGCATGAAGGTATAATCCCTTTCCCTAACTTTTTTTTTTTTTTTTTTTTTTGCCATGATGAGAATTTAGGATTAAAACATGATAGTAATTATTTAAATTCTCTTGAATATGTTTGAATGTCCTTAAATGTTCTTATGTGTTCTTCATATGTTCTTGGTTGTTCATCAAATGTTCATGCATAAAACTAGTTTTGATCTTAAATCCACATCAAAAACATGAAAAAGATGTTTGTTTAATAATTCTTTTAAATTCTTGAATCTAGGATATCACCATCTACACACATTCACTAGAATTTATTTTTCAATCCAAATGAAATGCTTAATAAATTGAATTAGAGTTTATCACATACACACACATTAAATTCAACATGCAAATTGATTGACATATTGGATGATATGATATGAATGTTGGCCACCATAGTCTAGAAGACTGATTTCACCGGGCAAGGTGGGTGCTTAACACCTTCCCACCTTGTAACATAGCCTCTGAGCTTAGATCAAGGGTTGATAGACCAATGCTTATCCTTGTAATTTTCAATTTCAAGATTATAACTAGGAAACAAAACCATATACTTTATCTTAAATTGTATCTAGGACCAAAGCCATGTAATTTCTTATGATCAATGTAAATTCAATTACAAATCAATAAAATAAGGAATTTTTAATTTTGGTTTTCTTATTTATTCCAATAATTAAATAAGTGGTGACTCCATTGTAAAACCCTTAATCTAAAGGGGAAAATATAACTAGTCGAACCTCCATTTTGAAAGGCAATAACACGACTCCACCCATTCACGTGGGTTTGGCCTAACATCTAAAAAATGAGGCCAGGGGCGCAGTCTCTCACACCTTGCAAGCTTTGCTAAAGACTAAGAGACAAGGCCTACTTCTGATTCCATGATGGAGAGGGAGCTTATCCGTCTTCGACATTCACTTGATAGACTCAGAGGGGTTGCCAAAGACCTGGGCTTTGATGTAGCCGGGTTACTTCGCACTCATGCTTATAATGACCCGATTCTCCATACTGGTTTTAGGAGATTGTGCCAGGCTGTGTCTGATCGCTTGGGCCATGTTTGACTTACTGGTGTTCTTTTCTGCTTATTTTGTTTATGTACATGAGCTATGTAGTTAGTATCCCACCATGTATGGAAAGGTCCTTCATAAATTGCTAGGCAATTGCGTAAGGCTTTCCTCTTTTTGTTTGAGTTCTTAAAGCGTAGTCTAGTCTGTTAGGCATACTTAGAAACTGAGAGATGGTGGAGAGAGATGTTTATGATGATATTTAGGAAATATTTATAAGATGAGATTTCATGTTTTGATACCAGAATGTATGAAAGAAATAGAATGGCACAATACAGGCATGTTAATAAATATGCAGGCAAATGCTTTGAAAATACAAGATCATACAAATAAGTAATAGATGTAAAATCCATGCATATCAATATCTTATTTTTCCAAGGATACTTCCTATTCTAGATGGATCTTTTCCTTTTCCCATTGAGGTGCATTTCCCATTGGTATAAGCCAAAACATCTTGAGCAAACTACCGGGTCATGGCAGTATTGTAGATAGAGAGCGATCTCAGAGGTGTCTTCATATCTTGTCTTGGACACTGTATCCATCTAAGCTTCTGATCTTGAGCAGAAATTCAAGCAGGCATAACTGACTGATTTTTCTTTTAAGATGTGACCGAACCAAAATGGCTGCCTATGTACCTCCACTAGGAAGGATCAGGTCATCATGTAGTTCAACTGACTTTTTGATTACCTTAATTTTTGCCTAGACCACCCTTTTGGGTTTTCAATCTAGCAGGCTCTCTCACACTCCTTCTTTTGCTCACCTTTTACGTAGACTGCCCTTTCAAATTTTCAATCTACCTTTTGTACTTTCTCACGCTATCTTTCTTTTGGCTCTCCTTTTGCATAGACCACCCTTTCGAGTTTTCAATCTACCATTTTACATTTTTTTTTTTTTTTGTTCTTTTTTTTTTTTTGGTTAACATAAAAATATGGAAATGAGGTGCACTGAGAGGCTCCTTCATGCAAAGTACTGTATGACGGCGTCAAAATTGGTGGGCATATTGAAGTCATGCCCGTCCACGTTGGCTAGAATCAAGGCTCCTCCAGAAAAGGCCTTCTTTACCACATATGGGCCCTCGTAAGTTGGGGCAAACTTTCCTTTGTGATTAGGCACGGCCTGGTTGTGCTTCTTCAAGACTAGATTGCCTTCTTCGAAGACCCTGGGTCTAACTTTCTTGTTCAATGCTCGCTCGACGCGGCATTGGTATAACTGTCTATGGCACATTGCGGTCATGTGCTTTTCATCTATCATGTTCAATTATTCATATCAGGAACAAACCCATTCAGCTTCTGACAACTCTGTCTGAGATAAAATTCTGAGAGAAGGGATCTCTACCTCTACGGGGAGGACGGCCTCCATGCCATATACTAATGAATACAGGGTCGCACCCGTGGAAGTACGAGCAGAAGTGCGATATGCACACAAAGCAAACGGCAAGTACTCGTGCCAATCCTTGTATATGTCTGTCATATTCACCAAGATTTTCTTTTGTTCTTGTTAGCAGCTTCCACTACACCATTCATCTGAGGGCGATAAGGAACCGAATTTCTATGCTTGATCTTGAACTGTTGGCAGAGTTGCTGGATCATTTTTCTATTTAGGTTCGCCCCATTATCTGTAATGAGCTCTCTTGACATGACATAGCGACAAATAATGTTCTGTTTCAGGAATCGGGCTATCACTTCTTGAGTGACGCTTTTGTATGAAGCGGCTTCTACCCACTTTGTGAAATAATCGATGGCCACTAAGATGTACTCGTGACCGTTTAAAGCTTTCGGAATCATGGGCCTAATGACATCCATACCCCAAGCTGAGAAGGGCCATGGTGCTGCTAAAGAGTGCAAAGGTTGAAGAGGAGCATTCTTCCTGTCTTGATAGGCATGGCAACGATGTCACATCCTTACATGTTTAATGCAATCACATTCCATGGTAAGCCAATAGTAACCGACTCTAATAATCTTGCGGGCCAACGGGGGTCCACTGGCATGAGCTCCAAGTAAGCCTTCATGCATCTCTTCCATTAGATAATTAGCCTCAGGGGCATCTACGCATCGAAGCAGGGTAGAATTGTGGTTCCTTTTGTACAGGACTTCTCCACTCAAGAAAAATTAGTAGGCCATGCGCCGGATAAACTTCTTTTCACTGTCCGTCGCACCGAACGGGTATTCACTGATCTTGACGTAAGCCTTGATATCATGGTACCATGGCTTTCTGTCGGCTTCAACTTTGACACTTATGCATTCTTCGATGTTCATGCAATAGGCTGGAACACCACAGATTTCTATGCGCAATTGCCGCATATCATCTCCTTCAGATAACTTGACCACACTAGCTAGGGTAGCCAAGGCGTCTGCAAATTAGTTGTGTGCTCGGGGCAATTAGGCAAATGTGATGTCTCAAAATTTTGGAATCAAGCGGCTAACGCATTTCTAATACGAAATCAACTTGGTGTCTTGAGCTTGCCATTTTCCTTCGATTTAGGAGATGATCAATAGGGAATCTCCAAAGACGCTCAAGTCATAGGCGCCGAACTCTAGGGCCACTTGCAGGCCAACTATGCACGCTTCATATTCTGTGACGCTATTGGTGTAATCAAAATTTAGTTTGACTAAAACAGGGATTTGCTGGCCCTTGGGGGAAACTAAGACTGCTCCCACTCTATTTCTAGTAGAATTGGCGATTCCATCAAAATAAAGCTTCCAACACCATGGTTCCACACTGTATGGTTCTAGTTGTAGTGCCATGACATCCTTATCAGGGAAGAGGGATTCTAAAAGTTCTGGATCATTCAGTAGCTGGTCCGCTAGGTAATCGGCTATGGCCTGGCCCTTGATGACTTTTCTTGTCACAAACACAATGTCGAACTCGGAGAGCAACATTTGCCAACGGGAGATCTTCCCTGTAAGAGCTGGCTTTTCAAAGATTTACTTAATGGGATCCATGCGAGAAATGAGCCATGTGGTGTAGTAGAGCATATATTGCAGCAATTTGTGCGAGGCCCACACTAAGGTGAAACACATCTTCTCAATGGCAATGTAGTTGATCTCACAACTGGTGAACTTCTTTCTTAAGTAGTAAATAGCCCTTTCTTTCTAGTCGGGCTCAGCCAATTGGCCTAACATGCAGCCCATGGAGGTTTCTTGTACTGCTAGGTAGAGGATCAATGGATATCCTAGCATCGGGGGAACCAAAATAAGAGGGATCAACAAATACTCCTTGATCTCCTCAAAGGCTGCTTGGCACTCATCTGTGCAATCTATCTTTGTGTCTTTCTTCAAAAGCTTAAACAATGGATCACATGTGGTAGTCAACTGCGCTATGAAGCGAGCTATGTAATTGATCTTTCTTAAGAAGCTATGAATCTGTTTCTCACTTTACGGTGTCGGCATGTCTCGGATAGCTTGGACTTTTGCTAGGTCCACTTTGATTCCTCTTTGGCTGACTATGAAGCCAAGTAGTTTCCCTGAACTAGCTCCAAAGACGCAATTGTTAGGGATTAGTCTCAATCTGTACTTGATAAGGAGCTTGAACAGCTTTCTTAAATCTATCAAATTATCCCTGGAAGTGCAGGATTTGGCAATCATATCGTCTACGTAGACTTCAATCTCTTTATGCATCATATCATGGAACAAGGTTACCATGGCTCACTGGTAAGTAGCACCAGCATTCTTTAAGTCGAATGGCATGACATCAAATGCATAGGTTCCCCAATGAGTGGTGAATACTATCTTGGCTTTGTCTTCTTCGGCCATCTTGATCTGATTATAACCCGAGAATCCATCCATAAAGGAGAAGAACATGTTGGTAGCAATATTAGCGATCAAGGTATCAATATGCGGCAATGGAAAGTTATCCTTGGGGCTGGCCCAGTTCAAATCCCTGTAGTCGATGCACATGCGTACTTTCCCATCTTTCTTAGGCACGGGAACAATGTTGGCAACCCAATCTGAGTAGGCTATCGCAGTAAGGAAATTGGCTTTCAACTGCTTTTCTACTTCTTCTTTGATCTTCAAAATGATCTCAACTTTCATCCTTCGAAAGGCTTGCCGCACTGGGAGGTATTCCTGTTTAACTGGAATTCTGTGCACAACAATCTTAGTATCTAACCCTGGTATATCTTGGTAGGACCAACCAAATATCTCTCTGAATTCCTTGAGTAGCGCTATGAGCTCAGGCTTCATGTCTTTAGGAAAGTTCACCCCAATCTTGATGGGTTTTTCATTCTCGCCTTCGTCGGCAAGGTTAACCACTTTTGTCTCTTCTATGTTGGGCTTGGACCCTTCGCTTTCTCTATTTATAGCTTCCAAAATATCATGAGGCAAACTCAAAATTTCCTCTAACCCTTCAATATCATAAACCAACTCTATTGTCTCATTCACGTCATCAGTATCTTCGTTATGACAACAGCACGATGTACCCGCTTAGGAATTAGAATAGATACTATAGAACAAAACATATACAGAGAAGCATAAGATAAGTTGCGCACACATATTCATAGGAAAGCAAATAAAGAGATAAATGCAAGGATTTCTTGAATAATACGCTGAATGATTTCATTAATGGATTATAGATAGGGGGATAACAAAGTTCATGCCTGATAATGATAAAAGGGAAATGTTTTTTTCTTTTTCTTTTTGGGAAATAAACTGGGGAAATGCAACCAAGGAATGCAGAAAATAGGAAATAAACATGCAAAACAAACTAGATATGCTATTCCAACTCTCTCGGGCAATTGGAGGACCCAACCACAAGATGATGGAATACTCCTTACTTAACCGATGCAACCACAAAGCAGGGCTTGATGGTCCAATGGCCTACTGTCTTGCCTGGCACACAGGGCCTAATAGTAGAAGTCAGATCATCCCCGGGAGATATGATGGCATTCACTGAGAATTCTTTAGGACATAAATGGATGAGACAAGCTAGATCTGATTCCTCCTCACGTGATTCCTATACCACTTCTGATTTGTTGACCTCGGCCAGAGCCGGAAAAGTGACCCTGATGTGGGGAATGGACATCCCCTGTCCAATGTACTTCCTTTTCTTTCCTCTGGAAGCCTAGAAAAGTTCTTCATCAGAGGGGTCGTAGCCTAGACCGAATCCTCCTTTGTTGTCTGGGAGTTTAATCAGAGAAGCATTCCTATGTCCTATGGCACCGAGGCCTTGGCCTAACTGATAGCCAAATTTGAGCATCTCTTTGGCAGCCATTAAAGTAGTTAAGGGCCATACTGATTCAAGTTCTGAAGCTTTCGAGATCATGGAGACTAGCTCGAAACTGTGAAAAGTTGCCTCCGGAAAGGCATTAACACCAATGTAGGGGATAGAAGTCTCCTTGAAGATGGTTAAGGACTCTTCAGCCATAATGGTGATCATTTGACCCTCAAAGGGAAACTTGAGTCTCTGATGAAGGGTAGAAGCAATTGCACCTGCCGCATGTAGCCAAGGCCTCCCTAGGAGCATATTATATGGGGAATCCACCTTGATGACTTGGAAGTTGACCATGAAAGACCTGGGGCCAATTCCAATCATTAACTTGATTCACCTTGCACCTCCCGGAGAATGCCATCAAAGGCTCTGATGATCATGGTGGTAGGGCAGATAAGAGAGGTATCCACATTCAAACGTTCTATAGTAGACATCAGGCAAACATTCAGGGCTAATCCATTATCAATTAGTACTCTGAAGACGATCATATCTTCACACTTTACCATAATGTGCATGGGCAAAGTATGCTCTCTACCTTCTGGTGGTAGCTCATCATCTGTAAAGGAAATCTAGTTGGTGGCCAACACCATTAAGACCATACCCTCAAAGGAAGATTCAGTGACACCTGTAGGAACACATGTTTCTTTCAAGACTTTCAAGAAAGCCTCACAGTGGACATCGGAGGATAGCAACAGTGCTAAGATAAAAATATGAGTTGGCAACTTGTTTAGCTGCTGAATCACACTGTATTCTGAGTTTCTGATAATTTTCAAAAATTCCTCGGCTTCTTCGATTGTGACCCTATTCCTGACGGGTTCGGCTGTACCCTTGCCAATCTCTTTCCTTCTCTTTTCTAACTCCTCGGGAGTATAGCAGCAGCCACTCCTAGTAAGCCTAGATAGACCTAAAGAGATATTAGAGCAAACCTCCTCTTTTCCAGTTCAAGTAGAGATCAAGGACACATCGTATTTCCAGGGGACACGATGGTTATCCTCATAAGGGAACGGCTTCGACATGCGAATGATAACACCCTCCTGAATTTGCAAATTGGGTGCTATAGAGAACATCTTCGGATGAATGACCACCGGACTTGGCAGAATGGCTTCAAGGGCTTTTGAGCAGGATACCCCAGAGATTCCTAAGGCAGGCTTCGGTAGAATAAGAGGATCAAAACCTCAGATAGAAAGAACAATAGCGGTTCCCTCCTGAACTAATGATGAAGTCGGCCCTGCGATCGCAGGCAATGCAAGAACTAGAGGAGTGAATCCCTCGATGGTTGGTAGGGTTTGCCCTTTTCCTGAATCTGATGACTCCAGATCCGCAGGTGATTCTATGATCTCCTCAATGACTACTGAAAAGGGAGGCACTGTAGTAACCTTACCAAGGCGTTTCAGTAAATATTTGTCCCAATCTTTCCTTAACCCAACTGATATAGCATTACAGCTAGTTCCTAACTGGGTAGCTAGAAGACATTGGTTGGCTGCCATGCAATCATCTCTTTGCACAATTTCCCTTTCAATCCAGATAATACCACGATTGGCTAGACTCTAAACCTGCACTTGGAGCAGGGCATGCCTGTCTCCACTATCGCAAAATGAGCAGATTCCCCAATCAAATCCTGGGCTTTCTACACCCTTCAGATCAAGGTGGCTCTCTTAGACCAAGGCTTGGAGCATGGCCTTCCATGGGAATGATGGTGAGGGGAAATCTGGAACCTTTTCTTCCACTGTGATGATGGCATTCACATTCCTTTTCGGATGGGGAGGCAAAGGGTTGGTAATGATGTTCAAGCGGCTACATTATCGAACTGTATCAACTTGTTGTCAATGAGGTCCTGGACACGATCTCTCAACTGGTAGCATTCTTCAAGGGTATGCTCTTCGGCCCCAAAATGGTGTTCACATTTCTTGGACGAATCAAAGCCGGGTAGGAGAAGACCTTCTCTGGGCCTTGCAAACATCAGGGTCACTAGCTTCCTTTCTAGCAGGTAAGTATAGAGATCTGCCATGGGCATGGGTAACAGAGTGTACTTCCGGCTTTCCCTCCTAAGGGGACGAGGTGGGTCTGGCCTCCCTCTCTGATTAAAGGCTTGGTTAGGTGGTTAAGTAGATTGAACTTGTTGCTGATAAGGTCTAGCACATCGGCTTCCTTAGTCTTACGGCCGGTCATTTTCTTAACTAGTTGTTTAACCATGGAACTCAAGGATTTGGGATCCACAATCCTCTTGCTCCTAATACCCTCATCAATACACTCCCCAATAAGGATGAGGCTGGCAAAATGAATGACTTGGGTGCTAATCATATTCTCATAGTAAGGAGGCTTAAAGTTGTCAATGAACCATTTGATCATCTCATTTTCCATTATGGGGGGTTGCACTTGTGCAGCTAGCACACGCCACCTCTGGGCATATTCTCGGAAAGATTCCCTACTCTTCTTCTCTATTCTCATAAGGACTATGCAGTCGGGAGCTATCTCGGTGTTGAACTTGTAGTATTCCAGGAAAGCGTTGGCCATTTCACTCCAGCTAGAGGTCTTTTCCAATCCCACATACCATGTGGCCGCAAGGCCGATCAAACTATCAAGGAAAACCTAGCGAAGCAAAGGGTGATTATCCCCATAGGGAGCCATCTTCCTATAGAACATGCGCAAGTGCGCGCATGGATCTCCTGTACCATCATACTTAACAAACTCTAGTGCCTTGAACTTAGGAGGCATAACGACTTGAGGGAAGTTGGTCAAATTGTCTAGATCAACATTTCCATGGGTACTGGAGCTCTCCATGATATGAAGTTTCTCAACTAGAGTTTCCACTTAACTCTTAACTTGGCCATACCCAGATTTGGGGGTCTTGTCCTTAAAAGGACTTGTTTCTTGGTCATTGCCCTGGGGTGGTATATTGTGGCCCTGATCCTGTCCTAGTGGGGGCTGATTTTCATTCTCGGTTCGGGGACCTCCCTGACTATGACTAGAGGAGTTCTATCCTCCTCCTATAACCAGTCTTTGCATCATACGCATCATTTCTGCCACTTGCTCCTTCAGAAGAGCAATTTCCTGAGCTTTTTCCTCATGGGGAGAAGTACCGCTAATAGACATCTCTCTTGCGCGAGACATAGTGACGATGGAATCACGACGTGGTGGTAGTTTAGACTGTTTCTTTTTAGCAATCTTTTATCCTTGGAAAAGAATAGGAGGTGAAAGAAACGGGGTGCATTTGACAATGTGGAAACACAACACCAAAATAAAGTTAGTTTATACCCTTGTTAATTAACATGCACCTACTATTTTTAGAAAAATTTGGCTTTTGCACCTTTGATCGGGTATTTTTCATGGTCAATTTCTATAATGATGCAAGATTAATGATACGGAAAGGACCCTTCTTTTGATTACATGCTTGTACCAGATTTGCTTTTACAAAGCTGGGTTACTCGGCTCCAACAGTAGGCCTTTTACAATACAGGTAAATGTGATTACGAGGAAAAGCTCGGCTTTTGACAATGTGGACTTCTCGGGAAAGCTCTTGGACACTTGGATCTCTTGGTAACTTAGACAGCATGGATCTCTTGGACCTTTGGATCTCTTTGAGGACTTTTTGGAAACTTGCACCTCTTGGCAATTTTTTTTTATTTTTCCTAGGAAAGCTCTTGGACTCTTGATGCTTTGGAATTATTGACAGCTTTTTGGCAGCATTTCCTCCTAGAGGGTTCGACTACTTGCCACAAATTTTATCTTTGCACAATTAGGTGACAAAACCAATTAGTGTATGCATAAGTGCCCTTGGAGGGTTGTAAACCCTTAGGGATGAGATATGATCTAGCATGTACAAGCAACGGGGTTGCTTTCCCTAGGGGTTTAATCATGGATGCTGTGCAAGCAGGATGGAAAGAACCTGGAGTAGAGAACAATTTCTTTAGCGCAAGCAAAAAGGGCGCACCTGTTACAAGACACTTTCCCCTAACATCTAGCCCTATAAGGGTATCCTTTCCTAGGCTTAGATGTTCACTCTTTGGGCTTTACCTTGTCCTCATGGGCTCTGGGCTTGATCTAGTCCTCACAGGTTTGACATAACTAGGCCAACTGTATGCAAAGGCTTAACTGGTAGGTTGTTCCTATCCTAGGGGGACTCAATCTCCATACCCCTCCCTTCATGGAAGTTTTGGGGCAGGAAGGATCAAGAAGGCCTTTTCAACTACTCCTATCCACCCACGAACCCAGAAATGCCTACAAAGTCAGCCCCAAATCTAACTATGGGTAACACTGCTGATGTTTATGTCTGGGCATCTGCAGATGGGGTGATGAAATCCCAAAGAAATGTGACTACGCCAGCAGTGCGAAGCCCCGATTCGACTCCAAAAAGGTGTATATTTCATGCAATCCTTAATGAAGGGGAAAGACTTTTCCCAAACACAGCAGATATATATATATATATATATATATGAAAGTAAATAAAGGTGTAGCGGAAATTAAATTTTGCTACCCTATGTTTGCATGTGAAGAAAAGCTGTAAAGCATGTGAGGAAAGCAGTAAAACATGTGAGGAAAGCTGTAAAGCCCCATGAAAATACCTCACACCCCTTTTTGGAAAACATTTTTGCTCTTTTGAAAATAGTCTACTAAGATATAGTAGAAGCATTTTTCAAAAAGGAAAGCCCCGGAGGCTAATGCCAATTTCCGTGTTTTTGAAAGCCAATGTCCAAAGATTATGGTTTTATCAAAAGTTCTAAAGGCTAAACTCTCATCGATCCCTAGTTAAGTCGCTAGTCTATCGACGCTCGGCCCAAAAACGGAGAACTGTCAGGCCTTCATTCGACCACCTGCCATGGCGACGCTCCCACACGCGCGGGGCCCGTTAGAGGCCCCTCTCGATGATGGCGTGGTTCGTGCAGAGCTTCGGGTGCTCTCTCTCTCTCTCTCTCTCTCTCTCTCTGTGTGGAGAAAGGTAGGTCTACCTTTGGAAGTTTGGCAGGAATCTTGGCCAAATTGTAAGGGAATTACCAAAGGAAAGTGAAGTCGCCACCAATCCTTGGGTTTTTCTAAGGTGTAATTGGTCACCTATTTCTAGTTGATTTTATTATCAATCCTAGGTTAAGAAAAATGGCATTTTTCCTAATCTAATGTAGATGGCAAAAAATCTTGATTCTTGAGTCCGGAAGTTTGGTTACGAGTGGGGAAGGTGTTAAGCACCCCACAACGCCTGTCCAAGGACAATCCTTTGTTTTGATAAAACATTAATTTTCAAAGATTGACAGTAAAAAACATGATTTTAGTATTGGCTTTCAGGGCATTGCTTGCATGGGGGCTTTGAGGTTTAGCTTTTGAATGGGTGTGGTCCCAATCTATGCTTTCCTAAGGCATTCGAGCAAAGTACCAGATTTCCACAGCGAAAATCTAGTGACATATCACCTTACTTTCACGGTGGAAATTAGGCATCGCTTTGCCTTAGGTGACATGGACTGTGACAATCACACCGAAAAGGGCGAGCAGGTATATATATACATATATCATGCACAATGCAAGCACATAGAGCAGGAAAGTAAATGCTTACATCCTTAGAGCATGGCCCAAGATATATGTGCAGGAAAGTAAACAAGGGTCGCCATACTCTAGAGATAAGGACGAATGGTACATGGCATGATATACCTAATACAACGCATCTAAGAGAGAAAGAAGGTAGGGAGGGAAGAAGGGGATTTAAAAAAGTACATAACCAAATGGGAGAGGCTAGACCCCTAAATCTACCGAACATAGCCGCTTGGCTTATGTCTACATGCTTGCATCTTCGCCCTTTTTGCTTGCACCTAAGAAATCGTGCCCTAGCTCCATCTGTCCTCGCTCCATGTGTGTACATGCAAAGGCAAAGACAAGAAACCAGCAGACAAGCAATGGAAGGAAAAGATGCAAAGAGCATATGAAAGAGGCATAAAGTAGATAAGCATGATAAGCATGTCAAGCAGAGAAACAAGAAAGCAAGCAAACAAGCGAGAAAGCAAAAAAAGGTGGTGTCCGCAAGGGACAAATGTAGGTTTGGATCGAATGTCCATAACTTCATTGTGTTGAAGCATGGACGACACACTAGCAAGAAAAACTCATGCATGGACATGTAAGCAAGCATGTAAAGGTGCATAGAAAGCCAACGGGTGGCACAAACAAGCATAGTAAGCATATCATTGCACGGAGCGAAAAAGGGGAAAGGTATGCACAAGGCAACCAGCATCATGGTGATGCATCCCAAATGGTTACATCCAAACGAGGCCTCACAGGCGTCAGATGTAACCATGCAACCACAAACCCGCTAAGGGTGTCAAGCATGGCAAAACCTAGAACTAAAGAGGCTAACATGGAAGATAATGCATAGAAGAAAGCAAACATAGACATGCAAATAAGGATGATCCAAACCCTTTGATATGGGCCAAGGTGTATGGACGATGACAAAGACCATAGGGTCTAGATTAGGTCCGAACCAATAGGCCAAAACACAAGAAAGAGAGACAAAAGCTACAAAAGGGCTACAATAGCACATGGCATGACAAACATAGCCTAGGTCTAAGCACACAAACATGGCATGGAGCGCACAAGCACATGGAGGATAGTATAAAGCATGTAGAGAACATAGATCCAAGCATATAGGCATGTGAAAACATAGGTCAAGATAAGTAGGCATAGAAACATACACATCAACATGTACAAGCCTAGCACATAAACATGGAAGAACATGAATCCAAGCATATAAGCATGTGAAGACAAGGATCTAACCATATAGCATGGAAATACACACATAAACACGTAGATCCAAGCAAGGCATAGCCAACAACATCATACAAGCATGTGAGCATGTAACCCTAACATCAACATAGAACAAAAAGAGGGACAAAGCATAGGAAAACATGGCATAAAACATAAAGCATGTAGGAAAGAAAAATAGACATGTAAAAAAGCGTAGAAACGTGTGGATCTAGCCAAACAACACATGGGAGAGATAGATTTAAGCATAGAAAGCATGGCATAAAGCATTAAGCCTGAAGAAAAGGCAAGAAGAGCAAGATAAATGCTAGAAAAATATTTAGAAAGTTAAGGGTGTGGATAGTAGCTAAAAAGCTACATCCACAACCCTAAACCCCAAACCCAAGAGGTAGAACCAAGGAAAAGAAGATTGGGTATAAGAACAATACCTTGTATTTTTGGTGAAAAAGGAAGAATCAAGGGGTTTTGATGTGTTTTTTGTGTGTTTTTTATATTTTGAAGAGAGGAAAAATGTGCAAAGAACGTCCAGGCAGAGAGCAAGACCCAAAAAAGCCTTATTTTCTTTGGTCTGAAGGTACCTAGGGCCTTTTATAGCCCTGGCGCGCTTTTCGAGGCGACGGCCCTTGTAGGGCCACTAACAACAGCCCTTCAAGGGCTGCCATTTTCAAATGGCCTCGGATCAGGTTGATCTTGAAACCTCTAGAAATATCTTGACTTCTTGTTTCTAAAAATGTATGGAACTTGAAAATCTAACGGTCGAATCAAAAGTTATGGCTTTCGGAAGTTAGTGGTGCATCGATCGGTGCATTATCCCGGTTTTCACAATATCTCGGCTGTTCTAACTCTGATTTCAACTCATGAATAGTCGTTGGAATGAGAATTTGATAATCTTCGCAATGCACTAGTTTCAACCTGTTCTAACCACCAGATCAAAATTAGCGTTTCTAGGGCCCGCCGAGAGTCAGCTTCAAGTTGACTTAGTCAAACTTGGTCAAAGTTACCAAAAATCTCCAAAAAGCGCGGGTTTGATATAAAACCATGAAAAAAGTTGTTTTGTGAGGATTTTGACTTTGTTTGACTTTCGGTCAACCTAGGGTTGACTAAGGGCGTTTTGGTCATTTTGGTTGAAAGAGGCACTATGAGTGCTCCAATGTCCGAACGGGTTACGCCACGTCATTCTAGATGTTCTCACGGCCCCATGGAGAGAAAATAATATTTTTGGATTTTTTGAGGTCTGGCACAAATCGAGGGTGGACAAAATATGGTATCAACACATATCTGATTTTTTTTCTCTCTACAAATCTTGATTTTCCTATTTACAAAACGGATCTGATTTTTTTCACATATAAATCAAAAACCAATTTTTTACTTTACTTCAAAACAGATCTGATATTTTTTATCAAAAAACCTTGTTCTTTTCACTTAACAAAAACAGATCTGATTTTTCTTTACAAAACTAATTTTTTTTTACATATATAAAAACAGATCTGGATTCTTTTTAATAAATCAAATCAAATTTTTTTTATCCACAAGAACAGATCTTATTTTTTTTCTAAAAAAAGAGGACACATTCATAGAATAGATTTATGCAAGTTAGTTTAGGGTTAAGTTTGTCATGTATGCAACATATCATGCATAAAGTGTATATTGGTCATGAGAGTCTAGAAGACCAAACTCTGTCTGGGTAGAATGGGTGCCTAACACCTTCTCATTTCGTAACCTTGCCTCTGAACTTAGTTTCTTTTGAATAGGTAGACCTATGCTTTGTCTTTATTTTTATTTTTGAGTAGATTGTAACTAGGACTCCAAGCCATGTAATTCTTTGGTAGATTGTAACTAGGACTCCAAGCCTTGTAATATCCAATCTATCAAGTTTGTATTTTTATTCAATTAA
This sequence comes from Quercus tomentella, assembly GCA_028535165.1. NCBI lineage: Eukaryota > Viridiplantae > Streptophyta > Magnoliopsida > Fagales > Fagaceae > Quercus > Quercus tomentella. The sequence continues at coordinate 31,566,775 of JAPQVY010000068.1, read as the reverse complement.
TGACAATAAAACTTTTTGGTCATGTAAAGTTGTATTTATTTTTTCTTATTTTTTTGTATAAAAAATAAGTGGCAACTCTACACCACTTACCCAAAAAGAGAGGTATCCTGGAAAAGCACATAAATCTCTTTTCTGAGAGCACCCTTTCTCCTAGGGAGTTTTTTTTTGCAGTCTCTCACATCGGGCTCTTCACAGTTTGCAATGCCCACTATTTTATCCATGCTTTTTCTTTAATATTTATTCACTAATTATGAATCATTCAAACTAGAGGTTGTATTGGACACGTGAACTTCCACTATTTTTTAGCTTATTTTCTTCTAATATTCTAAAATTTGACCACATTATTAGCCTCATTCACAATCCACATTTTATAAAATTATTGCAGACCAATCCAAACCAAAATTAGATGAGCTTTCTTTTCAAAACAATTAGATGATTTTTTATTTTTTTTTTACAGAAATATATAGTGTTAAAACAAAATCATTACATATGGATCATGCTTACTTTGTTTTCAGAGAAACCTATTACTATAAGCCTCAAAGCTATATACCCTTTATGTCTAGACTGGTACAGACCAGATTGAAGGATAGTAAATGTTTTCCACTTCCAATCAAGGAGTCTAGCAATGAGAAATACATCAACTTATCGCAGCAGCTAGGAAATATCAATTTAACAACATATGGCTTTATCAAAAGTTATTCTATAGTTGAGGAAGTGTTATCATTGACTTCATCATCACATCATGATGGGTAAGTTAACTAAATCAGAGTTGCCTAATGCCTAACACAACTCCTCCTATGAGTAGTCTGTAATTAAAGGAGATATTTGAAGCCAAAATAGACGAATTGAAAAACAAACCTAAACTCAAAAGCATTTTGCATTTACATGAAGGAACATCAATGTTTACCTCGAGTAAAAGTCCTATGACACCAAGTACAAGCCCTGCACCTCCAACAAACCCAATGTACTCACCAAATAACAAAGATGCAAGTATAGCCACTGTTAAAGATTGAGATCAATTATCTAATCATCAAGACTCAATTTCATGTTTAAACTAGCATTTCCATTGGTCAAGAAAGTCAACTTCAATGGCAGTAAATAACAATTCAACTATTTTTGTAATAAGTAAGAGTAATTATATTAATAAACAAATTAGGTTCCTATACTCAGACAATACAAACAATGCACTAATATATTAGGTTCCTATACTCAGACAATGCAAACAAGAAACCATGACCATAATAATAACAATGCACTAATATATTATCACATCCACCACAACACAAGTTACAGATCCACAAATAGCAAAATTACAATCACAAATTATAACTACAAATCAATAAAACATTTTCAGATTTAGCAAAAGACCCAATACACCAAAACACAAATATATAGATACTACATACTCCTTGGATTCTCTTGCCAATAACAGGGCACTTGGGTCCACTTGCCCTCTTCTTAGTGATCTAATACACCAACTTCCCACCTTAAAAATCCACACAAAAACACAACCCCATATCAAAAATACAAACTTAAACCTCAAAAATCCACAAACAAACATAAACCCATTTTAAAAAAATAAAAAAAATCAAACTAAAACACCAATTTCAGAACAAAAACAAAAACCCAATATAAAAATTTGAGATTTTTTAAGCAAAGTTCAATGGTTTTTACCAGGGGTCTTGACGACCCCTAATAAGTGCACTACTAACTAATAAGTTCATTTTTCACCTTGATGATGTTTCCCCACCCTTAGTTTTTATAATGAATAAGTGATATTATTGATCAACAAATGAAACTAGAAATATAAACACCAATTCTTAGTACGGGAAACTTGAGACTCCAACAGCACAGGGTCAGAAGTCAAACACCAACCCTTAACCTATTCTAGCACTCAAAACAAAGAAACAAATGTTCCACATAGTACATAAGACCCTATAACAATGTGAATTGGTAACTGCTTTGCAACTACCTGCACACAACCTCTCATAATCTTTGATCTGTTGCATTAGAGCCTCCTCTAACAAGATTCTTTCATTAAACACTGTAGCATTTCTCTAAATCCAAACATGATACATTGATGCTGCCCAAACTAGTTTACAAAGGAAGGATTTGAACCCTCTTTTCTGCAGATTAGTTAAGGGGAATTATTAAGAACTTTAGCCCAGGTGCATGTAACTTGGTTCACACCACACAAATGCAGTAGCTAAGACCAAATTGTGCATGCAAATGAACATTCAAAAAACAAATGGTCTCAGCATGCTTAGTGTCTTTCTACCCTATTATTTATTTTATTTTGGGCCAGTGGTGAAAAGTTTAATCACTTGTCTTTCTACCCTATTATTTACCATGATATTTTACGTTCTTTAAGGGGATTGAATCTGCTATTACATCAAAAAAGGCATGCTTAGTGTCCACTGCAAAAGAATTTATTCTAAATCATACGCAAGACAATAATAATTCGTAGTGGTGACGTCACAGCTACTCCAATTCATCACAAATTTGATCAAAAATAAAAAACTGACAAATTAAAAATTAGAACCACATTAAGCATGAAGCTTAGCTAAAGAACTTACCAAGCACTTGTAATTTGAACTCACAAACATTCTAGCTTTCAATCCCACATATAGTGAAATTTGAACTCTCCTTGACCATCCATTGAGCTGAACTCCCAATGCACCTGCAATCACATTGAAAGCACCCAATACACAAAACCACAAATTCAATTTTGACATAGCATTTCAAATTCAAGAACAAAAACCACAAAAGTTCAAAATCTTCCCAGTGAATAACAGAGTATGGCCAAATTCGAGTCTAAGAAAAAACAAACTTATCATAAATAAGTTTTTAAAACAACGAAATCGAGAGAAATAGAAAAAATACCTAATCGGAGGGAGAATAATAGAAAAATTGAGTTGAGAATCTGTTTGGTTGCCTAGAAAATAACAGGAAAATCAACCGCCAAGACCTATGAGAGAGTGAGAGCAAGAGAGAGGGAGCGATTGAATTCTGTTTGGTTGCCTAGAAAATAACAAGAAAATCAACCGCCAAGACCTATGAGAGAACAAGAGCGAGAACGAGATATAGAGCGAGAGAGAGGGAGCGATTGGATTCTGTTTGGTTGCTTAGAAAATAACAGGAAAATTAACCGCCAAGACCTATGAGAGAGTGATAGAGCGAGAGTGAGTGTGATAGAGAGAGGGTGATAGAGCGAGAGTGATAGAGAGAGAGAGGGAGCAATTGTAGAATAAAAATATTTAATAGTAAAATACCTATATAAGCTCTATGTTTTTATTTTCAACATTTATAACCCATTGATTAAAATATTTAATTTCTTTTTTCAACATTCATCCAACTGTTGATATAAATTATCCCTATTTAATCAGTTGGCATGTGAATTTCTCACCACTTATTTACCACTTATTTCAACAATTATGCCAATTGTGAAAATACATATGTGAATTGCTCCCCCTTATTTCAATAGTTATGCCAACTGTGGAAATACAAATGTGAATTTTCAACAGTTGAGTGCAAATGTAGAAATTAAAGGCTTTTATCAACATTTTTTAATGACTGTGAATACAAATATGTCACATATGTTGAAAAAGCTCATATTTGTTGTAGTGATTATCCTAGATAAAGTCATTTTTTGGTATATTTAGCTTTGAAAATATTTTGAGCCTCTGTTGTGAGTTAATGCGCATCCAAGATATCATGGCTACTTCATTTTCTTCCTACATGTGGGAGTTCATGAGCTTGCATAATATTCTGCCTACCAACTTAGATCTAACCTTCTTTTTCCACAGTATTAGCCGGAGATAGATGCAAATGTTATAGTGGGTAATGTTGTAAGTAATAGTGCGGATGCTGGATCTCCTTTATCCAAACAGGTATTATAATCCTATTCTTCTCTATCCCTCTCTTCCTTATATCCTTTCATTGCTCCCGTAATTAAAAAATGTGCAAAAGAACATTTAGTTAAACTTAATGATGCCATATTTATGTTGTATTTGTGTTTTCATATTTTTTGCAAACAATTAGTCAAGCACTGGGACTCCAAACTTGAACATCTAACAATATCTGTACTTAAATGATGCAATACTGGATGAATGTAGAGAAGCAAGGAGGGAACATCTTTTTTGTACTTTCCAGTTCCTTTGTATTTTGTGGTATAGTGTATAAGCATCTGTTGTATTACTGTCTTGTATTAACAACTTAGACAATTATGTAGTAGTACCCTACAGTATTTTCGTTTACTTATCCAAGTAGGATGTAGCCTGTTTAGTATGTGTTTAACATGTATTTGGTAAGGCTTATGTTTTGGTAGCTATTTAGTTGAAGTCGTTTCCGTCCTCAAATATAAACAAATAAACTACCTAAACATAAGTTAATTACCAACTGTCTTTTAACTATAATGGATAGATTGTATTAGAACTTTATAAAGGTTAATCTGGCTCTTAAGTCTTCTCTTGTATTTAAAGGTCTAAGTATGGTTCATGACTATATTGACCTAGCTTACGGATATGTACCCAACTGTGCAGAAATGGACATAAAGAACTAGGTAGTAAGACACCTTAAGTACCAATTATTGTATTCATAGCTCAAATTTAATTATTTTTCTGAAATATGAAAATTTTAAAAGCTTTTAGCAGTGAAATAAATGGTATAAATAACTTTTCATCAATGATGGGGGATCAAATAACTTTTCCTTAATGACAATTATTTTTTTTTTTTTAATACAAGATAGAATTTCTACTCTAGCCTAATCTAAGTGTATATGTGTGTGAAGCTCCCTCCTAGAGACTTAAACCCTGGCCCTTGCCATTACCCCATGCAATGTTTCTTCCTAGCAACAGGAAGTGAGAATAGATAGAGAATTAACCATAAACTCCCAAACCTGAATACACAACGGCCTTCATTTGATTACAATACTTCCTGTTACCTTCCGTCCACCTTAGCCTTCTGTTGTTGCTCATTTTAATGATTCTGCAGAATCCTAGGTCTTTAGCTTTGAGGATTGCCTCCACCAACGCTTCCTGTGCTGCCATGTATTGAGAATGTCTCCCACTGTTAGCTCCTCCTTTGAATAGAGTACCTCCATCCAGCTTAATGGCTTCAAAAGCAAAGCCGCACCTCTTTGATCTCCTATTCCTGTGTGCTGCCACCTTGATGAGAACTTGCCAATTCTGATTAGATACAGTTTGAAGTTGCTTTTGGCTTGCACTGATTTTCTGCTCGTGGTTTTGTTGGAAAGCTTCCTCGTACCTGCAAATGAGAGACTGAGAAGTGAGAACTACCTCTATTGGATTAGGTACCTTTCCTTGATGCAGAACCAGATTTCTATGATTCCAAATTGACCACAGGATGGTGAAAAGGGACTGCAGGTAAATTCTGTATTGCTCCAAATGTCTGCTTGTGGTTATGCAATGTAATAACCATTGTTTTGCTGTGTTGAGGTTTAGCTCAGAAGTTCTAATCTCAAGGATTGAACCATGCCAAACAGCTATTGCAAAAGGACAGTTTAAGAAAAGGTGGGATGTGGTTTCTTCGTCTTCATCACACATCAGGCATCTGTTAGACGCAGGGATACCTCTTCTATTTAGATTTACAAAGACAGGTATACTATTATGTAGGAATTTCCAGATAAATGTGAGAATTTTCAAAGGTAATTTGACTTTCCAAATCAACTTCCATACAGCTGGAGCTATATCAGACGCACTCTGAGATGTCCGGCTTGTGTGGTAATCAGTACATATGGGACCAAAAATGATTCAATTATTCACAATTGTCTGAGCGATAGTTTAATAATCAATGACTACTCCTAAATCAATACAAATGAGGGCAAAAATATTCCATGCAACCTACATATGGTCCATTGGTGTGCAAAATGTTTTCCACAATACAGCATGAATTCAATCTTCTTGTAATACCAATTGAAAATTTCACATTTTTCTAAAAAAAATTCTAATAAAACCCATCTATGGTCTTTCTGTACTTGTAAATTAGCATTTTCTTTTTGGGTCTAAGTTCTTGGCTACTACCTACTGCATATAACAAAATATTATATTAGATGTGCTTTCACACAAGTACATCATTCTCCAATAGTAAAACACATATTAAGACTAAAACATAGGTTAAGAGTTTTGTAGTTTAACGGTGCTATTTGATTCTCAATAAAACACTTGTTAAGAGTTTTGTTCTTCAATGATACTATTCAATTCTCTACTAGAACTGAATTTCGATTTGAATCTCCCTTGTGTGTAAAAAATATCAATAAAAAACCGCACACCCACCTACTATTTTATAATTACCTGCCATTCTGCCTATATTGGAATCTTGATGGGGTATATACAAGTGGATCTAGAGTATTTAGTTTGAAATTTGGAATAACTAATAAAACCAGATGCATGAAATGCGGTCTGGCCAACTGTGAATAAATCATAGTTACTGTACGGTACCAGGATCCCTAGACTTGTATGGGCCCTGAGCCCAAGCCCAACGTAGCGGCCCAATTGCCCGAAGTCCTTGAAACTGCCTTCGTGCAGGAGCAGAGTTCGGGTCACGGATCCTGGGAGGTGCTCGGCATGAGTGTTTCTTAACAAGCTCTTGAATCCCGTCCAGGGAGGTCACGAAATGGTCGGGGAACTGCATTGCCGAGCACAATTGACTAGGCTGGAACCAAGTTCCAAGGCCACAATTACTGCAACCCACCTTCACCTAAACACCCACTTAAAGCAAACGATATTGGACCTTCAATAGCACTATTGGCAGCTGCAATCATAATCCCTCCACTAACCTTGGCTATAAATAGCAAGAGTTTGGGAAGAAAAAGGGGTTCAGAAAAAAGGAGAGTAGAGTGAATATTGTATTGAGTCTCTCTGCCGAGAACGACCCTTAGTAGGAAATTCTAAAACCCACTTTACAAATAAATTGTTAGCCCAAGTGTATCCAGGCCCAACAGTCTCACTTCCGGAGCCTACAGTTACCATTACTCTGGTTCTCTACTAAGGCAAAACATTTCTTGGTAAAACCCCATTTTTGTTTCCCATGAAACACAGATAGTATATTGCATGTGCCATAAACTTGCTATCTACTAATAACAAGTCCTGCTTGATTCATTCAATGCCTTTGTGGAAAAGGACAGATTAATTTGGTTAACAGAGAGGAACGACTGACTATATATCCAATTAGAGGAACTAATTGGATATGACTGAAACTCTCTTGCCTTAGAATATGACTGAAACCCTCTCGCCTTCTCCATCTCTAGAATCCAAATTTCTGCAGAATTTCACAAAAAAGGAGGAGGAACTCCTTCCATCTTTAGACCAACCCATATCTGATCATAGAGACCCAACATTAAGTATCAACGAAAATGCATCCATAGAAAGCTAATCAACTATTGTCGATTCTAGCCCACCACCTACGAGCCAAAGGTTAACCCTTATATCCTTCAAGGAAGATCTCCTCCAAGACATGGCAGTGGACCTTGAGTTCTCTCATTCGGACTCAAGTGAAGATGTGGAAATGTCAAATAATGACTCCTCAGACACCAATCCATCACAGCAAGCCATTCCTTTACCCGCTCATGTGTGCGAAAAAATATATGCTCCATGGAGAAGCAGCAGCAGCATCATCGTTAAAGTGGTGGGTAAGTCTTTGGTTAGAAATCACTACATGCCCGCCTAACAGGTATTTGGAAACCAAAAGGTAACAACTCTATGATTGATTTGGGTTATGAATTTTTCCTTATTAAATTCTCACAAACTAGCGACTATAGAAAGCTCTAGAACAAGGACCATGGTTTGTAGGTGACAATTATCTTTCTGTTCATAAATGGGAACCTAAATTCCAAGCTACAAAAGCTAAAGTATCATCCTTGGCAGCTTGGATCAGGCCTCTGGAACTACCAATTGAATTCTTCCATCCGGATATCCTTCGTAGTATTGGGAATAAAATTGGAAAATTCATACGCATAGATAACATCACTACAAACATAGCTAGGGGTCATTTTGCACATCTCTGTGTTCAACTAGACATGGACAAACCAATTTGGAATCACGTAATCATAGGCAACTTCACTCAACATATCCAATATGAAAACCTTCCTACCCTCTGTTACACATGCGGAAAAATAGGCCACTCCTTAGACAAATGCACCAGCACTTCACCAAATCCAGAGAAAGGCCTGACTGAAACAACAACTAAACCACTAAGCCATTCCACTACCACAACTGACACTGTCCAACCCACAGAATTTGGCCCATGGATGGTGGTTACACGTAAACCAACAAAACCACGGGCTAACAGCAAGGGAAAACTAAACCGGATTACTCACAATGAATCCTCCATTACATGTAACACTGAACACCCCATGCATCATGATTCCACTATCACCTAAACTTGCACATGGGCCGTCAACTCAACCCACCCCTCCAGAGAACCAATTGCTAGCCAAGAGCGCAGAACACAGACAGAACAATTATACCTCTCTGCAGAATAGATTTTCAAACCTGGCAGAGGACACAGAAGAACTATTAGATACTGCAAACCCTAACTACAGTCCTTTGATGGATACTCCTTCTGATGCTTCCACCTCTGCTAACACCCACATACACGCGCCCTCTTCTTCCCCCACCAGTGACACTATTACATGCAAACCTTCTCCTATTTTAGGGACGCAGGATTCCCCCATTCACAACAATGCTCTTACCTAACTCTCCTCTTCACGACCTTAACCAAGATGGATCCGCAATTCAATCTCCCAAATTCCCTCGACTCTAACTCTCCACCATCTTCTCCTACCCACCACCACCAGCATACCAACTTCAGCAATCTCAACCCCAATGCACCACCTTCCAACCCAATTCACAAGTCCAACTTCCTAACTCCTTTCATGTCTCTGGTGCCTCTTCCCAATTCTCCTCAACCAATTCCTATCATTCAGAAAGCCCTTCACCCTGACACCCCGATTCGTTGGCAAGCACACACTCTCCCAGCCCGTACCAACATCATCAACCCACCTCAACAGGACTAGGCCAACCTCTTCCAACACCACTCTCTCCATCTCGTACCCGGAATCAACGTCCACGCCGTCATCCATCCAGGAGAGTCTCAGCTCCACCTCCCAGCAATTCAGCCAACCATGCAGACGCACGCAAGGCTTCTAGAGACGAAATTCTACCTTTTCCCATCCACAACATTCTGGCAAAGGAAGAGCTCATGTTCTCAATGGAAACTCAAGTCAACAAACTGGTTATTACTCATTTCTCCGCACAGTTAAAAACTTTTGCCATCACCGCAATATCTTGTCAAGGGCGAGTGATCTTGTCTCCTCAGTACAAGATTTATTTGGATCCCTTAAGTGCGATGCAGCCTTCTTTATCACCCTTCCCACAGGGGATAGTATGTCCCTCCACTTCTCAGACTCCAACTCAGACTCCCACCCCCAATCTTCAGCCATCATTAATGAAGATGGTGACGTGGAATGTTAGGGGTGCTGCTAATGATCGTTTCCGAATGAATGTGCAAGATCTTGTAAATGCCTACCACCCAGAGATTTTTGTTATTCTTGAACCCAAGATAGGTGGCTCTCATGCTGAACGTGTGATCAACCATGTGGGGCTTCCTCGCCACTCTCGTGTTGATCCCAATGGCATGTCAGGAGGAATATGGATTCTATAGGACGACCACCGTTGCAACCTTGACATTGTTCGTGCCTCTGAACAAACTGTGACCATGCTCGTCCGGGTAAATTCTCAATCTCCACCTTGGCTTTTTTCTGCTGTTTACACTTCTCCCACTCTGCACAAACGTCTTATTCTTTGGAATAATCTAGAAAAATATTACCTCTGACTTTATTTTGCCATAGTTGGTCATGGGAGACATTAATGAACTTTTAGATAACGTAGACAAACTAGGGGGCCGACCTCTTATTTCTTCACGTGTCCAAGCTTTTAACACCTGTCTAAATAATTGTGGCCTTTTTGATCTGGCCTCAAGTGGCCCAAATTGTACTGGGACCGATAAAAAATAGGATTGGAAGAGACACATTAGGGAAAAGTTAGACACAGCCTTTTGTAACTCAAATTGGCAACTCTTACATCCCAAAGCTCATTGCCTCACTCTTCCTGGACTTCACTCTGACCATCACCCAATTATTGTATCTACGGCAAGGTGGGAACCACATAGTACTTACAAACAATTCCTTTTTCAGCCCAAAATTTTAGCCAGGGCATGCACATCATCAACCTCCCTTATTGGAACCATTTCACTCTTGTGCATATTGACCTTCAAACCTGTTATCGCCTGAAAACTAAGTAACAACAACCGAATATGAAGAATTTGCTCCACATCTGCATCACAAAATAGGATAGTATTGTCTGCAAACAATAGACGAATGCTTCCCCAACCAATTCCACCAGCCAAAAAGCAAATCTGGGATCGATCTAGGTATAACCCAAGACAAACCAAAAGTTGTTAAGGCAAAGCTCCATAACCGATGAGCCATATCACAATGAAGAAGTAAGTGATCTACCGTCTCTCCACAATGTCGGCACATAATGCACCAGTCTACAAAATCCAATCTCCTCAATCTCAAGTTATCACCAGCTAGGATCTTATTCCAAGCTACACACCAAATAAAAAAAGAAACCCGTCTAGGTGCCTTTACTCTCCATATACCTTTTCAAGGAAAGACAATAGAGGGAGAATCCCGCAATTTGTTATAATACGACCGGATGTCAAACTCCCCATTAGGTTTCAACTTCCATCTCATCCGGTCTCCAACATCCAATGGAGGAGTATTAACTCCCAATATACGAAGAAAATGCAGCCCTTCATCCATCTCCCAATCATTAAGTTCTTGAATAAAACGAACATCCCAAATTCTTCTATCCTCCGTCCCCTGCCTTGACAAAGAAGCTTCTACAGATGCCTCCTTATCAATGGCAATACCATACAGCCTTGGGAAAGCCAATTGGAAAGGATGATCCCTATACCACCCATCCTGCCAAAATCTCACTCTATTCCCCAACCCAATAACAAATTGACAATTTTTGCTAAAATCCTCCCATCCCATACTAATACCTCTCCACAAACCACACTCATGAACTCTCCTACCTAGCTTTGAGGTCCATCCCCCCCATTTTTCCCCATATTTTGAAACTACCCCAATATTTTGAAACTACCACCCTCCTTCATAACCGATCCTCTTCCTTCCCAAACCGCCACAACCATTTCCCCAATAAGGCCATATTGAAAGTAGTAAGTTTTCTTATCCCCAAGCCACCGTTAGCTATAGGCGCACAAACTTTATCCCATCCTACCAGATGAGTCTTGCTATCACCCCATAAAAAATCCCTTTGCAACTTTTTAATTTTATTAGCCACATAAGTAGGAATGGTGAATAGAGATAAAAAATAGGTAGGAAGACTAGATAACGTACTCTTGAGTAACATCAATCAACCCCCTTTAGACAAATGCTTCTTCCACCCGGCTAATTTCCGCTCAATTTTTTCCAAAATGAGATTCCAAATTGAAGGGGAGTTATGCAAAGCCCCCAACGGCATGCCAAGATAAGACATAGGCAAAGTTCCAACTCTACAGCCCAAAATTTCAGCCAAGGCATGCACATCATCAACCTCCCCTATTGGAACCATTTCACTCTTGTGCACATTGACCTTCAAACTTGTTACTGCCTGAAAACTAAGTAACAACAACCAAATATGAAGAATTTGCTCCATATTTGCATCACAAAATAGGATAGTATCGTCTACAAACAATAGATGTGAAACACTTCCCCACCACCCCTCCTACACTCAACTTAACCACGGATCAAGCCAATTCCCTCCACTTTTCTCAACATCCTACTGAACACCTCAATCAAAATCAAAAACAGCATAGGAGATAACGGATCCCCTTGTCTTAAATCCCTTGAACTACCAAAAAAATTAGCTGGAGGCCCATTAATCAAAACAGAGAACTGAACTGTAGATATACAAGTACGGATCCACTTACACCACTTCACTCCAAAACCCATTCTATTCAACAAATCTAGCAAAGCCTCCCAATTCACATGATCATAGGCCTTCTCAATATCAAGTTTACAAATGACTCCACAAGCGCTACTCTTCCCTCGGCTATCCACACACTCATTCGCAATAAGAACCAAGTCAAGGATTTGTCTCCCACCCACAAAGCTATTCTGAGTCTCAAAGATCAACTGATCTAAAACCACTCTCAAAAGATTTGCCAAAACCTTAGCCAAGATTTTATACAAACTCCCCACCAAGCTAATAGGCCGGAAATATCTAATATTAGAGGCATCATTCATTTTAGGAATTAGAGCAATGAAGGTAGTATTAAGGGATTTTTCAAACTTACAATGATGAAAAAACTCTTCAAAGACTGCTAAGACGTCTTTCTCCACTACTATCTCCATCTTATGGAATGGCAAAGCAAGTTCACCCTTTAAACCATCTTGTGGTATTAGACAAGGAGACCCCTTATCACCTTATTTATTTATCCTTTGTCTAAATCAGTTATCCTTGACTCTTGATCAAGCTCTTCATCCTAAACAGCTAAAACCTATTAGAGTTGGTAGACATCATGTCCTCTTTAATCATGTTTTATTTGCTGATGACATTTTTCTTTTCTCTCATGCCACCATTCCTGATTGCAACACCATCCTAAATATTTTTCATAACTTTGTAACATCTTGGGTCAGGTTCGTAGTAAAGAAAAATAAAAAATCTTTTTTTCCAAGAACACACCAGCATAGGTGCAACAAACCATTGCCACTCATCTTCAAATGCCAATAGTTACAGACTTAGGAAAATATTTAGGGATGCCTCTGCTTATGACTAGGAAAACAAATAATGCCTTCACCACTCTAGTTGATAATATCAACAACAAAATTCTTCATTGGCAATCCAAAATTTTGTCCAAAGCAGGTAGACTACGCTCATCAAATCTATCCTATCACCACTAGCCTATTACCAGATGCAAACTACTATTCTCCCAAGAGGAGTTTCTGATCTTATAGACAAGTCAATTCGTAACTTTCTTTTGGGGGATACACCAACACGAAAAACATGTGCATCTTCTTGCCTAGGAAACAGTAACCAAAACTAAAAGTTCTGGGGGCTTGGGTATTAGAGATACAAAATATAGTAATGATGCTTTACTTATCAACCAAGCGTGGCGCTTATGGAAAAACTCAAATAGCCTTTGGACAAAATTTCTAAAGCATAAACACTTCCATAATACTAAATTTCTTCTATCCAATTCCACAACAGGTTCCCACTAATGGAAAGCCCTCCTTAAAGGAAGAGAGTTACTAACCCAAGGGCTTAAATGGATTGTAGGAAATGGCCAAAATATTAAATTCTGGACTGACCATTGGATCACACTAGGTCCAGTTTGTAGCCTCATCCAAGGACCTCTTTTGCAGCATGAGCTTGAAAGTACTGTCTCAAATTTTATTACTACTAATCACCAATGGGATTTATCCCTTGCTAGCATAATATTACCCTAAGAAATTACCCAATTCATTCAAGCTATACCTTTATCATATAATAACTCCAACTCTTCCCAAGACCAACAAATATGGAATTTGCATTCAGGTATTTGCTCAATAAAATCTGCTTATCATCTAGTCCAAAATCTGAATACCAAGGATATGAGAAATAGAGCTGAATCTTGGACATGGATTTGGAACCTTAAACTACCTCCCAAGATCACGATATTTATATGGAAATGTGCTCATAATAGAATTCCTACAAGAGCCATCCTCTTCCCTCACCTAAACTCTACCAACCAATCTTGTCCACATTGCAATGCGTGTGAAAGGCCCATCCACACTCTTAGGGATTGTATCTTTGCTCGAAATATTTGGCTTTCATTTCCTTCCCAATTCCTTATTCATAACTTCTTCTTACTTCCTATCAATCTCTGGTGGAAACTAAATTCTCGCTCCACAACTGTTACAAACTACATGGAATACAATATTTGCTTTCACCATCTGGTCTATTTGGCTAGGATGCAACTCCTTGGTGTTTAATAATCAAGATATACCTCACCAAATCATTAAGAAAAAAGCACCATCCCACGCTACAAAATTCTACTTCCTAAGCTCTGTTCCTACCAACTTCGCACAGAACTCAACGAGGATCCTATTCTCCTGGACTCCTACTCCAAGCCCTTATATTTCCATTAACACGGATGGCAACTCCGAAGGTAATCCGGGAAATTCTAGTGCTAGGGGGTTAGCTCGTAAGCATGACGGAAACTGGTTGTGGGGTTTCTCATTACATTTAGGAAATACAAACAACACAATGGCAGAACTTTGGGCCATTCGTGAGACTTTAATGCGTAGACAGCCTCTTTGCTTTCGTCTTGACTATCAGCGTAGCCACTCACATCATCTTGCAACAACCCCCGGCGTGTAAGCTTCGTCATTGTACTATTCTCATCTCAGCTTCTTGTGGGCTAGAGCATCAAGATTACTCTGCTATCTCATCTTATCTAGAGAATTCTATCTGCTCCCGGCGACATGCGACATTTGGTGTTGCCATATCTACTCCACCGGTGCTTTGAGATCCCACCAAAGTCCTTGTGATTATCATCATAGTCTCATCGACAGTGCTCGTGCATCTTCTTTGAACCACGAATGGTCTTCTCATGGCGGTGGCATAATCGACGTCGCTTTAATTCTCCATTGCGTCAATGTCCAGAACGAGTCTTTGTGTTATGATCATCTCGTCTTAGCGTCCAAAGGATTCGAGCATCGGCGGTCCTTTCACTATCTCTGAACAACGGGTGCATAAGCTTCATTTGTGTATCCTTCTCACTTCCTTTGTTTTACGGCTATCAGTGTGTGAGTCTCGTCCTTGTATCCATCTCACTGCCTTCATCTTGCGACTATTTGGTGTGTAAGCCCCGTCTGCGTAGTCATCTTCGCCTCGCAACTGTTGGTAATCCTCTCCAAGCTATGACGTACTGAAGTCGCGTGTTTCCATGTTGATTCTTTGTATTTGCAAAGTTAAAGGAGGAGTTGTGCTGTCCTTGAAGCTCCAAAAGCAGTCGGCTTGTGTTGATCTGCATTCACCCAAGGTGGACACTCTATAGACAGGCACCGGATTTCTTGTTCATTTGCTTCTACGTTGTTCCACTACTGTGGCCTTTATCCATGGGCAGCGCCATGTATAGTTCAAGGGGTTCAAATGAACCCCTTGAGCTAGCAATTTTATATATATAATATTTTATTTTTTTATTTCACCCTCCTAAATAAAAATTTGAACACTCTAACTCTAAATTTTTTTTAAACCCACTTGAAATAAGTTTAATTATGATCACCTTAACAATATTTTGATCTTTTTAAATACAAAAAAAAAAAAAAAAAAAAAAAAAAAAAAAAACACACGCCTAACAATCCAATTTTATATAAAATCTAGGAGAAATAGTAACCCCAACAACAAAGTAAATTTTTTTTTCATCTAAAATTGTTTTAAAAAGCCCATTTAGAATTAATAAATTTGAAATAAACTAAATGGAAAATTCATAGTTTACATTGTACTATCTTTGTAATATTTACATTGTTTCTAAACAAATGTGTACAATATTGTATAGTTTTTGCAAATGTGTATAGTATAATTATCTATAATATAAATCTTACATTGATAGTGTAATGTAAATATATAATCGTCATAAACTAATAAATAAAAGTATTTTAAGCAGTAATAACTAAAATTCACTTAACAACAACAGTTAACATGTTCATTGTATTAAAAAAAAAAATGTCAAATGAACCTATAGTTTATTTTTTATTCTATTACTAGTGTGTACTATAGACAAATTTGTAATAAGAAAGCCATTTAGACCATAAGATTCATATTTTACCTATAATGTATCTTCTTACTAACCCTCTTAGAAAAAAATCCTAGAGCCGCCACTGCTTTTATCACCAAGGATGCATGTGATAACCTAGGAGCACTGAACACATAGCCCAAAGCCTTAGCACCACACGGACACATGGCTTCCAAATTTACTAATCCAAAGCCACACCTAATAATTAGAAGTTAAGAATGCATGGCTTTTACATTTAGATGGTGGGCACGTGTATAGTTTGATGTGAAAAGTCATTTGGAACTAGTCAACATGCTTGACTATGAATGCTCGCCTTGACTTGGATCGTAACCTCTACAAGCTTGATTATTTTCAAGTGGTTGCGATCAAGTACATTCCAACATGGCTATCTTTTTCAACTCATCAAAAGACTCTTAAGAAGCAAATCCCTCGCTCTCTTGAGTTCTACGGACCAACCTGCGGAGAAGAGAGTTGTTCGGCTAGCTTGCTCCTTCGACATCATCGGCATGACCAATGGCTAATCTGAAACTAGACTTTGGCTGTGCACTTGCCCTTGGTATACTCACGTAGTGATTTGATTTGAATTTTTTAAATGTATTTGTGATTGAACTTGATAAAGAATACTAAGTTGCCTACGAACCCGAAAAGGGATCAAGTCATTACGTAGTTCAATTTTTTTTCTTTTTTTGTCTTTTAACTTTTGCTTAAATTGCCTTTTATTTTTTTCAAGGTTTTCAACTTAGCCAACTTCATTTTTTTTTTTTTCTTCTAAATTTCACGAACACCTTTAAGGGTAATGGAAAGACATCAAATACTTTTCAAATGTCGAGGTGGGCAGTTTAGTCTCTTACCAAGGAGCACTTCATGTTTTCAAACTTAGTGACACTTTGCCTTTACGGGACTAACCATTTACCCATTTTTGTCAACTATTTGGTAGGTACCATTGTTGTAAACTTCTTGGACAACATATGGACCACCCCATTTCGATGTAGACTTCTTGGACAACATATGAATGGCCGTCGTGTTGCAAGTACCAAATCTCCTACTTGAGAAGGATATGGATGAGCTCTTTTGTTGAATGCTTTGGAAATTTGATCTTGGGGATTTTCGTCGCATGCTTTCAACTCTTCAATTCTCAAGCCATCATTCATCACCTTGAAGTAACTTTTGGGGAAAAAGTCATGAAGGGTGATTGGAGAGTTGCTCATTTGTTGCAACAATTTGTTGTCATGAACTTCTTTGCTTGGATTCCTTATCACCTTTTCGTGAGGCCCTCTAGAATTGCTCTTTCAATATTGCTTTTCTGCGTGGATTATTTATGACTTTGAGTTGCATTTCTTCCTAGATTTCTTTCAAGTTACAAGAGCCCAACTCTCATCTTCATTCATTGGCTTGCCTTTTATTTTAGCTTCATTCAATGGGCCTGAGCATGGGATGTGAAATGGTTCAATTCTTCCAATTGAATATGCTTGTCAGATGCCCCCAGTGTTGAAGCTAAAGGTGACCATGTCTTTGGTGGAGTTTGTGACTTTATTAGAGCTAGGGATGTAGTGGTGAACGCGGTATAGTTCGACTCAACCATTTCATCCAAGTCTAAGAGGATTTTACCCTCCTTTGCAAGCCTTATGATGATATCTAAAGAACAAAACATTTCTCCACTAGGTGACCTACAACTTGATGGTATTTGCAGTACTTTGGATCATTGGTATGGTGCGTCCCATTTCTTCGGGTTGTTTGCATTCTGGTAGCTTAATTATCTTCTTTTCAAGGAGGTCATTAAGCATTCCTGAAACATCAGACTCTGGAAAAGGATATGTCTTTTCTTCCATCTCTTTTAGGGTGGGTCAACGCCTTTCCTTTTCTTGTGGTAGACTTGTGTTCTTCTTGTAATGAATAGGCTCTGTGGTGATGGCGAGAGACTCCTCAACAGTAGACTTGGAGAACTTGCCACCTCTCTTTGTATCTTTATCAACGGGTAGGCCTTTTTCTCCATGTCTAGACAAGCTAAGCTCCATGTCATGTGCCCAAGTAGCAAGTTCTTCAAAGGTGAGAGGCTTGATCCCTTAGAGGATGTAAAGTAGTCCCCAATGCATACCTTGGATGCACATTGCCACCCCAAATGCTTCTGAAAGATGATCTTTCCAATCAAGGCTTAAGAAACACCAACGGTTAATGTAGTCAACGACAGGTTCATCCTTCTATTGCCTCAAGTTTGTTAGTTCCATCATTCTCACTATGTGACAAGTACTGTGATAGCGATTCAAAAACTCTCTTTCCATTTGCTCCCAGCTGTCAATGGACTCGGGCTCAAGATCAGTGTAACAATCGAAGGCATTCCCTCGAAGGGAGTGGACAAACTATTTCACAAGGAAATCTCCTTTTGTGCCAGCATTGTTACAAGTTTCGATGAAGTGGGCAATGTGTTGTTTGGAATTTCCCTCCCAGTCAAACTATTGAAACTTAGAAGGTTGATAACCTATAGGCATTTGTAAGTTGTCAACCCTCTTTGTGTATGGCTTTGAGTACATAAGAAAACTCTGAGGTGCACCACTATATTGAGCTCGAATAGTATTTGCTATCATGTTTTGCAATTGCTAGACTGATAGAGAAGCGATGAAGGTGGAGCTCCCTTGTTTGTTGTCTCCATTCTTTGGAGAAGATGTATGAGCCCCTTGCGACATATGATAATGAGTTTGAGATTAGCCATTGCTAGACTCTCCTCGACTCTGAACCTCAAGCTTGTTCATAAGGGTGGCGATTTGAAGGTCTTTCTCCTCCACAGTCTTGGTAAGTTTAGCGATGGCACGTCCCAATTCAGCAATCTTTTCATCAACGGTAGCAGTCTCCGTCATCATGGCCAACATGAATATCGTATTAGATGAGCTTCCCGAGAAGATTGAAGAGGTAACCTTTTGAGGGGATCCTAGGGAAGGATCTGACTGTGAAGCAATGCTTGACTTAGTTTTTAATGCAGAGTAGGAAGATTTGCCCCCTATCACTAAGTCCTCTAGAATGAATGTTGAATTTTCCCTCTCAATGATGGTGTGCTTTCCTGCCCCTAAAATGCTCAAGGTGATGAATGTCTTTGGTTGAGTTGAGGCACTGACGAGCTTGGTCACAGGAGATTTCCCATCGGCTTCTTGTGATGTGAAGAGTTCCATTGCCTTAGCTTTGTTTCGAGTCGTGGGACCTGTAGAAGTATTGCTGCTTATTGACCCTCCAACGCTCTTGGTAGCATTCTTGGGCATCTGAGACTTCTTCAAGGCCATTGATCTTGGCAAATTGGAGACTTGAAGATTTATAAGATGGAGAAAGAGATGAGAAGTAGAGAGGTCCCACCAAGCGTACCAGAAATTTGTACACAAAATTCGTAAATGATAAATCACATGGTCATGAAATAGTGTAACAAATTATCAATTTATATTAATTTCTATATATGTGAGTACAATCCTCTGTATGACTCTTTACAATGAAAGAATACAATAAAACTCCTCCGATTCGATCTCCAAGAAACTTTACGATCTGAAGAGCTATGAAGCTTGATCTTGAATTGTACTTTAATGTCTCCAAGTTGGATGTGTGATTGGATGTATTTGAGTTTTGATTTGAAGTTGAGGGCCGTTGGCTTGATCTCAAACTAAATTGAAGGAAAATCCCTACTTTGATTTGAAGAAGTAGAAATAAGCCTTGATTTTGAGGGAGCAAGGGTGCTCTTTCGAACTTAGAGATGACTCTCTATTTTGGTAGAATGTCAGTAGGGTTTTTCTCTCTAAGTTTTTGTCTCCCTTTTCTCATATGACAAGCCTTTATTTCTAGGCAACTCAATAGTATTTGATTTGGAATTTTCTCTCAGCATTTATTAAGAGTTAATTATGAATTTAATTTGGCCTTCCATTTAATAAGAACTTTCTATATGAGTATTTTTTTTTTTCTGACATTGCCACATGGATTTCTTCATTTGATGTTGTCACATGGCTTAATTTCATTTGCTGATCGTCCACATCATCAATTAACGATTAATTTGATCACAAATATTTGATCATGAACAATTGGACGGTTGTGAATACATCATAAAATTTTGATGTCTACAGTAAGGTTGCTAAAAATATATAGCTTTTAGCAAGTCAAAACACTACTTTATCTATTTTAATACCACACTTTATAATACACCCAACATCAAAGGTTTTATTTTTCTTACCACTTCATTAAAATTAAAATTTCTTTATTCTTTTTTAATTCTTTTTTATTCTTATGCGTCTCTTCCTCTCTCTTTCTATGTATCTCTCTTCTCCCAAACAAAAACAACCCACTGCAAAACTGCAAGCCACCACCAACCATCAGAAACCCCAATCCACCACCCACCACTAGAAAACCAAAGCCACCACCACTGGCGACTCTACATGCAAGCCAGGGTGGTGATCACAAGACCACACTGACTTGCAAAAAAATGCATATATACACTTGCTAAAAAAATATTATATGCTAAACTTGTTAGGATTAGTACCCTTAAATCCTATTGTATGATGCTATGTATGATATTATGTATGACATTATGTATGACATCATTTATAACTTAATATTGTGATTAATAAAGTTGTTTTATTATTATTTAAAATAATGATAACATGAATATTCAGACATTATCATATAGTCCATGAGATGCATAGTATGTGATTTATGTGAAAAGTCACAAAAGATATAAATCATAAGATCTTTGTAGACTCAGAATTTTAGTTCGTAGTCGGTGATAAAATTGGGCATTTCATCTGCGAAGACTATAACATATCAACTAAGATGATTTGTCTTGATCATGAAAGTGGGGACTTCTAGTTGATAGTTGATATGTTTTTAAGAGTTAAGACATATTGAACTGGACCGCTGTGAGATTTATTATTCTCCTAACGACTGTCAAATGAATAATAAATCTCATGACTTCTATTTACATGAACTCTTAATCCTAAGAGAATAATGGATCTGATTATGAACTGTAGGTTGCTTTGATATATCAGGAGTGAGATCTAAAGTCACAGTCAAAACCTTAGTATGTTGGGCAGCCACATTTAGTGTTGATGGAACATATATTTTCAAGATGGAATTCATAGTCTCTTAACTGAGATATAAAATATTCCCTTGAGATAAGTTTAATGGGTTTGGTGATTCAGAATGTTAGGCCTAACTACTTTAGTAAAGAGTTACTAAAGTATATATTTATGAAATTGGATTTCATAAATATATAAGGAATAACTTGAAGGATTAAACCGGGTACTCAAAGATTAAGATGTAGTAATCTATAAAGTGGCAGCCTACATTCATGACTTTTTATTACTACGAATATTTTATGAAGGGTTGCATGTACAATAAAGTCTTGGGATATAATTTATTAATAAGGCCTAGAGTGCAATTATATTTATATAATGGTATTAAATATAATTAATGGTAACTTTGGACTTGTCAAGAGTTGACAGAAAAGCCCAAGGCCCATTGGAGCTAGTGTCTTATTTGTTCCTTTTTGGTCTCACTCCAAGCCACTTACTAAAGCCCAATTGGAAAGGCCCAAAAGGCTAGCCCAATTAGATAATCAGTTATAAAAAGAGAAACATACAAAATTTTGAGAGAGAATGAAATGGTTTGTATGTGAGTGTTGGACACTCTCTAATTCTCTCTTGAATACATTCATATAAACTGATTGAGAGACCTCACTTCTTGGGCGTTAGTAGAATTGCAGTAAAGATTAAAAGTGTTCCCAAGTACTTCTAATCTTTGTTTTTTGAAATTTACATAGTACATATTATCGATTGCGAATGAAGTAGATCCGTTAATTTTCCGCTGCGTATGTATACGATACAAACATGTATTATTCCATCAAATGGTATTAGAGCGATCTTCAATTTTGAATCTGTATAACATATTTTGTGAGTTTTGGAATTAGAGATAATAGTTTCAGGGTGTTAGAAGATTAAACATTTAATTTTCCACATGGTCATTGAAATTATTGTTTGATAAAAACTGATATTGATGTTATGATGTTGTTTAAATTTGTTTTTATGTATGTTAAATTGAACTTTATGGCTATAGCATCAATGGAATTCAGTTTTGATACCAATCTCTGTCTATCATGTTCATATAATGGTTGTTTGTTCATGAAAAACTGTTGAAAACTATCTTAGAAAAATTCTGGAAAATTCAAGTTTCACGAGATTCGATCGATCGAAAATTGCTTTCAATCGATCGAGTGAAACAGTGATCAATCTGTCTTGGTTTGATTGACATTCGATTGCTAGTTGATCAATCGAATTTTCTTTTTTGATCGTTCGAACAGCGATCGAGTACCGATCGAGCCAGGCAGATTGTCAAGTTTGATTCGATTGATATTCGATTGCTAGTCGATCGATCGAGAAGTGATCGAGAATCAATCGAACCAGGCAGATTGTTTTGTGACAATTTTTTAATTTTTTCGGCCGATCGAGATACACATTCGATCGATCGAAAACTGGAAATTCGGAATTTTTCCTAAGTGATTTCACATGTATAAAGAGCAAGGCTATGTGTAATTATATTACACATGTTTTATAATTAAAAACCTTTCTTTTAAAACATCTAGTGGGAGAGAGATACAAGGGTTGGATTTCACGGCCTCTATTGTCGATTCATAGTAATATGAAATATATACTTTGTCTTTACTTCAAGCTTAGCATTCCATGCGAAAAGTATGTATTTCATGGTCCTACAAGATTGAATTTCCTGGTTTATAGTGGTTTGATCAAACACCTTGTCTTAACTTCGAGCTTTGCATTCCATGCGAAGGGTGTTTTGTATCATGGTACTACAAGATAAACCTGTTAAGGGGATGAAATGTGGCTACACATGATTCTAGATAATGGTATACACTAGACTAAATATTATAGTATCCTCTATGCTAAGTTCTTACTATTATTATTTAGAGGCCAAATTTATAACGGCATATTATTAGTGTTTGATAAGAGTTATCATGATAACACTAATAATGAGAATAGTTCTCAATCAATCATAGTATTTAATGTTCACTCTATGCTGAGGGATATTAAATATGAGATTGGGTTGTCGTTGCATATATTATATTATGGTTTTATTAAGGTTCCATACTATATGTTTATATGCTAAATTGATAATGTCCAGTTTACTTATAATATTCATGTTTATTGTTTTCAGATTTGATCATAGCATTATTTAGCCTACTTGTTACTATTCTTAATCAAAACAAACTGATTGGATCCAATTATGTTGACTGGAAAAGAAATTTGGACATTTTTCTTACAGTTGAAGAGCACAAATATGTGCTTACTCAACCATGTCCTAGCTTTCCATCATTAGATGCTCCTCTTGAGGAAAAACAGCGATATGATCATTGGCAAAAATCTAATGAGATGGTTAAGTGTTATATCCTAGCATCTATCTCAAATGTTCTACAGCATCAAATGCAAGATGTAGAACTAGCTTTGGACATTATGCTAAGTCTGAAGGAGATTTTTGGGGAGCAAGGCCGTTCTGCAAGGCAAGAAACTATGAGGCAAATTTATAATACCAAAATGACTGATGGCACTTCACTTAGGGAGCATTGTCTTAAGATGATCTCTAATCTGACTACACTAGAAGTTTTAGGTGCCGATATTGATGGAGAATCCCAAGTGGATATGATACTCCAGTCACTACCAGAATCATTCAAGGAATTTAGACTTAATTATAATATGAACAAAAAGATTTATTCATTACCTGAATTAGTGAATGAATTGGTAGCAGCAGTGAATGAATTGGTAGCAGCGGAAGGCATTCTTAGTACATCCAGTGTTAATGCTAATATGGCTAAAGCTTCTACTTCTCAACCTAAGTCGAAAGGCAAGGGTAAGAAGAAGAAGAAGAAGGACTTCACCAAGCAAGATAGTAAACAAATTGCCTTAGGGGTTGCCAACAAAGGAAAGAAAATCAAAGTGTTGTTTTTTAGACCCCTTAAAACACAATTGATTTAACCTAGGTAATTAGCCAAGTTGTTACTTAGTCTAATCTAACAAATCTAGGTTATCACAATTATAAAGATCATATCATGCAAAGCAGCGGAAAATAAATAACACAAGATATGATCACCCAGGAAACCAAACCAGTAAAAACCTGGGGAGGATTTGACCTAGCTATCCTCAAGGTAAACTTGAATCCACTATCTTGAAAGAATCGAAGTTCATACAATAAGACTTACAAGCCCCCACGCTCGACTTCTTATTGCTACCAACCAGTAGAACTTACTGACACGACCACGTGCAAGCTCCGAATCTACTGACTCTTTCTTTCTTGGATTCACCACCAGATACAAGCACACCCGCTTGTGTTTTCTTTAAGTTTCAATGGCAGCAACCGAGTTGATCATCAAGGTGTAGATAAATCTTCTCCTTGAAAACCCTAAGTTTGTGTAAAGGAAAGCTCCTCTAGATCTCACAAGAGATTTACACAAACCGCAATATGAGCAACACTAAAACGTGGCTAGGGTTTGCCTTTTATACTTAGGACAAATAAGAACCCTAAAAACGTTTTAAAACAACTAAGGCTGAGTTGGAAAATTCTGCAGAAAAACATTATGCCCGAGCTTCGATTGATCGAGCCTAAGCTTCGATCGATCGAGCCAGACCGAAATGCATTAATCTTTTCTGCATTAAGCTCGATTCCAACTTTACATAAATGCACAACTTTGAGCAAGACTAAAACACTTCTAAACACATTGTTTTTATCATGGTTTGCCAACAATACAAATTAGAGTTCTAAATACATAAAAACCTAAGTCTTTAGAACCTAACAAACTCCCCCTTTGGCAATCCGTGACAAAACACAACTAGAAGCTCAAAGTTTACAAAATAAAAGCCCTTTACAAAAATAATGCTCATAAAACAAATTTAATCCTAACTACTATCCATCAGTTGCAAGTGTAGACAGCAGCTCAATTGAATCAACCTGTATATTTCCTAAAACACTAAACAAAATGCATAACCGCATGTGTGGAAACAATACAAGTAAACAAAATAAATTCTTGATTTCAAACAACACACAATAAAGACATATATCAATGAATAACTCATAAATATAAATCAATAAACAGTTTAAAACAAGAAACATATAAAGTACCAACAAAAATACTCACTCCCCCTAACATGAATAACCCATCAAAAACATGGCAAGAGCTAAAAAGGTAAAATACAAAGTGAAGCACCTAAATACAATCTAAAACTCCACAAGCTCCAACCAAGGAAAATACTCTCCCCCTGAAAACAAAAACTCTACAAAGTACTCCCCCTTTTTGTGACAGAATGCCAAAGGGTAAACAAACACCATCATCAAAAGGGAGGTGGTGTAGAAGAGCGTCTAAACTGTGCCAACTCCGCACGCAAGGCACGGATCTCATCGAGCATGTCCACCAGAATCTGTCCATGAGCCGCCTGAACGGTCAAGACATGATCCAACGTACATCGAATGTCTGAATCATCCGAAGTAGTCGGTGGAGGAACATCAGCATCAACAGCAGCAACACCCAATGTCTCAGCAGCATCAGTACCTGTAGAAGAGGGAGGAAGGGGAACAGCACCAGATGACGCACCTCTAGGATGCGAAGGAGCAACTCTCAAGTGAGCAGCCCTCTGTCGAAGAAATGTGGCACCTATGGGAGCAACAACATGCACAGGCTCACCAGACGGGAAATCATCTAGCCACAAAAACAACAGAATCCTATGAATGAAAATAGGATGAATAAGCGCATGCCCTACAGTAGAACTCCTATGAACCTCGTTCAAAGAACGAAGGAACAGATAAGGGAAACTAATAGACGCACCAGAAACGAACGCATACAAAAACACGCATCGCTCTAGAGGGATGGTGTGGAAGTGAGAAATAGGCCACAACGAATGACACGCTATCCTAAAGAAAAGATAGGCAGTCTCGGTAAGCTCAGCGGACGTGATCCGAGGATCAGAACCCTACTGGATAGATGACCCAGTGATGTATGACATGACAACATCTAAGGAAGGAGACACATCATAGGGATAGACAGGCTCCCGAACAACCGGAACCCCAAGAGCCTCAGCCACTACCCGAGGGGTACTGGTGAACTCAACACCTCGTATCCAACTCCGAACAAGGGTGTTGGCAACATAGACGTGGCAAGAGAGGTTCGAGAAGAACTCTCTAATCAGGGCGGTCGGGGGTAGATGATCTATCTCTAAGAGAGGCAACCAACCTCTAGACTCAAAGTTAGCCCTAATGGTCGGATCAATCTCATCTAAAATCACAGCACGCTCAGCCCAAATCTTACACTTACAATTCAAAGTCTCAAAGGCCTCTCTGCTTTTTTCATTCCTAAACACCTCACTGCTAGAGGGAGATTCAAAGGAAGTGGAAGGGGTCCTACGGGCTCTAGTTTTCCTAGGCATGGTCCTAGGATAAGGACCAAAACACAGAGCAAAAAAAACAAAAATACCAAGGGCAGACTGCAAGTTAGCACACAAAAAAAATATAGAACAAAATCTATATGATGCATGAAAAATTTAAATGGCAAGATGCATGTCCTAACGTAGTGCAAATAAGTTCAAAGAAGTTCAAATTCACAAAATCGGCTTCAACAGAGAGGTATTAACACAAAAACCCCAAAATTTGGAAAACCACTTGATCAATTTGAAAGATATTGACTAATTGATCATCTTACAAGATAGATTTCAGAAAATAATGACCAATTACATCAAATGATCAAGCCAATTTCATCAATTTATCCTAATTTGAACAAAATCCCCAAATCGGATTAATTACAAACCCTAGAATTTTCAAGTTTTCACAAACCACAAGATTGATCAAATTAAACCACAAGGATCAGAATTATAACATCCTAGAACAAAAACCCAATGATCAATTTCAGAAAACATGGCTTGAAACATCAAAAACCCCAATCATGAATAGTTCCGAAAATACCCAATGCAATGCATGAAAAATGCATGAAATCATGAAATAAAATGCAAAAGGAAGGGCATAAGGGTCTTACCGACCTTGGGAGACAAAAACCTTGCAAAAATTCCGGAGGAAAGAGACAAAAAATCCTTAGTGGAGCCTAGCCAAGTCGAAAAGAGAGAGGAAAGTTTGAAAAATTTTGAAAAAGTGCCTTTGAAAAAGTCCAATCTGACTTTTTAAAAAAACATGATTCACGAGTTTCGATCGATCGAAAATCAGCCTCGATCGATCAAAATAGACAGAAACTTTAACAAAACAATTTGAAAAAAGTTTGATCGATCGAAAATCAGTTTCGATCGATCGAAACAATTAGAGGCTCTCTCAAACATTTTTAAAAAAATTTCGATTGATCGAAAAATAGAATGGATCGATCGAAATGGGCAGAGGCTCACTAAATTTGAGGAAAAACACAGTTTTTGAAAAAAAATTCAGAATCAACTCAAAGCATTGAAATTTAAGAACAAAATGCATGAGTATGTGATGATGTGAATTTCAAAAAAAAATTAAGCCCAAATTTCCCAAAGATAAAATTTCTTGCATTCTCCACAAATTTTCAAGCAACAAATTAATTTTGCACAAAATTCAAAGTATTTGCAAAACTTGGTTGGTCAGACCATAAACACACATAATAACATGTACAATGTTTAGCAAAGAGTAACTTGTGTAGTGTGTGCAACTAGCAAAAACTTGAGATACATGTGAGGTGATATGTGAATAGCAATCAATCACAAAGTCTACAAAATTCATCACAAAGAATTTAAAAGAGACTATCACCTAAAGAGTTACATCATATAACTCCCACATCTCCTAGACCATAAGCTTGCAATCATGTAAGTTTCTTGAATTTATGCCTCATAATATACACACCAATTTTAAATCATGTGAGTTTGGCATCAAGCCTAATAGTACACACCAATTTTGATTATTAAGCAATTTAAACTGAGGCTTCACCTTATGTTCTTTTTGTGCATGTGCTACACTTTCTCGAGGACAAAATCTTATGATATGCACTAAGGTGTTCATGATTGGCTAGTGAATAGTGGTGAGATGGTTATTTATGCCTTTCTCTAAAAGTTCAAGTCCGTCAGTCAAACACATGTGACTTCAAGATTAAGACAGAGTAATCAAAAACCATTAACATCTTTCCCACACAACATGCACTACAAAGCTTCAACTAGTAAAGTGCAATATTTAGGCTCATCAAGGCTAAACAAGGTACAAACAACATGTTATGTGAAAACAAATTGACCAACCTTGTTCACAAAAACCAAGAAGAATAGTACAAAAACAGAATATGCTTCCTTTTTCTTCCCCTTTTTCATTTTTTTTTTTTTTTATTAAAAAAAACTAGTATGAAATGCATGAATGTCATGTAATGCAAATCCTAGAAAAAAAAAACAAAAAAAACAAAAAACAAAACCAAAGAACAATGGTCACAAAGGGTAGAGCAAAGAAGCACAAAGACCATATCAGAAAGACTCAGTTAGTTCGAGTCTTTTGCATCCAAAACCTTTTAGATGCACCATGAGCATTGGAGTTCTTATTCACATGGGAATGATTACCAACTTCAGGATTGGAATAAAGGTTTAAAGCCTTTACCAATTCACCAATAAGTACCATAGGATCTTGTGCTTGAGGCACAGGTACTTTTCGTTTGTTTGTTCTCTTTGCAGCTTGCAGCTTGCAGCTTGTAACAGTTAAGACGTATATGTCCAGACTTTCCACAAAAGTGACAAACTCATGCAGGCTTATCATATGTCTTGTCCTTAGATAGGGTAGGCTTCTTAGACTTAGACTCTTTTAGATCAACCCTAATCTTCCTAGATGATGAAACTTCTATAGGTCTGACAACCTCACTCACAGGGGGTTTGACAGTTTCACTCACTATCTCACTCACAGAAGGTTCAGAAGAAGATGAAAGAACAAACTTTGTGGAATGGGGAGCAGACACAGAGATGCTTTCATCATAACCTAATCCAGTTTTGTTAGAAGAAGACTTTTGAACACTCAACATTTGATCAAGTTTAGAACTAGCAGATCTAGCAACAGATAAATCAAGTTCCAAAAATTTAACTTTATCAAGCAAAAGCATATTCTCAGTTTTCACATTGTTTAAAAGTTCATTAGCATCAAACAGTTTAACAAGCAAATTCTTCTTATCAAGCTCAAGAGATTCAATTTTCTTCAAGCCAAGTTCAACATTCATAGCATCCTTTGCAGCAACTTTGCAAAGTTTATTATAGGCCTCTTGAAGATCTGCATCCTCAGAGAGTTCCCCATCAGAAGGGTTCTCTTCAACAGATATGCTCTCATCGACTACAGCAGTAGCGGTGAAAGCAATGAAGTTTCCATCCTCATCACAATCAGACTCATTATCAGAAACTTCACCATCACTAAGGGTTATAGCCATAGCCTTACCCTTAGACTTCAAATAGGTAGGACATTCAGATTTCATATGTCCATACCCTTGACATCCAAAACACTGAGAACCCAAAGAATTATTAGAAGATTGACCTACTTTTTCTCTAGGTTTATCATTATTGTTAACCTTAGTGGGATCATGCTTCCTAAAGTTTCTAGGTTCAGCAGTGTCCGTGCCTCTTGCCTTTCTGTTACTATTTCTGAGAAAGTTTCTAAAGTTCTTAGCAAGGTAAGCAATCTCTGTAGCAGAGAGCTCATTATCAAATCCACCACCTTCAACATCATCAACTGACTTAAGAGCCATTGATTTGGATTTGGTAGTTTTGGGTAGATCCAACTCATAAGATTAAAGAGATCCTACAAGTTCATCAACAGGGATGGAGTCCACATCCTTGCTTTCAGTAATGGCAGTCACCTTGGGTCTAAAGTTTTCAGTTAAAGATCTAAGAATCTTCCTAACAATTTTAGGTTAATCATAGATTTCACCCAAGTTAAAAGCAGAATTAACAATATCATTCAATTTAGCATAGAATTCATCAAAAGATTCATCATCAGACATCCTAATGCTTTGAAATTTAGAAGTCAATTGCTGCAATTTATTTATTTTGACAACTTTTGTGCCTTCATGCACAGTCTGGAGGATATTCCAAGCAGTATGAGCAACCTCAACATTAGAGATTCTCTTAAATTCCTCCATAGAAACAGCGTTAAAGATAGCATTCATAGCCTTGCTATTAAACGAGGTTGCTTCTTTTTGAGGTGTTTGCCACTCACTAACAGGAGTAGTGGGCTTCTCCCATCCGTATTCAACAGAATTCCAGACTCTCTCATCAATCGATTTCAGGAATGCTTACATCCTTACTTTCCAATAAGCATAATTATTCCCATCAAAGTGAGGAGGAATAACTAGAGAGTGTCCGTATTCCATGACAACAGGAGTCAAGGATCAGCTCTGTGATCAAAAGATCAACAACAAAATAGCTACCCGCTCTGATACCACTTGTTGGTTTTTAGACCCCTTAAAACACAATTGATTAACCTAGGTAATTAGCCAAGTTGTTACTTAATCCAATCTAACAAATCTAGGTTATCATAATTATAAAGATCATATCATGCAAAGCAGGGGAAAATAAATAACACAAGATATGATCACCCAGGAAACCAAACCGGTAAAAACCTGGGGAGGATTTGACCTAGCTATCCTCAAGGTAAACTTGAATCTACTATCTTGAAAGAATCGAAGTTCATACAATAAGACTTACAAGCCCCCACGCTCGACTTCTTATTGCTACCAACCAGTAGAACTTACTGACACGACCACGTGCAAGCTCCGAATCCACGGACTCCTTCTTTCTTGGATTCACCACCAGATACAAGCACACCTACTTGTGTTTTCTTTAAGCTTCATTGGCAGCAACCAAGTTGATCATCAAGGTGTAGATAAATCTTCTCCTTGAAAACCTTAAGTTTGTGTAAAGGAAAGCTCCTCTAGATCTCACAAGAGATTTATACAAACCGCAATATGAACAACACTAAAACGTGGCTAGGGTTTTCCTTTTATACGTAGGACAAATAAGAAACCCTAAAAACGTTTTAAAACAACTAGGGCTAAGTTGGAAAATTCTACAGAAAAACATTCTGCCCGAGCTTCGATCGATCGAGCCTAAGCTTCGATCGATCGAGCCAGACCGAAATGCATTAATCTTTTCTGCATTAAGCTCGATTCCAACTTTACATAAATGCACAACTTTGAGCAAGACTAAAATACTTCTAAACACATTGTTTTGATCATGGTTTGCCAACAATACAAATTAGAGTTCTAAATACATAAAAACCTAAGTCTTTAGAACCTAACACAAAGGAAAGTGTTTCCATTTTGGTGAGAAAGGACATTGGAAGAGGAGTTGTCCAAAATTCAGAGCTGCCAATTATAAAGGTATGAAAAGTTCATTCCTCCTTGAAATATGTTTAGTACAAAATCCCACGGATTCCTGGTGTGTGGATTCAGGTTGTACTAATCATATCTGCAATTCTTTGCAGGGGTTCCAGGAGACCAGAAAACTGAATGAAGGGGAATTGTTTCTTACTTTGGCTGATGGGAGCAGGATTCTGGTTGTAGCTATTGGAGTGTTTAATTTATGCTTTGAGTCTAGGGTTTTAATATTGGAAGACTGTTTGTATGTACCTAATGTTCGTAGGAATTTAATTTCTGCAACTTATTTAGGTAAACATGGATATTGTGTTATCCTTAAAGACAATGTTGTAATAAAGAAGGGTAAAATGTTTATCTATTCTGGCAATATTGTGGGTGGTCTTTATATTTTAACTCCTGATAAGCATGAATTATATAATTCTGAATTAGATAATAATTCGCATGTGAAATCATTAAAGAAAAAGTTTCCTTCTACTAGTGATGCATATCTTTGGCATTTACATTTGGATCATATTAATTCAAACAGGATTCAAAGACTAATCAAAGATGGTCTCTTAGAACCATTGGACTTTGATGGATTTCTATTTTGTGAATCTTGTTTGGAGGGTAAAATGACCAAAAGACATTTTAATGCAAAAGGTAGAAGAGCCCAAGATTTGCTAGAACTAGTACATTCAAATGTATTTGGTTCGATGTGAACCCAAGCAAGAGGTGGCTATGAGTATTTCATTACTTTCACTGATGATTACACTAGATTTGGTTATGTGTACCTAATGAAACGAAAGTCCGAAGCCTTTGAAAAGTTCAAAGAGTTTAGGACTGAAGTTGAGAATCAATTGGGTAAACGCATAAAAGCCATTCGATCTAATCGTGGTGGCGAATACCTTCTTGGGAATTTTAAGGATTACTAACTAAAAACGGGATTATATCCCAATTGACTGCAACTGGAACTCCACAACAAAATGGTGTAGTAGAAATAAGGAATAGGACTCTTTTAGATATGGTTAGGTCCATGTTGAGTTATTCGACTCTACCAATTTCTTTTTGGGGATATGCCTTAAATACTACAATGTATCTTCTGAATTTAGTACCTTCGAAGTCTGTTCCTAAAACACCTGTAGAGTTATGGAATGGGCGTAAGCCTAGTATGAGACATCTCCATATTTGGGGTTGTCCAGCATGTGTTTAAAGGAAAGTCAGACAAGTTACAATCTAAAACAGAAGTTGTTTTCTTTGTAGGTTATCCAAAAGGAACTGTTGGAGGTTTATTCTATAGTCATAAGATAATAAAGTGTTTGTTAGTACAAATGTCAAATTCTTGGAAAATGACTATATGAATGATTATACTGTTAGAAGTAGAGTTGTTTTGGCTGAAATGAATGAACTTGTAAATGAACAACCTATAGATGAAACCAGGGATGATGTGGTTGTATTGGATACACCATAAGATATTACTCATGAGATGACTAGTACACCGGAGCCTCGTCGTAGTGGGAGGATTGTTAGGCCACCTATAAGATTTATAGGTCCAGGAGAAACGTATGAAACTATCTTAGAAGAGGTCGAAACTGATCCTTACACTTATGAAGAGGCAATGAATGATATAGATGCACAACATTGGGTCAAAGCTATGAAATCTGAATTAGATTCAATGTATTCCAATCAAGTTTGGGATCTTGTAAAGGCGCCTAACGGCATTAAACCTATTGGTTGCAAATGGGTTACAAGAGGAAGAAAGGGATAGATGGAAAGGTTGAAACCTTTAAAGCAAGGCTAGTGGCAAAAGGGTATACACAAAAAGAAGGTATTGATTATGAAGAAACCTTTTCATCAGTAGCAATGCTTAAATCTATCAGAATTCTCTTATCCATTGCTTCTCATTATGATTATGAGATTTGGCAAATGGATGTCAAAATTGCATTTTTCAATGGCAATCTTGAAGAAGAAATCTATATGATGCAACTGGAAGGTTTCATAGCAAAGAATCAAGAGCATATGGTATGCAAGTTGAAAAGGTCCATTTATGGACTTAAGCAAGCATCAAGGTCACGGAACATCAGATTTGATCAAGCAATCAAGTCATTTGGTTTTGAACAAAATCTTGATGAACCATGTGTGTACAAAAGACATCGAGATAAAGTAGTAATGTTCTTAGTGCTTTATGTTGATGATATTCAACTCATTGGAAATGATGTAGGGATAATGTCATTAGTAAAGGTTTGGTTGTCAAGCCAATTTGATATGAAGGACTTAGGTGAGGCTAACTTTATTCTAGGGATCAAGCTTTGGCGAGATCGCAAGAATAAAATGTTAGGCTTGTCACAAGCTAGATATATAGATAAGGTTCTAGAACAGTTTAGCATGCAAAACTCCAAAAAAGAATTGCTTCCTTTCAGACATGGAGTTCCTCTGTCTGATGACCAAAGGCCTAAGACTCTTGAAGAAGAAAATATGATGAGACAAGTTCCTTATACTTCTGAAGTGGGAAGTCTCATGTATGCCATGCTTTGTACTAAACTAGATATCTGTTATTCAGTTGGTATGGTCAGCCGATATCAATCAAATCCAGGACCAAAACATTGGCAAGCTATAAAGCATATTCTCAAGTATCTATGGAGAACGAGAGATTATATGCTTGTTTACTGGTGTGAGGATTTGATTCCCATTGGTTATACAGATTTAGATTTTCAATCAGATCTTGATTTCAGAAAGTCCACTTTAGGTTGTGTGTTCACCATGGGAGGTGGAGCCATAAGTTGGAGGAGTGTTAAGCAATCTTTTATTGCCAACTCCACCATGGACGCTGAATATGTTGCTGCTTGTGAAAAGGCAAAGGAAGCTGTTTGGCTCAAGAAATTCCTTTCTGATCTTGGTGTTGTGAGAATTGAGCAAGTTCCTATCACATTGTTTTGTGACAATAGTGGAGCAGTTGCACAATCCAAAGATCCAAGGAATCACAAGAAAGGAAAGCACATTGAGAGAAAGTACCACATCATTTGAAACATTGTTACTCATGGAGATGTAGTAGTAGCAAAGATTGAAAGTACAAATAATCTAGCAGATCCCTTTACCAAAGTCTTGCCTCAAAGGACTTTCGAGTCACATTTGGAGGGAATGGGAGTTAGATTAGTGCACAATAGTCTTTAGGGCAAGTAGGAGAATGCTAGGATTAGTGCCCTTAAATCCTATTGTATGATGCTATGTATGATATTATATATGACGTTATGTATAACTTAATATTGTTTTATTATTGTGTGATTAATATTATGTTGTTTCATTATTATTTAAAATAATGATAACATGAATATTCAGACATTATCATATAGTCCATGAGATGCATAGTATGTGATTTATGTGAAAATTCACAGAAGATATAAGTCACAAGTTCTTTGTAAACTCAGAATTTTAGTTCGTAGTCGGTGATGAAATTGGGCATTTCTTCTACGAAGACTATAACATATCAACTAATATGATTTGTCTTGATCATGGAAGTAGAGACTTCTAGTTGATATGTTGATATGTTTTAAGAGTTAAGACATATTGAACTGGACCGCTATGAGATTTATT
Source organism: Quercus tomentella (assembly GCA_028535165.1). Lineage (NCBI taxonomy): Eukaryota > Viridiplantae > Streptophyta > Magnoliopsida > Fagales > Fagaceae > Quercus > Quercus tomentella. The sequence continues at coordinate 31,531,980 of JAPQVY010000068.1, read as the reverse complement.
ATTCTCCTAATGACTATCAAATGAATAATAAATCTCACGACTTCTATTTTCATGAACTCTTAATCCTGAGAGAATAATGGACCTGATCATAAATTTTAGGTTTCTTTGATATATCAAGAGTGAGATCTAAAGCCATGGTTAAAACCTTAGTATGTTGGGCGGCCACATTTAGTGTTGATGGAACATATATTTTCAACATGGAATTCATAGTCTCTTAACGGAGATATAAAATATTCTCTTGAGATAAGTTTAATGGATTTGGTTATTCAAAATGTTAGGCCTAACTACTTTAGTAAAAAGTTACTAAAGTATATATTTATGAAATTGGATTTCATAAATATATAATGAATAACTTGAAGGATTAAACCGGGTGCTCAAGAATTAAGATGTAGTAATCTACAAAATGGCAGTCTATATTCTTGACTTTGTATTACTACGAATATTTTATGAAGGGGTTGCATGTACAATAAAGTCTTAGGATATAATTTATTAATAAGGCCTAGAGTGCAATTATATTTATATAGTAGTATTAAATATAATTAATGGTAACTTTGGACTTGTCAAGAGTTGACAGAAAAGCCCAAGGCCCATTGGAGCTAGTGTCTTATTTGTTCCCTTTTGGTCCCACTCCAAACTACATACTAAAGCCCAATTGGGAAGACTCAAAAGGCTAGCCTAATTAGATAATCAGTTATAAGGAGATAAACATACAGAATTTTAAGAGAGAATAAAATGGTTTATATGTGAGTGTTGGACACTCTCTAATTCTCTCTTGAATACATTCATATAAACTGATTGAGAGACCACACTTCTTGGGCATTAGTGGAATTGGAGTGAAAATTAAAAGTGTTCCCAAGTACTTCTAATCTTTGTTTTGAAATTCACCACACCAAAGTACACTCTCTTGTTTTTATATTCTGAAATTTACATAGTACATGTTATTGATTGCGAATGAAGTAGATCCGTTAATTTTTCGCTGCATATATTTGCGATACAAACATGTATTATTCCATCAAAACTAACATATTGTGACCACTCTAATAAAAATGTTGAACACCCTGACTTGAGAATTACAAAAATTTGGGTTCAACAAAAATAAGAGTAATGTTACATTCACAACATTTTTACAATAATTTTACAACAATTCAATATAATAAGCTGTTACTAATTCTAATTTGACCCAAATACTGATATTATTTTTTTACCCAGAAATAACAGTTTTTTGCATAAGATTTATTGTAAAAATATTGTAGACATAGCTTTATTCCAAAATTAATTCCCCCCTCCCCCCTCGCCCAATCATAATCCTTAATCCCTTTTATAAATTATAAAAAATAAAAAATAAAAAATCTTAAATAACAACAATAAATATTAGCCCAAATAACAACAAATATAAACCAAATAAAAACAAAACAAGACCAAACAACAACAAGTGAGCAAATTGTTCAACAAAAAGCCTATTATAAAATAAAAATATAAAAATCGTTAATCATTTAAATTTGTAGATCGTTCAATTTATTTAATAAAATAATATATAATTTCATTTTTCCTTAAAAAATGATACTGAGAAAAATATTGTGGTTGTGAGTTCTTTTTTATAGTGATGACAATTATACTCTTTTTGGCTTTGCAATCGTAACAATTTTGCTCCCTTAGTGACTTGAATAGCAATTATAGCAAATATTCAAGTTACTGCTTTATTAGATTTTGTATAATTGAAATTGTTTAGTGATCACCATAAAAAAATTCCTAGAGCCGCCACTAGCCACCACTAGCCACCACTCACTACAAAACCGAAACCCAAGCCACCACCCACTGTCAACCAATAACCAAACACACAATAAGAAAGAGAGATTTTTGGCCATAGAAAATGAATTTTTTAAAAAATAAAAAAGAAGAAGAAGAAAGGGAAGAGAGAAACCGCTGCCCATAACCGATCTAGACCACCGAATCGCCACCAACACCGTTGCCGATTTCAACCACCACCACTAGCTCATGCCACATCGATCTCATCTATCCTAATCTCGCATTTCGCTAAGAGTTTTTGAGAGAGAGAGAGAGAGGGAGAGAAGAAAAGTTTTTTTAAAGAAAATAGGAGAGAGAAAGAACCTTTTTAAAAAAAAAAAAAAAAAAAAGTTTATAGCTACAATAACCTGCCATCATTGGCAACTTACTGTAGCTCAGTTGCTATTTTTTTTAAGTATAGCATCTTTATTGTAGACTATATTTTAGTGTTTTAGTTGCTAAAATGGCATTATATTAATTATACCTCTCTTGTTGTCAATGCTCTAAATATAAACGGTTAATGTAACTAATTTGTACACTTACACTTTTACACTATTTGATTTTGATGTGAGTCAATTCTAGGTAAAGTTATGTAAATTTACATATTTTTCTATTATATATATCATGTGAGTGCTCTTAGTTTTTATGTACAACTTTTTAAAATTTCAATTTTTTCTCAATTTTTAAAAGTAGAAGCATACTTTAACACACTTCTAGCAAAAAAAAAAAAAAAAACTGAATAAATTGTTCCTGAATGTTCAAATAGTGTGTAAAACACCTTGAACGTTTAAACCCCCAAATTACAAATTACCAATTCGAGCTTATTATCAAACAATGTATGTGCGAAATATGAAAATAAGCTAAAATAGAATTGATAAAATAATCTAAACCAAATAATATCACAACCACAGCAGAAATTAAATGGTAAAGATTAAGGGAAGAGAGATGCAAACACAAAGACAACACAGCGATGTGTTATCGAAGAGGAAACCGAAGTCCTCGGAGTAAAACCTCTCCGCCACCCTCCAAGCGGTCAATAATCCACTAAACAATGAAGTTAGGATACATGAACAACAGAAGACCCTCCAAGCCTAATCTACCTGGTGTACCTAAGCCCTCCAAGCTTCTTACTCCAACAAGGTTACGCCGAACCTTTGTCTTCTCTAGCTTACCGGATCCTGCTATAGCTCATAGTATCAACCAATATCAATTCGTCCCTTCCTAACTGCTTCCCAAGCACCAAATAGCCTCCTCACAGATATAGGTATAGTGAGAAAAGGATTTGGCTAATGTACCTCTCAAGGATGTATCAATGGAGAGGATAAGAGTAGAGGAATTTTGGAGAATCAAAGGATGAAGATTGTGGATGAGTCAATCTTGTTTTTCTCTAGGGTTTCTCTCTCAAAATTCTCTCTGGAAGCTTTCTACAATATGTTGGTATAAGGGCTATTTATACTGATGTATGTTTGGAATGCGAAAGGTCAGTTTTTCCCAAATAGAGTGGTCTGGCGACTTGACCTCGCGACTTGACTGAGGCTCGAGCTAACTGTCTGGCCAGACTAGAAGTTTTGTCCTATAATGCTCCAACTGGCGTGACTCTTCAGCTCCTCTACGTGCTTCACATGTGTGCCAGCTTTGGCAACTTGCCAGCTGCGAACCCGTCACGAGATCCAATCGCAAGGCCCTACTAAATGCACACTCTTGAGCATTTCTTCACACTCTCTCACACACTACCCTTACATGAATCCCGCCTAAATACAGGGTCTCTAAATGCTGAATCACAAGCAAATTTGGTACGGAATAAAGCCAACAAGATGGTTGATTAAATTCAACCTTACAATCTCCCCCTTTGGCTATTTTGTGACAAAACCCTAAAACAAACTCTAAACTTAACATGTGAGTTGGGAACAGTTAAACAAAACTCACTCACACCTAACTCTAAAATCTGTGAAGCTCTTGAACCATAAGAACAAAGTATCTCCTGAACAATAACAACACAATATGATCATTGTATGCAAAAAACTTATAATGCATATGGAGCAAGTACATTGCGATCAAGCAATATAGATTAAAGCAATAAAGCATGACTTGACCAAAAATAAATAATCACTATAAATAGTGACCACAATGCTTATTCACACAAGAAATGAACATCCGGACATGCAAGCTAATAAGCTCAATGCAAAGTATTATTTGCATGTCCAACATTCAACCGATACAACAACTCAAAGTAATTGCATCAAGGATATAAAATCCAACAAGGGCACAAGAGTGATGTACTTAAAGAAAATGCATAACATTTAACAACAAGTACTAGGCTACAAAGCATGGGTACAAAACATAAAGTACTTTAAATAGCTAAGCATAATCATGAACTATGAGCAAAGCAAAAACATAGTTAATATAACACAAAGCTCTTTCTCTCTTTCTCTCTTTCTCTCTTTCTCCCCCTATCATATCACTCCCCCTATCATGAATCATAAAAGCTGTGATGAACTTGAAACATATATACCTGTAACCTGAAACACTTGCACAAAACACATTAGACCCTCAAGGTAAAGCAAGTAATAAAAGGACAAGTATAATGTAACAAGTAAATTGCGATCAAGTAAACATGATGTGAAACATATGGGCAACTTGATCATACACCAAAACAGTCATATAAAAATGACTACAATGATCACATAGCAAAGCAAATGATCATCCAAACATGCATTCAAATCAAGCAATAGCATAAGGATGTATGCATGTCCAATATACAAACACAATGCAATGAGAACAACAAAGCATAGATATTAAACATAACTCAAAACACCATAAAGCAAACAAGAAAACAACCATAAAGAAAAACAAACAAAACAAAGTTTTCTTATTAACTCAATGTCTTCTCCCCCTTGGTATATGCATCTCCCCTATAGAATATCTCTCCCCCTACAAATATACATGAGAAATAGAATTTCTCCCCCTAAGAATGTGCACAATAGTCATATAGAAATGACAAAACTCTCCGATATACTCTCTAGAATATACTCTCCCCTTTTTTGCCACGAATAGACAAAGGGTCAAGGAGAAATGAGGGCAAGAAATAAAGGTACGACCAATGATAATGATGCATGAGGGATGCGAGATAAATGAGAAAATGAAGCTCAAATCTAAGACAAAACAAAAAGCTACAAAGCATAAGGTAAACATGACATGATAAGATGAAGAAACAAGGTATAGACCAATGCATGACAAGGGTAGCAAAGGTGTGTACAAGAGCTGGCTATGTGCAATGCATGACCAAAGCATGGAAAATGCATATGTGGGGCAAGGTATGTTAAATACACAACCAATGAACCAAACATGTTCCTAATGAGGAAACATGAGAAACCCCAAAGTTTGGTACTCATCAAAGTCCAAACAAGTGAGAAAATGCCTAAGAGGCATTTTTTCAAACACCTAGTGTGCACACTATGAACAACAACATAAAACAATGTATGAACATCATGAAATCCACCCTTAATACATGTTCTTTTTGCCATAAGGGGCCAACATCCAATGCAAATCATCAAAAGAAACCAATCTCATACAAAAATTTGGCAAAAATTTAAGTTTTCCCAACCCCTATGATGAAAATCCTAACCAAGAGCACAAAACTCTCCAAAACGTAATCTAAGGATCCAAATCAATGAAAAGAGTTTAAAATTACCTTAGAGATGTTAAGGAATGAAAAACCATTCAAATTGATTGGGTTTTGATGTAAAAATATTGAAAGAGGGGTTTTAGAGAGGATGGGAGAGGTTTAAAACAAGTATCCCACGAAAAGCCCTTTAAAAAGCTGTTTCTAAGCGTTTCGCGACTGGCGAGTCGCGAGACAAGTCACGAGTGAGACACGAAACCATTCTGTGTAAACTCGCTACTAGGCAAGTCGCCAAAACGAGTAGCCAAAACGAGCTACTCGCAAGAGTAGCCAGAATGAGTAGCCAAAAATTCTGACACATGTTTTTCAACACAAAACATGCTTAAACAATGAAAACCAAAGTAAGCACTAAACATGAACACAAAGAGTGATAAAAATTACTTCCAAAAACATATAAAATGATCAAAAATCTTTTTGGTTTGATCCATATAGAGTAGAGCACACACACGTCACATTTAAATAAGTACAATTGAACAAATGAATAAAGCATTCATTGAATATTAGGCATGTGTGTTGTGTGTGTGTATCAAATGTGGAATAGTCCTTAGTTTAGAGTGAAACTTCAATGATCAATTCAATCAAGTCACATACAACTAATACTAAGTCAAGTAGTCTATCTCAATTATAGAAATGAACATATATGACCTCCCACAAGAAAATGATTATATATCTTCGAAACTTTTCATTTGGCTTCTTTACAATTCATAACAATTGATCATTTTTTATTTTTACATCTCTTTTTGAGATCGATGCTTGAAATTTTTAATATTTCAATTTGATGAGTAAGCCTTTAGCTTTTTGGACATCATACATTTTCAATACAAGTCATTTTCCCTTTTTCCTAGTCAAATACTAGTATATGTAACGGCTTTTGCAGCTCATTATCTCTTTTTGAGATTTAACATTGATTGAGCTCTTTAAGAAAAAAATATAAAAGTGTGGGAAGATATGTAGGCACAAGTTTACGCATGTATCAAAACCAACATGACTATTAACTAATCATTCATGATAAGCTTGAAAATCGATTTACAACAATCACATAGATGTCAAAATTTTTCCCACAAAGATAGATGTGCATACATAACAAGCTAAGCTTATAAATGCACTAAAAGCCATTTGTACGAAGATACTAGGCCAAACTCACATGTGATATGTGCTCAAATATATACGATCAAACTTTTTGAATTTTTCGTTTTTTATGTGGTTTTGGATTTTTTACTCACACAAAACTAAAACATAAAAGTAAGATCAAAGACAGAAGCAATGCATACAAATAAATGCAAGATGCAAAAATGCATGAATATATAGCATCTAATGCATGAAGGGTCCTACAAAGATTGAAAGAATTAGATCAATAACCAAAAGAGTAAAAGCTCAACCATAGGAAAACTTCCTCATCCAAACGGAACGATTGTTTGGAATGAGTGTCTCATGAGAATTGAGACGAGGATTGGAAGAATGAGAACCGGAGATGCACATAAACAATGAATTAAGAGTATTAAACACTTTTTTTAACAACATGCTATTTTCACTCAAATCCGATTTACACTTTTTAGCACAACTTCCATGAAATTCAAGTTTCTCTTTTCTTTTGATTCTTTTAGGAGCATGAAACTTAGAGCATTGAAGTCTTAAATGACCAAAGACACCACAATAATGACATACAATGTGTTTAGTCTACTAGGCTTTTTGGGAAGGGATCTAACAATATGTTTTTGTTCTCTCTTCAACTTATGACATTGAAGTCTTATATGACTAATCACACCACAATGGTGGCAAGTTGGAACAAACTTAGATCCATCCAAAGCCTTAGGTTGAGATCTAAACGAAGGCTTTGACTTAACAGCCTTTCTCTCTACCTTTTGATTTCTTTTATGTGGAGGAATGTATACCGATTTGTCCTTTGAGGAAGAACACACAATAGGCACAAGATCGGGTACCACAACATGATTGCAACAAATATTTTCATCTTTTTTAGCAATAGGTTCAGCAATCAAACACTTGACATACATCTTAAGAGATTCATTTTCACATTTTAGCTCATCAACAAGTTTGTTAGACAAAACAAGTTTAGCATCCAAGTCTATATTCAAACATTCAAACTCTTTCAGCTTTTCAAGAGAATTTTCAGCAAGTTTCTTATATTTTTCAACCAATTTGTTGGACTCATTAAGCTTAGCAATCAAATCATCATTTTCACCAAATAACTTGCTCAAATTCTTTTGAAACTTCTTTAGCTTTTTTCTTCAAGAGTTTGTCATTTGGAATATCAACAACACCTAATGATTCAAGTAACATGTCATCACAATCATGAGGATAAACACTCATAGAGGCATTTTCACAAACACGTCGCATGCCACAATCATCAACATCCAAAACATGCATAGAGGCATACAAAGCACTATCCATGGCAAATAAACACAAGGGGTCAAGGATCACATTTAGGTATTTAAACCACAGCAAGTGCACCCGCTCTGATACCAATTGAATGTTCAAATAGTGTGCAAAACACCTTGAACGTTTAGACCCCCAAATTACAAATTACCAATTTAAGCTTATTATCAAACAATGTATGTGCAGAATATGAAAATAAGTTAAAACAGAATTGATAAAATAATCTAAACCAAATAATATCACAATCATAGCAGAAATTAAGAGTCCATTTGGATACAGCTGAAAACTGAAAATATTGTAGCAAAATAATTTTTAAATGTGTAAATAGTACCGTGAGACCCATTTTTAATGAAAAAGTTGCTGAAAAGTGAGGTTTGTGAATCCCGTGAACAGTACATAGGACCCATTTGTGTGGCTAAAAAGTGGTTGAAAAGTCAAATTGTACGGCTAAAAAAAAAAAAAAAAACTGAAAACGCAATAGCCCAACGTGGACGCACAAACCAAACGCACACTAAATGGCAAAGATTAAGGGAAGAGAGATGCAAACACAAAGACAACACAGCAATGTGTTATCGAAGAGAAAACCGAAGTCTTCGGCGTAAAACCTCTCCGCCGCCCTCCAAGCAGTCAATAATCCACTAGAGAATGAAGTTGGGATACATGAATAGCAGAAGACCCTCCAAGCCTAATCTACCCAGTGTATCTAAGCCCTCCAAGCTTCTTGCTCCAATGAGGTTACGCCGAACCTTTGTCTTCTCTAACTTACCGAATCCCGCTATAACCCATAGCATCAACCAATATCAATTGGTCCCTTCCTAACTGCTTCCCAAGCACCAAATAACCTCCTCACAAATATGAGTATGATGAGAAAAAGTTTTGGCTAATGTACCTCTCAAGGATGTATCAATGGAGAGGGTGAGAGTAGAGGAATTTTAGAGAATCAAATGATGAAGATTGTGGATGAGTCAATCTTGTTTTTCCCTAGGGTTTCTCTCTCAAAATTCTCTTTGGAAGCTCTTAACAATACGTTGGTATACTGAGTATTTATACTAGTGTGTGTTTGAAATGCGAAAGGTCAGTTTTTTCCAAACAGAGTGGTCTAGCGACTTGACCTCGCGACTTGACTGAGTTGCGAGTTTGAGTCGCGAACTAACTGCCTAGCCAGACTGGAAGTTTTGTCCTGTAGTGCTCCAACTGACGTGACTCTTCAACTCCTCTGCATGCTTCACACGTGTGCCAGCTTTAGCAACTTGCCAGCCACGAGCCAATTGCGAGGCCCTGTTGAGTTCACACTCTTGAGCATTTCTTCGCACTCTCTCACACACTACCCTTACATGAATCCCACCTAAATACAGGGTTTCTAAATGCTGAATTACAAGCAAATTTGGCACGGAGTAAAGCCAACAAGATGGTTAATTAAATTCAACCTTACAGTTCCTAAACAAACACTTCGTACTTACAATCAACCACAAAATAATTGTTGGTAAAAATTGTAGAAATCACAAGAGTGCCGCCACTTTCATTGCTTTTCATTTTTTTTTTTTTTTTACTTTAAAAAGAAATTAAGATCAGTTCTATGATTTACTTCATCAACTTGTTTTTCTTCTGACATGCATCAGAGAATGCAACAGATCTTTTCAAAGCAAAAGTCCACAATATATTCAAACTTGAAATGGATTCAAAGGTTGAGTAATGGATGTCAATTCAAATAGAAACCATATCATAGTCTCATGGAGGCTCATTAGCATCAATCTTGACTTTTAGTCTCATATATTTCCTATTTGTACCAACATAACTCTTCTTAGCTGGTAATTCCCCAATTATAAACACATTCTCTTTACTCATCCATTTAAGGGGTAGGTTGTGAACCTGCACCCAAAAAATACCTGTCGAGAAATCTATCAATGGACTATGGAACCATCTTGTTGGAATTGCAAGGCTTTAGAAGTAGAAGATGGCAATCGCGGCTCAGGTGATTCAAATTTGAACCATATCCAGTCACATCCATTACCGCCAGTATTTTGGTTGTCTTCTAAGCTATAGACAATCAGTTTTATTTTGTTCTTTTATCACTTTTTATTTATTACAGTTTGGTAGGCACTGCAAGGCACGTTGGGACTGCCCCTTGAATGAGAAAATTAGATAAAATTTTTATTTAAAGAAATATGAAACTATGTACAAAAATAAATGTATGTTATACAATGCTAATCATGGTTGTCAAAATCGCGATCCGGATCGTAAAATCACATGATTTTACGATCCCACCTCACCAAAAATTTTAAAATCGTAACAGGATCGCAAAAATGGTAGGATCGTGTAGGTTCGCATAGGATCGTATGGGATCCTACCGAGCCTTCCATTTGGCTTGATCTTTTTTTTTTTTTTTTTTTTAAGTGGGATTCATTTGGGTAAGATAATTCACCTAAACCCACAAGCCCAACAGGTTATCAAAAGCCCAATAATGAATTGAAGTCCCAAATTTACCCCTATGTCAACATAAAATTTCAAAAAAACCTATAGTACTTAAGTTTAACGTTTTCAAAAACAAAACCTAAAATATTTAGATGATAAAATGAGATATGACAATAACAGTGATTAGATTAGAAGAACCTTAGAATGTGAATTCTCTTTTGGATTACATATTGTAAATTTGTAGTTAGCTAGTTTTTATATGCTAACTAGCCTAACTTATTTTGGATTTGGAACTTAGAATTTGGAAAACATTTTCCATACGTGTAGATAATATTTTAGTACTTAGTTGCTAATTAAACATGTACTAAACTTTTTAGATACATTATGTCAAAAGTTAAATATATTTTGTTTTGTTAGAATGACATAAGAACGATGTAATGCGTGCAAATTACATTCTATGATGCAGTTTTTTTTTAATGGATGGATTCATATTTTAAGTGATTATAAATATACTTAGTTGCTAATTAAACATGTACTGAACTTTTTAGATACATTATGTCAAAAGTTAAATATATTTTGTTTCGTTAGAATGACATAAGAATAATGTAGTGCGTGCAAATTACATTTCATGATGCAATTTTTTTTTTTTAATGGATGAATTCATATTTTAAGTGATTATATAACATACAAAGTCACTATCAATAGGTTTTTTGCTTAAAATCTGAAAATAGGTAAGATCTTACGATCCACGATCCGATCTTATGATCCACGATCCGATCCTACGATCCACGATCTTACCTACCTCCCACGATCCTACATAGGATCCCGATTTTGACAACCTTGATGCTAATCTCACTCATATAAGAATTTTAATTACACAACTTTAGAGTAGCTATTCAAATATGAATATCTATTATATTATGATAGTTTTTAAAAACTTATTTGTTAAAGGCAATATATACATGATAGTTTTTAAGAACTTATTTGTTAAAGGCAATATCTACTCAATAAAAACTTCTAAGAATGATTACATATATCATTTTCCAACAATAAGCAATTGAGGTTTTTTTTTTTTTTTTTTTTTTTTTTTTTTTTAATTTATAGAAGCAATTGAGTTTTGCTAAGACATTATCACAATATTTTATTTTTTTGCTATGAATGTTGTCATATGCTATATTTGAAGCTCTTCATCAAATACTTGCAACCATCCATATCATCTTATATTTTATATGTCTAGCTACAATGTTTAGCTTGTTTAGTTTTAGTGAACACCCTTTTAAGCAAAAAAATAAATAAAAAGAATAGAATATTAAAGGTATATTTGTCATCGAAGTATTCATTAGATAAGATTATAGATCTAGAACATTAAAACCTAGTAAATCAATGTTAGGTAACAAATAAAACACACCCTATATAATTATTCCAACTTCCCAAGCAAGGCTACCAAAATAAAACTCAAAATAAAAATAAAAATTGAAACAAAAAGCAAACACCCAATTTAGATATGTTGAAATAACACATCTGAATTGGAATGATTAATGGCTTTAATGGTGATAAGGCCCTGGGTCCGGATGGTTTTTCCATAATCAAGTTGTGTTTGAGAAGAGTCTTAATGCTTCATTTCTTGCCCTTATTCCTAAAAAGGTTGATGCTATGGAGGTTAAGAATTTTCGACCAATTAGTTTAGTTGGTGGGATTTATAAGATTATTTCAAAGGTGTTGTCTTATCGATTTCAAAGGGTGGCACATGGACTTATTTTAGAATCACATAATGCATTTGTGAAAGGAAGACAGATTTTGGATTCCGTCTTAATTGTTGCTGAATGTATTAATAGTAGACTGAAGACGAAGATTCCAAGGGTGCAGTGTCAGTTAGTTGTGGAGAAGGCATATGATCATGTGAATTGGGGTTTTCTAATGTATATACTCCAGCGCTGTGAGTTTTCAGAGAAGTGGAGGAAATGGATTATGAGCTGCATTTCTACTGTTATGTTTTCCATTCCATTCTGTTTAATGGTATTCCTATGGATTTCTTTGGAAGCTCTAGGGGGATCCGACAAAAGGATCCTTTACCTCTGTTGCTATTTGATGTTGTTATGGAGGCATTGAGCTATATGTTAGAGGAAGTTGGAGGTGGCTGCAACTGCTGGTCAGTTTTCAGGATTCTATGTACGCAGTATGACTAGTACTTCAATGATGGTGTTTCATCTGTTATTTGAAGATAACACCCTTATTTTTTTTGATGCTGATCCTAATTAGTTAATTACTTTGAGGGAGAATCTGACTAGATTTGAAAAGGTTTCAGATTTAAGAATTAATTTGGGGAAATCAAAGTTGGTTCCAGCTGGAGATGTGCACAATCTAGATGATCTAATGGGGTTGTTGGGTTGTAGGCATTCTTTCCTTCCTTTGATATATTTGGGTCTTTCTTTAGGTGCTAAATTCAAGGAGCTCTCAATATGAAATCCTATTTTAGAGAAGATGGAGCGAAGACTAGCAAGTTGAAAGAGGCTTTATTTGTCTAAAAGGGTAAGGTAACTTTTATTAAAAGTACTCTATCCTCCTTACCTACTTATTTTCTTTCCATTCTTCCTATTCCTAGGAAGGTGGCTAATCGCATGGAGAAATTACAGAGAGATTTTCGTTAGAGTATTATTGGTGGTGATTCTAAATTACACCTAGTGAAATTGGCTAAGGTTTGTAGGCTTGTGCAGATTGGGGGGCTAGGTATAAGACAGTTGAGAAGTTTTAACTCTGCCTTGTTAGGCAAGTGGTTGTAGAGGTATAGCATAGAAACAAACGCTTTATGGAGAAGGATTACAAAGGCAAAATATGGAAATGTTTGCGATGGTTGGTGCACAAAAAAAGTGACAAGTGTGTGTGGTGTTAGCCTCTGGAGGTTTATTAGAAGTGGCTGGTTGAACTTTTCTAAACTTCTATGGTATGAGGTGGGTGATGGTACTAGAGTGAAGTTTTGGAAGCATGTGTGGTGTGGAGATTGTACCCTCAAAGAGGCTTTTCTAGAACTTTACTGTCTTAGTAAGGCAAGGGATGCTTTAGTAGCAAAGGTTATGGGGTGGTCTGGTAGAAAGATTCATTGGAATGTTTGATTTTGTCGTCCACCTCAAGATTGGGAGCAAGAATCTTTTGACTGGTTTATGGGCATTGTCTACTCTTCGACTGTGAGGGGAGTTGCCCTAACAAGGTTCTTTGGAAACCAGCTAGGAATAGAAGCTTTGAGGTTAAAGGATTTTATCTTTCTTTCTATCCTCCTACTCTTACTTCTTTCCTTGGGAGAATGGTGTGGTAATTGAAGTTTTCTCCAAGGGTAGCTTTTTTCTCTTGGTCTGCTTAGAGAATATTCTTACAATTGATAACCTTCACAAAAAGCGTATTATTGTTCTTGATTGGTGCTATATGTGTAAGAGGCATGGGGAGTTAGTGAATCACCTTCTTCTTCATTGTCCCATAGTATTTGAGTTGTGGTCTTTAGTGTTTTGTTTGTTTGGAATTTACTAAGTTATACCACATAAGGTAATTGAGTTGTTTGAGTCTTGGCAAGGTAAGTTTGGACATCATCACAATATAGGCGTTTAAAGACTCAGGCATTTGGAGACTCGTGCCACATTGCTTGATGTGGTGCATTTGAAGTGAGAGGAATGCTAGATGTTTTGAGGGATGTGAACAATCCTTGCTAGAAATTCAGTCTTTTTTCTGCCATACACTCCTTGTTTGGAGTGTGGTTTTATCGCAATTTACTTGTTTTTCCATTATTGTTTTACTTGATCACTGTATCATTGGTTCTTGATTTTTGCCCCCACAGTACATCCCCAATGTACTCGGGTTGGCTTTTTTTTTTAATAAAATTTTTAGTTACCTATCCAAAATAAATAAATAAATAACAACACAATGAAACTGAATTAACTAACACAATCACATAGTACTGAAGCTAAAATAACAATTGCAATAATCTGATATTTTTTAATTGAAAAAATCTATAAAATTATATCCAATCAAGCAAAAGAAGTAAAATCCAAAACTTGGAGTGCAGGGTGCATGAAGATTTAGAGGAAAAAGTGTGAAGTTGTGCATATTTACTTTTGTGAAAATCAAAACTGAGAGATTCTATATATACCATCATTGAAGCAACCAAAGTCCAAAATAGCTTCCATATATACAAAGGACCAAATTAGAATAATTTCATTCTATATGTTTGAGAAAGATTAGATATCCAAGAACTTCAAAATTCAGATCCTTAATCCTTTTTTTCTCATCTTTTTCTTAGTTCCTTTGAGAATAAAGGATAAGGAGTATAGGCATTTTAATTAGCTAGCAAATACAAATGGAAACAAAGAATTGAAATTACTATGGTTGCTTTTATGTTGTCTGTTGTACACATCAGTCCATATTCTCAAAACTAATACCAGCTTTGAATTTTCCTTAAAATTACATCAGAACATCAATACAGTGATAAAGAAAACATAAAAAGGGAACATTTTGTCATAGTAGTGACAATGAATATAGATTAAATGAGATGTTGAGAAAATATATATCTTTGTCATTTAACAATCCATCAAATGCCAATTCATATAACAAGTCTTTCTAAAAGATAAGCAAGCAAAAAAACTTTAACTAATGATTCTTCATAACAACTAGAAGGCACAACAACTCTACAAGTTGTATTATTATGTATTATATTCGCTGAAGTGTAAATTAGTTGTATCTTGTTTTAACCGTTGTGCATGAGTAACTCTAAATTTTCCTCATGGACAACTCTAGGTGTTCTGACCACGCAAAATCTTGCAAGTTCAAGGCAAATAAGGGTTTGTTGCTCTTTTCCACTCCATTTCATTGCATTTCTTTTTACTAATTAATGCTTAGGCCCTTATGTTCTGTTGGATTTGTCATTGAAACTCTAATAGTTTCTTTTGGTTGATAAGCTTAATGTTTCTAGTCTAGTAAAGCAGCATAGAGTTAGTTTGTTCTTTATTGTAAATGTAGTATGTTTAGAAGTGTACTAATTCCGTTTTCAAATTAATAAATTTAGGTATCTATCATTTATGAAAAAAAAAATGATAAGACTAGGCAATTGAATATGTTAAAAAAATTTGCGACTTGTAGCAGCCAAGATGTTGTACATCATGGATGGAGACATGATCTAACAAATCTAACAAAGGGAGCTTAAGCAAGAAGGCTAAAGTACTTAAAGAATTATTGGACAAAGAACCCATCAACACATTGTGGACAAGCTGTCATGAACTCAATGACACGGTCTAAGCTTCACAAACATGCATGTAGACCAATATCAACAATTTCCCTCTTTCTCTTTCTTTTCTTGAAGAATTAAGACATCATCCTCAAAATGCAAAGCTGGCCAAACATGGCAAACCATAGCTAATGCCATGACAAGAAGCTAACCGAATCCAAACACATCAAAAACATTACCATGACCTAAATAATTAAGGAAATGAAAAATTATGAACAGAGAACAAAAATATAAAATAAATATACAAAAGCCCATTTTGGAATTTTCACAAACATGTATATGCATAAGCACTTTTATAAATAAATTTTTTTTTTTTATATAAAAAAACAAAACTTTAAATGCAAAAAATTCTTCCATCCCAAACCTATTTACTAACTCAATCACAATTCATCATTTTCACACATCATAAAATCCAAGAAAATCAAAAAAGAAAGAGAGGAAAAGAACCATATGGACATTTGCTTTCATGTCCTCGAACCTCAAAAATCTGACCTCATTAGGATGTTGTTCTATTAAAAAAACAGGACAGGAAATTGGAAAAAGTTTATTGAGAGAACAGAATCAAATAGAAGGAATGAATGAATCAAAGTGGGAAAAAAAGTTACAAAGAGATTTACCTGCTGACTGCTGTATGTGTGATCGATAGTAGCTGAATAGCAAAAATTAAAAGGTAATAACATGTACATGTCAAATATCAATTACATAGCATAATTTTTCTACTACTAATTGAATTGAAAAAAACCAAAGAATTTTTTTCCCCAAACAGATACATGACCTAAAAATAATTAAAGAACCCACATATGAAAAGGAAAAGAAGTTTTGAGGAGAGGTGGGAAATACCAACCTCAGCATTAATTGATGGTTAGAGTCGGAAATTTCTTCTCCTGGGCATGGATTTGTTTTCTTGAAGAACGATTTTTTTGCCATGAAAATCACTGCTTGATCTCAGTTCTTGTAATTTCTCCCCACTCAACTTCCACACGCAAAAATGAATGAACAAAACAAAGTGTTTTGCTTCCCTCTCTGTCTTCCAAGGTTTTCTTTTCGGATAGAAATTTGATTTGAGGAAGCAGATAGAGAGAAAAGAGAGAGAAGAGATACAAAGTGTTTTGCTTCCCCCACTCTCTCTTCCCTTTCGCCTCTTTCTCTTCATATAATTATTATCCTAAATCAAACGCACCATTACTGTAGAAAACTTAACCAAACAAAATTACAGTAAAAGAGCTCCCTCACTCTTTTTATATAGTTACCTTTAGCTATCCAACACAAATTTGGTGCCTTGTTGGCTAGTCCAGCTTCAGCTGATAATTTACTGGGCCCATTGCTAAGGAGAAATCCATTAGCCTATAGTTAATTGCTTAAATGCTATTTTATGATTCTGCCCATTTTCATTTATAATCTATCAATTAAGTAAATTGCAGTACTTAATTCTCACCAAGCAATGCACATGCGAGGCTGTCATTTTCCATATATACTCATATATGAGCAACAGCCATACAGATTCACAAGATTTGGGTTACAAACATGAAATCATGCCTATCTCATTCTGAAGCTCACAATTTCCCTGACTTGATTTAGATGAGAGCTGCTTCATGGAAAGAAGATTAGAAAGTTCTTCTTCCAATCTCTCTTGCCTTTATACATGTCACTAATCAAATGAAACTGCACTAATACTAATTGTTTACCAACAAACAACAACAAAAATATTTTCACAACAGTTCATAAATCACAATGCAGAAGCCCTCAGAGAGTGAATCATATTCAAATTTTTTAATATGTTCAAGGAAAACAACTTGATGTCAATCAATATAAAAATTGTTGAAAAATGCCTCCCAATGAAAAAGTTCAAATCTGTATATGAACTAAAATTAAGCTTTTTCTCTTCTTATGAAATCTTGAAAACCAATCAAAGTATACAAATCACCAAAGCTAAAATCCATATGACTATATGAGCCAAGAGAAATAACATACTCCACATTCAATAGTGGTCCATAAGCTTTACTTTAGCCATCTGAAAAATTCACTGATTTCCTATAAAACTAAAGAATTTTTAAGGAAAATAAAGAACACAATGAAAGATGACTGATTCCAGAAGTTGCTAATGACAGAGGAAAATCAGTTAATATTTATGAACTGGGTATGTTATTCAAGAGTAATCCATCATAGTAAGACTGCAAAAGCACACTTACATTGGGGACATTTGAAATCTTTCACAAACAGAGGATCTGCCCTTCTTAATAGAAAACATTAGAACTATACGGGCATTATTCAAGGTCAATAGTCAATACTATCAATTCAAAAGAAGATCTTTGTGATAAAAAATAAAACTAGTGTCAGGTGATCAAGCCAAAGAAGCAAAGAAACTTATACAGGCTTCACATGCAGAACACACAAGATCATTGCTTTTTTGGCTTACATGTCAATCCCCTCTACAATCCTTACCCCCCTCCCCAAATTAAAAAAATGAAAACAATGTTGGGCTCCAAAGAAAAAAACATAATACAAAAGCAGAGAAGAAGCTAGGACAATGAATCAGTACCATATATTAAACTTTTTGATGAGCTCAAACCTATCTTTCAAGTGGAATAGAAGATAGTAGACTTACAAGCCATTTTCCTCCAGATAACTTTGAAACAAGTTGAAGTTAGGACCTCTAGTGAGATCAAAATTTCAAAAATAAAAATAAATTAGTATTAATACTTCATTTCACCTTATAGTAGTATAATAAATTGAAAGCAAACAAATAATTATATTAGCAAACAACAAATTATTTCACTATATTTACATGATCTGACAAGTAGGTTGCTCGGCACTTTGCCATTGTAAAGCTATTTCTAAGGCAATTTGATGCAAGAGGCAGTGAGAAGACAGATTTCCTATATCTTATTTGATTTTATGTATCAAAGGCAATTTTGTAATTTCCTAATATTCTAGAATGGGCTGTGCTTATAGTCTATCACTCTATTGGGTCTTACTTTAGTTTTATTTTAAGCTTGGTTATTTAGTTTGGGTTTAGTAGTAAAGCCCAAGGAGTCCAAGTCCAAGTCTTATTAAGGTTTTAAGAAATCCTAGTTCAACTAGGATTAGGTATTAGTCTTCTATTTAAAGAGTTGTAGTACTTTTTATTGAGTTGATTATTAATGAATGTCTTCAAAATTTAAGAGCTATGCTCTCTTTTATAGTTTGTGTGATGCAACCTTCTCCGAAGTGTGATGCCAAGGAACCCTTGGTGTGATGCTTAGGAAGTCTAGGTGTGATGCTTAGGAAGTCTAGGTGTGATTCCTAGAATTTATCTGTATTCTTTAAATTTATTATTCACGGTTACTATTCACAGCACTGTTCACAGCAACCCAAATCTTGATTTTCACCTTTGTTTTCATTCCGAAACCCTATTAATCATTGTCCCCTTTGAAAACCCTATAATCCCTATTATTTTCTAGCCTATTCCCCACCAAAACCTAACCCTAATTCTTCAAAACCCAAGCTATACCAGATCTGCCCCTGGTATTCTAAATCAGATTTTTGTCGTTTTTCCCCCTTGTCCTACGTCACAATTCTTAATTAAATTCTGGAAAATTTCTGGTTTTGGATAATTTGGTTTCCAGTGCCTCATATCTACTAGGTTTCTATGAGATGTATCTTTAAAGTACATTTGTTATTGAGTCCACTCAAGAGTGTCCAACAGAGCAAGGTACAGAAGTATATATCTATCAAAGACTAAGCAGATGAAAGGCTCAATTAGGACATAGGTCAATCAGTTCTGTGGATCTTCTTTTTTATCCAGTTTCTATTCTCTTCAATTTTCCTGCTAACATAGTTTTATTATTGCATCAATTATATGCAAATTTTCTGATTTGGGATAATGCATTTCATCTTGATGATTGATATTGTGTTTTAATTTGGTGTTTGATACTTCAGATCAAGACTTGCACTGACTATTTCCTAAAAAAATAATTAAAACAACTGTGTCTAGTTCTTTTACAATTATATTGAAATAACATTTTCTTTCTCTTGTGGGTTATGGTCCACTAGTCATCATTAGATACAGATGCGGATACGCTACTATAGCTTTTGTGTAAGCATATTAAACATAGCTTCGGATAAGACTAGAGTGTATCCTGATGATCCTCTGTGTCTCTTTTTGAATTAGTTATGGATTAGTCTCAAGTTTAATCATTTATGGAGTTGTCTTAGGATTTTTATGATACCATGTTTATGTTGTTGAAATTTGAAGGAAGCTGAGTTTGATTTAATATGCCTTGATTTATATATTTCTTGGATGTTCTTGATGGTTGTGGGTCTAGAGAGAGGGATGAAAAAGAACATCATCAAACTGCTGGGATTTCATAATGGTTTTTATTTACTAGCAAAGAAAATTATGAGATTTTAGATGTTTTGTCTACAAGATATTTAAAGATAAACAAAAAAGAAAAAGAATCGCAAATTGAGCGGGTTATAGGCTAGTTAAAAAGGACATCTGATTTAATTAATACTTCTACTGTCTCATTGTATACCAAAGAGAAAATATGGCATTAATGAGCTTAATTGTGTAAAAAATGCATATTTCAAAATTTGAAGAGACATACAAACTCCACGCTTATAATGCTTAATGAAATTGGCCCTCAAACTACTCCCTGCATTCTGTTGCTAATATATAATAAGAAAACTTTTTTATACCACAAGGGGATCACACCAAGCAAAAGACAGAATGCGAACATATCAAAAAGATGAAACTAAATTAAAGCATCCATGACGAGACATAAATATTATTTCCTTCAAGATTGAGTCTAGTACATTTCCACCTAGCAGGTTGCCAGTTAAAAAAGCAAACAAAAGCAACATCAAAAGTTTAGTAGGACTTATCAATACTAGAATGCAAAAGCAATTGAACAAAGCCAATCAGAAAACCTAAGCTTGCATTTGGCTGAACACTGAGATATAGTACAGTACCAGAAAGCAAGGCTAATTTTAAAAAATTGTGAACTGCGTGCATGCTTCTGCATAAGCATCTGCTTTCACTTTTCAGGCGTTCACGACTATATAAATCAAGTCCTCCACGCTTTGAAAATTATATCACACTATGCTTGCTATGAAAGTTTTAATATGTAAGCAAATGCTGCCCATATTTTGATATACTTACAGGAATCTCAGGTGCTCAAGCTTATAATAGGCGGAGGTTCCCCAACCAATTTGTTAAAACTGACATCCCTATCATTATCACAAATCAACAACATAATCATTATCCATCCTTGGGAAATTTACCATCTGGTATGTTAAAAAGTACTTTTTGTAATTTGAAAAGGTAAAAAAATAAATTATAACTTATAAGGCCTTAGGCATCATCCAGCTAGCATCAGTAGTAGTTATTTTCTCAAAAGTAAGCATTGATATTTTCTTCTTTCAATATGCTATGCATCTATTACTCTGTTGCCATCCAGAAAATAGAAGCAAACTAGACAGCAATAATTTTTTTTTATTTGATAAGTAATGAAAAATTTTATTAGAAAAAAAAAAAAAAAAAAACAAACAAACCTGGTACAACAACGGTGTACTAGGAGAGAAGTACACTCAATTCAAAATACAATGATCAAACAAGTGTGAGAGAGAAAAACAAGGGGGGGGGGGGGGGGGGGGGACAACACTCCAATCCAACAAAGTACAAAGGAAGAAGGCTTTAATTTCTAGGATATTCCGTTCACATCCCTCATAACTTCTAGTATTCCATTCTTGCCAATGACACCAAAGAATGCAATTTGGCACAACCTTCCAAAAAGCAATATTTCTATGCTTGCCGAAAGATCCCTGCCAAGCTGCAAACATATCAATGAGTGTCATTGGCATACCCAATGGAGGCCAAATAAACAGAACACCATAGTCCACAGCTGCAAAGCTATAGGACAATGAATGAGCAAGTGATCCATGGTCTCCCCACATTTTTTGCACTTGCAGCACCAATCCAAGATCACCATACCCCTCTTCCGAAGATTATCAATAGCTAAGATCTTCCCTAGAGCAGCAGTCCAAGAGAAAAAGGCTACCAAATATCTTCAGGAATGTACACAAGTGCACGTCCATATGTTATGAAATCATGACAATTATTTTTGATAAGTAAATCATGACAATTATGTCCATATGTTATGCAATTATGATAAGTATGTGTACGAGTGTCTACATATAAAAATGATGTTCCCAAAGAAAATCTTCAATTTCTGTAACACGGTTTCTCAAGGAGTGTGCGGCATATGTCTACATAGTGTATGAGTTGGAAGGCCTGATTGTTTCTTTGAAAACATAGTTGCATTTAGTAAAACTGGGACAGAAGCTGGTGGGTTTTGATATGTGAGGCACCAATGACATCAATTTGGATGAAGTTTAATCAAATTTGTATAAATACCATCCAATGTGCCACAAATTTAAAAAATAAAAATGAAAAACTCTAAAGAGTAAAGATTAACCTATGGAGATGAAAACTGATCCCTTTAATTAAGGAACCACCTGCCATTTTGCTGGACCTCCTCTGCGCAAAAATTAGAGGTTTCCATAGCAAAGAGTGGTCTCTTGATCCCAATCGAGCATAGTGCAATGGGTGGTTTGAGATTCTTTTCATGTAATTTAAATCATTTGAAATTATTTTAGAATTCAAATTTATGAGTGAGAGAAAGATTTTCTATGATATGTATTCTTAGGAATGAGAGAACAGAATGGCTGCTAGCAAGCTTGGTGGACTAGGTAACGGCCTAAGCAGTTTGTGAGGACGATTAGGAAAAGCCAAAACAGTGTTTGTCACTCAAAAACATACAGGCAATTTCTTAAAAGTGTCAGAATACCGTGGACATGGTTGGAGAGGCTTTAGGATCAAATTGAGGAAGTTCCTTATGCTGGGCAGTATGCAACTAGGGGCTATCAATCTGTTAATGCCAACCAGAGCAACATCCAGCAAGCTTAATGATGTATGCCAAAACTCTGAAACGTGAGAGGCAAAGCTCCAGCCCTAGAAATGCAGAAGGAAAAATGGTGATAATGGAACAACAACAAAAAAAAAAAATCAAGGGAGAAGTAAATTCTCAGCCAAGATTCAGTCATGCCCATATGGGGTGCTAGATTTGAATTTGAATAGAAGACTATTCATCAATTTCCTTCTTAAATCCTCTTCTTTCATTTTGAAATGAGTGGATTAGAATTTACCACCAAAAAAAAAAAAAACAATGACTAACACCAGTTTGACATCTACTTAAATTATTCATGACATGGAAAAATCCAATCCAGTCATATGAAAATGAATGTATAAGGTTTTAGAGTTACTCTAAGAACTTTAGAGGATCCTAATCCTAATCCCTTCATTACCATCTATGAGAATGGAAGAGGCGAGCGTCATGGGAGAAAAATAAGGGGACAAAATCCATTTTCATATTTATATGACAACCTTCAGAAATGTAGAGAAAGACAATGGATTAGCCCAATCCAAATCAAGGAACAAAATCCTCTTCATTTCATAGTTAAGATTTTATTTCGTTGGATCTTACAATGCATGAAGTGGCACGTCATATAAAATTTTAAATGACATAGCACTAGATATACCTTAAGATTTGTAATATTTAATTTGAACCATGAAATATTTCAAATAAAGAGGATCCCATTAATTCAAAAACCAAAAAATAAAATGATGTAGAATACTGTACACTATCAGATCTTGTAAATAATCTTAACTGTGAAATGGACTCTCTCCATTTCACTAATTCTATTCTCACAACCAAAAAGTATGAAATCCACAGTATCCCAAACCATCAAGTGAGACAAGGTACTACGGCTCCACATTGATTCCCCCCCCCCCCCTTTTTGTGCCTCTCTCTCTCTCTCTCTCTCTCTCTCTCTCTCTCTCTACCACCCACCCATAACTCAACAAGAAATCCAAAAGGAAAATTGGCATATTTGACAGATTTGAAAGAGTTGAAGAACAACATAAACTTCCCTGATTTTCATGGCCAACCTGCAGCCACCATGTGAGTTGTGCAAACAAATTCCATGACCATCACATACAAGGCCGACACCACTACCCAATGCGTCATGTGCAACTCCGACATCCACTCAGTGCACTGCTAAGAGTGTGTCCCTGTCACAATGTTGTTAAAAGCGCTGAGCGCACTTAAGTGCAAAAGCCTCCTGGAGCCTAGGAGAAAAGCACAAGCACGCGCCTGATCAATGTGAAGTGCACATTTAAAAGTATAATTTAATAAATTAAAAAAAAAATTATTAATGGTCAATACAACAATCAAGTGATCAATTAATCATATAAATTACAATAAAAAATTTTATATAATTTATATAACATTTATATAATTCTCTTGTGCTTTACAAAATATATGCAACCATGATATCTGATGGCCATGATTACAAAACATGGTTGAATCAAAAGAGAAGTATAGAACAAAAAAGGCAAAGGCTAAAAAGTACTAGAATGTTAAGCAATGTTATCTTTGCCTAACAAAATATCTTTGCCTAACAAAATCAATGCAAATATGCAACGGAATCCTAATCTACATAACCATCATCCCCATTAAGCAAGGGACCATCATCATTATCATCACAAAATTTGTAGCCCTCATCATCTTCATCTCCATCATGAGGAGCATGTTGTGAACTAGAACTTGAACCTGTTGCTTGACTTGTGTTTGTTTGTGTGGTTGTGGTCCGAAAGGTCTAAAATATCTAAAGAGGTAGGCTTAGGCGTATGGTAGCACACCACACTATTAGTTTTTATATATTAAATCAATGGCTTATATCAAACATATTTAGATCTAATGGCTAAAAATCAAAACAGGATTTTTTAAAAAAAATATTTACAAAAAGCTCAAAAAAGCGCGCTTTGCGCTTAATTAAAAAGCTCTAAAAAGTGCGCTTCAGGCGAGCTTTTAAGAGGGCACCTCACTTTAGAGGGAAAAAGCCCCAAGGCCTGTGCACTTAAGTGCGCTTTTAAAAATACTGCCCTGTCGAGCCCTACTTTAGCTCTGCCAAGTCCATTAACAAATCCTCTGTCCTCATCATTCTCGCTCACCAATTCTTGGTGGTCCCCACTGAACACAACTTGCACCTTCACAATAAATCTACTAATGCAACTTTGTGGCTTATCCTCCAATCAACGGTGACACGAGAGAGGGTGAAAGATGAGGTAGGGAAACGGGGAAGAGTAGAGGTTGAAAGAGTAATATTATTAAAACAATAAAAGAATAAGTAAAGGAATAATAATTTAATAGGATGGAGGAAAAAAAAATAGTTTGATGTAGATATATGTGAAAAATGTTATAGACAAAATAGAAAATATGGACTTTCAGCTCAAATTTAGCTAAACCTATAAAGAGGCTAGTGTGAAGGCTTTTACAATTTTTATTTAATTTTTTTTTGATAAGTATATTTTTTTTTTATTTAATTTATTCATGTTTTCAGTTGAAGCAGAGGAAGATAAAGCAATTTTAACTTCTATAAAATGATGTAACGATGTACCAGAAGCCAAGAAAGCATGAATATCTACAAAGTCCGTCTTTACTATGTAACTGAAGAATTCAATAGTCAAAAAGAGTATACACATGCTTTCTCCCATACAATGTATTGACATAAATTTAATTACCTATTAAAATTTAATTATTACACAGATAGAGATGGAACAAATAGTCATACAGATGCTATGCAAAAAAAAAAAAATGCTTTAAAATTAAATCAGAAGAGCACAAGCAAATCTTAGACATATATTCTTTGAATTGATTATTTTATGTCCCCCTAAAGAGTAAATGTCTTTTAAATGCCAAATTCAGGCTCAAACACGATCTAAAAATAAACAATAAATGGAAAAAAGGGAACAAAAAAGTTTATTAAAAAAATACTGTATAACATGCCTTCTAAGAAATTGAAGCCACCATAGACAACAGTATACTAAACTCCATTGACTAGTGCTGGTCACAACAAGAAAACCCCTATCAAGACTTTGAGCTCATGCACTCAGGATTAATACAATGCTAATCCGGCTGACTCTCCCAATAGTAGATTAACAATTTCCACTTCTTCCAAGTAGTGCAATTGCAATTGCACCTTACCTACCACCTATGTTCCCAAAAATAGTCTAAATTCCTTGCTTTAGTGATAACTATTAATTCAATAGCTTCATAACTGTTTCCAAAGCACCACCCAGAGAAAGGGAAAGAAATAAAGAAGGAAGGAAAACTTACAAAGGTCAAAATGTGTAAGTAAAACAAAGATTCACTTAACTCATATTATACTTTCTACTAAGTTAATTAGGACCAAATCTACCCTCAGTCAAACCTCTACAATACTAATCCTACACCTTACGTGATTAAAATGGTAAGGGATTATAAATACAATAAATTCCAACCTTTCTATGTAGGAAGCCTCGTGGTGCTAGAATTATATGGAATAAAACATTTTGAGACTTCTTGTGGAGAACTATCCATGGTCCAACTTGTAGGTCAGCCATCAAACTCCATTAACAACTTTTAGTAACAATCCTTGAAGGAACTTTTCTCTATGTACATAAACCCTGGCAAAATCACATCCTTTGAATTATCTTGTTAGCCTATATATTCATAATTGTGCAAAGAGTTTACCAACTGGAGAAAACTAAGGCTAGTTAATATCAATTCTTCTTTAGGGAAATACAAAAATAAAATGCAACCATAACTAAGCACCTATTGACTCAAATTACATAACAAATGGGACTCTTGGCAGATTTTACATAACAAATGAAATAATAGAGAGCTTATTTTACCACTTCCTTGTACATGTAAGCTTACCATCAACATAATGGGGCTCTTGGCAGATCACTTAGCCTCTAGAAGGTATGCTGCATGTAATCCAGACCTCATTAGATATATAAGCTATGACTGAAATCATTACAATGTTGTGACTTAGATAATGGAAATCACAAATATGAAATGGAAGTAGAACTTCAAGCATGTAAAACTCTGAAGCAAGCAAAGAGAGGGTTCAGCAACTCCATAAGACAACATATAGTTCAACTCTATTGATAAACTATCACTTGTCCCAAAAGTTTACATTGCCCCTCATGTCTAGGCCCATACTTCGCCCAACAAGTGAGGCCGAATATGTAACTTAACTTCCAGAAATAGGGTGGATACAAGGTCCTAACTCAAGACCACTTGCAAGAAAATATGAAAATAAAATGCAACCATAACTAATTTACTCAAATTACATAGCATAGGTGCATGTTTATCACTAACTAGACAATGAAATAATAGAGAGCTTGTTTTACTAGGGTAAGATTACAAGGTACCAAATTAAGATTTTGAGTCAAATAGCATCCAACTATAGTCAAAATAATTAAGGAAGATGGGTGAAAACCTTCAAAACCCAAAACTCACTCTTTGAAATACCTTGAATCCACAAGGTACAGATCTTTTATTGATGTTACAACCAACACAAAGGCTCCAAAAGACAATTGAAATTATAAAAAATTCAAAGTAAAAATCTTTCAGTAAAATAAAGGGCAACTTGAGTCTTTCATCTTCAATCTTCACTATGGAGCTGAAGCCTATATGCTCATAATGCTCTTCTCCAATTTTTTCAATCCTCCTTTCTTCAAATCTCGACGTTCTGCAGAATTACAAAGTGCAGAATTACAAATGGGGAGAAAAATGAAATGTATCATATACATATGGTTAAACTTATACTTAAGACACATTTGGGACACTAGGATCATAACAATATATAAATCAAGACTAAATCCACTAACCTTGATGAAGATTAGAGTTCTTAATTACCAACTTATATAGTACGTCTTGAAGCTTCACCGCTTCATCCCAACTCTGAAAGTATTTTTCCTTCCACTGCATTAAATTTTATTTTTATTTTTTAAAATTAAAGGTGTTTCCAGAAATAAATAGTAAAACTACTTCAAAATTTTTATATTAAATAAAAAATTATAAAAAAAAAAAAAAAACATACCTCCTCTATTTCTCTCTTCACTTCTTGGATTTTGCTCCTTCAGGAAACAAAAAAAATTAATATTTAAAAATATACGAAACTGAAAGTTGAAAAAAAAAATTAAAGATCTTTTTTTTATTATTATTTAGCAACCTATCGAGTTGGTCGACTTCCTTTTGAAGGTTGATGACTTCTTTCTGTAGCGCAGATAGTTGCTCTTCTGCAGGCACATCAACAAGTTCGGATCTTTGGGAAAAAAATTTCAATAATATATTGTCAGCGACCAGAAAAACAAACAAACAGACAAAATAAATAAACACATAGCTTTCTAAAATTCATCTATAAACAAACAATAAAGTTTTACCCTTTTTCTGAAATTTTCAAACATGTAAAAATAATTTGGTTCCAGAAAAGAAAATCACCTGGAATTCCCACCATGAATCTCTTCCGTCATAACCAAAAACATGAGCAACATGAGGTAAGACATGAATCTCGCCATGAAAGGAACGCAAGAATTCTTCAATGTTTTTGCTTTTACAAAAACCCAATACTGTGTGGAGCAGCAGGGTTATAAAGTGTATATAACTATATATAGGAAGTTGGAACACCGCCACAAGGCTCCGCAAATTTTTTTTTTTTTTTTTTTTTGGGGGTAAGGTTGGAACACCGCCACCAAGCTCCGCAATTTTTTTTTTTTTTTTTTTTTTGCTGATTCCAATCATGAATATATATATATATATATATATATATATATATATATATATATACATACTAGCCACATCGCACACAAGAAGGTTTTTTTTTTTTTTTTTAATTTTATTTTAGTGGTCTAGCAAAACAAAAATTTGTGTTTTTATTTTATATATATAATTTTTATTTTGAGAATTTAATTTATAAGTGAATAAAACAATTTAAAAATCAACAGGAGAGGAACCCTATTTTTTAGGTAATGTTTTAGTAGAAGTTAAAGTTATATTTTTACCAAATTGTCTTTTAGTTTTGTCTCTACTTAAACATAAGAGTGTAGGGGCATTTTTGAACAAAAAAAAATGAGGAATCCAAACAGGGAAAGCCCCTTAAATAATAGGAAAGCCCATTAAATAATAGTATAGATATTATATATATATATATATAATTTTTATTTTGAGAATCTAATTTATAAGTGGATAAAACAATTTGAAAATCAACAGGAGAGGAACCCTATTTTTTAGGTAATGTTTTAGTAGAAGTTAAAGTTGTATTTTTACCAAATTGTCTTTTAGTTTTGTCTCTACTTAAACATAAGAGTGTAGGGGCATTTTTGAACAAAAAAAAATGAGGAATCCAAACAGGGAAAGCCCCTTAAATAATAGTATAGATATTTTATATATATATATATATATAATTTTTATTTTGAGAATCTAATTTATAAGTGGATAAAGCAATTCGAAAATCAACAGGAGAGTAACTCTATTTTTTAGGCAATGTTTTAGTGGAAGTTGGAGTTGTATTTTTACCAAATTGTTTTTTAGTTTGTCTCTACTTAAACATAGGAGTGTAGGGGCATTTTTGAACAAAAAAATGAGGAATCCAAATAGGGAAAGCCCCTTAAATAATAGTATAGATATATATATATATATTTTTTTTTATAGCCTTGGCAGTTAGTTTTCCCCTAACTCCCTATGCTGTAGTAGTTCGTTTCCTTCCAAATTTTGCGGAGATGAATGTTTCTCTTAATAGTTCTTAGTCTGTTCTTTACATTCGGATTTGCTTTCTTGTTTGCTGTGTTCTATTTTGGAAGTACCATGGAGGATCTTGCTTGACGTTGGAAAAATCTCTTGTTGTCCGTTAAGGAGGGAAAGAAATTGGCATTGGCAAAGAACAAAAAAATGGGTTGAGTATGTCCTAGCGGCCAAGTTTCTTACTAAGAGGAATGTCAATATTGATGCAGTGGCTAAAACTTTTAGACCTTTATGGCGTACAAGTAGTGATTTCTGTATTCATGATGCGGATGACAATCATCTACTTTTTACTTTTGAACTTGAATCTAATTTAGAAAAGGTCTTAATGGGAGAGCCATGGTCTTTCAATCGACATTTGGTTGTTCTGCAAAGATATGATGGGATTTTGCCTATGGAAAAAGTGGATTTCTCGAAGTCATCTTTTTGGGTTCAAATCCATAATCTTCCTCTCACTTGCTTGACTCCCGATGTTGCCATGGAAATTGGAGAATCTTTGGGGGATGTTAACAAATCAGTCAGTTTCTCAGATATGGTTGGTGGGAATTTTATGAGGATTCGAGTGCTTATTGATATAACACGTCCTTTGTGTCGTGGCAGAATAATTTCTTTGGGAATCGATGACGATAGATTTATATCCTTTAAGTATGAGAGACTTCCCAATATTTGTTATTGGTGTGGCATGGTCTCCCATGATGACAAAGAATGCTCTCTCTGGTTGAGTAGTAAGGGGTCTTTGAAAGTTGATGAACAACTGTAGGAGGCAAAAAGTTATCAAGCCAATTACAAAATGCCACATCAAAAATTTAATGGCAAATTCTAGATTAATATGTCATTAAATTAATTAAATCAGATGATGACATGTGTCATCCAAATGGATATCACATTGGCATATCAAAATTTGCCACATGTCATTTGGCCCACAAGATAAAGATAAATTTCTTATTCAAAATTGATAGATAATTATCTTTATTAAAATAATTTAAATAGAGATAATTATTTATCTTTATTGATTATTATCTTTATCAAAATATGATATTTATCAAAATAGATATATAGAGATAATTATCTCTAAGAAGAATTTGGGCCAATCAAAAGTCTACTACGTACTTTCAAGTATATCAATTCGAAGTGGAGTTTATCCTCTAAAATCACTATAAATAGAGGACATCCCCTCTCATTTTCAACACCAAGTTTTCAAGAGGCCTAAGCTCTGGAGAAATTCCGTCTCAAGAAACTTTGAAGAACTTGAAGAATCTTTGAAGAACTTGAAGAACATTCGAAGAACTTGAAGAACGTTTGAAGGGCTTGAAGAACTTGAAGGACAATAAATCTCTAATAAGCTCGAAGCTAGAGATTTATTGTGAAGACTGATCAATCCATCTTCCAATTAAAGTCAAGAAGATTCTTGTTCGAGTCAAATTCAATGAAGATAGAATCAGAGGGTATTCTTTTTTTTTTTTTTTTTTTATGCCCTAACTTTTGCCTAGGTCGCCTTATAAAAAGGTTTTCAACCTAGTGGGCTTTTTTATTTTTATTATTATTATTTTTTAAACACTTTCAAGAGTAATGGGAAAACATCATGTACCCTTTGAGTGTTGAGGTAGGCAGTTTAGGCTCTTACCAAGGAGTGCTTCGATCTTTAGGCATAATAACGTTTCAAGAATTTGCCGTTGATAGGGCCAATTCTCAAACCATCTTCAGCAACCAACTTGTATGCTCCATTTGTATAGGCTTCTTGAACAACATATGGTCTGTCCTATTTTGAAACAAACTTGTTCTTAGTGCGATGGGTGACAATGATGGGTCTTCGTACAGCAAGAACCAAATCTCCAACTTGGAAAGATCGAGGACGAACCTTCTTGTTAAAAGTCCTAGAAATGCGAGCTTGATAACACTCAAGGCGTTGTTGTGCCTCCAGCCTTTTTTCATCCAAAGCTTCTAATTCTTCAAGTCGTAGACGCACATTATCTTCATTAGAAAGACCTTCTTGAATGACAATCCTTAATGAAGGAATTTGACGTTCAAGTAGTAGAACAGCTTCTACCCCAGAATAGGGTGTGGCTTGGGTAGGTGTTCGATATGTTGTACGATACGCCCACAAAGCTTCCTTAACTCTTTCATGCCAATCTCTTTTCGACTTCCCTACAACTTTCTTGAGCAAATTGCATAGAGTTTTGTTGAAGGCTTCTGCGAGACCATTGGCTGGAGCATTATACATGGAGGAATTATGTTGCTTAAAACCAAAGTCATTGCAAAGTTTGTCCATCAGGTTGTTGTAGAATTCCTTCCCATTATTAGTGATGATGTAACGGGGTACACCATACCTAAAGATGATATTCCTTTTGATGAAGTTCACGACAGTTTCTTTCTTCACTTCACGAAATACAGCAACTTCAGCCCACTTGGAGAAATAATCTATCGCAGCCAGGATATATGAGTGTCCATCAGAGGATTTTGGCGTCAATGGCCCAACCACATCTAATCCCCAAGCATCAAATGGCCATGAAGCCACAGCAGGATGTAGGGGTTCTGGAGGTTGATGAATGAAGTTTGCATGGAATTGACACGCTGAGCATCTTTTCGCATACTCCATACAGTCCTTGACCATAGCGAGCCAATAATAACCCATCCGTTTAATTTGAAAATGAAGTTTAGGACCTGACTGGTGAGCACCACAAATCCCTGAGTGAGCTTCTTCAAGTGCCTTGGCAACTTCCTCATCATCCAAGCAACGAAGGAGAAGACCATCAAAAGAACGATGATATAAAGTATTCTTGTAATAAACAAAACGTGGAGTTTGTCGCCGAATTTCTGTTCTATGTCGAGGGTCATTGGGCAATTTTCCATGTTCTATATAATCAATGATAGGTTGCCGCCAATCTTCTCTTTCTATTTCAAAAACTGAAATTGCATTAACTTCTTCTTCTATCTCATCCTCATCAAAGTTTGGAGGTATTACCCATGTTTGGCATATTGGAATTTTTATCTTAGGATCTGGTAAAGCAAGAGCTGTTGCTAATTTTGCCAAGGCATCAGGTTGTTTATTCTCATTTCTTGGGATATGTGTAATACTAATATGATCAAACCATCCCAGAAGCCTATTGGCGTATTTGCAATAAGGAATCAATTCCGGCTTCTTTACATCATAGTGTAGAAGCACTTGGTTTATGATTAACTTTGAATCACCAAAGACCTCCAAACGAGTTGTTTTTGCATCCATTGCCATTTCCAGACCTAGGATTAGTGCTTGATATTCAGCAGCATTGTTTGAACAACATTCTGTAAGAGTAAATGAATACAGGAGTATATCCCCTTCTGGAGTTACAAACACTACTCCGGCACCGGCACCACAAAGTTAAGCAGCTCCATCAAAGAACATCTTCCAAGGTTGTGAAATTTCAACGACCATTACTTCTTCATTAGGAAGGTCATCAGACAGCTCCCAATCATCAAGAATAGGATGGTCGGCAAGGAAGTCGACCAAAGCTTGTCCTTTCATTGCTTTTTTTTTGAATATATATTATCTCAAACTCTTGGAGTAAGAGAGCCCATTTTGCTAGCCTTCCTAAAAGAACTGGCTTAGTCATAATGTATTTGATGGGATCTGCTTGTGAAATGAGTCGTATTGAATGGGCATGCAGGTAATGTCTTAGCTTTTGAATGGCAAACATCAAAGCTAAACATGTCTTTTCAATTGGTGAATAATTGAATTCAACACCATTTAGGGTTCTACTCAGGTAATAGAGAGCATTCTCCTTTCCTTCTTCATTTTCTTGAGCCAGAAGCACTCCTAAAGTTCATTCTTGTGCTGCTATGTAAAGAATAAGTGGCCACCCCTCTATGGGTGCTCGTAGAATAGGGGGATTCAGCAAGTATGTTTTGATGCTCTCAAAAGCATTTCTACATGCTTCATCCCACTTGAATGGGACATCTTTCTCCATAAGGCGATTGAAGGGTTGACAGCGTCTGGCCAAGTTGGATATGAACCTCCTAATGTAGGCAAGCTTTCCTTGAAGACTTTTGAGCTCATGAATATTTTGAGGTTCTGGCATTTTTTGAATAGCATCAATCTTCAATCTATCAATTTCAATTCCTCGGTGCCGAACTATGAATCCTAGGAATTTGCCAGATGTAATTCATTTTATGTTGGTACCTATGAAGTTACTCAAAGACTTGACGAAGGTCTTGCAGATGTTCCATTCTCTTCTTCGGCTTCACAACCAAATCATCAACATAGCACTCTACATTCTTGTGAAGTATGTCATCAAATATTCTTTGCATTACCCTTTGATAAGTGGTGCCCGCATTCTTTAATCCGAAAGGCATAACTTTATAGCAGTATATTCCTTTTGGAGTACGAAAAGCGATGAGCTCTTCATCTTTTGGGGTCATGCGAATTTGATTGTAACCAGAGAACCCATCCATAAATGAAAGAGCTTTATGGCCTACTGTAGCATCAACCATAATTTCTATTAAAGGAAGAGAAAATTCGTCTTTTGGACATGCCCTGTTAAGGTCACGAAAGTCGACACAAACACGAATTTGCCCATTCTTCTTTCTTACAGGGACAATGTTTGATATCCATGTGGGATACTTGACTTCACGAATAAAGCCAGCTTCAATAATTTTGTTGACCTCACCTTCAATCTGGGGGATTAACTTAGGCCGGAACCTACGTTGTGCTTGCTTCATTGGTCGCACCCCATGCCTTACTGATAAGTGGTGAACAGCAACCTTTGGATCTAGACCTGGCATTTCTTTGTATGTCCAAGCAAAAACATCCCTATACTCTTTGAGGAGTTCAACATAAGCATCTTCTTCCTCTAGGGAAAAATTTGCATTTATAAAGACTAGCCTAGGGTCTTCACTAGTACCAATGTTGACTTCCTTTATTTCATTAATTGTAGCCCGTACGCCTTCTTCAAATGTGGGTGGAGCATCTTCAGTGTCGTCTTCAATAGGGGACTCCTCCTTTGTGACTTCAGTGATTGCTATATGATTTACTAAAGCAACAACCTCATCTTCCACCTTCTGTTTTGTAGACACCATTGTACGCTTTTTTGCAGTCAAGGCTTCTCCAGTATTTACTTCCCAAATACTTCTACGCTTCATCCGAGATGGAATGGAGCTTCGAACCTTGTTTGAATCTTGATCCATGAGGAGTGTGTCGTCAACATCTCTGTGAAAGAAATTCGACATCTTATTTTGCTTTTGTCTTAACTTCTCATCCTTTGAGAGTTGAGAAGAAGTTGCATAACTAAGTCTTGTAAGAGCAGAACTTCGAGTGCCATTTTGGGAAGAAGTTGAATGACCGAGTCTTGTAAGAACAGAGCTTCGAGTGCCATTAACAAAGTTATCATCTTCTTGTGTCCCCAACCTGTCGAAGACTGAGATATGGGGAATGGGTTGGCCTATGCGATCAAAAACAGATAGTTTCTTTGATGGCTTTGAAGGTTGTTCTTCTTCTTTATCATCTGTTGAAATCATCAAAACACTAGCTTTCCGAATGGGGATACAAATGGGAGTTGGTGGAGTGTATCCAACTCCAGCCTTAGAACTTGGTGCCCCAACACCCTTGGCTTTCAATGTCTTTTGTCTTTCTTTTCCAGAGGCTTCAGGGATGAGCTTACCCAAACCACTTAGCCTCTCATGGTTATAACCAGCTTTAGCTATGAGTCTATACGCATTGGGGTCAAAACCCTCTTTGGTTCTTTGGAATCTCCTTGGATGAACTACTTCCTAGTAGGTTGATGATTCAAGGCTTTAATCAGGGTGGACAAAGAGCTATTGGGAAGATTAGACTTCATATGCTCATTGAGGAAATGGAATCAAGCGCACTCTTTCATGTCATTAATGCCAAGACCACTTACAAACTGCTTATTGGAAGACCATGGTTGCATGAGTATGGTGTTGTGCCATCTACATATCACCAATGCGTTAAATATTTCCAAGATGGACAAGTCAAGAAGATAGTAGCTGATGACAAGCCCTTTACCGTAGCTGAGTCACACTTTGCTGATGCAAAATTCTACTTGGAAGATGATACAATAGAAGAAACCCAAGTCGTGGCTTCACCATCTAGCAAAGAAGAAAAGCCCCACTCTAAAGCTCCAAGGATTGATTTTCCAATTGTGGAGAAGGAAACCAAGCAAACCGAGACTTCTATGGAAGAAAAGAAGCATCATACTTCAAAAGTAACTAGAGTAGTCCCTGTGCTACACTATGTTCCAGTCGCCAAAAGAAAAGAAGGCCAATCCCCATTTTCAGGAGATGAGGAGTCAATATCGAAGGATTTGCAAGGATTAAACTTGCCAGTTACTAAAATCACAAAACCAAGACCCTCAAGTCAACCATTGAAAGGGTTTACAAGACCATCCCAAGGACCAATTGTTGAACATGGGACTTTGCCCACCAAAAGAACTGAGGAGGGAATTTGCCCCCTTTGCGAGTATCTTGCCCTTCTCTCCCTTTGCGGGGTTCTTGCACAGGGGGACCTTGGTGACCATTGGAAGCAATGCTAAGCTCCATGTCATGAGCATGTGTTGCTAATTCTTCAAATGTTTTAGGCTTTATTCCTTGAAGAATGTAGCTTATAGCCCAATTCATTCCTTGAATGCACATCTCAATTACAGACGCTTCAGATAATTGATCCTTACAGTTGAGACTAAGATTTCTCCACCGTTGAATGTAATCAATGACAGGCTCTTCTTTCCACTACTTTGAATTGGTGAGTTCTATCATGCTAACAGTATGCCGAGTACTATAGAAATGGTTTAGGAATTCTCGCTCCATTTGATTCCAACTATCAATGGAGCCAGGCGCTAGATCGGTATACCAATCAAACACATTTCCCTTCAAAGAGCGAACAAATTGCTTGACCATAAGATCCCCATAAGTTCTAGCATTGTTACAAGTTTCCACAAAGTGAGCTACATGTTGCCTTGGATTGCCTTTACCCTCAAATTGTTGGAACTTCGGTGGCTGATAGTTTTGAGGCATCCTTAAGAGATCTATCCTTGAGTGTATAATTAGCATAGGTAATGGATGCCTGACTTCCGCCCCCAACTTGGTCTTTGATAGCCTCCTTGATTAACTCCTTGAGCTGGTCAGGAGAGATAGACCTTTTTGTAGAGAAATTGTGATCCATTGTTGAATTTTCAGGTCTATCATTATGGGTTTGTTTCGGCTTAGAGCTTTCATCTTCACGATTCAATCCAAATGTATTCCCGATCTTATCCATTAGGAGAGTTATTTGTGCGTCTCTCAATGCTTCCCTTTCTTTCATAGACTTCATTAATTCCTCTAAAGTCTGAGCTATAGTTGAGACTTCTTCCTCCAAAGATGTTGTGTTAGTCATCATGATTGGCATGGCAAATGAGCTAACAGAGCGAGGAGAATCCCTAAGCTTTGAAGTATGAATATTTTCCGAAAAGGAGAACTCAGAGCCATCAGGTGACTTGTTTTCTTCTTCAACTATTGGAACTTCTTGGATTGATTCCGAAGTTTGAGACAAAGCTGGCTGAGATAACATTTCTTTGACAAGACCAGCTACGTCTTTGCTTGCCCCCTGCGTAGATGAAGTTGTTCCCGACTTCTAAACTTTAGAAGTGTTAAGAACAAGTGAGGGCTGGGGAATGGATGTTGTTTGAGCATAAACCTTTGCAAGAGCTTTTGATCTTCTCCTTGTCATAGGTCCAGCATAGGAAGCGTCAGAACTTGATGAAGAGTTTGAATCCATTGTAGGATTGACTTCACTTGTTCCAAAAAGAGGGTTGTTGATTTGAGTCTTCTTTGAAGCCATAGGGCTTCAAAAGATGTGACAATTTGATGAAGAAGAGATGAGAGGTAGAGATGGTCCCACTGGGCGTGGCAAAAATTTGTAAACACAAATTTTTCTCAATTGTAGAAAATCAAACAATTGAAAAGAAATAGGTTTGCAAATATAAATTTGTATTGATGTATAATGAGTACAATCTCTATTTCAATTCTTTTATAAAAGAATACCCTCTGATTCTATCTTCATTGAATTTGACTCGAACAAGAATCTTCTTGACTTTAATTGGAAGATGGATTGATCGGTCTTCCCAATAAATCTCTAGCTTCGAGCTTATTAGAGATTTATTGTCCTTCAAGTTCTTCAAGCCCTTCGAATGTTCTTCAAGTTCTTCGAATATTCTTCAAGTTCTTCAAAGATTCTTCAAGTTCTTCAAAGTTTCTTGAGACGGAATTTCTCCAGAGCTTAGGCCTCTTGAAAACTTGGTGTTGAAAATGAGAGGGGATGTTCTCTATTTATAGTGATTTTAGAGGATAAACTCCACTTCGAATTGATATACTTGAAAGTATGTAGTAGACTTTTGATTGGCCCAAATTATTCTTAGAGATAATTATCTCTATATATCTATTTTGATAAATATCATATTTTGATAAAGATAATAATCAATAAAGATAAATAATTATCTCTATTTAAATTATTTTAATAAAGATAATTATCTATCAATTTTGAATAAGAAATTTATCTTTATCTTGTGGGTCAAATGACACATGGCAAATTTTGATATGCCAATGTGATATCCATTTAGATGACACATGTCATCATTTGATTTAATTAATTTAATGACATATTAATCTAGAATTTGTCATTAAATTTTTGATGTGACATTTTGTAATTGGCTTGATAACTTTTTGCCTCCTACACCAACAATTCAGTCACTGGATCTGGGCTGCACAATTCAATCCAACTAGAAAATCTGTTATGGATGTCAAAGGTTTTGGCAAGAAAGATATTCAACGCCTCTCCGGGGCCTCAAGCATTACAGGGACGAGTTCATCATCTGAACATCAACGTACTGTGTCTTTAAAGCCGGTGTCTGAGTCTACTGTTGGAACTACTGCCGGTGCTGTTTCGATGTCGGTTATGGAATTGGTTCCGGTGGGCGTTGGTGGACAATGTGAACCGTTGGGAAGTGTTGAGGAACGGCTTTAGCAGATAACTCCGATTTTAAAGGAACCTACACCTAAGGAAGAGGCTATTAAGTTGGATGACAATAAACTGCCAGTTGTTGCCAAGGTGATTAATGAAGCGTGCATGTCGTCCAACTCATTAAATAGCACTGCCTATGTCTCAGGGAGCAAAGAGAATTTGTGCATGTCGTCCAACTCATTAAATAGCACTGCCTATGTCACAGGGAGCAAAGACAATTTGTTTACGCTTATATGTCTGGGCTCGAGTGGGACTGTGGCTATTAATGTTATCATGGATCCACCACACGTTGCCCTTAAGGTTGATCACCAGAATCTGTCTTCTTCTGAAATTCAATCCAACCAACTCTCTAATGATTATCCTAATCGGATTGGGGCTGTGATTGAGCAAGGAGCGCAAAATTTAAATGCTGATGCGTTACAGGCCTGTGGGACTACATTTAAACTGGGTTGGGTGGATTGTGATAAGGCTATTGAAGATAAGGATAAACACAAAGAAATAGAACGAAAGGGAATTCTTGCTACTGGAGTCAAATTGGAACGTGGTAAAAGGAGTGGAGTAAAAACAAGAAGGTGGACTAGATTAAGCAGTCGGGTTGGGGTGGACAACTTGCAGACTAGCAGTTTCAACAGATCAGGTACAAAAAGAAATTTCTCTGTTACTTTTGAGGCTATGGTTGTGGATACTGAAAATGAGAAGAACTTAAATTTCAGAAAGAATCAGATGAGCATGGTGATTTCTTAACTTCACAATTCGGATTGGCGGAAGCTATTGAACAGCCCCACCGAGACCAATGAGTCTTTTAAGCTGGAACTGCCAGGGGCTTAGGAACCAACGGACAGTTAATGCCTTAAAAAAGATTATTAAGGCACAAGTTCCCAATTTAGTTTTCCTTATGGAAACTAAATCTAATAGAGGTTGGATGGAATATGTTCATGATGAATGTGAATTTAAAAATGGATTGATTGTGCCTAGTGATGGAGCTAGTGGTAGCTTAGCTTTATTTTGGAGGAAGGAGGTAACAGTACACATTCAAAATTACACATCTTCCCACATTGATGCATTTGTTGATGGAGGTGTTGATGGGTGGTGGCATCTAACCTGTTTTTATGGTAACCCAGAAACTTCTAGAAGATGTGAATCTTGGTCCCTACTTAAATCTCTCAGTACTTATTCTCAGTTACCTTGGCTTGTTATTGGTGATTTTAACAAATTTGTGGGTTTGTCTAAAAAGGAAGGAGGTGCTTCTAGACCTGCAAGTCAAATGGCACGGTTTAAGGAAGTTATTGATGTGTGTGGACTCAAGGATCTTGGATTCATTGGTCCTCGGTTTACTTGGTTATATCAAAAATTTGATGGGTCACAAATTCGTGAGCAGTTGGATCGGGCATTGGCTACAAGTGATTGGTTGGGTATGTTTCCTACCGCAAAACTTTACCATCTTTCCTCTTCTGCTTCTGATCATTGTCCACTAGCCTTGCATTTTGTTAGAAGACAAAAGAAGTGCAGGTATCATAAACCATTTAAATTTGAATCTATGTGGTTAAAAAATGAAAAATGTGAAGAGGTTGTTCAAAAAGCTTGGGAGGAGGGATTATTGAGGGACTCGACCTTCCCTTTAAACTCATGTTTAGAATCTTGCCGTGTATGTTTGGATGATTGGAATAAGAACGACTTTGGACATGTGGGCTAGCAGATTGCACGATTGCAGAAAGCTCTTGAATGGTTGGAGTTACAGCCTACTTCTCCTTCAATCATTGCTGAAATTCAGAAAACAAGAGTTGAATTAAATTGCTGGTTGGAAAAAGACAATGCCATGTGGTTACAAAGATCTAGAATTAACTGGTTTCAAGAGGGAGATAGAAATTCCAGGTACTTTCACTCCAAAGCTTCTGCTCGATTTCAAAATAATATAATAGAAGGTATGGAGGATTCGGGTGGTACTTGGCAGGATGATATTGGCATTGTAGAGGGTATAATTGTGGATTACTATTCAGCACTATTTTCATCATCAAATCCAAAGGACTTTATGGAATTAATTGATGCCGTGGAGCCTAAAGTCACCAGTGCCATGAACCAGATGCTTCTTAGGGATTTCCAGGATGGTGAAGTGAAGACAGCCTTGAAGCAGATGTATCCACTGAAAGCGCCTAGTCTAGATGGTATGCCTCCTCCCTTCTTTCAACATTTTTGGCCTTTAATTGGTAATGTTGTTACTAAAACAGTACTTGATTTTCTTAATTTTGGAATTGTACCTCCAAATTTTAATGAAACTCATATTGTTTTAGTTCCTAAAATTAAAGAGCCAAAAAAAGTTACTGACTATCTCCCTATTAGCTTGTGTAATGTTGTTTATAAGCTAGCCTCAAAGGCGATTGCAAACCGATTAAAGAAGATTTTGCCATCTATTATTAGTGACACTCAAAGTGCCTTTGTGCATGGAAGATTAATTACTGACAATGTTTTGGTGGCTTTTAAAACTATGCATCATATCAATATGAAAAAGGGAGGCAAAAAAGGGGAGATGGCACTTAAATTGGATATGAGTAAAGCTTATGATAGGGTGGAGTGGAGCTGCCTTGATAAAATTATGGAAAAATTGGGATTTGAGAGTAGGTGGAGAAAGTTATTGTTGACATGCATCTCTACGGTTACTTACTCTATTCGGATTAATGGGAGACCACATGGGCATATAGTACCTTCAAGGGGATTAAGATAAGGAGATCCACTATCCTCTTATCTTTTTATGTTATGTGCTGAGGGCCTTTCTGCTTTGATTAAGAAAGGGGTTGGTGATGGTAGACTTGAGGGTATTGCTGTTTGTAGGGGTGGGCCCAAATTATCTCATTTATTTTTCGCAGATAACAGCCTCATTTTTTGTAGGGCATCCTTGGAAGAATGTGACTCACTACAAAGGATTCTTCAGGTTTATGAGAGAGCTTCTGGTCAACAATTAAATAGAGCAAAGACTTCCCTCTTCTTTAGCTCTAATACTGATCATTCAGTTTAAGAGGAAATTAAACATAGATTTGGAGCTCAAGTCATTAGACAACATGAGAAATATCTTGGTCTCCTTTCGCTGGTTGGAAGAAAGAAGCGTAAGACTTTTAATGAAATAAAAGAAAAACTGGCAAAGAAGCTAGCTGGATGGAAGGAAAAATTGCTTTCTAAAGCAGGTAAGGAAATTTTGATCAAGGCGGTGGCACAGACAATTCCAACTTATACAATGAGTTGTTTCAAACTTCCTGATACTCTCTATGAAGAATTGACGAGTATGATTTGTAATTTTTGGTGGGGTCAAAAACAGGATGAAAGAAAACTAAATTGGATGAGTTGGGATAATCTTTGCAAGCCTAAGGTAGATGGAGGTATGGGTTTTAAACAACTGAAACCTTTCAATTTGGCTTTACTAGCTAAGCAAGGTTGGAGATTTCAAATGGGACAAAATTCCCTTGTTTATCATGTCTTCAAAGCAAGATATTTTCCTAATTGTGATTTTGTTGAAGCTTCACTTGGTAATAATCCACCGTATATTTGGCATAGTCTTATGGCTACCTAAAAGCTTGTGCAACATGGGCTGAGATGGCAAATAGGTAATGGTCTCAATGTGCAGGTGTGGAAAGATAAATGGCTACCAAACTCCTCAACTTTTAGAGTTGTTTCCCCAAGGCTGAATTCCCCAATGGATCTTCAAGTTTTTGAACTCATTGATTCGAAAAATAAGTGTTGGAATCTCCATTTACTGCAGCAGCTGTTCTTGCCGTTTAAGGTGGAGGAAATAAGAAGTATTCCACTTAGTACTTCTCTTCCCCCTGATAAGCAAATATGGACAGGTACCTCTAATGGGGTGTTTACTGTACGAAGTGCCTTTAAACTTGCTTCGGAGTGTTCAGGTGATTCTGGTGCTGCTTCTTCTTCGGATGGCAGTCACTTGCGCTGTTTTGGGAAGAAACTGTGGCGGCTACCAACTCCTCATAAAGTGAGACATTTTTTATGGAGAGCTTGTAGGGATATTCTTCCAACCAAATCGAATCTCAAGCGACGAAAGGTGTTAACTGAAGATCTTTGTGATGACTGTTTGCTAGAGCTCGAAACTTTAGGCCATTTATTTTGGTCATGTTCGAGAGCTAAAACAGTATGGAGTTGTTCTAGTATTTTTGATTCGGTTTCTGCACTTCATTTCAGCAGCTTTATGGAGTTGGCGTGGAAGATGATTATGATGGATCGGTGTGATGAAAATGCTGCTGCGTTGATGGGAACGATTGCTTGGAGGATATGGGGCAACCGTAATGAAATACGCAATGGTGGAAAACGGCTTAATGCAATGGAGTTGTGTTGTGATGCTTCAATGTGGCTACTGGAATTTCAAGAAGCTAACGCTATTACATTATCGTGGCCGTCTGAACCTGTTCTCCAACAATGTTGGCTGCCTCCCTCTAATCAATTGTATAAAGTGAATGTGGATGGGGCTGTTTTCAAAGCAAGGAACGAATCTGGGGTTGGCGCAATAATTTGTGATGCTAATGGTTTGGTTGTGGTTGCTTTGAGCAAAAAAATCCAAGCTCCTTTGGGTCCTTTAGAGTTGGAAGCCAAAGCATTTGAATCGGGTTTGGAGTTTGCCAAAGAGGTCGGATTACAAGAATTCATTTTGGAAGGTGACTCACTCAATGTGGTTCATGCCCTTCAAGGTTTAACGCTACTGTCAGTTTCGTTGATGCCTATTATTTATGGGATTCAAAGTTCTACCCATGATGTTAGGAAAGTTTTATTTTCTCATGTATGTAGAAATGGGAATAAACCTGCCCATCTGTTAGCAAAACATGCTATTAG
The DNA here is from genome assembly GCA_028535165.1 of Quercus tomentella. Taxonomy (NCBI): domain Eukaryota; kingdom Viridiplantae; phylum Streptophyta; class Magnoliopsida; order Fagales; family Fagaceae; genus Quercus; species Quercus tomentella. The sequence goes on along the minus strand of JAPQVY010000068.1, from coordinate 31,488,961 downwards.
TATTGTTGACTTTGTGGTGTGGATGGAAGAGAATCCTTGTTTCTTGGAACAAGCTCTCCATCATGATGTAATGTTTTCTTCTGTTTAATGAAAGTTTTCAAGTTCAATATCAAAAAAAAAAAAAAAAAAAAAAAAAAAAATTTTTTAACTGACCCTAATCACTAATCATTGTGATGATCACTGCACACCCTTACCCACAAATATAAGAATTTGTAGGATGCGAAAGATAAGGGTCAGGATTCAACTCTCCAAAAGAAAGCTTCACACATATACACTTAAACTAGACTAGAATAAAATTTCTATCTTAGATAAAAAAATAATAGTAATAATCACTATAATGGATAAATTGAGTCCAAATAAGAGAGAAACCTGTACATGTATTTTCCCTTTCATTTTTATTTTTTATTTTTTATGAAATAAAAAAATTGGGGTCTAATCTCTATTATTAGGGTTGTCCAAGACAACCATGAAACTGACCCACTCGAAGGACCTACCCTGATCCAAACACCACCACCAAGCACCAAATTGGTTTGGACAAAACACTTTGTTTTTGGGGGTAAAGTACAATTCTTGCTCTTTTTTTTTGGCTAATGCCAGTTAAGTTTAATTTTTTTTACAAAATTGACCAATTTGGTCCCTAATCAATAATCACTATGATGGAGAAAAATGAGTCCAAATTAGATTTAAAGATCAAGTTGGGTAGTTTTGAAAAATCTTAAACCTAATTGGCATTAGCCCAAAAATCTTAAAACCTTAAGAGTGTTAAATGTATTTTGGAAAAGGTTTCTCTCCAAATTCCTCCTATATTTTTATTGGTTGTTAATTTTGAAAATCTAACTATTGAATTGCATATTCTTATTATATCCTCTATGTTTGCAAACTTTCAAGAAAATTGAAAAACAATAGTTATGTCATCAATCAAATGTTTAAATTTCAATATTTTGGGGTCTAAAATTATGCATAAAAAATAAGTTTATTGATCGAATAGTAAATAATATCCGATTTGAACAAAATTTTACATACGTTTTAAGAACATAAAGAATATGTTATACAACGGTTAAATTTTCAAAATTCACATTCAATAAAAAGATATAGTATGAGTTTGAAGGGTTTCTCTCCAAACTAGTTTAGAGAGAAACCTTGTCCATGTATTTTCCCTGTCATTTTTTATTTTTCTTATGTAAGACTATAGGCAAAATTCAACCCCTCTAATCTCTATTATTGGGGTTTTCCAAGACAACAATGAAACTGACCCACCCAAAGGACTTGCTCGAATCCGAACACCGCCACCAGGCACCGAATTGGCTTGGACATAACGCAAACTTATTTTTATAATTTAGGTAAAGTACAGTTCTCGCTCTTTCTTTTTTGCTAATGTTGCTCATGTCTAAAAAAATTTCAAAACTAACCAATTTGGTCCCTAGTCAATAATCACTATGATGGAGAAAAATGAGTTCAAATAAGATTTAAAGATCAAGTTGGTCAGTTTTGAAAAATCCTAAACCTAACTAGCATTAGCCCAAAGTTCTTAAACCTTAAAAGCATTCGCATCAGTCTGTACACAATTTCATGTCTATTTTAAAACCTACATTCTATTTTACATACTTTCCAAAACATTTTACATCAGACTATATATTTTATACTACATTTCACTAAAATATTAATTTTCTTGATTTTTAAAATTTTTTCTCTTTTTTCACACACAACAACCACTATCCACTCTCTTCCTTCATCCTTAAGATATGTAAAGAAAAAAATAAATAACTAAATACAAAATAAATAAAGTCAGTGTAAATTTACACGATTACTATAGAAAACTTGTAAATTTACACAATTATGCATAGACTTATGTGGGTCATTTTTAGGCAAAATTGTGTAAATTTTACACATTTTCTTATATTATAAATGGACTGATGTGAATGCTCTGAGAGTGTTAAATATATTTTAGAAAATAGTTTATTTCTAAACTAGTTTAGAGAGAAACCATTTAAAGTCCTTCTATATCTTTTTTAAATAATGTAAATTTTGAAAATCTAACCATTGGATTGCATGTTCTTATTATATCCTTGATACTTGCAAACTTTTAAGAAAATCGAAGATCAATAGCTATATTATCAATAAAATGTTTAAATTTCAATATTTTAGGGTCTAAAATTATGCATAAAAAAATAAGTTTATTAATCGAATAGTAAATAATATTCGATTTGAACGAAGTTTGACATGAGTGTTAAGGATATAAAGAACATGCAATCCAACAGTTAGATTTTCAAAATTCACATTTAATAAAAATAATAAAAAGAATTTGAAGGGTTTCTCTCCAAATTATAAACCTTGTCCATGAATTTTCCCTTTCATTCTTTTCTTTTTTTTATTTTTTTTATTTATTATTATTTTTTTTTTTAATGATAGACTGTAGGCAAAACTCAAAGCATCTAATCTCTATTATTGGGGCTGTCCAAGATAACCATGAAACTGGCCCATGTATTTTCCCTTTCATTCTTTATTTTTTTTATGATAGACTGTAGGAAAAATTCAAAGCATCTAATCTCTAATATTGGGGGTGTCCAAGATTACCATGAAACTGACCCACTCGAAGGACTTGCCTTGATTTGAACACCAAATTGGTTTGGCCTTTGGACATAACGCAATTTTAAAGTACAGTTCTCACCCTTTTTTTTTTTTTACTAATGTCAGTCAATTCAAAAAAAAAAAATCAAAACCGGCCAATTTAGTCCCAAATCAATAATCACTATAATGGGGAAAAATGAGTCCAAATTAGATTTAGAGATCAAGTTGATCTTAAACCTTAAAAGTGTTAGATGTATTTTGGAACAGGGCAGTTGGTAAGATTTCTTATACTTGTAACCGCTTGATTGTTGTTTAGTAGATTCTTGGGAGTGGTGACCTTAAAATCATCCGGTGGGGTTTTTGTCTTGCGAGGTTTTCCCCATTTGTCAGCAAATCACCGTGTCTAATTTATTTTTTGCTGCACTTAGTTTTTTGGTGATTTGTTGGTGCCTTCACATTTTGCATGCAAATTGAACTTAATTAATCAACTTAGGTAATTGAATAATTAACCGGGGTCAAGCTATCTTAACCCAACAGTAGGGATTGAGATCTTGTGCAATACCTAGGGTATATTGCATGGTGTGCAATTACTCAAATTTCATCCAAACTTTTGAATGTTGCTTGTGTAAGCTTTTTTTAATTGGCAACTTGCTAAGCGGAAATGTGCGAGATTCAATCTTGAAGGAAGGAAGTAATATGTATGTTTCTTATCTAGGATGCTTTTTGATGAAGCACGAAAATCAGTAGGCTGAAATACTTCGGACTACGGTAATGGTTGTGAGTCCTGAAAAGAAAGAAAGAACTGTCAAAGGTGATCGGTGTGACCCAGCCAAGGACCCTTCGACGGTTAAGTCAGTTTTCTCTCTAGAACACAAGGAAAGAAAATAGTTAATGGTTTGAACTTACCTTGGGTGAATGGAATTTACTCCTTTTATAGAGAGTTAGACATGGGTATATTTGTTTGGATCCATTACTATCATGGGTAATGCTGGCGGTTGATAAAAAAAAAGAAAAAAAAAAAGGGTTACATGGGGCGTCGTATGTGGAATTTCTTCCACGTATCATGCAACGTGTCATATTTTGCTCATGTGAGTCTAATGGACAATTTTTTACAAAACTCACCAAGTATGATTCACTCGTCCAAGTACATGTCGTCTACAGATACACTTGTCCATGGAGAGTTCCCTTCATTGCATGACTTGGCTGTCTATGGATGAGTGCTTTTATATATTCTGTGTTGTGGACGACGACACAAGGACGAATAACACTTGGTGCTTATCCTCATTACTTTTAATTTAAATTCATCTTTTTGATATATTTTCATTCTACCTTTTACTAGGTGTGATCCCCTTGTAGTGTAAAAAATTGTTCTCCTTATTAAATATTTTAATTGGAATACAGGGAGCTAACAATTTGAAGCCAATGCACTAACCATTCTGAGTGTGGAGTTTGTTAATCTCCTCAAGGTTTGATATGCATTTGAAAATTTCTATCTAGACCTTGTGTGTTCTAAATACTCCGATACCACTTAAAAAATCTGTTTTAGACCCCAAACACTGGCTTGATTGAACAATTAATGATTTATTGATACAATAGCCTACTAAAAAGTGTAATATTGATAGAGTAGCCTACTAAAAAATGCTTGGTCTCAGTGTAATATTGATACAGTAGCCTCTCTCTTAATTTGTATGACTAGTTGGTTTTATATGGGAAATATTAGGTTAAGTTGTTTGGCCTTCAAAATCATTGTACAGTTTGTCACAATTTTCCTCAAGCAAGTTTCAAGTGTAATCTTGAGGGCAGCACAGCTATGTCAAGTTAAAACGACCTTATCTCACTTATTTCAAGTGCAAATTAGGTCATATTTGTGTCCATTTTGAAGTCCCGAACGTCCAATGAAACAAGTTCCACTCTGAAATTTATTATGGTGCAAAAGAGATAGGTGAAAGAGCATCAACTCATCATCTTTGAGCATATCAAAACTTTATTGTATAGCAGTTTCTTATCCAGACTCAACCCTAGCACAATTCTATTAACGCTCTGTTTGTTTCGTTGGAAAACTTTCTGTAAAGATAGTTTTCCACATTTTTCAATATTTGGTAGCACAAAAAAAAAAAAAATTGGTCAACAGAAAAAAAATCTTTAGTCAACGGAAAATCCTAATAAAAATAAGGCTTAATTTCTATAGATTGTTTTCCAATTTTTTTTTTTTTTTTGTTTTTTGGAAATCAATCTCTTTCTCACTTGTTGCATCTCCTATAAATATTATATTCTTCTATAGCCGCAGGAAACATAATTTTTTGGCTCCTTCTCTCTCATGGTAAGCTGTCTCACTTTCTCTCTCTTCTCTTTGCTTTTTATCTAATCATATATTCTTGTTTTGAATTCCAAGCTTGATTTTTTTTTTTCTCTAAGAAATTTTCTGTTTGATGGATTCTAGGCAGAAGCTACTTCTTTTTGCACATAAAAGTGCAAAAAATATATAAAATAAGGATGAGACCCATTGCTTTTTATGCACTATGTATGCAGAGGCGGCTTAATGTATTTGAGGGCCTAAGGCGAAAACTGAAATTGAGGCATTTTATATATTTAAATATGATTTTAAAAAAAAAAAAAATTAAATATTACTTAAACTTTATTGTCTTGTTTTTTAGGTGCAAAAATTACAACTAATTAACATGAACTACGTAGATTTTTTTTCCAAAGTTTATACACAAAATTTTACAAAACTTTTTACACTTGTTGATGTGGCAGAATGACAGTGGTAAGTAAAAAAGTGATGTTAGTGATGAATTTAGATAAAAACTAGTAAAAGTTTGCCAACTCAACTTGTGAAAAATGTTGTGAATCTTTTTGTATATTGCTTTTTTTTTTTTTTTTAATAATTATTTGAGAAGTGCTACATTCACAATATTTTCACAAAAAATCCTATGTGTTACGTTGTTACTAGTTCTAATTTGAATTCATCATTGAAATTAATTTTTTTTCATTAATAATAGCTTGTAACAACCTACCACTTAGGATTTATGTGAAAAATATTGTTGACGTAGCATTTTTTTTTCTTGTTTTTCGTTTGATAAAAAATATTGTTTTATTTATTGACTAATATTTAAGCTTAATTAATACTATTATAATAAATAAAAAAATAACACTATTGGTTAAAATTTGGGGGCCTTTTTCTACTTGGGGCCTGAGGTGACCCCAACATTTGCTTCTAGTATAGAGCCAGCTCTATATGTATGTACGATTTATATGTGTGTGTGTGTGTACATTACTGTCCATATATATGAGCGTACAAAAACCAAATTAATTCTTGGTTTTTTATTTATATTGATTACATTAGTTGGTTTACATAATACACATGTTTTAAATTATACAAGAAATTAAAAAAAATATATATTTGCATACCAAATATCAGAAAACATTCTCAAGGTCATTTTCAAAGTCGTTACCAAACACCGGAAAATGAAATAGTTTTCTAGAAAATTCTTTATGGAAAATGAACCATTTTTCAGAAAACGTTAATGCTGAAACAAACAGAGCGTAATACAGCCAAATTTGATATGTTTTGGCACTTGGATTTGCCAATGCTCTCAACAATATAAAACCTTACTGCATTTTTTTATATTACTAAGCTCATAATGCTCTATCGTCTCTTTGGTATATCATGAGACATTAAGAAGTATCACTTAAATCATGTGTCTTTTTTTCTTTTTCTTTTTCTTTTTTTTTTTTTTTTTTTTTTAACTTAGTTACAAAAGAATTTCTCAAAAATTCTTTAGAGTTAATATTTAATAATATTTTTGTTTTTTTGCTTGTTGACTCAAGAGTCACTACATGCACTAGACTAATTCTTCCATCTTAGACTCAATTCATCACACAAATTTAATATTAAGGCAGTTCATCAAGGCCTTAAGTGCCCATCTTGCCTCACAGTCAACAATGTCGGGGCTTTTCAGCATTTACTCAAAATTCTCTAAGTTCATATCTTTGTTTATATTTAGTTCATTTTAAATTTCAAAGGGGAAATCTAGATTTCATAATCAGAACTTTGCTTTCAGGAAAATCTCACTTCAAATTTCTCATATGATGTCAATTTTTTTTTTTTAATAAGTAAATAATTCATTAATCTAGAAAAGTGCTACCCCAGTACATAGGCTATATAAAGAGAGTAAAACACATGACAGAAGGAAAAATTTAAGAAGGAAAAAAATCAAAATAGCAGAATACCAGACTAGTGAAAGCTCAAAAAATCCAAAAATTCTAAGAACCTTGCTATTGAGATTGAGGGAAACGGCAAGGACCAATAATATAAGGACTTCAGAATCGAGTACTTTAGCTTCTTCCTACTCAATTCTTGAGCCTCAAAACACCGGACATTATGTTCTCTTCAAAGATGCCACATTTGGCACAATGGAGCAACTTACCTACTCTCCCTTATTCCTCTGACCAACCCCCCACCCCCCTCCTCTCCAGCACACCAACATTTCTTGAACTGAATTCAGCATCACCTAATAGACTCCAAATATACAGAAAGTCATAGACCACTATGATGGAAATATGAATGTACGTAGCGGAAAAATAACGGATCTACTTCATTCGTAATTGATAACATGTGTTATGTAAGTTTCAGAATATAAGAACAAGAGAGTGTACCTTGGTATGGTGAATTTCAAAACCAAAGATCAGAAGTTCTTGAGAACACTTCAATCTTCACTCCAATTCCACTTGTGCCCAAGAAGTGTGGTCTCTCAATCAGTTATATGTATGTGTTCTAGAGAGAAAATGAAAGAGTGTCTAACCCTCACACACATTCCAATTCTATGTTCTTACAAAAATTCTGTATGTTTCTCTCCACATAACTGATTACGTAATTGGGCTAGCCTTTTGGGCCTTTCCAATTCGGCTTTAGTGTGTGGCTTGGAGTGGGACCAAAAGGGAACAAATAAGACTCTAGCTCCAATGGGCCTTGGGCTTTTCTGTCAATTCTTGACAAGTCCAAAGTTACCATTAATTATATTTAATACCATTATATAAATATAATTGTACTCTAGGCCTTATCAATAAATTATATCCCAAGACTTTATTGTACATGCAACCCCTTCATAAAATATTCATAGTAATACAAAGTCATAAATATAGACTGCCACTTTGTAGATTACTACATCTTAATCATTGAGTACCCGGTTTAATCCTTTTAAGTTATTCATTATATATTTATGAAATCCAATTTCATAAATATATACTTTAGTAATTTCTTACCATAGTGGTTAGGCCTAACTCTCTGAATAACAAACCCATTAAACTTATCTCAAGGGAATATTTTGTATCTCCGTTAAGAGACTATGAATTCCATCTTGAGAATATATGTTCCATCAACACTAAATGTGGCTGCCCAACATACTGAGGTTTTGACCATTACTTTAGATCTCACTCCTAATATATCAAAGCAACCTACATTCCATGATTAGGTCCATTATTCTCTCAGGATTAAGAGTTCATGTAAATATAAGTCGTGAGATTTATTATTCATTTGACAGTCGTTATGAGAATAACAAATCTCACAGCGATCCAGTTCAATATGTTTTAACTCTTAAAACATATCAACATATTAACTAGAAGTCTCAAAGTGAAGAATCCTGAAAAAATGGCTGATTTTAGACCTATTAGTTTATGTAATGTTAGTTACAAAATTATTTCTATGGTGTTAGCTAATAGGCTAAAACAGGTTCTTCCAGCCATCATATCTCCTACTCAGAGTGCCTTTGTCCTAGGCCGTCTTATTACAGATAATATTTTGGTGGCGTATGAGACTTTGCATACTATGCATGTGAGGAAAAAAGGCAAAAAAGGCTCAGTTGCTTTGAAGTTAGACATTAGCAAGGTGTATGATCGGGTTTGTAATACCCCGGAAAAAAAAAAAAAAAAGATTTAAAAGGAAGGGTATTTAAGTAAATCTTTTGTGGGGTCAATTTGATAATTTATAATTATAAGGGAGTTTTAGAAAATAAGGTTGAAACCCTAACTATATAAAAGCTTATTATGTCAATTGATATGAGAGATGTTTTGAGAAAGGAGACTACCCAAAAATTCTTGAGTAGAGAAGGTTTGACTGCACAATTGAGGTAAGAGCCTAAAAATCTCTTTTTTGTCAAATCTAAGTTTTATTTGGGATTAGAGTACTTTTTATGTGGGTATTTTGACCAATAGTGAAGCTATTTAATCATTCGAGAGTTTTAGTGATACAAACGAAGAAAAGTTTGGATTTAATTTCGGTAAATTAGACACTATTACTGCATATTTTTTTTATGTTCAGTAACTTAATCTCATCTATGCCTTTTGTTGCATTGAGCGGAGATAGAATTTTTTTTGGGCTTCATGGGTCAGGTTTCTGCACAGGCCTTTATACCGAAGTGATGGAGTTAGGGAGCATGAGAAATCAAAAAGAATAGTAACTAGTCTAGGCTTTGAGGCGTGACAAGTTATCAGTTATCGCATGTTAAAAAAAAAAAAAAAAAGGTGTTAACGTAATTGTGTTCAGGTGGTGTTTTTTATAAATTGACTTTGACCCATAGGTATTCTATAGTCTATAACCCTAGGAAACTATTTGTGGCAGAAGGTAAAGAATATATATATATATATATATATATATATATATATATATATATATATATATGATATGAATATGTGGATATTGGTGTGAGATAAAAGTGGAGAATTATTGGATATTTTAGAACATTTTCTTCTGGTCGAGTACCTTGCAAGTTAATTTTAAAATTTTATTTTGGAGTAAATTGTATCTAAAAATTGTTTTAGGTGATATCTAAGGATTTTAGAGGAAGGATTAAGAAGAAATTCTTTTGTCGTATGCTAGTTGAGGTAAGTAACCTTACCCTAATTAGTTTTATTTTGTGTATTTTAACTCCTGAAATTTGTTTACAGTTATTACAGTTTTATTTCTATTATATTACTGATTTCAAGTAAAGAATTATCACAAATATATCTGATTACTAAATATATGATGTATTTTATTTAATTGTTTTTTGCTATACTGATTTAAAGTAAAGAATAAAGAATTTTCACAAATACATATGAGCATTGAATATAAGATTTATTTTATTTAATTGATATTTTTTTAGCTATATTGAATTAAAGTAAAGAATATAGAAATATCACAAATAGATTTGAGTATTGAATATATGATTATATATATATATATATATATATATATATATATATATATATGTATTTGAATATGATATATTTTGTCAGAAACTATGATTTCATATATATGATTATGGACAATCTGACTATGAATTGATTCTGATACCCAAACTAATGGGGGTTATTCATTGGTACTCTGATACCCAGCCAATGTGGGTTATTCATTGGTACTCTGATACCCAGTCACGGGGATATAGCGTGACCATAGTCATACGATTGTTAAGAATATGAATTACATTTGAATATCTGACTATTTTGAGTCCTTAAAACTACATATGTGATTTTGAAAATGTTTGAGTATTTGGACTATTTTGAGTTACTAAAACTGCTTATGTGTATTTGGAACCTATTGTAAGTTATAGCTTTTGATATATGGAAAACTGACTATTTTCTAAACCATCTATGATATATTTGTAAGATTAAAGTATGTGACCTATGTGCAACTTATTATTTTAAGACTATGAAACTTCTTCAATTATTTTGAAAACACATAGTATATTATAACTTTTGAAAACATATATTACATCTTATACTTTACAGATCTATTGCTTGATAGAACTTATTAGGACTTTGGTTACTTATTGAGTTGTCAACTCACCCCCTTTTTCCCTTCCAGTTTCAGATCGTGAAGAATACCAAGTTTTGAGAGTTTTGACGTTGTGTTGTGAGCGGAAAAAGAAGCTTAGTGATTTTGGGATTGGATGGTCTTCTAATAGTTTTATATTTATTGGCCAATTGGCATTATGTACATGAGGTTTGGATTTTGTTCCTATTAAATTATTGGAGATCTATTCATAAAGAATTGTTGAGGTACTTTGGATTTATTTGATTTTAATTTTTGAGGATAAATTTTAGTTGCTAAGAAAGCCTTGCACACTTGTAAGGTGCTTACTTTATAAGCGTGCGGCGATTGTCACGTGCCTATCTTTATAGTTGGGTTCGGGGCGTGACAGGGTTGAATGGCCTTTTCTACAAGGTATGATGCAAAGGATGGGATTTCTTGACAGGTGGATTGGTTGGGTGATGGGTTGTGTTACCACACCCACTTTCTCTATTCTCATTAATGGTAAGCCTTATGGGAATATCAACCCCTCTAGAGGTATTCGATAGGGTGACCCCTTATCACCATATTTGTTCCTCCTATGTGCAGAGGGGTTGACTTCACTACTATCAAAGGCTGAGAATGATGGAAGAATTCATGGGGTATCTGTCTGTAGAAGAACGCCAAAAATTACAAATTTAATGTTTGCTGATGATTCCTTACTTTTTTGTAGAGCTACACAAGGTGAGGTGGAAGTGATTAATGAGGTTTTGCAGGTTTATGCTCATGCATCTAGTCAATGCATGAATATGGATAAGTCATCGGTATATTTTAGTAGTAATACTCCTAGTGAACAAAGGGAGGAGATTGTGGCAGCCTTGGGGGTAGAACAGGTGGAGAAGTTTGAAGCATATTTAGGGTTGCCTACGTTGGTGGGAAGGGCCAAATATCAAACCTTTTCCTATCTAAAGGATAGGGTTTGGAAAAAATTACAAGGGTGGAAGGGTAGGATGCTATCAAGGGCTGGGAAGGAAGTGTTTATAAAAGCGGTTGCCCAATCCATACCATCATATACTATGGGGGTATTTCTATTACCGGTGAAACTATGTGATGAGTTGAATGCTATGTGTGCAAAATTTTGGTGGGGTCAGGTTGGTAATGAGAGGAAAATACATTGGAAGAATTGGAACTTTTTGTCTCGGCCAAAAAATGAAGGTGGGATGGGATTTAGAGATTTAAGATATTTTAACCTTGCCATGCTTGCAAAACAGGGGTGGAGGTTGCTACATGATCAAAGCTCTCTATTATTTCAATGCTTTAAGGCAAGGTACTTTCCTCGATGTAATTATTTGGAAGCGACTGAGTCACCAAATTGTTCTTTTGTATGGAAGAGTATGGTTGCTGCATTACCTATTCTTAAGAACGGGTGTTGTTGGCGAGTTGGGAATGGTGAATCCATCAAAGTATATTTGGATAAATGGATACCTAAATGCCCAGCAAATAGGATTCTGCACTGGGGAGAAGATGCTGATAGAGAGATGTTAGTGTCGGAGCTTATTGATACTGAATTACATGGGTGGAGACGTGATACTATTCTGGAAAAATTTGGTGCGGAGGAGGCAGTTGCTATCTGCAAAATCCCACTGAGCCGAAGGAACATTGTGGATTCAGTGGTATGGTTGCATACCAAGAATGGGAAGTATTCTATTAAGTCCGGGTATCATCTAGCAAGGAAAGTGATAAGGAATGATGATGGGATTGGAAGCTCAGAAGGTGCTGGTAATCAGCAAATATGGAAGAAAATTTGGTAGCTAAATGTGCCAAGCAAAATTAAAATATTTTGGTGGAGAGCTTGCCAAAATATTCTACCAACCCAAGTGAATCTTGCTCGACGGAAAATCATAGCTGAGATGGGATGCCAGTGCTGCACAGGGGTGCCTGAATCTGCAATACATGCAATATAGGAGTGTGGGGTTGCGCAAGACGTGTGGGCTGGCTGTGCGATAAGGCTGCAGAGTGCCCCACTGATTTCCTTAACATTATGGCTTTGTTTGTGTATGTTTTGGACAGGTTTTCAACAGCTGAGATGGAGGTGTTCCTGGTTCAAGCCTGGTTTATTTGGAATCAGAGAAATGCAATTATACATGGAGGACAGATGAGGGACCCGAAGTGGCTAAATCAGAGAGCAGTGGAGTATTTAGACGAGTATCGAAATGCTCAAACTCATATGAATATTCCACACACAGCTCCACAGACCAAACAGAGATGGAAACCACCCCCTTCACAGCTGTACAAGCTTAACTTCGATGCCGCCGTTTTTGCTGGAATTCAGAGATCGGGATTTGGAGCAGTAATCAGAAATTCTGTGGGTGAATTAATGGCGGCCATGTCTGTTAAAGGGCCCCCAGTCAGTTGCAGTGAAGAAGCGGAGGCGTTGGCGTGTCGAAAAGCTCTTGAATTCGCTGTGGAGTCAGGTTTTGTTGAGCTGATCATAAAGGGTGATAACGTTGCTGTCATGAACGCAGTAGCAAGCACTTCAGGTGATTTTTCTTTGCTGGGACATGTGTATGAGGACATTAAGTGTAGCATTCGTGGTTTGCAATATGCTGATATAAGTTGTATTAAAAGAGGAGGAAACCAGGTTGCCCATATTTTGGCCAAATATGCTAGAAATGTTGATAATGAATTGTATTGGATAGAAGACTCTCCTCCCCCGGTTATAGAAGCCTTGTATCAGGATTGTTTAAGCATGAATGAATGAATGAATATTGGTTTCGCCTTCAAAAAAAAAAGTCTCAACCCCATGATCAAGACAAATCATCTTAGTTGATATGTTATAGTCTTCGTAGATGAAACGCTCAATTTCATCACCGACTACGAACTAAAATTCTGAGTTTACAAAGAACCTGTGATTTATATCTTCTGTGACTTTTCACATAAATCACATACTATGCATCTCCTAGACTATATGATAATGTCCGAATATTCATGTTACCATTATTTCAGATAATAATAAAACAACTTTATTAATTACAACATTAAGTTGTACATAATGTCACACATAACATCATACAATAGGATTTAAGGGCACTAATCCTAACACACTATACCTTATACACTTCACAATGTAGAAACAAGTGATTAGTGCTCCCTATACTTACTTTTGCACATGAAGAACCACTCCATAACAATGCCCTTCCTTAAGTTATTGGTAGTCCGAATCTTACTCAAAGCCACACACCTTGAAAAGAAAGCTGCCCTTGGTGGGACCCTGACTTTCCCTATACTTCTTTGAGGAAATCTAAGCCACCCCTCCTCATAACTCTATAATAGCTCTTCACTTGGAAACCTTGGTTTTGCAAAGGAATCCACTCCAACTTATATAACTCCCCATGCCTAATATTAACTTGGGAAAGATTCTCCAAAATCTGTGACACATGTTCAATTTCCCAATCCTGAACTACATGAATGAATACTAGCATCCAAGAGAGCTGTCCAGACCTGATTTCTGCATAATCCACCTCTGTAGGGATTGTTTTTCCCTTTGGGCTGTTTTTACTAACAATTTTGTTATGTGGTTGAAAAGCAAATTTTTTAGTTAAGTAAAAACAGCCCAAAGGGCAAAAAAAAAATCCCTTCTGTAGCCTCACTATCGCTTGCTATTAAGCACAATTAGGGATACCTCTCCTTGAGCAGAGCCTCCCCCTACCATAAATCATGGAAAACCAAACTTTTGTGCCACCGCCAATATCATATGTAAACAATGTGAAGTTGTCCCAACTGCCTATTTATAATGTAGGAAACATTTCTAAAGAAGAGCCTTTTGAACTCACCTTTAGCCTGTAAAACTTACAAGCAACTAACCTTGCCCACTAGAACTAATTGCTGGGTAATCTAGGGAAATTCACCTTTGACAAGCTAAGTAGTTTATGCTCATGCCTAGGAGCAACCAACTGCCTTAAATATACTTCCACAATCCCACACTCCATACTACCCCCTCACTTCAGTTGAACACCAAGGCCTTGAAGGGATGGGAATTCTTACGTATACGATACCATCTTACACGAATTAAGAAAAATCAAATTTACATTTTGAATTAGTGAATGCAGAGTCTTGGTGTTCTGTGTGTGTGCAATAAGAAGATACAATACACATATAGTGCTCAATAGTTTGCAAGTAATATCAACTATCTCTGGCAGAAAAGGTTTTAGCATCAGACACCAAATACCAAATAGTATTGATGTTATATCTTGATAAGACATGCAGAGACGAAGCTATTCTTGGACCTGGGGGGGCAGTGGCCGCCCCCAGATTTTCAAAAAAAAAATTTAGTATATATATAATATATTATTTTTAGCAATTTGTTTCAATAAAATTACACTTTGCCCCCTTAACAATATCATTGATATTTTTAAACGCTATAAAAAAAAAATTAGCCCAATAACAAAAATTAAGCCCAATCAACACCCCAAAACAAACACAAGCAAAAAAAAAAAAAAAAAAATCAAAGCCGGTTATTATTTGACATCTACCTAGCCTAGGAATAGGAAACACCGAACTTACCTTACACATATAATAAAAGGGAAAAAAGAAGGGGATTTCTAAGCCATTCAAAAAAAAAAGAGAAAAAAAAAAAAGGAAAACCTAACTTACGGCTGAAACAGAGGAGAGGAATTTGGCAGCCACAGCCACAGCCACAGAGCAACTAAGCAACTAGCGCAGGGAGTCAGCCACAACCAATCAAGGACGCTGTCACACTGGGGCCTGGGAGCCTAGGGTTGGGACGGAGAGACCTGAGAGGCTGAGACTCAAAGACTAGAGAAAGAGTTAAAAAAGAGGTAAAAATATGATCCAAGACCCATCTTTTTCTTTACTCTTTAGCCCATACTTTATAAGTTTATATTCTTTTATAAATGAAAAAGTTGCATCTGATAAAGACAAACACAAAACCACACGCTACAGTCAACACTTATTGCCCATTGATGTTTTGTAATTTTCTTTTTTGTAGTTTTATCTTTAGCAATAGCGAATAGCCTATGATGTTTTATGATATTTTTTTTGTAGTTTTGTCTTTAGTGTTTTTTTCTATTAGTTAGTGTCTTTTAAAACATTAAAGTTGGATAAATAATTAAAGAGATTATTTGTAACTTTAAAATTTATTAGTTAGTTGTTGAATGTTTGTGTGCATAGTGTTTGTCTATTGTGTGTAATGATTGTAGATTATTGACCATATAATAACATAATAATTTTAAATTATATTTTATTTGTAGATTATGAAAAAATCAACTACCATATTTGATTTTTTTCAAAAGAAAAGTTTCAAATGATTTAGAAGCTAATACTAGTGGTGCAACATTGCCAACCACTAATGTTGAGAAAAATCCTGATGTCCCAATTTAGGAAAATCTTGATGAACCTGTTGAGGAAAATCTTGATGTCCCTATTGAGGAATTTCTCAAACAAAATTTCAAAAGGTTGATATGAGTTCGTTGCAATTAGAACTTGATCTTGGATTGCGTAGACAAATATATACTTATCATGTTGATTAACGAGATGAGATCCGGCGACGTTACATTAACTTGGGTCCATACCAACCTCGTTTTAAAAAATTTTAAAAATCTGAGAAGGGTCGAAGCTTTCAAGGTTCTTGGTATGAAGATGATCGCTTTAAGTCATGGCTTGAATATTCTCCTAAAAAAATGCCACATAAGTCATGGCTTGAATATTCTCCTAAAAAAATGCCACATTTTGTCTACCATGCTTTCTCTTTCATAAGCCAACTGGGCATGACAAACAAAATGCATTCACTGTTAACGGATTTAAGAGTTGGAAGAAAGTTAGAAATGGTGAAAGTTGTTCTTTTAGTCTTCATATGGGGAAAGATCTTAACTCCACTCATAGAATTGCCCATAAAGCGTGTCTAGATTTGATGAACCAATCTCAACACATAGACAGGGTAGTGAGCAATTTCACTTCAAAACAAATTGCAAATAATCGAGTACGATTGAAGGCTTCCATTGATGTTGTTCGACATCTTGCCTTGCAAGCTATTGCTTTTAGAGGTCGAGATGAAAGCTCTACTTCAACCAATCGGGGAAACTTTCTTACAACATTGGATTTGATGGTGGGCTATAATAATAATATTGTTGAAATAATGGCAAAAGCTCCAAAAAACACCACCTACACATCACCTCAGATTCAAAAAGAAATTCTACATGTTATTTCAACCAAAGTGAAGAAGGCAATTAGGAAAGAAATTGGTGATGCAAAGTTTTGCATATTGGTTGATGAAACTAGTGATGAGTCCATGAAAGAGCAAATGGCTGTGGTTTTAAGATATGTTGATACAAATGGCTTTGTGTGAGAACGATTTTATGGGATTGTTCATGTTGTTGACACTGCAGCAGTAACCCTTAAAAAGGAGATATATTATTTTTTCTCTAATTATTGCTTAGATATCCAAAACATTCAAGGGCAAGGATATGATGGTGCAAGCAACATGCGGGGTGAGTGGAATGGATTACCAGCTTTGATTTTGAATTATTGTCCATATGCTTACTACATTCATTGTTTTGCATATCGCTTACAATTGGCATTAGTAGGAGCATCAAAAGCAGTTGTCCCTCTTAATAGATTTTTCAATAAATTGATTTTGGTTATCAATAATATTCGTGCTTCATGCAAATGTATTGAGCAATTAAAAATTGCTAGAGCTTCTGACATTGCATATTTGATTGATATTGAAGAGCTTGAGACTAGGAAAGGACTTAATCAGATGGTCACTTTACAGCGACCTGGAGATACTCGTTGGGGTTCGCATTATAAATCAATTTCTAACTTGATAAAGTTGTTTAGTCCAACATGTGAAGTTCTACTGAAAATTATGGATGAAGGAAATCCTTCACAAAAAGTAGAAGCAAAGTCCGCTTATGAGGTATTAATTTCATTTGAATTTGTCTTCATCTTGCATTTTGTTAATGAAACTATGGGGATCACGGATAAACTTTGTCAAGCTTTGCAAAACCAATCGCAAGACATTTTAAATGCTATGCATTTAGTTTCATCCACTAAAAAACTTATTCAACAATTTAGAGATGAGAAATGGGATTACTTACTAGCTACTGTGATATCATTTTGTAAGGAACGTGGTTTAGATGTCCCTGATATGAATGCTCGTTATGTTGCAAGATTTGGTTGATCTCGTCATCAACAAGAGGACTTTAGAAATGAGCATTATTATAAAGTAGATATTTTTAATGCAGGAATAGATTCTCAATTACAGGAACTAAATCATCGGTTTAGTGAGCATGCCATGGAGTTACTTACGCTTAGCTCAGCTCTAGACCCTCGAGAGGCATATGAATCTTTTCGAGTCAGTGATATTTGTTCATTGGTAGATAATTTTTATCCAATAGACTTCACAGATGATGAAAAGAATGATTTGAAAAAGGAGCTCGATCTTTATAAATATGATGTAGTTCAGCATTCAGGGTTCAAGAATTTGAAAAATATTTCTAAATTGTGCCAATGGATGGTGAGAACTAGGAAATCAGAATACTATCCGCTTATTTATAGAGTGGTCAAGCTTGTGCTTACTCTTCCCGTCTCTACTACAACTACAAAGCGAGCATTTTCAGCTATAAATGTCATCAAAACTGACCTTTGCAACAAAATGGAAGATGAGTTTTTGTCAGACGCTATGATGTTATTCATTGAAAGGGACATTGCTGCGACAATTAGTACGGATTCAATCATAGATGATTTTGAAGATTTAAAAAGACGGCGAGTTCCATTTTCATAAATAACTGCATTGTAATATCTTAAAAAACAATAATTTTGTGTATTTTTCTTTGTTGATGGTTTATTAAATGAATGTTTATTTGGAGTTTCAATTTTTTTTTTTTTTTTTTTGGTTTATACTTCTGCCCCCCTAACTCCAAGTCCTGGCTCCGTCCTTGAAGACATGCCTTTAGGGTTCAAATACCAAATACTATTAGTTCGATTCATATAATCCTTTTGTTTTTGTTTCTTTTTTTAATCAAGGAATTCATCTTATTTTTTTCAGTGCATTGCTGCAGTGATCTTTCACAAAATAACTTCACATGGCAAGGCCCTGAGCAACTAGCTTGTCACGAAAACATGTCAGACTACTTGTATAACAATTATTTACATATATTTTTTGGTTCGATATGGTTTATTCCTAATAGATCTTTCACCTTATATTTTTTGTTAGGAATTTAAAACTTAACTTTTTTCGAAGCTCTTTAATTGAAGATGACGTGTAAGATGCCCTTTGCCCTCCTTTTTCATTGATTTTTTTTTTTTTTTTTTTCGTTTCTTTAGTTCCTTTATAAGTTTTCAAGTTTACCCATGAGAAAGAAGGTTAACGTAAGGTGTATATTTTCATATACTGAATGGTGTCCATTTCCCTTTGTACTCATTTAGTAGCAGAAGACAAGATCCTCATTGCTTGAAGAGTTTCAACTGTCCGCAATGTAAGGACAGGTTTTTGGAGTTCCATCATCATTGAATGCTATGAAAATGATGTTAATTTGTTCAAATCTATTTTTGAATTTCATCCTAGGAGAATATGTGTATCAAATATTTCAGCCACTTAAAATGAAAATAGCTTTAAAAATTCCACATACAGTGAAGACTTTCATTCATAGCAAAGAGAAATAAAAGAGAGTAATGATTTGAGTAAATGTGTTTGAACTTTTACAGTTTTACTTCTTCAATTTTGAATATCAAAAAGAGAACATAATGAATCTTTAAAGTGCTCATTACTATTAACTCCACAAGATCTTCTAGATTAGTAAAGTTCCTAATTGGGGGTCATGACTCATTAGTCAGCTTTTGGCGAGTTCTGAACAATGGGGAGGACAGTAAATCATTTGTCATTTGTCTTATATTGTCATGGTATCCTTGTCTATGCTCTTTTTCTATTTTGGTTTATTGGGTAGTGCCTGCATTAGCAATTAAGATTATGGTAGCTTGATTTGAGATTAGGATTTAGAAATAGGACTGTAGGAGTCAAATGGCTTTGGCAGCTTTGAGATTAGGATTTAGAAATAGGACTGTATGAGTCAAATGGCATGGTGAGTAGTTACTCTTTGTTTGTTGTGGTGAATTTGTATTAAGAGGAACAACATGGTATTCAAGGCAGTGACTCCAAAAGTACAATCTATCTTTGCTAATTATGGCTCTTTCCTTGGATATAATTGAAGCATTGAACTAGTAGTTAATTTTTATAATTTTTTCCTGTCACTCTTTGCTTTGTGGTGTTTTTAATGTATAACATTTTGAGTTATAGGGCTACACCCTTTGTATTTAGCATTTCTCTTAATTCAGATTTGTGATGCCTACAATAGTGAAATTGTAAAACTGGACAATATGACTAGAATATTGTGATTCATTTTTTAAGCAGAAGCCAAAACCAAAATTAAACAACAATTCTTACATTCTCCTCTTCCACTACATTTGGCCAAGATTTTATGAAATAAATCCAAATTTTTATTCTTGTTTAGAGTGATGAGCATTCCTATTAATTCCTCATTGAGCATAGTGTTTATTTTTTAACTCTATCTTGACTCCTTGTGGCAATTACTAAAGCTTCAACTATACAAATGGATATGATTTGGTTAGTGGCGGCTCTAGGATTTTTTTTCTAGGGGGGTCAATAGTGTTGTAATTTGTGTGCTAAAAATGGTATAATTTTTTGCTAATGAAGAAGAAAAGTGTAGGGAAAAACAATTTCATTTTGTGGCCAATGGCAAAGTAAACCAGAGTCTAGAGAGAGTCCGAAGAGAAAGTTTATTTATTTTTAAAAACAAAGCAGCAATTTTAAAAGTAAAGCCATTGCACAACACTTTCACAATAAAATCTAGGTGGCAAATTGTTAAAGATATGTAAAAAAAAGTGATGTCATTTGTGGGTCTAGATAA
Source organism: Quercus tomentella (assembly GCA_028535165.1). Classification (NCBI taxonomy): domain Eukaryota; kingdom Viridiplantae; phylum Streptophyta; class Magnoliopsida; order Fagales; family Fagaceae; genus Quercus; species Quercus tomentella. The sequence continues at coordinate 31,468,684 of JAPQVY010000068.1, read as the reverse complement.
AAATCAATTAAAACTTGCCACTTAACCTTTATTGTAAAATTATTGTGAAAATAATATTGCGAAAGTAGCACTAAGATGATCATATTCAAGCTTATTTCAGCTAAGATTAAATAAAATTTAGGTTTAGGGTGTTCAAAATTTTATTTTAGGGGCCAAAAAAAAAAAAAAATTATATATAATTTTTATTTTTGGCCAGGTCAGGGGGTTTGAACCCCCTGGACTGGCTGTAGAGCAGCCCTAGATTAGGTATGATAAATTATCCAAGAAAAGACTAAAGTGGGGAGCTGGGGATGCTCTAATATGATGTAATTATTTCTGAATGTTTTCTTAATTTAGAGAGGGAATACATGGGAATTTTATTTATTAATTCTTTGGTGCGTGTGTTTTTCTTCGTCTTTTTTTGGTAAAAATTACAAAAATTGAGTAATTCAACATTACATTTTTTACTACAAACACCAATGAATATTTCAAAGGGTCTTCTTTTTTCAATCGTGGTACATCCTTAGATTACTGCGATAAGTGAACAAAAATCAAATGCCAATTCTAGATGGGTAGAAAGTTGGTATGAAATTGCCCAATACAACTAATTTGTAGAGAATGGATTTCCGAGGTTAGCTTGTATACGCTTTAATGGTCTAATTTCATGTCTAATATAAAAAGTAAAAACAACATGTATTCTATAAGAAGGAAAAAGATTTCAGTGTTCAATTCTTCCTCGGGTCAATCCGAGGATCTTTAGTTCATATAATGCTCAAGTCTGGGTTACAGAGTATTGATACACAGAGTATATTTCTCTTCTAATGTTTGTCCCCCCCCCCACCCCCCCCCCCCCCCATTCTAGAGGAATTCCCCTTCCTTATATATCTATTTAAGGTGCATCTCAGCCCTCCACTTGTACAGCCAATGATCTTCCTTTATATTCTCATCCCATCAAAGTTTTGCTGGAGGTGGTAGAATGTGCTGCAAGCTGTGAGAGCACTGTTCAGGAGTCATTCTGCCATTAATGCAGCCAGCAAAGTTGGTGCAGTGCATTGAATGCAGAGGTGATGGGTATTTTATATGGATATCTCCCTTCTTCTTTACTTGCACGTCTCTACCTTCTTCCTTGGCATTCTGTCCTTCTAGGTGGCTTGTATAAAGCCTTCCGAGGGATGTTCGCTCCTCGGACTCCTCAAGTGGTCGGCTTCCTCGGTTTCAATATTTGGGCTCTTACCAATACACTGGGCCAGAACTGATAGGAGGATGAAACTTCAGCCTCCTCGGGTCGGGCCCACTTGGCTCTATTTTATGTTCGAATCCTACCCATCCCACAACTGCAAACACCAAATGAATGTTTGTCAAATTTGTCTCAAAGTCGAATTGTTGAATTTGAGTGGGTATAGTAATTGTTTCAATTAAGAGAACTTCTAAAAAATAAATTATTCAAACACAAGTTGCTACAATAAAAACTACTTTAAATGAAAAAGAACAAACAAAAATTGAATCAATATAATTACATTAATTCAAGTGTTGTTACAACTGAAACCTTTAACTATTTGTTGACCTTCTTGTATGTGCCACCTAAGCTCAAAAAAGCCTCACAATTTTATACATCAACTCATTTTTGTTATTTTAAAATGCTTATTTTCTTTTCATTACTTTTAGATTAATTATGTAACCTTTATTTTGAACAAAATTACATATTTTCTTTCATTTTCAAGTCCTATTACCTTTAATTAAACTAAATATATTTAATATGAGAAATGCTACGTCCACAATATTTTCACAAATAAATCTTTAGTTGCAAGTTGATATTAGAAGACAAAAAAAGAAAGTAATTTCAATGTAATTTAAGTAATAAGCGTTGTTTAGAACCAATTAAAAATTGCCACATAAGATTTATTATGAAGTTGTTACAAAAATGTTGTAGACATAACATTGCTCTTTTAATGTTTATTTAACTATTTCATGCATTGCATGGGTTAAAGACTAGTTGGATTAATATAACAACTTCATACTTAAATGATCTATATATATATATAGTAAAATTAGAAAGTATAAGTTTTCATTTTTGCCAAAAATTTACATACGAACCTCTTTTCTAAAAAATAATAATAATAATAATAATTCAGGGACAAAAAACTAAAAGCTAATTCATTTCTAAGAAACTAAAAGGACAAATTACAACTTACCCACCTATGATTTGGCTGAAATTTAAGTTGTCTACATATAGTTTAAAATTTGGCACTTAGCTCACCTGAGATTCACTCCGTTAGGCTTCCGTAACCCACCTTTGTACTTTCACCTTTAAAAACATAAAAAACATAACAAAAACATAACATTCTTCATCTTCATAAGAACATTCTCAAACCTATCAAGTATCAATCCAAATCATCTCCACGAAACCTAAACTATCTAATCCAAGATCATTCTTAAAATTGGCATTTGGTGTGATCTGCCAAACCAAAAAGAACCCTAATTACAAATACCAGAAAAATAAACACAAGTGATAAAAAAACAAAACTAAAAAACAAACAAATAAACAGAGACTAAAGATCGGGATGTCTCCACGCAACCTATTGTCCCTAGTAGGATGATGAATAGTAGAGCCAATAGTTTCTCCATTTTTTATTTATTTTTATTTATTTATTTTTAATGTATAAAGTTCCTCACAATATATAATGTAATGCCTCTATTGGTTAATACTTTAAACCAAGAGGAAAAAGCAGAACGATTTGGCAATAGGGGTGTGCAAAAAACCGACGAACCGAACAAACCGACTGAACCGTTGCCAAATTTTCGGTTCAGTTTCGGTTCGGTTTCGGTTTCATTTTTTAAAAACTGAAATTTTCGGTTTCGGTTTCGGTGCTGGATTTTTTATCCGAAACCGAACCGAACCGACCGAATATATATATATATATATATATATATATATATATATATATATATATATATATATATATATTTATGTAACTCTATTACATTACTGATCAGTGGCTTAGTGGTACGCTACTTTGTGGTTTTGCTAGTGATCCCAGGTTCGAGCCTTCACGTGGGGGCTTGTGTGTTTTTGCTATTTAATTTTTTAAAACCCTAGAGCATGAGATAAATACAGAAATACCCCTCCCCTCTTTTATTCTTCCCTTTTCTTTTCTTCAGTTCAGCCGCCCCTTTCCCCAACTCTTTCTCTCAATTTTTTGTCTATCTTTTAAAGAGTTCAGCCCTCAGCCCCTCCTCTTCTCTCACCGCTCCACGCCTCCACATGCCGCCTCCACACGTCGGCCTTCCTGCACTAGCCTCCACACGCTGACCTTCCTACGCTGGCCTCCACATGCTGGTCTCCACACGCCGGGCTCCCTACGCCGGCTAATCTTTTCATTTTCACCGGCTAATCTTTTCATTTTCACGAAGTCACGGTGACCCCCTCTCTCTCTTTAATTTCTCCATAGTTTCCTCTCTCTTTTTTATATTCTGCCATTCTGGGTTTGTTTAATATTGAATCAATGCTATTTTTTCAATTTTTATGTGCAAAGAAAGTTAGGGTTTTGAAAAAACCCATGTGCTTGGTTGTTTATATTTTCAATTTCTTCTCTCTCTTTTTTATATTCTGGGTTTGTTTAATATTGAATCAATGCTATTTTTTCAATTTTTATTTGCAAAGAAAGTTAGGGTTTTGAAAAAACCCATGTGCTTGGTTGTTTATTTTTTCAATTTCTTCTCTCTTTTTTATATTTTGGGTTTGTTTATTTTTTTTCTTTGTTTGCTTTCTTAGAAAATAAATGATAAGGAACCGAAATCGACCGAAAAACCGACCGAAACTGAAACAAACCGAAACTGACAGTTTTTCAACTATTTCGGTCGGTTTCGGATGAGACTTTTAAAAACCGAAAATTTCGGTTTCGGTTGGCCGGATAAAAAAAACCGACTGAACCGAACCGATTACAGCCCTATTTGGCAAGGATGACCATAAAACTGCCTCAAACACAAGACTCTACTCAATAAAGAATTGTTTCCCGTCCCCACTAACTGAAATCAACATCATTGTATTGGAGGTCGAGATAGATATTATCTAAAAATATAAGTTATAGACTAGAAAAGTCTCCACTCAATATCAAATAAACTGGAATTTAGAAGTTTGATTAATATGAAGACGACTAGATTCCATAAGAAGAAAATTAGCAGTGTAAAACCTTGTTATGAAAGTAAGTTCATAGAAGTTTGATCAAATCAAACACATACAAATTTCTTTCTCAATCTTTTCTATCCCCTTGACAGTTTTGTTTGGATTAATAGGCATGAGAATGTTCTTATGAAGAGGAAGAATGTCCTTAAGTCAAAGCTTCACATTTTTAAGAAATATGCTTTCAGATCTTGATTTTTATTTTTTGTTATGTTTTTTTGTGTTTTTAACGATGAAAGTATAGAGGTGGGTTACAAAAACTTAATTGAGTGAACTTCAGGTAGGTAAAGTGCCAACTTTTAAACCACAAATAGGTAACTTAAATTTCGGCCAAACTACATGTGAGTAAGTTGTAATTTGCTTAAACTAAAAATTTTATTATTTACACACACACACACACACAAAAAAAAAAAAAAAATTAAGTAAAACCCAACGCACACGTGTTGCCACTTATATTGGACAATTAACTAAGTGACCACCAATATCTTTAGGTCCTTGACCATGGAGGAAGCCACCAGGGTATGAAATTTGAAATTTTCAACCAAAATTTTGAAAAATTGATATCAGTTTATTAGATTGTGGTTCTAAATTGCATCCATAAATATAGGATAATCATTGAAAGGAAAATTGTTCTAGAATTTAATATAAAATCAATTATAGATGATTCACGATTGTAAAGAACATTGAACTCCATTTTGATAGATAATTTAGTTGAAATGTATTAAAAAATATTTATTTTATTGAATAGATATTAATTTTATTTCTTATTTATTAATTAACTAAATCTAAGGGTATGTTTGGTAATTGTTTTTTCTCCTTATTTTATGTTTTTAAAAAACAATTCTCTATTTTTGAAACTAAAAAACTTGTTTGGAAACTCAAAATAGATAGAAAACAAAAACTGTTTTCAAAACTCAATTTGTGAAGAAAATTGAAAAAATGCAAAAGGCTGTTTTCAGTTTCTAGTTTTCAAAAGTCAAAGAAAACACGCATTTGATTTAATGAATCTGTCTTATTTAATGAGTTAGCATTAGAGTTCAAATCCTAATAACAACATATTTTAGTATTTTTTTTTTTTTCAAGAAAACTATTTTTTTTTTTTAATTTCAACTAATCAAACATATTTTTTATTTCAAAAATACAAGAAAATTGTTTTTTTCTTTATATTCCCCAAAAACAAGTTTTTAAAAATAGAAAACAAAAACTGTTACCAAATGGGTTGTAATCTTTATTACCGGGAATAAAATGGGTTGTAATGGAATAACTAAACCTATCCATTAGTTTGATTGTGAGTTGTAACATTAGGATAAAACTTATGATCTATTTTAGGAAATATCTCATTCATACAATTATATTTCCTAGAAAATAATATATTTTAAATTTTAGAGAGATGAGTTATTTTTTGATGATTTTTTATTTCCATAATTGTTAGGTGGATATGGAAAGTTTATTTATTTGGAAATATATTAATGTTAGAGATTATTACATCTACTAAGGAATAGTTATTCCTCATTTTAGATAATAGTTATTCATAAGGAATGACTATTCCCTGTAATAAAAACATAACCAAACTATTAAATAGTTAAACTATAAGAATAGCTATTACATTACAGTGCCTTTTACAATCTACCAAATATACCCTAAGTATTTTACTTATTTTTAATTGATAATTATTTTTAGGATAAAGTTTGGGTACAAACTTGATTGTAGTTTAAGGTTACAACTTCACTCAATATCTTTTTATTATATGAATTTTGACAAATACAAAATGACAATTTACTACAAAATGATTACAATTTACACATTTGTTATATTAATTGTGTATATTTACACGGTTATTGTAACTATATATAATATTAGTTTTTTTTTTTTTTTCTCTCTCACCATTGCTCTTGCTAGATTCTCTCTCTCTTCCCCAACATCCACAGTAACCTAGCAAAAGAAAAAGAAGAAGAAGAGAACCACCCAACCACCACCACCACATTTCAATACTTGATAATCCAAACACAAAATTGACCCAAAAACAACGGAAAATCAAACCAAAATCAACCTAAACTATCGAAAAATCCAACTTAAAATCAAGAAAAACCAAAATCAACCCAAACTCATCAAAAAACCCAACTCAAAATCAACCCAAACCTATCAAAAAAGCCATCCCAAACCCAAACCAAAAACAGATTAAAATCAAACCCAACGAAAAACTCACACGAAAAACCCAATGAAAAAACCGCCATATTTGCTGCCATGTGTAAGTGTCTAGGTTTGGGATGTGAGAAAGGAAGAGAGTTGAGGGAGGATCGAATGGAATTATGAGAGAGAGAGAGAGAGAGAGAGAGAGAGAGAGAGAGAGAGATATTGATAAAAAAATAATAATAAATAATATTATTTGAATAAAATTGGGTACAAACTTGATTGTAGTTTAAGGTTACAACTTCACTCAATATCTTTTTATTATATGAATTTTGACAAATACAAAATGACAATTTACTACAAAATGATTACAATTTACACATTTGTTATATTAATTGTGTATATTTACACGGTTATTGTAACTATATATAATATTAGTTTTTTTTTTTTTCTCTCTCACCATTGCTCTTGCTAGATTCTCTCTCTCTTCCCCAACATCCACAGTAACCTAGCAAAAGAAAAAGAAGAAGAAGAGAACCACCCAACCACCACCACCACATTTCAATACTTGATAATCCAAACACAAAATTGACCCAAAAACAACGGAAAATCAAACCAAAATCAACCTAAACTATCGAAAAATCCAACTTAAAATCAAGAAAAACCAAAATCAACCCAAACTCATCAAAAAACCCAACTCAAAATCAACCCAAACCTATCAAAAAAGCCATCCCAAACCCAAACCAAAAACAGATTAAAATCAAACCCAACGAAAAACTCACACGAAAAACCCAATGAAAAAACCGCCATATTTGCTGCCATGTGTAAGTGTCTAGGTTTGGGATGTGAGAAAGGAAGAGAGTTGAGGGAGGATCGAATGGAATTATGAGAGAGAGAGAGAGAGAGAGAGATATTGATAAAAAAATAATAATAAATAATATTATTTGAATAAAATAGAGTGTATAATTGACAATCTAATGTGGGTGTTTTTGAAAAGTGATTGTGTAAAATAAGAAAAAAATTATAGGTTCTTATACTAAAATAGCCACAAAATTTTAAATGGACTAGTGCAAATGCTCTTAGTTAGCCACATTACATGCATGAGGTAGACTGGAGGTCTATGTTGGAGATTTAAAGCGTGAACTGGAGGTTCACATTGGAGTAGATCCATATCAAAGAAGTTTAAGGTTTCAGAGCTAGGTTTGATACTCATAGTTAAGTTTACGATGAATTAAATATTCTTGATTGTAAACTTCTATTTGATATAATGGATTGTTCTTCTTGGGATAGTTCCTCCAGATTTTTTTTACCTTGAAACTAGTTTGTTTCATTGGTTTTCTTGGATCATCATATCTGTATCTTATTTACTTTTCTATTGCATGATATGATTATGAAAGATCGAAATTGTGTGAATACACAAGAGCTTGTTTAGACCCCCAATTAAAATTTACGGCTCGGTTGCTTTTACTCTAACTTAAACTAAGTGCAGAATAAGAGTAAATGCAAGCGAACAAACGATAAAACTACTCTAAGCCATATTCATCAAATATCAATAGTAAAATGAAAGCTAAAAGAGTAGGGAAGAAGGATGCAAACACAAGATAACACCAAGATGTGTTATCGAAGAGGAAGCCGAAGAACTCGGCAAAAAACCTCTCCGCCACCCTCCAAGCGGTAAATCGATCCACTAGAGAATAAAGTTGGAGTACACGAATAACAAAAGACCCTCCAAGCCTAGTCTACCCAATGTACTTGAGCCCTCCAAGCTCCTGGTACCAACGGACTTCTCAGAGTCATGTCTTCTTTAACTTTCCGAATCTCGCAATACGCCCTATTGCATCCGCCAAATGATTGGCTTCTTTTGGAAAATCCCTAAAGCTTCTGAAGCTCCAAAACACTCTCTATACTCTGAAAAGGTGTGAGTTGTGTTTGGGTACAAATCTCCTCTCAAGGTATGATAATAGGAGAGGGAAGGAGAAGAGGCTAAAATGATTTCTCATTAAGGATGAGTAGCTCTCTCCCTAAAAGATGGGTGTATGTGTTGTAGAAAACCTATCTAAGGTTTTTCTCTCTGAATGGCCTCTCATATTTTTGTGGGTAATGAGAGTATATATAGTATGGGTGAAGGGTAAGAAAGTCACACTTAAAAATCTTCCAGGCAGAGAGTTTCACGAGTATCTTGCGGGAAAGCCTTACCCGCGAGACACTCGTGAAATCGACGGCCTGACATGACTCTTCAGCTTCCAGCATATGCTTCTCATGTGGCTCTTTCGCGGGTTAGCTTCTCGCGAGCTTCTTGCAAAATCCACTTGTTCTTCAATTCATGCTCGATTCTGCACCAACTTAATACTAAACCCAATATAATAAAATCCCACAAAATACAAGGAACAAAATTAAAGCAATTACAACACTTTTTGTCATGGAATAAAGCCAACATAAAACATAGTTGTAAATCACAACTTTACAGATTGATTTATTTTTAACCTAATATCTTTATAATTGACTTAAGTAACAACTTGGAAATAAAATTAGGTTAAACTTTGTGTGTTTAGGGATCTAAAATCTAACAAATTGAACCTCCAAACCCCATTGTTTGTCACCCAACCACCATCCCCCACTAACTTTCTTGGTCTTCAATGCCCCACTACCGCCTTCGGTGGCCAGCAAGTCTCCAATCATGATCTTTATTATCTAAAATTTCTTTTTTATATTATATATGTGTTTGAGGATGAAACAAATGTGAGAAAGTAGTAAAAAATATGGTTTCCTTAGCATTTTCAGGAATGCAACCAAACACTTCAAAAATTTATTCTCTAATATATATTTTGGGTTGAATTAAACACTACTTAAAATATCAATAATTTTTTAATTATCTTTGTAATTTTGGTTTAAAGAAATTCAAATTTTGTGCACCAATCTACTTAAAATACTATCTGCTCAATAGTATACGGAAGTACTATACTCTTATAACTCATATTATTATAACACTGAGTCCAAAGTACTGGTTTCTTAAAAAACAAAAAAAAACAAAACAAAACCTTGAGGAATATGCTTATGTTTTGTTTTTCTCTTTGCAATTGTGTGGATGACAAATAGCATGACAATTCTCTGTTTTCTTTCACATGCTTGGATGAACACTTCTAAGTTATTATTTACCTTTTATAACATGATTGGATGAACATATCTAATTTTCTGATCTATTAAACATGCTTGGATGAACATGTCTAATTTAGGAATTCTCTGTTTTACATTAACTTCTTGGATGAACATGCCATTACTTTCATGCTTTCTTTACATTTACATTGTTATCTAACAAATTCACTTTTTATTTCTCTTTAAATTAAATTCCCCCACACATGTTTGTTTACAATTCTTGCAAATTAACATGTTTGTGTGATATATTATTTGCATTTGTTTGACATGACATGATATTGGTTATCTTAACCTAGGAGACTGGTTTCACTGGGCGAGGTAGGTGTTTAATCCCTTCCCATCTCGTAAATTAGCCTCTGAACCAAGATCAAGGATTCTAGATTAGGCTCTTGTATATGCAATTTTACATTTTTTAGAATGTAACTAAGAAACAAGGCAATGTAATTTACTTTCTTAGATTGTATCTAGGACCAAAAAAGCATTGTAAATTTTGTTACAAAATTGATGTAAATTTTCATATATATTAATACAATAAAAGAATTTTTTTTATAGAGAAGGTTTTCTTATTTTTCCATTTAAATTAAATAAGTGGTGACTCCATGTAAAACCTTCGAAGGGGGGAGTACATTTTACAGTGAATTCAACATTTTGAGCATCACGATCCCACCTGTTCGTGTGGGTTAGGCCTAGTTTGAGAAAAAATTAGCGGGTTGGGGCCGTAGTCGCTCACATTTGGCAATAAAAGAACAAAGTTTCTCTTTAAACTAGTTTGAAGAGAAATCTTTCAAACTCTTCATAATTTTGAACATCTAACCGTTGGATTGCATGTTCGTATAATATCATTCATGCTTGCAAAATTTCAAGAAAAATCAAAGGTCAATTGCTACGTCATCAAGAAAATGTTAAAATGTCAAATTTTTATGATCTAAAATTGTATGTAAAAAATAAGTTTATTGATCGAATAGTAAATAACATCCGATTTGAATGAAATTTGATATGCGTGTTAAGTACATAAGAAACATGAAATTCAACGGTTAGATTTTCAAAATTCACACCCAAAAAAGAAATTTATAAGAAGTTTGAAGAGTTTTTCTCCAAACTAGTTTGGAGAGAAACATTGTTCACAATAAAATCAGGTTAAACTTCGTGTGTTTAGGGGTCTAAAATCTAACAAATTGAACCTCTAACCCCCATTGTTTGTCACCCAACCACCATCCCCCACAAACTTTCTTGGTCTCTAATGCCCAACTACTGGCTTTAGTGGCCAACAAGTCTCAGATCATGATCTTTTTTATCTAAAATTTCTTTTTTATATTACGAGTCTGTTTGGAATCTGCTTATTTTGTTGAAATTAGGAACTTTTTGTTGAAAGTACAGTCTTTAAAGGTAAAAGTTAGTTGAAATAGTATAGTGAAACCCATAAATAGTACCAAAAAAGTCAGCTTATTTTACTATTAAACTTATTTTTGCTACTATTTATGGGCCCCACTGCATTTTTTGGTACTGTTTATGGGTCTCACTGTACTATTTCAGCTAACTTTTACTTTTATTTACAATACTTTCAGTATAAAGTTTTCAGTTTCATCTAAATAAGTTGTTCCCAAATGGACCCTATGCATACGTGTTTGGGACGGAAAAAAAATGTGAGAAAATAGTAAAAAACACTTAAAAAATTTATTCTCTAAAATATATTTTAGGTCGAATTAAACACTACTTAAAATATCATTAATTTTTTAATTATTTTTGTAATTTTGGTTTAAAATTTATTCTCAATAGTATAAGGATGTACTAATGGTTTTGAAACCTGGACCGTTCATTGAACCGTAAAAGAGAGAGGTTCAAGGTTTTTGAGGTCGAATCGAGGTTGAACCGGGGTCGAACCATGATGACGTCATAATTAATTTAATAATTATTTTAAATATATTAAATTAATATAAATACAAAATTTGACTAAAATAATCCCTAAATAAATATAAAAATCTATATTTCAAATGTATATTTTATATCATAACTTTCATAAGATAAATAAAAAAAATTAAATTCAAAGCAAACATAATAAATAAACAAATATATAATTAAATGCATAACAATGTCAAGGTTGATTTGCTGATTATAAAAAACGTAGTTGATATACTTAAATCACTAACCAAACCAAATAGTAAACCATTGTTATCAATTTTAAATCTAATATAAAATATTATTAAAATATTAAAGAGGACAGTTGATGAAGCTTAAGCTACTGTGGTAGTAGTGCTACTGTGGTAATAGTGCTATATCAATCTCATCAAAAAGAAATGAATAAATAAATATATCAATACGTATGTGATCTGACGTTTGTGGTACACGATGGGCGAGAAAGTGAAGGTGTGCTTTACTCATTCAAATTTGAACCTAACATTAAGGTTATTTTTTTTGTTTTAATAATAACAATTAATAACAACCTATCACTTAAAATTTGTTATAAAAAAGTTATGAAAATACTATAGATATCTCATTTCTCTTTTAAATTTCTTATACTTTCCAAAGAGAAATGATATGTCTACAACATTTTTACAAACAAATCTTAAGTGGCAGATTGTTACTGGTTGTTATTGTTGAGTTAAAAAAGTAATCTTAGTGCTAAATTTAAATTTGAATCAATAACAACTAACCACTTGTGATTTGTTATAAAAATATTGTAGACGTAGCACTTTTTAAATTGCCTAAGTACATCCTGTTTTTCCTTTTTCTGTTTCTTTTATTTTTTCTTCCTTTTTTCTCCACCGTTTGATTGATTGATTTATCTCCTCCACCGTTTATAATTCTGCATCTTTATCTCTTTTTTTTTTTTTTTTACTAGTATCTTAAAATTTTCTCATCCACCTATTTAAAAATTTTACCTTCCCAATGCCTCTTTTACTTTCCCAATGCCTAGTTGCCTACACGTTTCTTCAGGGAACTCTTTCTCTTTTTTGATGAACACTCTTCTCTCTTTCTTCTTCACAAATCTCCTCAGTCCTTACAAAACTCTTCCTCTACTCCTTCTCAGTCTCACTCACGGAAACAATCATGGTTTTTTTTTTTGGGTCAAAAACTCTTGAAGAGCATTGCATTGTCACCGTGCAGTGGCTGCTCATTTCTTCTTCTTCTTCTTTTTTTTTTTTTGGTCAAAAAAAATTTCGCAGAAGCACTCATTGCCAAAAAGAAATTTTCGCCTGAAACTATCCAGAACATTGATGCAAGTTCAACGTTTGACAAAATGTTATGGTTGAAGCTTCAACAATGGTGATTTGGTGCTGTGAGTCTGTAATGCTTTCATTTTTTAAATAAAAATAGCTCTGACTGGAACTGTGAAAACTACTCACGGTTCTCAAACCTAGGCGGTTCAACCGCGGTTTGAACGATTCCTTGTTTTTCTTACTTAGAACGGTTTTTAAGGGTAAAAGAACCGTAATAGTGAGAGGTTTGCGGTTTTCCTGGTTGGACCGTACGGTCCGGTCCGGGTTTCAAAACCAGTACTTTGGACTTAGAGCAGCGGTGTTATAATAAGTGTGTATATATAATATGGGATTCATATCCCGTGCAATACCTAGGGTATTGCACGGTGTGCAATAGCTCTATTCTCAGCCATAGATTTAATCTAATGGCTTAAGCCTTTGACACCTCACCAATCCATGCTAGCAATCCGTGTGTTCACTTTTCTTTTCATTTTAGCTTCGCTTTTCAGTAAAACATTCTCTCCTCTCTCTTTCTCTCCCACTTCGACCGGTGTCTCTCTCGCCTCCACCACTCTCTCAACCTCCACGCTTCCCTCAACCTCATCGTTATCGCTGCCAGCATACCCAACTCAGACCCATCAGCAAAATTGAAGAGAAAACATCAACTCACCATTTGAAGCCAAACCCCCACGCCTCGTAGAGCGCTTTTTAGACCCAGATTAGAGAGCAAGGTTGGGGTTTGGAGAGAATCGGGTGTAGAGAAGTTGATGAAGCTCTCTCTTCACGGCACAGCCACTAGCCCGGATCTCCAGTTTCGACGATAATAGCCTTTTTCTCATCGGAAATCCCTAAAATCACCGCTTCCTACATCGGACTTCGCAAGGAGGTGAGTTCTCTTTTTTTCTATTTTTTTGATAGGTGAGTTCTCTCTTGTTTTAGATAAATAGTTAAATACTCTTGTTTTAGGGCCTCAATTTACGAAAATTGGTATGTAGTTTTAGTAGTATGGATTTAGAACACAATCAACACACTAATATTGAATTTTTTTTCTTCTTCTTTGGTCTGCAATTTGTTGTGTGGTCAGTTAAAGTTATAAATTGCAATAAAATAGAGTAATTTGGTCATAATATTTGGGTTCTCTCTATCATGATGTTAACGAGGAGTGTGATTTTATGAGCATGTCTGAATTGGTTCTTTTTTATTTTTAATAGATAAGTTGTTTGAAGTGGTTCTATAACCAGACAAACCATATTTAATCTAAAGTTTTAAGTTTCCCATAAAACTTGCTACTTGATGTATGTATAATATATATAAGCCAAGTTTCAAATTGTCACTCATTGTTGATGGTAAATGTGCTTTAGACTCAATTCTTGTGCTTTTTATATTTGAAAATGCTTCTAATTTTTAATGAAGATATCATGCGATCTCTAAAGCATGCGGTTCTTGCTCCAATTTCATCCAGCAATCAAAAAGCATACAAACAGTTAATCTCATAACAGAGTAAGGCAGCCTCTACAAACAGCACAGAAATGGAAGTCATCAAACCTGGAAAACAAACAAAACAAAAATTAAGGTTTGGGCATGTAGTTCATCGTGTCACAGATGACTAGCATGTCTTGTAAAGACTAAAAAACTTAACCCATGATCTTGTATATCCATAACTATTCTTAAGTTTGACAACCTAGCTAGCATGAGAGAAAAACCAAAATATGACTATTTGTAAGCATCTTTCTTCTGTCACATTGATTGCTTCAGATGATCTTATTATCAGCATGGTCTTGTCTTAGATCACCCCTGTAATTTTTTTGCAGTGTGATCTCGAGGAATATGGTGCATGCGACTCAGGCTGTAATGGTGGGCTGATGACTTCTGCCTTTGAGTACACCCTCAAGGCTGGTGGACTTGAGAAAGAGAAGGATTATCCTTACACTGGGACCGATCGTGGCACCTGCAAATTTGACAAGGGCAAAATTGTTGCTTCTGTTTCTAACTTCAGTGTTGTTTCGATTAACGAAGAACAAGTTGCCGCAAATTTGGTGAAGAATGGCCCTCTTGCAAGTAATTATCAATTAACCTTCTTCAAAACATAGTAAATTGTTTTCATTTCCATTTTATTTGTTTTCTTCTTTGGTTGTGTGCACTAATGTTGAAATTATGATAGGCTGTGTAAACTGTTTTCATTGTTAATCTACCAGTTTTATTTGAACAATGGGGTTAAGAATGATAGAGTAAATCATTGATGGATGGGAAATAAATAATGACTCTTGCTCTCTATTGTGCAGTTGGCATCAATGCAGTATTCATGCAGACTTACATTGGAAAAGTTTCATGTCCATACATCTGTGGGAAGCAATTGGATCATGGGGTGCTTCTAGTGGGGTATGGTTCTGCTGGTTATGCTCCTATCTGGTTCAAGGAAAAGCCATTCTGGATCTTAAAGAACTCTTGGGGAGAAAACTGGGGAGAGAATGGATATTACAAGATCTGTAGGGGTCGTAACATATGCGGAGTGGGGTTTTGTTCATGACTCATATCTATTTTAGTTGGGATCATAATTGAGATGTAGCTATTTTGGCTTTCTTGAAACACTGAAATCACATATTTATATTGTGAAGCTAATTTAGCTAAGCTATAAAGCCTATTTGTTTTGGGTTTTGTTCATTTGGTTGTGGATAAAAATTTCAATGAATTTTTGTTGTTTATAACAAGTGAATTTGGTGGCCCTACTACAAGCATAAATGGTTTTTTCCTTTTGTTATTACTAGATGGTATGAGAACCATAATTATTAGCTTGTCTTTGAGAAGAAATTATTAACTTTTACGCGCTCTGGTTGTGCCTTTTATATAAGCATTTTTTAACATCTGATGGAAAGAAACCACTGCACCATGTTACACTTAAGAATTTTGATAAGCTCATTGTGTTCTCATAATTTTCAAAGTGGATTGGTTTCCATTGCATGCACATGCTCATTACTGAGATTTTACAGAATGACAAGACTTACAATGTTTTCTACCATTATGGCTCCTATTTCTGCAATGACACCTTTTATAAAGTATGTAACTTAACCTTCTAGCAAAGAAATGGAATACAAATGGGATCAATCCAATTCATTGAGAATATCAAATGCACCCCAAATAGACACTTCTAATGTCTTAGCATTGTTATTTTATTAATTTCATGTGTCATCAAAGTTTCAATAAACAATTGAAATTTTGACTTAAGGTTCAAAAACTTGAATGATTCCACAAAAGGTCAGTATTTTGATGCATAACGTAGTTCGTTATCAATGGCCAAATTTATATAATTTTCATAAGGATCTTTTCTCTTCAACAAAAGCAATATGACATAGCTGACCCACT
Organism: Quercus tomentella; assembly: GCA_028535165.1. Classification (NCBI taxonomy): domain Eukaryota; kingdom Viridiplantae; phylum Streptophyta; class Magnoliopsida; order Fagales; family Fagaceae; genus Quercus; species Quercus tomentella. The sequence goes on along the minus strand of JAPQVY010000068.1, from coordinate 31,452,685 downwards.
ATTAGCAACCTTACGAAAAGTTGAAAACTAGACTATATAACCATTAGCAACCTTAATCACTTGCATTCAAAAAATGAACAATAGTTTAGTACATGCCATTGCATTTAAAAATATTAATCACTTGTATATATAATTAATGTCTAACTAGAAGTTACTCAAGGATGCTTAGCATATTTTAAAATCAATGGATCCAAGATGGAAGTAAGCTAGAAAAAAGAAAAAAAGAAAAAAAAGAAAAAAGAAAAAAAAAAGAAGAAGAAGCTTGATCCAAAAAATAAACTAAATTGTATTAAATTATATTCTTCAATTACAAGGCCATAATAACACGATACATAGACAATTTTTTTCCACCATCATATTACCTAATTCCCACATAATAACCAAAAAAAGAGTCTTGCATGCTTCCAGATCAAATGCTTCAAAAATCTTAAGCATTGTGACCTTGCTCAATTGTAACCACCTTGCCAGCCCATTCCCTCCAACTAACTAACTATATCAACTAACTCTAATGCCACACAACGCTGATGTAAACATATCACCAATACAAGTATATCTATACTAAAATACAAGTATACAATGCCAGCTAATCAAATACAACATGATCTAAAGCACAGACACATTATACACTCAGGCTGCACTGGCACATGCACACCTCATCAGCTGCACACACAACATGATCTAAAGCACAGACACATTATACACTCAGGCTGCACTGGCACATGCACACCTCATCAGCTGCACACGCATGCCCCATCAGCAGCAGACGCACCCCACATCAGCAGCCCACGCACACCCTGCAGCACCTCACCATGCAGCAACACACGCACTCCCCATCAGCACCCCACACACACATACATCTACACACTCCTAACAATCAAACATAAAATATAAAACACTTTCTCAATGATAACATTTAACATTAGTGAAGGTTTATGAAACATATCATTAATTTTTTCAACCAATCATTGACAAATATCTACCAAACAAATAATAACAATAAGCATAAGAAAATGTAGAATATCTCCCAATTTGGAGCATCTTAAAAATCAAATTATTATTGGAAATCCGTCAACAACAAATAGAATGCATCTTGAGGTTAAGCACTAGCAGCTAAGGATTCTTCGAAATTTTATTTTAATACAAAACAAGAAAAAGGAAAGGGAGAGAGTTAAAACCATTGCACTATTCATAACCTCAAGTGTGCAACCTCAGGTGGAAAAAAATATTCTTCAACACAAACTCATTAGAGCATAGTTCTGTTTCAGTGAAAGAAACTAAAGAATAAGAAATGGATACTCTTAGGCAAAGGAATCAGGATCAGAAGAAAAATTCATAGATTTAGTATCAACATTTCCAAAATGCCAAAGCCAATGGACCCATACACACAACAATTACAAGAAAACCCATTTTCATTCAATCACAACAGATTCGGCCATATTGCAAAGCCCCAATTTTCAAACTCAAGCAAAACCATCAAGCTTTACACTCAACAAGAAAACCCATTAATCAAGCTAATAAAAAAAAAAAAAAAATCCAATTTCCATACACATAGCATCACAGTTTTAGCATAAAAATCCAAAAACAGAATACAGAGAGATAAACTAAAACTCTACGAAGAGTTTCAACAAACATCTTCAATGCCCACCCAAAAACCAGCTTTAAAAATGCCAATAATAACAGTTATTGCTATTTCCAGAAATCCAAACAAGAAAACCCATTCATCAAGCTAATCAAAACTGAAACAAAATGTTATTCATCAAACTAATAAAAAAATGAAACAAAATGAGTGTCAAAGGGGTTTCGGTCTTGTCTAAAAGGCAAATAAAAATTGAAAAAAAAAATAAAAGAGAAAGAAAATAAAGAATAAGAGAGCTGGACCCGCGGCCACCAGTGGTTGTGACGCCTATGAGAGGCACCGCCAACGGCGATAGGTGTGAGTGGAAGCAGAAGCTCGGCCACGGCTGGGCTTGAGAGAAGGAGAAAACAGAGAAACCCAGATGAGAGAGAGAGAGAGAGAGCGAGACGAGGAGAATGCCATAGCGGCAAGCATCACCGGTGATGGTGAGGGATTTGGCCTTGTGTGGACTGGTACCGGCTGCTGTGACCATGGATTGAAGGAGAGGCAGAAAATGGGTTGAAGGAGAGGCAGCTGCGCAGGGGAGAGAGAGAGAGAAAAAATTTGAGTGTATGAAAAGTTAGGGCTGAAACTGAAACAGTGGGCGGGTGAAATTTTTTTAAGGGCAAAATAGTCTTTTTGTTATTTGGTGAGGTGTCAAATATTTAAGCCTTTAGATTAAATCTATGGTTGAGATTTTAGGTATTACACACCGTGTAATACCCTAGGTGTTACACGGGATATAGATCCATATAATATGAGTCCAAACCGTATTAAACCCAGTCGGTTTGGACTCATATTATATATATATATATTATAACACTGCTGCTCTAATAAGTCCAAAGTATTGGTTTTTTAAAAAAAAAAAAAAAAAAAAAAACTTGAAGAATTGCTGCTTTCCTTCATGACGAGATTCGAGTCGTTGTTCTTGACCTTCTGTTTGCTTACGCTGTATATGATTGTGAAAGAAGATATTCGTTGTTGGATTTACAGGTGATTTTCTTTTTTATGTTGTTTTATTTTTCTGGAACCAAATTTTTATAACGTGTTTAAGAATTTCAGAAAAAGGGTAAAATTTAATTCTTTGTTTTATGGATGAATATCAAAAAGCCTTTAATTTTATTTTGGGTGCTAGCTATATGTTAATTTCGATTTTTTTTTTGTTTGTTTTTATTTTTGTTTTTCTGGTTGCCGAAAACATATTATAAAATTATTGAAATTTGTTGCAGAAGATCGAAACTTGTTGATGTGCCGGCAGACTACCTTAAACTGGTATGGATTTCTTTTCTGTTTTTATTTCAAAATTTTGAAATAGTTTTATTATTTGATAAAACAAATTAATGGTGTTTTAATGGTGTTGTGCTCAGAGCAAAGCGAAATTCTTGCCCTTGGAAATACAGTCGCTACAGTACAAAGCCGACTTCCTTCGTGGGGAGCTCGAGAGGTTACTACATAAAAATAACATCTTTAATTTCTCTTTTCTTTACTTTTTTTCTTTAATAAAGATTTTTAATTATTGAATTTTGTTTCCTTAACAGTTTGGAAATACTGACGGCAGATCTCAAGATGGTATGGTTCTCTTTAACAATAAACGTCTCTGTTTTTTTTTTTTAATTTTTAACTTTTGAAGTGTTTTCTTATTTATGTATAGAAACACTTTTAATTTTGACAAATAAAATGTAATGGTTTTTCAGTGGAAGAAAAGTTACTTTTGCATTGAGGATGACAGAATTAGCAATAAGCACAAAATTTATGAGTACCAAGCCGAGAATTACAATCTTGAGAAAGGTCAGTGGGTTGAATCTTGATTTATATGCTATTTTGGGATCAGTAAGTGTTAAAGTTCAATTTTTGGGTGGCTTCATGTGTTAGATTATAAATTTGAGCTGCTTACACCAGGTAGCTTTTGATTATAATGTGTATTTTCTTTATTTGGTCATGTACTTGAATTTTTTTTTTTTTTTGTTTGAGAATTTCAAAGCCAGAGGCATGTAAATTGATGATATATAGTATTAAGTTTTCTACTATCCTAATTATTCACATAAAAAATGATGACAAGATAAACTGTCAAGGATTTGTGAACTTTTTTGAAAAGCACCCATGAATTATGCCAATATATTATCACATCTTGGCCGGTATGTTGTAAAATATTTGGATTAGTACATTTCACTATTCTCCTCATTTGTGAATTTTGTACTTCTGCAGCAAATAAGGAACTTTTTCAGCAAATAGAGGTATTTGTTGGAGCTATGAAATCTGTAAAAGCCTTAACAAGAAATGCTGATGAAGAAAAGAGGATTGCCAAAATTGAAGGAGAGAAGACTGAGCAATCTAGGCTTCTACCTTATAGTAAAGATTGAAACTGAAGCAAAATCAAAGCCTGCCTGCAAAGACAAAGTTTGAATGAACAAAGAGAGAACTTGGATTTGTTGGGTATTTTGGTCTTTAGAAAGAGGACACCGTGCTCAAGTTGGACCTACATGTTATTCGAACATATTTATTTATGAATTTTTATAATTTTCAGAAATTTCTAATTTATTTTCTTATTTCCTTGATTTGGAGGCTCTCTAGAAGTATTTATTCAAACCTGAGTCTCTAAATGGTAGGATATTGATTAGGATTTGCCCAGTATTATTATTATTATTATTATTATTATTATTATTATTATTATTATTATTATTATTTTCTGGAAAATTATGTCTTTTGGAGTTTTTGAATTGGTTGTTAATTAAAATTGAGAAATCTTTCATCAATAACAAATCTTTCTTTTATTCTCCATTTGTTTCTGGTGTATTCCATATCTCTACCTTGTGGAATTCAAGGTATTTCAAAGAGTGAGTTTTGTGTTCTGAAGGTGTTCACCCTCTTTGCTTATTTATTTTGACTATAGTTGGATGCCATTGGACTAAAAAAAATTTAATTTGATATGTTTATGGTAAGCTTACCTTTACAAGGAAGTAGTAAAACAAACTCTCAATTACTTACTGTCTAGTTAGTGATAAACATGCACCTATGTTATGTAAATTTGGGTCAATAGGTTCTAGTTATGGTCACATTTTTCTTTTTCTCCATATTTTCCTGCAAGTTGTCTTGAGTTTGAACCTTGTATCCACTCTACCTCCCATTTAAAAAGTAAAAAATCTCACATGTTGGGCCTCACTTATCATGGAAGAGTTTGGGCCTACACGTTAAGGGCATTTTATGCTTTTGGGACAAGAGGTAATTATCAATGGAGTTAAACCGTATGTTGTCTTATGGATCTTCTGAACCTTCTCATTGCTTGCATCAGAATTTTAAAACTCGAAAATTATGCATTCAAATTGCTTTAAAATGGCAGCAGCATACCTCACACATCTTCAATCTTGTCTTTTGTGTAGCATCAACTAATCCCCACAACAAAAATCTCTGTGCTATGATGAATGATGGAACCGTTATTACCATTTAGAAGCCATGTTATTTATCTGAGCCTAAAACTATTCATGCTTAGGATTAATATGAGTTCATTAGAGCTGGTGTCCTTTGAAAGTGAACTTATATAGCTACAGAACCACTTATGCAAGCTATATACCTGGGATTTTATTAGAGGCCTGGCTACCTTGGATTAGTCACCAAAAAGAGGCCTAGCTACCTCAAATTAGTCAGATTTCTAGTTCTTCTCATCGTACTACGGTTAGTTTTTTTTTTTCTTCTTTTTTGCAATGGGAGGTTCCATGTTTTGCTTTGTTGAATCCAAAACTTTTGAGTTTTTGGTGGAGGAAGGGGGTACATTTTACTTATTACATATTTTCAAAAGAGGCCAATACTTCCTACGTTCTATAGCTATGGGGAAGGAGATTGTTGTTCAGTTTGCAAGATCGTTTCAAGAGGTAGACAAAAGGTCTTCAATGTTGTTCAATTGGCTTCTAATTCCTAAGGTTCATTCTTTATAATCTCTGAACTCGTTAATGACGCTGCAAAGGATCCATAGTGATTCCGGAAGGTAGGTTGGGCTGTGGTTGGAAAGGTTTTGGTTTGTGTGCATATAAGAAAAGACTACAGAACCAGAGAGCTCAAATTGGGGCAAAGATTTCGTCAATTATAAATGGAATAGAAAGTAATGGAATCAAGGGACAGCTGAGTTTGGACATATTTATGCGTGCAGAACGTGGGTTGAATGGAGAGTGGTGTGTGCTGAGTCAGAAGTAGTAAAGGGACGGAGGGAGGGTACTAAAGCTTTGATCCTATGGGAAGATGAGTGTGATGGGGACGATGACGAAGGTGATTGGAGGAGTACAGTCAGATGGTGATGATTCCATGTGGCTAGAACCGTTAGCTGTATCCATTCCAGTGGAGGTTGCAAGCGAACCTCTTGGGTGAAGAGGAAAACCAAAGGCTTTGGCCGATTTGTGCGCAGGTCTTATGAGGGCCTTGAAGATCAGGTTACAGCATTATTCCAAGCTATTGAAGAGAAGAATCGACGGGAGAGTGGTGTCCAGAGGAATTTATCGAAACAAGTATCAAAGGGTAGTAGGGAGCTGAAGAATTTGGTGAGTTCTTTGAATTTTGAGATCAGCTCAGGTAAGACTAAAAGTGCTAACAGGGAGAGGGCTGTCGTGTTGTCTTAATGAATCCCAATATTATTTCTTGAAATGTGAGAGGGCTAAATGATCGAGATAAGAGGCTCAGAATTAAAAACTTGATTAGGGATTGGAAGGCTGATATTGTATGTTTACAGGAAACTAAATTGGAGTTATGTTGACTGGTTATACTTAGGGCTGCTTGGTGCTTTAGGGGGTATTCTTTTGATGTGGGATAAAAGGGCAGTGGAAAAGATGGAGGAAGCTGTGGGTCAATTTTCAATATCTTGTGGATTCAAAAATGTGAAGAATCAATTAGAATGGGCATTCACAAGTGTTTATGGGCCTATTACAAATAGGGATGGGAGGTTGCTTTAGGAGAAAATGTTTGGTTTAATTAGTTGGTGGAATGTACCATGGTGTGTTGGAGGTGATTTCAATGTGATTCGCTTTCCTACTACTGGGAACTAAGAATTATTCTCAAGCTATGTTTGATTTTTCTGATTTCATCTCATCTCATGGTCTGATTGATTTACCTTTGGATGGTGGCTATTTTACTTGGTCTAATACTCATGAGCAGGTCTTGAGATCTAGAATTGACTGCATCTTGTTCTTAACGGATTGGGAGGTTCAGTTCACAAATGTTTATCATCGAAGGTTGCCCTGCCTTATGTTTGATCACTTTCCAATTATCTTGGATTATGGTAGTTTCCAAAGAAGTTGCCATCCTTTCAGATTTGAAAACATGTGGCTCAAGGCTAAAGGTTTTGTGAAGTAAAATTGTGGTGGGATTCCTACCAGATTCAAGGGCATCCAAGTTATAGAGTCGCAAATGCCTTGCAGTCAGATTTTAAAAAATGGAATGAGGAAGAGCTTGGGAATGTGGAAATTAAGAGAATGCAATTATGTAATGCTCTTATTGAACTGGATAATACTGAGGAGAGCCAGGATTTTAATGATGATGAGAAATTGGAAAAAGATTGTATTTGCATAGAGCTTGAAAAAACTATTCTTTTGGAGGACATTAGTGTGAGACAAAAGTCTAGAGTTCTTTGGTTAAGGGAGGGGGACAAAAATGAGAAATTTTTCCATGGAGTGGAAAATTCTCAATTGGCAGCATAATGCTATAACCAACCTTCTAGTGGATGGAGAATTGATTACGGATCCAGCAACTATTTCTAAATGCATTATGCAGTTTTATCGTTGTTTGTATATTGAGGACGATTTTCATCGCCCTTTTTTGGATGTTATGGATTTTAATATCATCCTTGTGGAAAAAGTTGAGTGGTTGGAAGGATAGATTGGAGAAGAGGAAGTGTTTGGGGTGATTTAGAATTTAATTGGTGATAAGGCTCCGGGCCCTGATGGATATTCTTTGGCCTTCTTCCAATCTTGTTGGGGCGTAATCAAGGCTATTATTATGGAGATCTTTCAGAATTTTTATGCGCTAAATTTTAAAAGAGTCTCAATGCTACCTTTATTTCCCTTATTCCTATAAAATAGAGGCTGTCAAAGATTTAGGCCTATTAATTAAATAGGCGGGGGTGTAACATTATTGCCAAAGTTTTAGCCAACAGACTGAGGGCAGTTCTTCAGGCTATTTTTTCTGCCCTCCAAAATGCAAAGATAGGCAGATTTTAGACTCAGTTCTCATCACCAATGAATGTTTGGATAGTCATATGAAATCAGGAGTTCCGGGGGTGTTATGTCAATTAGATGTGGAGAAGGCCTACGACCATGTCAATTGGGATTTTTTAATCTATATGCTCCAGAGATATGGGTTTTCAGAGAATTGGAGGAGGTGGATTAAGTATTGTATTTCTATAGTGTGTTTCTCTATTTTGATTAATGGTAGCCCAAATGGCCTTTTCGAGAGTTCTAGGGGATTACATCAGGGAGATCCTCTTTCTCCAATGCTTTTTGTTGTTGTAATGGAAGTTTGGGGCCGTATGATAAAGGCTGCTATGCGAGATGTCTCCAGAAAATAATGGGATAATGGTGTCTCATCTTTTCTTTGCAGACAACAATCTTATTTTTTGTGATGCTGACGTGCATCAAATTGCCCATTTAAGGACTATTCTTGCTTGGTTTGCTGCTGTATCTGGATTGAAGATTAATTTGAGCAAGCGAGAATTGCTTCTTGTGGGAACATAACTAACTTGGAGGAGTTAGTGGCCGTTCTGGATTGCAAACTTGTGACACTAAGTATTTGGGTCTTCCTTTGGGTGCTAAATGCAAAGATAAGACAATATGGAATCATATTTTTGAGAGGATGGAAAAGAGATTGGCAGGATGGAAGCATTTGTATTTATCTAAGGGAGGTAAAGTTATGTTGATTAGAGTATTTTTTCAAGCCTGCCTACTTACTTTATGTCTTTATTTCCTATTACTGTTAATGTGGCTAACTGTATTGAATGGTTACAAGGAAATTTATTATGAAGTGGGTTAGGTGAAGGCTCCAAAATCCACCTAGTGATATGGTACAGAGAGAGATATGTTTTGGTGAAGGGTGATTGAGGCCAAGTATGGTAGTGATTGGGGGGGGCTGGTGTTCCAAAATGGTTTCAGGTCCTTATGGAGTTGGCTTGTGGAAAAATATAAGAGGGAGACTTTCTCCAAGCATCTTTAGTATTAGGTAGGGGATGGTTCGAGAGTGAAACTTTGGCATGATTTGTGGTGTGGAGATACGATTCTTAAGAAGTCCTATCCAGAATTGTTTGGAATTAGCTGTAATAAGGATTCTTCTATAGCTGATGTGCAATTCCACAATGGTATCATGGGGTTTGCAATTTTTGAGACGTGTGCAATATTGGGAGTTAGAATCTTTGTCAAATTTTATGGATTTAATTCATTCCTGACCAGTTGGAGAAATGGGTAAGATGAGCTTTGCTGGAAGCTAGATAAAAGTAGGGGTTTTGAAATGGGAGGTTATTATATTTCTTTGGTGTCTACTACAGCTGTATCTTTTCCATGGAAAATTATTTGGAAATCGAAAGTCCCGCCTAGAGTTGCTTTCTTTTCTTGAACTGCTGCTTTGGGTAGGATTCTCACCGTGGATAATTTACAGAAAAGAAAAATTATTGTAACAGGGTGGTGCTATATGTGTAAGAACTCTAGGAAGTCATCACCTTATGCTTCACAGCCCTATAGCTACGGAATTATGGAGTATGGTTTTCAGCATGTTTGGAGTTCAGTGGGTTATGCCTCTAAAGAGTTTTGGATATGTTCTCTTCTTGGTGAGGTTTTTTGGGCATCATCGAAACATTATATGGGAAGCGGTCCCTCATTGCATTATGTGGTGCCTAAGGCGTGAAAGAAATGCTAGAAGCTTTGAGGATCAAGGAAGAACTATTCTAGAACTAAAAATGTTTTTTCTTCTTTTTTTGCTTGGCTACCTTCTTTGGGTTTTTAATCTTTTTCCCCTCTTCTAGATTTCATTGATAATTGTACTCTACAGTCTACACCATGATTGATGGTGTCTCTAGTATACATCCTGTATACATTTTTTTTTTCTTTCAATAAATTAAGTTATTTATATTATATATATAAAAAAAAAAAAAAAAAAAAAAAAAAAAAAAAAAAAAACACTTGAAATTCTACTTCCATTTGATATAAAATGATTTTCCATTATCTTAGTCACAACATTGGAATGATTTCTGTTATAGCTCATAACTAATGAGCGGTCTGGGTTGCATGCAGCATTAGCTCCAAGAGGCTAAGCAATCTGCTAAGCCATTATGTTGATGGTAAACTTACATTTATAAGCAAGTAGTAAAACAAGCTCTATATTATTTCTTTATGTAGTTAGTGATAAACATGCAACTTTGTTATATAATTCGAGTCTGTAGGTCCTTAGTTATGCTCACTTTTTATTTTCGTATTTGCCTGCAGAAGAAGTGATGTTACCTAGTTTGTCCCAGGAAGCAAACTTTTTCAACAATTATATCTAGGCTGGCAAGATAAATTATTATTGATATGGTTTCAGGTTCTGTAGTTTATGTTTATATATATATATATATATATATATATATATATATGATACGGGTTTTTTTTTAAAGCCTCTCTCTCTCTCTCTCACTCTCAATAGTGATAGTGTGTTTTATATGTTTCCTTCAATAGTGTTAAATTAGAGAATTTGATTTTGACGGGGATTATATACATAGAGAAAAGCTCCTTCAGAGATTGTTACTGAATTTGTTAATGCTGATTGATGGAACTAATATGCATGACCTACAAACTGAACCATGTATAGTTCTTGTCTACAAGAAGCCTCAAAAAGGTGGGATGCCATATGATCCTAGTACCAACCATGAGGCTTTTACCTCAGAAAGCTTTGAGTTGAATGTATTCATCTTTCCTTACCATTTTGGTCATATGAGGTGTAGGGTTAATGTTGTAGAAATTTGACTCTGGATAGAAATTTGGTCCTACTATTTAACATAGCAGAAAGTAGATTTACTGTGAGACTTTGTTTTACTTGCACATCTATTGGTAAGGTGATAAACTTTGTTTTACTTGCACATCTATTGGTAAGGTGATAAACTGATAAAGCAATTGCACTACTTGAAAGACGTGGAAATTGTTAATCTACTATTGGAAGAGCCAGCCAGATTAGCATTGTATTAGTGCTGAATGCATGAAGTCAAAAGTCTTGGTGTGACCAGCACTAGTCAATAGCCTTTAATAGTTTAGTATTTTGTTGTTCACGGTGGCTTTCAGTTTCTTTTAGGAGGGAGGTTATACGGTTTTATTTTATTTTTCCCTTTTCCCTTTATTTTTTATTTGTATATCATGTTTGAGTCTGAATTTGGCAGACAAAAGACATTTTCCCTTTAGGGGGACAGAATAATCTTTTCAGCGCAGGTATGTCTAAGCTAAGCTTGTGTTCTTCGGATTTAATTTTGAAGCGTGTGTTTCTAGCATATCTGTTTGACTGTTAATGGTTCACTTTTGACATTATATTTAATTAGAAGAAATTACACTACACAATTGGAATGTCGCTAAGTAACCACTACCAGAGTGGTTTGTGTGTGGAATGCCAGGTATGAGAACTGACTTTATTTCTACAACCGCCCTTTCAAATTTTGCCTGCGGAGTTGGAGAAATCAAATTATTAAGTCTACTGGAAAGATTACTGAAATGATCCTCCCAACCAATAAAATAGTGCCACCTATGCAAGTATGTGAGTCAGCTTCTTAATTAGCAAAAAAAACAAAAAACAAAAGTAGGCTATGTCATACTTGCATAAGTGTCATTGTTTTATTAATTGGGAGAACTATTTCGATTAGGGCTGTAAATGAACCAAGCTGTTTATGAATAGCTTGAACTTGGCTTGAGAATGAACTTGTTTATGTTCGTTTGTTTAGAAAACAAGCCAAGCTCAAGCTTTAGGCTCGATTATAAAACGAGCCAAGCTCAAGTAAAATAATGTATTCGTGAACAAGCTCGTGAACATGAGGACTCAATTTAACTATATATAATATTATGTTTTTATATGTATATCTGTCTAAAAATATATTTATATAGACTTCAAATTGTATTGTATAAATTTTTCAATAGGTTCATATGATATTAAATTATTATTTATAGCTTATTAATGATATAAATAGTCTATTCATAATCAAAATTCATAAAATTATGAAAATGTAAAACATTTTAGTCATGGTTTCACACTATATAAAAAAAGAATAAGTTAATCAAGTAGCTCGTGAACAAGGTCAAGCTTGCTCGACAAGAAAATGAGCCAAGCTTGAACATAAAATTTTGTTTGATAATAAGTTCGAGCTCGGCTTGTGTTCAAAAAAAATAAATAAATGAACAAGCTTGAATATTTAATACTTGGCTCAACTTGGTTCATTTACAGTCCTAATTTCAATAGTTTTTCTAGTAGACCTAATAATTTCTCATTGAGTTGGGTAACACTCCATATTCTTCAAAACAAATGTCATCCTCTAATGTCAACAATCGGAAACAAGGAGTTCATTCCCAGGAATTCTACAAGTTACAATAAAGGTTCCACAAGCCCCCCAACAGTTCCATATTGTCATTTGGTTGAAGAGTCGAGTCATTTGTTGGTAGGATGTCCTAGTTGGCACTTGTCAGTATGCTCATGTGGCTAGTAGTGGCTATTTTCTATTTAGTCTGTGCTTTTGTGGTTATATATATAGTCTGTATATTGTGGCCAACTTTGCAAAAAGATGGCACCAAGAAGTAACAATTGTTTTTTGGCTAGAAGATTTGCAAGTTTGTTTGTCTGTTGAGACTCATGATTATGTATCAGTTTGATTGAAAAAACTTCTTTCAGCTTTTGGTGCTGCCTTAGCAGCTATTGTAACTGTTTGAATTCTATTTTAGTAAAACTTTCTAACATTCTCTCAAAAAAGGGGAAAAAAATCATTTTTTGCAATGGGCAGAACTCTTTAGTAAAGGGATGGACTGAGCCTACTATTTAAGCACTCTTTTTTTAGGTTTAGTTTGACCCATTATATTTCTTAAATTAAAAAATCTACAGTGGAATTACCTTAAGAATTCTAGAATATCTTAATCCTTTCATTACCATATTTGACAAAGAGGAGAGTGTCATGGGAGAAAAATAAGGGAACGAAATCCATATTTATATTTATATGGCAACCATGTGGAAATATATTGTATAATATAGTAATGTTAATGCAGATAGATGTGAAAATTTTTATTAGATAGAATAGAAGAAGTGGACTTTTAGCTCAGATTTAGCTAAAACCATAAAGAGACTGGTGTGAAGCCTTTTCAATTTGGAGTTGATGTTATTGATGTTTTCAGTAGTAGCAGAAGAAGAGAAAATAATATTAAATTCTTATAAATTGATGCAACCGTCTACCTCACAAGAAAGCCTGAATATTTACCAAATTTGTTCTTTATTATATATCGAAGAATCCAATTGTCAAAAAGAGCATAGACATTCTTTTCCCCCTACAATGAATTGACTTGAATTAAATTACCAATTCGAAGTGAATTATTATTCAAAAAGAAACGGAATAATTAACAGTCAAAAAGATGATAGGCTAAAAAAAGGCGTCAAAATTAAATCAGAAGAGCAGAAGCTAGACATATCTTCTTTGAAAAGATTATTCTAGATCCCCTAAAGACAAAATGCCCTTTAACTGCCAAACTCAAGTTTAAACATGATCTAAAAACAAATAATAAAGGGAAAAGGGACAAAATAAAAAAATACTAAATCTCCCTCCCTAGAGACTGAAAGCCACCATAGATAAGATAACCATATATTAAAGGCTATAGACTAGTGTTGGTCATACCAAGAAAAACCCCTAGCAAGATTTTGAGCTCTTGTATTTAGGATTAATACAATGCTAATATGGCTGGCTCTTCCAATAGTAGATGATAATGCACAAAAAATTATCAGTGAGCCAATTTTCAATGCTAGCTCAATGGGTGAGGCAAATAGGCAACTGCCCCCAGTGAAAAAGCCCCCCAAATTTTTACCAATGGAGATATCCTTGTACCGGTGGAAGTATTAATTAAGCCCCAAATATTCACCAATAAATAAAAATTAGTTTATTTTTTTATCAAAGAAAAACCAGTTAAAATATATATATATGTAGGGACACGAATTTCAATCCAGGCCCAAAATGTATGGGATACTGGCCCAGTGAACCCAGTACAATAAATTTGTAGAGAGTGGGTAGAAGAGCTAGGCTTTAGTGAATGTGATAACAGTTATAATGAGTTTCTAAGACAATCAAACAGAAACGAACCAAGTTTGTATAAGAAAATTAGTCCTCGGCACAATCTGAGGAGCTCTGTTTTAGTATATATTGGATGATAATGGTTGCAGGAGTTGTTGAGATTACTACAGTGCTTTCTCTTCTCCTTTTTTCTTCGTCCCCTTCTCCATGATGGGTCTCTCCTATTATATAGTCCCCTTTGAACGATCTTGGCCTTCCACTTGTTGATCATCCAAGCCTATACTTGAGTGTCTGTCCCATCAGACACCCTCTCTGGCGTTCTGTGAGTTGCAGTAACCGAGATAGTACTGTTCAGGGGTCTTTTCCTCATTAATGCGGCCAAGAGGATGGTTGGGGCGCAATTAATGTGGTGGTGGCAGCTTTCCATGAGATATTTTGGATTTTATTCATTTTATATGTTGGGAGGATGAACTGAAATGGATGGGGAGAGTTCCTCGTCTGGACTTCGTGATGTCCGAGGAGGAGTTACTCCTCGGACAGGTTTCCTTGGCGTTATTGGGGTTGAGTAATGCTTTATATGTGGTTTCTCTTCGGAAAGGACGCTCCTCGGACGGGCCTGGATTTGGAATAGCCCATTATTTTTGGGCCGGGCCCCACAATAGCCCCTCAAAACTCCGGTTTTTTCCTCTCACCCGAGGAGAAAAGTGGGGTTTTGAATTCTTTAAGAATTAACTCTACTTGATACCTTGATTTACGCCCGTAGGAGTGCCGTTTTACGCGCCTCATATTTGTACTGTAAATTGCTCCTTTTAGAGTTACCAATCTGAGGAGTTGGTTATGATCTTGGGTTTGTCTTGACACTTTAGTGAGAAACAAATAGATAGCATAGAATGTTAACTTTCCCACATCATCTAGTCCGAAGACCGAGGCATGATTGAGTTTGAGTTTAAACACCTAGAAAAGTTGTCATTGAGTGTTAATTTCCCCTTAGCAACTGGTCCGAGGACTACAGGCATGGCTAAGGTTCTTCTTAACAGGAGGTCTGAGGAACCCGACATAGCTAAGGCTCTATATGACGCTTATCAGGAGATCCGAGGGGATCCGACATAGCTAAGGCTCTGTTTAGTACTAAGACTTTATGGAAGTAACAAGTTTCCCATAGGTTTGAATCCGAGGACCATGCAAGACCTTAGTTCTGTCCAAAACTTAGAATTTTCTTTAAGATGTACTTGGTTTTCCCATAGGTTTGAGTCCGAGGACCATGCAAGACCTTGGTTCAGTCCAAAACTTAGAATTTTCTTTAAGTAGTTGGTTTCCCCATAGGTTTGAGTCCGAGGACCATGCAAGACCTTGGTTCAGTCCAAAACTTAGAATCTTCTTTAAGTAGTTGGTTTCCCCATAGGTTTGAGTCCAAGGACCATACTGAGCCTTGGTTCTGTCCAAAACTTATATTTTCTTCTTGATGTACTTGGTTTCCCCATAGGTTTGAATCCGAGGACCATGCAATACCTTGGTTCTGTCCAAAACTTAGATTTTTCTTTTAAGCAGTTGGTTTCCCCATAGGCTTGAGTTCGAGGACCATACAGAGCCTTGGTTCTGTCCAAAACTTATATTTTTTCTTTAAGTAGTTGGTTTCCCCATAGGCTTGAGTCCGAGGACCATACAGAGCCTTGGTTCTGTCCAAAACTTATATTTTTTCTTTAAGTAGTTGGTTTCCCCATAGGTTTGAGTCCAAGGACCATGCAAGACCTTGGTTCTGTTCAAAACTTAGAATTTTCTTTAAGATGTACTTGGTTTCCCCATAGGTTTGAGTCCGAGGACCATGCAATACCTTGGTTCTGTCCAAAACTTATATTTTTTCTTTTAAGTAGTTGGTTTCCCCATAGGCTTGAGTCCGAGGACCATACAGAGCCTTGGTTCTGTCCAAAACTTATATTTTTTCTTTTTGAGTCTCGAGGATTAGCCCCTTGACAAAATTATAGGGCATTAACTTGATGTTGGAAACCCCTAGAACTGCTCGTGCCACTGGCACTTCAAAGTGTAGCCCCGAGTGGGAGCTGCGTTAAGGCAACCACCGCGCGCTACCGGAAATGATGGGGAAGCTTTCGCATAGCTTGCACCACTGCCAAAATGATCGCTTTCGAGGGACCCTTGTTGATAGGAGCTTGATCTCACCATGATTAACCGTTGCACTCACTAACGCACAAGCTCTTCCCACAGACGGCGCCAATTGTAGGGACACGAATTTCAATCCAGGCCCAAAATGTATGGGATACTGGCCCAGTGAACCCAGTACAATAAATTTGTAGAGAGTGGGTAGAAGAGTTAGGCTTTAGTGAATGTGATAACAGTTATAATGAGTTTCTAAGACAATCAAACAGAAACGAACCAAGTTTGTATAAGAAAATTAGTCCTCGGCACAATCTGAGGAGCTCTGTTTTAGTATATATTGGATGATAATGGTTGCAGGAGTTGTTGAGATTACTACAGTGCTTTCTCTTCTCCTTTTTTCTCCGTCCCCTTCTCCATGATGGGTCTCTCCTATTATATAGTCCCCTTTGAACGATCTTGGCCTTCCACTTGTTGATCATCCAAGCCTATACTTGAGTGTCTGTCCCATCAGACACCCTCTCTGGCGTTCTGTGAGTTGCAGTAACCGAGATAGTACTGTTCAGGGGTCTTTTCCTCATTAATGCGGCCAAGAGGATGGTTGGGGCGCAATTAATGTGGTGGTGGCAGCTTTCCATGAGATATTTTGGATTTTATTCATTTTATATGTTGGGAGGATGAACTGAAATGGATGGGGAGAGTTCCTCGTCTGGACTTCGTGATGTCCGAGGAGGAGTTACTCCTCGGACAGGTTTCCTTGGCGTTATTGGGGTTGAGTAATGCTTTATATGTGGTTTCTCTTCGGAAAGGACGCTCCTCGGACGGGCCTGGATTTGGAATAGCCCATTATTTTTGGGCCGGGCCCCACAATATATATATATATATATATATATATATATATATATATATATTTTTTTTTTTTTTTCATTGAATGTGGCAATGACTGTTTGTTTTGCTTAGTTTTAGAGTGTAGTGCTCATTAATCTCCTACACACAAATGCTAAAAGAACTCATTAATCTCCCACTAGTAAATAAATTTATATTCAAATTTTATTTAGAGATATCAAATATATAAAATTATTAAAATTTTCAACCATAATTTTTTTAGTATTTGGATGCTTCACTCAATAAATAATGTTTATTTTAATTGTATAGTCATTGAGTAATACCATAGATTTGCATTAATTTGTAATTTTACATCTAAAAAACAGATTGCAGTGGAGGTGCAAAAAATGCATTGCACTGCACCTAATAATATATAAATAAATTTTATTATAAATTTTTAATATATATTTAATGTATTTAATAATGAAACCGATTAAATTGCGTCCCACCACACCAATCTATTAAAAAGATGCGGTGTTAGATATGGCCAAAAACTTCACCATGTACACCTTTGATGGAAAGAATGGTCTTAGCAAGTCAATATCAATAAGTGGTCTTACTGCCCATTTGGATGGGCATTGGCACTGAGCTTCCGTGGGGCTTATCTTCGGCTTTTCCCATGTGCTGAATCAGCCCAAGTACATTGGCCCCGCTCCTAGTTCCATGGGATTTATTTCACCTATCACTTTCTTGTGCCCTTTGACTAACACGTTACAAAGTTAGTGGCTTTCAATGGGCTGGTTTTCTTGAACCATTTTACCACAAGTGGGTGCAATAAGCCTGGGCCGAAGAAAACTGGGTTTTTCTAATTAGCAAAATTCATGGGCCTTGGGTATTAATTTCGCGGGTCGGACAAAACAATTTCTGGGATTTATTCCCAAGGTTAGTGGGCTAGAATGATGGGCTTTAGGCTTAATTTGTTGTCCGGAAAATTTGCCCCTAGCCTGGAGCAAATTGAGTATTTTCAAAAGGTATTGATAGTATTAATCCAAAACTCAGAATTCAAATAGTTGTTCTATTTTACCCAATAAAAATTTGGATAAAATGAAAAAATCATTATCTAAATTTTACTTGAATTCATTTTAATCCTCAAACTTTGCTTTCATTCATTTCAGTCCTTTATGTTTTAAGTTTATTCAATTAATATATCTCCACCAATTTTGTTAAATGTAGCTGTTAATTTCCCAAATTTTAAATTTTTTTGGGAAAATTTTTTAAATAAAAAAAATCACATTAATGATTAAAAAATATTTTCCCGAATTTAATTTTTTAAAAATTCACGAAAATTGATAGAGATACCTTAATTGAATAAACTTGAAACTTGGAAGACTGAAATGAGAAAGCAAAGTTAAAAGACTGAAATGAATTTTGTCAAAACTTAGAGAAGATAAGTTTTGCATTTTAGCCTAAAAATAAAGTAGAAAATGCTAAGCATCTTGTACAAGATAATCATAATCGCACATGGCATGCAAAAAGTAGTACATGATTTGTCAATTAGGTCTTTGTCAATGGACTTACGGATCTAGACGACAATCTTAATAGTAGATGATAAATGTTACAACAATTTATGCCTCTCATCAGAAAAGAAAAAAGAAACAATTTATGCCTCACAACATCAAAAAATCAATTCCCTATTTATTCTTTTTCTTCCTAAAAACAAAACTTCCTCTTCGTATGAGTCTACACACAGACCTCAAGGAAGTGGGGGAAAAATTTAGGTAGTCTTGGAGCAATGCTCCGACCTCTCACATAGAGGGTGAACTTCACACGTGGGACCCACCATGAGGCCCACCTTTTATGTGAGAGCCCAAAACATTGCTCCAGCACTATGTAAAAATAACCCTTGAGACAAACTCAAAATTCAAGAATTGGCGCAAGCAGGGCATCATGCTGCGTATGTTTAATATTATTCTAACTAAAAAATAAATTAATGTCACCACAAGTAGCAAAATTAGGAAAAGAAAAGAAAAACCAAATAAACAACCAAAGCAATAACTAACAAACGCAATTATATTAATTATTGAAAATTCAACATGCTATTAAAAATATTTGGAGTTAACCATTAGTATTGTGGGGGGATGGAAGAATTCTCACCTGGGCCTAAGGCCCAAATGCCTAGAAGATCTCGTGGAGTGGAACGGGCCAAACCCATTTGCTTAAGATAAGGCCCAATAGCTTAGAAGATCCCGTAGAGTAGAATGGATCCTGTCCATCTATATAGGAAGCGAAGAGAATCCTTGCGGATCGTTCCAGCGAAATTAACGATACACTACATCTAGCAAATTCTTATTTGAGGTAATGAACACAGATAGTCCACGGTGTGCCCAGATATAACCTCGAGAGGCCTTCCAAACAGATAAGTGTAGTAGAGATCTTTAGCTCCGCATTGATGAGGGGAACTCCACCTAACCTTTGCCACATTAAATACATATGAGACAACCTGAACAGTGAAAACACCCCCAAAAGTCCCGTTTCAGGATAAAAAAGGGGGGAACCCTGAGAATCTGGTTGGGAATAGGACAGCTGGGAGGATAAGGGTAGAGAACTTGTCTATATAAGGAGGGGGACTGGCAAATAGAGAGAGGTCGGACAAAAATAGAAAGAGGAAAATAGGAGAGAAAGTAACTTGAAGTTCTTGTCTATTGTAGTTCAATACCACAGGAAAAGTGATTTTTTCCATTGTAAAAACCATGTTTTAATATGAATACAAGTCTCATATGATAAATCAGTTGTTTGAGTTTCCTATTGTGGAGTCTTCCCCTCTATATTTATCATAAATAAATTGTGTTTGTCAATCATCACCACCCCCTACATATTTCTTTAGTCTTTTTCTTTAAGTGGTTGTTTGACCTCCGCAAGTATACTATTATATTCTACTCTCCATGTAAAAGATAGTGTGTAGATATATATGTGGGTTAGGCTCAATGTTACACCATTCAATATTTTTTAATTGGATACGAATTTTGACAAATCCACCATTAGGTTACATTTTCTTTGTATATTCTCCATGCTTACGAAATTTCAAGATGATCAAACACTAATAGTCATATCATCAATCAATTGTTTAAATTCAAGTTTTTGTAATTTAAAATAATGCATAAAAGATGATTTTTCGAATGGTAAATAACATCCAATTGACATGAAAATTGATATGAATGTTAAGACTTAAGAACATATAAAACATGTAATTCAACGATGAAATTTTCAAAACATGAATTCTATAACAAGTTATTGGGTAGTGTAATATTACTTAGAGTTACACTAAGTGTAACTTGAACCCAACCCTATATATATAATTTTCAAACATCCAATGTTTCTTTTGTTATAATGTTTTTGCGATTTATTTTTACTGTTCTTGAACTTTGGTTTGATCGTGGATTTTTCATTGTTGTTTCAATTTTATCTATTAAACTTTGGATATTTGGTTTGTTACAATTTCCAAATAATTTTTAGACATAGAATATTTTTATTTTATTTTTCTCTTTATTGATTATACTATAATGTTTAGCTAATTGAAAAAATCAATGCATGAATAAATTTTGTAATAAATTTTTGTACAACATAATATCTTCTATTTTAATTTTATTAGAGTTTGTTTGAGTGTTTGTATATATGATAATATTTTAGGCAAATGTTTCCATATCATACTATTTCATTATTTTTTATTGATTTATTTTATTTTAAAGCTAGACATTCCCAAAATGAAGATAATAAAATAATAAATGAAAATATGTTCCCATTCAAACTTAATTTTATTATGTACTAATTACAACTTACCATAATAAAACAATTGTAAGAAATATTATGGTTTAATAGGTGAGACAGGATATATATATATATAAATATGTGTGTGTGTGTGTGTGTGTGTGTGTGAGATATCAAAAAACTCCTACGTTTGGTTCGATAAAAAACATTTTCTAGCTGTAAAATATTTTTTGGAAAAAAAATTATTTTCAATTATTCAGTTGTGTTGTTAAAACTCCGGATTTTTGTTTTTCCCAGTATTTGGTTGTGATCCTTAAAATTATATGGAAAACATATTTTCTATTACTTTCTCATATTTTCTCATCTCCCAAGCACATATATATTATAAAAGAAAAGAAAATTTTAGATAAAAAATTGTGATTGGGATCGGTGGTGGCGGCAGTTGGAGGCCATCGGCCACCAGCAGTGGTGGTTGGCCACTAGAGACTAGGGATCATCAATAGGGGTGGTGGTTGGGTGGTAAACAATGGAGGGTAATGGTGGAGATTTGATTGATAATTTTTGGGTAAGGCAGAAAATGAAAGCCTAAATCAATTTCCGTTATAAAGTCTTTATGGTACAATTAATTGGAAAACAATTTTCAGTTGATCAACATTTTCATCACCCCATACACCATTTATGCAGAAAACATTTTTTGAAAATCAATTTTCGCCAAACAAGCAAGATAATGTATCATGTGCTTTAGAATTTTGGACTATCTCTTACTTTTAAGCTTTTACAAAACCACTAGTTTTGGTCACACGTGCCTACACGTGTGTGATTTTTTTTTTTTTAATATTAAACAAATAATATAATTTGTTTTGTTATATTTAATATCGAAATCTAAATACAAAATATAAAAAAATATTGATAATCTAAATACAATAATAAAGTTGGATCATAATAGATTTTATACCAAAAAAAGTGCTTGAAATATCCAACTTTATCCTTTTACCATCAAATAAGGTGTTAAGACATATGTGATTCACTTGTTAGGAACATATGTCACTATTTTATGTAATTGGCTAATCTTTTGACAAAACACACTTTACTTGTATTTGGGTAGATCTAGGATGTGTTTAATACTTTAAGAAACTTTGTTTCAAGATCAAGTGTTAAAGCCATGCAAGTCTGTCCAAGATTTAAGTCTGAAAAGTGTCTGTCATTAAAGTTTGACAGCTGGCCATCTATCGAGCTTTAAGAGCTGTTCTAGCCCCATGGCTCGACAGCTTCTCAATAGATGGCTATCTGTCGAGATTTATGAAAAACAGAATTTCAGATCTGTTTTAACTCTAATCCGTGATTATGTGTTTGGGTTTTCTTTTCTCACAATACTAGACATATAAAAGGATTATTTTAAGGGCCGTCAAAGTGGACACAAGTTGCACAAGTATTGAGAAAAGTCTGTTCAAGCAAATTGTGACCGGAGACAAAATTTTTCCCTAGTTCATCTTTCTTGTAAAGAAGTTGTTGTGTTTGTGCACTGTAGGGTTTTGTAACCAAGCATCTTCTAGATCTTCATCATGTAATGAACTGAAGAACTTTGCAGCCAACAACCTTCTCTAGTTGGTGATTGAAGTCGTGTACTAGGATCCGCACAATTGGTTAGTCACATACTAGGAGCCATGCATTACAAGGAGAGATTGTCACTACAGAACAAGTCCAATTGGGTATTGGGGTAAGGGTTCAACTATAGGTTGGTATAAGGTACTGGAATTCCTTTACTTGTAACCGCTTGTTGTGATAATAGTGAATTCTCGAGAGTGATGACCTTAAAATTACCCGGTGGGGTTTTTGCCGTGTAGGTTTTCCCCATTCGTAAACAAATCACCGTGTCAATTTATTTTCCGCTGCATACTTAGTTTAATTGGTGATTTGTTTGTGCTACCACGTGCTTTGTATGCTAATTTGATTAATTAATAAACTTGGCTAATTAATCAATTAATTCATTACAAGGGGTTAATACATTCTTGGCCTATCAAATGGTATCAGAGCAGGCACACTCTGATTAGGGTTAATCTTTGCTGTGTTGATCCATTAACCCCTGTTTGCCATGGATTGAGGATAGTCATTAATTATATCTCCTTAATTTGATGGCACTAACTATACATACTGGAAAGTACACATGAGAGCTTTCTTGCAGTCTTTAGATGAGAAAGTGTGGCAAGTTGTAGAGATTGGCTAGACCAAGCCAAAGGAAGCGCCGGCCGATTGGGATGAAGCTAAGATCAAGGTGGCAAATTTCAACAGCAGAGTGTTGAATGCTTTATTCAGTGCGATCACCAATGAGGAGTTCAAAAAGATATCCTCCACTGAAACTGTTAAGGAAGCATGGATCATCCTCCAAACAACCTATGAGGGAACAAAGGCTGTCAAGGATTCAAAGTTTCAGAGGCTCACTACAAGCTTTGAAGAGATAAAGATGGAGGAGGATGAGTCGTTCGATAAGTTCTATGCCAAGCTCAAAGACATAGTGAACTCAGCTTTCAATCTTGGGAAACCATTCCTGAACCCAAGATTGTGAGAAAGGTACTCAGATCTCTACCCGAGAGATTTCATGCCAAGATTACGGCGATCGAGGAATCAAAGGACATCGACAAGATTCCTCTGACAGAGCTGATTGGTAATTTGCAGACCTATGAGCTAGGGTTAACAAGAATTGGCAAATTGGGTAAGGGCAAGAGCATGACATTGAAGGCCAAGAGTAGTGACATTGATGAGTCTTTAGATGATGAAAATTCTAAGATGAAGTCCTACATCAGCAGGTAATTCAAGAAGTTCATGAAGAATGCCAATGGGAAGGGCTTCGACAAGGACCATAGGCAATCCAATTCTTCTCAATTCAAGAGCTAAGACAAAGGGAAGAATGATGCTAGGGATGGCAGTCAGTACACTGTTCTTGCAGGACCTAAGTGCTTTGGGTGTCAAGGCTTTAGTCACATGAAACAGGAGTGTCTTACATATCTCAAGAGCATTGGGAAGAGTAAGGCACTTGCTACTACTCTGAGCAACACTAAGCCTGAAGATGATTCCGACAATGAGGATAACGGAATCCTGAATGCCTTCATTGCCACTATCAATTCTACTGAGGGGATTGTTGAAGATGTGGATGAAGAAGAGGAATTGATGGAGTCCAAGTTTGAAAAGATGGATGAACAGGATGACATTCACACAGCCTATGCAAAGTTGTACAAGGTCTCAAAAAAGCATGAGAAGTAGTATAGGTTGACCACCAAGAAGCTTAGTAATGTGGAGCTTGAGCATGAAGAGCTTTCCACAAAGTTTGATGAATCAAATTAGACTATTGGAGCACTAAGATTTGAAAATAACTTCTTGGCTGAGAAGATCAAGAAGCTTGAGGCAGAACTGTTCCAAGTCAGAGCTCAGCTGGAAAGGACTTCAAGTGCTAAGCTCGATGAAATGCTTAGTCTTTAGAAATCTGCTTCAGGTTGAATCGGTTTAGGGTCTGATTTCTCTCTTTCTAATATTGCATCTTCTAGTATTACTGTTTTTGTTCCTCCTAGCAATAATGTTGAAATTGAGAACACTAATGTTAAAACTGATATAGCTAGTGAGAACATAGACAATGATAAATCTATCTTAGGAGCACCCCCTAAGTAAGATAAGAAGGAAGTTAAAAACCCTAGGGCTAAGAAGGCTAACCCTCATAAGCCTAAACAGAAGAAGTAGCATCTTTGTCATTGCTGTGGAGTAGCCGGTCATACTCGACCAAATTGCTATAAGTGGTTAGTCACTCAATAGAGCAATGGCATGATAGCATCTAGAAACCAGAATCAGCTTCAATCCTCTCTTACTCCCTTTGGAGATCTTCTCAAAGCCCTCATGTTCCTTTTGAACTTGAATGTTTTCAATTCTTCCCCCTCATCGCCGGTTCAAGGGTTTAATCAAAGGAAAGGTTCTTCCAAGGTGTGGTAGGAAAAGGGCTCCAAGTGATTCTATCACTTTTTTTTTTCTCTCTTTCTCTTCTTGTTTTTGTTTGCATTACATGTATGTTTTGCTTTCAAATTTTGAGTCAGTCTAGTTTTATGCTTTGCTTTATTTAACATGTTTTTGTTTGTTTGTTTTCAGTTTTGTTTATTTTGTTTTTGATATAAAAATTAAAAAATTTTGAAAAATAAGAAAAATACAAAAATAGTGCATGTTTTGTGTACATTGGTACTTGTGTACCTTGGATGGCCATTGAATAAAGTTTTCTAAACTTTGTATCTTTTGTAACTTAGATGAGCATCTCTATGCACAATTAAGCAAGTGAACTTTGTGGCTATTGTTTGTGATGAGTAATATTAAGTTATCTCTTGTACTTAACACTCGTATCACTCTTTTTGATGAGGAGGACTAAAAAATCCTAAGAGAAAAATATAAATAACCATTTCACCACTGTTGCCCGCCAATCATGAATGACATTTGTGTGCTTCGGCATAGTAAAATTTGAATGTCAATTGCTTAACATAATTGGATATTTCTTTTCTATCTATTATATGTCCATGCATGGTTTGCTTAACAGAAAAAAAAAAATATGCAATGAAAAATAAAAAGCAAAAAGATCAAAATACTTTTAAATATGATTGCAAGCGTGTATTCTATGAGATGTGGGAGTTATAGGATGTATCTCGAAGGTCATAGTCCCCATCAAATAATTATGATTATGTGTGAGTTAAAGTGATTTTCTCATATCTCAAATTGTCATAACATGTATACACTCATGCAATCTTATGATGTTTTTTCACACACAACACGCAATATTCTTTGCTACTCTTGATACATGTATAAATACAATGTGATTTGGCCATCACAAGGTTTACATGCGTTAATGTATGCTTACTAAACTGTCTTGACTTGTTTTTGAAATATAAAATTGGTTAGACTTATTTAGTGTGTGTGTGTGTGTGTTTTTGGGATCAATGAGCTTAAATTTTTTGTTGAGAGATGTTTTTGAGAGGTTAAAATGTTGTTTGAATCCTTAATTGAGTTGCATATTTGATTGCAT
Organism: Quercus tomentella; assembly: GCA_028535165.1. NCBI lineage: Eukaryota > Viridiplantae > Streptophyta > Magnoliopsida > Fagales > Fagaceae > Quercus > Quercus tomentella. Next base: position 31,427,086 of record JAPQVY010000068.1, on the reverse strand, counting down.
TCATGTCTGTGTTTTTCTCTTCTTGAAAAACTAGTTTTTAGCAATCTCGATAGATCCTTGACACCTCCTCGACACCTGGCTTATCTGTCGAGCTCTTAAGTTGTTTCTTATCGCAATCTCGACACCTTCTCGACAACTAGGTGGATCGATCAAGAAAGTTCCTGGATCCTTGATAGCTTCTCGACAGCTGGTGGATTGATTGAGCTTCTTTAATCGTGTCTGATGAATTCTTCCTCGACACCTCTCGACAGCTGCATCTGTCGATGCTTTAACTTTCGACACCTTTCTCGACACCTCTCGACACTTCTATCTGTCGAGCTTTACTGACCTTCTATATAAAGGTTCAGTGCGATTTCCTTCTCACTTTTCTCGATCTCTCTCTCGACAAATCCGTCTTTTCACCTCCTAAAACACTCTCTCTCACTCCAAACCTCTTTCCAAGTGTTTTTCGAGATTTTTCAAGTTTTTCTCTTCACTTGGTAAGTTTCTTTTCTCTCATTTACATGCATTTCATGTTTTGAAACCTAGATTTTGGGGTTTTTCAAAATTGATGAGTTTTTGTTGAAATTTTGGGATAGGTTGTTGCTTAAATGAGTTTAAAAACTTCATGCATTGCATTACATGTGCATTATAACTATATTTTCATTCATTTAGATGTGTGTTATATATGTTAAACTGGTTGTGTGCTAATAAGTTTGGATTGGGCTGAGCCTATGATGCAATTACCTTTACATGTCAAATGCTCACGCATTTTCATGCATACGTCTTTTACATTCAATATATTTTATATATTTGAACTGTTTTGGAGCTTTTCTGATTGTTCTTTCTTCCCCCCTTTCTCTCTCTAGTTTACGTTAGTGTGTCATGGCACCGAAACGTAAGTCTACTCCGTCCCGGAACTCTCTTCGTTCTGGGGCATCTTCGTTTTCTGATCCTATTCCTTCTCATATTCGGTTTTGTGATGAGGATGCCCGAAAGGACTTCTCGGAGAACTTTTCTCGGCGAGATGTTCATTCAGAATGCCGAGTCATTTTGTCAGATTTCATCGACACTGACCTACCCGATGTCATTCACAGTCGGGTTTGGGAGTCACTATGTGACATCCCGATCACATGTCCTTCTGTGCTGATCCAGGAGTTTTACTCCAACATGCATGGAATTGATTCTTCAGTACCTCTCTTTCATACTTGCGTTTGAGGTACGTGCATTGTTGTCACACCAGAGTTGGTCTCTGATGTGCTTCGTGTCTCGAGGGTAGAGCATCCTGACTACCCCGGATATGAGCGTCTGAGGATCGTGTCCAAAGACGAGATGATCTCTGCTTTCTGCGAGCGTCTCGCGGATTGGGGCGATCGTCAGTTTACACCATGTTCGACCTTTGCTAAAGGTCCTAGATTCATGAACATAGTGATGACTTTTGTTTTGCACCCACTATCTCACTATAACTCTGTCACAGAGCCTCGTGCTGATTTTTGCTTTCTTTGTTAAAGCACCTCACTATAGATTTTCCTTCACATTTTATTCTTTCTCTTATAGATGTGTATAGGGATACGACTACCCGTAATAAGCTCATCACTATGTTCTTTACGTTAGTGTGTCATGGCACCGAAACGTAAGTCTACTCCGTCCCGAAACTCTCTTCGTTCTGGGGCATCTTCGTTTTCTGATCCTATTCCTTTTCATATTCGGTTTTGTGATGAGGATGCCCGAAAGGACTTCTCGGAGAACTTTTCTCGGCGAGATGTTCATTCAGAATGCCGAGTCATTTTGTCAAATTTCATCGACACTGACCTACCCGATGTCATTCACAGTCGGGTTTGGGAGTCACTATGTGACATCCCGATCACATGTCCTTCTGTGCTGATCCAGGAGTTTTACTCCAACATGCATGGAATTGATTCTTCAGTACCTCTCTTTCATAGTTGCGTTTGAGGTACGTGCATTGTTGTCACACCAGAGTTGGTCTCTGATGTGCTTCGTCTCTCGAGGGTAGAGCATCCTGACTACCCCGGATATGAGCGTCTGAGGATCGTGTCCAAAGACGAGATGATCTCTGCTTTCTGCGAGCGTCTCGCGGATTGGGGCGATCGTCAGTTTACACCATGTTCGACCTTTGCTAAAGGTCCTAGATTCATGAACATAGTGATGACTTTTGTTTTGCACCCACTATCTCACTATAACTCTATCACAGAGCCTCGTGCTGATTTTTGCTTTCTTTGTTAAAGCACCTCACTATAGATTTTCCTTCACATTTTATTATTTCTCTTATAGATGTGTATAGGGATACGACTACCCGTAATAAGCTCATTTTCCCTTCGGCTATCACGCGGATTTTATGCTATTTTTCTGTTCCTTTTCCCTCTTCCGACCACTTCTCTATCATGTGTGCCATTGACTACGCTACCGTTAAATAGAGCGAGGAGCAGTTTCGATCGAGGTGGTCCGGTATGGCAGCTCCTCCCACTCCTACTCCATCCACATCTGCTCCCTCCTCTTCTACGGGCGATGTGACTCTCGGAGACATCATGATGCAGTTTCAGCGCATGGATGCTCGCCTTGATACACTTTCTACTGAGTTGTATCGAGTGAACATTCGTGTTGGCTGTATAGCACGACGATAGGCGGTCATGGGTGGCTTCATTCTTGAGACTTCTCCTTCACCTGCTCCAGCGGCTTTTGAGGATGAGGATGATGGTGATGATGATGCTACTGCTTCTGAGGATGATGATGATGGAGATGCTAGCTCTTCTGGTACAGATGAGATGTCTACTTGAGACTCTTACCCTTTGTCACTCGTGACAAAAAGGGGGAGTAGTTTTGTATATAAGAGTAGTCATACTTAGGGGGAGAGTTAGTATAGGACCATTTTGTTAGAGGGAGTGTTGATTTTTGAGGGATGTAGTGAGGATTACTTGTATCTTTTTCTTTTCTTTCTATTTGAGATACATTCATCTTGTACATTGGGTCTTATGACCATTATTGACATACATTGTACTTATCTTCTTTATATGTTGATGTATGTTTCTTTTACCTACCCTTACACGTATTGTTTCTTTTCTTTCTTTATGCACATGTTTCTTATTATTTGTATGCAATCTATTATTTCTATTTCACACAAAGATGCCTTGATGAATTTTGTTTAAAGTATTTCAAAAATACAGGTTGTCAAAGTCTACTTGTCATAAACTCACTTCTTGCAAAGTTTTTCAAGAGTTTGTATTAGGATAGATTTTATTGTATTCAACAAGTGAATATGAGTTGAGTGATTTATGACTTCTCTCATATGTTCATTAGTTTGTTATGGTTTTGTCACAAAATGTCAAATGGGGAGATTGTTAGGACATATGTGATTAACTTGTTAGGAACATATGTCACTATTTTATATAATTGACTAATCCTTTGACAAAACACATTTTACTTGTATTTGGGTAGATCTAGGATGTGTTTAATATTTCAAGAAACTTTGTTTCAAGATCAAATGTTGAAGCCATGTAAGTCTGTCCAAGATTCAAGTCTGAAAAGTGTCTGTCATTAAAGTTCGACAACTAACCATCTATCGAGCTTTAAGAGCTGTTCCAGCCCCGTGGCTCGACAGCTTCTCGACAGATGACTATCTGTCGAGGTTTATGAAAAACAGAATTTCAAATTTGTTTTAACTCTAATCTGTGATTATGTGTTTGGACTTTCTTTTCTCACAACCCTAGATATATAAAAATGATTATTTTAAAGGCCGTCAAAATAGACACAAGTTGCACAAGCATTGAGAAAAATTTGTTCAAGCAAATTGTGACCGGATACAAAGTTTTGCACTAGTTCATCTTTCTTGTGAAGAAGTTGCTTTGTTTGTGTACCGTAGGGTTTTGTAACCAAGTATTTTTTGGATCTTCATCGTGTGATGAACTGAAAAACTTTGCAGCCAACAACCTTCTCTAGTTGGTGATTGAAGTCGCATACTAGGATCCGCGCAATTGGTTAGTCACGTATTGGGAGCCATGCATTACAAGGAGAGATTGTCACTACAGAACAAGTCCAATTGGGTATTGGGATAAGGGTTCAACTGTAAGGTAGTATAAGGTACTAGAATTCCTTTATTTGTAACCGCTTGTTGTGATAATAGTGAATTCTTGAAAGTGATGACCTTAAAATCACCCGGTGAGGTTTTTACCATCTAGGTTTTCCCTATTCATAAACAAATCACTATGTCAATTTATTTTCTGCTGCATATTTAGTTTAATTGGTGATTTGTTTGTATTACCACATGCTTTGCATTCTAATTTGATTAATTAATAAACTTGACTAATTAATCAATTAATTCATCATAAAGGGTCAATACATTCTTGGCCTATCATAAGGCCTTGAGCTTCTCATCATAGTAGATCTCTATCTTATTTGTAAGATTCTACAAGCAAGAAACACGCAAATATTTCATCAAAACATTAATTAACCAAAATTCAAATCAACAAAAGATGAAGGAATTAATGTCTACCTTGTCAGAAAAGAGGCAAATAAAGCAATAACAACTACATTAAGGGTTTGTTTGGATACCGCTTATTTTATTAAAATTGAAAATTTATTACTAAAAGCACTGTAGATAAAAGTAAAAGTTAGTTAAAATAATACAGCAGGACCAATGAATAGTACCTTAAAGTACAGTGAGACCATAAATAGTACTAAAAATAAGCTGAATAGTAAAATAATTTTAATTTTTCATTAGTATCCAAAAAGTATTACCAAAAAAAATAGAGTTTTATATATGAATGTGATTCCTTCATATATGAATAAAATAACAACTCTATTCACCTTTTCTCTTCATTTTTTTTAGATATGTTGGTAAAGACTGAACGTATAAATCCTCCCCTGGTTTCCCATTAATCTCAAGACATCAGACCTAAAACTCAACTTCTTGGATATAATTTACATGGAAGATAAGGACCTGCACAACACCAAGAAAACAGAGACAAAGTAGAAAATGTACAAAAGAACTTATACTTCCTAAGTCCTAACTAATCTACTCTAGAAGTCACTGACCGTAGAAGGTGGTCCAATTTAACTGGACGGACATTACTTGCTGACCAACCACTTGCATCTAAGCCACAAACACTGAAAAATAAGAAAGACTCCAGGGGGAAGGCTTGCTACAAAATCCATTTGGACCTAATGTCAATAAACTTTGCTGTTCTCCTTCCAATTTTTCCATTTCACATCTGTTGATTGACTAATCTTTCAGCACCTATCCATCCAAGATGAGAGGTACTACAGCATATTTTAGTTTTTTTTTTTTTTTTTTTTTTTTTTTTTTTTGGTGTAATAGCTCCATTTTTTCTAACTCTAGCCATAGGTAGATTTTGACCTCTTCTCATTGAATATGCTTCTGCAGCTATCTAACAAGAACGATGCATGATAGCCCTGCAATATAAACAACTTGTGTCAACCACACTAAGCCATCAAGATACAAAATAGAGTTCTTCTTATGAAAGTAAATGCACGGGTAATGTGAACCGTGCCTGCAATAACTACTCATTAAAGGCTTCATTTTCTTGCTAATAGAACTGCTAAAATAAACATCTAGCTCATGTCCATTCATGAAACTTATTTTAACACATGAGGCCCACTGATTTAAATCTAATCAAATTGCAATAAATTGAATATCCCTGACCAAATTTATATGTACAGAATTTTCCATTAGGCATCCTTTATCAAAAATAAATAAATACATGAGGCATTGAGTTACTGTTACATGGTATGGCAATGAGCCAATGAGTACAAGTAATTAACAAACAAGAAAATCTCTTACAACCAGGTGTGTGCAAGTCTAACGCATGGGCACAACTAACAACAACTACAAGGCCAAGACACACATGCAAAATGGTTGCAATAGATCCCTTTTTTATTCCTTCCCTCTCTAAAAGTGCCATGATAGCAGCCTAAAGCAAACTCGGGCTCTTCACAGTTTGCAATGCCCACTATTTTATCCATGCTTTTTCTTTAATATTTATTCACTAATTATGAATCATTCAAACTAGAGGCTGTATTAGACACATGAACTTCCACTATTTTTTAGCTTATTTTCTTCTAATATTTCTAAAATTTGACCACATTATCAGCCTCATTCACAATCCACATTTTATAAAATTATTGCAGACCAATCCAAACCAAAATTAGATGAGCTTTCTTTTCCAAACAATTAGATGATTTTTTTTTTTTTTTTTTACAGAAATATATAGTGTTAAAACAAAATCATTACACATGGATCATGCTTACTTTGTTTTCAGAGAAACCTATTACTATAAGCCTCAAAGCTATATACCCTTTACATATGGATCGTGATTTTTTATGTCTAGACTGGTACAGACCAGGTTGAAGGATAGTAAATGTTTTCCACTTCCAGTCAAGGAGTCTAGCAATGAGAAATACATCAACTTAACGCAGTAGCTAGGAAATATCAATTTAATAACATATGGCTTTATCAAAAGTTATTCTATAGTTGAGGAAGTGTTATCATTGACTTCATCATCACATCATGATGAGTAAGTTAACTAAATCAGAGTTGCCTAATGCCTAACACTACTCCTCCTATGAGTAGTCTGCAATTAAAGGAGATATTTGAAGCCAAAATAGTCGAATTGAAAAACAAACCTAAACTCAAAAGCATTTTGCATTTACATGAAGGAAAATCAATGTTTACCTCAAGGAGTAAAAGTCCTATGACACCAAGTACAAGCCCTGCACCTCTAACAAACCTAATGGACTCACCAAATAGCAAAGATGCAAGTATAGTCACTGTTAAAGATTGAGAGTCAATTATCAAATCATCAAGACTCAATTTCATGTTTAAACTAGCATTTCCATTGGTCAAGAAAGTCAACTTCAATGGCAATAAATAACAATTCAACTATTTTTGTAATTAGTAAGACTAATTATATTAATAAACAAATTAGGTTCCTATACTCAGACAATACAAACAATGCACTAATATATTAGGTTCCTATACTCAGACAATACAAACAAGAAACCATGACCATAATAACAACAATGCACTAATATATTATCACATCCACCACAACACAAGTTACAGATCCACAAATAGCAAAATTACAATCACAAATTATAACTATAAATCAATAAAAACATTTTCAGATTTAGTAAAAGACCCAATACACCAAAACACAAATATATAGATACTACATACTCCTTGGATTCTCTTGCCGGTGACAGGGCACTTGGGTCCACTTGCCCTCTTCCCAGTGATCTGATACACCAACTTCCCACCTTAAAAATCAACACAAAAACACAACCCCATATCAAAAATACAAACTCAAACCTCAAAAATCCACAAACAAACACAAACCTATATATATAAAATAAAATAAAATAAAATAAAAAAAAAGTCGAACTAAAACACCAATTTCAGAACAAAAACAAAAACCCAATACACAAATTTGAGATTTTTAAGCAAAGTTCAATGGTTTTTACCAGGGGTCTTGATGACCCCTAATAAGTGCACTACAAACTAATAAGTTCATTTTTCACCTTGATGATGTTTCCCCACCCTTAGTTTTTCTAATGAATAAGTGATATTATTGATCAACAAGTGAAACTAGAAATATAAACACCAATTCTCAGTAGGGAAACCTGAGACTCCAACAACACAGGGTTAGAAGTCAGACACCAACCCTTAACCTGTTCTAGCACTAAAAATAGAGAAAGAAATGTTCCACTAAGTCTGTTTGGGATCCGCTTATTTTGCTGAAACTGAAATTTTTTGCTAAAAGTACTGTAGATAAAACTAAAAGTTAGCTAAAATAATACAGTGAAACTCATGAATAGTACCAAAAAGTGCAACGGGACCCATGAATGGTAGCAAAAATAATCTGAATAGTAAAATAAATTGGCAAAAATAATCTTGCCAAATAGACACTTAGGGTCCGTTTGGATACAGCTTATTTTGCTGAAAACTGAAAATATTGTACAAAATAATTTTTAAATGTGTAAAGAGTACCGAAATTTGTGGTCAAGTAAAAAAAGAATTTATTCTAAAACCATACGCAAGACAATAATAATTCATAGTGGTGAGGTCACAGCTACTCCAATTCATCACAAATCTGATCAAATAAAAAAAAAATTGACAAATTAAAAATTAGAACCACATTAAGCATGAAGCTCAGCTAAAGAACTTACCAAGCACTTGTAATTTGAACTCACAAACGTTCTAGCTTTCAATCCCACAAATAGTGAAATTCGAACTCTCCTTGACCATCCATTGAGCTGAACTCCCAATGCACCTGCAATCACATTGAAAGCATGCAATACACAAAACCACAAATTCAATTTTGACATAACATTTCAAATTCAAGGACAAAAACCACAAAAGTTCAAAATCTTCCCAGCGAATAACAGAGTATGGCCAAAATTCGAGTCTAAGAAAAAAAAAACTGATCAGAAATAAGTTTTTAAAACAACGAAATCGAGAGAAATAGAAAAAATACCTAATCGGAGGGAGAATAATAGAAAAATTGAGTTGAGAAGCTGTTTAGTTGCCTAGAAAATAACGGGAAAATCAACCGCCAAGACCTATGAAAGAACAAGAGCGAGAGCGAGATATAGAGCGAGAGAGAGGGAGCGATTGGATTCTGTTTGGTTGCCTAGAAAATAACAGGAAAATTAACCGTTGAGACCTATGAGAGATTGAGAGAGAGAGAGAGTGATAGAGCGAGAGTGAGAGTGATAGAGAGAGGGTGATAAAGCGAGAGTGATAGAGAGAGAGGGAGCAATTGTAGGATAAAAATATTTAATAGTAAAATACCTATATAAGCTCTATGTTTTTATTTTCAACATTTATAACTCGTTGATTAAAATATTTAATTTCTTTTTTCAACTTTCATCCAACTTTTGATATAAATTATCCCTATTTAATCAGTTGGCATGTGAATATCTCATCACTTATTTAGCACTTATTTCAATAGTTATGCCAATTGTGAAAATACAAATGTGAATTTTTTTACAGTTGAGTGCAAATGTAGAAATTAAAGGCTTTTATCAACATTTTTTAATGACAGTGGATGCAAATATGTTGAAAAAGCTCATGTTTGTTGTAGTGATTATCCTAGATAAAGTCTTTTTTTGGTATATTTAGCTCTGAACATATTTTGAGCCTCTGTTGGGAGTTAATGCGCTTCCAAGATATCATGGCTACTTCATTTTCTTCCTACATGTGGGAGTTCATGACCTTGCATAATATTCTGCCTACCTACTTAGATCTAACCTTCTTTTTCCACAGTATTAGCCGGAGATAGATGCAAATGTTATAGTGGGTAATGTTGTAAGTAATAGTGCGGATGCTGGATCTCCTTTATCCGAACAGGTATTATAATCCTATTCTTCTCTATCCCTCTCTTCCTTATATCCTTTCATTGCTCCCGTAATTAGAAAATGTGCAAAAGAACGTTTAGTTAAACTTAATGATGCCATATTTATGTTGTATTTGTGTTTTCATATTTTTTGCAAACAATTAGTCAAGCACTGGGACTCCAAACTTGAACATATAACAATATCTGTACTTAAATGATGCAATACTGGATGAATGTAGAGGGGCAAGGATGGAACATCCTTTTGTACTTTCCAGTTCCTTTGTATTTTGTGGCATAGTGTATAAGCATCTGTTCTATAACTGTCTTGTATTAACAACTTAGACAATTATGTAGTAGTACCCTACAGTATTTTCGTTTACTTATCCAAGTAGGATGTAGCCTGTTTAGTATGTGTTTAACATGTATTTGGTAAGGCTTATGTTTTGGTAGCTATTTAGTTAAAGTCGTTTTCGTCCTCAAATATAAACAAATAAACTACCTAAACAAAAGTTAACCAACTGTCTTTTAACTATAATGGATAGATTGTATTAGAACTTCATAAAGGTTAATCTGTCTCTTAAGTCTTTTCACTTGTATTTAAAGGTATAAGTATGGTTCATGACTATATTGACCTAGCTTACAGATATGTACCCAACTGTGCAGAAATGGACATAAAGAACTAGGTAGTAAGACACCTTAACTACCAATAATTGTATTCATAGCTCAAATTTGATTATTTTTCTGAAATATGAAAATTTTAAAAGCTTTTAGCAGTGAAATAAATGGTATAAATAACTTTTCATCAATGATGGGGGATCAAATAACTTTTCATTAATGACAACAAAGTTATTGCCATTACCCCATGCAATGTTTCTTCCTAGCAACAGGAAGTGAGAATAGATAGAAAATTAACCATAAACACCCAAACCTGAATACACAACGGCCTTCATTTGATTACAATACTTCCTGTTACCATCTGTCCACCTTAACTCTATAACTAAATCATACCATGAACAGAGCAATAATTAAGAAACTCAATTCACATAAAACGAATCTCAGATGTAAATGGACATCTAAAAAAAAAAAAAAAAAAAATTCAATTATACAGCCATGGAAGCAGAGAGTCATAGAGATTAGAGACACCAATCCATGAACTTCCCTTCCAATCCATATATATTGACTGAACTGTATCTCATTCAGCATGTATCTGCACTCTTAAAGAGTGTCATAAAGTCACCAATCCATGAATCACCTAGTAAAAGTTACAACTTCGTAGATGCATTTTACTAATTTGTTAACAATGAGCACTGTGCGTGCACCTATTCGTAGATGCATTTTACTAATTTTGCAAAATAGCTAACAATTTTGCTCGGTGTGCTTCACATTGCTGACTTGCATTCTCCAACTCGGCAGTCAATTCCTGAATTTCCTTGTCCTGCAGAAAGGAAACAAAAAGACTATAAATTATTTTAAATTGAGACACAGGTGCGCCTATAAGAAACAAATTAACTTTAAAATGGGAGTACCTCACAAATTACAAAACTTAGTTCAACTTATTTAACTCACAGTTGAGCCACCTATCTCAATGAGCTTCAGTTAAAATTATTTAATTCAATAAAAAGGCTAAAGTGATACCTTTTCAATGTTCTCTCTTCAAGCATACGTGCATGCTCCACCGAAACATCTTTGAATTAGCTGGTACTGGAGTTTGGATCATGGCAATATTTATATTTAAATTACTCTTGGGCTGAGAAACTGCACAGTTCCAACAAGGGGAAACATCTTTGAATTGTCGTAAATAACTACACAATGCCACATCTTAAGTAATTACATTTACTTTGGGTCAATAACCCAGTCTGCAGCTTTGAAAACTAGCTCTTAATCAGTGTTTTCTTTAATTCTTGTTACAGAAAGTTAGGGTCATAAACCCTGACATAATCTTCTATAACTATTTTTGATTAGCAAAACAAATTGAAGATACAGTTTTCTTTTCTGTATATATATAAAATCGACTTGCCTGACTTTTTCTCTGGACAAACCTATGCTGAAGAGTAAGCACAATATAATTGTTAAAAAAAAAAAAACCTAGATATAAAACTAATTATTTATTACAGTTCTGAAGCGTCGTAGAAGCATAAAGTCAATTAACACAACCAATACATGTTCCAACCCTTAATGTTTAGACTCAAACATAGCAGTTAGTTAAGGCAACCTTGAAACTTAGCAAAACACATTTTCACTTGAAATACTATCTTCATGCTGCAAAAAGATTTTATTTCATATCAGATAAAAGAGCATTATGGGACCAATTAAAGAAAATAAAAGAGAAAACCATCTAACGAAAACATACCAAATAAAAACATACAATAGACATAAGGAGTATTACAAAAGTCAAGGGCTTATATATGGTTCGGATTCAGACTGCAAAATTGACCTGGAAAGTTAGCAGCTCTAAAAGCAAGATTTAACACGTGAGATTACAAGTTTAGGTACAAAGAGGACATGTGTGATTAGTCCCTGTTGCTGCAACTGGTATAGGTCTGAAAGGAGAGCTTGATCCTGCCGCGATGGATTACTGGTATGACTACAAATCTGCACTTGCCTTCTGTTGTTGCTCATTATAATGATTCTGCAGAATCCTAGGTCTTTAGCTTTGAGGATTGCCTCCACCAACGCTTCCTGTGCTGCCATGTATTGAGAATGTCTCCCACTGTTAGCTCCTCCTTTGAATAGAGTACTTCCATTTAGCCTAATGGCTTCAAAAGCAAAGCCGCACCTCTTTGATCTCCTACTCCTGTGTGCTGCCACCTTGATGAGAACTTGCCAATTTTGATTAGATACAGTTTGAAGTTGCTTTTGGCTTGTATTGATTTTCTGCTCTTGGTTTTGTTGGAAAGTGTAAGGTTGAATTTAATCAACCATCTTATTGGCTTTATTCCGTACCAAATTTGCGTGTATTTCAGCATTTAGTAACCTTGTATTTAGGTGGGTTTGTTGTAAGGGTAGTGAGTGAGATAGAGTGTTGATTGTTCAAGAGTGTGCAAGAAAACAGAGACTCGCGGCTGCAAGCTGTCAGATGCAGCACACGTGCCAAGCATGCCAGAAGATGAACAGTCATGCTAGCTGGAGCATTACAGGACAAAACAGGACAACTGGCCATACGGTTATCTCGCGACTGGGTCTCGCGACTTAGTCAAGTCGCGAGGCCAAACCGCGAGCCACCCCTGTTTTGAAAAAACCTGACATTTCACATTCTCCTCTCACCCTAGTATAAATACCCCTTATACCCACAAATGAAAGAGAGCTTCCAGAAAGAATTTTGAGAGAGAAACCCTAGAGTAAAACAAGATTGATTCACCTACAATCTATACATTAGAGTCTCTTAAAATTCCTTAACTCTCTTCCTCTCCATTATCAAACCCTTGAGAGGCATTTTACCAAAACCTTGTTCTCACCATAATCATCACTGTGAGAGGGCTGTTTGGTGTTCTGGGAAGCAGTTAAGAAGGAACCAATCTACATTGGTTGATGCTACGGTCTAGTAGCGGAATCCAGAAAGCTAGAAAAGAAAAAGGTTCGGCGCAACCTCGTTGGAGCAAGAAGCTTGGAGGGCTTAGGTGCACTGGGTAGATTAGGCTTGGAGGGTCTATTGCTGTCCATGTATCCCAACTACATTTTCTAGTGGATAGTTTACCGCTTGGAGGGCGGCAGAGAGGTTTTACGCCGAGGGCTTCGGTTTCCTCTTCGATAACACATCGCATGTTGTCTTTGTGTTTGCATCTTCCTTCCCTTTTATCTTTTCCTTTTATTATCTGCTGTGGGTTGTGATTTTAATTTGGCTTAGATAGTTTTTCCAATTCTATATTATAGCTTATGTTCATTTTCCGCACACAGTTGTTTGACATAAAACTTGAATTGGTTAATCTGTAAATTGGGAGTCTAAACGTTCAAGGGTGTTTATACACATATTTGAACTTTCAATTGGTATCAAAGCGGGTACACTTCTTGTGGTTTCATTACCATTGTGTGATCCTTGACTCCCTATTGAGATGAATCGGTCTCAATCCCTAAATGCACCTCCATATTTTGATAGTAGTAATTATGCTTTTTGGAAGGTTCGCGTGAGAGCTTTTCTGTATTCCATTGATGAATCTGTTTGGGATGCTATTGAGATAGGTTGGACCAGGCCTGAGGAAGCCAAATCCACATGGGATAAGGCAGCACTCGCTGCATCTAATGCTAACAGTAAAGCACTCAATGCTATTTTCTGTGGTGTGTCTCCAGATGAATTTCACAGGATCTCTCATATTACCGTTGCTAAAGAAGTATGAGAGATATTGGAGACCACTTACGAAGGCACGAAGAAAGTAAAAGACACCAAGCTGCAGATGCTAACCACTCGGTTTGAGGAGTTAAAAATGAGTAAGGATGAGTCTTTTGACTCTTTCTATAGCAAGCTGAATGAGGTGATTATAAGCAAGTTCAATTTAGGAGAGAAAACGGAGGATTCTAAAATTGTAAGGAAGATCCTTCGATCATTGCCGAAAAGTTTTCGTGCTAAAGTGACAGTGATTGAAGAGAGCAAGGACCTTGATGACATCAAAGTCCATGAGCTGGTTGGTTCTCTTCAGACTTATGAGATGTCACTGCCTAATCAACGGAAGAGTAAATCTCTTGCTCTTAAGACCATTAATGAGAAGGTGGAAGACCATGACTCATCGGGAGAAGATGTGGTTGACAAAGATGTTGCATACCTTGTAAAAAAATTTTGAAAATTCTTGAAATTCAAAAATAATGGCAAATTTGGTGATAAAGGAAAATTCCAAAGTTCAGGAAGGGAGAAAAGGGAATTCAAAAAGAAAGATGGAAAAGAATCCCAATCTACACAAGGTGTCACTTGTTTCGAATGTAACGGGCATGGACACTTTAAGAAAGAATGTCCGAATTATTTGAAATCGAAAGGCAAAGTGTATGCCACAACATTGAGTGACTCGGATTCATCCGACTCAGAATCTGAAGAAAGCTGTGATAGAGAGGGGAACTATTCAGCTTTTATGACTATTACCCATGTTGAATCTTCAAACAAGTTGAATCTGCTTGTACGGGACCTTGGAGAACATAGTGATGAAGAATCACTGGGAGTTGCTGAAGAATCAGATGCTGAAGAAGATGAAAGCACAGCCAATCTTCAAAAGAATTATAACTCACTCCGGGAGAAGTCGGGTGAGTACACAAGGGTGGCCAAGGCAGCTGTGAGAAAAATGAAGAAGGCAGAGGAGGACTATAAGAGTCTCCTAATCCGATATAGGGAGGCCAAATGTGAGATAGAAACACTGCATGATGAGTTGTCAAAAGCTTACACAAAAGTGAGATTTCTTGAGCAAGAGGTTGTGCAAGCAAATGCTAAAATAGAGAGGGTCACCACCAAGAAGCTAGATGATGTTATATCATCTCAAAAGAGCTTTTCAGACAAATCCAGATTGGGATATACCGGAGGAAGTAGCTTATCTGGAAATGTCACTAAAGAAGTGAAGTTTATAAAGGCCAAAGAATCAGCTGATGTTGGTCCTACTGCTGAGAAGCCCAAGATAGAGGAGAAGAGAAATGTGGGGAACGAACGGTTGTTGAATTCACGTAATCAATCTGTGGGCAGGTCTGAATCCCGAGCCAAGTCTCGTCCACGACCACAAAGAGGTCCTAGATCAAATTATGTGTGTCATCATTGCGGACTTCAAGGGCAAACTCGACCAAATTGTCAAAAGCTGAGAGCAAAGAATAGTGCAACTCCTCAAAGGTCACGAGGACTTAGAAATGATAGAAAAAATTGGGCAGGTGAACCATCAAGAGATCAAAATGGTGATCCCGGAATGATGAACGTGATGAAGATGATTAGTGCATTCACCAACTGCTTGGAAAGCTTTACACGAAGGTTTGAAAGCCCTAACTCCCGTACCCAATCCTATAAGGGAATCACCCCAAACGCAAGTGACGTGTGGGTGAAAAAGGGTACTCATGCATAAGTATTACAACATGTCCATGCATTAATACTTCCTATGCTTTGTGACGATGTTTGATTATTTGCTTGTTGTTTGAGTTGATGGTTGTTTGTTTGTCTTTTTGTGCATACTTTTGTTTTTCTTTTTGCTTATGTTCAATCTTTTTCCTCTTGTGTTAAAAATCCAAAAATCACATAAAAATTAGAAAATCAAAAAGTTTGATTGACATAGTTGAGTTTTGTCTCAAAGCTTATTTTGGCTTGTACCTTTGTGCTAATGGCTTTGTGCATTTTCGAGCATAACTTGTTTCTTTGCACTCTTATCACTGTGGGAGAAATCTTGAATTCTATATGATTGTTGTAAATAGATCTTTAAACTTGTCATGAATGATTAGTGAATGGTTATGATGATCTTGAGACATGCATAAACTTGTGTCTATATATCTTCCCACTCTTTTTTTGTTTTTGCTAAAAAGAGCTCACCAAATGTAAATCTCCAAATGAAAAGAGATATTGAGTTGCAAAAGCTTGTCGCACATACTAGTATTCGACTAGGAAAAAGGGAAAGCGACCAAAAATTAAAGTGAATGTTTATTCAAAAAGCCAAAGGCTTGTTCATTAAAGTGAAATATCAAATATCACTCTCACAATGAGAGGTGATTGTCTCAAAAGGATCTAAAAGATCAATTGTTATGATTGAAAGTGGAGTCAAATGTAAGGCTCCAAGATATATTATCAAGTTTTGTGGGAGGTCATATATACATATTTCTATAATTGAGATAGGTCACATGATCTAGTGCTAATTGTGTATGTCTTGGTTGAATTGATCATTGAAACTTCACATTAGACTAAGGACTATCTCATTGTTGATATCCACACACAACACACAAGTTTATGTTCAAGAAATGCCATATTCATTTGTGTAATTGTACTTGATGAAATGTGTTTTCACATACTCAATCTTTGTTGAGTCAAGCACAAAAAGATTTTTGAATGTTTTAGGTGTTTTTGGAAAGTATTTTGTTCTTAAAATCTGAAAATTTCAAAAATTCATTTTTGCCCTGTTTTGGCGACTCAATCGCGGGTAAGTCAAGTCGCAGGCCTCAGTCGCGAGTTCGCGGGTTAATTTTGACGACTTGTTCGCGAGTGGAAGGTCCAGTCACGAGGGTTACTCAGAGATTTTCACGGCTCAGCTTGCGACTCCCTCATGGGTAGACCTTCCAGTCGCGAAAAACACTTAGAAAATTTTTCAAAATTTTGTCTTTGAGTGTTTTGGCGGCCTGATCTGGCGACTCACTTCAATCGTGAAAAACGCGTGTTTGGCAAAAATAGGGGCAGTTTTTAAATCTTTTTCAGTTTTCCCTCAAACTTTTTGTGACTATTCATCTTCTCTCTCAACTGTCTCCTTCCCAAACGCTCCGTGTAACCATTTTCAAACTCCATTGTTGCTTCCTTTCTGCTCAAAATCTTCAAGTAACAGGTATGGGTTTTCTTTCTTGAACTCTATTTTACTTAATTTTGTGTTTTTCCCTCTTGATTATTCGCATTTGTTTATGTTTTTGAGATGGGTTTTTGTTTCGGCTGTTGCTCTTTGTCCATGCTTAGCTTGTGGAAGCTATTGATTTAGTTTGAACTTAATTAAGTTGTTGGTTTTTTTCTTCATCATGTGCTTAGCTAGGGTTGTTATTTGTTGGTTACTCATCTTGTCTGATCTTATGTTGTTGTGTTGATTCAAAATGTTCCTATTTTGGCTGTGTGGTATACTGTGCTGAATATGTGCCTATTCTTCTATTGTGTGCATCTGTCTTTTGTTCTTTGAGTCATGTCATACTCATCAATTTGTATGTCTCATTGACATATATTTGTCTTTTGGATGTTTTCAATCTCTGTTGCTTTAATACTCCCCTGCATTATATCAGTTGTTCTTGTGTATCCACTTTTAGACTTGTTCATCTGTGTGGTTGATTTAAGTAGCATGAGGTTTAATTGTTTTAAGTTCATCTGTGTGGTTGCCTTTTTGTCCTTGTTACTCACAAAGTACTGATTTGTTCTACACATGTATTGTACTATGTTGTTGTGGCCTCTTCTGATTGTTCACAGATGGCTCCTTCATCCCCAAAGAAGAAAACACCTGTAAAGAAAGCAGATAAAAGAATGAAAATGGACCCTAACCTGTTCAGGTCTGTTTCCCACTTTGAGAGATACAAGGACTTCTTCTTAAAGGCAAGAATTATTCAAGAAAAGGTTTGTGGATTTGGAGGATTTGAGAGGCACTTTTATCCCCAGCTGTTTTGAAGGGAGAGGATGGGAAAAGCTTCTGTGTGATCTCCCAGTTGTGTGTGAACCCCTGATTAGGGAGTTTTATTCTAATGCTGTGATAAGAGAGGATGATCTAAGCTGCTGGGTTAGAGGTAAAGAGTTCACTTTGGATGCACATGACATTGATGATGTGCTAAGTCTTGAAGGATTAGAAGATCAAGAGTTTGTCAATTACAAAGATAGGATTCTGTCTATTGAAACTGTACAACAGAGGATAGGTGGACAGAAAGAAGGGAAATGTCTGAATACCACAGCTTTTCCAGTGGACATGAGGTGCCTCACTATAATCATGATGTTTAACCTATATCCCATAAGGAAGTTGACTACAATCAACAGTGCAAGAGCAATTTTTCTGATGGACCTCAAAAAAAAGACTTTCATTGACATCAGTTCCCACATATATGACACTATTGTGGATGAGACTAGAACCACTTCTAGACCAAAACTGATCTTCCCTATTCTGCTCATGAGGATCTTTAGAAAGAAGGGTGTTCCAATCCCTCGAGACATCAGTCTCATGTCCACACCTTCTGCAATTAACAAGCTAACCTTCAAAAGGATAAGTGTTTGGCTTCCAGGTGAAGAAGATGAAGGTGATGAAGGAGAGGGTGTCCCAATGGAGACTGAGGCAGAGGCAGTAGGGCATGCATCAACCTCAACACCCAGGAGGAGTGGCAAAAGGACTAGAGTATCAACTTCTTCAGATACACCTCCAGATGCATTTCAAGTCATTCTAGAACGACTTGATGGAATCAGAGGGGTCCAGACCGAGCACTCTGAGAGGATGGCAGCCATGCAGGACTAGATTGATATTTTGTCTGCAAAACTTGACAGCTTCACCACCCAGCATAGACAGTGACCCTTTGGCCATTCCGGTCAAAAAGGGGGAGACATATGAGTTTCTGTTTTGTTGATGAGAAGCAGAAAAACAGCTTTTAAGGGGGAGTAAGATGTTGAGGGGGAGCAATCAAAATCAGACATTGTTTATCTGTGTTTATGTTTTTGGGTATTTAGTGTTTTTATGGGTTTGATACACTGTGGTTTTGGTGTATTTTTGTTTCTAACTCTTATCTTATAAACTTGGTTTACTCTTTATATATATTGTTGATGTTATTCAGTATATATTGTGTTTTGTACCCATGTTGCTTATGTAAGCTTTTAGGGTTATGTTTTATGCATATTTGTAGGCTTTATGGTTTGTACCATGCTTTATGCAGCCTTTTATGCTTTGTTTAAATCAGTACTTCTATCTAAATGTATTGCATTTTCTTTTAAGTACTGTCACTCTTGTGCCCTTGTAGGATTGTTCCTAGGTGCATATACTTAGTGTATTATGCATTGGTTGAATGTTGGACATACAAGTAACTTGCTTTGTTCTTGTTAACCTGTATGCTCAAGTGTTCATTCCAAGTGTGAATGAGCACTGTGATCACTACCTTGTGGTGATTACTTGGTTGATCAAGCCATGATTTGATACCTCACTTCATCTTTGCTTGATCACCTTAAGCCTGTTTCATATGCATTTCATACTTTTCTGCATACAATGATCATGGTGTATTGTTGTGTTTCAGGAGTTTCATGTTCTTATGATTCAAGTGCTTCACAGCTTCTAGAGTTAGGTGTGAGTGAGTTTTGCTCAACTGTTCCCAACTCACATGTTAAGTCTAGAGTCTGTTTTAGGGTTTTGTCACGGAATAGCCAAAAGGGGAGATTGTAAGGTTGAATCTAATCAACCATCTTATTGGCTTTATTCCATGCCAAATTTGCGTGTATTTCAGCATTTAGTAACCCTGTATTTAGGTGGGTTTGTTGTAAGGGTAGTGAGTGAGATAAAGTGTTGATTGCTTAAGAGTGTGCAAGAAAACAGAGATTCGCGGCTTGATCTCACGGGTGACTCGCGGCTGCAAGTCGCCAGATACAGCACACGTGCCAAACATGCCAGAAGATGAACAGTCATGCTAGCTGGAGCACTACAGGACAAAACAGGACAACTGGCCATACGGTTATCTCGCGACTGGGTCTCGCGACTTAGTCAAGTCGTGAGGTCAAGCCGTGAGCCACCCCTATTTTGAAAAAACCTGACGTTTCACATTCTCCTCTCACCCCAGTATAAATACCCCTTATACCCACAAATGAAAGAGAGCTTCCAGAGAGAATTTTGAGAGAGAAACCCTGGAGTAAAACAAGATTGATTCACCTACAATCTATACATTAGAGTCTCTTAAAATTCCTCAACGCTCTTCCTCTCCATTGTCAAACCCTTGAGAGGCATTTTACCAAAACCTTGTTCTCACCATAATCATCACTGTGAGAGGGCTGTTTTGTGTTCTGGGAAGCAGTTAGGAAGGAACCAATCTACATTAGTTGATGCTACGGTCTAGTAGCGGAATCCGGGAAGCTAGAAAAGAAAAAGGTTCGGCGCAACCTCATTGGAGCAAAAAGCTTGGAGGGTTTAGGTGCACTGGGTAGATTAGGCTTGTAGGGTCTATTGCTGTCCATATATCCCAACTACATTTTCTAGTGGATTGTTTACCGCTTGGAGGGCGGCGGAGAGGTTTTATGCCGAGGGCTTCGGTTTCCTCTTCGATAACACATTGTGTGTTGTCTTTGTGTTTGCATCTTCCTTCCCTTTTATCTTTGCCTTTTATTATCTGCTGTGGGTTGTGATTTTAATTTGGCTTAGATAGTTTTTCCAATTCTATATTATAGCTTATATTCATTTTCCGCACACTAGTTGTTTGACATAAAGCTTGAATTGGTTAATTTGTAAATTGGGAGTCTAAACGTTCAAGGGTGTTTATACACATATTTGAACTTTCAGAAAGCTTCCCGGTACCTGCAAATGAGAGACTGAGAAGTGAGAACTACCTCTATTGGATTAGGTACCTTTCCTTGATGCAGAACCAGATTTCTATGATTCCAAATTGACCACAAGATGGTGAAAAGGGACTGCAGGTAAATTCTGTATTGCTCCAAATGTCTGCTTGTGGTTATGCAATGTAATAACCATTGTTTTGCTGTGTTGAGGTTTAGCTCAGAAGTTCTAATCTCAAGGATTGAACCATGCCAAACAGCTATTGCAAAAGGACAATTTAAGAAAAGGTGGGATGTGGTTTCTTCCTTTTCATCACACATCAGGCATCTGTTAAGAGGCAGGGATACCTCTTCTATTTAGATTTACAAAGACAGGTATACTATTATGCGGGAATTTCCAGATGAATGTGTGAATTTTCAAAGGTAATTTGACTTTCCAAATCAACTTCCATACAGCTGGAGCTATATCAGACGCACTCTGAGATGTCCTGCTTGTGTGGTAGTCAGTACATTTGGGACCAAAAATGATTCAACTATTCACAATTGTCTGAGCGATATTTTAATAATCAATGACTATTCCTAAATCAATACAAATGAGGACAAAAATATTCCATGCAACCTACATATGGTCCATTGGTGTGCAAAATGTTTTCCACAATACAGCATGAATTCAATCTTCTTGTAATATCAATTGAAAATTTCACATTTTTCTAAAAAAAAATTCTAATAAAATCCATCTATGGTCTTTCTGTACTTGTAAATTAGCATTTTCTTTTTGGGTCTAAGTTCTTGGCTACTACCTACTGCATATAACAAAATATTATATTAGATGTGCTTTCACACAAGTACGTCATTCTTCAATAGTAAAACACATGTTAAGACTAAAACATAGGTTAAGAGTTTTGTAGTTTAACGGTGCTATTTGATTCTCAATAAAATACTAGTTAAGAGTTTTGTTCTTTAGTGATGCTATTCAATTCTCCACTAGAACTGAATTTGGATTTGAATTTCCCTTGTAAGTAAAAAATATCAATAAAAAACCACACACCCACCTATTATTTTATAATTACCTGCCATTCTGCCTATATTGGAATCTTGATGGGGGTATATACAAGTGGATCTAGAGTATTTAGTTTGAGATTTGGAATAACTAATAAAACCAGATGCATGAAATGCGGTCTGGCCAACTGTGAATAAATCATAGTTACCATTACTCTAGTTCCTACTAAGGGAAAACATTTCTTGGTAAAACCCCATTTTTGTTTCCCATGAAACACTGTAATAGTATATTGCATGTGCCCTAAACTTGATATCTACTAATAACGAGTCCTGCTTGATTCATTAAATGCCTTTGTGGAAAAGGACAGATTAATTTGGTTAACAGAGAGGAACGACTGACTATATATCCAATTAGAGGAACTAATTGGATATGACTGAAACCCTCTCGCCTTCTCCATCTCTAGAATCCAAATTTTTGCAGAATTTCACAAAAAAGGAGGAGGAACTCTGACGCGAGACAACTAGAACAAAACTAAAATGATGGAAAAATAAAATATATGACCTAGGAGTCATCCCCTAGGCCTTGCTTGGAGTCAGCACTAAGCGGGGAAACCACTAGGAGTCAGCACCTAGGATAGACCTGGAGTTAGCACCAGACCAAAAGAGACTGATAGGCCACAAATTGAATGACCCTTTGTGATAGAAATTAATTAATTAATTAGCCAAGTTATTAATTAATCAATTTATCATGCAAACGCGTGGTAGCACAAACAAATCACCAATAAATTAATTATGCAACGGAAAATAAATAACACTGTGATTTGTTTACGAATGGGAAAAACCTAACGGTAAAAACCCCACTGGGTGATTTTCAGGTCACCACTCCCGAAACTCTACTATTATCACAACAAGCGGTTACAAGTAAAGGAATCCCAAGTACCTTACCAACCTACAGTTGAATCCTTACCCCAATACCCAATTGGACTTGTTCTGTAGTGACAGTTCTCCTTTCTGATGCACGACTCCTAAGTATATGACTAACCAATTACGCGGATCCCAGTACGTGACTTCAATCACCAACTAAGAAAGATGTTGGCTACAAAATTCTTCAGTTCATCCACACGATGAAGATCAAGAAGATGCTTGGTTACAAAACCCTACGGTGTACATATGAGTATCAGAGAACCAGTACTACGTACTTACTGAATGCTGAGATGATGATGAGGAGGAGGAGGAGGAGGAGAAGGTAGCTTTGATATTGTAAAATTCCGAGTACGTAATAGATATTCCAGAAGCTTGATTTGTGACTTTGCAAACCCTAGGTTTGGCCTCCCATGAAAATGGTACATTAACTTCAGTGTAAACTTCACTTTGGAAAGATTTCCTATGTTGCATGCATGGTGAGTGGATATATACAAAGAAAATAGGTTTTGGCTATGGTCTTATATATAAGAAGAGCTAATGATAATTTGCTTTACACTTTTTAACGGCTACTAGCTAAGGTTGTTAGCATATAAACTTAAATATAGGGAAGAGATCACAACTGAATGATAGGGAAAACAAGACCTTAGACCAACTTCATATTCACAGATTTTACATGCCGATTTTATGAGCAAATTAATAAACATAATGCGCCCTTGGATTCTCATACATTCATCACAAACCAAAATGTTGCAAGATCTCTTGAGATTGGAGAATATCTCAAGGTGTTGTGTCCTTTTTCCTTTTTGCTAAATACTAAATCTTTATTGCCACCAAAAAAACATAAAGCCAAGAACAAGAACAACAAAATAGACAAGAGGGCCACACAAAATAAAACCTGGCTCTAATTAACAATCTCTTGCATTAACTAAACAAAATGAAACGTGGAGCTTAGAGATAGAGAGAGGCCTAGCTAGTTTATTATGGACAACACTATTAAAAGCCCATTTAACAATATAGAGACATTTTAGCAGACAAGATACTTTAAAGTTTAAAGAAGTCAAAATATCATAGTACAATTCACAATTCACCCTCCAATACAATTTTCGAAAATTTCATGACTTTAAAAGAGTATTTTTTTTCTCCATGAAAATCACGGTCTTTCATGCAAAATGGTAATGATCCCCCCCCCCCCCCCCAAAAAAAAAAAAGAAGTTATTAAAGTAATAATAGTCAATTAGGACTAAAAAATAAAGTAATAGTACTCTAATTTATGAATAATAAATATGATGTTGAAGACTAAAAGTTACTGAACAATATATTATGGCTGGGACCATGAAAGCACTAGGATTAAAGTCGCCAAACGATACAACATAAAAAGTGGTCATATTATGGGGCCTAAATAACCCAACTACATAAATAGAGATACAGCCTTACCCAAGTTTAGCTATTGGGCTTCAATATTTAGGTATTCAAGAGTGCTCTAGGCTTGATATACTATCAAGCCCAAAACCGATGATCAGCTTGAACTTAAAGGGCCTACCGCGCATTTCTCAGCCCTTCAAAAATTTAGTCTGAACTGAATGTCACATTATTCCCCCTTTTTATAACCTTTTAGAATTTAATTAATATTGCTTTATACTTTTGAATTTAGTTACGTTGTTTTCTTAGTCTAAAAATGAAGGCTCTACCACTTGAGCAAGAGCAACATCTCCATTTCTGCTAAAAATGTAATCCTTTAATTCTGCTTTGGATGTGATCTCTAAACATATATGTTATACTATTTATAATCAATTTTCATATTTCATAAAATCATACAATATACATCCTCCGTTCAATCTTACAATTTGATCTTTGAAAATCTTCTTTCCGATCCATAGTAAATCCAAACGTTAAGAACCTTGAGCTAAATGATGGGCAATAGAGCCGTGGCAAAATGGATAAAATCACTGTTCCTTAAAATAAATAAATAAATAAATAAAAATTTATTTAGGTCAAAATTTATGCCAAAAAAGAGAGGTTATGGAAAAAAGGTGATCATAGAAGTTGACCAAAAAAACTTGTGATGAACTGTTTTGCCAAAGTAATGTAAACTTTAGGAGATCAAACTTTATTTTAGCCTAAATTTAATATTTTCATGGCTCATGTAATACATGTAAGATTTTAAGAAAATTTTATGTGGCCCACATTTAAATGATAAATGAAAGCTCATGTCTTAAGGATTTTATTTGTGAAAGATGTTATAGTAAATAACAATTTTTAAGTAACTCTCAATTGGTATTACCCCTTTGATTAATAAACACTTTGAAGTTACAAGTTTTAAACTCCTTGATGGAAGGAGGTTATGGAACAAATCTTAATTTAAAAGGGTTCCTAGTCTAGCCTATATATAAAGCCTATCTCCATAAAAAAGAAATATGTTAGGTAAAGGCCATAGACTAGAAAACACCTTTTATATGTACACTATCGTCTAATGAGTTTTCTTTTCCTTTAAATACTTAAACAACTATGGTTGAAGGTATGTTTATATTTGTTTTGTTTCCGCTGCATACTCTAAATTTTATCTTACAATACAATGATATTTCTTTATATGTGTCATAAAATTATTAGTTAATTAATAAATTGGTATTACTTTACTTGAAACAAATAATATATTAATTAATAATTAATAAAATTATAGGAGTCTCAATGAAAAATTCAGGATCTCAACATGTATATGCTTAAGAAGATGGAAGATTCTAGGATTTGAATAATAAATGTAAATAATTTCTAGCTAAAAATATATGCAAAAATTCCACATAATATTGCAACCTTCAGTTTTTGCATTACTTATTCCCAGTAGTGGTACTGCTACTACTCTATGTATTTATGTACTTTTTACCTCCCCTTCCATTTCCCAAACCACTAGTACTTACTACAATAATTTTTAATTCTCCTTCATCTCTCTTTTATCTCTTGATACCACTATTAATTAGTTTTAGAGATGAAAGGTGCAATCCTCGATCATTATGTTTCTTATCTTCATGATGACTTCACCTTGTTTATCGGCAGGTCATGGATTTTTACGTTGTTGCTTATGGTGATGTTGGTGATGGCAAACATGATGACACACAAGTATGAATTAATATACTCTCTCTCTCTCTCTCTCAACATTTTTCCTTTTTTTTTTTTAATAATTCGATAGCTATAACTTATAACAATAAGAGTGAAAGATTTAGGGGTCGTTTGGTACATGTGTTTAAACACATGTTTTCAATTTTTGAACAATATTACATGCATTTTCACACACTTTTTCACGCACACGTATTTTCAAAAAATACAAA
Source organism: Quercus tomentella (assembly GCA_028535165.1). NCBI lineage: Eukaryota > Viridiplantae > Streptophyta > Magnoliopsida > Fagales > Fagaceae > Quercus > Quercus tomentella. The sequence continues at coordinate 31,401,368 of JAPQVY010000068.1, read as the reverse complement.
CAACGTTACTAGAAGAACGTTACCAAACGGCCCCTTAAACTCTAATTCTCCTAGCAAATGAGTACATACTATACCACTGAACTAAAAGGCTCTTGGTCTTTGTATTTTTAATAGTTTTTTTTTTTTTTTTTTTTTTCATTTTTCTATACCTCTCGTCTTGTCAGAAGAGAAAAAAAATTCTCTATCAAATTAATATGTTTAGATTTTCTTTTATTAGTATTGATACAAATACTTTCTATAAAAATGTACAAATTACTAAATTAATTTGTGGCTCAAGATAAGCATTTGCAAAAGCTTGGAAGGATGTATGTAATTATAAAGCTACAGAAGTCATCGCAGTTCATTACTTCATTATACCAAAGGGAAAATTATTTTTGTTGAATGCTGTGCGATTCAACGGCCCTTGCAACTCCAATAGAGTTCTTGTAGAGGTAGTATAAATTGTGCATTAGTTTAATTATGATAACCCTAGTAGTGCCTTATACTTCAACCCAAGTCCAAACAATAGAATTGTTTTGTGTAGAGGTGAGAAGACAATTACGGTATAGTTGCAAGCTAAGCCTAAGGCTAGTGAAGTGTTCTTAGGTAAGGAAGAACAAACCAAGTAGTTGTTGAAAAAAAGTTTTCCTCGGTCACTTCCGATGAAGAGTTCTTATATATGTCTTACTCTGGCTTTTATCAAGCAATACACTATTCACTTTTCTATTTACCACACACACTCTCTCTCTAAAAATCTCTCTCCCTACGCTGCAGAGCTTCTTTCCTCTTATATATCCTCCTTCTTGGCATCCTAATCCTCCACTTGTATGCCCCAAAGCTCTTTTCTGGATACTTGTCCCATTAAGGTTCTGCTAAAGATGGTAGAAAGGGTTGTTAGCTGTGAAAATACTGTTCAGGGGTCACTTCTTCATTAATACTGCTGCCAAGGTTGTTACAGAGTATTTAATGTGGGGGTGGTAGGTATACCCTTTTAGGAAGCTTCCTCCCACCATACTGATCCTTTCCTCAAACTGTATCTCTCCCAGTCAAGTGCTCATAAAATGCTATGTCTCTTCCCTATCCTCTTCTTGGGTAGGCCAACTCCTCGGGTCAGATGCACTTTTATAAATGAGTCGCTGCATAGTACCCCGCTTCTTTCTCTTCTCGGTCCTCGGACACCCTACATTAGCCCTCTAAAACCTTGCTATTAATGCCTACTCTAAGAGTAAGGTTTTAGCAACACTAGGTTGGGTAGTACGTGCCAAGTGCATTCCCACGTGAAGACGTCATTTCATCTGTCTTTTGCACTTTCCTAACGCTTCAGTATCCATGATCATACAGTTATTGTGTTAGGCAGTTGTTTGTCCCCCCACGTTCTATGATGTGATGAAGATCGTGCGGTCCTTATTTCCACAATTTATGAGCGGGAAAGTTACTGTTCATTTTTCACCCCTTTAAAAGAAGGAAACGGGACCAACTTTTTCCCTTTACTTTCCCTTTGGCCATTTTTGTTGAAGTAGCAATTCGAGGAGAGATCTTTCACAGCGTTTGTAGGTGTGTTTGGTTTTACACTCCGTACCACAAAGGGATTTATTTGTTACTATTTATTTATTTTTTCTTACCATTTAACCTTACAGGGATTCATGGGTAGATTCACTAGATTAGTTAACACTCCCGAAGGTATGGCTGCCTATAGGGCTAAATATAAGATTCCCGACAATGTTGAAATTCAACATTGTGAACTGAATGGTTAGTCATAAACAGACCACCCGATTCAGTAGTTATTCCACTGATCGCCTTCATAGAAGGCGAGATGGAAATCCCCATGGGTAGGATTACTAGGGATTTTCTTATCAACTATAGGTTATCCCTAACCCAATGCTCTTCCAACCTTTTTAGGGTCCTCGGTAGTGTAGATATGATAAATCGAAAGATGGGGACTAACCTCACGTGGAACGATGTAAACTGGGTATACAATTACTAAAAGGGAAAAAAATACCAATTACTATTTCAAGTGTAGGGTCTTTTCTGTTAGGTTAATCTCTTGTATAGCTGAGTCGAATAAGGGCATGGACGAAGACTTCCTCATTGTCTCGGGTGACTAGCATGATGGGTTGCACTATCCTACCCAAGATGGGGAACTAGTTAGGGTTCCCACAACCTTTAGACTAACTTAGGGCATCCCTCTTCTTCCAATTTATTATACTTTTTTTTAAATAAACCACTTTGTAATTTACAGTTTCTATTCACTTGCAGACGAATTCCATACTACTCCGACCAAGAGTTTGGTAAACTTTGCAGATCTTAACCGAATCCTCAAGTCAGAGATTTTTCTCCACAGAGACCAGCAACTTCGAGAAGTTCACGTGATCCTCGGATTCAAGCCTATCTCTAATCGCTTTCAGTATCCCAAGCACGTGATCAAAGTGAAAGATCTGACGTTAGCGTAGACTGACATGGCCGTTCTAGGATTTTTGACGAAGCCACCTCCATCTGGCACCCAAGACACACAACTGTCATTTGAATGCTTACCTTGATGTTGTACTTGGAGCACAAAATCTGGGTCTCTTTTTCTCATGGTAAGTTGTTGTTTCTATTGTTTATACATGTTGTTTCTGTTGTTTATACATATTTTTTATGTTGTTTATACAGTACGTTGTTGTTTATGTTGTTTATATAGTAGTAATTTTATTTGAATCCAACAAGTTATTAGACTTGTTTTTAATACAAAAATATTAGGTTACTAAATTTAACCAATAAAATAACATTTTCATAAGTTTTCTTTTTCTTATTTTCGTACAAAACTTGGACTACACACTTACTCTTTGCTTTCATATTTGTAATTTTCTTTTCCATACTTGGTCATTTGTTTCACGTTTATTTTTCAATTATGACATTGTGCTCATTCATAAGATGATGTTCATCATTAGAGCTACCTTGCATGAGCTAGTGGATATGGTTCTTCCTACGATTCTATTGGTTATTACTATGATTGTATCCTACTTCCTTATTTTTTCTCCAATTCAATGGCCTTTGATTCACTGAACAGCTGCTCTTGTTTTGTGCATGATCTATGTAGTTCAAGCACAAATTCAAAACCGATGGTATGTTGTTGTTTTTGCTGTTTTTGTTTTATTTTTTATTTTTTATGTTTTGTTCATGTCACTCTATTTGTAATTGCAATAAATTGTAAAATAATTTATATCAAGTTATTGCAATGATAATTCGTTGCAATAAGCTATCATTTCGAAATTTTTGTTACAATAGATTGCAAAAATAATTGGTATCAAGTTATTGCAACATTGCTTCATTTTAAGTTATTGCAACAAATATTTCTAGTGCAGTAATGTATTAAAGTCTCTATTATAACCGAAAATTATAACTTATTGCAATTAATTATTGATGTCAGGTTATTGCAATAATATCTTAACATTTGTCCTTGCAATATATTGTAAAATATTTTATATCAAGTTATTGCAATGATAACTTTGTTGCAATAAGCTATCATTTCTAAATTTTCTTTACAATAAATAAAACATAATAACTGGTATCAAGTTATTGCAACAATTGTTTTATTTTAAGTTATTACGACCAATATTTCTAGTGTAATAATGTAATAAAGCCTCTATTGCGGTGATCATTTTTTAATATTGTTTAAGCTATCATTTATGTTGTTGTTTTTGATGTTTTTGTTTATTTTTTGATGATGTTGTTTATTTTTATTTTTTTTTATATTGTTGTTCCAAGAAATAAAAATTGCTTTATTGAAATCCTGTTTCCCATAGGTCTAAGCAGGAAGATGGAGATGCTAGAAGGTAGACTCTGCTAGCTAAGATCATATAAAGGTTAGAAGGTGCTCTAAATATTATCGTTTAGGACTTGTTCCTGATCTAAACTTCATATATGTTATTTGACATAACGATTCAAGCTTCAAATATATATTCTTCTCCAAATTTTTAATTCTAATAATCGTTTCTCTATTTGTCCTTATTTGTAACTAATAGAATCTTAACAAGAAATGAGAGAAAAATCTAGGAGTTTTGGAAAATATCTGTAATTCTCATTAATTAATCTTTATAATGAATTGCTTTGTTTATACTTTATATACACTAATCCCTCAGAAACAAGCTAACTATACCAAAACAGTTACAACAAGTGTGTACATAAATACTAATGCTATACTACTTGTAGTTTCTACTCAAACTTGTCTTTTGGCCTTTGTTTTTGTTGTTTACCCCATACTTAACTTCTAGCTCTTCTTTTCCTTGCTTCTGATCTTCTTCTTTTCTTCCTTTCTGATTTAAACCTCGATACTCCCCTTCAAGATGAGAACCAATGCTATGTATATTTGTAACACTCATCTTGGACAGTAAAGAAGAAAGTTGTTGAGAAATAAGAGCCTTAGTAAAAAGATATGCTAACTAAGAATGAGTTGGAGTATAGAAAAATCTGATGGTGTTGACTTGTACTCTATCTCTGACCACATGATAGTCTACCTCAATGTGTTTAGTACGCTTATGGAATATACGGTTTTCACCTATGTGCATTGCAGCTTGATTTTCATAGAAAAACAGCACTGGTTGTGGATGAACAACTTCCAAATCCTTAAGCAATCCCAGCAACCACACCACTTCACACATTGTCATTGTCATTGCCCAATATTCTGCTCTTGTAGAAGACCTTGACACAATAGATTGCTTCTTACTCTTCCATGAAACAAGAGAAGCCCCCAAGAATATAGAATAACCTATAGTAGATCTTCTGGTATCTATGCAGGCTACCCAATCTGAGTCTGTGAAGGCGTTTAAATGAAAATCTGATTTAGTTGATAAGAAAATACCTTGATTAGGGCTCCCTCTGATGTATTGTAAAATCTTATAGGCCACATCTAAATGTGGTTTTCTAGGTTTAGCCATATATTGACTAAGTTTATGAACTGAATAAGTTATATCAGGTCTAGTAATTGTAAGGTATAATAATCAACCCACCAATCTTCTGTAAACACCTCGATCAGGTAGAATCTCAACTTGAAACTAACTCAACTTCAAGTTCTGTTCCATTGGAATCTTTGATGGTTTGCAACCAATAAGACCTACATCCTTCAATATATCTAAGGCATATTTTCGTTGGCAAATACTTATGCCTTGGTATGATTTGGCCATCTCTAATCCAAGAAAAAACTTTAGATTACTAAGATCCTCTAACTTGATTTGCTGATCCAAGAAGGTTTTAAACTGTTAACTACCTGAACATCATTACTAGCAATTAAAATGCCATCCACATATACCAGTAAAGCCATGAATGAACCCTTAGATTGCTTAGTAAATAGAGAATAGTCTGACTTGGATTGTGTGAAACCACACTGCAAAATAGTGGTGGAAAACTTAGAATACCACTGTCTAGAGGCCTATTTGAGTCCATATAAGGACTTGTTAAGCTCGCAAACTAACTCCCACTTACTGTGAAAGCCTTGTGAAAGCTGCATATAAACATCTTCATGAAGATCACCATGTAGGAATGCATTGTTGACATCTAATTGAGTCAAATGCCAACCTTTCACAGCAGAAATAACAAGTAAAACTTTGGCAGTAGCCATCTTTGCCACTGGTGAAAAATTTTCTGTGAAATCCAGCCCTTCTTGTTGTGTGAAACCCTTACATGATCAAAATGGTAAGGGATGATAAATACAATAAATTCCAACCTTTCTATGTTGGAAGCCTCGTGGTGCTAGAATTATATAGAATAAAACATTTTAAGACTTCTTGTGGAGAACTATCCATGGTCCAACTTGTAGGTCAACCATCAAACTCCATTAACAACTTTTAGTAACAATCCTTGAAGAAACTTTTTTCTATGTACATAAACCCTGGCAAAATCACATCCTCTGAATTATCTTGTTAGCCTATATATTCATAATTGTGCAAAGAGTTTACTAGCTGGAGAAAACTAAGGCTAGTTAATATCAATTCTTCTTTAGGGAAATACAAAAATAAAATGCAACCATAACTAAGCACCTATTGACTCAAATTACATAACAAATGGGACTCCCGGTAGATTTTACATAACAAATGAAATAATAGAGAGCTTATTTTACTATTTCCTTGTAAATATAAGCTTACCATCAATATAATGGGGCTCTTGGCAGATCACTTAGCTTCTGGAAGGTATGCTGCATGTAATCCAGACCTCATTAGATATATAAGCTATGACTGAAATCATTACAATGTTGTGACTTAGATAATGGAAATCACTAATATGAAATGGAAGTAGAACTTTAAGCATGTAAAACTCTAAAGCAAGCAAAGAGAGGGTTCAGCAACTCCATAAGACAACATATAGTTCAACTCTATTGATAAACTATCACTTGTCCCAAAAGTTTACATTGCCCCTCATGTCTAGGCCTATACTTCGCCCATTAAGTGAGGCCGAATATGTAACTTAACTTCCAGAAATAGGGTGGATACAAGGTTCTAACTCAAAACCACTTGCAAGAAAATATGAAAATAAAATGCAACCATAACTAATTTACTCAAATTACATAGCATAGGTGCATGTTTATCACTAACTAGACAATGAAATAATAGAGAGCTTGTTTTACTAGGGTAAGATTACAAGGTACCAAATTAAGATTTTGAGTCAAATAGCATCCAACTATAGTCAAAATAATTAAGGAAGATGGGTGAAAACCTTCAAAACCCAAAACTCACTCTTTGAAATACCTTGAATCCACAAGGTACAGGTCTTTTATTGATGTTACAACCAACACAAAGGCTCCAAAAGACAATTGAAATTATAAAAAATTCAAAGTAAAAATCTTTCAGTAAAATAAAGGGCAACTTGAGTCTTTCTAAAGACCAAAATACCCTACAAATCCAAGTTCTTTTGTTTGTTTTTCAAAATTTATCTTTGACTTTTGAAAAAGGAGACGGCTTTGATTTTACTTCATCTTCAATTTTCACTATGGAGCTGAAGCCTATATGCTCATAATGCTCTTCTCCAATTTTTCCAATCCTCCTTTCTTCAAATCTCGACGTTCTGCAGAATTACAAATGGGGAGAAAAATGAAATGTATCATATACATATGGTTAAGCTTATACTTAAAAGACATGTGAGACACTAGGGTCATAACAATATATAAATCAAGACTAAATCCACTAACCTTGATGAAGATTAGAGTTCTTAATTACCAACTTATATAGTTCGTCTTGGATTTTGCTCCTTCAGGAAACAAAATTTAATAATTAAAAATATACGAAACTGAAAGTAGGAAAAAAATTAAAGATCTTTTTTTTATTATTATTTAGCAACCTATCGAGTTGGTCAACTTCCTTTTGAAGGTTGATGACTTCTTTCAGTAGCGCAGATAATTGCTCTTTTTGTTTTATATCAAGTTATTGCAATGATAACTTCATTGCAATAATCTATCATTTCAATGTTTTGTTTTATTGCAATGATAACTTCATTGTAATTACACATTTTGCAATAGATTGTAAAATAATTTATATCAAGTTATTGCAATGATAACTTCATTGCAATAAGCTATCATTTCAAAATTTTTGTTACAATAGAATGCAAAAATAATTGGTATCAAGTTATTGCAACTATTGCTTCATTTTAAGTTATTGCAACAAATATTTCTAGTGCAATAATGTATTAAAGTCTCTATTACAACCGAAAATTATAACTTATTGCAATTAATTATTGATATTAGGTTATTGCAATAATATCTTAACATTTGTCCTTACAATATATTATAAAATAATTTATATCAAGTTATTGCAATGATAACTTCGTTGCAATAAGCTATCATTTCTAAATTTTCGTTACAATAGATGGAAAAAATAATTGATATCAAGTTATTGCAACAATTGTTTTATTTTAAGTTATTACAACCAATATTTCTAGTGTAATAATGTAATAAAGCCTCTATTGCAGTGATCATTTTTTTTATGTTCTTTTTCAGTCAAGAAATCATGCTCATTCATAAGATGCTGTTCAACTTCAAAGCTATATTTGTTCCTCTTTGTGTCTGTTTGTTCTTTGTTTACTATCGTGGAATAGATTGTATGGGCGATGGTGTGAAATGGATTGTACCCTTGATTATTTTCTTCATTTTTTTTAGTCTAAAAGTCACATCCATTCACCAGATGCTACTCAACTGCAAAGCTGCATTGCAAATTTTGATGGAGGTGGCTTTTTCTCCAATTTTGGTAGCTTCTTTTGTAATGGGAATACACTTCATTCTTCTTACTCTATTTGTAAGGGGTGGGATGCGCTGGATGGCTATTCTAGTTTTGTGCTTCTTCTATGAAGTTGGAGCACAAAATCAGAGTATCTTTCACACATGGTAAGTTGTTTCTGTTGTTTATACATGTTATTTCCATTGAACATACTAAAAGCACTCACCCAGCCTCTCTACACAAACATAAACACAAATACAGATACCAATACTCACTGCAAAACCCCAACTCCAAACTCAGTCTCCTCTCCACCCTTCGATCATGGATACTTGGTTCACACCAACCTAATTCTTCATTTTTTTTAGTCAAGAAGCCACCCTCCTATTATTTATAATAGGAAATGTTAACTGATGCACTTAGAGTAATTGTTAATAAACTATTTTAAAAAAGTTTTTATGGAAAAAAAAAAAAAAAATTCCAACAACAACAACAATTAATGTTTTAATAGCTTTTTCAAATTTTTTTTTTTTTTTTTTTGTAAAAATTGTGTCAAAATTTGACTAAAATAGATTGTTAACAATTGCCTTAAGGGTACTTGTTATTATGATCATTTATAATATTTCAATAAATTTGTATAATAGTCAACCCAACAAAACCTTTTTTATTGTCAATAAATTTGTACAACAGTAAACCTAAAAAAATCTTTAAAACCCATTATTTATGGCATTAAAATATTTTAACTCTTTATTAGCCATTTTAACACTTTTATATTAAGGATGTAGGTTTTAGAAGGAAATAATAAATCAATCCATTCATTCTATTCGAGGACTTATCTTAACCGTTTAACACAAACACACGCTGATGGTGTTTTTTAAAGGTTTTTACTATAAAACCCGTTTACACCCACACACACTCAGTCGCGCCTTTCTTCAAAAACACAAACACAATCACAAACACCAAGAGCTCCAAACCCCAAACCGTAAACCCCAAACCCAATTCCTCTTGAATTTTTCAATGATGTGATCCCTGCTTGGATTGATGGCTTTCTTCATGTTCTTCTTTAGCTGTGAGACCACGCTCATCCAAGAGATGTTCATCAACTTACGAGCTAGTTTGCATGAGCTGATTTTGGATATGGCTTTTCCATCGCTTTTGCTAGTTTCGTTTGTGACCAGGATCTACTTCCTCATTGTCATTCCATTTCCCAGTGGCTAGATGCGCTGGATGGCCATTCTGATTTTGTGCCTGATACCTGATGTGTGAGTTTGGAGCATAGGATCAAACTCTGTTCCACCCACGATATCTTTAATTGTTGTTGTTTTAGTTACTTTTTGATGTTGTTGTTTGGCACTCCATTTGGTTGTTGTGCGTGTGTTTATGGATTGGATGCAACTTAATTAGGATGTGGCTACTGTTACATTAGTTTACTATGGTTTTTGTTGCATTGGTTATTGTTTTTGTTTTAATGGATTTGAATTGAGTGCATGATGTAAAATGGATTATATGCCAGTGATGTACGTAATTTTAAACTTGAGAACTAGAAGAAATAAAAATTGCATAATTGAAATATTGTTTCCTATATAGGCCTAGGCACGAGCGTGGAGATGCTAGAGGCCAAACTCGGCTAGCTAAAATTATTTTATACAAAGGTTAGAATCTACAGCAGTATAATTGGAATAACCTAATTCTATGGGTGCATTTGTGTACACAAAAAGTGATGAAATTGTAAATGAGTATTTAGTTTTTAACAATGTTATCTTACTTTCTTATCTTCAGATGATCGTTGAGGACATGTCTTGAAATCTTCATTGACAGGAAAGCTTTAGCTAGTGAGATACTTAGAGAAATGGTTTGCAGTTGTTTTTGTGGAGTATCAATTTGCATAGGCCACATTAGGTGTTTTAACCGTCTATTTTAGCCGTCTACATTAGTTGGTATAGTAGTACAACTTTCTTTTTCTACTATTTGGTGTTGGATATTAGAACTGCCATTCCGTTTCACTTTCTATTGAGTATATAACTGCATAGGCCATGATATATTTGCATTCTACCTTTTACTAGGTGTGATCCCCCTATAGGAAAAAAAAAAAATTGTTCTCACTAACCATTCTAAGTACAGAGTCTGTTAATCTCCTCAAAGTTTGATATGCATTTGAATATTTCTATCTGGACCTTGTGTGTTCCAAATGCTTTGATACCACTTAAAAAATTTGTTTTAGACACCAAACACTGGCTTGATTGAACAATTTATGATTTATTGATACAATAGCCTACTAAAAAATGCTTGCTCTCAGTGTAATATTGATACAGCAGCCTCCCTCTTAATTTTTATGATTGGTTGGTTTTATATTGAGAAAATTAGGTAAAGTCGTCAGGCCTTCGAAATCATTGTACAGTTTGCCACAATTTTCCTCAAGCGAGTTTCAAGTGAAATCTTGAGGCAACACAGTTTTGTCAATTTCAAACGGCCTTATCTCACTCATTTCAAGTGTAAATCAAGTTATGTCCATCTATACTATACTTCATTTTTCAACTACCCCCTGTACTATACCTTATTTTACACTCATCCCCCTATACTATACTTCATTTTGCACTCCCCCCCTATACTATACCTTATTTTACACTTATCTCCCCTATACTATACTTCATTTTGCACTCACCCCTATACTATACTTTATTTTACACTTCAAATTATTAGAAACAAAATGGAAATTAAAATTAGTGTAGAATGGTAGAAACGTCCTTGATGTTCCTCTTATGTCACTTCAAGTCCTGGGTATTTACTATTTAGAACAATTGAATAAGGCTAAAGCTAGGCAGCAAAAATGGCATAACTTAAGTGAGAAGATAAATATTTTCCTTGATGCTTTTTAATATATTTAAGTTCATGTAGGCAAAAATAGGGAGGAATGAATTTGAATTGCCACTATTTTACATAAGCACGGTTGTACAACACTGATTTGACATGTTTTGTTTATTTGTGGATGTTGTTTAATTGATGTACTCAAAAAAATAACTAGTACAATGGGTGTGAAGTATTGGAGGTTTGATGGCAATTCTTGCCAAATTCAAATGGTTGGGGTAACACAAGAGAAGCATCAATTGTGATTGTCACTTTGAAAATAACAGCACTGTTTATCATGTCATAAATATGTGTAGTTCCCTCATCTTATTACTAGTGTGGCAGAGCCATTTGAGGACAGAGGGGCTTGGCCAACCCCCAAATTTTTGAAAAAAAATTAAATTTTTTTTTTGGAAATATCCTAAATAATTTGAAAATTTTTAAATAACTTTATCATTTTGGCCCCCCATATATACTTGATAATATACCTATTTAAGAAAGTCTAAAAATGAACATAATTTTCATTTAAATAAAGTACAATCCATAAATACATATGTCAACAAATTACAATAATTAAATATTCAGCATCTTCAAAATGAAGTAATTAATTTTACAGCAATTCTTCTATCTTATATGCATGATTCTATGTCTATGATGGACAAAAGTCTAAATTTTTTCATCTAAGCCTTACTCTCTACTCATCTGTATATTGTTATTGTTAATATTTTTATCATCGTATATGTAGCCCAGTAAACATTATTTTCAAAAGCAATCTGTTTACATCTCTTATCATGTTATCATTGATTTACTTTTAATGATAGTAGTTGCCTAGACTCAATATTTTATTTTCCATGTGTTATAGTCTTCCTGGCATGCTTCCACCTCCAAGCAATGTTAGTTTGTTTTAAAATGCTTCAATTGCATGTGTGATGGTAATATTTTACAGCACTAATTTCCTGCACAATTCACAAGGTTTATATAAGGACATTTTTTTTTTCAGTACTTTTCAATTTGAACTTGCCTTCTTCTCAAGTGCTCTAAGCTTATACTAGCTAGATAATTCTTATCCATCCTTGTGCAGTTTACCAACCTGGATTTTAAAAAGTGCTTTTTGCAATTTAAATATGGTAAAATAAGTTATCTCTTGAAAGCAAGCATTGCTAGTTGCTTCATTCAATATGGCATGCATCTATTAATATGTTCGCCATCCAATAAATAGAAGCAAGTTAACTAGACAGTTATTATAATAAAAATAGAAAAATTAATAGCTGCAAGAAATTTGGCATATAAATAAGCCATCGAGTATTCACAACTTGTTTATATCTTAAAGGTCTCTGCTGCTTCTATATTCTTGTGGTAGTTAATCAATTTAATTTTTTTATGAATAAAGCAAATAGTGATCAGTTTTTTATACCAAATAAACTACACTTGTACCCAAATGCAAGAAATGGGAAAGAGTAGGGAGCTGAAAGAGTAATTCTATGGGTAAAAAAAAAGAAGGAAGAATTATTTAATAATATGGGGGAAAAGAGTTTGATGTTGATAGAAGTCAAAAAAGTTATAGAAAAAATAGAAAAAGTCGACTTTTAGATCATATTAGCTAAATGATCTATAGAGGCTGGTGTGAATGCCCTTTCAATTTGTGAGTACAAGTTATTGATGTTTTATAATAACTTTTATAAATTGTTTATTTATTTATGATTATTATTATTTTGTTGAATAACTTCTATAAATTGATGTAATGATGTACCTCACAAGAAATCCTGAATATTTATCAAATTCCCTCTTTACTATGTAGCAAAGAATCCAATTATTATCAAAATGATATGCATTAATTGTCTTGTATTTAATTAGCAATTAAAAGTGAATTATTATGCAAATAGAGACGGAACTATTGACAATTAAACAGATTATATGATTTTAAAAAAATAAAAATAAATTCTTCAAAAAATAATTGGAGCACAAACTTAGTTTAGACATATCTACTTTAAAAAGATTATTCTACGTCCCCATGAAAAGAAATTGCCTTTTAACTGCGAAATTTCCTTCTTAAAAAATATGAGAAATTTAGGCTCAAACTTGATCCAAAAATTAATAATAAAGGGAGAGGGGAACAAAAATATAAATAGTATAACCTTCTTACTGTTTTTTTTTTTTTTTAATTTTATTTTAAAAAAGAAAGTTTTAATTTTTGGTGTCGTACTAGATCCTGATAATAGTTTTTTATCATCGGACCAAGGCACCAACTGATTTTTAGCCACCAAAGACAATCATATATTATTAAACTATTAAAGGCTATTGACTAGTGCTGTTCTCTCCAAGAAAAACCCCTAGCAAGACTTTATGTACCAAAAATTGTCTAAACTCCTTGCTTTGGAGATAACTAATTATAATTCCATAGCTTCATCAATATTTCAATAAATTCCAAGCAACCAACAATAATTCGTAGGACCAGATTTCTACCCTAAGTCAAACCTCTGTAACATTAATCCTAAACCTTAGATGACCAAAACAGTAAGGAAAGATAAACAAAATCAATTTTTTGAGGTGAAAGCCTACTGGTACGAGGATTATATGGAAATTTTCTCTTTATACATAAATCCGGCTAAAATTACAAACTCTAAGTTAACCCTCTTGAAATTCTAATCAATATCTTATCATCATATAATTAAGGACTTAGGTTTAAATAAAAATACAGCATAAATTGGAAAATTCTGAAAATTCAAAATAAAAAATATTCCAATAAAATGTGGAACAACTCGAAATTCTAAAGACCAAAATACACTACAAAATCCTGTGTCTTTTAATAAGCTTTGATTTTGCTTCAGCTTCAATCTTTTGTATGGAATTGAAGCCTATATTCCTTCATCAGTCGAACTGTTCACAGTAGCTCCTGACAGAATTAAATTTTATTTATTAATTAGAATTAAAAGTGTTTCCAAACATAAATAATAAAATTTTAATATAGTTAAAGAAATCCATACCAGGTAGTCAAGGTAATTAGTTGGAGTAAGCTCTTTTCCCGATCTACATGGAAACAAATTTTAATAATAATAATAAATATTTTCGGCAACGAAAAAGAAATTAACATATAGTATAGCATCCAAATTAAAGCCTTTTTGAAACTCATCCAAAAAAAAAAAAAAGAATTAAGCTTTTTTTTTTTTTTTTTTTTTGTGTGTGTGGGATTTCATAACATGTACAAAAAAAAAAAAAAAAAAAAAAAATTAGTACAAGAAAATAAAACATTGAAAAGAAAATCACCTATAAATCGCAAGATGACTCGCATTAGGTCACAAACGCAAGAGCTCTTCATATAGGGATCTTTTGGAAAGAAATTTCAAGAATGTTAGTAGTATTTTTTTAGGAATTCTAGCATAAAATAACTTTTTTTAATTAAAAAAAAAAAAAAAGGGAAAAGAGAGAAAACCACTACTCACCCTGTGATATTCGAAAACAAGATGAACAAGAAGAAAGCAGCAGCGAACCTCAAAAACGCTTTATCTTAATTAATTTTTTTTGGTGTTTTCTTCTGAAGAGTTGGACATAGACTACTGGTAGCTATCAACAAAGATAATCATCAGGTACTCAGCTGCTATCGCAGCCAACAAAAATTTGAGTACCAACTTTGAACATGATCTCTAACATCCATGCGTTCATGTCAAGCAAAAGACCACACAATTTTAGATAACACAAAAGACAAACACGGATACAGCATACCACACAGATTTCGGACAGGGGCAGTAGTCTACGTCTTCTTTGAAGACTGAAGAGATTCTTCATGATCATGAAGCTAAGCAAAGGAACCCACAAATTCAATTCAATTCAATTCTTCAGTTTGAAGGAGCAGAATTGAGCAGAACAGGGTGCTGGGGTTATCAATTTACATAAATATATACTAGGGCTTCAGGATTACGTCTATTAGAAAATATCTAATCAGGCCACAGTTAAATCCCATAAAATCCTCAATATTGAAGACCAAATTCAAGGTTCAAGTTTCAAAATGAAACTAATTCGAAAAAAAAAAAAAAAAAACAAATTCTGTCATCACAAAGAGAAGCTGAAACAAAGAATTTTGAAATAATTTTGGTGCTTCTTTCATTCTAATGTGATTGACTGTCGGGTAACGTTCTATTTAAGCTAATGTAATCGAATTGGTACCATACAAAAGGAAAGTATAATTTGTAATGCTCTCATGTGAACATCCGTAATCATTAATGTCACATTCCTATTTCTCCTAATTAATTATTTAAAGCCTCAAATTTTTTTATTTATTTTTAATGAAAGTTGGCAAATCAAGAGATATATAGAGATCCACCATAATCAAGATTAAAAAGACTAGGCATCCAAGATGAGAAGCATCAAGCATATACATTATTAGTTCCTTTCGATCAAGATTGACTATGGAACAGTTCCACTGAGCCAGTTGCCACTTAAGAAAGAAACTAATGAAAACTAAATCATACAATTAGTATGTTAACTCAGACATGATTTCATTGCAAAAATATAAAAGCAAAAAATTAGAATCTTGTCATCAAGGTGTACAGACTGACTTGGACGAATTGATGAACTTTTTTCCCGTTCTACTTTCACCATTTGCTCAATATGACAAAGACCTTTGCTTTGGATGTGAAGTACCCACCAGGCAGTTGATTAAACAAAAAAAAATCTATATGCCAATCAAATATAGCTATGATTACAACAGCATACAAGCCATCAATTTTATTTTATGCTACTAGAATATATTACGCTTCTCTGACATGGGAATGGTAACCTCCCACGTGATATATCCCAATGACTACGATTATAGGGCTGCAATGATATGCTCCTCCTCTTGCGCTGTTGTTGTTACTCTTTAATCTGGAGAGAGACCCATGGCAATTGAATCTAGGTAGAATACAAATGGCTAAAACTTAGGTATTGTTTTTTAATCACATGATTGTAAACAGTGGTCTTAACTGTTTTATGGATTGATTTCTGCTATTCCACATGTAAAAATAGTCTCACAACCATGGCACTTTCAAACATTTGATTTATGCTCCTGAACTGCTCTATTCCTTTTATCTACTTCCCAATTCAATGTTGGATAGAACAAGCATGCAAAAGATTTGACCTTAGATTGAGGGTTTGACGCCATCCACATGCTTTTGCATAAGGACAAGAGAGGAAAAGATGGTCCACCCTCTCTTCCTCAGATTGACACATCACACACGAACACTTTGTCATTAACTATGTTCTAAACAGGATTTGATAGGGAGTGCATTGTTTAACAGTATCCAAGGGAAGATTATAAGCATGTAATCTTTAATTTCCATATCTGTTTCCAAACCTCTCCCTTCAAGGCCCTTCTGTTTCTACCATGCTGTGAGTGTTGCAAAATGGATTTGTAACCTTTTTTTAACTTCATAGTTTCCACTAGTGGATAGAGGCCAAATGAGTTTGTCTTCACCCTCTGTCCTTGAGATGGGAATTTTACTAACGGATTTTTGCTTCCTCAAAGTTATAAACCTGTGTTAGGAGTTGATGATTCCATGTTCCAGAGTTTTGATGACTGAGATCAGCTACTCTATTTACAACCAGCCCTTCCAGTTGAGTGTTAGTAATTTTAGGAGTGCTTTAGAATGTGTTTAGATGCCAAAATTTGCAATGTCGGATTGAACCATATACTGTCAGTACTGTTGGACGTCCAAACATGGACCATAGGTAAATAAGGCCATGGCATAGTGCATGTATTGATGCTTTATGATTATGGATGTTCCATAGGCTGTACAAGTTCTTAGCACATATAGAACTTTCCATGACCAAAATAACACACATACACGTAGTTAGGAATTATCCAGATTTTATAAATATTATTTTGTGTTTAAACTTTATTATTATGATTACATAGTTGATAAAATAGGATGTTAATTGTGTTCTTCTTCTTCTTTTTCCCCCTCTTGTTGTTTTGATCGTAGAAAATTTTTTACTACAGGGTTTGATGTGGAGATTAGGGAGTGGGAGGAGAGCTTGTCCAAGGGAGACATTCCTATAAGAATAAGACTTAGATACAGTACTTATGTGCTGTTCTTTAGATTATTCTTCTTTTAAAATTTTGTCATGTAGATTTTTTCTCATGAGTTGGAAGTGTATTTTTAAATTAAGTAGCCATATGACCGAATTTTAAGAGAGAAACCTAAATAACAGCACATAAGGTACTGCACCTAAGTTTTACCCTTCCTATAATATAAGATGGTATTTTTTCTAAATTTGAATAAATTTTACATGGAAATGATAGTCTAGGAATTAGGAATTAGGTATGTTATGCTTACATGCATTCTCCTTCTTACAAAAATAAATAAATAATAATGATAATATATTTTCATTTTTGTTCATGTTTGTGTCTACTTTATCCAACACGTGATTTCCAACTTTTAGCATTATTATGTGTACTTTTAGCTCATGTGCTAAATTGACAAAATCAAAATATGAAGGATCCAAGTGCAACACCCCAAAATTCAGGGATGTTGTGCATTTTACCCTTTGAAAGATCATTTTTATCTCTCATAGGAAGTAAAACTCATAATTTTTAGGGACTAGAATTGAAACAATAATATGGTCAATATTCAGGATTTCTTGTGAGGTACACCACTACATCAATTTATAGCAGTTAAAAAAATAATATGGAAGATTTTTAACTTACGAAAATAAAATGTGACCATGACTAAACACTTAATTGATAAAATGTGACCATAACTTAAATTACATAACATAGGTGCACGTTTTTTCACTAACTAAACGATGAAATAATAGGGATCTTGTTTCACTACTTCTATGTAAAGGTAAGCATACCATTGATTTTGAGTCAAATAGCATCCAACCATAGTCCACATAAATAAGCAAAGAGGGTGAAAACCTTCATAATACAAAACTCACTCTTTGAAATACCTTGAATCCACAAGGTAGAGTTATGGAGTCCACAAAGAAAATAAAAAATAGAGAAAAAAGACTCTCTTTTTTCTATAATAGACTTCTTGATTTCATTTTACAACCAAGTGAAAGGATCCAAAAGACACATATTTCTAGCAAAATTAATGCTAGTCAAATTCTCATCAATATCCAACCATATAAGGACTCAGGTTTAAATAAAATATTCCTAAAAATTCTCCAAAACAAGGAAATAAGACAAATTTCTGAAAATTATAAAAATTCAAAATAAAAACGTTACAATAATATGTGGGACAACTTGACTTTGGTGTCCTCTTTCTAAAGACCAAAATACCCTACAAATTTTCTATCTTTTAATCCCAAAAAAAAAAAAAAAAAAAACCTACAAATCAAAGTTCTTTGTTTGTTTGTTCAAACTTTGTCTTAGCTTTGAATTTGCTTCAGCTTCAATCGTCAATATGAAATTGATGCCGATATTGCTCAGTTTTCTCAATCCTCATTTCTTCATCAACCATTCTCTTTAAAACATCTACAGATTTCATAGCCCTGGCAGCAGTTACCTTTGTTTTCCACAGATGCGTTCCTTATGTGCTGCAAATGGGGAGAGAAGTTTAACGTATTAGTCCAAATACATTTTCCAACACACACATGCAAAGACACGATAATATATTGGCATAATTCATGAGGGTACTTTTCAAAAAAGTTCAATAATCCCATCCTTAACACTGGCCTGTAAATGTCTTTGATTTTATGTGAATAATTGGGATAATATCATAGAAAAATGATTATCATATATCATCTGTTAACATGCCTTGACATCATTAAAGAAAAAGAAAACATGTACATGATGACTAAATAAATAAAGTTTAGATTATAATCAAAAGCTACCCATCAATTTACTAATCTAATAACTGATGCCATCTAAAAAATATGACTTTAACTCTTATTAATCCCTTAAATAAAGAGTGAGTCCACTAACCTTTCCTAAGATTGTAATTCCGAGCTTGCTTATTGTAATCTTGCCACTTATCAATAAAATTGTTATACTGAGCTTTCCACTTATCAATCAGATTGTAATGCTGAGCTTTTTACTTATCAATAAGATTGTAATCGAGAGGTAATTCCCACTGTTCAATTCTGGGTTCAACCTTGTTCCTGATAGCATTAAATTTTATTTGTTAGAATTAAAAGTGTTTCCCAACATAAATAATAAAATTAATATATAGTTATAAAGAAAACCATACCAGGTCAAGGTAGTTAGTTGGCATGAACGCGGAAAATTATTGTGTACTCCTAGAGTACCATAAATGCGTACTCCCTCATCTTACATGAATAGTGGGTCACACTAATTAAATTCATGGTGAGACCCACCATTCATGTGAAAGGAGGGAGTACGCATTTATGGTACTCCAAGACTACCTAATAATTTTCCACATGAACTCCTTTGCCGCATCTACAAGTTTGGGTGTTTTGGAAAACAAAATAATTAATATGTTTAATAATAATAAATATTTCTAGCAACAAAAAGGAAATTAACATATAGTATAGCATCCAAATTTAAAGCCTTTCTGAAATTCATCCATAAAATAGAGAATTAAGTTTTATCCCTAAAAATAAACATG
The DNA here is from genome assembly GCA_028535165.1 of Quercus tomentella. Lineage (NCBI taxonomy): Eukaryota > Viridiplantae > Streptophyta > Magnoliopsida > Fagales > Fagaceae > Quercus > Quercus tomentella. The sequence continues at coordinate 31,381,819 of JAPQVY010000068.1, read as the reverse complement.
GAAAAGAAAATCACATAGAATAGAAATCCCAGGATTATTGAATGGCGGCACATTAGTTGGCATGAAGGGGATGGCAATTTTGCCCCGCCTCGCTTAGCCCGCCCCTCCCGGCTTCGCCCTGCAAAGATGGTGGGGCGAGGATGAGGCAAGATTTTAGCCTTGCACCACGAGGCGAGGTAGGATGGGTTTAGACTTTTTAGACCCACCTTGCCCCACCCCTCCCCGTCCCCGCCCCGCTCTGTGTTGCTAAGAGTTATAATTGTAAATTTTTCATATCCTAAAACCCTACTATTTAAACAAATATATCAATATTAGCTTATTTTATTCTACCAAATAAGGTTCTCTGCCTTTATTTTGTTATGTGTTATACTATGAGATTTTTTTTTTTTTTGGTGATTGTCTTGTTAAACACCTGGATATATTATTCAATTTTTTCTAAAAATTGATTTAATTTGATGGGATAAATTTAGTTGTAATTTCAAGTATATTTTTATTAATGAAATAGGTTTTATTAAAAAAATTGTACTAGTTATAGGAAAAATTAACAAAAAGTAGAGTTTTACAAGATGGGGCGGGGCTTCGCGAGGCCCAAGGAGTGGGGATGGGGTGGGAAAGTTTTCCCTATCATGCGGAGCGGGGCGGGGACGAAGACCCCATCCTTCAACCCCGCCTTGCCCCATTACCATCCCTAGCATGAACCCTCTAAGTCGGGATCTTTTGGAAACAAAATTCAAGAAAAATAATTTCAGGGAAATTAAGAAAGAATTAAGTTTGACCCTTTATATATTTTTGGTTCCAGAAAATTAATTTAAAAAAAAAAAACAATAAACAAAACAGGGAAAAGAAAGAAAGAAAATCATAACTCACTTGGTAACCCTATTATTGGGATGAAAGTCTTCAGTGATAAAAACTAGAGAGGATAAAATTTAAGATAGATTGATCTGTTCAACAGAGCCAACTGTAAGCGACAGTGTTAAGGAAAGGGACGGCCTAGGCGTTCTGACAAACAACGGGTAGAGTGGATCATGTCTCGAAAGGAAGGGTAAGGAAACGGGCAGATTCTCCACGGTGGACGGATCCCCATTCAAACGGACACAAGGGCAACAGGTTGTGAAGCCACGTGGCATCTGCGTGGCCTAAGTGGTCTCCAAGAGATCTCAAATGGAAATATCTTACGCCCTACAATTAACCCTAATTAGCAAAGTCCCTATATGGAAAGGATCCTGCAAAATATGTGTATTTATGAGGATCTTCCCCACAAGGAAACACCTTCTTCGTCAAGAAACAAAGGTCGATTCTACACTACTATAAAAACCCAAAGCCCTCAAAAATCAACGTACGCATAATTTACTCTAGCTCTAGCACTCTAGAGTTGTGAAAAGTTCTCTAACTTAACCTTCAGAGGGTATTTGATTGGTATCACACCAGTACTTTTTGTAGGGTCTTTTTCTTCTTATTTGTTACTCAAGTTTTGTCTAGAGCACGTGAGGACTATGTAGCTTACTAACGATTTCTAAAATCATAAAAAACAAAGCACGTGAGCAAGGAGCAAGCAACAACGAGCCTCATAGACACTTTGATTAAATTTATTTTCTTGGGATTGGTGTTGGTGTTAGTGTTGGTGTTGGTGTTGGTGTTGGTGTTAAATGAAAATTTTGAGCGCAAACCATTGACAAGGACCTTGGCGTAATCAAAGACTATCGCGAACAACAATAAGAAAATTATAAATTCTGCACATATCTCTTTGACTACTATGTTCACACGCCCACACAACATAGCAAATATCAAAGCAACCGCCTCGTATACAGCTTGTCACACTAATTCCGGGAAAGGACAGTCATCGTCTTCTTTGACAGGATTCTCCATGATCATGAAGCGAAGCTAATTCAATTCTATTACTTTACTTTGGAGGTGCAGCGAGCTGAGGAAAGCAGGATATATATACATGCACCAGGCGGTTTGAAGTTTTGAACTTTGAGGCGGTTTGAGTTTGAGTTTGAGCAAAGGGCAATTCAAATTTCAAACAGTACTAGGATTTGGCTAGGGAGGTGTAGTTTTGAAGTTTTGAACTTGGGGTGGATGGGGCATAGAATTTGTTTCACTATTTATATATTTTTTTAAACCCGAATTACAAAAATAATAATTTTTCAATTGTGGTACCTAAAATAATGAGTTTTACTTCTTATGGGATATGCATGGCTCGAAATGGGTTTGGCTCAAATTGTACCAATCTGACTAGGTTGAACATATCTCAACTTGTTGCCAACCTGAGAGTTGATTGGATCGAGCGTATTGGACCTTCAAACGGGTGGGGGTTAGTTCAGTCAAAGTTGTATATCTAAAAATCAACAAAAATTCAATGATTTAACAACGAAATTCTCACACAGATTTAGCTAAGATCTCGCTTGATTTGGAAATTCTCACTCAAAATACTTTTATACGTCGATTGATTCGGGAATTTTCAGGTTTTAAGGGAAGGAGATCCAAAATCGACTCGCCAACGTTGGTTTTTGGATGAAGAGACCCACTACCAACGGTCAGAGTAGTTGAGTTAGGTGGCAGTTAACAAATTACTTAGTGTGAAATGCATTACTTTAAATTCACCACCCATATCAAGAAAAAGCTCAACACATCAAATTAATACTTATTCAATAATTATAAAATTATACTATAAAAAAAAAAAAAAAAAAATAGCACAAACACAAAAGGAGTATAGTCTTTCCTTTGAAAATCTAACTAAAAAAAAACACACAGTCTCACTTTTATTCAATATCAATATCCTAAAAAATAAAATAAAATTACAAATTCCATATTGAATAGCTAATTTGACAAATAATAAAAATATATAAGAAATTTACAATATTGAAAACTAATTTCATATTTTAATATCTTGAAAATAATCTAATCCTAATTAATTTTAGATATACTATGATTGGCACTCTATTTCAATTTGGGTATAACATTAAGTTTGAATGTTTACTTATTTATATATAGTATTTTTTTTATGAATATTATGTCATTGTTAAGTAACACAAATACTAAGAAATATCACATTTTATTTTTAAAAGCAACTTATTTTGACAATGAATTGTTAAAAAATAGGCCTAAGCGCATTAATGAGTTCAAGGAGAACAACTATTGTTACCAACTTACCATTAAACTCAAACTTTAAACTGCTCTATAGAGAGAGAAATTGGAATGGAGACAAGGAAAAAAGGGGTTTATGGAGACAAGTATCTCAATGAAGATTCAACAACCCTATAAGTGGAGGGTCAAGATCAAAGAAAGAATGCTATAAAAGGCAAGAGACACTCGATGAATAGGAATCGAAATAAGAAAAATAGAAAATAGTACTTAGAAAGTTGAGAGTAGAAGTGAAAAGATTTGTATTCCCTTATGTACTAACAGTCCCTCGGCCATTTCCAAGGAAGATAATACCAATTATTTTATACTTTGTGGAAGATTTCCTTAAGTGTTATTTTGTCATACTTTTGTTTTTGAATATGGATCATCTTAGAAACTTCATCCATTAGCCTAAAGTCCCATCTCTTCAAATTAGTTTTCTTGGACCTTGATCCAAGCCTAGCATCTCTTTTGGGCCTTGGATTTAGATCCCATATAGTACCTATGCACATACACGAGATTACATACTAATTTTTGTAACAAAAGTGCAACCTTTTTTCTTTTTCTTTTTTCCAACAAAAATACACTAAAATAATTTTGTATTGCAATTATGTGTCAAGTGTCTATAGATACATAACCACCCTTATTCCTTCCCTCTTCAAAAAAATTCAAAGAATCCCCCTATTTGTACCAATCACCGGTCTTTGAGTCTCTCCTTCAATCTAGAGATATTACTAGTTAAGATTCATATGTAAAAGAAAATTTTCACAACTATCATTAAATTTCTAACAATTAAATAGGTAATAAAAATAAAAGAAAAATACTAAGGGAAACTTCCTATAAGACTAATTTAATGAAGTTTGCAAAGAATTTTTTTTTTTTTTTTAATGTTTCAAAGATCCTTGAAACAATGGAATGCAAGTGCTTAGGTTAAAGTAAAATTTTTATCTTGTATAAAATAAAAAATAAAAAAACTTACTAGCAAAGTATATTATACTTCAATACAATTTAATAATAAATCTTACAAAACAAAATAAAGAAATAGAAAGAATAGTTGTACACGACATTAAGGGGAAGAAATAAGTAGAAAGGAAAAGACAAGAAAATATTAATAACTCATTAATTCTTGTTTGCGAAAAAAAAAATCAAAAAATCTCTTTAAAAATTGGTACTTTTGTGATATATGCTAATCCACTGTTCATGATGATGCGCTCTCCTTACCTCCTTGAATGTGTTTGGCATTATTTTATTTAGTTACTAAAAGTGTTCTAGAATATACTTATTGTGCTTTGAAAAAATAAGATTAAAAAAAAAAATAAACATAAAAACTAAAAATTAAAAACTTGGCGGTTAAGATGCAAGTAAAAGGACACATACAATTGTGAAGCTCAATTCTTTTAACAAAGAGAAGAGAAGGTAGATATATCGGTATATGTATTTCTTATTTCTTAAACTCCAAAATTTTACTTTAAAAATGGAAAAAGAAAATAATAATAATAATAATAATGAAATCATCCCTTCTTTGTGATAGAATACAAATGCTAAAAGAGAAAGATATCAATTTTTATTAGTTTTACCTCATTAAGTTAAGTAAATGTCATTCGTATTTTACCTGGGCAACAAAGTTAAAAAAACAAATAAAATCAAATAAAATATTATTATTAAAATACAATTTAAGAAATAAATCTTATAAAATGAAGTAATAAAAATTAAGAAAAAGTATATTAAAGATACCTCCATATGTATTGTAAAATATTTCCAAAGAGAACGTTTATTGAAGAGACCATTATTATAAACAAACAAAACAATAAAAAGTACAAACACAAACGTGATACCTAAAAAAAAGTAGTAAGGTACAACCATATATATTTTTTAAAAACAACAGTAAACATAACTCAATTACACATATTAGGCAAAATTGAACACGGCAAAAAGAAATCAAATAAATTGTATAAAAATTTCATAGAAAGATTAAAAGTTACCTCTTAATATGCTATAAATATTTGAAATAGAGTAAAAGTGAAAATCTACAATGAACATTTATGAAAAATTGTGAAGGTTCTCTATAAAAGAAAAAGAAAAAAAAATGAAAGAAAGAAAAATTATACAAGAGGTATGCCCAACAAAAATCTCCGCATCCTTAGGTTTAAGTAGAGACAAAATTAAAGGATAACCGTAAAAATGTATCTCTAATTTCTACTAAAACATTGCATACAAAATAGAACTACTCTCTATTCAGAGATTTGAGCTACTCCAACTCCCAACTCCTCGTACTCCTTCAATCACTAAGCCGTAAACCCATGTTCTCATAAATACTTCTTAACCTTTTTTTTTTTTTTTTTATAATTAATTTGCAATTTTCTTACTCTTAATCTAAATAAAAAGGAGTATTGAATATGTGCATAGTGCATGTTCAAAAGCTAGTAGCTTATTTGTGTACATTTGACTTTCGACCATCTAGATGATATCCAATCTCTTGCTAGAACTAGGGAAATTCACTTTTGACACAATTTTGTAACAGCCTCTAGCTCAAAACTAGGAGTGCACTAAAATTAGAGGAGAGTCTTACATAGTTAGAGGAGTGTCTTGAGTTTATTCTCTCCACAGTCCATTGTGAATACTGATGTATGAATTTCTTAATTTAATATTGGGAAAATTCTTCTTCTTGACCTTGTAAACACATAAAAATGTAGCAAAAATGTGTATTTACGAAAAGATATATATATATATATATATATATATATATATATATATATATATATATTTTCTTTTTTCTTTTTTCTTTTCTTTTTTCAACGGTCAGAATCAGATTAAACTACCCACACTTATTATACTTGTCTAGTTTCTAAAGTACAGAACTAGCCTTAAAATTCATAAAAAAGAAAAAAAGAAAAAACAGAACTAGCATTAAAAACAATTCAAAGAGTCCCGTCCCCCTAGATTGTTTTGTACCGGACTTAACACCTCCTTTTTCTTTCAAATGGAAACCGCAACCACCTCAAACAACGAAGACGACGACGACGTCGTTTTCCTCGACGCCCTAGACGACTTTCCCTTCTACGATTGCCCCTCTTCCTTCACTCCCCAATCAGAATGCTCCACCTCAGCCTCCTCCCCCTCCCCCTCCTCCTCCTCCGCTCTCCTCTCCGCCGACTCCTCCTCCACCCTCCGCCGCCGCCGATCTCTCTCTCGCCGCTCATTCTCCGGCGACGATTCCAAAACCTCCAGCTTCAACTCCTCCACCTTCCGCGATCGGTATCGGCTTTCTCGGAACCTGACCGAAAACGAGAGGATAAACGAAAAGCCGGAGCCAGTTCAGAGTGAAAATTCAATCGTAACCACCGAAACCGATAGCCGAGTCGTCGCCGCCGCCATCGCTAACGACTCGGCCGACTCGGCAGCGGAACTCAGCGATCCGTCGTTCAATTGGCTGATATTCATAGCCGGACTGGTAATCAAAGCCATTACCTTCCAAATCAACCTCTTCATCACCTTCACCACTTTCCCTCTCTTCCTTCTCTATCACTCTTACACTATCATCACCAATCCGTACCAAACGGTGCGTCGCGGCACAGACTATCTGAGCCAAAAGCTCTCCAAATTCAAACCCGAAGCCCTAAGCTCTTGGCTGAGGGAGAACCAGTGGGTTTGGAAAGTCGCGTTGCGGTGTGGATGGGGGATTCTGTCGTCGGCCTATGTCTGCGTCGTTTTGTGCTCTCTGTTGGTGTCGTCGGCTGTTTTTAGCGTCGTTTTGGTCAGGCGCTTGGTGGAGGAGCCGATTCAGATTAAGGAGGTGTTGAATTTCAATTACGCTAAGCACAGTCCGGTGGCGTATGTGCCGATTGTGCCGTGTACAGGCATTGGTTGTGGCGAGCATTGTAAGGAAGTGATTGGAGGTATAGGGTTTATACCTCCTACTCATAGGTTGCAGGTCATGGTTTCGTTGACGCTGCCGGAGTCTGAGTACAATCGAAATCTCGGGGTTTTTCAGGTACTTTGATTGATTTTTAGAGTGGAATTAGTTTTACTTTTTTCCAGATATGATAGTATTCTTCCTTGTTTTGTTTACATGATTCATTGACTTGCAATTGTTAAAATTTATAGGAATCTAAACTCTAGAGTCTCTATGAAAACGCATTCACATGTTAGTTGTGTTATTCTCTTTTGTAATCGGTTGATGTTACTCGTTAACTGCGCTTTGTTGTTAATTGTTATTGTGTGAAGTCTGTTGGCATCATAGGATGAGTTTGAGAGGTGTCTGTAACTAAAGCAAGTGTTTGAGGTTTGAGATGTTGTTATATTGTTTAAGCGGTGAGAAATAGTCTGAAATTAATAAGATCACCAAGAACTTGTGATGTGGAAATGGGTGATAATAGTTTATGACATTTGGGTGAGATTGTGCCAGAGTTACTTCGGTAGTGGCATTTGGAACTAGATGTGAACTCTTACTGTCCTTTGAAGAAAAGGATATAGTAAAAAGAATACATCTAGAACAATTCAATCTATCATCATGGACGTTCACTTTTGATAAGTCATTAAAAATTCCATAAAAAGAAAAGCGCAAGAAGGGCGCAGCCCTAGTACACGGGTAGTATACAAAGGAAAATCCCAAAACAAAAGTGAATAATAAATAGCTAAACAAAGGTTATAGGAAGCGTAAAGTATCCAGGTACTCTAAAAAATCTACTATAGAGAAAGTTTGAGAAGTTGAAGTTCAATTGTAAAAAGTTTTCAAGGATAAAAAATTTGACTTTGTTGTGCGTATCTCTCTAAACTCAAAACAGTGTCTTTCATTCTCTCCAAAAGCGCTACATTAAACACAAAGAAACAACTTTCCACATGTCCCCATTGCTTCTCTCGACAAAACATTCTTTCCAACAATATAACAAATCCAACATTGAAGAAGGTATTACCCAACAAACACCAAACAAACAGACAACTGATCACTACAATTCCTAACCCACCACAGATTGTAGGAAAGATGAGCCACACATTCCATGTCTCTTGCATATAAGCACCAATGCATAAGAACAAACCATTGCTTCCTTAGATTTTCCGTAGTCCGGATCTCAGACCTCACAAGAAAAAGCCACCCTAGGTGGCACACAGACTTTCCAAATGTGGAAAGGATTCTCTCCTCTTGATGCCGTATTCACTTGAAAGCCTTGAGATTTTGAAGGGCTTTGTTCTGATTTATTCATCTACCCATGATGAATCTTCATAGCATATATGTCATTCAAAATTAAAACCATAGAAAAAAATTCCCAATCATGCAACTCTATAATGAATTTCTAGAAAAAAAAAAAAAAAAAAAAAAAATCTGTTTTTGTACTTCAAATAATCTGCCACCTTAGGCTCTTTGTTCCTGGCAATTAGGAAAAGACTAAGATTTCTCTTTAAAAGTAGTCTCATCATTCCACAGATAAAACCGAAAAAATTTTAGAATTATAACCAACAGCAAATCTGATAAAGAGTGAGAAGTTGTCCCATCTTCCTCTAATATTCTTCCACAAGCCCACACCATACGGCCCTCTAACCTCATTAGTGCATGGACTCCCTAGGTATTGCCTTACTTGAAATCTATCACCCTTCTCCACAACATATTTTCTTTAACCTCATAGTGCTATAGCCATATCCCAAGCAAAGATTAATTAAAAGGAATTAGTTTCTTATTCCCCAAACCTCCATCACAAATCAGACTGCAATGTACATTTCAATTGACTGATTAAACTTGAACTCCTCACTCATTCCAACACAGAAAAAGTACCTTTTTCCAACTTGTTTGTCACACCTGCAGGCAATGGGGATAAAGATGAGAGAAAAGTTGGAAGCTAGATAGTGTACTTTTAATTAGAGTGAGTCTCCTCCCTTTTAAACTGTACAATTTCTTTCAAATAGCCAACCTCTTATGCTTTCTCTCAGTGATGGAGTCCCATACATGCCTAGCCTTAAAGTGAGCTCCCAAAAGCAAACCCAAATATTTCATAGCTAGGGCTGAGACACGACATAGAAGATTAAATGCCAATGGGTCAACATTCAGTCCTCTCTAACTGGCACAATTTCAGACTTACTCAAAATGATCCTTAAGCTCGAAACCACCTCAAAGAAGATGAAGAAACATCTCAAGTGGTGGAGTTGAGAGGAGTTTGCATTACACTAAATGAGTGTCACCAGCAAACAGGAGATGGGAGTTTACCATCATTTCACCCTGGCATTATTGATAGTAAAACTGTTCAGATCCCCCCTTGACACAGGTATTACCATAGACATTCATATATAGATAACTGGTACCATGTTTAAAATTTAAAGGGAAATAATTCAGGTGCACTCTGGACACTGACAAAACAGTGCAAGTTTCTGAAACTCTGACTAGAGGGAAGAATGCTATTTCTCCAACAGTTATTTCTTCTTCATTGTATAGTTTCAAGTTTTCCTTTTTTTTTTTTTTTTTGGAGGAGGGGGGAGGTATTATGTCAGTAGCAGAGATTGGACTGTTATAGTGATCTTAATTCATGACTGTTGTTTGATTTTCATTTGGTGTCTTTATCCATATACGATGAATCTTTTTGTGACTTCTTTTAATGTTCTTTTGAAGGTCAGAGTAGACTTCCTCTCTGCTAGTGGTAAAACTCTTGCCAGTTCAAGCCATCCATGCATGTTACAATTTAAAAGTGAGCCTATCCGTCTTCTTCTGACTTTTCTTAAGGCTGCTCCTCTTGTTGCTGGCTTTGTATCTGAATCACAAACTCTGAGTTTGAAGTTTAGAGGTTTTACTGAAGGAGAAGTGCCTACTGCCTGCTTAAAGGTTACACTTGAACAACGAGCAGAGTACCGTCCTGGTGCTGGTATCCCTGAATTATATGATGCCTCTTTGATCCTTGAGTCAGAACTTCCCCTGTTTAAAAGAATTATATGGTATTGGAAGAAGACTATATTTATATGGATCAGCATAATGTCATTTATGATGCAGTTGCTGTTTACTCTTGTCTGTTGTCGATCTATTATTATTCCAAAATTGAGGCCAAGGGATGTTGTTCCTAGCAATAGTGCTACACAAAACAGTCCCCCGGTACGAGGTGGTGTTGCTAGCAGTAGTGCTACAGGAAGCAGTTCCCTGGTACAAGGTTGAGAATGTGGCTTGTGCAGACCTGATGATAATGATGAAAAGGATTTTATTTCTGATGGTTGAGCCCAATGTTCTCTTAACTCTGAGTTGCATTCGGTATGGCATCCTAACTTTGATTTTTAACCATTTTTTAATTTTTTTTAGACCATGTACATTTTTAATTACCAATGATGTATGATTTACATGTATGTTGGAAAGAGAAATTAAATTAACATTTGTATATGATCCAAGTAGCTGTTTGTTCTCTAATTAGTTTGCAAATGAACAATGGTTTTGTGAAATGTAGTAGAAAAAGCAGTACACAATGTTGTATTTAGTTTATTATGACCGGAAATAGTTGTAAACAGATCTAATAACAAAATTCATGGTGAAGATGTAGGCCTGGTGTACCAAAAATTCTTTGGAACTCATAAAATAAGTTATGAACATTGTTCTAGCAATAAAACTTTATGGTCTTTCAGTAAAGCAATGAGACTTATTAGGCATCAAGTATGGTATGTGAAATTCTATTACTTTAGTACTCATCCATGTTAGTTGTAGTTTTGTTTCATAGGTTGGTTTTGCATGTAAATTATGTGAGTCAGGGTTGCTCATCAGAAATTAATTTGGCCCATGTAGAGTGGTGTAGACCTACTGCTGTTTGTTTGTCGATTATACTCTGGACAGAATATGGTCCAATGTTAGCAAATTTTAGTGCAGAAACTGTTTCGATCACAAGGATGTGCTTGCTGTGTGTTGAAAGTTACCATTACTGGGTCTTTCATCTTTCAATCAACATCTAGGGCGGGAAAGATGAAAACGATTGGTCCTACATATACATACTAGAGATTTACACCTGTATGAAAAGGATTGGTCAATGAGAAAGTATCTTTTACACATACTAATGTCAATCGAAATAATAATACCTTACAATGTAGGGAACACATTAAATAATGTTTTTGATAAGATTACTTTGGGGATAATATGGCCTTAAAATGTGCATGTATTTTTTTTTTTTTTTTGATAATTCGATAGTTGGGAAGGAGGGATTTGAATGTTGCATGTCTTTGTTACAAACATCATGAGGTGTCAAATAGTTAAGTTACAAGGCTCTTGGCAATTTATTATTATTTTTTGGATGGCATGGAACCTCACCGGGCAAGGCTCTTGGCAATTTATTTACTATATGTTCAAGATTCATACCTCCTGCATAGATCCTCTTATACGGCACATGAAATATATATATATATATATATATATATATATATATATATATATATATATATATATATATCATGGGGTTTACCTTCTCTTTCTATTGATTACCTTAAGGTTCCACCTAAGTTTTCTAGATCCTCCAAAATGATATGTATGAGGTTTAGAGTCCATTTGGATACGACTTATTTTTGCTGAAACTGAAGACTGAAAACTAAAAATACTGTAGCAAAATAATTTTTAAATGTGTGAATAGTGCTGTGGGACCCGTGAACAGTGTACTTTGTCTTCTGCATAGTGAATCCATGTGATATTACTGTTCATACGCGCTAGGAAAAAAAAAAAAAAACAGAAAACGCATACGTGTTTGGAAAAATGTGAATCCAAACACTCACTTAGTTTTCACTTACCAGACCTTGAAAGTAGAAAAGGGGAAATGAAAATCAATCATTGAGCAGTAGGGACATGGCCAATTCAGATTTTAGTTGCTTTCTAACATCAATTCTGACTTCTGACTCAACTTCCTTTGATCTGTTCTAACAATCTTATTAAAGAATAAAGATTCTTACTTATAAAAATAAACTAAAAAATAAATATCCTGGAATATTATTAGTAAGCCATTTAGCCTGCCATTGAAACTTAAGTTGGAATGCCTCCAAAACATATTTCGTTAGTCATTAGTTCAATAGATAGAGTATCTCTTCTGTTGGTTCTAAATAGTGATCTATAGATTCTATACTTGTGGCTATGGTTCCGATTTAATCATAGCAGCCTTTTTTTTTTTTGATCAGTTTGAAAGAATAATCACAGCAGCCTTCTACACCAAGGACTTTGGACATCAGCATAGGTGTATGAGTGGTTGGAATTTTTGGGTAATATAAATCCATATATTATTATATTAAATACTTACTATCTGGTTGAGAAAACTCCAATTTTTAGAAAAGTTAAAGCCTCTTCAAGCCCTTATTCGTGTGAGATGGTTTGGGTGGGTCTTACCCTTAAGCATCTTTTGCATGAAGTTGTTGCTCCATAGACTTACCTATGCACTTGTAATTAGTAGTCCAATCCGAGACTTTATCCTTAACAAAGAATTTAATATCTAACCGGGTTGTCTACGGCAGCCCGGAACCCGTCAGAACTGATCAACCCGACAATTCGAGACTTTATCCTTACACCAAAGGATGGACCCTAACAAAGAATCTAATATTTGACAGGGTCATCCACGACAACTCGGAACTCGCCAGAACCGACTGACTTGACGCCGCTTGAATTGAGATTGACTCGATCAGAGCAACCCACGGTAGACGGCGGGTCTATGATGTTAGAACCTGAGGGGTGCGAGTCAAGTAGTGGTTTTGGGTTTTGAAACTCGACAGAAATAGAATTGACTAAAGGTCTCTCATCAGAAACTACCATCCTTAACCCCAACCTCTCTCTCTCTCTCTCTCTCTCTCTCTCTCTCTCTCTCTCTCTCTCTGAGCTGTCGAGATCTTGTCAAGTTCTAGACCAGATCCAATGAGATCTCGTCGATATCCGGTGAACTTTAGGCTAGATCTCGATAGAGTTGACCAAATCTCGACGAATCCAGCCAAATCTCAATCTCGATAATAAAACTCGAAACCAACCAATACCACTCGACACCTCGATGAGACCTAATCCGGCCGATCTAATGATTCTTCCTAGTCGGTTGCAGGTTACGTTTTCCCCATCCGAAGTTGTCAGGTTGAGTCTGGGACTTCAAGTTGGACACAAACTCGACCCGGACCGACCCGTGGATAGCCATTCATGTATTTACTATCCTCATTGCCAGTTAGCTTCTTCCATTTGGTTATTTTATTCCTTGATCTTTTCCCAGTCTCAAAAACGTTACACATGTGATTGCTTAAGTTGGTCATGTCTATTTATGAAAGAAGTCCAGTACTATATTTAGAATGGTATCCACTCGTGTATTTGTATCCCTTTTAGGAGCTCGCTGGCCCATTATACATTTTACAGCCGAAGCATCTTTCTTGATATTGGGCAAGTATCATTCACATAGGATACCTTCTATATGCCTACATCGATAGCTGTTTTTATTCTGACATTGCTTTTATGTTTAACATTTGAATGCTAAAACTTTGAGAGCACATATTGAATTCTATTATAGAACAAATTGAACAAAATGAAGTTAAAAGTTTATGGAGTGAGATTATGCTAAGGCTAAAGAAGAAATTTTAGGCTCAAACTGTTGAATCCCAATATAACTTCACATAGGAACCAACCATCCAATTTTAAATCTAGATGTGAGTTCTCTAGCGTGACAGAGTCTCTATCTTGGAAGTCCCATGAAACCCTCCAATTTGTATGCCAAATTTCACATGACTTTATTTGCAACATCTGTGGCCATGATCAAACAGATCCACAAAAAAGAAATTTCATGTTACTCAAGAATAACCTAACATGAAGCTTTCTCGTGTCTGTAAGTGTGGACAAGCTTTGAATTATGTACCTATTATTTGTTAGACCTTCCTATCAATCTTCACTCATCCTAGGATTACTAGATTTTTGTTGTGACTTGTGACAAACAGACTCAAGACTGTTGAAGACTGTGTTACTGTAAGCATGGTACAGTTCTTTCTTCATTTTATTCTCTTGGCCATTTGTCCTTTTATCGATTTCATTTACACTTATATCATATCCTTCACACTTTGTTAACTGTGCGAATGGTCAATCTATAGAGAATAGCTGAGAATATCCGATTGTTTTGAGGGTTACGTCTTTGCTTGTTGCTACTCTGACCATGTTCCAAATGGAGCTACAATTGCTCAGACGGCTGTAGCCACCACCTCAATTTGATGAAAGAATGTGTGTGGTTTTTGAATAACACACGAAAGACTAGTTTTGGGCTTTTTGTCGTTGACAACTCTAGAAGAAACCAAACCTACAAGCTATATATATAAAAGAATCCACAAAACCTTTGCAATTTCACACCAAACAGGCATTCATGGAGAATCTTTTTTTAGCAATGAGATGATCATTATGTCTTTGGTATTGAGTAGGTCATTTTATAACGCAACTGCTTATTTCTTCTTTTATCTATGATAAATCTTCTTTTTTTTAATATTTTTTTTTTTGAAGGGAGTCTAAGATAAATCTTTTGCACGTGTATACGTGTATTTCAGCTTTTTTTTTTCTTCGATGGCTACAAACTCCATTCGTTTACGTGGCTAAAGTAAATCACGATAGCAAGTTTGATTAGTCGCCAAAATTGTCGGTGTATCAAAGTGCAATATTTGGGGTTTGCCTCATGTGAGTTTGTGGAATTAGGGACTCTTCTATTACTTGATGTCAAGTATTAGAAAATGGCACCATTTACCCACGTGTATGCTGTCTATATATGGTTTGCTGATCGTTACAGGGGAAATTTTGGACTTGAAAAAAAAAATTGACTAATTCTTTTTTTTTTTTTTTTGGGATATTGTCGTTAAGATATTCAATTCAAGAATAAGCATGCCATTGGAGCATTTGTTAATAAACTATTTTAAGAAAATTTTAATACCACTTTCTCGGCAAATATAAAAGCCAGTCAAAAAGGTAGGTTTTTTTTTTTTTTCCTCTTATAAAAAGTTTCTAGAAATAATTCATAAACCAATAACATTCGATAACATTTCTTATTTAATATAAGGGTTATGTTAACAGGTGTCCTTAGGGTAATTGTTAATAAACCATTTTAGAAAAATTTTGACAACACTTTTATAAGAAATATATAAAAAATAAAAAAAAAATAAAAAAAACTGTTAAAATATATATATTTTTTATAAAAACTTTCCTAAAATGTACACTAACAAATAACTATATAACATCCATTAACATTTCCCGTAACTAAAAGTCATTTGCACAACTTTTTGAACTGATGCATTGTTATCAGCATTTATCATCCACATGATAAACATGGTGACGTACTTTACATTCATGCAGTTTATCCCCTTTGACCTTGTCTCTTCCCCTTCCCACCTCACGTTAATAATGTGCAGGACTTTGCTTTTCCTCTTGTTCGAAGTCATTTAGTTACACTTAAATAGTTATTCAAATGACACCAATAATAGTAAACTCACGTTTCAAAGTATGTACTGATGAAGTGATAATATAGTGTAATTGAAAACAGACTAAAATGGTGGTTCCTCCTTGCACTATGATCCCAGCAGTACATGCTAAAAAAGGGAGAAAATTAACCCATTCATCAGTTGGAGTTGTTATTTTTTTTTACTCTGTCAGGAAAGAGCTAGCCTCGGTGATCTCGGGCACTGGCTTATCGGGCATCCTGAGGAAATTATAGGCCGATGCACCCGAGATACCCCCAAGAACGGGTGCTATCATGTATATCCATAACCCTCTGTATTTGTTGTGTATAATTGCAGGTCCCAAGGTTCTTGCTGGATTCATTGATGCTCCCGTAATTGGCCTGTCAAATAGTGTAGGATCCCAATTTCATTAGCATAACCAATATGAAGATATATGGATTAATCAGGAAAAAAAAAAAAAAAAAAAGAGTGCAAATTAATGTGAACACATTTATTTTTATGATATATTTCAATCGGATAAGATTAAGTTATTACCCTGCAAACAATACGTTAAGTAGGACCGTAGACCCAACAACAAGCCCACCAAGCTTTCCAACCTGCATTAACAAGATAGTATATTTCAATTGGGTATAAATATAACAATCCATAGGTAATTGTCAACATGGTTAATCTTAAAATCTTATTAATGTTATAACTATAATACACGTTGAAATTAATGTATGGAAGATTAATTTCTTGATATTATTCTTGATGCTATACGCTAACTAACTAATAGGAAAAACTTTCTCAAAAAAAAAAACTAGTAGGAAAAAAATTAATTAGCCAACTATATATACTGGCTAATCCTAATCTGTTTGGTAACTCTATAGGGAAAAATTGAACCAATGTAAAGGTGAAGAACTAACAGCTCTGGAATCAGTGGCAACACCGGATATGATAAACAAGAGGAAGAATGTGATTATGAACTCCATCACAAAAGCCTGCAAGTCTGATCCAGCCGGCATTGTTCCAAAAAATTGGTTTTCGTGCCCATTGAAGATTAATCGAAGGGTTCCGCTTGCCAGTGTTGATCCAAGGACTTGAGCTAATATATATCCGGGCACCTACATGATAAAATTAGACAAAAATAAAGATCAAATCAGAGAGAGATAAATTTGATTTATATAGCAATAATTTTGATCTTAATTAAAAATAGAATAGTAAATTAATTTTTAGTTCTTTCCGTCAAGGAATGTCCTTGTTTATTTATTTTGTTATTATTATTATTATTATTACTACTACTTGTTTTGGCTAATGGTTGGTCTCCAAAGCTCTTTGAGAAAACTGTTAAAAGTACCAATGAAATTTCTTGCACCCAGTAAGCACCAGAATTGGTATGTTTGTTCAACTACAAAGTGGATGAGATAAGGTAATGGTTGGTGTACCTGCTTCCATGGAAATCTTTTGTAAATGGCAAAAGAAATGGTCACTGATGGGTTAAAATGGGCACCGGAGACGTGACCAACAGTGTAGACCAGAGCCATCACAACCAGCCCCCAAGTCATTGAAATTCCTACCAAACCCACCACATCTTCGTAGTTCAAATTCGTCAGCACCGATGCACAACCGGCAAATATCATGATGTATGTAGCCACCACCTCGGCGATCAACTGTGATCAACAAAAAATTTCCTTTTCATGTTAAAAAAATTCGCTTCTCTAGATTTGTACTTAGCAGAAGAAGTTGCCATAGGCTGAGATGAATAATGGTCAAAAAAACATATAGTAGGGTATATGTAAGCATCATATGTTTTAGAGTAGTGTTTATTAGGTGACAATTTGTGTGTAACAAGTTTAATCCTACGTTTTTAACGTAGTTCAAACGATGGTAGTAATTATATATTGAGTGAAGGCAAATAATACTCGATCGGAGAAGATGAGGAATTACCTTTTGCAGGAAAGCAGCAGAGACACGCAGACGAGGAGACACCTTTTTCATGAAAGGTATAGAGTCAGAGATACGGGACCCCGATTCATGGTTGGGTTTGGTGGCTAAGGTAGGACGATCACGAGAAATATTATCATTCTCAACATTCAGAACAACCCCATGGTTGTCATTGATTCTTGAATTCTCAGCCATCCCTTTTGACACAAAAGAAAGCTGCTATGAGACGAGAGAGAGCAAATGAGAGCGAGCGTGGGAAAGATTGCTCAGCTTCGGCTCACAATTACGGAATGGGCCAAAATACCCAACTGAACAACTGCTATTTATAAATGAATGGAGGAGACGTGGATTTTTTTGATATAAACAAAGATATTGACCGATTCCCTGATTTGCTCTTCTTTGTGTTTAACTTGGAAGTACTACGCACACGGTATTTTTATAATATTTTTATAATAAATTTAAAGTGATAAGTTACTATTGGTTCTAATTTAACAAAAAATTTTAAGTAACAAGTTATTGTTAGCTGTTATTAATGGAAAAAAAAAATTAGTGATAAGTTTAAATTAGAACCACATTAAAATTATATTTTTTTCCCCATTAATAACAGCTAATAATAACTTATTACTTAAGATTTTTTATTAAAATGTTGTGAAAATATTGTGGATAAATTATTCTCTTCATTGGGTTACATGTGTGAGTGAAGTCTCATATTGAATAAAGATGAGAAGAATGAATAGTTAATATAACATAATTGAGCACATACCCTTTGGGCTTATGCCTTTTGAGTTAAAGTGTGTCTCTATACATTATATTAATTACTCAATGAAACTCCCCAAGTTATTTATTCTCCCCCAACACTTAAAATATGCAAGATATATGATTGAAACTTGTGATGTTTAGAGATTATGAGAAGAGAGGGACAATGTTTGCCTTTTAAACTCTTCTAAACAGGATTTGGATATCTCCAAAACTATGACCTTTTAGCTTATTGTTACGAAGTTGGCAAACACTAGCAATTGACCCTCCTCAATTACTTGTCAAAACAAAAAAATGACCCTCCTTATTTGGCACCAACAACCCTTCAAATTAATGTTTTGAAGTAGCTAGGCATTGTGAGACTTAGAGTCCGTTTGAATACAACTTATTTTGCTAAAAACTGAATACTGAAAACACTGTAGCAAAATAATATTTAAATGTGTGAATAGTACCATGGGACCCATTTTTAATATTTTTTTTGAATAAAGTGGATGTGGGTCTTGTGAATAGTGTATAAACAGTATTACTACAGTGTGTGAACGGTGATAATTGTCCCTTAAAGCAAAACGCGTGAAAAAAAAAAATAATAATAATAATAATTGTTAAAACGCAAACGGAGGATAATCTGAATTCAAACGCCACTTTAGGGTTCATTTAGTTGGAGATTTTTAGTATCATTGTTAAAAATAATGTGAAAACTATGATTTAAAAAGTTTTGTGAAAACATGTATTTACAGTTGTAAGGGCACGATTCTGTTGAGGCCCAATAAGGATGTTGGGCTCGTACATGAAAGATCCCTCACAATATGATTTGTAGAGAGTGGGCTTGAAAAGCTAGCCGTTGGGCACGGGGCGATATTCCGGTCTTGATTTTAGAGGAATTCATATAGAAAGGGGAGTTGGGTTTGAACATTTAAGCCCTATAGTGTCGCATCCCATGGGGTTGGACTCCTCGGACTTGATCCGAGGAGCATTAAGGTCCTACTCCGTTTCCCCAATGGTGGCTTTCTTTCTGATCAGCATGAGTCGTTCCGGTGTTTCCCCCATGGAGTCTCTTCCTCAGGTAGGATGGAGAGAGCCCCCCCTCCTTTGGCTCACTTACTCTTTCTTTTATATTAGCCTGCGTTCGCTGTCCTTCGTCCACGTGTAGGGTCAACCTTTACAAGACTGATATTTGTCCCATCAGTCTCATCCCAGAATTGTTGGGGATGGTTGATAAAGCTGAAGAATACGGCTCTGTTAGGTGCAGAGCCTTATCTGGGAAGGGTAGTAAGGATAATTCTCCCAAGATATTTTAGATCTTCTTTCAAGTTTTAGTCCTATACCAATTTTACCCTTCTTCTCAATGGAGCTTTGGGTCTGCCGAGGACTAGACTGTCCTCGGCTGCGTCTCCGGGCCATTACCTTTTTCGGCTTGGGCCTTTGGAATCCTCATGAGCAAGTGGGCCTGGCCCATAAATTATTGGGCCCCACAATAGCCCCTCAAAACCCTGCTATCTGACCTCCCGGTTGGAAGGGAGGGTTTTGGTAAACCCGGGCCTTTAGTATGGCTTATTTAATTTAGCCCCGCATTAATGTAGGCGGTTTTTCCACCTGTCCAGGAAACTCACCGGTTTACAAGGTATTCCATTTAATTTGCTCGTGACCCGCTCCTGCCGTTTGGCTGCCCAAGACGCGCCTTTGATGATTTCCCTTTACGAGGCTCATTTACGTCCGGCGGCTCATCTGATGAGGTGGGGAAGTGGAACGGGCACATCTTTATTCTTCAGGTTTTTTTGGAAACCTGAATGAATTTAACACCTTACGTTTTGCCCTTCCTATAAGAAGGCAAGTAGGAAGCCATCACTTTCGTGCAGACACCCTTCCGTCTTTCTGAGATCTGAAACCCTCAACCTCCCTTAGCGTTCACTTAACCCGATTGTTATTCCCCACATCAGAATACGTTTACCATAACGAGTGATGAAGGAACCATACCCCTCCTCAAAACATCATGTTCTAATAAAGCTCGAAATGGCTCGGTCAGGGCAAGGATGGCGGAGACTTAAGATTTGCCCCACCTCCCTTTCAGCCAAAATCCGAAGCAGGGGCTCGTCACGTCAAACTTTCGTCGTGACTGAGTCGAGAACACCCACTATCAGCACCACCCGGCTCCTTACGAGCATACCTAACATGGCACCAGTGTGTTAGGAGTCAGGACTGAGGCAGGGACCAAGTGCCTCTGCTTCTTCCTCTCTTTGTTCACTGGTGCCCTCCTCCGCCTTCCTCTCTTAGTCTTCCCAGCACCAGCTCCGTCCTGGTGCTGTCCTTCTCCCTCTTTTGCTCCTTTCTCTTTCTTTTCATCTCTTCCCCTCTTCTTCTCCTCCTTCTCTTACTCATGTCCTCCATCTTCTTCATTCATCTCCTCCATCTTCTTCTTCCTTCTCCTTCAAATTCTTCTTCTTTCTCCTTCATCTTTTTCCAAAGAAGGTTCTTCTTTCGATATGAGCAATACTGAGGCAGAGATTGGAGAGACTTTGAAGACGAGTTTAAAAGACACCTGGCTGTTTACTTATCTGTACTGCAAATGTTAGTGTTGCTTCGGCAGCTCACCTTTTGTATAGGCTTGTTTGAGCCCCACTTTGTACGTTGTAATAATTTTTCATATTAATAAAAATTGTTGTTATTCTACTTCGCATGTTCAGTCTCTATGTTTTTACAAATTTGCAAACGCTGCTCGGCACAATAATATAGCATTTGAATCGATGACAACCAAGGCCAAGATACTTGCTAATAAAAAGATGTCGACTTTAACAGAATTGTTTAACATAGCAGTGTGTACCTGTGAATAACGATACTTGCCCGAAACAATGCCGAGATTAGAACTGGATGCTCTATTCGGTGTAGGAAATAATCATTCGAAGGTATATCACCCGCAAAAATGAACAGCCTCCTTAGGCTATCGAATAGTGGAGTGCCCCACCATCATCCTAACACTTTTATTGGCCTTAACATTTTACAGTATTTGGGCCGGGGATTTTCCCATCCGAGCAGTTGGTTTCCCCATAGGCTTGAGTCCGAGGACCATGCAAGGCCTTGGTTCTGTACAAAACTTATAATGTTTTTTTTTTTTTTACTTGGTTTCCCATAGGCTTGAGTCCGAGGACCATGCAAGGCCTTGGTTCTGTCCAAAACTTGTAATGTTTCTTTTTTGTACTTGGTTTCCCCATAGGCTTGAGTCCGAGGACCATGCAAGGCCTTGGTTCTGTCCAAAACTTGTAATGTTTCTTTTTTGTACTTGGTTTCCACATAGGCCTGAGTCCGAGGACCATGCAAGGCCTTGGTTCTGTCCAAAACTTATAATGTTTCTTTTTTGTACTTGGTTTCCCCATAGGCTTGAGTCCGAGGACCATGCAAGGCCTTGGTTCTGTCCAAAACTTGTAATGTTTCTTTTTTGTACTTGGTTTCCCCATAGGCTTGAGTCCGAGGACCATGCAAGGCCTTGGTTCTGTCCAAAACTTATAATGTTTCTTTTTTGTACTTGGTTTCCCCATAGGCCTGAGTCCGAGGACCATGCAAGGCCTTGGTTCTGTCCAAAACTTGTAATGTTTCTTTTTTGTACTTGGTTTCCCCATAGGCTTGAGTCCGAGGACCATGCAAGGCCTTGGTTCTGTCCAAAACTTATAATGTTTCTTTTTTGTACTTGGTTTCCCCATAGGCTTGAGTCCGAGGACCATGCAAGGCCTTAGTTCTGTCCCTAGGCCCCTATGCTGAACGGGCCTGGGCCGCGAATTTACTGGGCCCATAAATTAGGGGGTATTTCCGTAGTCTTAGGTCACGCGGTACTTTTTGGCGTCCCAGTGTTCGAGGCGCGCCTTCACGAGGCTCCTTTAATCTCAGGGTTGCAGACGGCATTGGAAATCGAGCCGGAGACATTTTGTCTGTAGCGTTCCTTGGGATGCTGCGTGAATTAAATGCCACCACCTTATCTTTTAGATAAATAGGAGAGAAAGTTGCTTTACCTTCGCACAAATCCTTCAGTTTCCTCCCTTAGTATATCATGTTTGAGGCGAGGGTTGGGGAAAAGGAACTTTCTCTGCCACAAAGGCGCCGTGTCCTCCTGAGACTCAAAATAGTGAGGTACGGGCAAAGGAGGCATAAATTTAAGGGAATATTCCGTTTCGACAGAGGGGAAAGGGCGTTTCTCCTTCTTTTAGTCAAAATCCGAAGCAGGTTCTGTTCATGCCAGAACTTTGGTGTGTCAGAAGAAAGATTCTCCGCCATCAGCGCTTCTGCCTTGTTGCAGGCAAATTTTTGGTGAAGGCTCCTCAACTTTCGGCTCCCCGCACCTTTCCTTCAGCGGTGCAGGCCCCAAGCTGGGTTCTTTTGCTGCCTGAGTTATGGGCATGCAAAAGCATTGAGGAAGAACAAGGTCTTGAAGCAATAGCCAACCTCTCATCTGTGCTTCTTCTTCGGCTTTACCTTCATTCTCTTGTATTTTTCTTTTCACTCCTCTAGTTAGCTTTTGCATAAGCTTATTTACGCTCTTTCAATGTACGCTGTACTGTTTCTTTGTCTTAATAAAAAATGAATTTATTTCTTTTTAAATATTTTTCCTTTCTGTAACAATTACTTTGTGCATGGGATGCTATATGTGTGCTTTCCTTTGTTGATACTTAGAGCAGGAACCCTTGAAACAGAAACCTACTAATTCTAGTTTACCGACATTAACAAGCATAATAATGATAATTCCCAGTGAATTAAAACTCACAAAACTAACCGGGATAATGGCCGAGTGCTTCGTAATGCATGCAAGGCGATCGTCCGAGAACGATAAGCTCTAAATAATTCGTCCGGGAGGGTAGCCGAGCAGTGAGGGACTTCGACTGTGTGTTTTTTTTTGGCAACACATTATCTTATACGGCACCAATCCTCTAGGTGTTGAGGATCTGAGGATAGATCGGGGAATCCATGTAGTTTAGGGGTTAGCCTGATTATCAACGGCGAATTCTCCTCGGATAGATTCTATGATCCAGGTAGCGTCCAGGTCGTGCCCAAACCCCCTGTTGGCTCTTCTAGGTAGTTGGTTTCCCCATAGGCTTGAGTCCGAGGACCATACAAGGCCTTGGTTCTGTCCAAAACTTGTAATTTTTCTTGTGTGTACTTGGTTTCCCCATAGGCTTGAGTCCGAGGACCATGCAAGGCCTTGGTTCTGTCCAAAACTTGTAATGTTTCTTTTTTGTACTTGGTTTCCCCATAGGCTTGAGTCCGAGGACCATGCAAGGCCTTGGTTCTGTCCAAAACTTGTAGGATTTCCCTTTTGTACTTGGTTTCCCCATAGGCTTGAGTCCGAGGACCATACAAGGCCTTGGTTCTGTCCAAAACTTGTAGGATTTCCCTTTTGTACTTGGTTTCCCCATAGGCTTGAGTCCGAGGACCATACAAGGCCTTGGTTCTGTCCAAAACTTGTAGGATTTCCCTTTTGTACTCGGTTTCCCCATAGGCTTGAGTCCGAGGACCATACAAGGCCTTGGTTCTGTCCAAAACTTGTAGGATTTCCCTTTTGTACTTGGTTTCCCCATAGGCTTGAGTCCGAGGACCATACAAGGCCTTGGTTCTGTCCAAAACTTGTAGGATTTCCCTTTTGTACTTGGTTTCCCCATAGGCTTGAGTCCGAGGACCATACAAGGCCTTGGTTCTGTCCAAAACTTGTAGGATTTTTTTATTTGGTTTATTTTTCGACCATAAGCCCCTATACTAGGGCGGGGAAAGTTGACTTGAGGCCGGAAGCCCCTAGAGATGCCCACGCCCTTGGCACTGCAAGGCGTAGCCCCTAGTAGAAGTTTATGCTGGAGCAGCAACTGTATGTCGCCGGAGACGGAGGAAACCCCAGGAATTTCTGCTTGTTAGAGAGTTGACTCCAACGCCACCTGCGCCAATGCGCAAGCTTCCCCACAGACGGCGCCAATTGTAAGGGCACGATTCTGTTGAGGCCCAATAAGGATGTTGGGCTCGTACATGAAAGATCCCTCACAATATGATTTGTAGAGAGTGGGCTTGAAAAGCTAGCCGTTGGGCACGGGGCGATATTCCGGTCTTGATTTTAGAGGAATTCATATAGAAAGGGGAGTTGCGTTTGAACATTTAAGCCCTATAGTGTCGCATCCCATGGGGTTGGACTCCTCGGACTTGATCCGAGGAGCATTAAGATCCTACTCCGTTTCCCCAATGGTGGCTTTCTTTCTGATCAGCATGAGTCGTTCCGGTGTTTCCTCCATGGAGTCTCTTCCTCAGGTGGGATGGAGAGAGCCCCCCCCCCCCTTCGGCTCACTTACTCTTTCTTTTATATTAGCCTGCGTTCGCTGTCCTTCGTCCACGTGTAGGGTCAACCTTTACAAGACTGATATTTGTCCCATCAGTCTCATCCCAGAATTGTTGGGGATGGTTGATAAAGCTGAAGAATACGGCTCTGTTAGGTGCAGAGCCTTATCTGGGAAGGGTAGTAAGGATAATTCTCCCAAGATATTTTAGATCTTCTTTCAAGTTTTAGTCCTATACCAGTTTTACCCTTCTTCTCAATGGAGCTTTGGGTCTGCCGAGGACTAGACTGTCCTCGGCTGCGTCTCCGGGCCATTACCTTTTTCGGCTTGGGCCTTTGGAATCCTCATGAGCAAGTGGGCCTGGCCCATAAATTATTGGGCCCCACAACAGTATTCATAAAACAAAAAATATGTTTGGTATCATGTTTCAAATAACATGTTTCATGTGTGAAAAAAAAATATAATAGTGTGTTTAGTATGTGTGTGCGTGTTTTTTTTTTTTTTTTTTTTTAAAGCTAACAAGCACAATACAATTTAATATTTTTTTTTTATTTGAGGAGATAGAAGTTAGTTTATGTGTTGTCTAATCAAGTGGGCTCCATGGTTTTCAACATATTTACAAAAGTGTCATCAAGCAACGTTGTTAGAAAACTGGTAAGAGGAATTTTCTAAATTCGATGTTTAAACACCCTAAATTGAGCAACGTAACTTAAACACTCCAGTAAAAAACACCCTTACCAAACGCGTTTTTTTTTGGGCCCACAGTTTTTAGTATTTAAACACTGAAAATTGTTGTTCAAACAACCTAATCAAACAGGCCTTTAGTAAATGTTTATCTTATAGTTAAATTTATTTTATACAATTTTTTACCGATCCCAAAAAACAATTGAAATTGTAACTTAAAGTTATGATTTCTAACTTCGAAACTTGTGATGATTTTTAGTTGCTTTTTGAGATGTGTGTAAAATATATAGTTTGTGTAATAAACACTATTCTTCATCTTAATTCAAGATTTAGGAACAAGGCCTACTTCTAAAAACAGTCAATGTATTTGTATAGGATATTAATTGAGTTGGCTGAAAGATAAAACCGAAAAATGCAAACCATTGGGCCACACACATCTAGTTGGCCAGGAATGAAAAATTAATAAATATAAACCAATTTAAGTATCAAATATATTAAAAAATTAAATGACACGTCATGGTTTGACCTTGGTTGAACCTCGGTCCAACCTCAAAAACCTTGAACTTCTCCATTTTCTGGTTCATTAAACGGTCCAGGTTTCAAAACATTGGTCACTCGAGCGAAGCTAGGGCTCACTCAAGCAAATTCCTATTCGGTTCAGTAATTAATCGGCAAATTTGTAGTGATGATCACACACAGAGAGGTTTTTTTAAATGCCAATTTGATGAGGAGACAAGCTCGCTTAAACTATTCATAAAGTTCGAAAATAGGGTATTGTCCACTCAAGCAGGACTAGTGCTTGATGGCCACTTAAGTGGGTCATTAAATCTCGCTTAACTGGAGTTGAAGTTGTATATGGTCACGTTAATAAGTCCTACTGTAAGTAACAATACTGGGATTAATATCCTATATTGTGTACTTCCATTTTATTTAATGGATTTTTCCATTGGGTGGTTAGCGTTAAACCCCTGAAGGGTTTTTCCCGTTAAAGTTTTCCTCTGTGATCATATTGCCTGTCCACTTTATTTTTTCACACTTTAACTTGAAATATTGTTTATACAATTGTTGCTAATTAAACTTCCATTCAAAGCATAATTTTTCTAATAATATAATAAAGCTGGCTTAATTAGATTCAAAGCATCCAATAGAGGTGTACAAATTCTCAAAAAAAAAAAAAAAGATAATAAAAAAATACTATTTTTCGTTATATAATTTTTCTTCTTCCGTTCTTAAGCAAGACAAGCATGGAGAATTGAACAAAAGCACGCCTATCATGAATCATTATTTTACGTACCTAGCCACAATTTAGATTATATATATGATCTCTGAATACCTATCATATATGCTTTTCAAATATCTACATTCTACATATCATAACTTGATAAATTTCTCGCCCAAATGTTAAAATTTTACAAAAAATAATGAGTTTTGGATTAGATAATAAATTATATCAAATTTACATAAAAGTTAATATGCATGAGAAGGATATGCCATCCAACAAGGGATTTAGACAAAATATTAGTATAACTGAAAAATTATTGTAATTTTAATTTCACTTCAGTTAAAATTCTACAAAATCTTACCTCCAGATTTAGTTGTTAAATTTTCTCATAAAAAGAAAAAAGAAAAAAGATTCAGTTGTTATATAACCACTCGTACTTGCTTAAATCTATGCATGGCCATTCTTGTTAGTGTGTCGGGTACATATCGTGTTGACTCATGAGTATTTAACTATATGAATCAACATTAATCCGACACGTTTATTAAATGGATCTGAACTTCGTAATCTTAACACAACTTGTTTATTAAGGGTCCGTTTGGATACAGCTTATTTTGCTGAAAACTGAAAACACTATAGCAAAAATAATTTTTAAATGTGTGAATAGTACCGTGGGACCCATTTTTAATATATTTTTTTCTGAATAAAGTGGTTGTGGGTCCCATGAATAGTGTGTGAACAGTGCACTTGTCCCCTAGAGCTGAAATGTGTGTAGAAAAAAAAAAAAAAAAAAAAAAAAACCGAGAGAGAGAGAGAGAGAGAAAATGCAGACGTTGGAAACGCGTGAAATGCGTTATCCAAACGCTGCTTAAATGGGTTAGTCACGCTGATCCATTTATCATATTTTATCAAAGTGAAGAAAAAAAAAATCAAATTTTAGTATTAACCCAATTGCTATGCACTATGAAAAACTAAAAATAGACATTCAAAACTAAAACTTATCTTAAAATCACAAATAATTAATCACAATATGTCAAACAAAATAAATCATAACTAATAATTTTATATAATTAGGGTTTTGAAAGGTATATTGGTAAAATGACATTTAGTTGAACGGGTTTTGTAGGTTTGACTCAAACATAACATGTTTATTAAACAGGTTAGTTGTGTCAACTTATATATAACACAAACTCATTAAATCTCAATTCATAACCTACTAATTTTGCCACCCCTACCAAAATTTGCTTTTTAAACTACTATAAATTTCACATGGCATTTCAACATTGCTAAATTCAAATTCTACATTGTTCCTCAAATCCCTTGTTTGTTTCAACCAAACCTTAATGGCCAATTTGGATGAGTGGGGAGGGAGGCGAAGTAGTTGGCTACTCCCCATCCATCCAAATTGGTTATAAATGTTTATTTTATTTAAGTTTTTTACAATATAATGCCAAATATCTCTTTTTTTCACAGTGCTAATAAAACTTACTATAAAAATTTAGGGTAAACTATATAAATAGTTCTTATCCTTTACACCATATATCAATTTGATCTCTAACCTTTTAATTTATCAAATTAATCCCTAACATTTCAATATTGTGTCATTTAGGGCATTGCCGTTATCTCTTGGATGGAAAATTCTGACAAAATAATATAAAATTAACTAACTTGCCACATTAATTGCCAACTGTGCAACCACATCATATTAAAATTAAAATTAAAATTAAAACAAAAAACAAAAAAACTAAATTGTTGTCACATGAGTTAACAAATTCAAGTTCTCTTGTGGATTATCGACACTAACTTTGTGACTTGGGGAAGCAACATTAGGCGAATTCCTAATTTCCTATTAGAGCTACTGGTATTTGTATTCCTCACTTGGGTTTTCTCTGCTGCCAAATTTGCTTTACCACCATAAGATGGTTCCACAAACCTTGAATTGGGTTTTGAGAAGGCTGACCTTGCAAGCTATTTTCATCTTGTTAAGGTCTCAGTTGGGATCTTTGAAGGCTTATTGGGAGTTTGATTGTTTTTGGAGAAGAGGAGCTTGAAACTATAGACATTTGGTCTTTGCTCTTCAGGTTCTCAAGCTCTGATTGCTCAAGATTTTGATATCTAACCGATTTACGCAAAGACCCAAATTGGGGATTCATTGAAAAAGAGCATGAGCCAATTTTAGTTAGTGAAAGGCCTTTGGACAAAGAAAGGAGCCTAAAATTCTACTGCAACCAACCACTGCCGGTCCTTGCCGCTACCATCTACAACTTTTGTTTTAATAGAGATAGTTAGAGATTAGGGACAGATAAGTGAGAGTGAGAGTGAGGGTGATGAGAGAGTCTAACGAGAGAGAGTTTTTAGGGATTTTAATTTTTCTCCCAACAACTAAACTCACGTGAGAACCACTATTTAGTTAAAAAAAAAATTAATATGATGTGGTTGTACAATAGTCAACTAATATGCTAGGTAAATTAATTTTTTATTATTTTATTTGACCCATCAAACTTTTTCTGTAATATATTTCTGTAATATATAATTGCAAGGACTAAAATGATATAAAACACAGTAAAATTATAGACCAAATTGACACAATTAAAAGGTTAGGGATCAAATTGAAATTTGATGTAAAGAATAAAGACCATTTATGTAGTTTACCCAAACATTTATTCCATAAGGTTTTACTATACTGTTTATCCTTTCTAGTTTTTTTTTTTGTTGATAAATTGGATAGTATTAATGATTGGATAATAGAAGTATCAATATTACAGACACAGTCACAATACAAACCGGAGTTATCAAAAGAAAAGAAAGGCAAAACAAATGAGGGAGGAACATCAAAAGGTACAAAATCATATTGTGAAGAGGTTCCCTCTCTTGCTAAGGCATTTGCACAACCATTCCCTATAACAGTGCTGCACTCTGACTTGAGGAATCTGCCCCAACAACACTCTGCAGTCATCAATGAGTGTAGCAAGATCTCCATTAGTGGCAGCATGACTGCTTACAAATGATACTACTAATTTAGACTTTCTAGTTTCTAGTGGGTTTTTTTTTTTTTTTTTTTTGTCTTAAATAATCAAATACAAAAATTAATTGAAAACATAAGGTTTACAAAAATTGACATGGTATTTCCCCTTCTCACGTGGCAACTGAGTGCTTGTATCACAATGCTAATCATATCATATATATAATATGGAAAATTATTAGTTTATATTTTACTATTCAAGTAAGATTTAATGTTTAGTCTATAATGTAAATCTTATATGAATAGTACAATGTAAACGAAGAATTTTCCATACAATATATTAAAGTTGAGGCACAATTAAAATCCAAACTACTTCTAATTATAGACTAATTTTGCATCAAGTGTCCAATTTGAATTGTTAATTTTTGGTATCAAGTGACCTATTTATAATACTTGACACAAAAGCCAAGGTGACAATTCACTCACTTAGATAAGATCAACTCATCATTACTACTATTTAATGCTTTTGTATATAAACAGTTACAGTCTCATAAAATGTATAATTTTTTTTTTTTGAGAATCAAAATGTATAAAAATTGAATGCATAAAGTTTACAATAGTGTCTATCCTTTTTAGTGGTTCATTTTTCCCCTTAAATAATCAAATACAAGAATTTGACCAATTCAAGTCATAAAGAATCAATTTGTGTTATAAGGTTTATCTTTTTACACTTTTGTATCAAGGGTCTCTTTAATTGAAACTACATCAAAGTACCCATTTAAAACCACTTCCAACTCATTTAGTTATTTTCAATCTATTTGAAATTCACTCAAATTTTCTTTGAATTTTAAACTTTTCTTTAACTTAAATAAATTTCAATATAAAATTTGTCGACAATCCTAGGTTCCAAAAATTAACTATGCATTTTCTAATGGATTTTCATACTTATGGAATATTATCCTCTTTGAAAAATTAATGTAAAGAGAAATAATCATCAAACTCTATGGTTGATAACAGAATAAAATAATTTCTAGCCCTCAGATGATTAATTATTATTTTCTAATAAGCCAAATTTCAAGCCCTCATTGCTCATTCATTGTATAGTCATTTATTAGTTATTACAACTAGGTATTCTTCTTGTAATATAGTCATTTATTAGTTATTACAACTAGGTATTCTTCTTGTAATATATCGATCATTACTTTTAAATATACATGTGTATATGCATGGATTACACGTTACTACAATTTCATTTTTTATTTTTTTATTTTTTTATGGTCTTGACTCTTGACATTCGTTTTATGTGTCAAAAATAAAATTTTCACAAAGTTAGAGGAACAACAAAGTTAGTTTATTCAAAAGATTTAAAATAAAATAAAATGACTATATATATATATATATATATATATATATATATATATATATATATATATATATATAAATCAAGTGGAAAGAAAATATCATTAAATTATTTTTCTGATATGTAAACAAAGAAGGAAAAGAAATAACCTCTTACCAAATGGGGAAAATGAACTAAAAAAAAAATTTAATAATAAAAGAAAGAGGAAAAAAATCCACCATAGTTAGTTTGAAATAGATTTTACGTTCTACTTTATACTCTATTAATTGTGGTATGTAATGCATGGACGAAGGCACACTTGGGCTTTGGGGGGCAATGGCCACCCCCAATTTTTCTTTTTAAAATTTACTAGTATATATATATAGGTACGAATTTTAACAATTTTGTTTATAAAATTACTCTTTGCCCCATCTCCTTAACAATATCATTTATTCTTCCAAGAGTAATGCTACAACCACAAACTTTTCTACAATATTTTTGTAGGGGTGTTAGGCTCAGCAATATATATATCTATGTATATATTGGGCCGGAGGCCCAATCCGAGGACATGAAGTAGTCCGAGGAGTGGTGAACATAATCAGAGGAGTTCATGTTAGCAAGTGAAGAAATTAGTTTTGATTATAAGGGCCCATGAGGGTGGTCCGAGGATGAATCCCTTCTCGGTTGAGCGAAGCTGAGGTCTGAGAGGGTGGTCTACCATCTAGGGTAGCGGTCCAGGAGATTCTATTAATACGGATAAGCATCACAAAAGCACAAGATAGAGGGAAGTCCTAAAATATCTAAAGAGAAAGCTGCTACCACCGCATTGAATACTTTGCACCTAACCAACTAGCCGCATTAATATGGAGGTGATACCCAAACAGTAATTTTCAGCCTTACAGCTGCTACCAGAGACTTCAGGAAGGTGCTGATGGGACAAGGATCAACACCAACCATCTACCCTACACGTGGAGGGTAAAGAGGAAAGAAGGAAGGTAGTATAAAACAGAAAGAAGACCCTAAAGGAATGGGATCAGAAAATTAAAAGAGAAACATTGTAGCAATCAAGAGTTGAACTTGTAATCAAACTTGGGAAGAAATATATAAGAACTGATCTCTTCGGACTGTGCCGAGAACGATTTTCTTTAGATTAAACCAATCTATCTTCATTTTCTTGTCATAAGATCCACTTTACTTGTTGTCTGATTCATTAAAACCCAGTTTACAACTCACTCTCTACAAATTCATTATATTGGGCTCTTAGGGCCTAAGTTCATCCATCCTTTAGGCTTGGGAGCCAAATTGTGTCCTTACAATTAGCGCCGTTTGTGGGGATTTCTAGTGCTGTAGTGATTTTAACGTCCAAATATGGTAGGTTCAGGTCCGAATCTGGAGGAATCTATGGGGTTCCAATGTCAAGATCATTTTGTTAATCTTGACCGCAGAAGGGACCGAGAAGTTAGTGTGCATACCACCCATACTAGCAGGAGCCAATCTCTTGGTGTGTGTAAGGGCACGAGTAAATTGAGTAAGTACGCAAGTTCAGTGTATGAGTGCTAAAGTGAGGCAAATGAAGTGTTTGGCTTGTATTTATATCAAAGAGAGAGTGACAAGCGGGAAAATTCCCGCCTAAGTTCCAACAAAATCCTCAACCATTGGATCCGCATCACACCGTAGAACCTGGGGAACATGGAGCCGCCAAAATTTAATGAAAGCGTGTCTCGGATGCCGAAGCATCAGGAGTGTGCGTTGGGCAGTTAAAAAGATGCCTAGGCAGACAGGGATGAGGTGTAATACGGGGTCATTGTGGGGACATCGAAATCTTCCTTTCTTCCCAAGGAGCCAGAGAGGAGAATTTCGAGAGGCTATTGTAGGTGTGTTAGGCCCAGCAATATATATATCTATGTATATATTAGGTCGGAGGCCCAATCCGAGGACATAAAGTAGTCCGAGAAGTGGCGAACATAATTAGAGGAGTCCGTGTTAGCAAGTGAAGAAATTAGTTTTGATCATAAGAGCCCCTGAAGGTGGTCCGAGGATGAATCTCTCGTCGGCTGAGCAAAGCCGAGG
Organism: Quercus tomentella; assembly: GCA_028535165.1. Taxonomy (NCBI): domain Eukaryota; kingdom Viridiplantae; phylum Streptophyta; class Magnoliopsida; order Fagales; family Fagaceae; genus Quercus; species Quercus tomentella. Next base: position 31,349,066 of record JAPQVY010000068.1, on the reverse strand, counting down.
TCCAAAAAGGTGGTCTACCATCCAGGGCAGCGTTATAGGAGATTCTATTAATACGGATAAGCATCACAGAAGCACAAGATAGAGGGAAGTCCTAAAATATCTAAAGAGAAAGCTGCTACCACCGCATTGAATACTTTGCACCTAACCAACTAGCCGCATTAATATGGAGGTGATACCTAAACAGTAATTTTCAGCCTTACAGCTGCTACCAGCGACTTTAGGAAGGTGCTGATAGGACAATGATCAACACCAACAATCTACCCTACACTTGGAGGGTAAAGAGGAAAGAAGGAAGGTAGTATAAAACAGAAAGAAGACCTTAAAGGAATGGGATTGGAAAATTAAAAGAGAAACACTATAGCAATCAAGAATTGAACTTGTAATCAAACTTGGGAAGAAATATATAAGAACCGATCTCCTCGGACTGTGCCGAGGACGATTTTCTTTAGATTAAAGCAGTCTATCTTCATTTTCTTATCATCTGGATCCACTTTACTTGTTGTCTGACTCATTAAAGTCCAGTTTTCCAACCCACTCTCTACAAATTCATTGTATTGGGCGCTTTAAACCTAAGTTCATCCATCCTTTGGGCTTGGAAGCCAAATTGTGTCCTTACAATTTTTATAAACTATTGAGGCACAATTTATTACTAATTCACATCTGGGTCCACCACTTATATCATTTTTTTACTTACCAATGACCACTCTCCATATAATTAATTTATAAAAAAAAAAAAAAAAAAAATTGTAACTCTAACATTTTTCTCCTTTTAAAGGCCATAAAAAAAATAAATAAAAAAACTCAATCAACCAATTTTACCCATTAAAGACCAAAAAAAAAAAAAAAAAAACACTAAACGGCTAAGCAATAACAGAGATAGAGCTCAAAGGTTAGAGCCACCACATGTAGATAGTAATAGAGCTACCCTTGGTAACTCCAAGTCTTGGCTCCGTCCTTGATGTAGTGTTTCTTTTTTTCTTTTTTTTTTCATTTTAAAACTTTGGTTATTTTATAAGAAAAAAAAATTTATTAAATTGTGATGGATAGAGCATAAAGCATAATATCTTAATTGTATTTTTAATACACAATTTTCAAACAGACTATGTACGTATATGTGCAACAAATATTAATTTTAAAAAAAAATAAGATTGCTTTGGCCAACCCAAAAAAATAAAAATAAAAATAAAAACCTTATGTTGATAGCATATTTAGAATTGAAAATAGTCAAATCTCTCTATCCCATGACCCTAACTATGAATTTATAAAATAATAGTAATAATAAAAATGGGGTCTGGTTAATAGATGTTAATGAACCATTTTAGGAAATTTTGATATTATTTTTATGGAAAATATAAAAAACTGTTAAGTTTTTTTTTTTTTTTTTTTTCCTATAAAAAAATTTCAAAAGAATATTTCATACATTAGTAATACTCTTAAGGCATCCTTTAACTTTTCCAATAAAAATGAAATGACTGAAGCTCCCATTTATGTTTACTCTGTCCTCAACTCCTCATTAGTGAAAATGTAGAATGTTCCACCGTTTTAGGCTGCAGCTTGCGAGGTGCAAACGTAAATTCTAAAATGATTTGTAACGTATCTTATTGACCTGATCTTAATTGGTAAAAACTAAAAATGAAATGGCTGGAGCTCCCATTTATGTTGACTCTATCCTCATTCGTGAAAATGTGAAATGTTCCACCATTGTTGGCGTAAATTCTCAAATGGTTTGTAACTATCTTATTGAACTGATCTTAATTGGTGGGTACTAAGGCCTTGTTAATGGTTAGTTAGATTTCCAGGACTTGGGTTCTCTTTGTTTTGACCATATCTTATGGTGTATTTAGTTTAGAGTCGAAGATTGTTTACTGTTCACAGACAAAGCCCCATTTCTTATATCTTACCAAATATTGTAGTGGAGACCCTTCGAAATTATGGACAATAAGCTCTCGTTTCTGTAGCTTAAAATTAAAATATTCTAACTTATTATTAGAGTCAAACACATGATCTTACTGAACAAGATATAGACGAGTTTGATATTCAAATTAAAGAACTATTAATAGAAGAAACAAACAATCCCCACTCTAATCCTGCTTTTATGGTAAGAAACCATATAGTAAAATTAAAAGAGGTAATATATATGGTAATCAACAACAAGAGGCCTAATGAACAATTAGCATTTGACGGATATTTAATTCCTTGAAAAATGTCTTTGTTAACCATACCAAAGGATCAACGATTTTTAGCATATTTGATTGGAAGTCAGGATTTTGACAAATACAGTTAATTGAGGATTCTAGACAATTAAAAACATTTAGCACACCTAGAGGACATTATCGTCGAAATGTAATGCCCTTTGGACTCAATATAGTTCCTCAATTTTTTCAAAATTTGACGGATAAAAATATTTGTGAATTCTATATAGATGACATTCTTGTGCTCTAAAACAATTGAAGATATAATTTTTTTTTTTTAAAATTGTTTGTGAAAGATTTCAAAATCATGGCATAATTCTTTCCCCAAAGAAAATTGGGGTAAAGAAGGAATCTATAGAATTTTCAAGCTTGATTTTAAATCAATCAGGTTTGAAACTACAAGAACATATAATTACTAAAATAAGATAATTTACTTGGAAAAATTGGAGATAAACAATTACATTTTTTTTTTTTTTTTTTTTTTTTACAAATTCTTAACTATGGAAAAAATTATATAAAAAATTCTCTCTAAAAAGAAAAATCTCTTTTTGAAAACTTAAAAATAAAAAGGGATTTGTCTAGACCAAAAAAGGACTCAGAAAATGATAAACAAGTCAAAAGAGATATAAATGATTTATTAGAAGTTTATTTTCCTAAAAAAATGAGATAAACTAATACTTGAAACAAATGCTTCTAACAAAAGTGAAGGATGTATTAGAAAAGTATTTGTCTAGACGAATAAATGACTAGAAATGATAAACAAATCAAAAGAGATATAGATGATTTATTAGAAGTTTAGGGTATGTTTGGTAACTGTTATTTCCCCTTGTTTTCTGTTTCCAAAAAAAAAAATTCTATTTTTGAGACAAAAAAACTTATTTGGCAACCCAAAATGAACAAAAAACAAAAACTATTCTCAAAACTCAATTTGTGAAGGAAACTGAAAATATGCAAAAGACTGTTTTCAGTTTCTAATTTTCAAAAATCAATGAAAACACGCATTTAATTTAATGAATCTGTCTCATTTAATGAGTTAGCATTAAAGTTCAAATCCTAATAACAACATATTTTAGTATTTTCTATTTTTTTCTTCAAAAAACTATCTTTTTAATTTCAATTAACCAAACATGTTTTTGATATTAAAAATACAAGAAAATTGTTTTTTTTTTTTTTTTATATTCCCAAAAACAAGATTTTGAAAATAGAAAACAAAAACTGTTATCAAACATAACCTTATTTTCCTAAAAAATGAAATAAACTAATACTTGAAACAAATGCTTCTGACAAAGAGTGAAGGATGTAATAGAAAAGTATTTGTAAGAATATAAGGATCACTCTAATTATAAGACCCAAAGAGGAATTAGATCGATAACATATCTTATTCCTGAAAGACTTCAAAAAGAAGAATTAATTTGTGAATATAATTCGTGAGAAATTCTACTAGCCTACTAACACCCAAGCATATATTTGGAAACCCTCATAATAATAAAAAATTACAACTTAATCATTTTTAGGCTAAAACTAACAATTAGTCCAATGGAAGTGATTAACCAAATTTTATATTGCTAGCTAACACATATGAGAACTAAAACGTATAGGAAGGAATATGGAAATGCAGAAAAGAAACCAAATTGAAGCTAAACACCAAGAAGTATTTAGGAAGAGGAAACCTCGAGCACTCGAAAAACCTCACCCTGACCACATTGTTAGGAAAATCTCCACTATATGAATAGTTACAGTACAAGTAAGACTATGAACCCTCCAAAACTATATCCCCTATGTACTTAGTCAAGCTCCAGCTAGAAACCAATTTCATAAAGCCTTTTCTACAACTAGTTGACTAGAGACATTACTGTTGAGTTTAGATATCATCTTTAACTGAGAAAGTATTAAGTGACTCGTTGATTATAATTAATTTCCCAAATAAAAGATGATGAGATATTAGAATAAGAAATTAAGAAGTCCTCCTTTCATAATCAAATTTGGAATTTGAAACCAAGTTATTATGTTGGAAGGAGATAAGTTGATCAGATAATAAATTCATATCGTGCCAAATCAAGGATGTCAATACCGTACCGAAGGCCGTACCGGTTTGGCCACCGGTACGATATATTTCAGATACCGGTGTATCGTTTCGGGTTTACCATTATTTTTTATATTTATAATATATATATATATATATATATATATATATATATATATATGTATGTATGTATGTATGTGTCTGTGTATATATATATTATAATAAATATAAAAGTTTACTATAAAACATTTCCTCAATTTAAAACTAATTATTTATGGTTTTAGACTTTAGTATCAATTAAAAGGGAAAAAAAAATAAAAAAATAAAATAGAAAGCTTAAAAGTTACCATTGCATACTAAGAAAACAAATAATACTAATAAGTTAATGCAAATAAGTTACCATTTTGTCCTAACAAAAATTCAAAAATTACAAAACTTAAAAAAAAAAAAAAAAAAAAACTTTTTTCTGTACCGGCCGGTATTGCTCGAAATTGGCCGGTACGGCCAGTATTTTTTCCGGTACGAAACAGGGGGGTCGAGCGTACCGGATTGTTGGCCGGTACGGTATATTCCGGCCGTACCGGCCGGTACGGTACGGAATCGATAACCTTGTTCCAAATAAGTTGAGTCATTGATGCTAAAAGATCTCTTTTGTGATTTAACTGTAAGTTTAGATTTGAAATGAAATTTGGGAGGAATAAATGATGATGTACCTTAGCATATTTGATCAATGATCATGGAATTTTCAAATAAACGACTTGTAGCAAATGGTGTCGCCAAAATGACTTGTGGTTCAAGCCACCTATTGGTGTGTCCAAGGACTTTTATTTCTAAGATGACATGTAGCTGGGGAAATGCTGTAATTTTAAGATTGAGACTAACCAAATTAATAATGAGTTTTTAATAATAAAAAATCCAAAATGCACTATTTGTCCTAGTATAAAGTATAAACTAGAAATGGAGAGAATTGTATTTAACTACAAGCTGAGAGCCAAGTGAGTAAATAGAATCGGGGGCTTTTTATTTTTATAAATATTATTATTACAATAATTTTGGGTAGTACGTAGGAGATTACAATCCAGATTCTTGTCCTAATAATTTAAGGCTTTTCTTGTAGCCACGTTATCATGCGGTGCTTGATGGAGAGGAGGAAAAAATAGTTAAGTTGACTATTTCTTGGATCCAGATGTATCAATTTAAGCAACATTTGAAAAGATCTTTTTCTTTTTGAGAAACCTATTTGAAAAGATCTTTAATCCAAGTATAAACAATGGATGTGACAAATAACTATAAGTACTAGGATCATGATAGAGTATCATTAGCAAGAGTTTTTATGAACCGACGCATTATTGATTACCTTGTGCATTTTAAGAATAGGATTCATGAGCTTAAATATGAAAAGTTCTCAAACACTGCCATGGTTTAAATATTTTAATGATAGCAAATTGGCAATTTAATTTTGTCACTATAATATGAAATATGTTTGATTTTAGTTAAATTATAAAACGTTTTAATTTCATCATTTGAGTTTTAAAACTAGAACAATTTAATTCCCCCGTCTATTTTCTATCCAGTATTTGTTAACTAGAAGAACGATGTGTTGAGTGGATTGCTGATAGTATACGTTTTTTGGTGACAATAGCACTGATAAAATTGCATTTTTTTGCTCCTTAAAATATGTGTCGGTTTGATTTTTGCTTCATTGAATATTGGGTCAATTTAATTTTGGTTGCTTAGATTAGATTTTTAAAATTTTGAGAAAAGTATCAAACAGTATACTTTATCATTGAGGAACCAAAATCAAACATGCCCAACTATTATTATTATTATTATTATTATTTTTAGATTCAAACATACCCTTTTAGCTTTGTCCTTATCCATTTGAACTGCTTAACATACATGCACAGAGCCGATCCTCGTGTCATGTATCCTCACTTTCCTCCTCTCCATCCAGCCCTCCCACAACGTTAATAATGCGCAATACCAATCCCTTTTTCTCTCTTTACAAGTCATTAAGCTAGTAATTCACATGACAGTGATGACACCATTAACAACGAGAAAGAAAGCAAAAAAGAAAAGCTGACTTTTCGCTATAGTTATATCCCTAAAGGGATCACTTTTGAGAACAGACAAACGTGTAAGTTCCTCCCTATACTTTTAAGCCTAATAATACGTATGCTACGTAGTAGTAATAAAGATAGACTTTTGAAATCAGATGGTGTTGTTGTTTTTTGACTCCTTTAGGAAAGAGCTACTCGTTGTGATCTCACGCACTGGCTTGTCAGTGTACCTGATGACATTATAGACCCATGCACCGGAGATAGCCCCAAGAATGGGTGCTACCATGTATATCCATATCCCCCTGTATTCACTGTGTACAATTGCAGGCCCTAAGCTTCTTGCTGGATTCATTGATGCTCCTGTAATTGGCCTGTCAAATAGCATATAAAGGATGATTCCAATTCCATTATGTTAGCATACCAAATATGAAGATATTTGTTCATGTAAATTGTACACAATTGTATACATTTGCATGAACAGCCTACAATATTGTACAGATTTGTTTAGTTTCTAGTGTTAGTGTACATGAACAATGTAAAAACAAAATTTTGCATATGAAAAACAAGGAAAAAGTGTGCACTTAACTGGCGATAATGCCTAATGTGAACATGTTTATTTTTTATGATAAGGTTCAATCAGATTAATTGGATTATAAGTTATTACCCTGAAAACATGACGTTAAGTAGGATCGTTGACCCAACAGCAAGGCCAGCAAGCTCTCCAATCTGCATTAACAAAAAAAAAAAAAAAAGTAATTTTCAATGGTGTATAAAGAAATCATAACTGATTGTGTACACAGATAAGCTTTAAAGTTATTTTAGTATTACAAGTTTGTAACTAAAGCACGTGGAAGTAGTATAATAGGCAGTTTACTTGATAGAATAAAATTCTTGACGCTACAGGCCAACGAGTTTGAAAAATTAGTGAATAATTTTTGCTCTAAACCACTAGTTTTAGTTACATTACTTTTTTAAATGAGTCAGGAGACATGTTTAAATATTACATACACATAAATAATCTTATAAATTGATTTATTTGGAACTAAACTTTGTCCAAAAACTAATTAACCAACCACAGTTGCTAATTGCTAATCAAAAATTGTCTCTTCCAAAAAAAAAAAAAATCATAAATTGTTTGGTAACTCTATATCAAAATTGGAGCAATATAAAGGGATAAGAACTAACAGCTCTGTTATCAGTGGCAACACCGGATATGACAAACATGAGGAAGAATGTGATTATGAACTCAATCACAAAAGACTGCATGTTTGACCCAGCCGGCAGTGTTCCTGCAAAGTGGTTATGCTGCCCTTGGAAGAGCAACCTAAGAGTTCCACTTGCAAGTGTTGATCCAAGGACTTGAGCTGCTATATAAGCAGGCACCTACAAGATAAAAATTTAACAGGAAAAAAAGGGGATCAGATCAGAGAGAGAAATCTGATTTACATAGTCATCACTTTGATCTTAATTAAACAACAGGGTAGCAAATTAGATCAACAGATCAGTTGAGTATAGCATGGTTTGTAGAACATTATGTTAAAATACAAGCATTAACAGTTTAAGACTGAAAATTTACCAAAATTGAACTAGGTTTTTTTTTGTAAAGATGTGAAATTTTGTTTCTTCATGATCATTTCTTGCAGTAATGATGTGTACTTTTAGCGACGACCGAAACCGAAAAGACTTTTCGGTCGTCGCTAAATACCAAAATTCTTGGAGAGGAGACTATGGTTGGTGTAGTTTACCTGCTTGGCTGGAAATCTTTTGCAAGTGGCAAAGGCAATAGTGACTGCTGGGTTAAAATGAGCACCAGAGATGTGGCCAACAGAGTAAACCAGAACCGTCACGGCCAGTCCCCAAACTATTGCAATTCCTGGCATAGTCACAACCTTGTCCTTGTCCAAATTCACCACCACCGCAGCACAGCCCACAAATATCAAGAAGTATGTACCCACCGCCTCTGCAATCAACTGCCATCAACAAAAATTTCCATGTTAAATTCACTTCTCAAGATTTGTACTTGGTAGAAGAAGTTGCCTTAGACAGAGCAAAAAAAACATATACAGAATATGTTTTTTTGAGGACAATTGGCATATAAGTTTTGTTTATCAATTTTCAAGTTAGGATATGAGATTAAATAGATGAAAGAAGTAAAAGAAACCAACTATGCTGACTCTTTCATTTACCACAAAGAAATTAATTACAACATAGTTGTCGGTGATAATGAGCATGAATTTTTTTCAAATGGGTTCAAAAGGAAGGCAAATATTAGTACTTGGAAGCAGATGAGGAGTACTCACCTTCTGCATGAAAGGTATAGAGACACGGAAGCCAGATTCACGGTTGGGTTTGAAGGCAAAGGTTGGAGTTTCATGATTAACATTCAAAGCAACAGCATCGTTGCCATTGGTTCCTGAATTCTCAGCCATCACTCTTGAGTTTTGACACAAAGAAGCTATGAGAGCAAAGGATCAGAGTGGGAGAGAATACTAAGCTTTGGCTCTCACAATTTCGGAATGGACGAAGAACTCAACTGCACAAACTGCAATTTATTATGGTTACCAAATGTCCAAAAAGGACTTGGGGAGTGAAAGAGATGCGGACTTTTTCCAATAAAGAAATATGTATTGACGAATGCCCTTTCTTGCTATTAAAATATCGTATAAAAAAATTCATAGGAGATATCGTTGAAAATTATGATGTTTAGAAGTTGTCAAGAGAGCACAGCAGTAAAGGCTTATTCAACTACCCACCGCAAAGACTGGGGTAATTGAATGTCATCTCTGTAGCCTGTACACTACTAATTGGACCCTTCCCCCCTTTTTTACTTACGATGACCCATTAGCTAAATGTTAAGTAGGTAGGCACAGGAAATTCTTACATGTTTTAAGGAGTAATGTTCTCTTCTCTCACATGAGAGGTGTGCCTCATGGTGAGATTCACGCATAGGGCCCATCCCTTATATGAGAGGAGGGAGCATTACTTCCTGAGTATCTAAGTTTTTTTCGGTAGGCACATACTAATAACAATTGACCTTGTACTCAATTATCAAAAAAAAAAAAAAGGGACCCTGTCTTGCAAAAATATCAAGAGAAAGTTTACTTCTGAACTAGTTTTGAGCTACCTCTTCTATTCTATTTCGTTCTGACTTATAAAATTATTAGTGTGTATTATTATTCAACTTATAACGTTCTCTCCTAATGATTATTCTTTAGTAATTTTTATTATTTAAACAAATCATATAACACATTAAAAAATTATGACACTAAAAGTATACATGAATGGTCTCTTTAATCACAACATAATGAATTGAGAGAAAATAGCTCCAAATTAATTAGAACTAACATATTTCTAAACGGAAAAGGGTGGAATGAAATTTAGATTTCAAATAAGGGTTTTACTATTGTATGCCCTAAAGGTTAGTAACCATTTTAGGAAACTTTTATAGAAAAAGGAAAAAGTTATTAACTTTTTTGACAGTTTTTTCAATTCCCCATAAAATATTTCTAAAAATGGGTGATTAATGAATGCCCTAAGGGCATACATTAACCAATCCCAATAAATAATACTATTGCATTATATTTTAACAAGACTGGGAAGGCTTTGCATTATATGAGGTGGACACACATTATCAATTTTATTATTTGTCCTACAAAGAAATAATCCTTTTGAGTAAGGTGTGGATATGTAGCAAAAGCTTGATAATTGAGAGATTATATCTCCCATGTTCCTGTGTTTTAGAACTTCAGGATTAATATTTTTATAGGCCTAAACATGGAATATATGATCTCCGGCATAAAATTTATTATGCATGATTATTAAATGGTGATGTAATATTGTAAATATATTCATATAGGGGTTCTACAATCGAATCATGATGGATTTGTGCTCAGCCCGCACTCAATCCAGTCACATCAGATAAAGGAGAACAAGACTCACCATCGACTGATAAAGAATTACTATGAATTAGGCAATTAGCCCTACATTCATACATACATACGAAACTATTGTAAAAATTGAAAAAGTAAAAATGACTCTTGGACTATTCTTAAATACACTTTGAGAGATTTTAGAATAATTAATTAACAATGACCTACATCATTTGAACTGTATTCTTTTCAATTCGCACACATTTGCTAATTAAATTTACTATCAATAATCATTTTCAACTGTCACTTGTTTCTTGATCCCAATAAAATCTATTTTTTTTTAAAGTAGATTTATTAGTGTACATTTATTAATTATTAGTGTACATATATCAATTCAAGTGTATATATATATAAAATAGTCTTTTGAAATAACGAAATACTTAACTTTCACAAATCTGAATCTTCAAATATATAGCAGATTTTGCATGGCATTTCCCTTCCCCTCACGTGTTAATTGAGTGCGACGTTAGCACTTAATTTGGCAAAAAAAATGCATTGTTCCTCAAATTCCTTGTTTCTTTTCAACCAAACTCCAAATGCTTAATTTATTTAATTTTTTAGAAGGTTAAAATATTATTTGATTTATTTCCATTCCAAATATAGCTCTAGTTCTACTTAAAAAACTGTATATAACTCTACTTTATTTTCATCCTTAAGATTTAAAAAAGTTCTACCGATGCCCTTGAAAATCCAAAATATTATACATTTCGCCCTTCTAAGTTCTATCTACTCTCGTCAATTTTGAGTATGAAGAAAGGGACAAAAATAGAAACGGAACTACATTCCTTTCGTCCCTAAAATATGTATTTTGTTATACACACCAACAGAAAATTTAACAAAATAGGCAATGATGAGTTACATATAGTATAAAACTAATAAAAGAAAAAAAAAATGATGTATTAGCCATTTAAATAAATTATCTATTTTCAAGAACATATAATACATTTTAATTTAATAAGTTACGTATGCATGGTATAAGAATAATATAAAGAAAATTTGATATAGTAAGTATTTACATGCATAAATTTAATACAATTATAGGAGGACCATTTGCTAAATATTATATATAGCCATCCACCCCTATTATATACATAGGTTACAAATTAGTAGAAAAAATAAAATTTCTCCTTCTTTTTATGGTAATGACACATTTTCTAGAAATATTTTTTCACGGTTTCTAGGAATTTGTCTCATCAATTAGAGGAACACAACCGTAGAATATTTAAAAGATTTACAAAATAACAAAACAAAAAAACTTCAAAAGTGACAAGTTTAAAAGTATAATAAATCTACCTATCTTTTTATTATTTTATAAATTCAATTGTTACAATAAAGAATAGACAATTTAAACACTGAATTTCTATGTTAAAAATACCAAAAATTATCAACCAATTAAATTACAGAACTCTTGACTATGTATGTTAAATCAACTAGCTTATAATCTCATTCATATGCATGGATACACTTAAATATATACAATAAGATGTATAATATAATTCCTATATATATAATTTAAATATTATTGATAGTCATTTTTATATTTTGTTAACTATTTAAAAAATTTTGTAAGGATATTATTAGATATAAAATGTAAATTGTCCATATTTTTTTATTAAAAAAAATTATTGTGAAGCATTTTTTTTTTTTTTACAATTCATTTGTTCTAGACTCTTTGGTTTTTGTACTTAATAAATTAATTGGATGAATATTTATGATGTGGTCCCACATTTTATTTTAAAATTAAGAATAAATAATTTAGGACACATGGCGCAAATTTGAAAAAAAAAAATTCCCTCCTATTTCGGCAATGCCATTGCCACAAATCCATTCCACTTTTTTTTTTTTCTTTAAGAAATGATATGTGAACACAATTTTTACAATATTTTTATAACAAATTTTAAGTGGCAGGTTGTTATTATTGGATTAAAAAAATAATCTCAATATTAAATTCAAATTTAAACTAATAATAACTAATCACCTATGATTTGTTGTAAAAATATTGTGGATGTAGCTTTTGTTTTATTTTGTAATTCCTCCCCAGATTTCGGCAACCATTATTTATTTATTTTTTTCCTCCCATTTTCGGCAATGGCATTGCCACAATTGCCACAAAAAAAAAAATTTCTCCTATTTCGACAATGGCATTGCCACAATTGGTTTTCGATCAGCAAGTTTAGGCAGTAGGAATTTTGGTAATGTGATTACCGAAATTCAAAATTTTCTCTCTCCCACTTTTACTCTTTCTCTCTCATACTTTTGTTGAAATTCACTCTCTTTCCTCAATTCTCTAAATAACTTGGAACAGTGCCTATAACACAAATAAACTCCAAATTTAACAATATTCGACCAAAAGACTCCAAATTATTGGGTTTTGATAGGACCAAGAATTCTATTTGGATAAAGCATTTTGCTCACTACCTAGGTTTCAGACATTTGAGCCGCCAGGATGTTCTTGGACAAGTCACAATTCGCAAGAGCCACGCTTTGAAGTTTGAAGTTTACGCAATTCTGTTTGACGTGTATTCCTAAAGATTATTTTAACGAGGCTGTTGTCTCGATCAAATGACGATTCACATATTCTTTGTTGTACCATACCCAAAAAAAAATTATTCTTTGTTGTACCATACCCAAAAATAATTATTAAAATTATTCTTACATATATTCTCTTTCAATTATATTTTATTGATATTTTTGTTTATTTACATCACTCTTTCTGATTGATAATATATTATATTTTTATGAATTTGTTGCATTTTCATTAATTTCTTTGGGAAAAAAAAAAACATCAACAACAACTCTAGAATTGCCCCTTTTATGACAAATTAAACCAAAACTTTTTGGTTTTAGCATTTTAAACCCTAGATTTTGTAGGCCATGGCAATCTAACCCTTCTCTCCAAATCTATTGAAAACCATGAATGAAATAAACCTACATGATGAGAAGAAAAAAATTTATTGGCATCTATTATATCCAAACAACATTTTACATTGGACAGAGTTTGTCTTTTTCTCCATATTATAGTCAGAAAGTCTGAAAGAGTATGAAATGCAGGAGAGAGAGAGAGAGAGAGAGAGAGAGAGAGAGTAACGGACAATAGAAATAAGAGAGAGTGAGAGAATATACTAGCTAGACTAAGCAAAAAAGTATCATTTGCATGTAATGGGCATTAATGAAAAATTTCTTCCCAACTTATTCCATTAATGATTTTTTAACTTATATGGATGGAAGGTTAAATTGTCATGATTTGTATATTTTGGAGTTTAAAATGGTATAATTAATCACTTAAAATTTAATTTGTCACAAGCGACTAACTTTTGAATTTTTTTTTTTTTTTAACTTTTCCCTAAATTATCCTATTTGTTGTGTGAAATACAAATATTTTAAAAAATACATCATGCTTATATTTAAAAGTATAAATACATATATTAAAAAAATTGTATTATATTTCTTCAAAAATACTTTAATTTAATTGAACTCTAACACTTAATTTAATTGATCTCTAACACTAGCTCTTTTTGGCAATCTAGTTTGTTTTTGTCAAATTGTATTAATATAATCCAACAACAGATTTATCAAAATAAATATTTTAAAATCTTTTTATTGAGAGAATATTTTAAAATCTTAATATGTGTATATATATAAATATCAAATTAAAAAAAAATTAAACAATTTAAAATTAATAATATGAGAAAATAGTGTCTTTCATTCATTTTACCTAAAAGTAAAATAAAATTTAAAATATATATGCACGTAATTGATATCTTAAATTATATAATTTTTTAACAATTCTTATGAAAATATAAGCATATATGCTTATATTTTCATTTCTGAATTAGAGATTAAAATAATAATAATTTTATATGTGTGTGTATATATATATATTAACTCCTTTTCTTCTCTACTCAATGACTGCAGGTACCTCCTCCGTCAGTTTCACCAAGTCAGGATCAAACATATCTATCGGGAAGCAAATAGGGGAGCGGAGACTATCTCGCCAAAGGAGGCTGCAACTTTTCAAGGACTTCTGCTGTTTTAGACTATCCTTATTCAGAAGAACTTTGTAATATTTTAAATTCTGATGCTTCGGGGTTGTATTCCTTAAGGCTTATTGCCAATACTTCACCTTTTATGGCTAGTTTATTTTAATGCAGTTTACCCTTTTAACCAATATATATATATATATATATATATATATATCATTTCTCTTAATGCCAGTTTTTCATTGAGATTATGCAAGAACTGTTGATTGCAAGAATTGTTGATGGTCTGATTGAATCTCTTCACAGCACACATTAACTAACTAACTGCCCCTAACTAACACAGATACAGTTATCACCCTTAACCAACCCATAGACCTCACTATTAACCATGGTTGACTACTAACATATAAGCGCAGTAAATGAATCAATGCAACAGTGATCCTAACAGATTCATACTTTATACTTTATACATATGTATTTATATTTTTCATATTTTTTAAATTCAAATTTTTAAGACATTTTTTAAAACATTAAAATAAATTAATGAAGTGAATATGTATTTTGTACCATATAAATGTCATACCATATTTGAGTATAATTCCCGGAATAAGATAGCATGCAGTTTAAACTTAATTTTCGTTTATGGGTTCTAATTAGTTCAATTAATAAAACTTATTTTTATTAAAATAAAAACCATGGTTTTAAATCTTGTCAATACCAAAAGTCAATAAGTGTCTTGTAAAGATTGTCAAAATTCCTCACCTTGCTTGAGTTTTCTTGCCCTTTACGGGATAGGTATGGATTTTTCTTGTCCTATATATATAAAGTTAATCTCTTTTGATATAGATTTAATTTATAATTTTTTTACATATTCTATTATCATCCCCTAAAATATATGGTTTCTCTTCCTTTGAATACTCTGAAGTCTAGCTATCTCCTTTCTATTTCATATCTACTTCATTAATGTCAAACCATCTTATTAGGGGTGAAAAAATACCTCTAATCCTGCCATATTTCCCACCCCAAAGAGGATAATAGGCACTCATGATCTAATCTCAACCCGTCTCATTGTCATCCTATTAGCTTATCCACATGATAAAGAGTAATCATCATGTAGTTTCACATTCGTGCTATAATTTATATAAATAAAGTTGGGTTTAAATTAGGCCTTTATCTTTATCAAAAGGTCATCAAAACATTTGCAATCAATATCATTATCAAAAGGTCATCTGAACATTTGCGATCAACCATCTAATCAAGAGTTCATTAGTTTCATTGCATTTGTGGTTCGAAATAAGAGATGTTCAAAAGGTCAAGCACTTGTAACGAAAGATAAGTAAACATATTTATATACATACAGTTTATTATTTTCTCCTCCCGGAAGGGATACAATTTGAAGTTTAACAAATTGGATCCTAGAGACGAAGATTTTGGCTTGAAAGGGTTTCCATTTGTTAGTTCGATTAATTTGTTGTTTGCACTCATCGAAAGCGCAAGTAGAATTGTCCTCACAATATCTTGAAAGGTGAACAAAAAAATTTCAAAGGAGGTAGATATGTAAATTTTACAAATTGATGTGTTAACTTTTTATATACACAATAAAGAAAAGAACACAGCTTATGTCTAGTGCAATAATGTACTGCACACGTTAGGATTTAGACACATATCCAGTTTTAGGCACATGTTTGAATCTTAACGTGTCCAATGCACTGATGCACTAAACACAAGCTTAACCCTAAAAGAATAATTTTAAAATATATGTTATTACTAATAGTTTTAACTTTTAACATTTTTTAAAATTATTTTCATGGAAATACATTAATAAGCATCTATCGACTATATTTCATAATTTCTTCTATAAAAAAAATACTATTTCTAAAAATTAATCTCTAACTTCTGAGGACAATAAATCAGATTTTCCTCACCCAAATAAATAAATATACTACATTTCTATATAACTCATTTTGTCTTTGAGCTGCCTTTTCTTTTCTTACTTTTTATATTTGGTATTTGTTTTGGAATCTTTACCCTCCATTAAAACGTATGGTGTAGGTATGACTGCCTGATCTGAACTGTACTGGACGAATGATGTAGAATGGTAGGTAATAACTTTAATGGCTTCAGCGATAATGCAAACGACGAGCTTCGTATTTAAAATTTAAGTAATTGAAAATAATAAAGTCAATGAGGGAGTTTTTCTTCATTGCTTATCCAAATGATTTTATTGGTATTATAATAAACTAAATATATACTCATCCAATCTGTCAAAAAATATATACTTATTCAAAACCAATAATGCTACATTTCTTTAATTTCAGTTTTGACCGTACAAACTACAAACCACGCTTGCTATTTTTTTCTATATTCCTTACTTATATACCAATCCACCATCAACAAATCTTAACAGTAGTTTAAGCACATATTAAATCCAAATTATAAATTATATACCCTCAAATTGGTGTACAAAATCAAGAGGCCAACTATTGCGTTCCACCAATATGAGATTAACAGGAGACGAAACTGGAGGCGTGCCTTCCACCCACCAATCCAACATAATTGACTCAACCTAACCTAATGCCTCGGGTTGGTTTTTCATGGTTCATGGGTTGGGTTAAATTCCCTCCCCCCCCCCCCCCCAAAACTTGGGTTTGAGTGGGTATGTGTTGGTAAAATTTTCAATAATAAACTACCCAACTCACATTATTAATAGTTTAGAAAAATGTGTTAAAATTATAAGTTAATTTAATTTATTCTAGATTTTGAGATTTGATTTAAATTCGTGAGTTTGATTTATTTAGTGTTTTTGAGTCTTGAGAGTTAATTTTCAATCTTTTTACAAATTTGAAATATTCTACCTAATTGCGTAAATCATAATCATTCATCGAATAATCATAAGCTTTTAGGATTGAGAATAAAAGCAATTTTTTTATTTGTCCGTGATAGGGTCCATTTAATAAAGGATCATATATTTTAGTTCAATATTTTAATTTAGATAATTTAATGAAAGTCTAATTATTTGTTAGGCCTGTTTCTCATATAAATATATATATATATATATATATATATATATATATATATATATTAGGCTGGTGGGTTCCAGTTAGCTCAACTGGTAAAGTCTTTGATGGTTGTATAAGAGATCTGGGGTTCAATTCCTGCCTACACCAAAGATTGATTGGTGTCTTGGTCTGATAATAAATAATTAGGCCATAGGTTAAAACTCTCTCAAAAAAAAAATATATATATATATATATATATATATATATATTAGGCCTAACAAAACGGTTCCAACATAACGACCCAACTTAAGTTTGGTTGGTCTTTAAAACTGCCATGCATTGGTGGAGGGAGGGGGGACCATGGTCCCATAACTTTTCCAAAAATCCTCTTCGATCTCTCCTATGAACCAGTAATATAATAATTAAAATAAAAAAATATTGTGTATATTTTACTTATTGGCCCCCCTCAAATCAAAAAAAAAAAAAAAATGTTACAAAACTCATTTAAAAAGCACTAATGTCTTTTACCATATATAATTCAATAATTTTAGAAGTATTTTCATGCGCATATATATATATATATATTGAAAATGCACTCTTCATTCATTTAATCAATAATGTTTGCATCTTGATACAAGGCTTCCATTAGCTAATGGAGGTAAATCTTTCATCCAATACATGTCATCAGTAATAGTTTTCGCATATTGAGCTAACACATGAGCCACTTTGTCTCCCCCCCCCCCCCCCCCTCTTGTAAAATCTATACTCACCCAATGCAACCCTCTAAGCATATGCTGGATGTCCCCTACCACATTTCCCAACAAAGACTCATCTGCATTCGAAGAGGATATGGCATGCATAACTATGCTGTTATCACTTTCAATGATAAACTTAGAAAAACCAGCATCCGTGGCAAATTCAACTGCCTTTCTACACGCAAGGAGCTCAACTTCTGCACTGCAAAATACCGCTGGTCCCTTGGCTGCCATGACTTTCCCTTTTTCATTTCTAATTACTGCTCCAAACCCGAGAACACAACTGCATCAAAATTAAGTTTGTAGACCAAAGGTGGAGGAGGCTTCTAGAAATCCCAATTGGACTGCTACATCTGGTCTGCTACAACCTGATCCCGTATGGCCCGATACTCCTCCAAGTAATCCAGTGCCCGTTTGTTTAGCCAGCTTTGTTCATGAAATTTTCCACTGTGGATAACTCTATTCCGCTGATTCCAAATCAACCATGCTTGAACCAACACCAACTCTAAATCTTCTAAAGCCAACCACTCCAACAGCTAAAACATATCAGTCATTCCATGGATTCCTTCTTGCAACGATTTCAAGCTGCCTGCCCAAACATCTTGGGCTACTTCACATTCCCATAACACATGTACGACTATCTCTAGGAACCTAGTACAGATTGGACATGCTGCTTCCTCAATGATTCTTCTCTTTGCAAGATTCATCTTCGTTGGCAAAATTTCATTGCATGCTCTCCAGCCAAAAACCTTAATATAAGTAAATATATTTTGTCATTTGATATTTAAAGGGCTAGAGATAAAGGAATGCATGAGATTTTATTCTTTTTCTATTAGAATAAAGATTCCATGATTTTTATGGATAAAATTTTGTGATATATCTACTTTGTCATCCATAAACCAAAAAAAAAAAAAAATCCATTTGGTATTGTTATTGTAGGGTCTCGTTTTTCAGCCCGATACCACATGGTGTGTGGGATCTTGGACTAGAGGGCCCAATACAATGAATTTGAAGAGAGTGGGCTGAAAAGCTAGGCCTTAGTGGACGGATAATCTTTAGTCATGATGTTCATAACGATCGCACAGAGGTGAACTGAGCTTATCCAAGAAGATTTTCTCCTCGGCACAGTTTGGGTGACCCTTGTTCTTGGGCATCGAGAGAGTCCCCCTCTCCCGTATTGCTGCCTCCTCCTTTTATACTAGCTTCCCCTCCCTCTTGAACGCCCACATGTAGGTTTGGATTCATAGGGCTGATACTTGTCCCATCAGCCCATACCCAAAGTGGTTGGGAGTGGTTGTAAAAGCTGAAAGGCATGACTCTACCAGGTGCAGAGTACTTAATGCAGTAATGGCAGCTTTTCCCTTAGATATTTCTATTCCTTCCCTTGTCCTTTGCTGTTTTAGTACTTTTCCTGTTCCGCGAAACGACTCGGGGTGTCATCACTAGCAGCAGGTTGCTCCCTTTGTCATCGGCTACATTTATGGCCGAGAAGGATCCTTCCCGTGACCGAGGAGAGTCCTTCCCATGGCCGAGGAGGGGGCTTCTCCTTGGGTTGGGCCCTTGGCCCAACGTAGACATTGACATGGGCTTCCCGGTCTTGTACCCCCCACAGTTATGATTATATTTATGTTATATTCTTTAAGGCATATAAAAGTGAATTGATTTGAAATTAATTTATTTTTTTCAATATATGTTTTCTAAATTATTATTATTAAACTCAAATATTTAACATTTAATTTTTTTTTTAAAAAAAAAACACCTTGATTGAAAACGTTTTAAAAATATTAATTGCAAATAGCTTAATGGAAGAAAATATTTATTTTTAAATTATATAAAATGTATTTGAGAAAATTTTCTTGTACACAAGAAAATAATATATACTAGTCTCATCACACACGCTTCGCACGTGCGATATGGCTCTTTTTTTATTTTGAATTTAATGTAATTTTTCAATTTGAATTTATCTATTGTTAGTAAGGTTATACATGAAGGAATTTTTAAGAAACTAAAATTGAAGATTTGAAACGGAGTAAATTGCTAGATTTAGTGTGTGCTAGTTTTTAGGAAAAAAATGTAGCAAATGTGCGTGAGATATATTTAAATGAGAGGTGCTATGTCCACAACATTTTTACAACAAATCATAGGTAGTTAGTTGTTATTAGTTTATATTTGAACCTAACACTAAGATTACTTTTTTTATCCAACAATAACAACCAGTAACAACCTGCCACTTAGGATTTGTTGTAAAAATGTTGTGGACATATCATTTCTCTATTTAAATAGAGAATGTGCTAATTTTTAGGAAAAAAAAATTCCCTAGTAGTTTTTTTTTGTTTTTACATTTTGTTGAATTACAATTTTAACCCCATTTTTATTTTTTAAGAATAAGAATTATCTAATTAAATTAGGAGTATTTCTGACATTTTTTGAAGTCATAACTAATTTTTTGAATCCTCTTAATATATAGAGATAATAATAAATCATTTGAAAACCATATTTTAATTTAAGTATAAACTAAACATATATATTTTTTATTCTGCTTTGATATATTTAGTGTGTGTTTGACAACAAATTAAAAGCTAACTTTTTGCTAAAATTATCTACTATTTATAGGTTTCACATTATTTTTTTAGTTTTTTATCACAACTTTATTTCAAATAATCTAAATTTCAGTTTTTTATATAAAAAAAATAAACCAGCTTTTAGCTTTTTCCTTTCCAGCATTATACAAATAAACTATATAAAAAAATATTTAAAAAATATATATATATTTAAACGAACTCTAAGTTTGGTCCCCTAAAAAATTTCTAACTGTTACCTTTTTTTTTGTTGGTAAAAGTCCACCATTGTTACCATGAATTAGGTTAAATTGAAAATTTGTCCATCCCCACATGCATGCGACAAGGTTGGATTGAAAAATATCTCAAATCGCGATCCAACCCGACCTTTGCGCCAGCTCCAAAATGTAAACCCTAGCTAACATTTCACATCTAGTTACTGCGGACAAATGGCAAAATATGTAAGCAAGCTCCACGAGTGTTGTTGTCACTTTCATACTATTCATTTATTAAGAGACCTTTATTTCTGTTTCTGCGTGTGTGTCGGTCTTTAAACTCTCTTCACTCTCGGTTGGTTTATAAAAGAAAGACTTTTGGTATTTACTCTTTAGTCTTTAGTAAATTTGCCGTACATAATGGCGTAAATTTTGTTTCTCTAGCTAACAAAGTATACAAAGGGTCAAGGGTCAGTTTTGATGGTTTATTGGGGGCCCAAAAAAAGACATGGAATGGCCCACATTTGAATAATATGGGAGCAATACCAGTCTATCACGCGCAAAAAATAAATTCAGAAACTGACAAATTTACAAGTACAAATAAGGCCCACTATGGTAAAGCTGATATCACCTTTTGTCATCATTACGTAGTTATGAAATCCTTTAAATGATTTTTGCTTTGACACCTATATATAATGGCCTTTAATCATTTTTATGCAAAATTATTACATGGGACACAGCTACATTATCAGAAATTTGGTTTTTTTTTTTTTTTTTTTAATAAGAAGATAAGTAATTTTATCGATAAAAATCATTTTGAAACTTGGAATACATCTTCCAAATCTAATAGTAAATCTTCTAATTAGATATCAATGTCTAGTAAATCAATGTTTATATATGTTTTGGGAAATAAGATCATGATAGACTTGAATGCAGATTGTAAAACTGATTTTTTTTTTTTTTTTAATTTTACCAATATCATAATTTGAAGTTTTGAACAATTTCTAACAACAGCAAATGCTCACGAATTAAACGACTGTCTTTTTCTCTGAGGCTTCAAAGTCACCAACTCAATGACTCGTAATCATAGGCAATATATATTAAAGGAAAATATTCTAAAAGTGAGTCCACAAACAAAAGAAAAGCCTAATAAGTGCATGTATTCATTCAATTTTCCACAACTACTAAAGCAGCAAAATATCAAAGGAAGAAATGAGGTTTTTCCACGCGCATGCAAAATTTCTAACCTCCCACTATTCATTCACTATCTCAAATTTTTCATTTTTCAACACCATGCATTAATTGTTGGTTCATATAGTCATCGTTAACTTTAGTCTTTAACATGGGCAATTGCCACACCCATTAATTTTTGCATGCGCCCCATTTTGGACTTGGTCCTCCATGTCCTCTATTATGATTCGATCTTTTTGTTGTTGGGCACGTAGTAATCGGAGATCTCTTTACGCTTTCATATTGGAAATTTGGAATTTTTACACTATCTTCTACACGGAAACAGTTGAGAAATTCCGTTATGGAAAACATTTTCCAAGGTCTCCCATGAATCATTCTTAATTACTAGAAACCTTTTGTTTTCAGTGCAGGCAAAGACCCAGTTAACACTTTGCGTGTGTTTAGATACCATTTATTTTACTGAAACTGAAAACTTATTACTGAAAGTACTATAGATAAAGGTAAAAATTAGTTGAAATAGTACAATAGAACCCTTAAATAGTACCAAAAAATGCATGAACAGTACCGTGGGACCCACCATTTTTTCAGCAAAATACAAAAATATTTCATCACGTAATCCAAACGCACGCTTTACGTAGAAAACTTGCCCCCTTTTGACACTCTCTTTCATAGTTGATTATTATTTGTTATGGGAAATGTTAAGAAGCACTAATGCATACATATATAGTTTCTTC
Organism: Quercus tomentella; assembly: GCA_028535165.1. NCBI lineage: Eukaryota > Viridiplantae > Streptophyta > Magnoliopsida > Fagales > Fagaceae > Quercus > Quercus tomentella. The sequence continues at coordinate 31,326,430 of JAPQVY010000068.1, read as the reverse complement.
ATCATAAGTCAGATCAAGTTTTGCAAGCAATTCTAATTTCTAAACTTTGATTGGACTTATAATAAACAAAGTTATTAGTTCAATACTGTTTGAAACCTATAAAAGTGATAATTTTTTAAGTGAGATTTTATTTAAATATAAGTTAAAATAATATTAATTTCACTTTTTATATTTTTTTAATTTAAAATCCATTGTTTTTGTTTATGAGATACAAAATTACTAATTAAATTTTTTTGTATTCAGGTTTTACTAATTGAGGTTTAATTATTTTTTTATTCTTCTATTTCTCCCTCACTTTTTTATTTGATTTTTTTATATCCAAATTGATATTTTCTATTAGACATTTATAATTGAAAATATTTTTAAAATAAAATAAACATTATCTACAATATAAAATTATACTATAACAAGAATAAAAATAAAATTAAAAACATATAAAAATAAAACCTAAAATAGCAAAGGCGCTCTTCCAATTGTGGATTTAATTATTGAACTGTATAGGAAACCAGAAAAGGAAGTGATATAATTTTTTGGTTGAATTGGTGACAACATAAATAATTATTTAATAAATTAAATAAATTATAAATTTATGGTAATTACTGAAAAATTTTCACATAAAATGAAACGATTTTCAAGTGAGTTTATCATCTTTTGTATAAAAAAATGGGACTAACAGATAACATAACTTATAAATTTATCATTATAAATTAATAATTTTTAAATCCGTTTGGATTGAACTTATTGTTGCTGAAACTGAAAACTGAAAACTGAAAACACTGTAGCAAAATAATTTTTAAATGTGTAAATAATACCGTGGGACCCATTTTTAATATTTTTTAGTGCGTAAACAGTGCGTGAACAGTGATAAACAGTATGTGAACAGTTATTTTTGTCCCCTGCACAGTGAATCCATGTGATGTTATTGTTCACGCGCAAGAAAAAAAAAAAACTGAAAACGCAAAACGTGGACGCCACTTTCAGCTGAAACCAAACGGGTACCATATCTATTTGGATCAGCCCACATCTGACTCTAATTACCCAACCCACATCAACTCTAGCCCAACATAACCTTTTTCTTTTTTCTTTTTTCTCTTTCTTAGTAAAGTTTAGAACCAACCTAACCATGTTGAAAGCTATTAAAAAAAAAACAAAAGTAAAATTAATGCCCAATTAAATTCAGGCACATGATTGAATTGACCAATAAAACACAATTAGTATTGTCTTTTTTAAGGAAATTTAAATTCATTGTAGCAATATATTTGAATTTGATTATGTGTTTCAATTAAATTAGGGAACCTAATTTACTTTACCAAAGGAACTTTACCTAAGTTTTGCCCTTATAAACTAGCATAATTAATTCTTTTTATAAACATTAAGGTAAAATACACCAACACCCTTGAGGTATGGTGAAATTAGACTCGTTATACACGATTTTGAAGAAATGATATTCTGCTCTCTTTTTTTAATTAATTTAGGGGCAAATTGTCAATTATCTTAATCATTGGGGAGGTGGAGTGTCACTTCTTGAGAGCAGCTATAGCGTCTAATTCGGCTATACCTCGGCAGTGTCAATGTAATTTACTCTAAAAATATATATATGTAAATGACTTATTAAAAAACAAGTGTACATTCCTATCCATTCCTTGCACAACATTAAAACTAGTGCTCTTTTTCTTGTGAAATTAGGCACCTAATGTACTACACCCTTCTCTCACATAAATATAAACCCCACAAGGATTCTCATTTGTGAAAGAGAAGGGTGTATTACACCAAATGTACCGAATAATTTTCCTCTTATCTTTTTCTCACAAATTATATGTTCCTTAAACTCAGCCTCTCTATTGCCACTAAATATTTATGTTATAGCAATGAGATTTCCTCCTCTTGATGCAATATGCAAAGGCATATCGTCACATTTTCTAGACAATTGTTTTGTTATTTTTGTTTTCGGAGCAAGCTTGGTGCCCTACTTGTGATTGCTTAACCAGTGCCTCCACTAGATTTCCTTAGCTACTTCTAATAAATTTTTCATAACATAGTCTTCTTTCTTAGAAAAAACCCCAATCAAATGTCAAATTGTTTTTATATCCAAAATAACCAATATTCCTCAAAACTTAAAGGTAAAACATTTCTCCCATCAAAAAAAAAAAAAAAAAAAGATAAAACATTTCTATTTTATCAAAGTCAACCACTACAATTGCTAAGAGAATGTGGGTCACTGCAATGGTTGTGATGGTAGGAGAGAGAGAGAGAGAGAGAGAGAGTGATAAATCTGTCGAATAAGAGGAGAGAGAATAGTAGGGTTGGGTATGGGTTAAAAGTTGAAACATCATCATTTCCTACAAAGGAAGTAAAATATGTTTGATTTTTAACAAAATAATGTCATTTTTGTTTGAGGAAACGACAACATTTTGCCCAAAATTACAACATTTTGACATCTGAAACAAATTGTTCTAGAATCAATCGAACCAGTCTAGTTTTGTTTTGATGATTGAACTAGTGATTCCTATTTGTTCCTTTCTTTCTTTTTTCCTTTTTCTTTTAGAATTTAAAATGAACCAAACCAAATTAGGGACCAAGTAAACTGTTCTGGACAAATTAAGGTTATTTGTTCCTATGATTGCAATTTTACTTAACAATAATCACCTAATAACCTTAATTTGTCCAAGTCAAGATGAATTGAACACATAACTCGATGAATTAATGTTAAACGAACCAAATAAATTTTGTTTTGAGAATCTAATATCATGGTTTAAGTGTAAAATTTAACAAAAAGACGTGAAAAATTATTATGTTTAAAAAATGAGTTTTACTTTATCTTGGTTAGGGTGAAAAATGGTGAAAGAAAGCTAAAATTTAATTTCCAATTATGTATGGTGGACAGAGACATTGTTTGTTGTGTGACTTTTTGGGAGATTGGATAGCTAAAGTTAACAATCTATTGTGTGAGAAATTGTTTGCAAAACTTGAACTCTCAAGCCATTAGGGCAAAATGATTGTTAATGATAATTCAACACATTTACAACATCATATATATATATATATGTGTGTGTGTGTGTGTGTGTATATATATGTATATATATAAATGTATGTATGTATGTATAGTTAAAACTAAAAGAAAATCTAATTTAAATCTAAATTTAAATTATATTTCAATTGAAGTCTAATTTTGTACTACATGTCTCATCTAAGTTTTTTAATCTGTGTCAAATAAGTTAATTCAGTACAGAATACGATGAGTCCAATATAAATGAATCATAAGAAACTCAATCATATATCTAATTCTATATTTAAAATTAGAAGAAGAGAGAGTTTGAAAAGTTATGCTTTCCAATATCATTTGTTTATCTAGCTGAAAATAATTCAAATTTATTAACTTTTTTACATAATACTATAAACATGCATTGTTTATTAGGTAGAAACTTATATATATGATGTGTATGTGTATGTGTATTTTTTTTAAATTTTTCCTGTGCATATGCACGTGGTTCTAAACTAGTTTCTTTGTGTGTGAAACAATTTGTGCTTCAATTAAAATGGATTTCTATTTACCCACAATTTTAGTGATCTTCTTGTAGTAGGGTATAAGATGTGTAACCCATCTATACTTTCTTTCTTTCTTTTTTCAAATCACCAATTATCTCTCACTTTTAAAATTTTGGATATTTTTCTATTGAGAGCCTTAGTTCTACGCCTAAAGCTAGCTCTGCAAGTGATTAGTGGCCACTCTGCAACTAAATGTTTCGTACTTGTTAAGGGAATGAACAAGAAACCACCAAAAAAGATAAAGTTGTCTGGGGTCTATATTGAAATTTTTAAGGGGTGGAGCACTTCAAAATCACTACAATTATGTATAAACTAGTTGCATCATCCATTGGAGATTAAGGAGAAGAGAAATAGTTCAGTAAATACAAAGCCTATAGATTGCAAGTCTTAACCATGTTTCTTGAAATTATGTTATATGCATCCCCCCCTTCTTTCACCTTGCATAGTTCCCAACTAAGACTCTTTAAGTACATAATAAAACAATTTTGCTCATGTGTTTGCCAGGCTTAAAACCTAACAAGCTACCCCTTCGACAATCCATGATAAAACATACTTTTACAAACTTTGCCCAATTACAATAATAGCTCTTGCTTAAAGATACAATTTCTAACACTCCTGCTGGATGTTTTATCATTACTTACTTCTTTTTACATATGTTTGCAATCTATTGCAATACAATTTATCTTTTCATGTTTTATTCAGGTTGAGAATAATGAACACCAGGATAAAATGTCCTACAGTGAGCTTTCCCAGACAAAGTTCCATAAGATTATTAAATTAGGCAAAAATGGTATACTTTTGTGTTTGTTGCATAAAATTTTCTAAATCCATGGAATTATATTCTGAGTGATGTTCGTTTCTGAAATGTCAATTCAATGAAAGGAGGAACTTGAGAATGCTTTAAATTAATTTGTTTATCATTGCCTTTTTCAATGGGTGTGCATCTTTAAAAGCAAAATTTTGTTTGAAGATGCATCTTTCGATACTATTCCCACACACACACACACACACACATATATATAGATTGTGACTTTCAACTTAATATTTGTTGTTCAAATTGATACTTGTACTGTGAAAAACCAAAAGCAGTTTTTATACACTATTTTGTGGTTCATATTCTGCAACTATTTCATTACATGGTGTGAGTTTGAAAACATTTTCAATACAGTTGCATTGTTAGATGAGAGAGGCTTGTAAGTTGTATTTCACCATTTTCTTGCTAATAACATATGATACTTCTATAGTATTGATATTGAATGGGTAACTCTTTTTTATTAGTGTTGCAGGTTTTGTATTGTTATTGTATATTAAATTTTTGTTTATAGCAACTAGCAAGTGTGTGCCTATGTACTGTTTCATTTAGTATTGAATTATGTGTATGATGGTTTTCCCCTTTTCAATATTTTGCGGTTCATATTCTGCAACTATTTCATTACATGGTGTGAGTTTGAAAACATTTTCAAAACAGTTGCATTGTTAAATGAGAGAGGCTTGTAAGTTGTGTTTCATCATTTTCCTGCTAATAACTTATGATACTTCTATGGTATTGACATTGAATGAGTAACTCTTTTTAATTAGTGTTGAAGGTTTTGTATTGTTATCATATATTAAGTTTGTTTTTATAACAACTAGCAAGTGTGTGCATATTTACTGTTTTATTAAATATAGAATTGTGTATGATAGTTTTTCTCCCTTTCTAATATTTTGCTGTTCATATTCTACAATTATTTCATTACATGGTATGAGTTTGAAAACATTTTCAATACACTTGCATTGTTAGATAAGAGAGGCTTGTAAGTTGTGTTTCACCATTTTCTTGCTAATAACTTATGATACTTCTATAGTATTGACATTAAATGAGTAACTCTTTTTTATTAGTGTTGCAGGTTTTGTATTGTTATCATATATTATATTTGTGTTTGTAGTAACTACCAAGTGTGTGCTTATTTACTATTTTATTAAATATAGAATTATGTGTATGATTTTCCCCTTTTTTCAGCTCAATATTAATCCATAGACTCTAACGCTCCATTTGTTTTGATGGAAAACGTTATGTAAAGATTATTTTCATCATTTTCCAGTGTTTGGTAGCATTATAAAAAATGAGTCAAATGAAAACTACATATGATCAACATAAAAAGTATAGCTTATTTTTGGAGATTGTTTTCCACTAATTTTTTTGAAAAACAACTCTATCTCATAGTAAGCTAAATAAGGGAAGTTAAAAAATTATTTTTCAACTCATTTAAAGTTACTATCAAACATAATAAAATAGATAATTTTATAGAAAACATTTTTTGGAAAATGACTCATTTTCAAGAAAATATTTTTGTTGAAACAAACAGAGCGTAATAATAGAAACTTTTCAATGAATTATATGATCTACCGTATTTTCTCTTCTTCTTTTTTTCCTTTCTTTGAATGGTGTTTCAAGTCAATCAACTTTCATAATAAATTTGGTAGGTAATGTTGAAGGTCTAAATGTACATTTTGGTGGGTGTTTTTTTTGTGGCAAAATTGTTGAGTCTTCCAAAGCATGAACCATTAGAGCATCTCCAACAGGCTATGTATAGCCAAAATTTGGAGAGTGAAACCGGAAAAAACATCCAAAGAGTGCTCCAACAGCCTCTCTAAAACTCAATTTTTTTTTTGCTAATGAACAATAGCTCATCAGGTCTGATGAGCTACTGTTCATTCTTCAAATCATTTTTTTCTATTATAATAATTAGGTGTTGAATAAAAAAAATGTTGGAAGATGCGTAGTTGTTAAAAAAAGAATAAATAATGAATGAAGAAATAATATTTAAATGAGATAGAGAGTCTGTTGGAAAGTGTATTTGAAAAAGTTGGTAGATAAAGGTAAAATTCACTGTTCATTCTCCAAACAGTACAAAAATTTGCTAATTCTGCTGGAGATGCTCTTAGAATGTGTAAAAATAAGCACAATGTATCAAACTACAACTACCCGTAAGACCAACAACTACCTACTCCCCCTTTTTGTCATATATTGTCAAAGACAAATGATCAATCAAAAGGTGCAGAAGGTGGTACGGGGAACAACAAATGCCGCAATTCATGGAAGTCAACTCACAAAGAAGCCAAGTCTCCCACAAGTGTGTTCAATAAATTTCCATGTGCAACCTAAGTAGTCATGAGGGATTGCATCATCTCCAATATGGAATGGACAAAGGAAGACATTGAGGTAGTAGAAACAGGAGGTGGTGTGGGAAACAACGAACGTCGCAACTCATGGAAGTCAACTCGCAAAGAATCCAAATCTCCCACAAGTGTGTCCCAACAACTTTGCATGTGCAACTTGAGTAGTCATGAATATTTGTATCACCTCTCCTTGAGTAGCTTGAAGATCAAGCACTTTCTTTAACATGGAATGAACAGAAGAAGAGCTCGAAGTAGTAGGAATAGCCTCATCATCATCAACTCTAGATCGTTTTCAAGCAACCTTACCATTTCCTTTTTATAAAATATGATGCTCCAATTGCTCCTTATAGCCTCACAGTAACTGCAATAGGATCAAACACTAGGCCAAGATGGACTAAGATCCTACCAAGGAAAATAGGATAAATCAAGGCTTGTTTCTTGGAATTTGAGTGAGTGTTGACAGAGATAGTATGAAGAAAGATAGTAGGATTAACAGATAGAAGCACTAGTGATAAGAGCATAGAGAAATGTAAGTCTAGCTGTGGTGACAAGTGAATATAAGAAATGGGCCAAATTTTATGACAAACAATCCTATAAAGAACAACATATTCATTAGTAAGCATGCTAGTAGGAACATTTGCACTACCATCCCAAATGGTATTATGACCGCATAGAAGTGTTAAAACATCATCTATGGAAGGTTTAGAAGTAGAAGAATAAGGAGAATCAACATCAGAAACCAAAGGCACAACTAAGACCTCATAAATAACTCTAGAAGTAACCTTAAAGGATTTAACTCTAAGCCAAACTTTAAGAAATTAGAGTTGTTAGAAGAACAAACTTGAACATTTGAAAAGAATTCTCTAACAATATCAGGAGGAGAAACAATATTATAACAAAGTGACAACCAGTTCCTCGAAGTAAACACACTAGAAAAAGATTCACCTAATTCATTAACCTTAATGATTCGTTCACCCCAAATTTTTCTTTAAAGTTTTCTAGAGAATTGAAACGAGTGATGTTAAAAACATCAAGAGGAGAGGTTTGAGAAGATGAACCATGAGTGGATTTGTAAGGATTTGATTTTCTAATGGCCATGTGAATGAAACTAGAAAAACACAAACACAGAGCAGAAAGAGAACACTTATGAGATATAAACGTAATTAAAATGAATTTCCTAAATACAACTATATGCTTAAAAAAAATCTAGACACAAATATGATGCATGATCAACCCAATTTCTCTAAAAAAAACAAGTTTTAATTGAAAAACAACATCCCAACGGTCAATTAATCAATATTAAGCAATTAAGCATAAGTTCCAACTTTTAATTGAGTCAATCAACCATTAGAACAAAAATCCCCAATATTGCTAAGAACACATGAACCCTAATTTCCAATTTTGCACAAAATCATCATGTGATTAACAAAGAGACATAGGAATCACGTTACTATCAAGAATAAAGAAGCAATTAAAGTGTGATTTCATTAGTTGTAACCAATTAAATCAAAAGCCCCAATTTCTAAATTTGAAACCCTAGAATTGATGAACATGAAATGCATGAAATCATGTAAAAAGTTGAAAAGCATAGGTCAAAAGAGACTTATTAGTGACAGAGAATGAAAACCCTTCTTAAAAAATTGACCACAGGACAACACAAATTTCTTTGGGGAAGAGAGGTCTAAGAGAGATCAAGAATGAGAGACTGTGCAGTGAAAAAACTGATCTGGACAAGCATCAGAAATTTTATACATGTCAAGAATCTCAACTGGTCGAAAATGAATCGAATTGGAATCGAGAAAACTTGAGAGCCAGGTTTTCTGGAGGACAGATATTCGAACGGTCAAACACAGATCAAATAGGTGTTGAAAACATTTTCAATCAGTCTAGCAGGTGTCAAACATCACAAATTCAGCACAATGAATTCCAGCCTCTGGGTAGTAAATTTAGCAAGTACTAAGACTTTCTAAAAGTACATAATAAAACAATTTTGCTCATTTGTTTGCCAACCTATAATCTTAAAACCTAACACAGAAAGCTTCAAGCATTGCCATCAATTAAACATACATCTATATTCTACGATGGTAAGTGGGCATTTGGAAGCCAGTCTTGTTCAGCCATAGGCAATGAAACGGATATTTCTGACTGAACACAAGGTCAAAGAAAGAACATTTTAGAAAAATTTCCCCTCTTCTCTCTTCTTATCAGAAGTTTTAAACTTTTAATGAGATAGAAGGGTGGGAGAGGAGGAATGTAAACCAAGAAATTAAAAAGCAAAAATGCTAGCTGCTTCAGCACATGCTTTCTCAACAGACAAAAAGCTAACCAAACATCAATCTTTTCAGTTATCCATTTCCCAGAAATTATTATAAGTGCCAAAAATAAAATCATCTAAAATCTTAGGTTAAAAGGAGACCTCATGATGTTGGATTGCCAGCCGTTTCTGCTGTCAACAATCAAGAGTAGAAATCACTTATCAAAAAAAGGGTAAGAGTTTTCTTCAGACCTTTAGAACAAGTGCCAAAATCAACAATTTGATGAGTTTTTTTTTTTTTTTTTAATAAGTGACAATTTTTTTGATGAGGTATGACTAGGCTATCTCCTAATATACCAAAAATAGAGCAGAATAAGTTATCTACATGTGTCTCATCTTCCTCATTCAATTTTTCAGCTCTAAAACTCAGACCAAGAACAGTATAAATTCTTGGGACACGTTTTACTCAATACAAAATGGAGAATGTTTCATGATCAACCAAACACAAAGTAAAAATTACCAACAAACTTAAAGTTACCAACTTCAATTGATCTAAAACTTATTTTCTCTGGTTCTCTTGACTTCAAATCACATATAGTCCAAACGAGGCTTCTTAAAAACATAATTAAAGCAGATGGAAAATTTCCTCAACAACAAGTAATCTTAGTGAGCCTGTCAAGAAATGGAGACACATTGCTTGCCATCACATTGCAAAGCTGAATAATGACAAATGATTCATGTAGCTGAACATTAGTAGTTGAAATTTATGGCCTTCTGGAGTTGAGTTGAGAATCTTATCACTATTTAAGGTCAACAAATGATTGCTTTCTGATTAAAAACCATGTTGTTGACTACCAATTAAGGCTTCCAGATTGAGCCTGCATTCTGCCATAAGCTATCTAACCCTATCACATAATAATACCCACCTAAAAGGAAAAAAGAAACATCCTTTTTTTTCTAATAAAGCTATAATTTATTAATCAATCATAGATGGGAACAGAAGTGCACAGAAAATACACAAGGAATTGTGAAGGAAAAAAAAACAATAACTGAATTCTGAAATGAAGATCTAAAATTCAAAGGAATTAAAAGAAAAACAAAGAGTTGTGAACAATTCCAAACCTGTCAAAATTTTCTCCATTTTAAAAAATGTGAGCATTCCACTCCCTCCACAAACACACAGAAGCTACCACCTTCCAAATCATACTACCTCTATATACAATGTCTCCCATTCCAACAAGAACCAACCACCATATTTGGAATAACCCATGCAACCCCAAAAAGGGAAAGCATAAGCAATTATAATTCTCTAGCCATCGAACAACAAAGAAGAAAATGATTAACTGTCTCAGCATTGCTCTTATACATACACACCAGTGACACCACTCCAAAACCACCTTTTTTATGATTCTAGAGATTTTCCATTGCTAGGATTCTCCCCAAAGCCACTGACCAAGAAAAGAAGGCCACTCTAGGTAAAGCCTTCATCTGCCAAATGCTTTGCCAAGGAAAGAACTCAGTCCTTCCCTTAAACACCAGATACAAAGATCTGACCTCAAAATTATGTTTTTCAGAAGGTGACTACAGCATTTTTCCTGTCATCACCAGTCCTATGAACACTGGCAGCATACAAAATATCCAGAAAAGAAGTTCCCAACAGCAAAATTTATAATTGTTATATGGATATATTATTCAGCACTTGTTAAATATAGATAAACAACTTCTTGGCAGTTAAAACATCTCAAATAGTCCCATCTTGAGGAGATTTAACAATTTATCTTTCCTCACCTGCTAGTGCACTTTAAAATGACTTTCTGTAGAAAATTGAAATTTTGATTGGATACTATTTCAATTATCTAAATTTCTAATTACTAAGCAGACAACAGGAATTATGTATGTCTATTGCAACTCAAAAGTTGGTAATACATGCACTCTACAACAGTCTCTTAGCACCTCCTATCAAGGAGGGGCGCTTCCAATCAAAATGAAAATTAACGAGGCATACAAGCTGATGAGAGCTAAATAATCCAAGCATATGCCATTACAGACTGACCAATTGCCTTTCCCAATACCCATGTGAAAGATAAATAAAAAAGATACTCATCAGGCTTAAAGCCACTTGACTACTCCCAACATCATTTTAAACAAGCATTAGATGTATCAAGTCAAGGCCATAATCTGGTATAGTAGTAAAAATCTCAGGCTGTCAAGCACAAGTGAGTAGGTTTTAGTCTTGAAAGTGGGAACTTTATACAAAAATGCTGAAAGGTAGAACCATATCTCCGTCACCCCTTCCAGGACCTTATTTAAGAGGGACCAGCACTAGTTAGTGGCCCTCTAGGAGATGGATCAAGTAATCTCTTTCTTTCTATTCCAAATATTTGTAGGTATAAGGCAAGTAAACACACACATCTAATAACATCAATGCATCTTGTGTTTATCATCAATCAAACTTCTGATTGAATCACAAAGTGGATATTCTCTAAAAATAATTTCAAAACTAAAGCAGAACTTCACCTTAGTAATCTCAAAAGTATAACAGAGGTTACTTCCAAATAGCCATCTTGCACCTAACTTAGCTGTGGTTCAGTAACTTCAGTACATGATCTTCTAAGGAGTCAAGACCCCTATGCCAGAAGAATCCTTCAGATGTATATCATGTACCATCACTGATTATAAAAATCGCAAAATTTTAGATCTAGTTTGGAACCTGGGTAGAAGCATCACCATCCTTCACTCAAAACAACTGCAAGACCATTTCTCTAAAGTCCAAACACACTCATAGCATATACTGATTCCATACCCAATAGTTATTTCTTTCATAGAACTAATCAAGGAAGTTCAAGTAATGATATTATTAGATAATATAAGAAAGTGCGGTAAAGAAATCTTATTTAAAATTTGTATGATATTTTATGTTATTCATTACCATGCATAATATCTAGGTAGATTAGTAGCTTAAAAGATTGTCACATGTCAATAAAATTTAGAAGAAACTAGTTCATATTTGCATGTGGATTGGCTGGATCTAATATCATTGGTCAATTATATGAATCTGAGCATGCTGGACTACATCAGGATTGCAATACATTACACTGATAAGAAACTCTCTGTCATTGGTTGAAAATAAATGAAAACAAAATAAACATATTAAAAGCATTAGCTTCATTGCAATTATACCCATATGGAAACTATCACAGTCAAAGAGAATTGGGCAAAATTGCTTTTTAGGCTTCAGTAATGGAAAGGCCAGAATTGAGACTCCTTGCATGGAAGGATAATTGGCTAAATAACAAAAGATGACAATGATAGTTAAGAAGCATGAGCGTGCACGCACACACACACACATATTTATATATAACGACCCAAGGAAAAGCACTAACTACATTTGCGCTATACTTCAAAAGGATCAATGTAATCACAAGTGAGGTTCCTTGTAGTTGTTAATAAAGCCCAAATCATCCCATTATATGCCCAATGTGGGACTCAACACACACCCCACAACACACACTCATTCTAGGTTATGTTCAAGGCACATGCATACACTTGGCAATCACATATTAAATTGGGGAGCCCCCATTTTATTTCCAAATTAAAAACATTGTCATTTACCTGCGGAGTTAGCCAATATTAAAAATCAAGATCAAACATGTTATTTGACAAAGATTTAACAAAATATAAATACTAGAGACCCTTGGAGCCCACCTCACTCTCACATGATCATAGTATGTTCTTTGCACAATAGTTTACAACAACAAAGTCTTAGTCCTAAATTTTTTGGGGTCGGCTACATATCCTCAACCACTTAGTCATAGTCAGCCATGTGCATTATTTTCCTTCATTTTATTCTATTTGAAGTCATAGTTTATGTTACATCCTTAATTAACACGTCCTTTTTTAATTACTTTTACTAATATTATTTTTGGTCTTCCTCTACATTTTTTTCATTACCTCAATTGAATCAACTCATGTTTTGCACAATGGTATAATTCACACAAAAACTCAGAGAAGAGAAGTTTATGGATATCACATATTTTATTTTATTTTTGATAATTCAATTATTACAACAAGTTGGGGAAGGAGAATTCTTACCTTGGTTCTCGTGGTAAAGAAGATCAAGTAATGCCATCACATCTAACAGAAAGATGATTCAATACTGTATGCTAGAAATAGTGGTCAGTTTCCCAAGCCCAACTAAGGCCTGACTAAGGCTAGCAACATGATAGCAATGACATCAAATGGTTTTAAGATACTTCACAAATCTTGATTCTTCATATCCAGGTCATGATATTTGAGAATATACAACAAGAAGACCATCAGCACTTTTCTCTACATCAGTATCTTTAGCCACACATAATATCAGATTGTTATTTTTGGTGCTGAAAACTATGTCAGATACCCTTTTTTAAGCTCATTATTCCATGCCATCTTATATTTTATGTGCTTTTGTGTCCACAGCATTAGCCAACATGGCTTTATTTCAAAAGCTGCAGAATCCATGAGAAATGACGAATGAAACAGCCTCCAAATGTAGCAAAAGGTGAGAATAGGTTCCAGAATAATATGGAATTATTAAGATAACAAAACTATGTAGTGTTAAAGAGGGAAAGAAAGTCTAACTACATTCCTCTTTTTTTTTTTCTTTTTTTGAGGAAAAAAAAAGGAGGGGGGGGGGGGGAGGGGGGTCAATGGAATGGGATGGGAGGTGTTGTACAATAGCATATCAATTAATTTCAGACACCTCCACCCTAGCATGTTATGGAAACTTCAGTAAAAGAAATCAATACATGATTACACCTCTCCATCTCCACTGTAACACATAACGGGAAAATTCCAACTATTATAGTTGAAAGTCACTTGGTAAACATCTCCCACTCCTCCTGCAATCTACCTTTCAGGAAAGCCAGTAGATAACCACAGTAGTTGACTGTATGAAAGTTATGCAGAATATTAGTATTAGTGGTGGGGTGGGTTTAGAGTCTGGGCTTTGCAGATGGGAGGGGAAGTCCTATGTCAATGTGTGTTTTTTGTGTATGCATTATAAAGTAAGATACATGGCCTTCACATAATGTTGAGGTCAACAAGAAGAGTTCACAAAACTGCTAAAATCAAATGTCAATATCAGATGAAGTATAATTGAAATGAACAAATCTGGATAAGCCAAGCAAGTTTATCCAAGTCGATATAGAACCAAAAACAATGAACTATAAACAAAGGATATCTATTTATAATGAGAACAAACCATTTCATACCTAAACTTATTACAAGTGAGCCACTGGGGCATCAAAAGCCGGGAAAAAAATAATCAACTGATACCAAGTTCTCTCTGTAGGAGTAAGATGCCCCCATCTGCTTGGCAAGGTTATTTACATCCCTGATACCCTGCTATAATTTGCCATCATCACCAGGTCCTGCTTCATTCTTTCTGCCATTGATTCCTTTCTTTCTGACTGAACCTCCTGTGTGTCAGCTGCACCAGGATTCTCAGTCAAGAACTGTTCCCAGAATACATCATTGACCCCAGTTGGCACAGTAGTAGTAACAAGTCCCTGTTCTTTTGAGGCATCGGGCTCAACGGGCTCCAGCACAGCAGCAGTTGCAGGCTCAGAGTTCATGTCAATTCCAGGGGATTTAGGCCTGACATCAACATTCAGCTGTACACAAGATATGGTGGGGCTCTCATCACAACTAGTAGATTCATCTAAATCCGGGTTCGAATTAAATTTCATGACAGTTTCACTAACATCACGTAGAAGATTCTCCCAAACAAACAATGATGACCGCACGTGCTCAAATGGCTCCACATTCGATGTCAAAGCACAAGCACTCACCCCACTTTCTCCAGGTACAGTTTGGGAAGTCCCCATCTGAGTATCTTCAATGCTGGCTTCATCATAGATGTAACCGATTCTTGGCAACCTTCTCTTTCTATCATGATTTTCCAATTGTGTCACAAGATTCAAAGGAAGCTCTGGTTTCCGCAAGACTTGAGCTACAGAAGACATCATCTTTTGTTGCTGGCGTTCCACATGCTGCAAACGCTCCTTGTATAACTGGACTTGCATCTCGAATCCTTGCCTCTCCTCTTCATGCCTCTGTAACTCCAAAAGAAGCTGTTCTCTCTCATGTTTAAGTCCCTCAATCTCCTCCTTCAAACTCTGTCTTTCTGATTCAGACATAGGAGAAGCACTCCCTTGTCCCTGTAAATTCTGTAATGAATGGCTATGAACAGGTTTTCGTCTGTGTATGTTTTTTAACAGGTGTGGCTGGCCTCTTATAAATTCCTCATTCGCAAATTCCCATTGTTCCGGATCAATTTTCCTAAAACCCTATTCAAATACATAACAAAACTCAATTCAACTTAAACAAGAATAACTGAAAACCCAAAAAAAAATGAAAACAATATATTCAGACAAGACTAGTGAAAAATGGATTGGCTTACATATGTATTGAGCTGTCTAATGAAGCTTGAGAAGTTATTGTGCTTAAAGAACCTTGGCAACAAATCCCTCGCGAACTCCAGTGGATTCCACACAATAAAGCTTTTGTTATTTGCGCTCCACGACACAACTGAATCCGTGGAGGGATCATCTACCATCTCATACGTCTTTGTAAGGAACGGAGGCAACGAATTCGAGCCGCCCTGACCTTCATCCATTGTAATTTCCCAATTCCCACTCACACACCTTAAACCCCAAAACTCAAAATCCACAACCCAGTCATCAACCGACTCAATACCCACAGAATTCACTCAAATCAAATCAAATCAAATTCCCAATCAATCTCCTTGCATATATGTTCAGAACCAAAACCCCAATTGCAAAAAAACCCTTTTCTCCCTATTTTTCTTCAAAAAAAAAAACCCTTTTTATCTTAACCCCAAGCTTCAAATTCAATCAACACAAAATAACCCTTTTTGTCCCACATCAATTGGAATTGAAACCAAACACTGAATCATAAAAACCTTAATTCCACGCAATGAAATTCTCAAAATCCAATAAAACGCAGAACCCTTATTTAAATTAATCCACCTGAAAAATAAAAAAAGACCATACCGGTTTTATTGAGCTACAATAACCTCTGAACAAATCGAGAGACACACAGTTGGCAGTGAAGTCAGCCAAGAAAAAGCTTGTAACACGCGGAATCAAGAACTAAAAAAACGGAACGACAACAGGAACGAAATCGAGAGATAAATTCAACCCAAGTTGTCGTTTTGCCCAAGCAAAAAGAACAAAACAAAAACAAAAACCCTTAGCCAAAATTGCGGAGTTTTTGAAAGAGAAACAGTTGGCAGGTCATGTATATACTATTTCTAAATATATATAAAAATAATAAAAACACCCAAAACAAACAAAACAGGGAAGCACTTCATTTCTCTTTCTGTTATTATTAGTTTGAAATACTCATCCATTTTGACGAGTCGTCAACTGTAGCAATTTAATTTCCATAAATTTCTAATCACGAAACTTGGAGCACAAGTAACACTACCACCACCCCCAACAACTTGCTAAGTAAAATTTCAACCCCACATAAATTTAAAATAGCTTTGTAAGTGTATTATTAAAGTTAAAAATAAATAAATAAATAAATAAAATCTTTTTTTAAACTAAGAAATGAAAGTGATAGAGTGTGAAAGATAAAGAGAACCAACGAAGTTGGAAAGTATGAAAGCGTTTCTTTCTGCTTCGGATTTTTTGGGATCTCGTGGAACCGTGTTGAAAATTACTCTTTGGTTTTTTTTTTTTTTTTAAATCAGGTTTTTTTTATTGTTAAGGAGTAATTATAGTAAACATGCTTGTGGTTTGACTTGAATTTAAGTTCGTACACGCGGTTTGAAAAGTGTCTTCAGTCTTTGTGTACCTGGATTCGCTCCGTTATGGCAATGAAAGCGTTTTATGTCCCCTCCTCTCACAACAAGAAAAACATTTCTTAAAAAAAAAAAAAAAAAAAAAACAACAACAACAACAACAATATCTAAAAGTTAGGGTTTTGTAAAATTTAAGAACAAACATAATATTGTTCTTGTAAAAATTAAAAATATTTGAGTGATGAATAATGTTATTGGGTTTTAGGGTACTTTCATTATTAACTACATCCCACTCTTGTTTAGCTGTTCATTCTCTTACTTTTAAATTTTTAATGTTCCTCTTACTTTTCATATTTCTTTCTCCCACACAAACACGCGCATTTGGGCTTTGTTGGTTATAGTTGGCTTTGCTAGTGTGGGATCGGTGACTGAGTTTGAATGTAGCTCATACTTGACGATTTAAGAGACAAACTAGTGCATGAATGAAAGAGTTTACATTCAAACAATAAGTAACCTTAGGAGTATTAATTCAAATTTTTAAACTTTAAAGAGAAAACTAAAAATTATACCAAACTTTAAGGGTATAAATTGTAATTCATACTTTAAAATATTTATATATATAATTTGAGAATTTGAATAGTAGATATTTTTGTTTAAAACTCTAGAAATATCAACGAATGGAACTATAAGACCTTCACAAAAATATTTATTATGGTTGATAAATAAATAATTGGATGGTGGTTAATTAATGAACAAATGGACCAATGAATAAAAGGCATTGACTGGGTTTGAGCTTGATTGGGCCGATAAGATAAATATATGATTGAGGGTCTGTGTGATATTGATGTTGTTTGTTCGTTAGCTTTTTCTCTTGTACTTACGTGGAAACAGAGACCATTGTTTTGTTTCTGTGTGTTAAATGTTTTAGGCTTAGAGCGACTTTCATTGTTTAGTGTGTGACGTGTGTGCTTTGGTGGGCTATCTCTATGTTCAAGGGATTTGCCCCCGCTTAAAGAGAGGGATACCGTCACGGAGTGCGTTTTTTATTTTTTATTTTTTAATTATAAAAAAATAATAAAAATAAATTAAAGTCTAAGCATTTCCCTACGTTTGCCATACACGTGGTCTGGACTCTAGACTTTAGCTCCCCGTCCCTTTTGAATAGAGGAAATAAATCTAATTGTGATTCTTTCTTTGCTTGGATTTTTTTTTTTTTTTTCCTTTGCTTGGATTTGAGGAATAAATTATGGGTTTGTGATAATGTTTGAAAAAGATGCTAGGACTTATTAGGGTGGTCTATTTTTTTTCATTATCCAATACAATGAACACATATCTATAATTTATAATCTATCTATATCTATATTATCTTACTATCTATAATAGGCTTCTTTAAAAAAAATACTATTTATAACAGAATTTCCTTCTTTGAATCAGACTTTTATGTGATTTAAAAATATTATTACAACCTAAATTTAGAGAAATTATACAGTTCTCTGATAGACCACATCACTTGTCCACCATTCCACTAAAAGACTCTCACTTGTTTAAAATTGCTGAGTCAGTAATTAGTTTTTGTTTAAAAAAATTTTCTAACTCAGCAATTTTAAACCGATAGGAGTTTTTTAGTGAAATGATGAACCATATCACTTGTCCACCATAAGAACCTTATAATTTCTCATAAATTTAAGGGGTGATAAAACTTGGAGACAAGTACACATTCAAAAATACCAGGTAACTCCACTACACTACTTTCAATTTTCAAATTCATAAATAAATAAATAAAAATGTTTAAAAAAAATTTATTTACATCATAATCCATTCCAATTCAATGTTTGTGTTCTATTTAAATTCAAATATTAGGCCTTAGCCTACTACTTCTTAAATAAAAAATAAAATAAAATAAAAAGTTCTTATCTCTATCCTTATCTCAACCTTTTCTATATATCTCTATATAAAAATAGATTCCTACAATCCAACACACACATACATGTTGATCGCCTTTTAATTGAATTCAAATTTTTAATCCCTCATCTAAGCAAAAAGAGGGAATTTATAAAAATTTAATTAAAAAAAAAAAAAATCAAACAGAAACACATGTTATCAAAAAAAAAAAAAAAGCTCGCTAACTTCTTTCACCTAATTTATTTGATTTCAAATTTCTTACTCTCCCATTTGATCCCAAAAAAAAAAAAAAGCTATCAGCTACTACAAGTCTACAAGCTTTAAAATCCTTGCCTATTTGTATATATTTCAAGTTTTAGTTTTCACTTTCTTTGCACAAATACTTTGATTTCCTCAATTTATATTTTCAATCCATCACCATCACTTCATTGAGAAAGGTACATTTCCTTTCATATCGTTTTAGTTATTACTTTGTATTTGTCATTGTATTTTCCTTTTCTTTGAACTAATTTCATGTTTGATTTAATCTTCTATTATCTATTTCTTTCTCATAACTTTTATCTCTCTTTTCTAGATTTTTCCCACAACTCTATTGATTTCCTCTAATTTTATCTTACTATACACCATCCTCTTTGAGAAAAGGTAAATTTTTTATTCAATTTTTTAAACATCCGTCACTCTCCTAGAATTTTGGTGAAATGTTTTTTCCTATAAAAGAAAATATAAGAGTTTCTGAGCACATGTAACGCACGTGTGTGTGCTCAAAGGCTAGTGTGTATATATAATCAAAAACCTATAATTACAATTTTACACATTATTCTAATATTAATATTTTAATTGAATATAGATGTTGTATTATATTTAAAATTTTAAATGATCTATTAAAATATTGTCACATCATATTTTCTTTGAATAATAGAATAGACAATTTTATATATATAAAAAAAAAATCATAATAAATGTATAGTAATAACTACAACAATAATTACTAATTTTATATTTAAGAGAAAAAAATAGAAGAACATATATATATATATATATATATATATATTGCTAAACTTTTTGGTGCATTGCATGAGTTGACGACTAGTATTTATATAAATATACTACAATATAAATTAAATAATTTTGACACTTTGTTAACTTCTCCCATTATGTCTACATTATTATTATAATATATATTTTTTTAATGAACAAAGTTTAATTACAAAATTAGTTGTAACTTAAGGCTACAATCTTACTCAATAAAATAAACATTACTATATATTTTGAAAATCTAACCGTTGAATTGTATGTTCTTTACACTCTTAATACACATTTTAAATTTTGTGTCAATCGGATATAATTTATTATATGATTTATAAGCTTATACTTTAGGCATAATGTTAAACTACAAAAACTTGCAATTTAAATAATTTATTGATGACATAGTTATTGATCTTTAATTTTCTAAATATTTTGCAAGCACGAAAGATATAAGAAAAAGATGCAATCAAATGATGGATTTGTCAAAATTCACCTCCAATAAAAATATATTAAGTACGGTTGTAGGCTTATAGGTTACAACTAATTTTGTGGTTAAACTTTGTCATTTTTTAATTGAGTGTAAATTCTATAAGATTTTTTTGATAAGTGTAAATTCTATAAGATTGCTTATAAAAGATCTTATATTTATATATTTATTATAATCTTGTCACATCTTGGTACTGTTAATGATTGTTTTAACATCAATTTCTTTTGCATATTTAATTTCACAATAGATCTTATTTTGTGAAAGCGTGTGACGTCGGAGAAATCAATTATGTTATGAAGAAAATGTCATTTTCTAAGGTGAAAACAAATTTTATGTTTGATTATGAGTATTTTACTGTATACTCTAACAATTACTATATATGCTACGCATCCTATCACTATTAAGTAACCACGTTTTGGTTCTCAAATTCAAACAAAAAAAGTAACCAAGCTTTAAAATATGAACAAAAGGAAAAAAGACAAATGCTATATTCCAGATTAGTGGAACATGAAGTTAAACACTAAAAGTGGGATAACATATGTTGATTCTTCTATAAGCTTTAAAAGAAAATATACATAGAATACTTGTAGAGCATTGTTAAAGTAAAAAATTTCACAACATTTTTAGTAACTTGTTAAGGTGATAGATTCTTAAATAATAATAATAATTGGAGTAACATTATTTTACATTGACTTACTACTGTCACTATATTTATAATGTACCAATAATAATGAACCAAATGTTATAGGCCATTTTAGCAATTATGAAAAAAAAAAAAAAAAAAAAAAAAAAAAAAAAATGAATTTTTTTTATCATTGTATATATTTTGGGTTTACTTGCAACCTAAATATGTTGGGATTACTTACTTACCTCAGTATGGGTGAAGCTTCTATGAACATGTATTCGTATTTTATCGTGTCTAGTGCACAGATGCACTAAACAAAAGTTGTATCTCCTCAATAGTCAATATAACTTCCAACTAATTTGAAGCTTCTACAATTTTTAGTGTAATTTCACCATAGAGGCATAGTTAAAATATTTATTTATCCTTTTTTTTAAAGAAATATTTATCCATTTAAAACATAGATTTTGTCACACTAAATAAATGCCAAATGGTAATAGTAAATATATGTTTAAATGTTTATGAATCCACTAGGTGATGGTATACAATATATTTGTCCACGGAAAATGAAAGGGCATCAAGACAATTATTAGCTATTTTTATTATCCTTGATATAAATCATAGTAGCTACATTTTGGTAAACTCTGCCCCTTAGCCTAGTTGGTCATTGAATAACTTTGCTAATTTAATTTATGATCCACTTGAACCTTGGTTTTAGAAGTTATCTGTTGTCGCTTTCTGTTCCTTGTTGTTGATGTTTATATTAAAAACTGGATTGGGCTTGTTTAATTTAAGATCCACTTGAACATGAGTGTGTATGAGAGCCTAACTACCTAAACCATTTGAGAATGAACTTGTCACGACTCACGAGTCCAGCCTATCAGCTCCTTGGATTGGGCTTGTTTAACTTCAGAAACTGTCAACCATGCAGAATCCATTGAAAATTATTAATTTTATTATCTAATGTACTCCATCTAAAATACTAACATACTGTACCTAAATTTTAGGTTTTTATCTATTTTTTAGAAGCTAGTAATATGATATAATATATATGTTGTCACTTGTCATATATTTGTCACTATGTTTTGTTTTTTGGACCATGTATATTGTTCATCTTCTTTTTTTTTTTCTTTTTTTTTTTTTCTAAGTTCCAACTGCATTGGCAAAGTTTGCACTCGATTTTTTCTTTTTCTTTTTTTTAATGTTAGTTTGCACCGGAATTATTTAAAATTTGATTCCACTTCCGGAAACTATGGAGAAATCAACTTTTTAATCAGCTGATTGACACCTTATAGTGTTTTTAATGGGAACATACATGGTTTAAATCTCCCGACTCCCAGTTATTGAATTATCAAAAAAAATTAGTCAAGTATCTATTGCTCATTATTGTTGATAAATTCTGTAGTGAAAAGTCTTTTTTTTCTTTGAAATCAATGCTTGGGCCCACTGAACTTTATATATATATATATATAAAATTCAGAATTTTGATTCTGCCCTTCATATCAAAAGTTGAAGCAAATCAAACCTATTTTCATACAAATAAAATAAGGTACAAAACTCAAAGTGGATGGATGGCAACATTGAAAGAGAGAGAGATTTAAAAATGAAAAAAAAAAAAAAATCTATATTTAATAGCAAAAATTTTATTGAATTTACATCCGTAAGAGAAAACTTAAAGTAAATCAAATAAGAGGTTAGAAAGTTGATTATTCACCGAGAAAATCTAAAATACAACAAAATATTACAACATCTTTATTTCAGTTGCGATGGGTTTGAATATAATATTTTATTATTTTATTTTAAACTCCCATAAACTGATATCTCAAATTTATTGAAAAAATATTATGATATTTTGTTGTATTTGTGAAAAAATTATTATTCAGTTAGGTACACTAGTAGTAGGGTGATCCAACTTTACTCTTGAGTAAATTAGAGAGAAGAAAGTACAAGTAAGCCATAATTTAATTGATGCGTTTAATTCTCTCTTTCCTTTTTATTTATTTGTGAAGAATAAAGTTGAAAAAACAAAGATATTTTTAGGTCCGAAAGTGCAACTAGAGACTAGAATTCAATCAATCTCAACCCTCAAGGATGTATGGAAAAAGCAATGTTAAATATGTTTATGCAATGCAAAAAAAATGCCTCGTGGGTGGCGGGCATATCGGGCATCACGTGACCCCACCGGTTTAATGGATATGATTAAAATCAGAAAGTGGGTCCCACACCCCACCACAAATGCTAAATAAAAAACTAAAGAAAGGTTTCATACTCCTCCCGTAATTGGTGCCACGCACAATGGGCCAAAAAAAAAAATCACCAATCACAAAAAAGAAAAGCTGAGAGAGAGTAAAGTGGACCCTCCCCAATGGGCAATGGCCAGATCACAATCGAGTTAATTAATAAGCCCGGTGGAGTCCGCGGCGCACGTGTGTGGTTCGTTGAATTTTGCACCCTCAATGAACTGTGTTTGTCACTTTGTGGGGCCTCTATGCTACGTTCTTATCGATCAAACCCATGGCCATGGGGATGGGGTAGCTAGCTTTGCCTGCTCTTCATTTTTGTTTCCAGTGTTGACTCTATGCTCCTTGGTCTATCAACTTCTTTCTGCTTCCCCAAAATATATCTGAGTGACAACAAGGAAAAAAAAAAAAAGATATACTTGTTTAGTATATTTTAGTGAGAATAAAAAATAATTATATTAGTATTGGATTAGACAAATATTTGATTGAGATGGTAAAGTTGATATTTTAATAGTGGTTATGAAGTGATTAATTAGGGTCGTACACAAAAGTTGAATAGAACATTAAAAGTTTAAATATAAACATTAAATTTTATTTTAAACACAAGTTGAGTTCAAATTTATCACTAAATAATATTACGTGTTTAAGTTTAGTTCGTTTTCTTGTTAGGTAAACACAAGTTTGTTTATAAGTTACTTATTTGATTAACTTATTCTTTTATCTCTCTCACATGTATAATAAAACCATGACCATTTTTTTTCCTCCAAAGATCTATACTAATAATAATATAATTTGAATTATTGTTTTCATTCTTAAACTTTGCATGAATTTTTTTTTTTTTTTTTTTAATTCCTAAACTTTTAAAAAAATCATCTTTTCCCCTAAAACTCTATTCTCGGAAGAGTTTAGAGATAACTCTGTCACACTGAGAAAATGTGATATCATTAATGTTTTCCAAAATTATCTACCCTGTCACCATTAGATGTCAATTTTGGATTTTAAAGCTTGGTAGAAAAAAATGGGATCAAGGAATAGAAATTAACTGGAGGTATCAATATGGGTAACATATAGGTGGCACGAACAAGTTGGGCCCCACGTTCCACCCAGCCATACTGTTGTTGGTTGAAAGTGAAGACTCAAGTCTCAAGTCTCAAGTCAAGATGATGAAGCCATAAAAAGAGAACAGTTTTAATTTTAGAAGGCAGAGAGAGCACATATACCAGTTGGACCCTCCACAATACCAACCCTCAAAAAGAAAAAGTCCCTAACTGTGAGGCTGTTTATCATGCAACTCTCTTATTATAGTTATATTTACTCACGCAAATAAATGGGAAATGAAATGAGACTGGTCATTGGTGGGGTATGGTCACGTGAAAGGAGGCTGTGGAGGGCTTCAAAGACCAAGCTAGCTAGCTAGCTGGGAGGACCAATATATATATAATAAATTTAGGGACACATTTTCGCATCTCAATTTCACAACATATTGAAATAGTCTATTGTGATTTGTTGACAGCTTTCCATCATTGAATACATGAACCTATTACTTGACACTTCAATCTATTATAAAATTGGATTTTTTTTTTCTTTTTGATTAAAGACTTTTAATTATTGTTTCATTTTTTAAAAAATAATTAACAAAGAAAATTTGAATACCACTTTAATAAATAAAATAAAAAATTATTAAAAAATCATTTACCTTTTTTTTTTTCTTACGATAAAATTTAAAAAATATTTTCTAAACCAATTGTTTTACGACATTCATTAATTTTTTTCCATATTTGTATTATTTTATGTAAATAAGCTAAAAAAAAAAAAAACTAAAGGAAACTAATTAGTGTGTTATTGATTTGTTTTTATGTATGAAATGCATGATAACGTGGTAACCAATGCACGCACAGTCGCAGACAAAAGTGACAGAGCTAGGTTCCCACACCCCACGCAGTTTAGTGATCACCGCACGCCGGCATGCAATGAGGGCCCGCCGCATACGTGTCCTTTATTTCCCATCAATCACCAGGCCCCCCCTTCCCTCCTATTAGGCTATTCCTATTCCAATCTCCCAATCCTTGGTTGCTTAATTATTTTTACTTTCTCTTTCTCACTCTAGTCTTGATTATTGCACTTTTAGACTTTGTGTGATACTTACCCTAACCCAAGCCCTATACTAACAAGTCTACATGTACGGCTACACCCACACTTCCCTAATTGGAATTTGCTAGCACAGAAATGGTAGTTGGAACTTGGAATAATCTTGGTACTTCTTTTTTTTGGGTAAGCATAATCTTGGTACCTCGATCCTACTAGGTTAGTCTTGCAATATTTTTTACCATTTATTTCATGGCCGTATCTTATAGGAAATGTTACACTAGAAATCTGTTTTTTTTCATGAATTTTTACGCAGCCTTTTTTTTTTTTATTTTTTTTTTTTATAGTTATAATATATTATTAATTCTATGAACTTTTTTCTCTTAAACTTCAAGTGTTTTGTATATGAGGATGTGTTAATTAAATTACAAAACTCTTAACTTGTACGGGTTAATGTGAATGCTCTAAAGTCACAATTAATTTTTATAAAGATCCATTATTGATATTGTTTTATTATTTATGATTAGCATGTAACTCCATCCAAATGCATGGATGTATTTAAAATTAAACAAACTTTTTTATTATAAAAATATAAATAATTAGTTAAATTAATTTTTTTTAAGCATGTAACACATGCATACACATAGATACATTTAAAATTAAACACAATTTTTATCATAAAATATAGATAATTAGTCAAATTATTTTTTTAAAGTAAACATAATTAATCACATATTAAAATTCCTACCTAAATTTAATACTACTTATGATCATTTTTTTAAAATTTTTAATAAAATAAAACATGTGGTGATTTTTGTTATGTGGTGATTTTTATTTTATTTATTTATTGAGAAACATGTGGTGATTTTTATTGAGTATATGTGATTTTTTTTTTAAAAAAAAAAATTTATAGTTCATTAATATTAGATTCTTAGTATTTTGCACTCATTAACTCACTTGACACAAAAATTAAAAAACTTAAATAGACATATGGCACAAGCTTAAGTGGATAATTATGGTGTAGTTCCCACATAAATTTAGACACATGACGCAAAATTGAATTATAATTTCAAATTCTAATTCAATTTTCTCTAAGCTTTACACATATATATATATATATATATATATATATGACTTATAAATTTGAATTTTTTTTTTAATTATATGATTATTTTTTTTATAGTTTATTATATTGGACTCCTCGTTTTCAACACTAAATTAACTAATTTGGCACAAAAATTTAGATCAGATGGGACACGTGGCACAAAATTAAACTTTAATTGAAATTCAATTTTTACACTAAATTAACTCACTTGGCACAAAATTCTAAAATTTAGATTAGATGAGACACATGGCGCAAAATTAGATTCTAATTGAATTCCAATTTGAAACTTAATTGGATTTTCTCTATGCTTTACCTATTATTATTATATATAGATAGATTAACGAATTGTATGTCAATAATTGTGATATATATTATGACTCTAGTCTTATTTTGTATATATGTATATAAAAGAAAATTACTTCTGCCATTAGGTTATGACGACTAACCTTGTTACTATTATTATTAATAGCCAAGCTAATGTTTAGATTATTGTAGAGGTTTTTGTTAACAAGTGCACAAATGCATTCATTAAGGAAGAATCTAATGAATCATACTATATTGGAAAATAGCAAAAAGTAAATAAATAAACAAATATTCAATGCAAAAGAGGAATATTTAGATAAAGTTCATAAGTTTACACGAGTAGTAGTCCGACACTCTAAGAGTGCCTAGTTTAATACATCTCCCTTAAGTAGCTATTGTACGCAAAAGCTGGGCATGTATTATATTCCAAAATTTTGCTTTGCTAGATGCTTTTCCTTTTAGCTAGTCCATCTATTTTGTTGTTTGCCTCACAAAACAGATGATGAGGATGGACAATCCATTCACGAGCCTAGAGATTCTTGCAAGCACATATCAAGGGAGCAATATCTATTATCTAGTGCATAAACACCATCTTTTGTTAGCTAATGTAAAACAAGACTTGAATAAATTTGAAGATTATCATATTTAAATCTCATATATATTCCATGCTAATCTGTGTCTTGCAAACCATATTTTAGCTATATTGTTGGTTGTAATAACAAATTGTAAAGAGAAACGTCTAATCTACTGTCCATTAGAATTTCTAAGCACACCCTCCCCTGCTTTACCTAAATTACCTGAAGAACTACCATCCGTATTTAAGGATAAGGCCACATATTGCTTTATTGGGAGATTCACTTGATTAACTTTGGCTCTTTCATTTCCAAGTTTTATTTATTTATTTTTATAGGATATAAGATATAGTAAATTTCTTTAATTGAATGTTTTGCAATTCTCCAAAATAAGCTAATCGATTACAATTAAAAAAAAAAAAAAAAACTCAATCTTTTGCATGAAGGTAGTTAAAGTATTGTAAAATGTATAGTACATGATTTTAGTATTTAATTTGCTCCTGCCAAATAACCCTTTGCAATCACTTGGAATGGACACTTCATGCACACATGATTCTTTTTGTTTTTGGGAGGATGTAAGGGACAGTCTGGTGACTCTGATGAGTCTTTTCCAGCTACCAATGCGAAAATTAGTACAATTATTTTACCCTTTCTTTGTGTAGAATTGAAATTAAACTTTATTAGGCTTGTTATTTAATATATTAGGCTACAATTTGGTGCAAATGAGATTCAGCACAAGAAAAAAATAATTGTTGGACCTCTTTGTATCCGATTATATGGTCCAAACCACCTCAAGCCAAACTTAACTTATTATATATAAGTAGCTTTAATTACTTGTGTCCATTCCACCATCCCTAAAAACAAATTTTGACCGTTTGATTTGATTTTAATTAGTAGTATTTTCAAACTTTTCTTGTGGGGGTATGAAATTGACCGTTTGGAATTTTAGTGGTGTACAAAGAAATCTTCCTCTTGATTTTCCATTATGAGAAAACTAATCATACCCTTATCCCTTTAATTTTTTTCATTCAATTCCCCAAATTACCCTCCCCTCCCCTTTAACCACACCTTTACTCCCATCAAAAACGACGCCGTCTCGTCCCACATCATGCTACCCTCACTCTCTCACCCCTTTCTCCCTTTATAAAAAGCCTAAACACGTGTTAGTCCCGTGATTCCGGAACAAAAAGCCTGTTGTGTTATAGTGGCACTCTCGTAAATTTAGCGGATATCCATGGGCCAATTACAATCATTCCCTCTTATTTAGCTCACCTGCCTCAAAACTCCCCTATTTCTCTTTGGTCTTTATTTAACTACTCTCTCTGACCGGACTAAGGAAGAAAAAAAAAAAAAAAAAAAAAAAAGAAAAGCGCCAACCTTGTTTTACTCTGATTTTCCGTTTGGTTCTCGAGAATCGTAGGAATTTTCTCTGGGAAAATTTTTCATCAGTGTTATTTGAAGCAGGTTTGTTAGTTTTCTTCTTCATCATCTTCTTCAAGTTCGAGCTAGTTTAAAATCGTGGAGGAGGAGTGGAAAATGACGTCGGGGACGAGAATGCCGACGTGGAAGGAGAGAGAGAACAACAAGAGGAGAGAGAGGAGGAGGCGAGCGATCGCGGCGAAGATCTACTCAGGTCTGAGAATGTACGGTAACTACAAGCTCCCGAAGCACTGCGATAACAACGAGGTCCTCAAAGCTCTCTGCAACGAGGCCGGTTGGACCGTCGAAGAAGACGGCACCACATACCGAAAGGTACACAGTACTACACACACACACACACACACACACCACAAATTTTCAATTTTTCCTTCTTTGTTTAGTTTCTTCTTCTTCTTCTACTTTTTTTTCTCGGTATATTTATGCGCGCACGTTAGCAAAGTACTGTAGAGCTCAGATAAACGAGCGCCAGCGGCGGTGGTGTCAGATTACTGATAATCCACCTGATCTAACGTGATCGACGGCTGTGATTGATAGTATGTATGTACTGGCGGTACGATACAGATCTGAGAGAGAGAGAGAGAGAGTCTGTTAGTTTTTCTTCTCTTTCTTCATCGCTAAGCGCACGAATTTTAAGATTCGATGAACAAACAATACCCTGAGAATCTGAGACAGACCGGGCAGGAACTTTCTCGGAAGGACGAAAATGCCCCCCGGTCAAACAACCGAATATTCAACGACGACTACTTTTCAAGGGTAGTTTCGTCATCTTATGACCACAACTATCTCTGCTTTAATGCAACTGAATGTTTCCTTCTTTTTTTTTAACTTTCCTTTTTTTCCAGTGCCTGTGGCTGTGACTATGTTGGAAGGGTAGTCTCGTCATGTTTGTCTTTTTTTTTTTTTCAGTCTGCTCCGGTTTTCCTTTTTCGGAGATTAGGGGCTGTTTGGTATACTCCTTTAAATATATATTTTTAGTTTTTAAATAATATTACACGTAATTTTACACATTTTTTTTACATGTTTTTAAACCACGTACCAAACACCTCAAAATTTCCGAGCACTTTGTGCAGTTCTCGTGAAATTACTTTACCGTTAACCTTCCGAATCTGCCACTGCAACTGGGCACGTGCGCAGGGGTATTTCTGTTATTTTCATCGGTAATGGGTTTTCCCTGTGACCAATCAAGAACGAGGAAATTAGGGATCTAATCTAGCTTTTGTTGAGTGGGTAATTAATTATCCTGGATTCCCGGGGTAATTTGTACGAGTAACACTTGATTGTGAGCATAGCATTTGATGGTGTGGGTGGGGCCCAGATATTGTTGTTAATGATAGATTATTAATGAAAAAAAGTTTGTTTACTCTCATTAATTATTGTTAATTAAAGTGAAATTTTCCTTGGATTCCTTTTTTTTTTCAATTAATGAATTGAAGGGTGTTTTTTTTTTTTTTTTTTTTTTTTTTTTTTTAAAGATTGAGCAAGAAGTTACTACAAGCTAGCTAGCTAGCGTGTCTGATATAAACACACCATTGTGAATTGTTTGACATTAAGAAAAGGATTTGGTCTGGTTGCAATTACATAATTGCCATCGTGCCTTTACTTTTTTTAGGTAGTAAAAGCGTGTCGTGCAGTGGCTGGCGGGGGGTGTTTTTGATTAAGGAACATGGTGTTGGATAGCTTGTCTGTTGTAAGCACACAATTGTTGACATTGAGGAAAGATATTTGGCCTTGGTTGCAATCTACATTATTGCCATTATGCCTTTAAATACTATTGCTGCAGTTAATGCTCTCTATTCTAATCTTGGGTTGTTTTGACCCTTTTGAACTTGGACTAAACATAGCTTGGCGCAATGTACTGAGTGGAATCATGTTAAATGGTAGAACAATCAGGGTGTGTTAAAGGGTGGTTTAAGCGTTTGGAGAGAACCCCAGAAATTAATTTTTGATTGGAAGCATAGGATGAGCAGAATTATGCTTTTACTGTTTTGAGAGTGATGAAATGATGATATGAGGGTCTTGGTACCAAAATGAGAGAGTAGGTGATCACAATGTGATCTTTAAATGTTTCTCTTATTATTATACTTTGTTCAAGCACTTGGGGATCCTGCCCTTTTGAATCCTTTAGGCGCATTTTATTGAATAATCCCATTTTGGTTTGTTTTGCATTTTAAGGTGCAAGTCCAGTTTGAAAAAGGAAATTTTGGGTAGTTGGTCTCACCATATTACTGAAAGTAGGAGTTCATTGTAAGGTGCATTATACTTTCAGTTTTATACTTAATTAATATAATTTCTTATATATAGAAAAATCTGCATTATACTTTTAGTTCCAATTGTGTTGTTACCATTCATTATAATAGTCCCTGGCCCTTCTGCTTGGAGTAAATAGCTTCAATTAGAAAGATAAGTTTAATCAGAGAAATATATAAAGCAAAGGGTTAATCGAAATTCTATGGGATGTTCAAATGCTTTTAGCCTTCATGATGGTTTAATTTTGACCCAGACAAAGGCTGAGTGATAATTTGATAGTGTTTTTGCCATTGACATGATCATTTCATTTGTAATTTGTTTTGTTGAGGATCAGAACTTTCAATCCATCAACATCTGTTACACAAGCATTAGAAAAGGAAGGGAGAGGGGCATTATTAGAAAATTTTTACACTCATGAGTGGCACAATTAAAGCTGTCATGAACCATGTTCAAGTAACTCTCAGCTAAAAGAAAAAAAGGAAAAGAAAAATAAAAAATCGTGGTGCATTGAAAATATTTTGTTTTTAATTTGCAATTTAGAAGTCATGCTTGGATCTCTGCAACTTCATTTTCATGTCTTTGTGTGTGTGTTTTTGTGTGTGTGTGTGTGTGTGTGTGTTTGTGTGTGTGTGTGTGTGTTGGGGGGGTGGGGGTAAGTTATATTACCAAAATAAGGGAGAAGATTTACAACTAAGTTGAAAACAAGCATTAGGGAGCCCTATTCCTAATGCACCCAATACACCTTTTTATTTTTGATAATCCCCAATACGCCTAATCCTTTTGTCAAGGGGTACATTTAAGAGGCAACAATACAGCTAACCTCACAATCTGAGAGGGTAAGAAAAGAACATGACATGCATTTAGGACACGTACACCACAAGACACAAGAGAATCTAGGTAATCTGTCTCCAAGATTTTGGCTCTCATAACCAGAGAGCATAGGCAATCTTATACAGAAGGATCATGTGGTAGTATCAAAAGAACCCTTGGTAGGATCTTCTACCACACCCCTCTTCCTCTGTGGATTTGGATTTTTGGAGCTTCTCTTCTTTGCCATTGTGGAAAGACAGTAAAGGCTTTCTCTAGAGCCATCTTGAGTGTACAGATTCTCTCATTCATACTTTTGTCCTCTCGACCAAGTCATTTTTCATGTTTTGTAGTTTTGGGTATTACTATTTGTCGTGTATCTTAATTCTCTTTAGCAGACTTTTAAACAATTTTGAATTATTTGCTTTGACAGTCATCAGCAACAATAAGATTTTTTGCTTTTGTGCAGGGATGCAAACCTGTTGATCGAATGGACATTATGGGTGGATCTACTTCTGCAAGTCCATGCTCATCCTACCAACCAAGCCCATGTGCATCTTACAATCCAAGTCCTGGCTCATCTTCCTTCCCAAGCCCAGTCTCTTCACGTTATGCTGCCAATGCCAAGGGTAATGCTGATGCCGATTCGCTCATCCCATGGCTGAAAAATCTTTCATCAAGCTCATCATCAGCATCATCCAAGCTCCCCTACCATCTTAATGTCCATGGAGGTTCCATAAGTGCTCCAGTCACCCCTCCATTGAGCTCCCCAACAGCCCGAACTCCCAGAACCAAAAATGACTGGGATGATCCAACTGTTGCCCCATCATGGGCTGGGCAGCACTATTCTTTCCTGCCCTCGTCTACCCCTCCAAGTCCTGGCCGTCAGGGCCTGCCTGATTCACGGTGGCTTGCTGGTATCCAAATTCCCCAAAGCGGGCCATCATCTCCAACATTTAGTCTTGTATCACCAAACCCATTTGGATTTATGGAGGAGGCTTTCTCAGGTGGAGGGTCTCGGATGTGGACTCCTGGGCAGAGTGGCACATGCTCTCCTGCAATACCTGCAGGCATTGATCACACCTCAGATGTTCCAATGTCAGATGGGATTGCAGCTGAATTTGCATTTGGAAGTAATACAACCGGATTGGTGAAGCCCTGGGAAGGAGAAAGGATCCATGAGGAATGTGTATCTGATGATCTTGAACTTACACTTGGGAGCTCTAGAGCTAGGTAACTTGGAATAGATTTGTGGCTAAATGGATACAGCTGTGGAATGATCCCTTGTTTACCTCCTTTTTTGTATATTAATGATTGTTTTGGTGGTGCAGGTAGAGAGGCTCAACAGAAGTTGGTAGTGCAAATTATCCATTGGTCTCTTGGTTTGGGTCTTCCTTCTTGTGCAAAATTCAAGTCCCATGTCCCTGGTTGTTTCCATTGGCAAGGCATGCCAGTTAGAAGTACAGTGAGTAGGAGCAGCTTCTTTTCTAGTTTTTCCATCCATTTTCTGTTCCCCCTTCATCCATAAAAATAGAGAACAAAAAATTAAATTATAAATAGTTCATGGTGGTGCTTTGCCCCTTCAGTTCAATTCTTTCTTCTAATTTTCTTTTTTCATTTTTTCTTAGAGAGGAAGTTTCGTTTATGGATTTGTTGTTGGTTGCTGGAGTGATTTCATGTTTGTGATTGAAAGGGATTTTGGATGTCAAGATTAACTGAATGATTATGGAGTTACTAACTACACTAGTGCAATTAATGGCGTGTCCTCTCTCTCTCTCTCTCTCTCTCTCTCTCTCTCTCTCTCTCTCTCTCTCTCTCTCACTGCATTCACTATCACTGCAATGTGAGAATGCTTTGTTATTTTTGTAAGTTGCTTTGATATTTCCTGTCTGTATGACAGGCTTTGAAAACTGAATAGGACTTGTGAATTATAATCAAACATGACATGATACATCTTGCAATGAATGGAAAATTGTCGACTCTATTTTAGTGGAAAAGGAATCTTGAGGGAAGATAGGTGTTCCAAGATTATTTTTACTGTATTCAGCCAAAAAAAAAAGAAAGAAAAGAAAGATTAGTTTGACTGTAGTTTTCACTAGATATATAATAATGGAATTAAGTGCATGGATTCCCTTTTTGACATATGGGAGATGATGACTAAAATTGTCTTCGCACAACGGTAGAAACTTGTGAAGGGAACCGGTGGGTCTGCATTTCAGGTCTTTTCATTGACTGGAGGAAAAACTTTCATGAGGGGAATCTCTTTCTAGTACTTAGACTTGAGTATTGATTTGAAGAACACTTGGGTGATGGAGAGATTTCCTAATGAAATAAGTTAGTTAATCTCCATGAATACATTAAGGTGACTACCTACTCTGAAACGTGTGTATATCCCAAATAAAATGACATGGATAAGGCAATCTCTCCTTAATTAGGTATATAAATAAAATTCCTTTAAGCTAACGATAACACAATAAAAGTAAAATAACAAAATTTAGGAACAATTTAACACAATAAACTTCTTGGACATCTCCGTTAGAAATACTACATTGTGGCATACTTCTAGTATTTTGTGTGCTTTTAGTGTAACCAACACAAACGGTTTTTCTATAACACAGCCATGCAATTGCAGCATTTAAAGCTCTAAATCCATGTCAAGAACATTACCCTTGAAATCCATGCGAGACGCATTCCATAACAAGTTCTAAAGCTTCCCAGTCCAAAGACGAGGTCTCCAGTTCTCCTCCACGATCAAAAAGTAAAAGAACCTAGTGTAATTACTGCACCACCATAAAGAACAGGTTCATCATTCTAATGGTAATACTTTTCAGGCTTAGAAGAAAAGATTGGTTCACTTCCATATTCTTTTGTTAATGGGCTATACAAAAAGCCCTCCCTTGGTTCTCTTTGTCTGTAGAGGTGACACATCTTGGTCCAGTAACACACACGAGTAAAAGGCTGGGGGTTTAAAAACACGAGTAAAAGGCAGAGTGTAAAGAAGCCAAGCCGAATCAAATCATTAAAAGTTTAAGATTGATCCTTTAGTTTTATTACGTTCATAAGCTGAGCTTTAGCTCAAAATTACATATTCAAGTTTGATTTTTTTTTTTTTTTTTTTCCGAATAAACTCGAACTTATTTACGAATTACTTGATTAATTTATTCTTTTCTCATATATAGTAAATATTATGATTTAATTTTTTT
Source organism: Quercus tomentella (assembly GCA_028535165.1). Lineage (NCBI taxonomy): Eukaryota > Viridiplantae > Streptophyta > Magnoliopsida > Fagales > Fagaceae > Quercus > Quercus tomentella. Next base: position 31,291,622 of record JAPQVY010000068.1, on the reverse strand, counting down.
ACCCATTCACAAACATATGCTAATAATTATTAATTAAATTCTAATTAAAATTATATTATTCAAATTAATTAGATAGAAATATTTTTGTTTATAAACTTGTATAGATTAGATTCACCAACTTTTAATTATTATAAATTATATATAATTTTTACTATAAAATGACCTATTTATATTATCAATAATTTGTTATATTTTGAACTTATTAAAAAACTTGCACAATCCAATCTCAACTATTTATAAGTATCCTCTCTCTCTCTCTCTCTCTCTCTCTCTCTCTCTCTCTCTCTCTCTCTCTATATATATATATATACTATATATAGGTATATTTTAAACATTTATACATATAAAAATATAGCACTATATATAATTTAATCAATCCTCATACTCAAGTTTGTTCACGAGTACATTATTATTTTTGAGTTTGGTTTATTTAATTGTTAATCCTAAATTTAGAATTGAGTTTTCTCATTTGTTAAATAAACTAACATAAATAAGTTTAGTTTTGAACCAAACCCAAATTGTTGATTAATAACTTGGTCCATTTACTGTCCTAGTAAAAGAGATTAAGAATATGAAAGTTAGGGTTGTAAATGAACCAAATTGTTCATAAATAGCTCGGGCTTGGCTTGATAAAAAACTCATTTATGTTTGTTTGTTTGTTTATAAACAAGTTAAACTTGAGTCTTAATTTTAGGTTTATTTAATAAACAAATCGAGCCTAAGCAAAAAAAAAAAAAAATGTTCATGAACATGCTCGTGAACAATAGGGCTTGATAAAAAATAAGCCGAACTTAGGTTGGTTTATGAGCTTGAAAAATAAACTGATATCTTACTAAACTTTTAATTAATTGGGAGTTAGGACCTTATGTCTAAATTAAATAGGCTTAATAATATGCTTAATATAAGTTTGATAATATACTTGTATTGTATCTCGAAACTCAAAAGCTTGATATTGAGCTTGAGCTCTGTAACTAATGAATCAAGTTAAGCCAAACTGAGTTCAAACCATTGAACTATTTGACAAGTTTAAGCTCAAACATAGTTTCTAGACTTAGTTCAACCTCAAGCCAAACTCAAACATTTTATATTTGTCGACAAATATCGGTTGGTTTACTGCCCTTAAAAGTCAATATGGTTTAGCTGCCCTTACACAGTTTCAAGACAATCTTGGATATATTTTTTTAAATTTTATTTATGGAACAAAATAATCTTGAATTGGATCATCAAGAATATATTAAAAATGATGTCATCAGGAAGGCTGGTAGGCTTTTCTTTGCGTAATCTATTTTATTTAAAAATGATGTCAAGTGGGGTAGGCTTTGCTGAAAAAAATATAATTTAAAAAAAAAAGAAAGAAAAAAAGAAAGAAAGAAATAAAGAAGAAGAAAGTGGGGGCAGGCTTTGGCATCTTCTTAGCCTTTTTATTTCCTTATTATTCTATTTATTGCAGTGAAAATTCAAAATTGTCTGTTCCCTTGTTCCATTCAGTTGTACAAGATCTTCCTATATATGCACAATACCGTCCACAGGTTCAAATGCCGAAAACCCACAATATGGCAATATAGCTCGGTTCAATGGATATTCTTACCCCGATTTCGCGTGCTGCCTTCGTAAAATGAACTAGTATAGTGCATAGATGCATGTTTTGTTTGCTTAATGGAAATGCTTACCCAAGTATTGTTTGGTAATACTTGGAAAGCTGTATTTTATTGAACATTATTACAGTCATATCAAAAATATACGCTAGATATGTTTTTTGAAAAATGTACCTAAGTTTGGATAAAGCGAGATGGGAAGAGAAGAGAGGAAAGAGAAAGAAACTATGTTTGGATAGATAGACAGAGAAGGGAAGAGAAGAGAGGAAGAGAGAAATGTGACCAAAATGTACTAAGGGTGTGTTTAGATATCACTTATTTGCTAAAAACTAAAAACTTATTACTGAAAACACTGTAGCAAAATAATTTTTAAATACGTGAATAGTACTTTTAGACCCAAAAATACATTGGTATGCGCATTTTTGCATTTTTGACTGGGTCATGAACAGTGCCGTGAGACCCAACCAAAAACGCAAACGCTAGAAACGCACACTGGCCGCAAACGCACACTAATTATATTTTGGTTTTCTTCCACTCTCCTCTCCCATTTTCAATTCACTTTAAAAATTAAAAATTAAAAAGGAGGAAGAACAAGGGGAGTGCATTCCCGCATAAGGCCTCAAATTACCCTAATATAGGGCGAGAGTTGGAGCCATGAGACACACTAGAACTTAACTAATTTTTATGTTCTTGTAATAAATCACAATCTGTTCAACAATTCAAGTAATTATATACAATTTTAGGCAGACATAAGTTGTTCCACCAAGTACTTGTCATTAATCATACATTGCATTGATGCATGGAACTAGTTTTTTCCCCTCTTTTTTGTAATTTTCACAAATTCTCTATAAACGTTCGATACATCACCTGATTATTGCTTTACATGCGCAAAGAATGGCAGCAAAGAACCTGTACAAACTAAAATGCTTCAGATTGATATTCAGCTGAAAGTTGGTAAAGAAGTTTATCGCCAACTCCATCCAATCACCACTCAAATTTCTGATATATATCTGCAAGAGCATTATAGAGGATGGCAGCTGCAGGAGGCCTTGGCAGGGAGCCAAGAAGTATATCTAATGAGTTCAATGACTGGCTGCCATAGAAACGAGAATTCTCCTTTGTTCGTGTGGTGACAAGACTCCCTTCAAAGGAACAACCAACGAATGCACCTGCATGTTCAAAGACAATCAAATTCTGCAAGTACAAAGAAGGAACTACCTAAAAATATGAAAAGTGGAAACAAAGAGGAACTGTAATTAGCTTTCAACAGATGCATGCACAATTTAGAATGAAATGCACCTTTACTGCAGCTGTATGTATAACAAGCAGCATATCCGCCATCACCAGCTCGTAGATCAGCTTCAGCTGCCCTTCCTACATTTCCCACTGCTGCACTCAAACCAGCTCCAATTGAAAGATGGACATTACCACTAAATGTCTTGACGGCATCAGTTGTTCTCAACACAATTATGAAGTCTGTCAACTCCCCTCCGGCCTATAAGAAAAAGAAAATGAGGTTTTCAAATTTTACAGAAGAAAAGAGAACTCATACATAATGAGATCAAGGCATAAGAAAGTTTTCCCGCAGATACATATAGGTGAATGCATATGCGAACGCAGGCTTGAATTTTAAACATGAGATAAATATCTATTTTGGATAAATAGTCAATTGACATATGCACAGAACAAAAATTGAGGCTGTTCAAATTTTTAAATATTGTTTGCCTTGAAGAATCTGGTAAAAGTGACAATTTTTTTTTATAAGTGAAGAACATACAATGACTATTGCTTGTAACATGTTGATACAGTTTGCTTCCATTTCATATAACTTGGAATAGATAAAAAGAATTTATGTCAAAGTTATTATAGATGAATTAGCTCACCTGAGCCCCCCAACCCATACCAAATGTAGAAATGGCAGATGGAGGAGACCATGAACCATCTTCTCTACGAGCAACCACAAGTCCAGTTCCTATGTTGTAGGTAACCATCATTCCAACTTTCACAACAGTAATTATAGCAAGGCCTTTTGCTTGTCGTAGAATGGCATCTGGAATTTTCTTCTCAGGTACCTGAGCATTTATATAATTTTATGTTGCACCAATTAAAGCACTAAATAAGAACCCAAGAAATTTAGCCAGATAATTGCACTAGAAGCACATTCAGTATATAAAATTAACACAAGAAATTAAGTTTTTTTATATATTCAATAGTTACTTTGGGGGAGGGGGATTTGAACTCAGGATGTTTCCATTAGAAACAAGAGGTGTTAGCTAAGCTACAAGGTTTTTGGATAACACAAGAAATTAATGAAGAAACACATATACAAATCCTTCTCTCCATTCTCAGTAATGTGTGAAACTAGACACAAGTTTCATCTGCAGTAATTGAAAGAGAGAAAAACCTTAAAGCAGGTAAGACAGTTGCTTTACTAAAATGCCTTCTTTGAATAAAACACTAAGGAATATATCTAATTCTAAAAGCTAAAACCCAAACCCATCAGAAATTTTTTTTCAAGACTTTTATTGAAGGTTTAGGCATCGGCAATTAATTTTTAACTGGTAACTCATACAAGCATCCAATGGGTCTTGAACCCACAATCTAACCCTCCACCTAGCACTTACAACGGAAGGAGGTGGCAGTTGAGTTAGAGTTCATTGGCAAATTGCCTCCAAATGTAGCATTGTTTGTTTGGACAGCAACACTGGAGAAAACTTTAACAGTTGATAATCTTGTAAAGCGGAAGAGGATTATTATGGATTAGTGTTGTATGTGTAAAAAAACGGAGTTGTTGCATGTTGACCACATGCTAAGTCGCTGCTTAGTGGCAATGGAATTATCAGTTTTTTTCCAAGTGCTATTTGGTGTGAGATGGGGTCATGCCTAATAAGTCAGTTTTCAATCATGGCAAAGGAGACCTACCTGTTTCAGGAACAGAGCTCCAAATGTGGTGCTATCATGTTTCATGTGGACTATTTGAAGGGAAAGAAATAGGTGGATGGGACAAGAGCTTGTTACTGATAGAATAAAGTAATCTCGTCCAATCTCTACCTTTGGCTGTTGTTAGATAGTAGTAGTCTATGAACTTGATTTTTTGGACAAATTGCATACTTGATTATTATTTGGGGGATACTTTAGCATACAGCCTATCTACATAAGTTATTTCCCTTGTATTGTCTCTGTTTTAGGTTTTAAATAAAATTATTTCTACTTAAAAAAAAAATTAAACTCAAACTCTTACCTTATTATACTTGCGAATTGTGTTTGCTGCCTTATAGATCTCATATTCCATGGACTGTCCCCAAGGAAAATTAACCCAGGATCTCAAAGTACTGAGGTCTGTCAGGTCATGGGTTGGCAACTGAGCAGCACGACTTACTTGGTCCATCAAGTATGGCTGGACAGACTCAATCCGAACACAGCATACATCACAGACCCGTTGGGGGTCTCCAACCTGGAATTTTGTAGGCAGTAAGCTCCTTCCTTTAGTGCATTCACCACAAAATATTCCTCCGCAAAACCGGCAGTGATGCCTGGAGCAGATGATTGGATGAAACCTCACACCACATAGCATACAAGAAGAAGCAGCACTGTCAGGCAACCATTTTGGTGGCTCTGCTTCAAGTATTTCCCTTACATTGCCAAAATTAGCCTCTGTAAGAGTCTGGGCGATCTCATTCCAAGCTTGCTCAAGTATATGGTTTGATACCAAAGAAAATGTACACCTGTGTATATCACCCGAAGCTAAAGCACTTACTTTCCCACGTGCCACGAGTAACATCTCCTCAATCACATCCCACATGGTCAACTGCTTTTCTTCCCCAAGGCACTGGCCCCACCCCATATCACCTTCAGGGAAGTAACCCCCATTCGAGTGAAAACCTTTGGCCCACTCTTCATGATCATTTTCCAACATTGGTGGAACGGAAACAGGTATCCAAACCCCAGTATCTTCAGATAGCGGTGAGTCGTAAAAGAAGTATTTTCCTTGTTTCTGATGGTCAGATTTAGAGTCTCTTTTCTGATCATTCTCTTCTCTAGAGCCTAGAGGTGAGTCAGTTTCACATTCTCCAGATTCATTCAATCTTTGGCTCTCAGTAACAGCAGTGGACAGCAAATCATTGTGCTCTTTGTGATTGTTGAACTCCCCATCATTCTATTATCAGTATGAACAAAAAAGCAAATCAACTATCACTCAACAACGCAGAGATGCAATTTAAAAAAAAAAAAAAAAATCAGCTTTCACAATCTACCATATCGTATGGGACTCACAAAGCAGCAGTCAACCTAACAATAATTAAGTGAACAAAAAAAACAAATTTCATTCAATGAAAACCTGATACTCATTGACCCACCAACCCAATATCACCTACAAGGCCCCGATTCTAAATTACCGAAAACCATAATCAGAAAATACAAACAAATCAAAACTATTTAATGAAACAGAAACATAGTCTTAATAATGACCACTAAGAGCTGAGAATCAGAATTCCAATGGGAAATCATAAAACATTAAAAGCCCAGAAACCAAACTCAGTTTGAGTCCTAAAATTTAGATTCTTGACCTCCATTTTAGGAGAGAAAGCTAGCTAGGTTTGGCCATATCAAAATAGAAAGAACTAAAAAAAAGAAAAAAAAAATCCAACAATCAGAAAATATTAGCAAACATGAATCATATAGATTATAATCTAAATTAACAGCAATAAATTTAGCAACAAATTACAATAAAAACTCAAAAGTTCAAGCAAATAATCTGTATCTATAATCTTCCCCAAAAACAAAAACCAAAAATTGACAAAATTAAACAAAGAAAAGTAAAAGTACCGGCGGAGAATCGGAATCACTGCAATCTAAATCTTGTGCAGAGGATGAACTGGAAACCCTAGGGTACAAATTGTGGGTTTGTTTCTGGTGGGTTTGGAATTGAATCGTAGAAGAATCAGGGTTTTGGTTGTTGTGTTCCATGGTGGATTTAACTTAGGAGTTAGCGAAAATTCTCATCTACAAACACAAACTACATACATGTTTTGTTTTGCACTCCAAAACCCAAAAACACAAGAAAACGTTTGATTAAGGAACAACAATAAAAGAGTTGGCACTTTGGCCAAGCTCTCTCTGGAACGATTTTACGTTTAGCTCACGTGTTCTTCTTTTTATTTTTGTTTTTTTTACTCAATGAAATTGAATCGGTTGGAATTTGGATGGTTTATAGGGGCCGAAAGAGAAGGCCCAATGAAGGAATGGCAATGCAACTGTTTTTATTATGGGCCGAATGCCCAAATGGATGAGTCTCTTTTACTTTTATAGACAATAGAGTGGGGCCGACCCGTTTAGATTAGAATTAAAAAATTAAAATTATTTTACTCTTCAGTTTATTTTTACTATTATTTATGAGTCTCAATGTATTTTTTGAAACTATTTATGAGCCTCGCTGTACTATTTCAACTAACTTTTACCTTTATCTACAGTATTTTAAGCAATAATTTTTCAATTTCAACAAAATAAGCGGTATTCAAACATACCCTTAATCTAGTCAGTCAATGATTTTGTCATCTAATAAAAGACTTGGAATTCTCTTTTCATTTAAAACAAAAGAAAGAAAGACTTGGATTTATGGTCAGTTTTAGGTTGGGGCATTTTTCAAAATTTTGGAATAATTTAGCTTGGCCTTAAGTTGGTTTTCCTTTTATTTTGGGCTAATTAAGAGTAACTTTATCCCATTACACACCCTTAATGCGATAGTCACTCTATAAATATAAGTGCTTATTGGATGTAAGGCGTAAGGATTGGAGTTCAAGTCCACCGGAATGAACTTCATATACATATATACTTAGATTAAGTTTACCCCACTGCACACACTTAACGCGATAGTCACTCTATAAATATAAGTGCTTGTAGGGTGTAAGGGGTAAGGATCGGACTTCAAGTCTACCGGAAGGAGCTTCATATACATATAGACTTAGATTAAGTTAAGATAGAATTTCTATCTTGTAAAAAAAAAAGGGGGTAAATTACAAATTTAATTCCTATCATTTTCACTAAATGTCAATTTGGTCCCTAACATTTCAAATGTATCAATTTAGTTCCTAACCTTTTGTTATTGGGTCAAATTAGTCCTTATCGTTAAGTGATGGATGAAAAATACTGACATGGCTAATAGCCAAAATAAAAAATAATTTTATACCAAATCAGAATGTCACACGTAGGCCTTACTAAGATATATATATATATATATATATTTTTAAAATAAAGTAAAAATCCAGCTTAATAAAGGTCTCATGTTGGATCAAAATTCCTAAACCAATCACGCCCTATGGCCCCATCCCCAATTTGCTACATGTTTTAGTCCAAAGAGGAGAATGTGAATCTTGAAAACATATTTAGCCGATATGCTCAAACAATGCTAGACAAGCTCACGCTTGGACAAATCTGGGACATGAAAGAAGGGAATTAAGTTGCAGTTAACTTCTTTGGATGGTTATTATTAGAGCCCTTCTATAAAACTCTTTTATCTCCAACTTAAAATGTTTTCTTTTATGAGATTTTTACTCTACAAGGCATAGTTACCTGTGGGTGTGGGTGGGGCTTGGTATGCTGAATCTATCACACCCCCAACCCCAATGAAAAAAACGACACCGTTCTCTACCTTGGTTTGTTGAATTCCTTTGTTAATGACATAAAGCAGCCTTTAAACTCCTTTTGCTGGGGCTTTCCTTGTGCCTGCTTTTGAACTCCTTTTGGAAGGATTTCTCCTTTCTTAGGCATGTGAGAATTTTGAGGCCTCACTGTTCTCTTCTCTCTAGACCAAAACGTGAAACATATTGGGGTTAGGGGCGTGATTGATTTAGGGATATTTATCCAAATTTGAGACCCCTTAGTTTTTATTTTTATTTTTTAAGTTTAATCCTAGTCAGCAGCACACTTGGCATCTGAGTTAGCATAAAAATTATTTTTTATTTTGGCTGTTAGCTACGTCAATATTTCTCATCCATCTTTTAACGGTAAGGGCTAATTTGACCCAATAACAAAAGGTTAGAAACTAAAATATTTGAGATGTTGAGGACCAAATTGACATTTAATAAAAAGAATAGGGACTAAATTTGTAATTTACCAAAAAAATAAATAAATAAATAACTTTACAAGTTTTTAGGTGTGAAAAACCTCAACACCTCATTCATATAATATATATTTAATATAAAATAACACACACACATATATATATATATATATATATATATATTAGGTGTATCTAAGATTTAAATATCCATTCAGTCAACTATAATTAAAATAGAATATCTCATAAAAAAATAAAAATAAAATATATATCCCTAAAAAAAAAAAAATTTAAAATCACGTATATTACTATTTTGTGTGTTAGGTAAAAGGCTGAAAGCACAAACCGTACGTCGCCGTTTAACGTGTTGGACAAAAAGCTCCGTATCAATTCCATAGAAATCTAGAAGCTGATAAAAAGGTGTTTTGGATAGGAGAATGATTCCTCTTACTACTTACTACTTTTACTACACATGAAAAACCAAGTGCGGTAATTGCCTCTTCTTTTAGCCTTTTCACAGTCGGCCTTTCAGTTCCTGGGTGGAGCCAGCCAGCCACTGTAACTTGTGACTTTGTGAGAACGGTCAGCGACTGAAGATGGCTTTTTGTCTCCGGATCTTGGTCTCAATCCTAGTTGTCTTCCTTCTCCTCCAAACTCTCAACGCCAAATCTTCATCAAGCGGTCGAAGGCCACTAGCTCGGAACAAGAACCGTCAGATCCCACCCAACTGCACCCACTTAGTCTCGGAGTCTCAGTGCTCGCACAACCCGCAGTGCCGATGGTGCAAAAGCCAGTCTCTCGACGACACCTGTTTCACTAGATCTGAGGCTTGGCGCTTGCCCCTTCAGGTCTTCTCTTGTGACCAATGATTTTTCAAAATCCCAATTCAACGGATTTTTTTTAAAAGGAAAAGCTTTTCTTTTTCTTTTTCTTTTCATGTTAAGATTGGGTCGGAAATGAAAAAAAATTTGATCATTTCTTATACTAATTGTGTTTGGTTTGTGAGAGAATGTCACTAAACTCTGACAAAAGAAATTCATTTGGGTTTGGGTTTGGAATGGAATCTCTGATTTTTGTGTAATCCTTTATTATTATTAATTGAGTCTATTAATCAAATTACTTAAATTTTGCATTTTGAGAACTTCATATTGCATATAGTCCAGAGTTGTTGTTGTTGATGTGTTTTATGTAAATTGTGTGTTATGGAACCAACACTTCTGTCTGTTGAGTGAGAAAAGTCGCATGATACTCCATGTTTTCATCGCTTGTGAAGAATTTGTTCAATAAGGTGAAAATCTAGACCAATACTGTTAGACGTAGTAGTGTCTGTTGGCTCCGAGCTTTTTCCTCACCGGTTGAAACTTGCCATTGCATTTGCTAAGGTCATGTCATATTCATCTTTTATCAGAAAGAAGCAAAATTTAAACATTGATATGCCCTGTACTCTCATAAATTTGTGTCAATTCTAAAGTAAGAACACTATATTATCTTGTGTTCGTGATCAGCACTCGTTCTGATTGGCCCGACAGCAGACAGTTATCGCTTTCCCGTTGATCATGGTATCACTTTGATTTCTAACCCACTGGATTTGGTTCATGACTACTATTAATAAAGTTATTTGAGGTGTAGGATGATACCGATTTAACAGTCACAACAATACAGCAATCTGGTTCTTTTTCCATAGGCAGCGGTTATCTGCAGGTGTGTGCTAGCCAATGCCCAAGACAAGGGTTGTACCGGTGGTACCACAAGTGATGGTGAGTGAACTAGGATGGAACACATGAAAGTCATAATGCATTTTGTCTATGATGTGGTTTCCCCATTATTGTAATGGGTACTTCTCATCTGTCTCTCTCTATTGTTGACCATCTAACTTTGAATTTACAGCCACCCTATTAATCATACTGGGAAGAAGAATCGCTTTCGTGCATTAAAGCCTTACTCCACTCCACATTTGTACTAGTCCATGATACTCCTATTTTGTGACTAGAGTATGATATTACAAGCAACCAAACAGGTCCTTTAGAAATTAAGATCCTATCCAGAGCATCAGCCTCACTTTTCTGGCATAAATTTACCCCAGAATTTCCTCAGGTGTTTCTCATGGCTGAGCCATTCTAGCAGTCTGCTACCTTGTTCTTTGTCGAGTCACTGGTGATGCTACTTAATTCCAACTAAGTTAATTTTTTATACTTAATTTAATATCTTCCTACAAGTTAGAGACTTAAAGTCTTTATTTGGCATTCAAACTAAAAGGGGCAGCACAATCGGCTTGGAATCACACATTATGAAGTGTAGGTCACTAGTTAAGATCTCCCCTTCCCCATTCCTTTGGGGCCACAACTTAGGAAAAATAATTCTCCGTGTGGAATTTGTCCAATTCCTTAAGTAATGATGAACTTAATCTGACTTCTGTTATATGCCCCTAGTTCTATGCCACAGGGCTAATTGTAGACAATTTCTTGGCACATATGCTTTCTAATTCCAAATTCTGGCTTTTCTTATATTGTTTAATGCTACAAATCAGTCTTATATTGGGTTTGGATCTTGATATTTAGCCTCTTCAGGCTAAGGTGTAGCTCATATAGCACACTTATTCACCTTGTAAGAGCAAAGTAGAGGGTGAGGTTGTGGCTTCACAGCTCACAAAGTGATATTAAAATGATGCTATGTAGACAGTTCCATATTGTTAGGAGGTATATAAATTTGATGTTTAATCATCCAAAAATTACGTATATATGTGGGTCAGGGATTGTCAAGATTTTAGGCTTTAATGAGACATTACCAAAGTCTTGCCGTACTCAATTCTGCAATGTTCTGATTGGTCATTATCTGTATACAGCAACAATAAAGCAGAAGCACACTTGTGCTATGCTTTATATAAGGCTTGCATCATAGAGGATTTATTTCATTTGAATCTGTATATAGGGTAAGAACAGTTCCTCAGGAAAGGTTCTCTGAAGTGGTGGAGAGAAGCAGAAAAGCTTCTCCATTATGAGGCTTAAGAGCACATTCCTTTTAGAAATTTGAAATCGTATTCCACCTTGGACTCTTCATAACCAGCATCAGCAGGGGGGGGGGGGGGGGGGGGTGGGGAAGAAGGTGTAGAGCTTTACTTTTTTTATCTGGACAAGAAGCTAATGGGGTGGTGATAAAAGGAAATGCAGCAGTTCTGCAAAGTGAAAGAAAACTAAGCACTTCGGTTTTATTAGTACAGTATGGAAACAGGAATTTGGTGGGGAGGCATTCACCTGAGAGAGCATTGCCTTTACTGGACAAATTTCTTGCAGACTCATGTTGAGCGTTATATAAAGGCATCTGATTTTACTTATCAAAAAAAAAATAAAGGCATCTGATTTCGTAAACTTTTAGTTGCAAAAGTCTCCATGAGGAACTTAGAGACATGGCAATCCAGCGCCTCACAAAGCCTCTGTTCCTTCTTCTCTAGTGAACTAGGGAGCCCATGAAAAAGAAAACTTGTTACAAGTGCAACCTGCAGAAGTACCAAAGTAAGCAAATAGTCAGCTACACTATCACTCAAATTTTCAAATCTGCAACATTGCAAATAGTGAGAGAGCTCAATGTTGTATTTTCAGTTTCACCCTCCAAGGAGCGCCATATGACTAATATGACTAGGTCTATGTCTAATTTGTCCACAGATTCACCAGCCAGTGGCCACATTCATTTTTCCTAGTAAGTATATCCAATACAAGTAATCATCAGTTTATTTTATTGAAATCTGCCACACTAAGAGAAAGCACAATGCTGCCCTCACTCGTATCCATCCTTATAAGCCATCTGACAGTTAACTAGCCAAATCCTTGAGAGAGAGAGAGAGAGAGAGAGAGAGAGGCTAAATAAACTGATGATCACTAGTATTGGATATACTTACAAGGAAAAATGAATGTGGCTACTGGCTGGTGAATCCATGGACAATTAGACATAAACCTAATCATATGACACTCCTTGCAGGGTGAAATACAACATTGAGCTCTCCCACTATTTGCTGTGTTGCAGATTTGAAAATTAGAGTGAGCGTAACTAACTATTTGCTTGCTTTGGTACTTCCGCAGGTTGCACTTATAACAAGTTTTCTTTTTCATGGGCTCCCTAGTTCACTATAGAGAAGGACACAGAGGCTTTGTGAGGAGCTGGATTATTGTCGACACAACCTTCTAGTGTTTGGGAATCTTGGATTCAATCAAAGTATCAATTTTTTCCGCAACCTGAGACCCAAGAAAATAAAATAAGAGAAACAAGAAGCTGGGAAATGTTTTGGAAACATATTTATGTCAAATAGAGGGACATGTAAGTTAGCACTTGGCACAAAGCTTTAACCAAACAGGCAAATACTTTCTTAGTCATTTGCAAAGAAAACTACATGTCAAATAAGTGCAAGCCCCACACTCACTTGGAAGCCTTATCATTGGGTCAATAGTGCTAATCCAAATTACATTTTTGAAGGATCTAATTATTCTCTCCTTAATTGACATTCAAATGAGAGTGAGAGACACAGATACAAGTGGGTAAATGAATCATAAAATAAATGACTAGAGCTTCTTTTCTCATTTCAAATCGAACAACTCTTTGTTCAATAGTACACATAGTAGTATATCATCATTACAAGAAAAAAAGAAACTCAAAAATGAAATAATTAACAAAGAAAAAAAGAAAAACATTACTTAAGAAGACTTGCAAACCATCAAAGTATTTCATCTCCATTAGCCATAAACTGCTTCACAGCATCCCTCATATCCTCATAGCAATCAGAACTCTCAAAGAACTCAATCAACCTCCCCAACTCCCGATCACCAAGATCATCTGTAAAGGGTCTAATCGGAATTGCATTCTCGGGCTGAAGCGCGGTGGCATTGGGGTTATCATCCACAATCACCACCCTCTTCAAATCCCTCCCCAACTCAGACAAGTCCTTCACAAACTTCCCATCAACCTCCTTGCAAGAATCCCTGTAGAGCCTGTGAGAGATCACGCAATCCGGGTCGAGGTGATCGAGGACTAGAGAGGCATACTCCTTAAGCCCGGCGGTGAACACCACGACCTCGAACTTCTCAGACAATGCAGCCAATAATCGGTCCACACCAGGCCGTTTCAGCACGTAGAAATTAATGAATTCTCCCTCAATACTCGGCCTCACTACGAAATCGAAACGTTCCGGTGGTGGGTCCGCCTTGGAATGGATCAACGTCTCGTCTAAATCAAGAAACACCGTTCTCTTAGGCAAGATCATCGGTGGGAGAATGCTGTTTTTCCTGTTGTTGCTGCTGTCGAAAATGAGGGTTCTTTGGACTGTGTTTTCGGTTTCGGGTTCGAAATCGGATTCGTCTTGTGGGATTTTCTTGAGGATCTTGAAGCCCTTGTGGCGATTCGGGGTGCCGATGCGGGCTAACTTGGAGAAGAGCCTGATGAGGCGGCGCTGACACGTGAATATGGACTTGTTGATGGATGCTAAAACCGTGGCAGACGCCGCCGCTACGTTCTTATTCTCAGGGGTTTTACGGCGGTGCCGCCGGGGAAGGATCCGGCAGTCTTTGATGCACTTTGTTGGTGGGGTCCTCTTGCAGATCTTGGACACCATTATTCTTTGCTTTCAGAGACAGAGAAAGAGAGAAAGAGAGAGAGAGAGAGCGAGAGAGAGGGGTTGGTGCTTTGGTGGTGCTTTGTGCAAAATGAAGTAAAGGGGGTGAAGGGTTTTAAATTTTGGTTCGGTTGCAACGGTCATGAGTGTGGTTGGTTCGGAACCGAAGCTAGAGTGGTTTAAGATAAATAGGGTTGGTTTTGTACTATGGATTTTGGAATGGTTTTACTTGTATTTTTCATACGTGGCTTATTATGTTCTAATCATTTGAGGGCCCACCATTCAGTAAAAAAAAAAAAAAAAAATTTATTTGAGAGCCCACCAGTGAGTGGGTTCTACCCCTTTGTGAGAGGGTTGAAGTATAGTTCCAGACCATGCAATATCAGTCTGAAAGTGAAAATGATTAGGGTCCGTTTGGTATATGTGTTTAAAAACTGAAAATCGTTGTTAAAAAACATGTGTGGAAATACGTGTGGATAAAAAAGTGTGTGAAAATACGTATAAGGTTGTTTAAAAACTGAAAATTGTTATTTGAAAATATAAACCAAACACGCCCTTAGTTGGCGGCAGTAGCAAGCAAGGTGTTTTATTTAATCTGTTTTTTAACACCATAAAATTATAATCACTGTAAATCATTATAATTACAAAGCCTTAATTAAAAAAAATAGTTTTAAAAAAATTTCAAGCCATTTTAAATTTTAAGAATACAACTGTAAAAGCAACTATTTGAAGTATATATGTAACCTTCTTTTTGGCTCTTTGGGGTAAAAATTTAAAGAGAAATGAGGGTGGACAATGGAAGGAGGTGAAACTGTCAGGAGTACTGAGTGGTTAAGCTGAAAAGAAAATGATTTTTGGTTGTTTAATAACTTAATTTAGGAATGCAAACTAGTGAAAATTTGGTTGAGTGGCTTTTTTATGTTAAAACTAGAGGGGAAATAGAGAAGAATGGTTATTATTATTATTTTGAATTTAGAAGAGTGCTTATTTGAGTTAGATGACAAGTATATTTTAGTAGTATCTACCTCTTGTATGTTTCGCACATCACATTTATAGTAATAGTTCAATGTGGAATATGTGGATTTACAGTTCAATAATCATTAATCACTTAAATTTGTAACTTCGTAATATATAAAAAAGGCATCTCAAGCATGTTTTTTTAACCACTTATATATATATATATATATATATATATATATATGAAATTCTCTATTTTACCAAAAAAAATGTTTTATATATATATATATATATATTTAAATAAAATTAAAGAGGTTTGAAAGAATAACCACTATTGAAGGTATCTCCTACTCCCAATTGCCCACATATCAGTATGCAATGAGCGCATATGAAAATTTCACTACGAGTAGAGGGATTAGACCAATATCAATGTCAGTGTGACCCGTGGCTTTGACTGGACTAATATAACTAAAGCGTAGAGAACACATGTGAGCGAACGTAACCATACCCGATTAAGGACAACAACAACAAAAATGCCACTTAACTTCCAAAAATATTACCAAAAGTAAGAGCTAAAGATATGGAATGGCATTGATTCTACCAGTATTGGAGAGTAGGAAGAAGTGGCATTGATTGTACTATGTAAGTGAGTGTGAGCAATGACAACAACGATTAAGGCTGAGCATAAATCCAATAAACCTGATCCGAAGAGCCTTGGGCAGGTTAGATGGATTTTCAAGTTTGGTCCGGGCCAAAATCTCAGGTGAACTTCGGGTCTCGAGTCAGAACCGAGTCCAACCCAACCCGCCCATAAAAAATGTTAGAAAGTAGAAACTAAAGTATGATATAATACAGATAATAAAAAATGGAATGTAGACTGTGTAGTACATGCAACCTTAGATTTCATAGTCCCCACCAGAAACAAAAGGGAATTTTTGTGGAAATACAGCAAGAAACATTCCAAAATCAAATAAAGTTGAATTTGGTGTACATATTGGGCAAAGATCATCTAGGAATGTGTAATTTTCCGACCTGAGAGCACAACTAAAATTAAACTTTCCTTTCAAGTCATGTTTTCCTCCATTAAACTATAATTTCAAATTTGAATTATAATTTGAATTTGGTCATCCATGACAGATTAGGAATTTGACTAAACTAGATTGCCAACGTGCAAGTCAAACCTAAATTCATTAATTATTTGAGTCAAAAATTCATTAGTTAATGAGAAAATCAAGCCATCTAAATATATTCTAAGAATTTTAAACTTATCCTAAATAAGTTTAGTTCCCTACATTCGTAGGCTATGTTGTCATCTGTTTCCTTATCTTTTTTTTCCCTCTCCTTTTAATGCAATCCCTAAATTATTAAATTCAAATTTCTCTTATTAAACCTATCTCCCCTCCTCTTTTTAATATAAAATAGAAATTCTACTCTAGTGTATATGTGTGTGAAGCTCTTTACTGGAGACTTGAACCTCAGCTCTTGCCCCCCCCCCCCAAGCCCACAAACACTTATACTTATGAAGTGACCATCGCACCAAAGGTATGAAGGTACCTGTCTCCCCCTTAGTTATACAAGAGGATGTCCCGCGTGATGCGCATGTTCATTATTAATTGTTTTATAATACTCATATATGTTATAATGTTTAAAAAATTAAATTCGATTATATATTATATGTCACTAAAATAATGAAGAAAAAAAATTGTAATACAATATATTAATATATAAGTAACCATAATTAATTAGACCCTAAAAATGCCACTACATGCCTATTGATTTTTTTTTTTCAAGTTTATATGTATATTTGGTTCTTACATTTGACGTTTTCAATATAAAAATTCTTATTATTTCTCTTTCTTTTTTTAGGAGTATATCTTTCTTTTTTAAAGAAAACACATGAACTTTTGAAGGCTAAACATCTAAGATTTAAGGTTTAATTTTTAATTTGCAAAACTAAATATACATGTCAAGAGATTAAAAATATAATACGTGGGTTCTAGTTAGCTCAACTGGTAAAGTCTCTGATGGTTGTATAAGAGATCTGGGGTTTAATCCCCGCCTACACCAAAAACTAATTGGTGTCTTGGTCTGATGATAATGAGCTATCATTAGGAGCGGACGCCATAGGTTGAAACTCTCTCAAAAAAAAAAAAAAAAAGATTAAAAATATAATACAAATTGAATAGAGAAATATAAAATTATTCTATTTCATATCTTTAGTTTAATTTTACATATATTTAGGGTACCGCAATCACTTATAAAAATTAAGCACTTCCCAAAAATATAAATAAACACAAATAACACATATAAAGGCTCGATGTCTTCCCTAAGCATACCTTTTAGAAACCCCAAATGTTGCTAAAGCACTGTATCAAGCTTTGACAGTGTTGTTGAGAGGTTTATATCATATGCACCTAAAACCAAAGCCAATTTCACACACACACACACACTCTCTCTCTCTCTCTCTCTCTCTCTCTCTCTCTCTCTCTCTCTCTCTCTCTCTCTCTCTCTCTCTCCTTTTCTTTTGGCTATTCAATATTTTGTGAAACTGGAATATATAAAATAATAGGTGTTATAACATGAAAAATTAACATTGAATGGAGAAAACCTTTTATTTTTGAAATTAATGAAATTAAAAGTGGAAGAATTCAAGAAGTTGGAAAAGGGGGTGGAATCAAATGTCTTAAACTAGTCATTAATAAAAAGATGAGGTGAGGTGAAAGGTTAAATAAAATACTACTCATATAAAGCCCCACATAGCAGAACCTCATACTCTCTCACATGAAGTCACTGCTTATATAAATATATATATATATATATATATATATATATATATATATAATTGATTATATGTATATAAACAATTCAATATAATACTTTTTGCATTCTGGATAAGAACAATTAAATGTAACAATTTGGATGAATGTGTCTGCTATATATATATGTGTGTGTGTGTGTGGGGAAAGTTTTACTACAAAAGGCAATGGATGAATTTGGCAAGAGGCTTAACTTTTACAAAAAAAATGAAAAATACGAGCTACAATTTTACCATGAAGGAAACCATGATAGAAGCAATTGTATTTGTATCCTTGTAACACTTTGAAATGGGGTAATGGTACATATATAAACTATTTTATAACATTTTTACAAGAGTAATATTACAGACACAAACTATTTTACAATATTTTTACAAAATGTTGATGTGACCAACCTCTTATTGGTTTTCATCTAAGCTCATAATTAATATTTCTTTTTCATTTACCAATAACCACTTACCACATTAGTAGTTTGTAAAATTTTTTGTAAAATAATTTGTGTCTTTAGCATTATTCTTTTTACAAATTGCTTATTTGGTTTTAGCATTTTTGAAATAATTATTTGTGAATAAAAATGTGATATTAGTAGTGGGCCCAGATTTGAACCAGTAAGAATTTGTCATATCAATAATTTGTAAAAATATTGTAAAATAGTTTATACTTATAGCATTATTCTTTAAGATTTAAAATGTTTTAAAAACCAAGTCAAATTAAAGCTTGAAACTATCCAATTATATGTATCTCACCTACATTATTATATAAAGTTCTCTTTTAGAGACATAAACTATTTTACAAAAAATTTTACAAATTGTTGATGTGGTGAGTGATTATTGGTAAATGAAAAAATGATATAAATGGTGGGATTAGATGAAAACCAATAAGAGGTTGGCCACATTAACATTTTGTAAAATTGTTTGTAACTGTAGCATTACTCTTTTACTATTGTTACAAGTCAATTATAGAAAGTATCATCTTATAAAATAAAAAATTAAAAAAAAAATTATAGGAAGTGTCATAATTGTCCAAACATATAGTTTCTTTTGTTCAATTAGTTTTACTTTTATTCAAGAAGTTTTGTTATAGTGTATCCATTATCACTCTCATATATATAAATGTATATTTGGTATGTCACACACATGTGTGTATATATATATATATATATATATATATATTTTAAATCACAAGTATATTTTTATTTATATATATGAGATCAAAATACCTTAAAATTTAGCCTATCTACGATTTTAGTCCTTGAAATTAAAGTAATCACTTCTGGTCCTTAACAAATTTAATCTTAATTCAAAGGCTTTTGATTATTCCAACATATTCAATGAGTTTGTTCAAGCTTCCAAAGTCCATTTATGATAATATTAATTCCCTTTTGGCCAGATATTGGTGGAGCCAAAACCATGAAAAGAGGAAAATTCGTTGGATAAACTGGAATAAGTTATGCACTCAAAAGAAGAAAGAGGGAATGGGCTTTCGGGACCTTCAGGCGTTTAATCCTGCTATGCTTGCTAAGCAAGCATGGTGTCAAATTCATAACATCAGGTCACTCTTTTATAGGGTGTACAAGGCAAGGTATTTTATGAATTGCTCTTTCTTGGATACTGAATTGGGGAGTAATCCGTCGTTTGTGTGGCGTTCCCTATTGGCATCTAGAGACATCATTCATGCAGGTTCACAGTGTAAAATTGTAGATGGTTGAAAGATATTAGTGGCAACTCATTCTTGGCTGCCTCACACTCCTGTCTTCTTGAATGCACTATCAAGGGATATGAGAGTATATGATTTAATAGATGAGGATACTCGATAATAGGATAGGGGAAAGCTATTTGCTACTTTTGACCATCGGACATGTGAGACGATACTAGCTTTGGCCCTCAATCACCAAAATTCCCAAGATAAGCTGATTTGGAAAGAGAATGGAGCACATAAATTTTCAGTCCGAATAGCTTATTAGGTGGCCCTTCACCTAAAGCACCCTAATCACGCCGAACACTCATCGGTGCAAGCCCACGGTTCCTTCTGGGGAAAAATATGGAAGCTTAATGTGCCACCAAAAGTCCGTACTTTCCTTTGGAGAGCATGTTCAGATTGTTTACCCACTCGGGAGAACTTGCATTAGACACATGTTAGACTTGAGGTGACCTGAGAGCTTTGCTGCCACCATCCTGAGACAACAAGCCATGTGTTATGGAATGCCCTTTTGTAGGGACAGAACCAGGATTCCCAGTTGGGGGGGGGGGGGGGGGGGGGGCAAACTTACTATAAGATAGGGAAATAATGAAGTATCTCAAAATTATTATTATTATTTTTTGGTTAATTTCGAGACAACTAGGCAAAAGGGTAGGTTAGATATTTTTTCTATTTGGGTTAATTTGTAAATTTTTTGGAGAGGGGGGCCAGGTATATAAATTTTGGGATCAAATTTTAAATTTTTTATTAATATACATACAAAAGAAATTTTTTTTTTAAAGTTGGGGGGGGGGGGGGTTTATGCATGGCCCCCCTCAATCTAAACACAGTTTCGTCTCTGCCCTTTTGCACGAAATGTTTGGGCTCTGTTTAAAGGCAGGACTCAGAAGTGCAGGAATGAGTCTAGCGACTTCTTCCTCCTCTTCAACAGATGTAGTAGAAGCTTAATTCCGTCGAGTTGGAGAAATGGGCAATCATGGCTTGGGCGATCTAGAATGCAAGAAATAAGTACTACTTTGAGTAGATTCAAGTTCATCCCAAAGTTATTTTTGAGAGCACTAATGGTTTGTTGGAGGAATATCAACAATTAGGGGCCATTTGAAAACATTGTTCTAGTAACGTTGTTTGTATTTTTTGGAAATACGTGTTGGTGGAAAAATGTATGAAAATACGTGTAATGTTATTTGAAAATTGAAAATATATCGTTCAACTACTATACCAAACGGGCCCTTAATGGCTGTGTAACAGGATGTCTGGTATTAGTTTTTGGTGGTTTAGGTTTCCTTTTCTCATTGTATTTTCAGTCCCTGGGACCAAGTTTTTTGGGACATCATGGCATATAGTTGGTGTTCCCCCAGTGCTAGTTTTCTTGTTTTTTTAACTAGCTTTACTTGTACTCTTTATTTGGTTTTTAATAAAGTTTTTCTATCGTTTAGCTCAAAAATAAAAAAGATAAACTCCTTTTTCTAATTGAGTTAATCCTAATCCTTTGTCCATCCTAGGTTTTGGAGATTCTTGTCAATCCTATTTGATGTAGGAGATTTCTAAACCTATTAGATGTAGAAGATTTATAGTCGATCCTATTAGATGATTAAGACCTTTAGTCAATACTATGGGATGTCGGAGAGTTCTAGTTAGTCCTATTGGATGATAGAGACTTTTGGTCAATCATATTGGATGTAGATGATCTACAGTCAATTATATTGAATGGTGGGGATTTCTAGTTGATCCTATTGGATGTAGGAGACTTCTAGCTGATCCTATTGGATGATGGGGGCTTCTAGTAAACCCTATTGGATGTAAAAAGACTTCTAGTCAATCCTATTGAATGATGAACATATCTAGTTGATCTTATCGAGTGGAGAAAACTTATAGTTGATCATAAACTTATAGTTGATCGTATGATGATGGAGACTTCTAGTCGATTTTTGGGTTTGTAAAAACATACCATTAAATGTAGATTGAACGAATGCTAAAAAAATTTAGGGTAAAATATTATTTTAGTTCCTAAATTTTACTAAAACTTTGTTTTTCATTTCTAAACTTTAAAAAGTTTTTTTTTTTCAACCTTAAACTTTGTAAAGAGTTTTTTTGATAGTTTAGAAACAAAAACAAGGAAGAATTTTTTTTTTTTCAATAATTTAGGAATGAAAAGCAAATTTTTAGTAAAGTTTAAGAACATAAATAAAGCATTTTCAATAGTTGAAGCACAAAAAATGAATTTTTCAATAGTTTAGGGATGAAAAATAACTTCTTAAAGTTTAGAGATGAAAAAAAAAACTTTTAGTAAAGTCTAAGGACCAAAATAGTTTTTTTTTTTTCCAAAAATTTATCTTGTGAATGATTTTTGAAACTCAATTTTTAATTTTATTTGTGACGTCACAAATCTATATATTACTAAAAGCTGAAACATAACGTTTAATGCTGCTACTCTCACATTGCGCCACATCAACTGCCATGTCATTCTTTTTTTTCTTTTATTTTTTAAAATATAATACGTCCTACAATTTTAAAATGGTTTTTACAATTTGTAGCCCTATAAATGTAACCCACTACTTATTTATTTACTTTTACTGTCACCCTATAATAAATCCATCCCACTACTTATTTATTTACTTCTACTATCACCCTATAATAAATATGTATAATTAATTTAGTCCACCTCTTATTTATTTAGTTCCACAATCAAGCCCAACCCAAAGCCTTTTCAGTTAAGTTTTAGGGTTTTGTATGAGCCTTTTCAACTTAAAACAAACAAAAAAAAAAAAAAAAAAGCCAAAACAAAAAAACAAAACGTTGAAGCCTTTCAAGCTTTAGGGTTTTTTTTTTTCCAATTTTCTTATAATTGTTTTTAACATTTATTTATTTTTAATATTTACAATTCTTCAACCTTTCTCTCTCCCTTACCATTTCATCTCCCCACCACTTCGATCTTTCTCCCTCCCTTACCTTTTCATCTCCCTACTACTCTCTACATTAATATCATTTTTCCTCTTTCTCTTCATCTTCCTTTATTTTTTTCTCTTCTTATTCACACCCTCTTACTATAAATTTGTCACTATCTCTTCTATTCTATGCATAGTTTTCCCTCACAAAAGAAAAGGTCCCCTCTCTCTCCCTCTAAATTTTTTGGTGGATTTTTTTTACTTTTCTTGCATCTCTACTTTACGTTGATAATTTTTTATATTCTTTAAAACTCTATTTTGGGTTAATGCGATTTAGTTTTGTTTTTAAAATTGTGATTTAGTTTTGTTTTTTAAATTGTTGTTGTTATTGTTGTTTTTTTTTAATTCTCTTTGATTGTTAAATGTTATCCTATTGTGTTCTAAAGAATTAAATATAGCATATAAAAATATAATATTATTCTATTACATAGCATGATTTGGATAATTTGGTATTTATTCTGTTACATAGCATGATTTTTTATAGTGCTCAATTTAGATGTTAAACTATGAGACTTTACTAATTTTTGTTTATTTTCTAATCTTTTGTGGTGGACAAAGTACTCTTAATAGTTGTATTAGAAGTACTCTATAATGCCATTTATTTAAAGAAAAGCAAAGGTTGGCCAAACGAAAATAATTGGATAAGTGACAAATTTTAACTTTTGCAATTTTATTTTTATTATTATTATTTTATAACATTGCATGTATAGAAATTTAATTCTTAGATTTTGCTAATAATTGTTTATTTGATAATATGTTTTTGGTGGCCGAAATTATAATTTCTACAAGTAAAATAACCTTAATAGATTATCAAAAACAAAATTTTATCCTAATATTGGTTCAATTAATCATTGTTAAGTTTTATTAATTTTTTTTTTAGTTTACGTTTTTTTGGTGTTTTGGATTGTTCCTATATTATATTTATGATTGTTCCTATGATAAATAAAAATATAATTAAAAAATACATTATTCATTATTAGATTAGTTTAAATTGTAAATTTTTTTTAATAAAACCACCCTAAAAATAATTATCATGCGCAACGCGCGGGTTCGTGACTAGTATAATTAAAAGGGTTGACCCTTCTAAATTTTTTTCATATATATTTTTTTTAAATCCATGGTGTTGCAGAGCAATACCATTGTCTTTCACTAGAAATAATCATTTATCATGAAATTTTTGCAATGACTTTGCATTTTTCTTTGAGCACTTAAGGCTAAATGCTAAATTGAATTTTGAAATTTCAACACTTGGGAAAACATAATTTCATGTGTAAAACATTGTTAATATATAAACAATATAACAAATATGCTATCTCATTTTTGGGTTTTCTTACATTAACATTTTTTTTCTTTTTTTTATCATCAATATATTTTTTTCTCTCGATGATTGGATAGCTACCATTGCGTGGATGGATTTGAACTCTTTACGTCTCATATAATATACATGCATTGTCAAATTCTAGCCCCCCACTGACAGCAATCTCATTCAAAGAAAATCGAACTTACCAAACTTATTGCCCCTATATTTCAACGAGAAAGAGCACGGCTGAAGCAAAATCAAAACCTCAAATGCTTGCTGCTTCAAATGGCTTATGGGCACCACAAACTCAATGCTCTCCTCTAGTTTCTGCACATT
Organism: Quercus tomentella; assembly: GCA_028535165.1. Lineage (NCBI taxonomy): Eukaryota > Viridiplantae > Streptophyta > Magnoliopsida > Fagales > Fagaceae > Quercus > Quercus tomentella. Next base: position 31,267,325 of record JAPQVY010000068.1, on the reverse strand, counting down.
CGTCTCTAGAGCAAGGAGTTTCAGATGTCTCTTCTGTTCTATTATATCGGTTCGGCTAAGCTCTCTTCCTCTCCTCTGTAACTTTTTCTTCTTTTAAGTTCCAGGGCACACACTTCAACAGTGCACGTCTCCATGGCCTGTGTGCAAAATGCAAATCTTCAAAAAACTGAGGTCTTCTTTGCTGTTGTGCAGGATGGTTTGAATGGACAGATTCTTGATCTTCTGAAATTTTAAGAAATACACTTCCTGTGAGTGTGAGATATCTTGGAGGAACGTAAACTGTTCTTGGTTGAGTTTGGAGATTATGATGAGGCTTTGTGGGCTGCAGCTTCAAAAATCAGGAACCTATTCATGTGCTGAGACTTGGGAACCAGTTAAGATTCAAGGCTCCAGTTGTAGATAATTTTTTAGTGCAGTAGGAGTTCCAAGTTTTGAGTGCTTGTAAGGGCTTTTTTTTTCTTCTCTTGCCTGCTCTATCTTACGAGCATTAAGAAAATAGTGTAGACGTACAGGCATTTATGGCAATATTATGATGTTACTTGTAATTTTGTGTTAGTGGCATTTGGCTACAGGATGAGTTGCTTAGATCTGAATTTGTGAAAGAATTTTTTTTTTCAGTTCATCTCCATTTCTGGCAGAGTAGCAGGAGCAGAATTCATTTTAAATAGTTAGTCATCTCAAAGCCCTGCTGAAAAGGCTACAGCTACAAAGTTCTTGATAAGATTTGAGACATTATTCACATTCATTGCCACAGAAGGATGGAAGCATATTTAGCACCTGAAGATTTTGTTAAGGTTAACATGAATAAATATTGCTAGCGTGCTATTTAGTGTTCTTCAATTATGCATGTCAAGATGTTGTACATATGACTATTGTTTCGTAAAGTTGGTAATGGGTTCAAGCAATTTTGCGTTAGCTGCAGGCAATCTTATTTCTTAATGACATACAGGTAAATGCCATTCTATGATTGAAAAAGAAAGCCCATGCCATCATTTCTACTCCAAATTAGTACATTTTCCATGTTTACCACCATCAATTCTGAATTTCTGATTCTCAAATTGCCAGATGTTGTCTGTTTTCGCTTACATTGACAAATCGATAATATAATTGGAATGCAGTAGCGAAAGCTAATGCAATCTTCCACCAAATACTATGCCCTCCTATTGGCGCTGATGAAGAAACTTATACCTTACCTATGAAGGCCCCCCACCCCACAAATTTTGGATTGTTCAAAATGGGTAAAAACCTTTAATTCATGTGTATGCAAGTTTTGGGTACACTAAAAAGTGAGCAGACTTTGCTTGATAGAATACTGAATAAGGATGTCAATTCTAAGCGTGCAAGTGGAAAGAGGGTCCATGGAATTACCAAGTTGATTGTTTATTCAAAATGATGTAACGAAAGTGGAGGAACTTTATTGTATTGGGGTATGTGGGGTTGGATTACTCAGAGAGAGAGAGAGAGAGAGAGAGAGAGATGTATTTTTTAAGAGGTCATCAAACATTGATCTTCTCAGAACACCATGATCATTGGTATGCACATATAACTTGTTTTGAGGAGGTATTGGTGCTTGCCCATAATTATGAAAAATGCATAGGCGAGGCAGACATTGCATGCCCAATGGATTTCTTATCTGCATCACTGCATGTGCTGACATTGGAGCTTTGAGCAGGGGTGAGTGGCTTCATGCTCTTATTGCTAAAAGATAGGATCATAACGATGGTTAATTTCCTTCAAACGTGTAAGCTTGCCAATGTCATGAAATATTACATCTCATGGCTCATGTTTATGAATTTCAATCAACAAACCATGGAGACCATGGCTGTATGGTGGACACTTAGTTGCATTGGACTATTGAAGGCCAAGGAGCTTGTGAGAGCAATGCTGCAAAGGGAAGCTACTGTGATTTGGTAGTCTATTTCAGCTACTTGTGAAAACCATGGTAAGACAGAATGATGTTATGAATGTGAGGAGAAAATGAAGGCACTTAGAGTAAAAGAGAAGCCTGAATGTAGCACAATTCAAGTGGTTGTCAAGGTTCATGAGTGCTTAGTTGGTGAAAAAATGACATCTTGAGAAAAAGTAGACATTAAGAAGTAATAGATACGATAAATTACAGCTTTTAACTCTTCATAGCAAAGCCAAGATATTAAGAATTTTAGATTGGGTACCAGTTTCTGTTGCATTACTGCCTAGCTGATAGAAAAATGGACTGTTGTAGCAGACACAACAGCTTAGAACTAAAATTACAAGCAGAAGGAATCTGAAAATTTTGTGGTTAAGGTTAGATAAAATTACTTGAATCAGTCCTGCTAAATGCTAATGGAAGTTAAAGCTGGATGCATGAAAGGGAGTAACAGCAAAATTTATGGACTTACTATGGAAAATGGCACCAGTCCGTCAATAGTACAAATGGAATGGAGAGGAATGTCTTGTTGGTTACAATAAATCGTTAGTTCCATCCTATACTAAGTTTAGGTCCTTGTCACCTAAGAAATTTCCACCACATTTCATCCAGTTGTCTACCAGAATGACAACAGTGAACATTTATTAACAAGCATATAACTTCAACTAAAACACAAAACCTCACCTTTCAAATTTCATCCACATATCACATGTGTATGCATGCAAACAAAAGTGCAATATAGAAATTATTGCTTGGAGTTGCTTCCACCCACAATTTCTGATGCTACCTTTTCTTTTAATAAATGTATGCAATTGATATGAAGTAAGATCTGCAACCTTGTGCAAATTAGAAACATAATGTTAAAACATTAACAGTGTTAACAATTTACAAAATGATAAAGTGTTTTTCTATCATTAGCTAAGCAATAGTTAATTATAGCAACAATCTTCACTATGTAACTCACTACTAAAACAGGCCTTGTTCAAGTCGAACCACACCTGCCGGAATACCTTGATGATGAGGTCATGGTATTCGTCAGAATTCAAGGTTAGATAACAAGCCAAGAGTTCTTCAAGCTCTTCTGGCCGGCTGATCCTTTTCTCGGTGATCATCTCAAGCATTGAATCTCTGAAGTCCTGCTGTGGATCAAATGAGCATTTTGCAATAGCGAAGCTCTCCAAGCATGTTGTTTCCTCCACAATTTTCTCCTTTTCCTTCTTTTTCATCTTCAGTTTTGATTTCCTCATGTCTTCCAGCGCTTTTATTCTGCAGATTTCAACCTTGGCAGCCGTTCTTGGAGAATAAACTCTAACTTTGGAATTCTTCTTTGTTCTTCTCCTCTGTGAGTCCTTGCTTACATGAAGAGATTTCCTCTCTTTCTCACTCTTTGACTTCAGCTCTTCAATCTTCGTTCCTTTCAACTTCTGCCACTCTGAACAAAACTGTTCTGCCGAGAGTCCTGCAGTTTCCTCCAAGTTCTTAGTAGCAAAAACACCATCTTCTGCAGTATCTCTTAGGCTAGAATTCTTAGAATTCAAGGAAGAGGCAGAACAATGTTTCTTTGAGCCAGAAGCTATCAATTTGTGCTTGTCCCTCTTAGGCGTCCAAATTGTCCTTGGAGATTCCCATTCCAATGATTCTTTGTCCACAGATTTCGCAGACTTCCATTCTCTTTCCAATTCCAACACCTTCTCTTCCAAAACTTGCGGATTCATTTGACTTAATTTCCATTCTTTCTCAATCCTTTTCCATGGTGATCCGTCTCCATAACGAGCATCCAATTCCGGGGAAATCTCCTCATCTTTGTGCAATCCTCTCACTTCCCTTAAACCAGAAAGCATCTCATTGAGCTTCTTAGCCTCTTCTCTTTCCCTCACTTCACCACAATTCGATCTAGAGCCCCTGCACCTAGAAGATGGGACATGAACCTCATCATCAGATTCATACCAAACAGATTTCAAGACCCCTCTATTCTGATTCCCATTAACAGCCTCTTCTCTAAATGACAGTCTCCAAAAAGCATCATCATCATCATTCCCACCATAAAACCGACCACCATTCTCACCACCACCACACTGTGATGAACTCATGGAAGGAGTATTCAGCTTACCTTTTTGCCTTACTTTTCCGGGTTTCGGTTTAGAGTTGATGCCCATGTGTTTGAACTTGGAAAGCCATGAAATGGGAAAGACATTAGACAAGAAAGAAGGCTGAGACAAGGAGGAAGGTGAAGAAGGAAGTTTCTTTCTTCCCCACTTCATGGTTTCCTTTAAAAATAATATATATTTCTTTGTGTTTGGATGAGAGAATTCTTTGATTTTGTTAAGGTTTTTGGAGATTCCCACAAGAAGTGAAAATGGATGGTAATGGAGTTCAGTTAGAGAGGGAGGAGGGACAGTTAAGCTGTTATAAATGGGAACGTGGGTTTCTTATTGGATTTCTGCTGTTTTTTTCAAAAGAAAGGCCCGCCCATCTTGTGACCACTTACCCACCTTTTCCTACTTTATGATTTATGGTTTCTAATCTATGCTTGCAAAAGATTGGCAAAGCAAGGGGACCTCTTACCTAGTTGCACAATTTTTTTTTTTTTTTTTTTTTTTAGTTTTTAAAACTTAATAGTACAAATCAAATAAAATACTTCAGAGAAAAAGTTAAGGAATCTCTTAGATGTTCTATGTGAAGGAATAAGTAACAAAGCAAATTCACTCATGGTGGCCTTAATTAGAGCAAGTGGTCCACATGTTTATATAATTAAGCACTGTAATTAAACAGTAGCCCACATTGTGTGATGTGATTGCTCAAACAGCTACTTGGTTAATTGGTTTTAAGATGAGAGGAAGCCTTGAAAAATTATTATTATTAGCACACAAATTTGAAATTTCCATTTTGGGTAGTTTTGAAGAGAACGAGAAGAACTAATAATTTCTGGGTTCTAGTGTATTGGGAGAGTTTTTCCCTTTGGTCATCTTCCTTTTATGCATAAAATTGGGTAGGTTCCTTCTTTTGCTTTTTTTTTTTTTCTCGACTTTATTTTTCGTTATAGATTATGTAACTTTTTTTTTTTCCTTTTTTTAGTCAAAGGTTAGCAGTGGGCCAGTGACCAAGTTGGTTGAATGGAATAGGGCATTTGGGCAATTGGGCTACGTTGGATCTTAATCCAGCCAAGCCGAAAGGCTTTATGGAGCAAATAGAGGCGCTAGTTTTTTACAAATTCCATAGTTAGGAAATAGGAGATTTGAATATTACACTTTAAATATGAAAAAGAAAAGAGAGAAGAACTCAAACTCCTTAAGCTCTGGGCCAAAGCTCTTGCTACATAAAACATCCACCACTGTTAATTTATTTTATTTTATTATTTTTGTTTTTTGAGTTCGTATTTTCTATTATTTTCAAATTCTAAGAAAAACATAATGCACGTTAAAATTATCATTAAATGATTAAATTCGTTACAGTTTAATCTTTTGGAACAATTAATAATTTATCAATACCTAATGCAAGAATCATTTAGTAATGTTAAGAGACACAATCTTTTATAACTTTTTCTTTAATAAGATTTGTTATGATTTGAGTAACATCATTTGTATCTAAGCCTACCATGACACCAATTTTATTACGCACAAACCACACTTAGCCATATCAGCAACTGTGAATACTTTTGTGAAAAATAGTGGTCCTATGGCTATTCTTATACCCACTGGGCTCTCAATCTTTGGCTATAAAAATTGAAAAAAAATATATATATATATATATTTGCCCAATTATTTTTTCATCTTATATGAAATATATTGGCCATTGCGTGCTGCAACTAAATTTTGAAACGTCGCTATGACGAAAGAAAAGAAAACAAAGTAAAAAACATGGAACCGTGACATTGATGAATGATGAGAACTGAGAGGACAAAGATTTATAGTCTTGTCACTTGTGTCTGGACTCTGGAGAAAGCTCTGCACAAGTCCATCGCAGGATCCAATAAAATAGGCACAGGCCCAAATCGTAATCAGATCCCCCCAAGTACTAAAAAGACAACCATCAGGCCCACACACTTTTGGTAAACAACCATCTGGAAGAATTGCACTCCGAGGACAGAATCACATACTTCTGACATGATTGATGGGCATCACTTTAATTAAAAGCATACCTTCCCCCCTCCTCTTCTTATACCCTTTTCCATTTCTGTGTGCTGTCTGTTGTCTGTTAATGCTTCTCTCTTGAAACAAGGTAAATACAAAATAACTAATACATTTTTAAAATAAAGACTTAAGGCAAGAAAATAAGAAATGAATTTTAATTATTTTAACTGATAAAATTTTTTATCTTAAAAAAAATGTAGAGTTTAAATTCACTTACACTAAAAATTAATTGATATCTTTGACGTGATAATAAAGATAAATTATCATGAAGTGAACGCTATAAATTGAATTTTTATCTTAAAACAATAAAAGGAAGGAATATAAGGCATATGCCTTTTATAATAATTGAAATATTCTTTTCTTAAAAAATCTATTAAGAAATCTAGAGTTTAAACATCTCCTACACCAAAATTTGATTGGAGTATTTGGTTTGATGATAAAGATTAATTATCAAATTCTTCCCACCCCAACTATGAATTAACAAACAAACAAAAAAAAAAAAGGTTTATTAAGAAAATAGTATTTTAATTATTATAAAAGGCTTATGCCATGTATTTCTTCCGTTTCTTTCTTTGGATAGATAACATAGAAATTCAACTTATGATGTCCTTCATGATGATTAATCTTTATCATCATGTCAAATGCTCTAATCAAATTTTGGTGTAAGAGGGGTTTAAACTCTAGATCTTTTAATAGGTTTTTTTAAAAAAAAGAATATTTCAATTATAATAAAAGACATATGCCATATATACTCCTTCTTTTTTGTTGTTTTAAAATATAAATTTAACTTATGGCATTCATTCCATGATAATTTTTCTTTATTATTAAGCTAAAAACACTAATTAATTTTTGGTGTATGGGAGTTTAAACTCTAAATTTCTTATTCAAAAAACAAAAAATTTTATCAGTTAAGTTAGCTAAAATCCATTTATTATTATCTTACTTTTAGTCTTTATTTTAAGAATGTATCCCTACTCCCCCCACCCCCCCCCCCCCCCCCCCCCCCAAAAAAAAAAAAAAAAAACTATTATTGATTTAGAGATATCAACTAGGGTCATTACTTATACTACCCATACATAGTTTGCTAGTGGGTAGGGCAGCAGGCAGCAAATTGCACTCGAGGTCCCTTGGTAGGCAAGCCGTAAGTTTCCCAAGGTGTAGTCCAACCTATGAGTATGCATGCCGAGTCATGACTCGATGGGCTAAGGGGTCTATTTTCAGTTTCATTCTTGAAGGTGTAAAACAAAGGAAACAGATCCTCCTAACTGGATGTTGCTCTTCCTCCTTCTTGACTAAACCTTGGTCAACAAGTTAACTCACATAATTAGTTATTGACCAAAATGAACAGCAACATAGTTAACCCATATCAGTCATATTAGCAGTAAGACGGTTGCATGCATGTGCATTTTGATACCAACCTAATTTGATATGCATGACTGATCGATGCCGACGCATGTGTTTCTTTTTTTCTTTTTTTAAAAGTAGTAAGACTTCTTCACTAATCTACCTGTATGACTGTATCTATGTGCGTGTGGATATAAAAGATAACAAGAATAACTTTATAAGAAGTTAAAGCCATCTCATTGATTACCCAAAAAAAGAAAAAGTCATCACATTAACCAAATTTTTGTTTTAAGACTTTCAATCTGTGGCATCTCATTTTGATAGTTGCTCCTTTGTCTCTTTATTATGAGACTAGTAGACGAGAATTGAACCCCAGATCTCTTATTCAAGCATAAAATTTTTTACCAATTGAGTTAACTGGAATCCAGTTAACCAACTTAATTTGATAAAATGTTTATAATATTAAATAAAAATACAAATGTTTATAAAAATCTATACATAAAGGTACAATCCAAAATTTTGCTAGTACAGTCCAAACTAGCTGAAATTATGTCAAAATGATCGGTACAACCTGAATTTTTTTTTGAGATGAAATAAATAGATTGGTTGTACCAATTGATGTGTAATGGCCATTCCAAAATGAATGAAATAGATATCAAAACTTTGAATAAATGATTCAAATTAGATTTTAATTGCACTCTAATTTTTGAGTGTCATTCTAATTAGATTTCATATACTCTAATTTTGTGAAAAGTGTCCATTCACTTTAAAATTACTTATAATCCATTTAGAACTACTTCCATTCAATTTGAAACTTAATTAGTCCAATTTTTCTTATCAAAACTTCTCATTAAATTTGAATGAAAATTTATACCATGTTCTAAAAATTGATTGTTTATTTTCAACATTTTCATAATAAATAATTTTCTATAACTTATTTGATAAATATAAACTTTAAATAAATTCATTACATCAAAATAACAAAAATTACATTAAGAAATAACTAACTACCTTGCCTTCCTCTTCCCTAAAATAGAGTAATAAAAATAAGTACAATTTGTATACTTTATCAAATAATATACCCGATCACAAAGGATTTTTTCAAGAGTTGACAAAAATTTTAAAAACGAGCCTAGGTAGTGTCGGGGGGCAGTTTTTGCGCGTAGCCGCGTGTATATTAAGTGATGTCCAATATTAGAAAATAATTAATTAGGTGTCAAATGTCCAACAATGGGATGAGTCTAATAGTCCATGTTTAGTTGCGGTTCATGGTTCATATTCAACATAATAAGGTATGTCCGGCAATGGTAGTTCATTTCCAAAAAATATGTGTCCAATGGTGGTTCATGTCCAAATAATATATGTGCAACGGTGGTAGACCAATTTATTAATATGTATGTTCATTAATGAAGTATTAGTGAGATCATGTTCATTAAATAGTGAGATGATATTAAAATAACTTGCACCCAGCGGTAAAATAATAATGAATTAACATATACTTAATGATGTAATTTCAAAGATGGAGAAAGATTGACTTATCTTCAGAGTTTGTAGCTCCAGTTGTAGAACAGCAGTGGACTTAACATTTCAGTAACATGAGGAAATGGGTCCAGTGGTATAATAACATTAGTCGAGTGGTATAATGATAATGAATAAAATATACTTAATAATATAAATTTGAAGACAAAAATATAATGACTTATCTTCATATTTTGTAGCTCCAATTATATCATATCACTTCATATTTTTAACTCCAGCCGTATCACATCAGTGGACTTAACATTTCAACAACATGATGAAGTGAATCCTTTCACGGTGACTTCATGTTTGAAAGGAAAAAATGGGTGCAACTGGAGGGAGAGAGAGCATGTCCAGCCGTGTGCATCGGTTGGTTAAGTTTGTCCCCTTAATCATGCACTTAAATGATTTTCCCCATGTAATGCTCTTTTAGTTTTTAGTCAAGTATGAGTGATATTGTCTTTCATAAGAAGGACTTTTAATTTCATAAGTTTGTGTCTTTCATAAAAATAGTTTTAAGTATTAGAAATGTATGTCCTCAATGAGAATGACTTTAATATGAAGTCTTTGTGCCTTTTACGAGAAAGGTCTTAGTATTGATGTTCATATGTCTTCCATGAGAAAGGGCTTTTGTAATGTGTTCTTGGAAGAGTGTTTGATATGTTTTAAGATGTGTGGAGATCGTAAGAAGCATATATATTTTGTGAGATATGGTGTTTGTAATATGTATAGGAATTATATGTAGATACTTTGTTGGACATGGATCTTGTATATGTATACTATGTGAGACATGAAGTTTAAAGATATATGAGGAGTATGTATGGGTATTTTGTGAGGAATGTGTTTGGAAAATATATGGAAGTGTGAGATAGATAATATGAAGGTTAAATATAGTAAATAGATGAGATTATAGCTGTTACTAGAGTGGTTTTTTGTGTTATGTCATGGGTTATATTGCTTTCTAAGAAGGGGGATTTTGTATGAGAAATAAAGAATGAGATGGAGATGTATTTTTGGGCAGCAAAATGATGAAGTTTCAGAATATTAAAGTGTGAGAGAGATGGATAGTGTGTAATGGTGTAGTGTAATAGGTGTGATGTAATGGTGTCATCTAAGAAGAGATATTTTTGTAAGGGAGATGGAGAAGTATGGAAGAGTTTAGAGATAAATGCAGCAAAGTGAAGTTTCAGAATATTGGGGATGAGAGAGGGGATACTCCCTGACGTGTGGCTTGATCCTCTTTATATAGAGCTAAGCATGTAACTAGATTAGAACTAGTTGAAGGGAAATTTAGCAAATAAGGAAAAATCTTTGATAAAGTAAGTGGTTTCATTAGTGTGATTTTGTTTTTTAGCCAAAAGAAGCAAAGTTAGAGACTTAATGGTGCTGTCATAGCTATTACAGCTGTTAGCTGTCAAATGATACCATCTGAAGTGAGATCTTTTGCTTGAAGGGAAAATATTTGGCATTAAATTCATGGTTTGGCTAAAAATAGTAAGATAATCTTAATGAGATCCTTCTATTTCTAGTACCACAGCTAGAGCTACTGTAGAATGTGTTGGAGCTGTTGCAGCTTCTGCAGAAGCTGTTTCTACTTCTACTGGAGCTGCTATTGGTATTTTTGGCTAAATTTCTTCTTTTTGGAAAATTATATGCTTAGTCTATATATAATTTTGGTAAGTAATAGATTAGTTGGTTGATATTTGATGAAGTTTTAGAGATGTAATTATGGTCTTTTTGTATTTTAACCAAATCTTGGAAAGTAAGGAGAGCATTTTAATGCTAGATATGAGATATTAATATATATTTAGCCATGTGCTTGGAATTGATTTAGATGATAATAATATAATTTACATGAAATACTATAATTACATTTTTAAACTTATATTATATGATGAAAATTAATTTTTATGTAAAGAGCATATGGAGTTTTATCATTTTAAGTGTTATGTGATATGAGAGGCTTACCAAATGTTACCTATTACACACTGACCCGTCAAAGTTTAGGGAATTGGGAAAGACATGCCAAGCAACATGCTTTCCTTTATCAATTTTGAACCACTGGAGCTTTACTGAACATACTTTTTGGCCCTCCAAACCACAACTCCCAAAATTTCCTCGATGAGACTCATGAGCTTGGATCATGAGCTAAAAAATGAGATGATGTGCTATGAGCTTGAACCATGGGTTTTAACGCATTTTTGTGTAAATATGGGCTCTTTTGGGCTTTAGAAGAGATTCTCCCAAAATCCATGATAGTGTTGACGTGATGCGGGTCGCCAATGAAATGAAGTCATGTGGTGTGAAAAATTTGTCCTCAACAAGTAGTATTCAACTTAGATACAAAATTTAGTTATACCTAGTATAACTTTAAATAATGTTGCATCACCCAGTAACTTAGGGTTGTTCACAAGTTGATCCGGGTCAGTTTTGGGCTCAACCTGACCAAGTCGGGTGGTAGATCGGAGGACCCGTCGCCGACTGAGAGGATGAACAAGTCGAATCGAGCTGGATTGGCCACAGGTTGAGTTAGATTCAGTCAAAACCAAGAGATTCGACAAAGATTAAAAAACCCGGTGGTTCTTTGATGGAATCTCACGATCTACACCAGATCTAGAGGAGATGTCAGCTGGATTGGCTGAGATCTCCTCAGATCTGAAAAATTTAAGGTCATCGTTGATGGTGGAGAGGAGATCGAAAAGGAGATTAAAGCAAAGGAATCTGGGATCATCGGGTGGGTCGTGTTCTTCGGTTTCTCAGACCGCTAAACCTAAAATTGAATCGATCTTGTCAGTTTTTGTGTCCAGCAACCCACTATTGACCAACCCACTGCTCGAGTCGGGTAGTTTTCGGGTCAGATGTCTTCGAATCGGGCGGTTTGGTTGGTCTGGATGGGTGGTGGATAGCCCTACAATAACTTTTTAAAAAATTCATATTTTGAAAATCCCACAATTGAATTACATGTTCTATATGTTCTTAACATTCATGTCAATTTTCATGTCAACTGGATGTTATTTATCATTCAATCCATAAACTCATCTTTTATGCATTATTTTAAACTACAAAAACTTGAATTTAAACAATTGATCGGTGACATGGCTCTTAATTTTTTATCAAATTGAAATTTTGCAAGTATGAAAAATATATGAAGATAATGTAATATAAAGGTGGAAAATATATGAAGATAATGTAATATAACGGTGGATTTGTAAAAATTCACACCCAATTAAAAAATATAGATTGGTGTGTTACACTAGGTGTAACTTGAACCCAACCATATATATATATATATATAGAGAGAGAGAGAGGGAGAGAGAGAGAGAGATGAGTTCATGTTATACTTGGTGTAACTTCAAATAATATTACACCACTCAATATTTTTTTATTTAGATGCGAATTTTGATAAATCTACTGTTGGATTATATTATCTTCTTATATTTTTTATACTTGCAAAATTTCAGGATGATTAAAGATTAATAGTCATATTATCAATCAATTATTTAAATTCAAGTTTATATTGTTTAAAATAATGCATAAAAAGATGAGTTTTGAATTGAATGGTAAATAACATCTAATTGACATGATTTGAAAATTTAACCGTTGAATTATATGTTCTATATATTCTTAACATGCATGTCAAATTTCATGCCAATTAGATATAATTTACGATTCGATCCATAAACTAATCTTTTATGCATTATTTCAAATTACAAAAACTTGAATTTAAACAATTGATTGATGACATGACTATTGATCTTTGATCACCTTGAAATTTTGCAAGTATGGAGAATATACTAAGATAATGTAATCTAACGGTAGATTTGTCAAAATTTGCATCAAATTAAAAATTATTGACTGGTGTAACACTACTTAAAGTTACACTAAGTGTAACTTAAAACCCAACCCTATATATATATATATATATATATATATATGATTTGGTTTACCTCTAGTACTTTTTTAACTAGAATCTCCTTTTATTTTAATGAAAAATTGTCATATCACTCATTAACTATATAAAATATGGGGATTAAAACTCACTACCACTTGCTATTGTTATTTAAAACAAAATGAGATGTCCAGTTAAAAAAAGTATTAGAAGTAAGTCAAATCCATGTATATATGATTTTGGCCACAGTTGTATTAATGTACCAAATCGTGGTTTTTCTTGAATTCAAAATGTTGGTATTTGCCTATATATAACCTTGTAATCTAGTGATTAAGAGGGTGCTTGTGGTCCCATAAGTAAGAAGTTCCTCGTTAAGCGGCTATTTTCCATTCCACAGCATAACCATAACATTGTGTGATGTGTCTGAATAATTAATTATAGCACTTTTTTTCATCCTCTACAAGTTTATACAAAATTAGAGGACTTTTTCTTTCAAGACCATTCGAGGAAACTTCAGTTTTGTCCTTTTCTTTTCTGGTAGGAAAGTGAGTTTAACGAAAGTGAAATTTATAAAGGTACCCACCGACTCAACCTGAAACAGAATGTACACCAAACAATTATACGGTTAGATAAGAATATTTTTGGATATTTAAATGACATAATGCTGTGCTGCAATGCACCCCTTACCCCTTAATATCATCACAAAAGTTGGCATATAATAACAAAATACTTTTTGTTTTTAATATAATAATAAAATACGTTACATGCAATATTGGGAATGTATGAATTATGTACAAAGCAATTTCTTTTAAAAAAAACAGAGTGACATAAAAAATTAAATATTAAAAAAAAAAAAAAAAAAACTTTATCTTTCATAATTCCAATACTCATGCTTATATAGCAAACTAAGGCAAGGAAGCATTATGTATCAAGCTTTTATCATCAATGGCTAATAAGCACACGAAAAACCCATGTGCTTTTCCTTTTGCTTTCACTCTGGTTGTGGTTTTCTTTACGTGTGTTTTGTTTGTGAATGGTTCTGAAAGTGAGTATGTATCGGCTGTGGGTGATCCTGGAATGAAAAGGGATGGCCTAAGGTTGGCGATAGAGTCATGGAACCAATGCAATGAAGTTGGTGAAGAAGCTCCTCACATGGGCAGTCCAAGGGCTGCTGATTGCTTTGACATATACACGGCTTCTCCACCGGCAAAAGGTTAGCTTGGCCTTGTTCTGTTTCTGTTTTTCCCTCTTTATCTCCTTCTGGATGAAACACAATTGTCTATCTATTTTTCTTTCTTTCCAACACAGTAAAAGTTCATGGTTTTTTTTTTTTTTCTCTCTTTTATTTTATTTTCTTTTTTCTTTGTTGGTCTATGAAAAAAAAGTGTCTTTCTCATCTTATTTTTATTTCTGTAATAGTGCACACTTACATTGGTAATGTATAGTTTCATATTCATTTCTTTATGTCTTGGCCAATGGCTCTTTTTTATTATTCTTCTTAGTGTAAAAAGTTATGTTGTGTTAAGATTTTGGTATGATAGCATCAATAAAATACTGGTTGATTATTGGTGGTACTAGTTTTGCACTTGGGCTTTCTGATTTTTGTGTTCGAGATAATTTTAGACTAACCATATTCAGTTGAAATTCACTTTTTTTTTTTCCCAAACCCAGAAGATGCAATTATTTATAAATTATATATAGTTGAGATTTTTAGTTAATTTTTGTTTATCCCTGCAGAACAAAACTGCTCCCTCTGCAATTTGATACCCTATATATTGGTCCACAGAGTCACGGATAAAGACAACAACCTAGGGGTTGGAGAACCTTTTCTTGGAGTGGATCCAAATGCCCTTTCCAATGTAGACGTTTACGCTGCTGAGAAAGAACTCTATTTGGGATCTAAATGTGAGGTTGAAGACACCCCAAATCCATGGCAGTTTTGGATGATCATGCTAAAGAGTGGCAACATGGACACTTTTGCTGCCAAATGCCCCAAGAATGGCCATAAAGTTGACCCTTTCGGCCCTGATAAAGGGTTCCCTTGCTTTGGAAAAGGGTGCATGAACCAACCGACCATTTATCATGACTATACCACATTGCAAGGGCTTAATATGAATACTCTTAAGGGAAGGTTTTATGGGTCATGGGACTTGGATGCAGATTTGAGTAAAGGTTTGGTGGGGAATATATCTTACCATTCAGTAACTTGGAAGAAGGAACTTGGAAAGGGAAGTAGTTGGGTTTTCCATAATGTCTTGAGGACTTCGACAAAGTATCCCTGGTTGATGCTTTACTTGAGATCAGATGCCACTCATGGATTATCTGGTGGGTACCATTATCCTACCAGAGGAATGTCTAAAATTGTAAGTAACTCTTTCTTTAACTTCTAGACAATCTAATCAATTGGAGTGTCCCCTTTCAATTACTCATTGCTAGGTAGGTTACTAATTAACTCAGTTCTGTTACTATGTTCCATCGAGCTCTTAGGTCATTCCTTGAATGATGATTAGTTAATTACCAAGTTTTGTGATTAGTAGCTAGAAAAGTTGAAAATATGGCATGCCAAAGAATTAATATGGTTTACCTAAAGTTGGTAGGTATATAAGTTTGACTTATAGACGTCTTGTGTAGGTCTTTTCAAAAGCTATTCTGTATCATGCCCCTGTCAGCTTTCTTTGAAAGTGAAACATTAATGCGGATGTGTGTTTGGTTAATGTGAAATAGGATCCTCTTTGTTGAATATAAGGTAAAAGAAAGGAGAGGAACGGAATGTGTATTATATTTTCTTAGTTGATCTAGTACAAGAGACTGCCTTTATAGATTTAGAATATGTGTGCAAGACAAGTAAAGTACGTAGGAGCATAAGCCCTTTGGGCCTATACATACACTAACCCCTAAGCCCTTTGGGCCTATACATGCACTAACCCTTTCTATTTCATTTGAAATAGAGATAACTCGTTACATAGTTAAGATTTTATTTCTTGGATTTGATAATATATAAAATGTCACGTTATTTAAATAACATGAAATTGGATTTACTTTTAAATATATAACATTTAATCTAAGTTCATAAAATATATTTATTTCAAATGGATAACATCTTAATACTGTACTTAATACATTAACTATGCAGATTCCAGAATCACCTAATTTTAAGGTGAGGTTCACCTTAAATGTGATTAAAGGTGGTGGTCCAAGTAGCCAATTCTACCTATTAGACATTGGAAGTTGTTGGAAGAACAATGGCAAGCCATGTGATGGTGATGTGACTTCAGATATCACTCGATACAGTGAAATGATCATAAATCCAAATGCAAGCGCATGGTGCCAAGCAAACAACCTCAATGCATGCCCACCTTACCACACATTCCCTAATGGGACACGCATTCATCGAAATGATACTACCAACTTTCCTTATGCAGCTTATCACTTGCATTGCTCACCAGGAAATGCAGAGCATCTTGAGGCACCTTACAGTTTGTGTGATCCATATAGCAATCCTCAACCTCAAGAGATATTGCAGATTTTGCCACACCCAGTTTGGGGTGAGTATGGGTACCCTACTAAGCAAGGGGAGGGTTGGATTGGGGATCCAAGGACATGGGAACTTGATGTTGGGAGGTTGTCACAATCACTTTTCTTTTACCAGGTTTGATTTTCTCCTTGTTCACCCTTTTTTTTTTTTAAAAAAAAAAAATTATTTTTTCATTCATGAACTTTGTAGTTTTTTCAATAGTTTAGAGACAAAAATAGTGGTTAAAAAAAGAACTTTTTCAATAGTTTAGGGATTAAAAAAAAATTTAAAGCTTTATGACATAAATAAAACATTTTATTAGTTTAGGATGAAGACAAAATTTTCAATAGTTTAGGGATAAAAAAATAAATTTTTAAATTTTAGGAATGTGAAACAAACTTTTAGTAAAATTTAAAAGCTAAAATAGTATTTTACCCCTTTTTTTACAAGGGAATGAAGAAATTACTTTAGAGCAATTACAAAATAAAAATATCTATAACTTGTATTTTTTTTTTTCTCCTATGCAAATTCATTTAGGTAGATAGAAATGCACATTAATGAATTGGCTCCAAAAGTTTTCCTTATGTTCTGAGTGGTACTAGCTAGATTGTTATCATATATATATATAGAAGAGATTGTTATCAAATATTAATTGGTCCATTTGCTTTTGGAGGAAACAGAGGTGAATAACAGAATAATATTAGAATGTCATACATTCTCCATATGGTTATGATTCTTGAGGATTAAATGCTAACCATAGTTATAAAAACTTCATTTGCAGGATCCTGGTACTCCTCCAGCTAGGAGGCAATGGATGTCTGTTGATTTGGGAACTGAAATATTTAAAGACCCAGATCAAGTTGCTGAATGGACTGTTAGTGACTTCGACATCCTTGTACCTAAGAGATAAAGGTATTGAAGCAAAACGAAGAGACAATGAAGATTATTAGAGACTTGAATAGACTTTACCCGAAGGGTAGAATTTATAGAAGACTCTGCAAAAATCTTTTGAATTGTCATTTTCCTGGCAAGTCATATCTTCTTTTTCAATTGGAAGGAGCTCTGGCTAATCCAGTAGAAATAATTTTGTCTTGCCTTTAGCAATGGACCTTCTTTGTACTTAATTTTAATTTTGAGCATTGATTTGATCATAGGCTAAGTTAATTAAGCCTTTGATTTCATGATTTAACTTTCTTCCTAAGAGCTTATGGCTCCATCTTGCGTCAACAAAGAGGCCTTTTTTCTTGTATGAAAGGTGATTCCTTCTTATCGATGGTTACTGCGTCAACTACACTATGTCGATTACCGAGCTAAGTACCAAATAACAACTAAATTGATGGAGTTAATATCTCAAGTTAACTGGGATAATGTGAGATATTATTCAAGCAAAAAGTAAAGATTACAACCTGAATCTTGATATGATTAAACTATTGATGCTATTAACTTTCAAAATAATATTTTTAAGTTAGAAAAAAAAATTTAGTTCTTTATGATGCATAATTACTATTAAATTTTTTTTGTATAACATCTCTTTTTAAATTTGTAATATGTAGAGTTAGGTTTTATTTTTTTATTTTTATTATATATGGGAATGTTAGTAAAATACTAAAATTCCAGGTTTTTTTGGACCATATCTCACATTCTAATTTTATCCATACTTTATTTTAAAATAAAATAACATTTATCTAATGAAATCAAATAGAATTAGTACTTTTAAAAATAATAGAACAAGACCTAAAACAAACATAGCATTTGCTCCTTCTGTTGACTCTTCTTTTACTTAAAAAAAATAATAATAATAATAATCTAGAACTAGAACACTACACTACTAGCCTAGTACAGTAAGTGAACTCTACAAGGCTACAAAGGGAGATAAAAGGAGACTTTCATATTAGGAAATGAAAAATCTAGGTACATATATCTTGTCATTACTTGCACACGTGTTAAATGGTGACTGGATTACTTTTTACCAAATACCAATGGTGAATTCATGTGTGAGTAATGTAATCGGATCACAAGTTAACATATATGCAAGTTATGACAAAGTTTGTGGTATGGAAAAATTGTCTCAAATTTCATTACTTTGTTAAAATAAAAAGGCAACATAACCAATATTAAACAATAAATACTAAACACTCCATAGGTAGGAATTGAGTATGAAGAAGAGAAAAATGAAAATCACTCCACAAGCTGATACCATTTACAGTAACATAGAGAAAATTTGTAAAAGAAAAAAAAAATTGCTTTACTTGTGCAATGAGTTGCCGTGAGGGTTGCAACTTGCAAGGAGAAAATATTTCTAGTAATTAATTTCAAATTTGGATTTTTTTTTTGGTGAGAGAAATAGAGACAGAGAGCTTCTTCGATTTTTTTTAGTACGTAGGACTCATAGATTAGAGTTTAAAACTCATAAAAATATGAAAGAGAGAGTCAGACAAAGTGCACACGATAGAGATTTTTATCTACAGCCTAAATTTCGGGGCTTAGTATTTTTTTTTTTAGTGAGAAAAAGGGCTTAGTTACTACTTCTACAAGGTAATTAATAGCCCAAAATTTTCATCTACTATTTTAAATATTTTACTGAGTAATATTTGGAATTTAACCCAAAAAAAAAAAAAAAAGATTTTGTTGAGTAATAATTGGGGTTTTCTTTCATTTGAGGACTTCTTCATTACTTTCTCAATTAGTTCCATTATAGGCGTTTTTTTTTCTCCTTGGACTGCCGACTTGCAAAGGTAGACGGTAGACCAAGCTATTGGATATTGGAATATGCAATTTTCAACCCCATCATTGCTGCCAAACCAGATTTAATGTGTGGCCTAACATTCTTGTGGAAAAGAATATTAGACTTGACTCTTGACGTGCGTAATTTATTTTTTCCCTGACCAAGCTGCTTAAGTTTTGAACTTTTAAAGTACTCATGACTCTTGAACAAGAACCAATTAGAAATACAAGAATTGAACAATTCATTTTACAATCTCGACCCGCCATGCCCAGAATCCTATTATTACCATATCCTTCATACCAAATCCATACCCAACCCAAATCTACTTAAACAGCTCAAACAGAACTACAAACCCAATAACTTCAACTCAAATAGCCCAACCAAGTCATAGACCCACGTAGCACCCTGGACTCAAGCCCATGCCCAACTTCTTGACCCATCCATGTCCAAAACCCATCTCCTTAAACCCATGCCTAAACTTATCAAAACATCTCATTTGGTTATGAAATTTGACAACTTGTTTTATAAAATAACTAACATTGCATTTTACAAATAACAAAATGGAAATCACAAGCAGTGGCATAAATAAAAACCATGGTGTACAAACCCTATTTGGTTATTTCATTCCTCAATTATGATGCGTACCATTTTACATGTGCCTCATCCCAATAATAAATTTATTGAAGCTCATAAACTCTTAAATCTATCTATTATTTATTGTATTAACTTTGCTTTTAATTTTACTTTTATTCATATTTTAATTTTATCATTCAATCTTTCTTCACCTCTACTTTTATCAAACTCTCAATTTCAAAAAATATGCAGAAATCTTCATTTTATTTCTTGTCCTCTTAAAAGAACGTTTGACTCTTTTGTTCTCTTGGAAACAAGTTATATGCCTTTTTACTAAAAGTTTTTTTTTTTTCTTTAAAAGTACAAAAGCTAAAAGATAAATAAAATAAGTAGATTGAAACTTTTTTTTTTTTGAGAAACAAACACAAACACAAGGGTGAGGGAAAAAATTACTTTACCTAACTTCTTGACCCCCAAAAAAAAAAATTATAGTGAACCAGCTTATAATTATTTCCTCATTCTCAAAAAAAAAAAAAAAAAAAAAAAAAAGAGCTTATAATTATTTCCCAAAAAAACAGAAGATAAAAAAATAATTAAAAAAATGAGCATTGTACTGTGAGGCGCGCACTGTTGCTGTTACATTTGCAGTGTACTGTTGCCCCGCTGCGTCAAACAAAAAAACACATCTCTCTCTTTCAAGTGGTACCGTTGGCGTTGTGGGGAGAGAGTATCAGAAGTCTACAGACCATTCTACACCATTGGCTTGATAATGGGTTGGGTTCTGTTTAGGCTAGTTATGTAGGTTAGGTTCTGTTTGAAATAATTGCTCCTTGATTTCTTTTTTAGGCCCACGAACTAATTTGAATCACATGCTATTTTTGTGACAGTGATTAAAGCCCAAATATTGGTTCTAAATAACTTATAAATCTAACTCCAAATAACTATTTAGAGATACTTCTAGTAAAAAAATTTATTTTCTTTTAACTACTCGCACTGGTTAATTTCATTATTGCTTTGTTTCTATTATTTCTCAATTTAGTTTTAGGCTACCATACTAAAACATTTACTACTCACTTTTTTGATGAAATAAATTTGATCAATTTAGTGCTTATTGAATAATTAGATAAACACTACATAACCTTTACTTATTAAGTCGAGACCGGTGGATAATCCTAACGTGTGTGGGTGCCTCACACCTTCTCACCACGGAATCTATCCCTCAAACTTGTCCTAGACCATTTTAATCATTGGGTTATTTTCTAAATAAAAATTGTTTTTATTTCTTACTTTGTTTTTTCCTTTCAAAAAATTAAAAATAAGTTACGACTCCTCACATTTTTTTAAAAAATTTATGATTTTCAAGACAAACTTTCAAAACAATCTTCTTTCCCAAAATCCTTTTGAAAGGCATCATGTGACAATGTCCACACACGTTAACTAACTGTGGTTCATCTTTTTTTATTTTTTATTTTTTTTATGGGTATTGTGGTTCATCTTGAGGATGTATGTGTGGTCTCAGTAGAAATAACAGTAAAGATTGTGTCTATGTTTGTGATATAGTATGGTATTGTGTCAATGGCATATGGTAATAATATGGAATGTGATTTAATTGGTGGTATTGGGTATGAGTAAATGATAATTTGGTCCTTTGAAAAGAAGTAGCATATTGTATGCTAAGAGTCTCCATAAAGTAATTTTTATATTATTTGTTTATTTGTTTATTTATTTATTTTTTTGATTTCCATATAGCTTTTTTGATGGGTTCCATAGGTTGAAAATCTACCTCAAAAAAAAAAAAAAAAAAAAAAAAAACTACTTTTGTCTCAACAAAAATTAGTTAATCAATAAGGAATAATTTTGGCTTCACACATGTTTCAAGTTATCTTGCTCCAACTTATTATGTGATGACTGAAGAGATCATTCATGTGTAATTTTAGTCACATAAATGTTTTAATGATTTGTGTAACTTATTTAAAATAAAACACATGAATATACTCATAAATCTCCACATAGTAAACTTTGTACATTTAATAGAATACCATTAATTGGTTCTTAGCCTCTAATTAGGCTCATAATTTGTACCCAATGACTCATTAATGTAAGCTTCAATCCTTAAAAATATGCCAAGATCATGAGAGATCAAACAACAATTTTAAGTTTCTAAAAAAAAAAAAAAAAAAAAAAAAACAACAAATTTAATGTGAATCATGATATCGGTTCCTATAATTTAAGAGTAATGCTATAATCACAAATTATTTTACAATATTTTTACAAAGTATTAGTGTGGCCAACTTCTTATTGGTTTTCATCTAACCCCACTATTAATATCATTTTATCATTAAATAATAACCACATATCATATCAGTAGTCTATAAAAAAATTTGTAAAAAAGTTTGTATTTCTAGCATTACCCATAATTTAAAGATAAATATACGTGAAGTCTAAATAGGCTTATAAAAATCATTATAAAAGTCAAAATTCATCAATATGATAAACATTATAAACATGACCATTCCACATAATCACATTAAGTATTATTGTGTTGCGTTGTGTGACAAATACACCAAGCAAGCCAGTATTGGTAATTTTTCTTCTTTATTAGATTCTTTTTCTTATTGGTTCTTAAGCTTGTAGTAGTTGATTTGGTAATTGTTGAAGTGGGGGATGACTGCAAGCTCGGCCCAAGGAGTATGGCGGTAAATAAAATAGCCTACTAAGTAGAAAGAAGCCATCTAGGCCTACCATCGTGGAAATTTGTAACGACTTCCTTCCCCGAGGTCAATTACTGAGGTGACATGTAGAACCCTTTTCCCGAAGTAATGAAGATGCCACAACTAGTTTCCTTCTAAATGAGGTGTCCCCTTTATTCAAACTTACCACAAGAGACATAACAAAGAGGACACGGGAACCAATGTAGCAATCACCTTTGCATTAATGAGGCCCATCATCTAATGTTAGCTACATTCAATGTTAAATGACTGGCCTAAACAGTAGAAATATTCCCAAAAGTCCTCCTTCATGATCAAAAGGTGACAGAGTAGAGGATGGATGAGACAAGTATCACCTAAATCCGGTTGGGGGCAAACTGGCTAGAAAAATAGGGAAGAGGGGAAAATGGCTATAAAAGGAGGAGGGGAGCAAGAGAGAGGGAGGTTGGGAAAATTAGAGAGAAAAAAGTTTAGACAAGAACAAGAGAGAGAAAAAGAATATAGAGAGATAGCTTTGAGGGTTTTCAGTTATAGAATTTACCCCACGTATTTAGGGAATTTCATTCCCATGCACTTATATATGTTTGATTCGGTCACTTTTCATCTATAATTTGTTGCTTAGACTTCCCATTGTAGATCATTTCCCTCGTTCTAGAAATTAGTTGCGTAGATTTTATTAGAACCTCAACGAAAAGTTGTTGATTGTTTTTGACTCCCACGGTTGATATCATATTTTTTCTAGTTCTAAATTTTGAATGTTTTTTTTTGGTTTTAAATTAAAGGATTTTATTGTTTTAATAGTTAAACCTTGTTTTTCGTTGTTGATTTTTATCCATTTTTATGAGGCTAATTAAATTTAATTGAATTTTAATTAAAATCTAACCATGTAATTGGATAAATTTTGGTACTATATTTAAAACCATGAACTTCCATGTAATTTGATTGCGCATAGCGTGAAGATTAAGTTTGAATTAAGTGCGATATTACTTAATTAAGGAAATTATCTATAATGCTTTTTATCAATAATTCTTAAAATTTTAGTTTGATTTCTAATGGAAAATTGGTGCTAGTAATTCCATTTGATGTCTCTTTTAGTGAGCATCCCATTAATTATCATGTATATAAATTAATAAAGGAGTTTAATTGATTTTTATAAATTGATAAAGGAGTTTAATTGATTTTTATAAATTACGTATCTTGTTTTTATTTGGTTCTTATTAATTCGTCATATTTGGTCCTTTAATTTTAGCAGATTATACATATGATTTATTTGGAGATCAAAGTAATTTTTTTAATTAATGAGCATGTCAAATTTTATTGTGATTTATTTAAGTCCAAATGTCATGGTTCCTTAAAAGTGCACTAGGCCGATGAAGTTTTAATCCACTGTAGAGGTAATGGTCCTATTGTCGAAACCACCCTTTAAACCCTAAAGACCCTGTATAAAAGGCTCACTTTCTAGTTTCTCCTACCTAGAGCAAACCACTCCCACGGTTGAAATCCACCAATATCACACGGCTCACACCAAAATACCTTAGCCCTTCACCTTTTGGTTGTCAACTTCCAACTCCCTCATTTTCTACTTCGAAAACCCTAAAAATCAATCTCTCATTTTTGTACACCTACTCTAGACTAACACAATCTCTTTTCCCAAACAATTAGCTATCTTCTCAAAGCACCAAAATAACCACTCAATACCTTTAAACTCTCAAAGAAACAAACCAAACAACCCCAAAAGTAAACCCAGAGAAACCAAAGAAAAACAAAGGCAGGGGACCAAAAAAAATCCCTCATTTTTTGTATATGTCAGAAACCTTCAACAACCATTCTCAACAACAACCAACAACAATGGCAACTACAAACACAAAACCGCAACATCCTTCCACCACAACTAGACCAACCCTCCAAAACTCCAGAAACAAAACCCAAAACCACAATAACAAACACTAAAAGCAATCTCCTTTCTTTCACAAACCCAAAGCTACAGAAAAATCCTACCTTGTTCGTATATACGAGACCCTAAACAGCAGTCAACAGTAGCCAATAACAACAACAAACAACAATCACAAGAAAGTTCAACAAGCAAAAATAATCAATAAGCAAAGACAATCACAAGCAGCATCAAAGGCAACAACTTCAACCAGAAAAAAGAGAAGAGGATAGACTATTGTAGAGAGCACCCAATAATTTTTTCTAACTCTATTCTTACACTCATTTTTCTTTCTTTTCCAATTTTAGTTCAAAGTCTAACCAAAAGTTTGTTCATTTTTCAGCTATCAACAGAGCACAAAAACAGAACATCTTAGACAGCTAAAGAAACAAAGGGTAATGAATAAAAAAACAAGGGAGGTAACACTTAACCTTTTTCATAGCATTTTACGTTCAATCTGTGCAATGCTTCCTAACCTCTACATGTTCAAATATCTAGATTTGTTCACACATACATATCAAATTTATTATTTATTCACACAAGCATGCATTTTTTTTTTAACACAAAAGCTCACTTTCATTAACATATATAGACACAAGACACACACGGCTACACCATAGAGCCCACAAGCATACCAACAAGCAAAGACAATCACAAGCAGCATCAAAGGTAACAACTTCAACCAGAAAAAAGAGAAGAGGATAGACTATTGTAGAGAGCACCCAATAATTTTTTCTAACTTTATTCTTACACTCATTTTTCTTTCTTTTCCAATTTTAGTTCAAAGTCTAACCAAAAGTTTGTTCATTTTTCAACTATCAACAGAGCACAAAAACAGAGCATCTTAGACAGCTAAAGAAACAAAGGGTAATGAACAAGAAAACAAGGGAGGTAACACTTAACCTTTTTCATAGCATTTTACGTTCAATCTGTGCAATGCTTCCTAACCTCTACATGTTCAAATATCTAGATTTGTTCACACATACATATCAAATTTATTATTTATTCACACAAGCATGCATTTTTTTTAACACAAAAGCTCACTTTCATTCACATACATAGACACAAGACACATACAGCTACACCATAGAGCCCACAAGCATACCAACATGGCCAAAGCAAACCCGAAACCCCAAAATCCTAAACCAAACACACAAAAATTACCCATTTTGAATAAACCCCGAGGCCCCAAATTCAATGCACATACACAAATTCATACCCATAGAGAAACCCACTTTGAAATGGAGAGGGAGAAAGACACCACTTTGGTAGTTCATGTGGCTCAAGGTGGTGGCATGGAGGTCCAGCCAAGAAGCTTCAGCCATGGCCATGGAGGCTCTGCTGTGAAGAGAGGAAGAGAGTTGGAGATGACTGATGAGACTGTGAGAAAGAGATTAGGATTTTAATCTGATGGGGTTCTAAAATAGAAATAGAAATAAAGAGATTAGGGAGGTAAATTTAGGTTAGGTGGCTTAATTTCATTGGCCATTGGAGATTTTTTAGGTTGTGATTGGTGGGGAGGATTTTAGTTAAGGTAAGGATTAGATCAATTTGTGAATCAAAGCCCAATTTGCGTGTGTACAAAATAGACTTAATCTCTTAGGCCCAACTGAAATCCAACACACACTCAAAGCCTTATCCCCTTTAGCTACAGTAGCCCAAACTCCACCAAACCTACACACAAAGCCCAACTAAAATTAGGAACTCCATTTAAATAAAAGCCTTTAGCCCAAGTGCAATTAAACTCACTCTCAATCCTAAGCCCAACCTGAAATTACACTTCCACCCTAAATTTTCACAAAAATCATGTTTTGGCCTTTAAGCTTTCACCAATTTTGAGCCCAACACTTTCCAAGATTACATTTTAACCCTCCATCTTTTTCAAAATTATGTTTTCAATCCCAAACCTTTTCAATTTATATTTATAACCTCCAACTTTTACAAAATTATGTTTTTGACCCTTTTTTTCTTCCAAAATTACATTTTGAGCCCTAAAATTTCCCAAAAATGCACAAAGGCCCTTGAGGTCACAAAAATTCATTTTCAATCCTTATTTTGCCAAAAATAATTCCTTAAAAAATAAGAAAATCGTTAAATGGTTTTGTTTTCTCACCTTGTAGGAATTTAACCTTTGTGTTCTTGTTATTTCCTTGTGTCCTTTTGCATGAAGTAAAATACTTTGGGAAAAAGAATTGCAAAATTGCATTTGGTATGCTATGCTATGGAGTGAAGTAAGTTTTACTTAATTCCCTATGCAATTTACTTTCATAGTAAATGTCATGTGATCACATGTTCAGCTATGCCCTTTTGGTCTTGCCTTTTAAAAATAAATTGCTTACATGTCATCCTATAATAGATTTTACATGCTATTCATTATTCACATGTCGTTCTATGGTAAATTATCATTTTTCACATGCCATCCTAGGATAGATTATACATGTCATTCTAGAATAGATTAGCAATACTATAGACCGTGTATTTGTATAATTCCTTTGGTTATTACACTACTATTTTGTTTGTGTTTGTATAATTCCATTTGGTTATTATAGTACTATTTTGTTTAGATAATTTTTCTAGAATTTACTACACCTTTAAAAAAATGCATGCTTTTGTGAATAAACAATAAATATGATATGTATGTGTGTACAAATCTAGGTATTTGAACATGTAGAGGTTAGGAAGCATTGCACAGATTGAAAGTAAAATTCTATGGAAAAGGTTTAGTGTTACCTCCCTTGTTTTCTTGTTCATTACCCTTTGTTTCTTTAGCTGTTTAAGATGCTCTGTTTATCTACTCTGTTGATAGTTGAAAAAGGAACAAACTTTTGGTTAGACTTTGAACAAAAATTGGAAAAGAAAAGAAAAATGAGAGTAAGAATAGAGTGAGAAAAATTATTGGGTGGTCTCTGCAATGCTCTATCCTCTTTTCTCTTTTTTCAGTTGAAGTTGCTGCCTTTGATGTTGCTTGTGATTGTCTTTGCTTGTTGGTTATTTTGGCTTGGTGAAGTTTCTTGTGACTGTTGTTTGTTGTTGTTATTGGCTATTGTTGAGAACGATTGTTTAGGGTCTTGTATATATGAAGAAGGTAGGATTTTTCTATAGCTTAAGCTTTGTGAAAGAAAGGAGAGTGCTTTAGTGTTTGTTGTTGTGGTTTTGGGTTCTATTTCTGGAGTTTTGGAGGATTGGTCTAGTTGTGGTGGAAGGTTGTTGCTGTTTTGTGTTTGTAGTTGCTGTTGTTGTTGAGAATGGTTGTTGAAGGTTTTTGGCATATATGAAAAAGGAGGGATTTCTTGGTCCTCTAACTCTGTTTTTCTTTGGTTTCTCTGGGTTTACTTTTGGGGTTGTTAGGTTTGTTTCTTTGAGAGTTTGAAGGTGTTAATGTGGTGTTTTGGGGCTTTGAGTAACTATGGGTTTGTGTCTTTAAGAGTTTAAAGGTATTGAGTGGCCGTTTTGGTGCTTTGAGGAGATAGTTGCTTGTTTAGGAAAAGAGCTTGTGTTAGTTTAGGGTAGGTGTAGAAAATGAGAGATTGATTTTTGGGGGTTTTTGGCAGTAGAAAATGAGGGATGTTGGAAGTTGAAAACCAAAAAGGGAAGGGCTTAGGTCCAAGTTTTGGTGTGAGCCTTGTGATATTGGTGGATTTCACGGGAGTGGTTTGCTTTGGGCCAGAGAAAGTGAGCTTTTTATACGGGGTCTTTAGGGTTCATGGGGTGGTTTTAGTAATAACCTCTATAGTGGATTGATACTTGATTTGCCCAGTGCACTTAAGGAACCATGACATATGGACTTAAATAAATCATAAAAAAATTGATATGCTCATTATTTTTAAAAAATTAACTTGATCTTCAAATAAATCACAAGTATAATCTACTAAAATTAAAGGACCAAATATGACGAAGTAATAAGACCCAAATAAAAACAGTATACATAATTTATAAAAATCAATAAAACTCCTTTATCAATTTATATACGTGATAATTAATGGTATACTCAATAAAAGAGACATCAAATGGAATTACTTAGTACCAATTTTCCATTGGAAATCATACTTAAATCTGCTTTTTTTTTTTTAGAAACTTAAATTTGTTGTTTGATCTCTCGTGATCTTGGCATATTTTTAAGGATTGAAGCTTGCATTAATGAGTCATTGGATACAAATTATGAGCCTAATTAGAGGCTGAGAACCAATTAATGGTATTCTATTAAATGTACAAAGTTTACTAGGTGGAGACTTATGAGACTATTCATGTGTTTTATTTGTAATAAGTTACATGAATTATTAAAACATTCATGTGACTAAAATTACATAGGAATGATCTCTTTAGTCATCACATAATAGGTTGGAGCAAAATAACTTGAAACATGTGTGAAGCCAAAATTATTCCTTATTGATTAACTAATTTTTGTTGAGAGAAAATTGGTTGTTTTTTTTGTGTTTAGAGGTAGAGTTTCAACCTGTGGAACCCACCAAAAAGGCTATATATAAAAAAAATGATATAAAAATTACTTTATGAAGAAGCTAAAAACTCTTAGCATACAACTAGCCTTATCACACACTCAAAGTGCGTGCGATGAGGCTTTATGGAGTAGTTTTTTTCCTGTTAAAGGTAAGGTTTAGAGGTATTTTTGAACCATATAAAAGTCCAGTCTAAAGAGGAAAATCCTCTTACATAATTTTTCTAGAATTTACTACACCTTTAGAATAAAGGCTAGTGTGTCTTTTTCCCATTAAATCCATTTTGATGGATAGTTTCAATGGGCAGTACATCTATATTGTTGTTTAGAACTTTAAACACTGTCTTATAGTTCAAAGTTAAAATAATGAAAGATTTTTATAGTAAGTAGATTTTGCCTAACATCATTCGCACAAACGGTACTAGGTACTCTACACATGCATTTTATTTCGTGTAGTTTTTGTTTATTAAGATTTTGAACTCCAGATGTAATATGGGAGTTTGTTGGTCCTAAGTTGCCTAGAATGGAATCAAACTTTTTTTTTCTTTTAAGCAAGAACATATCCAAAGTGATAACAAAGAGTTGGAGATTTTCCTAGTATAGGGTGGTTGTAACTAATAACGTGATTGGTAAAGTTTTAAAAGACAAGAATAAGAAGTATATTATAAAATGGATTTAAAGTTGGGTTTTTGGATAGGGCCACATGTAGAAGAGCCATTTTCTGGGCATTCAAATCTAGGACCTATTGATAGGGTTTGTATTGCTTTAAGGTGTTAGAACAATATCAATCATGTACTCTTTGGTACCTTAGAGTTCATGTGATTGAAATTCAGAATTTGGTATTTAAAGGTAACAATATGAATGACTCAAAAGTTTATGCTAAGGCTACATTTAGACCAAAGGCTATGATATTGCCCAGTAAAATGTGACTCCTTTGTGAGATGAGAATATCATATTTGTTGTGGCAGAAACTTTTGAGGGATCACCCATTGAAGAATGGGGTGCAATCTAATGCAGAGAAAAGTGTCCTCCCAAATCAAACTTCCCTCCTTATTAGGTTGCACCTCAACTAAAGATCCCTAAAAAGTTTGGCCACAACAAACACAATATTATCATTTCAATTAGGATTCACATTGTTATTAGTGATACCTTAGTCTTCTTAGCCACAAGTCTAAATGCAGTCTTCACATAAATGTATTGGTCTTTTGCATTGGTACTTCTAAGGACCAAAACTTGGCCAATCACATTAACTCAAAGGTAATATAGAGTAGGTGAATGGTATTATTCTTAACCTGTAAAAGCAATGCAGTGCCAATTAATAGCCTCTGAATTCAAATGCCAAGCACTGAAAACGCGCACTGCATTTGCATGTGTACCCATCCAATAAGCCAATTTTAACTCTATTTTAATATTCTTATTATTCCTATTCAGATCAATAATTAAAACTTTATCAATAGTTATTGCATGTTCTTTCTTTAAAATAATCTCCACTTGATCACTTTGAATATATTTATTTGATAAAAGTACAAGCCAACCTCAGCAACAACAGAGTACAAAGCGCATGGCATGCACTAGTCATCAGGACAGGCTGCCATCAGGTGCAGCACTGAGTCCACCTCATCATCAGGGCAGGGTACAATTAGGTGCAACAGAGAGTGCACCTCAGCATCAAGGACAGCTGCAATTCAGTGCAGCATAGCTTGCGTTGCATCATCAGGAAAAGACTCAAAAGGAAGTTATAACAAGATTGAGTCATGAAGTTGTAGAGGACTTGATAGAATCAATTCCACACTACGATTAGATGATTAGTTCTACGATTTGATTAATGCACACATGTTTAGGTAGATTCTTGATTGTAACAAACTTCCCTGGAAATAGGGAATCAGTTAGTTTTTCTGTTTTAGCTTCAGCTTGTATATAAGGATAGGATTAGACGTAAATGTACATTCATTCATTGATAATCAATAAAAGCACAGTTTCTATTTAGAGAGTGAGTCCTAATTTTTACATTATTCTTACTTAAAAGCAGAAGTTTCATTTCACTATAAACTTGACTTTTTGTCAAGGAACTTGGTGGTTTCCAAGTTTGACTAAATGTTTTAGTACCAACCTATAAAATATTTGATGGTAAAATGCATTTGTAAGTTGCATGGTACCATTTGTGGCAAGAATGTTAGGTGAAGTCTTCTTAATGGGAAAATCTTTTATAGTTTGAATTGCAAGGGGATGTCAGATACATATAACAAGGACACAAAATTGAATTTCAGTTTCCCACAGAGGTGTGAAGTGTTGATGCAGCAACACCAAAATGGTGAATACAATATAATCATGGAACAACCTTATGTTTCAATAATTGATTCCATTTAAGAGGCCAACATATGCACACACACACACACACAAAAAAAGAAAAAAAAAAAGGAAGTTGAAGCTTAAGAGTGTCTTTGGGTTGTATACGGTACTTGTTCATATATCCTCTTTGATATTAGACAGTAACATGGAAGTCCTTATTATTTGGTTTCACCCTATAGGGAAGATTCGCCTTTTAAAGACTGCAGAAAGTCTCAGAAGTATATCCTTGGATAATCTTTGTAAGTATTTTTGTTTTACCTAATGTTCGGTTTGTGAAATGGTCCTCTAGTACTGTGGAATGAACTTAATTATAATAGTTAAGTTGGAAAATAAATATTCCGTGGGAGGACTTTATTATCCCATTCAATTATTGTTGTTGTGTGGCTTAACTTCTTGTTTATATATAATCAATGTCTCCATCCATTACCGATAGGAGAAGGCGACTCGAAAAAAAAAAAAAAAAAAAAGGAGAAGAATTGCTTTAGTTCAAAGCCAATATTCATTTTCTGGAAATGACATTCTTGGAAAAAGTAAGCATTTGAATCCCCTAACTTTTGTAAGAAGCATTCTCTAACCAAGCTCTTTGACGTGGTTTTTTTTTTTTTTTTTTTGAAAGTGAAGAACTCATTTATTCATTAAGATGTAAAGAATCTTGGTCCAATGTAGCCACAGTAGGTGGTGGTGAGTCCTCCAACCAATACATTTCATTAGAGATGTTCCTAGCATATTGAGCTAATAAATGTGCTATCATATTTCCCCCCTTCTAACCCAGTTAATGGAAGCCGAGTGCAGACCATCAAAATAGCTACGAATGTCTTCATATACATGTCCCAACAAAGATTTATTAGCTAATGGACTTGAGATTGCCCTCATCACATTAGCATTGTCACCCTCAATCATTAACTCTGAAAAACCAGCTTTAATAGAGAATTCTATAGCTTTTTGTCATGCCAAAACTTCAGCTTCTTCACTATTATTCACGTAGGGTCCCTTAACAGACATGTCAGCCATTATCTCCCCAGCAGCATTTCAGATAATTGCCCCAAAACCAGAGCAGTTCAGGTACAAAAAATACAGTTGCATCGAAGTTCAGCTTGTACATATCTGGTGATTCTGGTGGTGGAGGTTACCACATGCTTCTGATAGGCATTGCATTTGGTACTGCAAGATGTTCCTGAGCCTTCTTGTACTCCTCCAAGTATTCCCTTACTTGTCTATTCAGCCATCATGGATCCTTCATCTGTCCCCCATGCACGTCTTGGTTTCTTTGATTTCAAATGGTCCATGCTTGAACAAGAAAAAGCTCAAGCTCATCAACAGATAACTTGTCCAATAAGAACTCAAACAGCTGCATAAAATCAAGCTGGTTAGTTGAGCATTTTTGCAAAGCAGTGGAGCATCCTGTCCACACCCTGTGCAGCAACACAGCCCCATATCACATGTATTGCAGTTTCAGGAGCACGTTTGCAGCAGTGACAGTTGCTATCCAAAATGATTCTTCTTTGGGCAACATTTGCACGAGTTGGCAATATATCATGGCATGCTCTCCAACCAAACACCTTCATTTTACTGGGCACCTGCAACTTCCATAGTGCTTTCCATATCTGCTGCCTCCTAGGACCTCTGGAACATTCGGCCCACTTCTCATTCTCAATACCTTTCTTGCTACATGTTATCTTGATCAGACTGAATAATCACCATTTTTATTGTGCAACCATACAATTGCATCTGCATCATATCTACAGCTCAAAGGCACTCTGCAGATTGCATCAGCATCAACCCTATTGAAGCTTGTCATGATGATGTCTCTTCTCCACGAGTGTAAGTCCAAATCAATGAGATTCGAGACTATCCACCCTTCCCCAACCTCAGGTGCTGGATGTAGTATTTTAATAGTCAGATAATTTGGAATCCATTTATGCGTAAGGACTTTGATGGATTCACCATTCCCTACTCACCAATAGCATCCACTCTTTAGAATTGGCATAGCTGACGTAATGCTTCTCCACACATAAGAGTTATTGGGTGATTCAACCACATTTAGAAAGTGGCGTCGAGGAAAATGTCTAGAATTGAAGCATTTGAAAAGAAGTGAGTCCTGGTCATGCAACATCCTCCAACCTTGCTTGTCTAGCATGACAAGATTGAACAATCTCAAGTCCTGAAATCCATACCTCCATTGTGTATCTTCCTTTCATTCTTTGGCCGAGATAACCTATCTCAACTCTTTCAATGTATCTTGCTTTCATTTCCAACTTGATCCCACCAAAATTTCGCACATAATGCATTAAGTTCCTCACACAATTTTAGAGGCAATTGAAACACCCTCATCGTGTAAGTGGGAATTTATTGGGCCACTACCTTTATCAGCACTTCCTTCCCTGCCCTGGATAACATCCTGCCTTTCATCATTGTAATTTCTTCCAAACTCGATCTTTTAAAAAAGAAAAAGTTTGGTATTTAGCCTGTCCAACCAAAGTATGTAGTCCCAAACACGATTCAAACAACTCCACCCCTTTCACACCCAAGGATGACACAATCTCTGCTTTTTGTTTGTCTTGGGTGTTGCTACTGAAGTGTACCAATGATTTTTCCATGTTAATACATTGGCCAGATGCATTTGCATATGTTTGCAAGATCTCATTAATCACAACAACCTCTCTATGTGTGGCTCGGCAAAAGAGCAATGAGTCATTAGCAAACATTAGATTTGAGATTTTTGGCGCCCTTTTGCATATACAGACCCCCTTAATGCTACCCTCCAGTTTCGCCTTTGCTAATAATGAAGTGACTCCCTCCGCACACAAAAGGAACATGTATGGTGAAAGTGAATCACCTTGTCGAATACCTCGAGTTAGCTGGATGTTGCCATACGGTTCCCATTAATGAGAATAGAGAATGAAGGCATGGTTACACATCCCATCACCCAACCAATCAATCTTTCTGGAAAACCCAACTTAAACATTATTCCTTGTAAGAAAGGCCATTCAACCCGATCGTATGCCTTACTGATGTCAAGCTTCAAAGCAAGTGATCCTTTTCTGCCTTTTTTTCGAGAATGCATAGTATGCAAAGTCTCATAAGTCACTAGCACATTATCAATGATGAGACGCCCTGGGACAAAATCACTCTGGGTGGGGGAGATAATATCTGGAAGAATTTGTTTCAACCTGTTAGCCAACACTTTTGAATTTTATAAATGACATTACATAATCTGATAGGCCAGAAATCAGACATTTTCTCAAGTGATTTTACTTTAGGAATCAGTACAATATTAGTATGATTAATATCATATACCATAATACCAAATAATCCAACACAGTAGTAACTACATTATCACCCACTACATGCCAAAATTTTTGGTAAAAAAGTGCATTCATACCATCAGGTCCAGGTGCCTATGTTGGTCCCATTTGGAACAACTCTGCCTTGATCTCTTTTGCAGTAAAATCACTGGACAAGAACTGTTGCATGTTTGGAGTCACCTTGTGGGTCACCGCATTGAGACAATCATCAATCTGATGACATGTACCTGCCTTAAACAAGTTCTCAAAATAATTGGCTGCCACCCCAGCTATATCTTCCACATCTTCCACCCAATTTTCATCAAAATATGTGACACCCTGTATGTGATTTCGCCGTCTTCGTTGTGATGCTTCGGAATGGAAAAATTTTGTATTTTTGTCACCATGTTTCAGCCAAGAAATTTTGGATCTTTGGGCCCAAAGTATCTCTAGTTTTAAATTGGTTCTTTTGCTTAAGATCCTTTTATGACATGGTTAATATGTTTCTATTGGTATTATTTAAACCCCAGCTTCAAATCATTTTTTTTAGTAAGATTTCATAGTAGCAGATCAAGCATTTCTCAAGATCACTGAGCTTTGAAAATTTTTGTGCAATTCTGATGAATTAAATCTTGGTCTTGCAAAAAACAAATGTACTTCCTACTAATATTTTTTGAAAATAGAAATAACTATATTATTAGGGAGCCTCAAGGGTATCTCTGTGTTGACTGGTGATGGATTCATCAAAAAGATATTGAATGGCCATCCCCGTACATTTCAAAACCCTGATTTTAACTTGTACTAACTAGTCCAAAACAAATAATCCCCAGACACTATCTAAATCCCGTGAAATTGCCAAAACAAGCCAATGTACACCCTGATATTTGGGGCAGTATGATTCAGCCTTGTTTCTATTTTGGTCCATATACCTGTACAAGACTTACTGATCATACTAGGTAATATAGTAAAAAATCAACTCCCTTAGTCTCAACACTATCAATAAGTGGTTTGTGTACATAAAAAAATGTAGGTTGTGTTTGGATGACAACATTTGGATTTGGATTTGGATTTGAAATCCATTGATTTAGTAAACTATCTTTATATGCAATAGGATAACATTTAACAATCATAGAAAAGAAAAAAAGATAATAACTTAAAAACACAAAATCAAATTGCAACAACCCAAACTAGAATGCTAAAGAATACATAAATTCATCAATCTAAAGTAGAGATACAAAATATAAAAAATTCACACAAAAATAAAACATAAGAGAGAGAGAGAGAGAGAGAGAGAGAGAGTAATAACCTTTTTCATGTTTAAAAATATGTTTAGAATGAGGGAGAGAATAACATTTATAGTAATAGAATGAGGATAAGAAGAGCCGAAATAAAAGGAAGTGAAAGGGATAGATAAAGAGTAACATTAAGGTTAAAAGTAGTGGAAAAATGAAAATGTAAAAGGGATATTATGGTTGGAAGTAGTGGAGAGATGAAAAGGTAAAAGAGATATTATGGTTGAAAGTAGTGGAGAGAAATGGTTGGAAATAGGTAGATGATGTGACCGCTAATGTGGCTCAATAGGAGCGTAACAACAATAAATACAACATTTCAACTTTTAGATGATGTGACCGCTAATGTGGCTCAATAGGAGCGTAACAACAATAAATACAACATTTCAACTTTTAGATGTATATAGATATAGATATGTATCAACATTCATTATGTGCAAATAACATAGATGGAATGAAATACTTTTATACCAATAATACTATTATACCCATTAAATAATAAGCAAAATGTATAGGGACATTTTTTTAAATATAATTTAATTCCCAATTTGAGGGAATAAAAATTTGAGGTTTTAAGAAGGAAAAAAAAAGGAGGAGGAATAAGGGCTCCATTATACTCATTCCATTTCTTCCTATTTAAACTCCCAAATAAGGAAGTGATCTTTCCATTCCTTCCATAAAAACACCCAAACAAATGAATGAAAGGAATATTCTAAATAATTCTTTTCCTCCTCCCAAACAGAGTATTAATGTGCTCATTCTAATAGTGGGGTAGTTTCTAAAGATTTGAATTTCAACCACTTCAGATGTTCATTCCAATTTGAAGTGATGAGGCATTTAAAATTTTAAGAATTTGAGGTGTCATTTTTTAAATGGATGTTGATTTGAAAAATCATGGACTTTTAACCCAATCTTGAAATTCTTTGTTGATTTCTTTGAAGGCTTGTGCACAGATTTAAAATTTTAAGGGGCTTTAAGAACCCAAAACATGATGTCTCCTGAAATTTGGACAGCTTTGAAGTTGGGTTTTTAGGGTTAGAAATTTGTTGAAGTGTGTAAAACGGCAAATTACAAAAGTGTCACATGCTACTTAGAGCCACTATTTTTATTCAAAGACCGATGGAAATATTCCACGTGTCACTAAATAGAAATTACAAAAAAAAAAAAATACCCAAGAGTCAATCGCTCATTGATATGTGTTAATATTTTAATCTAAAGTGACGTGTTATAATTACATGCTACCATGTGTAATTTTAATTTAAGACAAGTTGGCTAATCAAAATGATGCCTTGTTTCCCTTGTAGAACAAGACTTAAAATCCCTCCATTTAAACCGTGACACGTGTTATTAGTCAAAATCAATCCTGTATTACTAAATCTCCTTAATACTTCTATAAATAGGAGCTCTCATCAATCTTATTGGAATACATTCAAAAGTTTTGAAACTTTGCTGGAATTAAGCTTCAAAGCCTCCATAAAGTTTTGAAGTCATTCTTTCCAAATCATATAGTTTAACTGGAATCAATCTCAAAAATCCTCCATAAGACTCTAAATCAATGAAGATCTATAGAGTCAAGCCTCCAAAATTCCGTAAAACTTTCAACACAAATTTTCAAAGCGAAGAACAGTTGAAGAACACACAAAAAATGTGAAGAATGAAGAATTTATAACAAGCAAACAGCTAGTGATTTATTGCTATTCCATTTTAGACAACTCTCAATCTATTTTCCAGCCAAATTGAAGCGTACTTAGTGTTTGAATTCTAATTGTATTTGAATCAAAGAAGGTTAAATCAGAGGATTCTTTTGCAATAGAATTTAAAAAAAAAAAAAAAAATAGAGATTTGTACTCTCTTATTCATCAATATGAAAAAAAAAAAAAAAAAATTTAATTTAAAATTTGAAATTTTGTGTTTACAAAGTGTTGACCAAAAAATTTGTTATAGAATTTCCTGAAAATTTTAAACACATGACTAAAGAGGTAGATTCCATGTTGGACTCTCTTTTGATGATATTATTTAAATTTTAACTTTCTTTAAATGCCCATTTGCTCTCGTCTTTGAGAATACATTTGATAAGGGTCAAGTGCAAATCCCCTATTTTATCCACTCTAATAGCAACATGTCACATCAACATTTCATTAATAAATAAAATAAAAATTATTGGTTGACATTGTTCTATGAATATAAGATTTACATTATAGAATAAACAAATGTGTACGCATGCAGCCAAGGCCATGGCAGCGTGAATGCATGCATGCCATGGCCTTGGCAGCGTGCACACACTGAGTTTCCAAGGGCCTATGCGTGCATGCCATTGCCTTGGCTACCTGTCCACACTGGGCTGCCATGGCTTAGGCAACGACATCTCTGAGGGCATGACAATTCCGCATCGGTCCATGCTTTGAGTCAATCAATGAACTGGCTATTACCGTTTCTCATCTGACCGGGGCGCATTGCTTGTCTCCATTCACTTCCCTCCCAAAATTAAAGCACTCTTTGACTATCTTTTCAAATTCCTTTTCATCTTTCCCTCGCGGTACTTGTTTTCTCTCAGTCTCTCACTTGTATTTTCTTTTTCAGTTTGGAATAGAATTTTTTTTAAAAATAAGTATGTGGCTATGGACCTTTCTATGGACATTTGCCGACAGTCGATGAATTCAAGATTGGGACCCTCGTGCCTAGCCCCTAGAGCCAATCCTTTTCTCGAGGTTACAGATCCATTTTGCTGACTATCCTTGCCTACATTATTCTATCAACCAAAAGTTGTTTACCTTGGAGACTTGATGCAGTTATGAGTACGACTGGCGTGGGAGGTTTTGGATCGTCCAAATTTTCAAAGGTTGCTGAATCCTGCCTAGCATTGAGAAACATTGATTTGTTGAGGAAACATGATGGCCTTCTTTGAGCAAATCTTGAAATTTTGCACACATGCTAAGTCAAATCCAACCTTGAATTAGGAAATATTTCAGGTCCAAATTCAAAATTTTTTTAAATGATTTTTAGATGTCGAAAAATAGGGAAAATCATAAAAATTAGAAAAATGCTCAGAATGTCGAATTGCTTGCTGGAAACCCTTTCTAAAATCATGGCATGAATTTAGGAACAACGTTTGCCTAGGCATCACGCCTGCTGAGGGGGCAAAAGTTGGCCTCTCATGCGCCCGCGCTCGTTGTTAGCCGAAAAACAAGTCCTCGGCTACGAACACCACAACAATTGGAGGTTTGCCGACCCTTGTTCCTTGTCGTGCACGCCCTATTGCCCAATCAAGGGCTCACCGACCCTAACATGTTGCCTCGGTGGCGCTCCCAACACAACCGCAAGTCAGGCGGGATTACTTGCTAAGTTTAAGCATATCAATAAGTGGAGTAAAAGAAACTTACGAGATTCCCCTAGTAACAGTGAGTGAACTGGGAACAGCCTAGCGTACACATTTGCAAAAAGTATATAATATTGTACACATTTGTTTTGTCCATAATGTACATGTGAAGCAAAATGCAATTTACGCATGTTAACTTTGTTCAAAAATCATTTTAGTCCCTTAAATTAAAATTGGTCATTTTAGTCTAGTAATTATAACTCAAAATCATTTTAGTCCTGTAAGTTTGAAAATGATCATTTATTCCAATAAATTTATCCAAAAAATAATTTTTTTTTTGAGAAGCAAAGAAGTAATAATTTAAGTCCTATAAGTTGGAGGTTTTGAGTGATTTTTGGATGAAGTTACCAAACTAAGTGAGCCATTTAAAGGATTAAATTGATTTTTTTGAAAAAAAAAAATTACCGGGAAAAAAGCTCAGGATATAAATAAGCACCATTGTAAGGTTTTTTTTTTTTTTTGGGTAGAGAAAACTATACTTATATATATATATATAGATATATATATATTTTGGGATAAAAGATAGAATAAAAAATATATTTAAAAGCACTTATCTTTTTTTTTTTTTTTTTTTTTTTTTTTTGGAGTCACTATCCTTCGGTTTAATGGTATTTGAAAAAACAAAAATACAAAACTACCTTCTTCGATTGTGTATTTTACTTTATTACCATCCAAATCCTCAGAATTATAGATATAAGAAAGAAAGAAAGAAAAAAAATAATAATAATCCTCTCTTTTTTTTTCTTTTCTTTTTTTCGATTAGTTAGATGAAAATTTAAATGACAACATTTTATCCGACTAATAAACGGCTTCTTTGCGTGTTCCTCAACTTGAGATACAATCATACACATACAAAAAAAAAGAAAAAAAAAAAAAGAAGAAGTTATTTTTGATGATGTTAATCTGAAAATGACAGCGATTTCAGATTTCTGGATGTTCATATATGATATATCACTCACCACCACATTTTGACAATAGCTTTAGAATGCCATACCAGTGTAGGAGAGTTCAATCACAGAACTTTTTGTTTTTATTGATAATGATCTTACACAGTACCGAGAAGGAGGGGCAAATGTTTTATTTATGTCTTGGATAACATTTCAAAAGAACTTACCATATCCTTTGACAAAGACTGTCACAAATTTATGGAATACCTGGGCTTGCAGCTGTAGCTTCCTTCAAACTGGTCAGCTCAGAATTTTTTGACTTCCCAGGTAATTTTAAATTAAGTAAACATGAAACACAATATGTAAACCTGTACAAAATCAAAGTGCAGATCTCACAAAGTTGTCTTAGAATTTAGGGATGCCTAAAATCAATGATGAAGTCTTGTTATTCAGTTTCCCCCAACAAGAACTTCCATCATAATCATTCAATTAATACTACTAAATCATTTGTGTGCCTAGGCAGTTTGTTTTAATTTCAAAATCAATTGTATGATTCGAGTTTTCTTTCTATTCCGGTAGTTCATAGTGGGAGTAATGACTATTTTGACCAAGCTGATTGGGTAAGGGATGAATAACATTGCTTATTTTGATGATCAAATCCCAGATACTCAATAACACCATCTGCAAGAAATCAACTCAGAAACACCCATATACTTGGATTATATGTATGAAAGGTAACATAGGAGAAGCATGTTATGCCAACCACAAGTGTTGAGTCAATAATTGAGTGTGAGACCAGTTTATTAAACAATTTGCGTAAACATTACTGTTGAAAAGAATACTGGGAAGGTATTTATATTTTTATGGTCATTCTTTAGATGAATGGGCTCCTAGGGCTGATATGTAGGTGCAAGGGGCACTAGAGGAGACCATGTTTAACAATGATAGTCATCCCATTCAGAAACCATATTGATATTATACTTCTTGCTAGAAACACAACTCACACAAAATAAGCTTCTTACTAGATGCAAAAATACACAAAATTATAGATTTTTAGTGCCAGAGTGATGTTGTGCTACTAGAAACCACAAAACTTATGACCCAAAACTACCAATGTGGTTTGAGTAATATGTGCTCAAGCAGGATATCAAATCATTTTATGGACTAGCTATGGTGAAAATTTCAGCAAACAGATGACTTGCTAAAATAAATTCTCTCTGGAGTCCAATCTGAGCATTTTAATTGGGAATATAGAGGGGTGCAAACGGCTATTGATAGTTCTTTTGCCAAAAAAAGGCAATCTTTTACAGACTGGAAAATTGTTGATAATTTAATGGCCATTGATAGTTGTTACAACATTACTACTTACAACCACAAAACAGAGAATTAGAATGTAATTGATCAACTAATCCGACCAAAGCTGAATTTCTGAAATAACAGCCTTCAGATTTGATTTTGCTTTAGCCTTGGGGCTCGGTCAGTTCCCTTATCAATGTTTAACGTAAAAACTACCCAACCATGTACTTAAAATAAAAAATAAAAAAATCTTGATCATCTCTTAGCTCTTGATAACAACTTCCATATGTACTATCATTTTTTAGAATCTATCGTGTACCATGCATAAAACCAACTTAAGAATTTTAAGAACTTAAACAATCTTGCACCAAGGAATTAATGGCTTGGGAATAACATCTACTTCAACTAGTAAAGTCTCTTGGACCCGTACCAAAGACTTGGGATTGATCATGCCTTAACCTGAGTTAAGAAGACTATCTGACTATGGGTAGGGGAAGAATTATTACCACTCTGTAGCGGCCTTTGGGGTAAAAATACATAAGTAAATATATAATCACACTCCCACAAAACTAAAATTTGGTCAAGAAAGGTCTAAATCATGAATACATGTAATTTTTTTTTTTTTTTCCTCCATTTTGTAAGGGATTCAAATTTACTGCTGAAACACAGCTGGCAGTAAAATTGGTGGTCCAGGATGGAAGGGGAATCAGCAAAAAAGTTGCATGTGTATGGTTGAAATCCTTCACATAAGGAAATGAGGCAACACATTTCAACATTATCAATGAAAATAAAGAGAAATAAGTAAGTTCTAGATATTTAAAGCTTGAAAACCCTGTTATCTGTTCAAGTAACATTAGTTAGTTTCTCAACTCAAGAGGTTTGACCATGTACAAAAAAACACTTCTTCCAAGACCATTAATGAGGACACTCATCTATTTTATATTTACATGAAGTCACTACTACAAAGGTTTCAACTTCAGAATTGGATTAAGCTGGAGTCCCTGGAAAAGATATTAGTTTGGTGTAGTTCACATAAGCCAACAACAATAACATCTTATATTAAGTCATTTGATAAGCAGGAAGATGCTTTTGCCAAGGATTAAACAAGAATCAATTTTCATACCTTTGCAAGCTGGGCATGAGGGAACATTACAGTGTCAAGAGAGTTATGTATCAGTGAGGAAGTCTTCTATTTCTACATTAGGTAATGAGGTTTAGAGAGATGCCCAGCCACTTTCTGTGGGAGACATTCTCATTCTACAATTTCCTTTCTTACAATTCCTTAAACGATAATTAGATACACATTTCTCTACCCATCTTTAGAAGTAAAGAGAGGTAGACAATTTGGAAGAGTTCTAGCGACAAAAAACACATAAGTCATTTTTCTGTGATGCACGTATTGTGCCAATGCCTTGCACAGGCTAATAATAGATAGGAACAAAGTGGGGAAAATGTGGAAGCTACTATCAATTTACTACAAAAGGATTACAAACAGTCATGGAAATAAATATGATTTGGCAAAGCATTAACAGTAGAGTAAAAAATTTGTAAGTCTTATGCAGTCAAATTTGTAATATCCCTAGGAAAAATTAGGACATGCAACAATCATCAGATGGAAGTCTGATGAAAGTTAAAATGAGAGGTAACTGAATCTCTTGTCAAACCAGCCTCCGGACCAACAAAATATGATCTTATTGTAACTATTTATTCAGCAAGGTTGACTTTCCAACACAAGGCCACCTCTCAATGCAAAAATGTCAACTCACTCTCCTCATCCTCACAAGAGCTAGAGCTGATGTCCTTGCTATAGCTAATGTCCTAGTAACTTCATCTAGGATTAGTAAATATGCAGAGTAATAAAAAGCGATAGAATGAGAAAATTGCTTCTGGCATTATCAAACATATTGAAGAAGATGCTGAGGCAGTAAAAGCACTAATAGGTCACATTTTTGAAGTCATGATTTTATACTACTAAGTGTGAATTCTAAAGATGTGCATTTATAAGAAAAACCAAGCATTCATAAATGACATACAGGTTTAGACAGAGTCCACACAAAAAACTGATATCAAAAGATTATTTAAAAAATGGTTCATAATTATACCATCCTAAGGCAACTATCTGTAAATTTAACAAGCAAAGAAAAACTTTAAAAGAGAATATCTTAAAAGTAGTCAGCACCAAAATCATTTAAGACATAGGCATTGCATAGTCTGTTATCCTACTCACTAACCAAGTATTCATTATCGTGCCTTCCAGCTTCAGCTCTGCTCCCATTGTCACAACATATAAAAAGCTTGCTGGTAAGGCACTCTTTAGTTTATAAAAGAAAAATGCCCCTGTACTAGAGTAAAAACAAATAAAATCCAAGGGACATCAGAATTCAGAGAGGCTAAGAGCTTCCTAGAGTTCAGCAATATTCCCAATCTCAAAACATGCTATCGGTTCTTGTAGGCATCCTATCCAAAAAGTTCTTCAGATATGAAATGGAAATAATACGGTGTATTGGGCGCCTTACCACAAGAAGCACCATAAGAAAGACCATAAACCACCGGCAACCAATGGCATATGTTATGCAAAATGCAGCCACACATAAGAATACAAACACCACAAAAAACACGGATGAACCTAGACCATCCCGCCAGCTCAACAAAGACTCCACCCTTTCCCCTAGAGTTGCCAATTCACCAAGAGCTGTCTGCATCCTCCCAATGACCCTCAGTTGATCGTATCTACTGTTAATAACTATGCCAGTCAATTTGATATGCACATCAGGAGGAAGTCTTGGCCTCTTTCTGTATCGCCAAAGCCAAGCCCCAACAAGGCCTAAAAATATGATAGGTAATAGCATATTTG
The DNA here is from genome assembly GCA_028535165.1 of Quercus tomentella. Taxonomy (NCBI): domain Eukaryota; kingdom Viridiplantae; phylum Streptophyta; class Magnoliopsida; order Fagales; family Fagaceae; genus Quercus; species Quercus tomentella. The sequence continues at coordinate 31,223,300 of JAPQVY010000068.1, read as the reverse complement.
GAAAGAGAATCGCAAGTAGCAGACTGGCATAAACAAAAATCATTGTAAATCTCCAATTGCGTATATTCTCAAACCAATCAAGAAAACTGATGACAACCATTCTGACCCTATCATAATTGGCTATGGCTTTTTGTAGGCTCCATGTTTCTACACCGACATCTAGCATATAGCTAATGACCTCTTTTCTTAATGGTGGCTCATCACGGGTCAAGCTCAACACAATCAAAGAAGCTGCTTCATTCTTCAATTTATCTAGCTTGAATTCAGACAACGTACTAGAGCACTGCATCTTGGGAAGTAAGGGTTGTGAATATGTACGAAGCCTATTAATAAGAGATGTAGAAGAAGAAAGCCTCACTGCCAACTGAATTTCACCCATCTTCTTTACCTTAGAATATCGTGTGACTGCAAGTGGATAAGAAAATGTATAAACACGATTCACTTCCAAGGTAGATAGCCGAATCCTTATCTTCCCAATCTGTTGATGAAGTGCCTCAGGTCCTCCATGCAAGTGACAATTATCAAACACTGCAATGCAAAGGACAGTATACAGTTCATAGACAGGCCAACTAAATTGCTCATTCCACTGTGGAGCAACACTGTCAAGAATCGTCCTTGTACGCACCCACCTTGACCCGTATTTAGCCACACAATAAGCATCTGTTCGATTCTCTATCAGCTTCATTACCCGCAAACCAGCCGCATTCAAGATTCCCAAATGTAAAACCCCAATACTAGGTATCCCTGAATTTGCAGTTGGCCTGAAATCACTGCTGTAATGGATCGACTCATCAAAAACGTGACATCCACCCTCCAAGGAGATCCCCATATGAAGCTTCCCAACCATTCCTTCAGGCCCCACAAGATTATACCAATCACTAACAATAGGTGCGTCATCCTCTCTCTTCTGTACATTTTCTAGGGGAACTATGCACCTCCCAATAATTACACTTCTCTCCCCATTAGGTTGCACCTTTACTGTCAAAACTAATGATCCATCCAAGGGCTCAGCCACAACAAATAGAATAATCTCATCCCACTTAGGATTCACCTTATTTGACACCTTAGTTTTCTTGGCGACATCTCCAAGTGTGGCCTTCACATAAATTTTTGCACCATTCCCATTGTTACCTCTAAGCACTGCTTCATTCACACTAACTCTAAGATAACAAAGAATTGGTGAATGGTATTGTCTTGAACGGGTAAAAGGAATGCAACACATATCAACAGCTGAATCCGAATGCCAAGAACTAGCAAATTCTGCATCGGCTTGAGTCCCCATCCAGTAGGTTAGATTAACCTCCATATTTGTATTCCTATTGTTTCTATCCTTTAACGCATACCAACAAGGTGCATATGAAGTACCAACTGAATCCCGCCGAATAGCATCGGAGATCAGCAAAGAAACTTTCCCAATGGTGATGGCAGCCCCATCCTTCAGAAGTATCTCAATTTCTTCATCACTGTTAATTTGTTCTTCCTTGAAGGCAAAAGTTTCAGCACAGTCTAAGCTTGACTTGAGATATTTGGTGGCAACCTTGTATCTCCCAACCTTCACTACCACATAGGGATTCACCACCACTTGAGGATTAGCAATGTATGGACCATCAAATGCTATAAAACCTCTTGCGTTGAAAACCTTGACAAACAAAAAGTCCATTTGTTCGACTATATCCAATGCAGTTCCAGGCAGCATGGAACCATTCACGGCAGGAATGTTGGGGGTGGTCTCCTTTATAGCAAAATCCTCCATAGTTAGAACTGCAAAAAAATTTCAAAACCAACACATTGAAACTATTAAATTGGATTTAGGTAAAAAGGAAAAGACACACTATATCAAAGCCCTATACAACAAGTAATTATGATTGATGTAATGCATGATATTCAAGTTCTAAGGGTGACTAAATATGATTTTTCCAACAAACAATTTGCGTGCTATGTAACTATGTTCCTATCAGTACAGATCAAATGAAAGTTCATAATTAATCACAATAACCCCACTTATACCCTTTTGTTTTGCTATCTATTGGAATACTGTTTCCCTTTTCCTACTGATTGCCCATGGAGTATGAGACATGTCCTTACACTAGTTTAAATTTTAAAAGAAGTTAAACTTAAACAGATTCAGAATCACACACCAAAATCTAATGCCAATTAAGTTTCAAGTGATGTATTAGCAAAAACAAAATAAGTTTTTTTACAAAGAAGCAAACTGCATGTGAAGCAGAGATGCCTCAAAGAAATTATGACCACATGGACATTACCAGCACCATTCACATGAAGCTCGTCACTGCTAAATTTGGAATGCTAACAACATAACTAGAGATGAAGTTTGGGATATTCTCTGCTTCATAATCAGCATTTATTAAGATAACTGCATCAGGATATATATATATATATATATATATATATATATATATATAGGGCACAAGATTGTGAAAAACCATAGAGACACAATTTTTTGAAAAGTCAAAATTAATTCAGCAGAAACTCTAGATAATAGCCAGATTTAAAAACTTTGGTTCCCAACAAACAACAACAGAACTTTTACAGACATACTCTGGAAAGTACTCAAGTTAATATGGATGCTGCCTAAATGGAAGTGTTTAGGGCAAGCTATTACATTAGTAATTAAGTAGTGAGGTGGAATACTTAGGTAATATCATCACAGGCCAAGGAGCAAAGGCTGATCCCAAATAACTACTGCTATTCAGCAATGGCCTGCCCCAAAATCTGTTGAAGCATTAAGGGGTTTTCTTGAATTAACAGGATATTATAGAAAATTCATTAAGAATTATGGATTGATAGCACAACATCTAACTGTCCTGTTAAAAAAAGATTCTTTCCATTGTGATGCCAAGACTCAAGAAGCCTTTGAACACCTCAAACAAGCAGTGGCTAGTCCATCAGTCCTAGCTTTACCTAACTTCTCAAAACCTTCAATTAACCACATGACCGCACTCAGGAATATACTAGAGAAATACTAACAAATATTAATGAAAATATGTACAAGGATTATACCCAGAGTGATTCGATTCCTTATAAAAAGCCTAAAACCCGCATTATAAACTTTAACTACAGGAGCCTATTATTATTTACCACAAAACAAGGAGAGGGTTCTTATTTATAGTGGGTTCATGCCATTTCCAGGAACCTTGGTGTTTACACTTTCAGAGTTTCAACTCTTCCCGCCGAAACAAACTCATCTCCTCCTAATTGGGTTCAGTCAGACCTCATTGTTTATCAAATGGGTCTCTCTCGGTTCCTCAGTTTTCTACCAAAACCATCCAAAAGACTACACTCTAAATCTGCAGAGAACCCAGCTGCAGAACTCATCATCAGCCTCCTTTTCAGGATATGAATCTGCTATTTGATAACAATCTTCATCTCCGTAATCTAAATCTGCTATTTACTGATCAATATTCCTCTCCATGTGTATTACTATGACCCTAAATTTTGAAGGTTGTATAATATCTATTTTTTTCACTGGTATAGAATGTTAAATGCAACCAATATCTCTTTGTTGTGTCCTGGCTATTTAGAAAGTGAACCTTAGTCAAATTTATATCAGTCATAACTGCAGATACTATTTGTGTTTTGGTGGGAGGGGGATTCAATGGTACATCTGCAGTGCTAGAGCTCTCCGTCTCATTAATAGGAAGCCCTGCCCTCAAACCAGTGATTTCACTTAACAGAAACAGTTAATTCTCAGGAAACAAGGGTTTAGAAGAGCCTGGAAATCTCATAAGGCATCACTGTGGTAGTCAGATTTCAGGTTACACTTGAAAATTTTGGTAGTAGTGCAGCAGTGGAACTTGGGGACCAAGTCGATGGTTAAAAAAAAGGTAAACAAGCAGTAGGTGCAATGGCTTCCCTTGGCTGTATTCTGGTACAAACTGGCCACAAAGTAGAAGCTTTTGAGCAATAGAGAACAAGGTTTGGCTCAACTAAAGGCTAACAGACATAGGATAGGAGTGACAGGTCTTTTGTCATAGGGATTGGGTGATCTGAAGTTACAGCCTCATTAAAAAAAAAAAAAAAAAGTCTTTAGCTTTCAGGTTTTTCAAACTTACATTAGGCATTCAAATCAGTCATGTGTTTTCCTATGATACTTCACATAGATTTCATACTTTGAAACAACAAAAGTTAGACAAACATTGATATAAAATTGATCAGAACCATAAGCTGTAAGCAGTCAAATTTTATTCAACACAAAAGATTATGAGTAACGCCCATAAAGCCACAACCAGCAGATGACACAAATAAAATAAAATATAATCTTCAACCCAGAAACATTTTAGCAACGCAAGCTACAACTAAACACACAAACTAAATCCCGATACCACAAATCAGCTACTAAACATAACCAGAGCGAATGTTGGAGACGTAGACGATACCTGCGAGAGTGTGCAAACACCCAAAGAGAGAGAAACCACGAGAGAACCCAGCAACCGAGAGAGAGCTCAGAGGAAAACGATGGAGATGAACCAAAAGCAAAAACCGAGAGAGAGAGAGAGAGAAATCGTACAGAAATTAGACAGTGACTTCGTTCTCTCCGTTCAGAATGAGAGAAACAGAGCAAAGAAATGGAGGGAACTTTTTGCTTACTGTTTTTGCACTGTTCAGTGTTTACCGATGATGTTTTAACATTTTTGGTAAATTTTCATCCACCACTTACACCTGAAATTTTAATATTTTTGGAAATTTTTTTTATAAAAAGTAGAAACTTTATTCGTTTAATAAATATATTCAAATACTTTGCTATTGCCTAAAAAAAAAAAAAAGTACCTTTGTTAGTAATAACAAATAACTTTTTAGTAATTAAATTGCAATCAAAATGTACCAAAGTTCTAATAATTATGTAATATTAAAGGTTTATTATATGTGTATATTGTTATTATGTTATAAAGTTAGTGATTCAATAAATAAAAAATAGTAAATTTAGTGATTGTTCAACCATTGGGTTAAGTAACTCTTATTGTATTATTTATGTATGGATGAATATAGTAGTGTGAGTCAATAATTAATACAATTAGTGTGTAATCTAGTTTATATGCATAGGTTTAACTAAAAACAGTCACAATTACACGTTTCAAATTATACATTTTTTTAAAAATGTGTTTAAATTATATATAGTATTAGCTTACATCTTTTCTAAACCATACATTTCTAAAATATATAAGTTTCTTGATATATATATAATTGGATTTATATTCTTCGATTTTTGTACTCAATAATTCACTTGTCACAAAAATTAAAAAAAAAAGATTAACACGTGGTGTAAAATTGGACTCTAGTTGAAATCAAATTTAGAATCTAATTGAATTAGATCTCTTCAATTTTACACTCAATAGTTTATTTGGCACAAAAATTAAAAATTAGATAGGGCACGTGGCGCAAAATTAAGAATCCAATATAAATCTAATTGGATTTTTTCTAAGTTTTGGCTTTTAATATATATATATATATATATATATATATATATATATATATGCCAATGAGATAAGTTTTGTCATTTAATTTAAAATATTTTTATAAAAACAATCTACATAAAAATAAATATGTTATATAAATTTAACTTTGTTAAACTGGTCACATTACGCAGATTGATAACTAATAATGAAATATCATGTAGCAATTTAACTTTGTAATATTTCATTTTTTTAACGATAATGTGATATATTCAAAAAATTTTAAATTAAATTTTGTCTAATTTAAGTTTTTAAATAACCTCCATATTATGGAACAGCCACTGATTGGCAACATATATATATTAGAATGTAGTTTCTTGGATTTTAAATGCATTATAACTAATATTACATAATAATGGCACTTCCTAACTAGCTTTATATTAGTTTATCATTTTATTTTATAGAACTAGCTTTTTATATCAGTATTTGTACAATTTGACTCATTATGTTGGTAATTTAATAGATCTACGTCTCTCTATTAGCAACTGGATAGGAAGGGCAGTTTCGACATTTAGTCGTGTGGTAGTAATCCGTGGGCTTAGGCACATATAATGTCATATATTTGGGTCAGTAAGGCTTGGACTTCAAGCGGAAGTGTGGGAACCATGAGCCAATGTTCACGCCTCGCGGTCACATGTCTTGAACCAAAGCTAGCGTTTGTACTCTGTAGTTGTACTCTTGTCTTGTGTACCAACCAAGCAAATTACAAGAGGGGAAAATGGTAGAGACTAGAGAGTACGAGGTCTTAGGAAGGATAGTGTAAGGAACTTTTTGCTAACCGTTTTAGGGGTGGGGCACACGCAAATGCGCGAATTCAAGCACTGTTCCGTGTTTACGGCTGAAACTTTGGGGCCCACTCGCTGTAAACATTTTTAGTCAATTTCTAGCTGTAAAATAGCGGCATCTTTTCATTAAGAAAAAAGTACTTTGTCAGTAATAAAATTTCAAATTACAATTATTTTTTAGTAATCAAAATTGCAATCGAAATGTATCAAGGTTTTAATATTTATGAAATACGATAGTTTTATTACATGTGTGTATTGTTATTATACTATAATAGTTTTTTTTTTTTGTTGTAAAGTTAGTGATTCAATAAATAAAGAATAGTATTTTTATTTTTTTTGAGAAACAATAAATAAAGAATAGTAAATTTAGTAATTGTTTAACCATTTGATTAGTCCATTAGACTCTTAGTGTATTATTTATGAATAGAAAACCTTCTCAAAAAAAACAAAAAAAAAGTATGGATGAGTGTGGCAATGTGTGTCAATAATTAATATAATGTCAATTTGTTAAGTTTTGCCATTTTGGTCACTCCACAGGTATAAGTGTTTGTGGAGTGTGGGGGGCAAGGGTCGGGATTCAAGTCTCCAGGAGGGAGCTTCACACACATATACACAAATAGATAATGATTAATGACAACAATATAAAAATAAAAATGTTATATAAATTTAGTAAAATAAAATGGTTACACCTACGTAGATTGACGATAGATAATGATAACTTATAATGAATTATCATGTAAGTATTTTGAAATATGAAAGCTCATAGGAGAAAATGATAATACTTCTTTTTTTTAGGTCGATAACTCAATATATTCAAGTTATATTTTTATTAAATTTTTTAATTTATTTTCTTGACCACCTCCCTAAAAATATTATGGAGCAGCCATTGTTTGGCAAGTTGCTTGGATTTTTAATTTTTTGAGAAGGAAGTTGCTTGGATCTTAAATGCGTTATAACTAATTACATAATAATGGCACTCTATAACTAGCTTTATATTAGTTTTGGGGTAGTACAATTCAACCTTGTTTCTATATTGATTCACCCTTGTTTCTATATTGGTCCATAAATATGTATGAGACATACCACTCATACTAGCTAATACAGTACAAAATCACTCCCTAATTAGTTTCATCACTATCAATAAGTGAATTGTGTGTACATAAATAATGCAGTGAAATATCTACAAAAAATAAAACACATTTGTTTAAAAAAAAAGTAACATTGAATCCACGAGGAAATATGTTTCAAGAATCCACACACACACAAAAAAAAAAAAAAAAAAACTCATGATAAGCTTTGCAATTTTATTGATTTAATAATTGAATTCCTTAGAAGTCACGATATATATATGCTTAAATAGTGAAAGAAAACCTAGGGCGGCTAGGAAAACGCCCATCAAAACCCTAATTTACGTTAATCAGAAAATTAGGCGGCAAAATTAAGATAATGGTGGGCACTTGTGTTACTACTAAAACTTTTAAGATTCCATTTGGATTGGCTAATGTGATGACCCGCTTTTTTTTTACACCCTTTTGGAGATCCTCATGGGAAATGATGAGTTGATTGTTGAGAGTTACAACACTTTCGATCCTAAATTTTATGGCCAATATTGATTTTAATCTAATCATAAATTTAAGCACAATTGTTTAAGTAATTATACCAATTTACCTTAACATGCATGGATAAACATTAATTCAATAGCAACCAAGAAAAACCAATCACCCATAAGAACACTAAAGTATTTATGAAGAATACCACCAAAGTACTAGGCATAAAAAAAAAAACTCTCAATGGCATCATAGTACCAAATGATCCACTAGAGAGTTATAATACATCTTACGTACAAAGCCCTCCAAGCTATGAAGTAACAATGTACTCAAGCCTTCTAAGCTTCTACTCACAACCAACTCTTCGAGTCCTTTGTCTTCTCTAGTCACCAAATTCACAATTGAGATCCAACTGCTATCTCTAAGTCTCCTTGAAAATTCTAGGATGCTCTAATGATTCCCAAGCTCCAATCAAAGAGCTTTTAAGATTTCAAGTGTGTGATGGTCTTAATCACTTGTCATGATATATGGAAATTTTAGAGGGAGAAGGTAGAGAGAACGTGAAGGTATTTTCTCTAGGATATTTGGTCTCTTTCCAATTCTTCAATATATAGAGTTTTTTTTTGCTTCGAAAGTCATGAGAAATGAGGGTTTAAAAGAGAGGTTGAGAGCTAGTACTGTATAGCAATTCGTAACTAAATTCTCTCAAGTTATAGATTTTTCAATCAAGATAGAGTTGTAAAAATGAAAGGGGAATTGCTACCTTAGCTGGATTTAAAAATGTGAACTCTCCTAATAGTTTCCTAACCCTCTGACTTTCACTTGTGTGAGATCCTATAACTTGCAATTTCAATTTTCAGTTTCTAACTGTCGGGGGTGAAAAAATTTTTCTTCTGACAAATAAGATTTATGTTGGGTTGGGGGGTTTAAACCGAAATTCGACGATGGGCTTAATGCACAGCCCAAAAGATATCGGTGAAGATCCAAGGAATCCACTATATTTTATGCCTTGGGCCTAGATTGGAACTGACAAGAGTAGCCCATAAACAATCCCTACAGCGGACACGTTAGCACAGTTAAAAAGCATACTGCAAGAAATAACCTAGCAGTAAAGTGTTTTTGCAGAAAACAGCTCAGCGGTAAGGTGTTTCTGCAGAAAATAGCTCAGCGATAAAGTAAGATAAAACAGGATAAACCTCTAGCTGTTAGCTACTTCACAAACTAAGGAAAATATCTACATTTTTAGACTCATCATCTGTTAGCTCTGAAGAGGAGTCTTCTAATACAACAATATGAGGGAAAAATTCTATAGTAACAGTTACATCATAACCATTGATAGAAAAAGAATAAGTAAATATCATGGGTTCCATTATGACAAATAATAAGGAAAACTTAGTGTGAGATGAAGGGGGAGAGAGAGAGAGAGAGAGAGATCCCAGCTAGTGCAACAAGATCATTATGGTGCCATGGCATGCTCATGAATATAGTGAGTAATGAGGGATATTTCAGGTCGTATGAGTAGTGAGAGAGAACGTGCACAATAAAACTGCTGGGGCTTTCTACTGGGGGTAAGTAAGTGTTTATGAGTAGAGATATGAGGAGTGTTTTTAAGCTAGTAGCTGGGGAACTTAGTTTCTAGGCTTGGAACTAAGAACTCCGTCTTCTTTTTTTTTTTTTTTTTTTTTTTTTTTTTTTTTTTTCAGAGCTTAAAGGAGACTTAAAACAGAGAAGTTAAGAAAAAGTCTTTCCTTGTGTATGTCTTAGTGTATCTTGGTCTCCTTAGTGTGTTGTTTAAGCATTAATGGAGAGTTCCATTTATATCTGGGTTTTTAGGGGGTGATTAGCAAATAATCTCTGCTAAATCTTTCCCAATTCTCAGAAAATCCTTAGAGAATCGTTCTTGGGATTTTAGCTAATAGTGGTAAGCTCAGCTTTTAGAAGGTTGTTGCTATTTTGGGTAATAACAGTTGGGATTCTAACTTAGTATTGAATGTTGATTCGCCTTGACTGATGGGATTAGAGCATGCTTAAGGCTAATGATCTTGGTTATGCTGCAACTAGAATCAGAGCTCCTTAGGGCAGATTAGATCACCCCAAGCCAGGTGTGAATCTTGGAGCCCTTGCTGGGAACTCTATTGAGATCCCCTTGGTGCCCTCCAAATCACATTTCCCTAAGGTGATCTCAATTGAGTCACAAAATTATACCATCTCTATAAAAAGCCCAAAAGCAATTATACCATTATAGGGTTCATGTGCTTGGTCCATGAACCAGAGAATACACATTTTTAGAATGAAAATGAGCTGATTTCATGTTGTTTCAGGAGCTTTAATGGTCTGATAATGGCTGCTCTTGATTTTTGATCGGTTGGGTTGGAGAAGAAAGAAGTGACAGCTGGCTGAAGCTTCCCAGCTTTCTGTCACATCCCTTTCAGCTTTGTGTCAAATGAGAAATGATGGGATTTCAGCTTGTGAAGGAAGGATTCAACCCTTGAGGGACATGTGTCCTCTTCTGATCTTATTGGATAAGTTGGGACCTAATGGGAAGGGGCTCCAGCTGTTCAGTTGTTGCTAAAATTTGGCTGGTCAACTCACGTGACCTCCAGTAGCTGGGATTTGTGTGTGGGTTGGGCCGGCTCAGCTGGGCTTTGTAGTTGAGCTCCTTTGGGTTTGGTTATCACTAAAAAATGAAGAGTTTTACCATGGGTGATATTCATGGGCTTTTGTAGTTAGTTGATTATGGAAAAAATAGGCATAGTTTCCATAAATTTTGTGAAAGAGATATTTTTTGAGAGATGAGTAATTTATATTTCCCATGAGTTAGAGACTTAGTATATGTAAAGCAAGTGTTGAAATAATACTTGATTTTGTAAATACGTGCCAAAATATTATTTGCGCTTTATGAAATAGTTGCCAAATTAATACTTGGGCTTTATAAAATGGGTGCCAAATTAACATTTGGGCTTTGAGCATAAAGTAATTGTTTTTGCCAAAATAATATTTTTGGTTTTGTAAAATAGTTGCCAAAATAGATTTGGGCTTTTGTAGAAATAGTTGCCAAATTATTATTTGGGCTTTTAGAGATGGTTGCCAAATTAGTATTTGGGCTTTGTAGGATTTTGTAAAAATATTGCCGTGTAGCAACGGACTTAGTAGAAGTGTCGTATTGTAACGAGCTTTAGAGGTGCCGCATCGTAGTGGGCTTTGAAGATGCCGCATCGTAGCAGGTTTTGTAAAAGTGCCGTGTTGCAACGGGCTTTGGATGTGCCCTGTAGCAATGGGTTTTGTAAAGATGCCGTGTAGTAACGGGCTTTGGAGGTGCCGCATCATAGCAGGCTTTGAAGATGCCACATCGTAGCGAGTTTTAGAGGTGCCGTGTAGCAATGGACTTTATAAAGATGTCGTGTAGCAACAGTCTTTGGAGAGGGTTTTGTTGGGCTTTTTAGATTTTCCCACAAGGTAACTGCTTTTGGGCTTTTTATAGAGATGGTATAATTTTGTGACTCAATATGGTAGCAATATGGTGAGTATTTTTGTGAAAGCCCAAGTTGGATAATATGTGGGCTATAATGGGTAATATTCGTGAGAGAGCCCAAGGCAATTTATGGGCTTGTGTATGGAGTATTTGTGAAGGCTTAATAACATGGAGAATATTTGGGTAATATATATGGGGAATATTTATGTGAGCTCAAAATAATTTATGGGTTTGTGTGGGTATTTTTGTGAGTGGGCTAATGAAATTAAGGCCGAAAAAATTTGTACCTCAACACTAACATCTAAAGCCCATTACAAAATCAAACCCCAACACTACATTAATTACAATGTAAATTAACATTCAAAATTACACCCAAACTTGTCATGGGATTTGTCACTAACCTAAAGATCCTAACAATTGTGATTGCATATGGACTCACAACTTATTTCATTATAGAAAAATAAGAAAACCTTCATGAAATACTCTTTATTGAATGATTTGAATATTACATCACATGGAAAATAAAGTGAAAAATTTCATGGCTTTAGTCCTATATATATAATCTAAGAAAACAAAAATTTTACAATGGTTTGGTCCTAGTTACAATCTAGTATAAAGAAAGGTACTTTTGAATCTTATCCAGTTATCCTGTGCTCCACTTCTTCATCTTTTATTTTTGTTTTCTGATTTTGTGTGCTTACTTTTCTCTCTCTCTTTTATTTATTTATTTTTAATTTTTTAAATGACTTTGTTAAAATGGTAGTATTGCATTTGCATTTGCCTTTGTCTTGCATTTTGGTTTTGTTTTCTAAGATATCAGACCATAGAGCAGTGTACATCAACAAAATTTTTAGACATGGGTTGGTATTTATTGCATTAGGTGGGAGTTTTGGACCCTTTTTCACCGTTTTCAAAATTTCACCCCTATTTATGTGTTTTTTTTTTTTTTTATACCGTGTATAATAATAATAAACATATTATTATTATTTTTTCCTTAAATGAAGTATACCAATACAGCTTTAGAAATGGGTTTGGACCAAGATTGGATTAGAATATAAATACAAAACGCTTTTAATCGAAAATGAGTTTCTAACTTTAACAAAATATATTCCCCCTCAAAAAAAAAAAAAAAAAAAACTTAAACAAAATATATAAGTTTATAAATTTTGTAATGCACAATGACAATATACAAATTACTAATTTACTAGTGCATAGGTGTATAAAATATTAAAGTATTATTTATAAGTTATTAATAATGTAAACCGTCTTTTGTAGGATATATATAATTTCTAATCATATAAGTTTAATGTATCTAAGTTTTGTAAGTTTAAAAATGAAAATTAATCAATTTAATTATCTCAAATATAGTTTATTTATTAATCATTAGCATACATTTACGAAGAGATAAAAAATTGCACTCGTGATACTTAATTACTTTACACTAGCCTATAAACCGTGGCATGCACAAACACTTCTCTCGCAAAATTGTAAATTTATAGTTATGTTAGATCAAATAGAATTGCTTTCAAAAAAAAAAATTTGAAGATACTGTGCTTTGTTATAACTCCTTTGGTGCCGTATATGATATATCAATATTCTTTTGAGTGCATTAGTTAGGAGAAACATGTTTTGTGAAGTGCAAGAATTGCATAATAAGATGGTATATATGTAAAGGAATTTGTGGTGATTGCTATATGGTGCATGCGTTGATGCGTGCGTGTATGAGGAGTATTTAAGAGAGGCCAAGGCTATAGGGATTGAACTTGATGCAGAAGCTTATAGTATTGTAAAATTTGTTATTCAAGCTCTTTGTAAGAAACCCAATTTTGAGTTTGTCTCTTGTGTTATTGAAGGAAATGATAGAAATGGGATGGATTCCTTCGATGGTACGTATACTTGTATTATTGGGGCTTGTTATATGTGAAGCATGGGAATATGGTACAGGCATTGAGGCCTAAGGTTGAGATGATTAGCTGTGGCCTGTGGGAAGTCAATGAATTTGGTTGTGGCGACAAATTTGATAAAGAAATATTGCGTGCTAGGCAATTTGGATAGTGCTTTGGATTTGTTGAATAAGATTGGTGAGGATGGGCTTTCACCAAACAAGCTTATTCAGTTTTGATTGAATGGTTCAGTAAGAATGGGAGCATGGAAAAGGCCTATGAGCTTTACACCCAAAATGAAAGAAAAGGGTATCCAGCCTAGTGACTTAAGTTGCTTCTTGAAATCTCGAATTCTTGATCACTGGAAACTGCATTCAAGGTGTTTGACGAGGCAGTTGAATGTGGTCTTGCTAATATTTTTATATATAATAATCTTTTGTTATGGCTCTCTGGAAAGGGCAAGGTAAGTGAGGCTCAAGGTACATGGAAAAAAAATGCTTACCAAGGGTGTGATACATAGTGTAGTGTCTTACAACAATATGATACTTGGTCACTGCAGAAAGGGGGATATGGATGTTGCAAATAGCTTATTTTTGGGGATGATGGAAAAGAGCTTATATCCTAATGTGATCATGTAATCTGTTTTGATGGGTGGGTAATTCAAGAAAGGTGACACTGAATGCGCCTTTGATGTGTTTGACCAAATGATAAGTGTAAATATTGTTCTCACATACTTCACATTTAACACTATTATCAATGGCTTGTGCAAAGTTGGCCACACATCTGAGGCAAATCGCAAAGGTGATGTTGAAGAACTCTGTTGAGAGGGTTTTTTTTTTTTTTTTTTTTTTTTTTTTTTTCTCCGTCTTTTTGACTTACAATAGCATTATAGATGGATTGGTCTAGGAGGGTGCCATCAATTCTGCATTGGCCATTTATAGAGGCATGTGTGAAAGTGGAATTCCCCCTATGTGGTCACTTACACCAGCTAGATTAATGGGTTTTGCAAAAGCAATAATCTTGCTTGGAAAATGCTGAATAATAAGATGAAAAGCAAGGGTCTTGAATTGGATGTTACAGCATATTGCACGTACTGATGGGTTTTTGCAAAAAGCGAGACATGGAAACTGCACGTGAACTTTTTTCTTAACTTCTTGAAGTCTGTTTGTCTCCAAATGCAGTTGCGTACAATAGTATGATTTGCAAACGTATACAATATTGATCGATGGATTGTTAAAAGATGGTAAATTGCCACTTGCATCAGATCTTTACTTGGAGATGCTTTCAAAGGGTATTGTGCCAGACATTATTACATATATGGTTCTAATAAATGGCCCGTGTAACAAAGGATAGCTAAAAAATGCATGCAAAATTTTGGAAGACGTGGCTAGGAAGAGCATGAATCCTAGAGTTTTTTCATTTTATAATACCTTGATTGCTGGACACTTCATGTAGGGGAACCTGCAAGAAGCTTTTAGACTACTTGATGAGATGCTTGACAGAGGTCATGTACCTGATGAGATTACTTATGATATTCTTGTAAATGGGAAAGCAAAGGCAGGAAATACTCCCGCTGAAGTCTCATAAGTGTAAATAACTGATTGGAACCTCAACTGGAATTGTTTGAAGTCTCATAAGTGTAAATAACTGATTGGAACCTCGACTGGAATCGTTTGAGCAACTCAGGAATCTTTGGAGGGATGGGTCCCTTGAGTCCACTTGCATGCATCTCTTCAATATTTCAAATTTGAATGAGAATAACTACTATAATATATACACAATATTTAGACTTATCTACCATGAAAACTCAAAAAGCATTTGAGATATTTTTGAACCGAACAAGGATCTCACAATCTTGTCAGTTGTTTCCAATATTAATTCTGTATGAAATCGGGTATAATTCCCCTTAAGTTGTTATCATTTATCCTACTGCATTGTGCAATAAAATAATTTTGATCAGGTAAAGTTCGTATTTATGCTTTAAAGGAGAGGTAAATAAAAAGAGGTGGATATTTATGCTTTAAAGAGAGGCAAATATATAAAAAGAGGAGGATATAACAAATTCTCTCAAATCTGTTAGGTTTCTCAACCTAGTCAAAGCCATCGGCAAGTACCCTGTCAAATTATTGGAGGAGAGCATCCGGAAATTAGAACATTGAAGCAATGAACCACCAAAATCCTTCAGAAATGTGTTGATGGTGAAAAGAAAAAGAATTGTAGTGTTGGGAAAAATTCTATATTACTGTGAATAAATTTTAGCAAGCACAGCGGAAGCACAACTACACAAAAACACAAAGATTTATGTGGAAACCCTTTCTCCTTGAAGGGAAAAACCACGGGACAAACTCCGAATAATTTCACTATATAAAATAGAGATTGCAACACTTAAAGATACAACTTGAGTAAAAAAAACTCTCTTTTTCTTTTCACTCACTGCTCTCTTCCTTATTGTGTATTTTCTCTTTCTCTCTATTTTTCTCTTCTCTCTTGCTTGCTCTCACTCACGCAGCTCTTCAAGACTGCACTAGTCCTCACACTTTGGGACTTTCACTTCTTTTCTTCCTCTGCCCAAATGGCCGAAGGGCCTCTACCCTTTTATTTCTTTCACCTTTTCTTCTTTTCTCCCTTTCACACTCTTCACATCAAGTCACAATAATTGCAAGCCACTTACTTTGACTTTGCTTCAACCAAAATCTCTTTCTTTAGCTCTCATTGGCCGAATGGCCTTGCTTGTTTCTTTCCTTTTTCCTTTCAGCTCTGCCATATCCGAATGACCATGCCTTTTACTTCTTTCTTTTCTTTTCTTTCTTCCTTCCAACGTGTATGGCACAAGTTTAACATCACATAATCATTTATGTGGCTTGACTTTTGTACATCCCTTCATAAATGTTGATGAACTTTTGTACATAATTATAGAGGAAAAGATGAACCCAATTTCTTCTCTTTCAGACAAGCTCCTCCAGCAAGTTCAATGCCAATTTTTCTACAAGCTCATTTAATGAGCTAAGACAAAGTGTGGGCTGGAACATTGTGCAACGCACCCAACATGTAGAACACCAAAATGAAATGTCTCACAAAGTTTGCAAGTTGATCAAATCCCCAAGCTTAGAGGAACAATGTAAGGGAATTGGTTTTTGGTTTGCTTCAGGGCCTGTTTGAAAAGGGGAAAAAAACCAAAATGAAAAAGAAATATTGAGATTACTAAGAAGCATAATAGAATCACACGATTAAACCTCCCGAGAGATCACAATGGACTGCAAGGATATTAAAATTATTGTTTAACAGATAAACAATAAAAAATTCTAGAGGTTTTGAGGTCCTAAAGATACATTTAGCAAGAAGAACCAAAGCATTTCTACTCCATTTCACAACTATATTTTTGGGCTTTGTAGAGCCTAGTTGTGTTTGATTCGGATTATGTCCCGACCCGAAATAATGTTGTTACAGTTTTTAATGGGAGGTTTTCTAAGGGAATCCTGTGCGCAAGATAGAAAAACTATTGTTTTGGAAATTAGGGTTTTGATGTCATTTTTGAGAGAGAAAAACTGTACTGCTGCACTCTATATTTTTCCTTGAGAATAGTGAAATCTCTGCAACTCCGTGAACGTAGGCAAATTGCCGAATCATGTAAATACTATCTTATGTGCTATTATTTTTTCTTTGGTGTATATTTTTTTCTCTATTTTTGCATCTCATAGGTCTGGGAATTTCGTCCATATTCCCATCAATTCGTATTAGAGCCTAGGGTTAGGTTTGAGTGAGAGCAATGGCAGAGGAAACAAGAAAGGCGTCTGGAATACAAAAATTTGATAGCACAGACTTTGGATTTTGGAGGGTGCAAATTGAGGACTATCTCTATGGGAAGAAGTTGCACTTGCTACTTTTAAGGGAGAAACTTGCAACTATGAAAGATGATGAATGGACTCTTCTTGACAGACATGTACTAGGAGTCATTAGATTAACTTTGTCAAGGTCTATTGAACACAATGTCGTGAAGGAGAAGACCACAGCAGATCTGATGAAGGCTTTGTCTAGTATGTATGAAAAGCCATCAGCAAACAACAAGGTGCATTTGATGAAGAAACTATTCAATTTGAAGATGGCAGAGAATGCATTAGTAGCACAATATCTGAATGAATTTAACACCATCACAAATCAACTGTCTTTTGTAGAAATTGATTTTGATGATGAGATCCATGCATTGATCATTTTGGCTTCATTGCCAAATAGTTGGGAGGCTATGAGAATGACAGTGAGCAATTCTACTAGAAAAGAAAAGCTGAAGTACAATGACATATGAGATCTAGTTTTGGCTAAGGAGCTTCGCAGAAGAGATGCAGGTGAAATCTCAGGGTCTGGTTATGCCCTAAACCTTGAGACAAGAGGTAGAGGGAATGATAGAAATTCAAATTGAGGTAGATTAAAATCTAGAAATTCCAATTGAAATAGAAGTAATTCTAGATCTAGCCAACAGGTGCAATGTTGGAACTGTGGCAAAGCTGGCCACTTTAAGAGGCACTGCAAAAGCCCTAAGAAGAAGAAGGATGATGATTCTACTAATGCTGTAACAGATGAGATACAGGATGCGCTGCTTCTTGCTGTAGATAGTCCACTTGATGATTGGGTTTTGGACTCAGGAGTTTTGTTTCATACCACTCCACACCAAGAAATCATACAGAACTATGTTGAAGGTGATTTTGGTAAGGTGTATTTGGTTGATGGAGAAGCCTTGGATGTTGTGGGTATGGGAGACGTCCAGATTGTATTGCCCAATGGGTCTGTCTGGTTATTGTAGAAGGTTCGACATATTAATCTGATTCTATAGGACAACTTGATGATGAAGGACATGCAATACTATTTGTTGGTGGTACCTGGATGGTTACAAAGAGAGCCATGGTATTGGCTCGTGGAAGGAAAATTGGTACTTTGTATATGACCTCAAGTCCAAGGGACACAATTGCAGTTGCTAAAGTAAGTATCGATGCAAGTCTATGGCACTGTAGACTTGGTCACATAAATGAGAACGGAATGAAGATGCTATTGTCAAAAGGGAAACTACCAGAACTGAAGTCTATTAATCTTGACATGTGTGAAAGCTACATCTTAGAAAAGCAGAAAATGGTGAACTTCTTAAAAACTAGCAGGACACCGAAGGCTAAAAAATTGGAGTTAGTACACACTGATTTGTGAGGGCCTTTTCCGATTGCATCGCTTGGAAGTTTAAGGTACTACATTACTTTCATTGATGACTCAAGCAGAAAGGTATGAGTTTATTTTCTGAAAAATAAATCTGATGTATTTGAGATTTTTAAGAAGTGGAAGGTCATGGTTGAGACAGAAATAGATCTGAAAGTAAAATTTCTGAGGTCAGAAAATGGAAGAGAGTACATAGATGGAGGGTTCAATGAATATTGTGCAACACATGGAATTAGGATGGAGAAGACCATTCCTGGGACACCACAGCAGAATGGTGTGGCTAAGTGCATGAATAGAACTCTCAATGAGTGTACTAGGAGTATGAGGTTGCATGCTGGATTACCAAAAACTTTCTGAGCTGATGCTATTAGTACTGTAGCTTATCTGATAAACCAAGGACCATCAATTCCCATGGAATTCAGAATTCCTGAAGAGGTTTGGAGCGGTAAAGAGGTAAAGTTTTCTCATTTAGAAGTTTTTTGTTGTGTTTCTTATGTTCATATTGATTCTGATGCTCCTGTAAACTTGATGCAAAATCTAAAATATATTTTTTTATTGGCTATGGTGATGACAAAATTGGCTATTGATTTTGGGATGAACAAAACAAAAAAATAATCAGAAGCAGAAATGTGATATTTAATGAACAAGTTATGTACAAAGACAGATCAACTGTAGTGTCAGATGTTACAGAGATAGATCGAAAGGAATTTGAGTTTGTCAACTTAGATGAATTGACTGAAAATACTGTTCGTAAAGGGGGTGAAGAAGATAAGGAGAATGTAAATTCACAGGTAGATCAGAGTACACCTATAGCTGAAATTTGTAGATCTTCCAGGATCATTAGACCTCTACAACGTTATTCACCCGCCTTAAATTATCTCTTGTTGACTGATGGTGGTGAGTTAGAGTGTGATGATGAAGCCTTGCAAGATGAAAATTCAAGCAAGTGGGAGTTAGCCATGAAGGATGAGATGGATTCTTTGTTGGGGAATCAAACATGGGAAGTGACTGAATTGCTAGAAGGAAAGAAGGCTTTGCACAACAAGTGTGTATACAGAATAAAGAATGAGCATGATGGTAGCAAATGCTACAAGGCTAGATTAGTTATCAAAGGGTTCCAGCAGAAGAAGGGCATTGACTACTTAGAAATATTTTCTCCAATTGTGAAGCTGTTAATAATTAGACTGGTACTGGGAATGGTGGCTACAGAGAATCTACATCTTGAGCAATTATATGTGAAGACAGCATTCTTTCATGGTGACTTGGAGGAAGACATTTACATGAGTCAGCCAGAAGGGTTTATTGTTCTGGAACAAGAGAGTCTGGTCTATAAACTGAGAAAGAGCTTGTATGGCCTAAAGCAAGCTCCAAGATAGTGGTATAAGAAATTTGATATTTTTATGAATAGAACTAGGTTCAAGAGATGTGAAGCTAATCACTGTTGCTATGTTAAGTTCTTTGAAAATTCTTATATCATTTTACTGTTGTATGTGGATGATATGCTCATCGCAGGGTCTAGCATTGAGGAGATTAATAATTTGAAGAAGCAATTGTCAAAACAGTTTGCAATGAAGGATTTGAGAGTTGCAAAACGAATCCTTGGTATGAGAATCATTAGAGACAAGGCTAATGGTACATTGAAGCTTTTCACAAGTAGAATATGTGAAGAAGATTCTCAGTAGGTTCAACATGAATAAAGCTGAACCAGTGAGTACACCCTTGGGTAGTCATTTCAGACTAAGTAAAGAATAGTTACCGAAGACAAAAGAAGAAAGGGACCATATGAGCAAGATGCCCTATGCCTCAGCTATTGGCAGCTTGATGTATGTTATGGTGTGTATAAGGCCAGACATTGCACATGTAGTGGGAGTTATGAGTAGATACATGAGTAGGCCAAGAAAGCAGCATTGGGAGGCAGTCAAGTGGATTCTGAGGTATCTGGAAGGCTCAACAGATACATGTCTTTACTTCACAGGTGCAAGTTTGAAACTACAGGGTTATGTAAATGCTGAATTAGCAGGTGATATTGATAGTAGAAAGAGTACTACTGGGTTTGCATTTACTCTAGGTGATATAGCTATATCTTGGTCTTTAAATCTATAAAAGATTGTTGTTTTGTCTACTATAGAAGCCCATTTTTGTAGCCCATTTTGGCGTTATTGTTCCATTGAGATAGTTGTACACAAAATCACTACAATTAGAAGAAGACAAGTTTAAATTGAAAAGTATTGGAAAAAAAAAAAGTCTTTATACAAACTAGGGGTGTGCACAAAACTAAGAAACCAAAAAAACTGGCCAAATTGTGCCAAATTTTTGGTTTGGTTTTGGTTTTCATTTCATAAAAACCTAAAATTTTGGTTTCGGTGGCAAGTTTGTATGCACTGAACCGGCAGAAACCGAACTGAATTTATTATAATATATTATATATTACATATATAATATAAAACATGTTTGGGCTTGCAAACATTAGGCCTCCAAATTGCAAACATCTGGCCTTTTTTGTTTTTTCGTTTAAGCCTTTTGCTATTTAAAACCCATTAACACATTAGATTAAGTAAAAACAAAAGAAAATTTTTAGAAACCCTACACTACATACCTCACAGCTCACAATTCACTCTCACTCTCACTCTCAAACAGCCTCCGCCTCCACACTCCATTCCATAGTCCTCCATAGTCTGATTCTGACTCTGCCACCGACCTCCACATGTCGGTTTCCCCTTTCTTTCACTCTCACTCTCTTTTGATCATCGACTTGAGGCTTCTTTTGATCATTGGTATGGTTCTTCTCTCTTTCTTCAATTTTCTTTCTTGATTTGCTTCAATCAATACTTCAACAGCTCTCTCTCTCTCTCTCTCTCTCTCTCTCTCTCTTTGTTTTTTATATGTGATTAAAGTTAGGGTTTTGAAAATCTTATAACCCTCTCTTTTTTTGTATTTTGGGTTTTCTTTAATATTAAATCAATGCTATTTTTATGAGATTATAGCTAATAGCCTAGTAGTAAAAACATAAACTTAGGGTTTTGATTCTTTTTTCAATTGTTCAAAATAAAAATCGAAAATCGACTGAAATCGAAATAAACCGAAACCAATTGATTTCCAATTATTTCGGTGGAGAAATTCACAAATCGAAAAATTTCAATTCGGTTGGCCAAACACTAAGAAAATCGGTCGAAACGAACCAATTACACCCCTAATACAAACCTTGTGAATTGTGCAAGAAATTATTTCTATAGAATATTACCAAAAAAAATGTATTTGAAGAATTTTAAAATGAACTTACATTTTTTGGAGGTGAGGAAATTAGAAAGTTGAGGTGGAAGCATGCCAAGAAGACTATAACCCTTTAGCATTCTACAACACATGGGAAATAAAATATTGAGTCCAGACAAGTACTATCATTATAAGTAAATCAATGATAAAATGATAAGAGATGTAAACAAATTGCTTTCGAAATTAATGTTTACTGGGCTAAATATACAATGCATGCTTCAAAATAAGTTGTTTCACTTACATGATAAAAATATTAACAACAACAATATACAGAGGAGTAGAGAGTAAGGCTTAGATGAAAAACTTTTAAATTTTTGTCCATCATATGAAGTCATAGAATCATGCATAGAATATAAAATAGAAGAGTAATAAGATGAGGGAACTGTACATCTTTACAACATGACATACAGTACTGTTATTCTCGATGTGACAATCACAATTAATGTTGCTCTCAGCATTCCCTTATGGTTCTGGTGTTACCCCAACCATTTGAATTTGGCAAGAATTACCATCAAACCTCCAATCAAGAGAGTCAATCTCGTACTAAAGGCTGTACCGATTTGACTAGTAGAACAATATATTTCGGTACCGGTCAATACCAGTGTACTGTTTCGGGTTTACTGTTACTTTTATATTTATAAATATGTGTGTGTGTGTGTATTATAATAAATATAAAAATTTATCATAAAACATTACCTCAATTCAAAACAAATTATTCATGGTTTTAAACTTTAGCATTAATTAAAGGAAAAAAAAAAACACAATATAAAAAATAGAAAGCTTAATTGTTCATTGCATTCTAAGAAAACAAATAATACTAATAAGTTAATGCAAATAAGTTATCATTTTGCCCTTACAAAAATTCAAAAATTACAAAACTAAAAAAAAAAAATTGTACCGACTGGTATGCCCAATACGTGGCCGGCACGCCCGAAATCAGTTGGTATCGCTGGCATCCAAATCAGTATGAAACGTTGGCGTTTTGGTACCGGTACGGCTGGTACCGATACGGTATCGACTACCTTGCCTCCAATACGTCACACCCATCCTACTAGTTATTTCTTTCAGCACATCAACTAAACAACATCCACAATCAAATAAACATAATCCACAATCAAATAAACATAACATCTCAAACTGGTGTTGTACAATTGCGCTGATGTAAAATAATGGCAATTCAAATTCATTGTTCCCTTTTTTTGGATATATGAACTTAAAAATATTAAAAAGGACCAAGGAAAATATTTATCCTTTTACTTAATTAATGCCATTTTTGCTACCGAACTTTAGATTGGAAACACAGTTAGCTTCGAATGTCTAGTAGTTCTAAATACCCATGAGGCCATGACCTGAAGTGACATAAGAGGAACATCAAGAACATTTCGAGGTTTCGACCATTCTACACTTATTTTCATTTTCCATTTTGTTTCTAACTTTCCCTTTTTTCTTGTCCTTTCTTGATGAGACACATCGTCAGCTCTTAATCAAATAGAAACTGGAACATTTAGAACTCTCAAATGATCACAAATTTAGACTTTTATCAACCAAATTTCATGAATTAATTCCTACAATTCTCCAAATCACTTCTTCCATACAAAACATCTGTGGAGGAAAATATGAAAAGTAATAATTCAATATGACTTATAAAGAAGTATTAAAAACCACTATATTTGGGTTCTCAAAGTGGATTAAGGGGAAAAAAAAGTCAATTTTGCTATAATTATGTGGTTTCAGACCAATAAACACGTGACAAAACCACAGAAAATGGAACTTTGACACTCTAATCATAGAATAGTAGAGAATCGTGCATAAGTTAAGTACTCTTATAATAATATATCTAAATGCAACTAGTCCAAACCAGTTATGGTGTAAAATTATTAGAGGAATCATCTAAATAAAACTCAGAGAATTTCATTGATCAAGTGAAGAGTTTTACAATGAATTGAATTGAAATACATAGCCTAGTCCTACTTATATACAATTTGAACCAAGCAAAATAACTAACTTCCTTATTTGACGCTAAAATCTGTTACTAGAACCATCCAAGTTTTACACGTGGCATCCACAAATAGTAAACTCTCTAACTGCCTAACTTCGTATAACTAACTCCTCAAAGTTATGGATGAATAGCTCATGATAAGGAACTTCTTCAATTACTTCTAGACGATCTGTGCTAGCCCAGGTAGGCTCTAATGCTATCCTTGTTGCTTGACTCGTGCACCTTTCCTCATCAGGTGCTGCACTTATTGCTACTTGACTCATGCACCTTAGCTCACCAACTCTGCTATAATGCTCTGCACTGTCATCTATAGTTTTAACACTCTCCCTCAAGAGCAAAGCTCTTGCTTCTTGACTTAGTGCAGTAGGCTGAGGATATTCTACAGTATGAGCAAAGATATTAATGATGCCTAACTCCTTAATTAGCGTCAAGTAGTCTTCTACCCCAAGGGCCTTAGTGAATACATCTACTAGCTGATTTTTAGTTGACACATAAAAAGTTTTGATTGTCCCATCCAAACTTCTATTCCTCACAATGTGTCAATCAACTTTTGTATGTTTTGATCTTTCATGGAACACTGGATTAGCAGCAATATGGAGTGTAGCCTGGTTATCACAGTACATTAACACAAGTTTGTTATGTTGAACATGTAAATGCTTCAACAAGTATAAAAGCCAAGTCAATTCACAAGTTGTTGCAGCCATAGACCTATATTCTACCTCTGCATTGGACCTAGATACTATGCTTTGCTTTTTTGACCTCAAAGAAATTAAAGCATCTCCCAAAAACGCACAGTATCCAGTAAGAGATTTCCTTGTATCAGGGCAACCTGCTCAATCTGCATCACTATAAACTTTTAATTGCAAATCAAAATTCACAGGGAAGAAAACTCCTTGCCCTGGTGTACCCATAATGTATTGAAGTATCCTGGTTACTGACTACATATGTGGTATTCTAGGTTGTGCCAAAACTTGGCTAATCCTATGCACTACATATGTGATATTTGGTTTACTCAAGGTCAGATACGTCAACTTCCCAATGAGTCTCCTATATTGACCAGGATTTGGAATCAACTCTCCACTGCCTTTAGACAGCTTCAATTGTTGTTCCATTGGTGTTTTGGCTGGCTTATAACCTGTCATTCCTGTCTCCTTAAGAACCTCAAAAGCATACTTCCTTTGATTTAAGCTAATTAATGTCTTATTCCTTACACTTTCTAACCCCAAGAAATACTTGAGTGAGCCAAGGTCCTTGATTGTAAACCTCTGATCTAAAACTGACTTTAGAGAAGCAACACAAGCAAGGTCATTGCCCGTGATTATCATATCATCAAAATTGCCTGTGATAAGCCATAAAATAATGGGTATATGTAAAAAGTAGAAACTTTATTTGTTTAATAAATATATTCAAATATTTTGCTATTGCCTTAAAAAAGAAGAAGGTACTTTTGTTAGCAATAAAATTTGCAATAACAAATAATTTTTTAGTTATCAAAATTGCAATGAAAATGTACCCAAGGATCTAATAATTATGTAATATTAAATTTTTATTATATGTGTATATTGTTATTATGTTATAAAGTTAGTGATTCAATAAATAAAAAATAGTAAATTTAGTGATTGTTCAACCATTCGATTGGTTAAGCAACTCTTAGTGTATTATTTATGTAGGGATGAGTATGGCAATGTGAGTCAATAATTAATACAACTAGTGTGTAATCTCATTCATATGCACCTGTTTAATTAAAATCAATCACAATTACACATTTCAAATTATACATTTTTTTTAGAATATATTCAAATTAGATATAGTATTAACTTACACCTTTTTTACACCATATATTTCTAAAATATATAAGTTTCTCATTGTATATATAATTGGATTTATACATTTCGATTTTTGCACCCAATAATTCTCATGCCACCAAAAAAAAGAAAAAAACAAAAACAAAAGATTAACACGTGGCGCAAAATTGGACTCCAATTGAAATCAAATTGAATTAGGACACTTCGATTTATACACTCAATTATTCACTTAGTACAAAAATTAAAAATTAGATAAGGCACGTGATGCAAAATTGAGAATCCAATTAAAATCTAATTGGATTTTTTCTGAGTTATATATATATACACACACTAATGAGTTAAGTTTTGCCATTTAATTTAAAATATTTTTATAAAAAATCTACATAAAAATAAATATGTTATATAAATTTAACTTTGTTAAATTGGTCACATCTACCCAGATTAATAAATAATAATGAATTATTATGTAACAAATTTTGAAATATAAAAACTCATAGAAGAAAATTTTAATACTTCATTTTTTTTTATTTTATCAATACCGTGATATATTTAAATTATTATTTTTATTAAATTTTGTCAAATTTGAGTTTTTGAATGGCCTCCATATTATGGGACAGTCATTGATTGGCAACTGGATAGGAAGGGTAGTTTTGACATTATGTTGATAATTTAATAGATATACTGTCTATTAGGAACTGGATAGGAAGGGCAGTTTCGACATTTAGTCGTGTGGTAGTAACCGTGGGCTTAGCCGCATATAGTACCCGTTTGGATTGGGCTGAAAGTGGCGTTTTCAGTTCTGCATTTTCAAGTTTTTTTTTCCCCCTGCACATGAACAGTAAAATCACATGATTTTACTGTGTAGGGAACAAAAAATACTGTTCATGCACTATTCATATACTGTTCACGTACTATTCATGTGTTCCACGACACTATTCACACATTTAAAAATTATTTTGTTACAGTATTTTTAATTTTCAGTTTCAGCAACAATAAGTTCAATCCAAACAGACCTATAATGTCATATATTTGGGTAAGTAAGGCTTGGACTTCAAGCGGAAGTGTGGGAACCATGAGCCAATGTTCACGCCTCGCGGTCACATGTCTTGAACCAAAGCTAGCGTTTGTACTCTGTAGTTGTACTCTTGTCTTGTGTACCAACCAAGCAAATTACAAGAGGGGAAAATGGTAGAGACTAGAGAGTACGAGGTCTTAGGAAGGATAGTGTAAGGAACTTTTTGCTAACCGTTTTAGGGGTGGGGCACACGCAAATGCGCGAGTTCAAGCACTGTTCCGTGTTTACAGCTGAAACTTTGGGGCCCACTCGCTGTAAACATTTTTAGTCAATTTCTAGCTGTAAAATAGTGGTATCTTTTCATTAGGAAAAAAGTACTTTGTCAGTAATAAAATTTCAAATTACAGCTACTCTTTAGTAATCAAAATTTCAATCAAAATGTATCAAGGTTTTAATATTTATGAAATGCAATAGTTTTATTACATATGTGTGTATTGTTATTATGCTATAATAATTTTTTGTTGTAAAGTTAGTGCTTCAATAAATAAAGAATAGTAAATTTAGTAATTGTTTAATCATTTGATTAGTCAAGTAGACTTTTAGTGTATTATTTTTGTATAGATAACCTTCTTAAAAAAAAAAAAAAAAAAAAAAAATTATGTATGTATGAGTGTGGAGTGTGAGTCAATAATTAATACAATGTCAGTTGGTTAAGTTTTGCCATTTAATTTTTATTTTATTTTTGAAGACAATGCAAATATTCATTCATTAATGTTTAAATAGTCATGGTACAAGGCTTCTAGGACAGGGGGTTGAGAATCCTCCATCCAATACAACTCATCAGTAATATTTCTAGCATATTGAGCCAAAATTTGCGCTACCTTCTTTCCCCCTCTCCTAACACAGCGTATAGAGACTAAGTGCAACCCACGAAGGCTGCAGTGGATGTCTTCATAAACATGTCCCAGCAACGAGTAACCACCTAATGCTCCTGCCATTGCTTTCATGACTACACTGTTGTCACCTACAATTATCAACTCTAAAAAACCAGCTTCCATAGCAAACTCAATAGCCTTTCGACAAGCCAATGCCTTTGCTTCTTCACTGCTACTAACCGAAGACCCTTTGACAGACATTGCCGCCATTACTTCACCATATGAATTTCGAATTATTGCCCCAAAACCCGAGCACTGAATCCCATCAAATACAGCCGCGTCAAAGTTTATACACCGATGAAGGAGGAGGTTGCCAGCTTTGTCTAGGTTATGTCGCTGTGTTTGGAAGACTCATCTGGTCTTGCGCTTTCCTATACTCGTCTAAGTACTCCACTGCTCTTTGGTTCAGCCACTTCGGATCCCTTATATGTCCTCCATGTACAATCACATTTCTCTTATTCTAAATAAGCCAATGAACAAGGAAAACTTCAAAATCAAATGTGATAACTTGTCCAATAAATGCTTAAACAAAACCACAATGTCATGGAAAACAGTGGTACACTTCTACAAACTGATAGCATAGCCAACCCACACGTCCTGTGCAACCCCACACTCCCAAATTGTATGTAATGCAAATTTGGGTACCCCTTTGCAGCATTGACAGCCCCTCTCAGTGATTATTTTCCTTCGGACTAGGATCACTCGGGTTGGTAAAATGTCTTGGCATGCTCTCCACTTGAAAATTTTTATTTTATTTGGCACATGCAATTGCCAAATTTTGTTCCACACCTGTTGACCACCCACACCACCAGAGCTACCTATCCCATCATCTTTCCTCAACACTTTCCTTACAACATGGTACCCTGACTTAACAACACACTTCCCTTTCTTGGTATGCAGCCACACAACTGAGTCAGATATATTCCTTCGACTCAAAGTAATTTTGCATATGGCATCAGCTTCCTCTCTACAAAATTTTTCCATAATCATATCATGCCTCCACCAATGTAAATTAGCATCAATGAGCTTTGATACCAGCATCTCCCTATCAACATCGTGTCCCTGATGGAGAATTCTATTTGCTGGGCAGTTTAGTATCCCTTTATCTAAATATACTTTAATGGATTCACCATTCCCCACTCGCCAACAACACCCACTCTTAAGAATAGATAATGCAGCAACCATGCTCTTCCATGCATACGAACAATTTGGTGACTCAACTGCATCCAAAAAATTGCATCGAGGAAAGTACCTTGCCTTGAAGCATTGAAATAAAAGAGAACTTTGATCATGTAGCAACCACCAACCCTGTTTTGCTAGCATGGCAAGGTTGAAGAATCTCAAATCCCTAAATCCCATCCCACCTTTATTTTTTGGCCAAGACAAAAAACTCCAATTTTTCCAATGTATTTTCCTCTCATGGCTAACCTGTCCCTACCAAAATTTTGCACACATTGCATTTAACTCATCACATAGTTTCATCGGTAATTGAAATACCTCCATAGTATATGTTGGAATGGATTGGGCAACTGCTTTTATAAGCACTTCCTTCTTGGCCCTTGATAGCATCATACCCTTCCATCCTTGTAATTTTTTCCAAACCCTATCCTTTAGAAAAGAAAAGGTTTGATATTTTGCCCTTCCCACCAGCGTGTAACCCCAAATATGCTTCAAATCTCTCCACCTATTTCACCCCCAAAGTTGCCACAATTTCCTCCCTTTGTTGATTAGGGGTATTACTACTAAAGTATACTAATGATTTATCCATATTTATGCATTGGCCAAACGCATGAGCATAAACCTGTAAAACCTCATTAATCATATCAACCTCACCCTGTGTAGCTCTATAAAAAAGTAAGGAGTCATTAGCAAATATTAGATTTGAAATTTGAGGTGCCCTTCTACAGACAGATACCCAAATAATACAACATTCATGCTCAACCTTTATTAATAGTGAATTCAACCCCTTTGCACATAAAAGGAACAGATATGGCGATAGTGGATCACCTTGACAAATACCCCTAAAGGGGTTGATATTCCCATAAGGTTTACCATTAATGAGAATAGAAAAGGAGGGTGTGTTGAAACAACCCATCACCTAACCAATCCATCTATCTGGAAATTGCATCTTCTGCATCATGCCTTGTAGAAAAGTCCATTCAACTTGATCATACACCTTGCTAAAATCTAGATTCAGTGCAAGCGAGCCTTTTTTGCCTTTTTTTCCTAGAATGCATGGTATGCAAAGTCTCATAGGCCACCAAAATATTATTAGTGATGAGGCGTCCTGGGAAAAATGCAATATGAGTAGGTGATATAATAGCTAGGAGAATCTGTTTCAGTTTGTTGTCGGGGCTGAAAAAATTTTCCTTCCGACAAATGAGATTTACGTTGGGTTGGGGGCCTAAACCGAAACTCGACAATGGGCTTAAAGCATGGCCCAAAGGCTTTCGGTGAAGTTTTTGAAGAGTTCGCCCTCTTTTTATACCTTGGGCCTAGGATGGGACTGACAAGGGTTATGAGATGGCCTAAAAACACTTCCTACAGCAGACACGTCTGCATAATAAAAAGCATACTGCAATAAAGAAATAACTCAGCAATAAAATATTTCAGTAGTAAAGTATCCCAGCGGTAAAGTATTCCAGTGGTAAAATGAAATAGAGTAGAATAAACCTCCAGCTATTAGATATTCATAGATTAAGGAAAGTATCTACATCTTCAAACTCATCATCCATGGACTCTGGAGAAGAGTCTTCTAATATAATAATAAAGAGGGAAAAACTCTATAGTAGCAGTCGCGTCATAACCTTCAATAGTAAATGAATAAACAAATATCATAGGTTCCATTATAGCAAGTAATGAGGAAACTTAGTGTGAGATGAAGGGAGAGAGAGAGATTCTACCTAGCACAACAAGATCATTATGATGTGAGGGCATGCTTATGGATACAGTATATGTAGTGAGTTGTGAGGGTCATTTTGAGTAGTACGAGTAGTGAGAGAGAGTATTCAGTAAAGCTGCTAGAGCTTTCTGCTAGAGATAAATGAGTGTTTATAGATAGAGGTATGAGGGGTATTTATGAGCTAGGAGCTGGAGAACTTAGTTTCTAAGCTTGAAGCTAAGAACTCAATGACTCAGGAATTTGCCAGAGCTTAGAGAAGGCTAAATAGAGAAGTTAAGGTAGGACTCTTTTCTATTAGTGTATCTCTCAGTCTGTGTTGAAGTGTTAATGGAGAGTTCCGTTTATAGTTGATTTTGAGGGGGTAATTAGCAAATAATTTCTGCTAAATCATCCTCAAATCTTCAGAAAATTCTTAGAGAATCATTCCTAGGATTTGGCCAAGAGTAGTAAGCTCAGTTGTAGGATGTTCTTTGCTATTTTGGGTAATGGCAGCTGGAGTTCTGACCTAGCATTAAATGCTGATTGGCCTTAGCTGATGGGATTAAAGCATGTATTAGGCTAATGATCTTGGTTTTGCTGCTGCTAGAATCAGAGCTCCCTAGGGCAAGTTGCATCACCCCAAGCTAGGTGTCAACCTTGGAGCCCTTTGTTGGGAACTCTGCTGGAGATCCCTTTGGTGTCCTCCAAACCACATTTCCCTAAGTTTCCCCACTTGGAGTTCATGTGCTTGGTCCATGAACCAGAGAGTACACGTTTTTGGCATGAAAATGAACTGATTTCTAGTTGTTCCAGAAGCTTTCATGGCCTGGTTATGGTTGCCCTTAGCCCTTGATCGAATGGGTTAGAGAAGAAAGAAAAGACAGCTGGTTGAAGCTTCCCAGCCTTATGTCATGTCATCCTAGCTTTGTGTCACATGAGAAACAATGGAATTTAGCTTGGCAAGGAAGGGTTTAACCCCTGTTGGACATGTGTCATCTTCTGATTTGATTGGACAAAATGGGCCCCAATTGTCAGGTTGTACTGAAGCTTGACTGGACAGCTCACGTGAGCTTCATCTGCTGAGATTTATATGTGAGCTGGGCTGGCTCAGCTGGGCTTTATAGTTAAGCTTCTTTGAGCTTGGTTATCCCTACAAAAATGAGTAGTTTTGCCATGGGTGATATACGTGGGCTTTTATATATTTTGTAAGAGAAGTATTTTTTGAGGGATGAGTAATTATATTTCCCATGAGTTAGGGAATTTAGTTTATGTCAAATAGGTGCCAAAATAATATTGGGCTTTATAAGATAACATTTGGGCTTTGTAAAGTATGTGCCAAAATAATATTTGGGCTTTGTAAGATTTTGCAAAAAATATTGCCATGTAGCAACGGGTTTTAGGGTGCTGTATAGCAACGGGCTTTTTGAGGTGCCATGTAGCAATGGGCTTTTAAGAGGTGTTATGTAGCAACGGGCTTTTAGAGGTGTCGTGTAGCAATGGGTTTTATAAGAGTGCCATGTAGCAATGGGCTTTAAAAAGGTTTTGTTGGGCCTTTTGGGTTTTTCCCACAAGATAAATGATTTTGGGTTTTTTTTGTGGAGATAGTATAATTTTGTGGCCCAATTTTGGTAGTAATATGATAAGTATTTTTTGTGAAAACCTAAGTTGGATAATATGTGGGTAATATTTGTGAGAGGACCCAAGATAATTTATGAGGCTTATATGGGAAGTATTGGTGGGAGCCCAAGTTGGGTAATGGTATGGGGAGTATTTGGGTGATACATGGGAAGTGTGTAGGAAATATTTATGTAGGCCCAAAATAATTTATGGGTTTGTGTGGGTATTATTTTTTGGTGAATGGCTAATGAAATTAGGGCCC
This sequence comes from Quercus tomentella, assembly GCA_028535165.1. Taxonomy (NCBI): domain Eukaryota; kingdom Viridiplantae; phylum Streptophyta; class Magnoliopsida; order Fagales; family Fagaceae; genus Quercus; species Quercus tomentella. Next base: position 31,191,162 of record JAPQVY010000068.1, on the reverse strand, counting down.
GAAAATTTGTACCATAACACCTGTTAGCCAACACCTTAGAAATAATTTTATAAATAACATTGCATAAGTTAATAGGCCGAAAATTAGACATTTTCTCAGGATTCTTCACTTTTGGAATTAACACAATATTAGTGATTAATATTAGGAAACATGACACCAGAATTTAGATAATCCAACACAGCAGAAACAACACTATCTCCCACTACATGCCAAAACTTTTGGTAAAATAAAGCATTCATACTATCAGGTCCAAGAGCCTTTATTGGTCCCATTTGAAACAACACCGCTTTAATCTCATCAACAATAAATTCACTGGACAAAGTCAAATGCATGTTTGGAGTAATTCAATGTTCCACCACATTAAGACATTCCTGAATCTGATCACATACACCTACATTAAACAAACTATCAAAATAGTTAGTAGCAACTTCAGCTATTTCCTCCACCTCTTCCACCCACTATTCATAAGCATTTTTAATCCCATGGATATGATTCCTCCTTCGCCATTGGGATGCTTTGGAATGAAATTTTTTTGTATTTTTGTCCCCATGTTTCAACCAAGCAATTCTAGATCTCTAAGCCCAAAAAATTTCCTATTTCAGAAGAAGATCATCCAATTTTTTACTCATAGCCAGATATTCAGATCTAGACTCCTCAGTGATCTCAGCTGCATTCAGAATCTCAAGCTGTTTTTGGATCTGCTTTATCTCTTCATCATTCGGCTTGGATTTTGAGGAACCCCATGCCCTTAATTCTACACCACAAGCTTTAATTTTTTGTTTTAGCCTAGCCATATCATGCATGCCACTCACATCCACACTCCATGCTTCCTTCATCACCGTCTCACACTCTTCCCATAACAGCCAATTTTCTTCAAATTTAAACCCAAATTTGGCCTTTGGTCCATTCCTCCCATAATGCTTTGTCTGAAGGACATTAGGAAGATGATCCGACACATGGGGAGAGAGATGGTTCATTGTGCTTAGCTGGAATTTATCTCTCCATGGATTAGTAGCTACAGGCTTATCCAACTGCATTTTTGTGTTAGCATCCCCCAATCTTTTGTTATTCCAAGTGTACGGGTATCCCCTATAGCCCAAATCCTCCAGTTTACAACTCTCCAAAGCTTCACGGAATGAATCAATCTGACTCATTTGAGATGGCCACTTATTGAGCTTTTTTGTAAATTGGATTATTGCATTAAAATCCCTAATACAAAGCCAGGGTCCCTCCACAAATGTCCTAAGGTGGGCTGGTAACTCCCAAGATTTATGCCTGTGACATGCCTCTGGGCAACCATAAAAACCTGTTAACCACCATTCAAATCCATCATCCTTCCTTACCTTGACCAAAATATGATTTGCTGTGTAATTCACTAATTCTAGCTGTACCTTTTCCATTTAATTTAAAATAAGAACAATAACAAATAGATAATGATTAATGACAACTATATATAAATAAAATTTTTATATAAATTTAATAAAATAAAATGGTTACACCTACGTAGATTGACGATAGATAATGACAACTTATAATGAACTATCATGTAAGTATTTTGAAATATGAAAACTTATAGAAGAAAATGATAATACCTTTTTTTTCTTTTAAGTCGATAATTCAATATATTCAAGTTATATTTTTATTAAATTTTTTAATTTTATTTTCTTGAGACCTCCCTAAAAATATTATGGAGTAGCCATTGTTTGGCAAGTTGCATGGATTTTTAATTTTTTGAGAAGGAAGTTGCTTGGATCTTAAATGTGTTATAACTTCTTCTTTTGTTGGGGACAGTAAAGATAGAAATATTATTGAGTCAAATAGTATGGAAGTACAAGACTAATGCCAGGCCCATGTAATACAAAATGTTGAAGTATTGGCTTGGCATGGGTATGCATGTGAAGGCCATTGGCCACACCAAATAAAACATTGCAGAAATAAAAACAACAAAACGACCACTAGTGTATAGAGTCTTCAGCTGAGCCTTTGGAATTCATGTAGCAGTGTCATTGCCCCTCGTAGAATGTCGCTGGGTTGAGATTGTTTTCTGTCAAATAGGTACCTGTTTCATGCATTCTAGATAGCCCATGATACTATAGCCCACACTTCCACTTCTTTTGTCGTCAACACATACATCATTTCTCGCGCCAAGCTATAGAAATCCTCTACAGCTAAGCTACGTTTCTGCAACTTTCCTGGCACCATCGCCCATACATTCCTAGCCATGGGGCATCCCTAAAGAGCGTGAGCCACCGTCTCATCATGGTGATGACAAACTGCACATGCTGGGTCCACAGGGATCTTCCTTTGACATAGATTCATGCGGGTTGGGAGCATATCGAAGCACGCCTGCCAGACAAAAGTTCTAACCTTGGGGGATACCTGTAGCTGCCAAATACAGTTCCACAACTTTTTATCCTGCCTTGCCGAAGAATGCTCCACCTGTTCAGTTTGCCTCATGCGGATCGCTACTCGATAGGCCGATTTAACTGAGAATATGCCTTTCCTGTTCAGCTGTTCTCCTTCCATATTAGTTTGTCTCGGTTAGTTGTTGTACCCAGATTTATGTGTTGAATAGCAGCCACCGTGGTAGGCATGAACGTATAGGAGAGCAACTACAAGTGCCACTGTCGTGTGTCTGGGTTGAAAAGGTTGCACACCCTCAAATTTTTGTCTGCATCAGGTCTGAATTGTGGGGGGTGTGGGAGTCACTTGTGATCATCAATTTTGATGCTCCTCCCATCCCCCACTTTCCACGTTGTGGCTGCCCCGTATCAGGTCTCTAGTCTCAAGCAAGCTTCTCCGCACAAATGAGGAGTTATTTCCTAACTCGGCCTCCATGAAAGAGTAATTAGGAAAATAGCATGCTTTGTATACTCTGAAAAATAGAGAGTGGGTTTCTTGGATCAGCCGCCATGCTTGTTTTGCTAACTTGGCAAGGTTGAATGCATGAATATCTCTAAATCCCATTCCCCCTCTATCCTTCGGATTGCACAATTTACTCCATTTAATCCAATGAATTTTCCTCACATTTCGTGTTTGGACCCACCAATATTTTGCTAATGCCGAGTTAATGTCATCGCAAATTCTATACGGAATTTCAAACATGATCATGGAATAAGTTGGGATTGCTTGTGCCACCATCTTAATTAATACCTCTCTTCCTGCCTTGAGATATATTTTTTTCTTTCCATCCCATCACTCTTTTTGTTACCTGCTCTTGTAACTCTCTAAAAGTGCTCACCTTGGATTTGCCTCCCACCATTGGTAAACCGAGGTACCTCTCCCAATTTGTCATGATCTGTGCTTCCCGCATGTTTTGGATGTCTAATATCACCTGTTGGCTTGTGTTTGGGCTGAAAAAGAGTGTGAGTTTTTTGTCTATTGATGGCTTGACCTGATACTCTCTCATACGACTCCAATATGTCAATCAAGTTTCGGCATTTAGCAGTTGTTGCCTCACAAAAGAGTAAACTGTCATCCGCAAATAGTAGGTGTGATAGCTTAACCCCACCATTACAAGACAATACTCCTCTTAGTTGTTGGTTTTCCCTGGCTCTTCGAATGAGAGAGGAAAGACCCCCAGCACAAAGTAGGAATAAGTATGGAGATAGAGGGTCCCCTTGCTTGATACCTTGGGATGGTGTGATGAATACCTTAGCTTCTCCATTGATTAGAGTCGAATAAGAAGCAGTGCACACCGTTTCCACGGCTAGGTTGACCCATTGCTCTGGTAGGCCAATTTTTAGTAGTATCCTTTGTAGGAACTCCCACTCCACCCTGTTATATGCTTTTGCTGATGTTAAGCTTCACTGCCATATGGCCCTTTTTTCCTTTTCTCCTGTTTCTCATACGATGGATCATTTCTTAGAGGAAAATGTTTTATTTTGAAAATTTAAGGTGTTTTTAAAGGAAAATATCCGAGATTCAAATAACTTTCACCCTCAATTATCGAATTATGTTGGTAATTCTTTAATAATTAAGACATAATATGTTTTAGAATATTATATATATATATATTTTAAGATATTTATTTTAAGTTTTCAATATAAATAATAAATATTAAAATCTTTAGAACATACATCTAAAATCAAGAAATTTTGAAATTTAAAAACCATGAATTTTCTTCTATGAACACTAAAAACATACAATATGTCGAGGATTTTGGGATGTTTGTACTTTTTTGGTAGAAACTGAGTCCTTTTGTTTGAATGAAACCAAAAAAATAAGATACTAATATATTTAATTTAATTTTTTTTTTGGTATGCTGAATTTTTTTTTTTAATAGGTCTTGTGTTTCCCAAAGGTTCAAACTTGTAGATTTGGTGGGAAAGTTTTACCCTGAAAGGAATGTGCCTGAGAAAGACTTTATTAACCTTGAACACAAATTTGATAAGTTGAAAAGTCTCAACAAAGGTTAGTGAACTCAATCTTGATTCACACGCTTTTTGAAGTCTTCACTCCCAAATTAAATAGATGTATAAAAAGTATTGCCAATATCTAAAGCCACTAGGGGTCAACTAGTTTATGAATTAACATATGTGTTAGAACAGATGTTAATAAATCATATTATAAAATTTTTTACTTCAATTTTATGAGAATATAAAAATTTGTCAACAAAAATAACTGTTTTATTATTTTCTCAAGAACGGACCCGCATAGGGGGCAAGGGGGCCAACCTCCTAAAATTCCTTTAAAAAAAATTTATATTTAATAAAGCCAAAATTAATTTAGACGCAACACAAATTAGAGTTGAGCTTCATTGTTTCAAAAAGCTTGCCCCTCCTCTTAAGCTAAAATCTTAACCCTGTCCAAACAACAATCTTCAACCCTTATTTCAAATAAAAACCCAGCCCAAACAAGCCAATAGTACAATCGTAAAATTCACCCATTAATTCAAGATTGTAACTATTTTTGAAACAAAAATATTAAAAGACAAATCAGAAGGACAAAAGATAAAGAGAAAGACAAGTACATCATAAATAAAAACTTCCCACAAATGGAACAACATAACAAAGATAAATACATCATAGAATAAAAATGTTGCACAAATTGAACAAAATAAAATTGTTACACTTGTTCACATTGCTAACTCGTAATGCTTTAACTATTATTTTGAAAATATATAAATTTATGAAACTAATAAATCTATAAATTGAAAAGTTTAAATTTATAATTAATGCATATTGTAGGAGCACGTTTTACAGCCCAAGCCCAAGATGTATGGGATCTTGGACCAGTGAGCTCGGTACAATAAATTTGTAGAGAGTGGGTCAAAGAGCTAGGTTTTAGTGCATGGATAATAGTTAATATGGTGTTCATGACAATCAAGCAGGGATGAACTGAATTTATCGAAGATGGTTGGTCCTCGGCACAACCCGAGCTTTTTTCTAGTACGTCTTGGGTGGTAGCGGTTCCCCCTTCAGATTGCCTCCTGCCCCCCATTTTATACTAGCTTTCCTCCTCTCCCCAACGTCCACGTATAGATTTAGATTCATAGTACTGATACTTGTCCCATCAGCCCCTCCCCAAAGTCGTTGGGAGTGGTTGTAAAGACTGAAAAGCATGCTTTGTTAGATACAGAGCACTTAATGCAATAATTGCAACTTTCCCTTAGATATTTCCATTCCTTCCGTTGTCCTTTTCTGTTTTAGTACTTATCCTATTCCATGAAATGACCCAGAGTGTCACTCTCAGTAGTAGGCCATTCCCTTTGTCCTCAGCCACACCTGGTCGAGGAGGGGTTCTTTTTCTTGGACTGGGCCCTTGGCCTAACGTATATATTGGTATGGGCTCCCTGGTTTGTTACCCCTACAATAGCCCCTCGAGATTCTTCTTTTCTTCCCCATGGGAGGAAAGGAGGATCTCGATGTGATGATAGTTCATTCGCACCCATTTTACACTATGTCTTGTTGTAAGATACTCTTTTAGTTTATCCAAGTCGCGTTCCTGCCGTTTCGGTACACGAGGCGCGCTTTTATTAAGGTCTTTTACGAAGTGACGTAAATCCAACGGTTGAAAATTGCTTTGGAAATTGAGCAAGATTTATCTCGCTTGTAATTCTTTCTTTGAGATTCAGGCGAATTAATTGCCACCGGGTTTGCCTCCCATATAAGACACATGGGGGGGTCGTTCTTCCTCATTTACAGATCCTTGAGTTCTGTGGGAGTTTCAAGCTCTTAGCTCTTCCGACGTTCCCAAGGACCCCACCAAGGTGGTGATTGAGGTTTAGGGAATGAAGTGGCCAAGGATAAAGGCAAGGGTGAGGGAACCAAGCCCTTTTCAGAAGCCAAGGACGTTGCCAAGATTAAGGATGACACAGTTAAGGCAAGGGAAGCAGAGGCCAAAGACATTTCTTCCTTTCAACCGAGCAAGAAAGAAGTCTCTCTTCCTTCAACCAAAACCCGAAGCAGGTGTAGATTGCATCACATTTTTGGTAAGACAAAATTTGGGTTTCACCCGGCGCCGTGTGTCACGTGTGCGCAGATGTGGAGACGGACTAAGGTTGATCAAGCAGACCAACAAGAACGTGGGTAGGCAAGTGTTCTGTCTCCCAGCCTTGATAGCAGAACATCTCATAGTTAGGAGAAAGGGGGTCCATCAAACACTCCCGCCTCTTCTTCTTTCTCATCGTCGGTACCATACATACTTGCTCAATTGCTACTAGAACAAGATTGTGGATTTGGCGTCTTCGCTTCTTCTTCTTTCTCATCGCTGGTACCATCCATACTTGCTCGATTGCTGTTAGAACAAGATTGTGGATCTACCGTTCCTACGGACTACTTTTATAGTTAGCTTTTGAAACAAGCTTGCCTAAGCCCTTTTGTATATGATGTACTTTCCCTTTATTTAATAAAAAGATAACTGCATTTTACTTTACGAACCTTTCATTTTCTGCAATAATTGTTTCATGAATGGGTGTGTTGGCATTTTTCTTTCAAATAGTACTTTGAATTGATGCCGTTGATGGTAATGAAAAGTTGTCAATCTGAGTTTATCAAAACTGACGGTCACCCAACCGCTAACTTTAAATAAGTTAACTATGTAGGACTAATCAGGAAAATAACAGTGTGCTCTATACTGCGAACAATGCAACCATCAAAGAACGTGTAATTTAAAGTAGGTGGTCTGAGGGGACCACCGGGTACTAAGGTTCTTTTCAACATTTACGATGAGGTTATAGCGTTAACTTCTCTTAAGCGACTAGTCCGAGGATTTAGGCATGCGCTAGGTTCTGTTTAAGCACTTTAAAAGTTGTCACGGAGTGTTAACCTTCCCATATCATCTGGTCCGAGGACTGAGGCTTGATTGAGTTCAGCTTAAACACTTAGAAAGTTGCCAATGCGTGTTAATTTCTACAAAGCAGGAGGTTCGAGGACTCGGCATAGCTAAGGCTCTGTTTAACAGCTTCAAAGGATTCCAGTGCGTGTTAATTTCCCCAAAATAGGAGATCCGAGGACCCGGCATAGCTAAGGTTCTATTTAACCGCTTCAAAAGATTCCAGTGCGTGTTAATTTCCTCAAAGCAGGAGGTCCGAGAACCTGGCATAGCTAAGGTTCTGTTTAACCGTTTCAAAAGATGCTAGTGAGTGTTAATTTCCCCAAAGCAGGAGGTCTGAGGACTCGGCATAGCTAAGGTTATATTTAACAGCTTCAAAGGATTCCAGTGCGTGTTAATTTTCCCAAAGCAGAAGGTCCGAGGACCCGACATAGCTAAGGTTCTGTTTAACCGCTTCAAAAGATGCCAGTGCGTGTTAATTTTTGCAAAGCAAGAGGTCCAAGGACCTGACATAGCTAAGGTTCTGTTTAACCGTCACAAAAGATGCTAGTGCGTGTTAATTTCTCCAAAGCAGGAGGTCCGAGAACCCGGCATAGCTAAGGTTCTGTTTAACCGCTTCAAAAGATGCCAGTGCGTGTTAATTTCCCCAAAGCAAGAGGTCCAAGGACCCGGCATAGCTAAGGTTCTGTTTAACCACTTCAAAAGATGCCAGTGAGTGTTAATTTTCCCAAAGCAGGAGGTCCGAGGACCCGGCATAGCTAAGGTTCTGTTTAACCGCTTCAAAAGATGCCAGTGCGTGTTAATTTTCCCAAAGCAGGAGGTCCGAGAACCTGACATAGCTAAGGTTCTGTTTAACCACTTTAAAAGATGCTAATGCGTGTTAATTTCCCCAAAGCAGGAGGTCCGAGGACTCGACATAGCTAAGGTTCTGTTTAACCGCTTCAAAGGATTCCAGTGCGTGTTAATTTTCCCAAAATAGGAGGTCCGAGGACCTGACATAATTAAGGTTCTGTTTAACCGCTTCACAAGATGCCAGTGCGTGTTAATTTTTCCAAAGCAGGAGGTTTGAGGACCTGACATAGCTAAGGTTCTGTTTAACAACTTTAAAGGATTCCAGTACGTGTTAATTTCCCCAAAGTAGGAGATCCAAGGACCCGACATAGCTAAGGTTCTGTTTAACCGCTTCAAAAGATGCCAGTGCGTGTTAATTTTCCCAAAGCAGGAGGTCCGAGGACCCGACATAGCTAAGATTCTGTTTAACCGCTTCAAAGGATTCTAATGCATGTTAATTTTCCAAAGCAGGAGGTTCGAGGACCCGATATAGCTAAGGTTCTGTTTAACCGCTTCAAAAGATGCCAGTGCGTGTTAATTTTCCAGAAACAGTAGGTCCGAGGACCCGACATAGCTAAGGTTCTGTTTAACAGTTTCAAAGGATTCCAGTGTGTGTTAATTTCCCTAAAGCAGGAGATCCGAGGACCCGGCATAGCTAAGGTTCTATTTAACCACTTCAAAAAATGCCAATGCGTGTTAATTTTCCCAAAGTAGGAGGTCCGAGGACCCGACATAGCTAAGGTTCTGTTTAATCGCTTTAAAAGATGCCAGTGCGTGTTAATTTTCCCAAAGCAGGAGGTCCGAGGACCCGACATAGCTAAGGTTCTGTTTAATTGCTTCAAAAGATGCTGGTGCGTGTTAATTTCCCCAAAGCTGGAGGTCTGAGTATCCGGCATAGCTAAGGTTCTATTTAACCGCTTTAAAAGATGCCAGTGCGTGTTAATTTTCCCAAAGTAAGAGGTCCAGCTAAGGTTCTGTTTAACCGTTTCAAAAGATGCCAGTGCATGTTAATTTTCCCAAAGCAGGAGGTTCGAGGACTCGACATAGCTAAGGTTCTGTTTAACCGCTTCAAAGGATTCCAGTGTATTCCTTCCAAAATGGAAGTTTTTGCAGGGAAATTGTGCCAACCGATTTTTCATCTATGCTTTGATTCTCGACTTCTTTCTCCAATGGGAATTCGGCAAACCGGGCTACTAGACCCGCAAGAACTAGCCCCTTGACAGGTGTACGGGACGTATACTCGATGTTAGAAGCCCCTAGAACTATGTCCCATTTAGTAATCCGCCCCAAGTAATCAGTACTTCGAAGTGTAGAACTGAGCGAAAGCTAAGTTATGACAACAACTGTGTGTTCTTGGAAATAATGGGGAAGTTTTCGTGTAGTATGCACCACCGCTAAAATGGTCTTCTCGAAGGACCCTTGTTGATAGGAGCTTGATCTTACCATGATTAACCGTTGCACTCACTAACACACAAGCTCTCCCCACAAACGACGCCAATTGTAGGGGCACGTTTTGCAGCTCAAGCCTAAGATGTATGGGATCTTGGACCAGTGAGCCCGGTATAATAAATTTGTAAAGAGTGGGTCAAAGTGCTAGGCTTTAGTACATGGATAACAGTTAATATGGTGTTCATGACAATCAAGCAGGGATGAACTGAATTTATCGAAGATGGTTGGTCCTCGGCACAATCCGAGGAGTTTTTTTCTAGTACGTCTTGGGTGGTAGTGGTTCCCCCTTCAGATTGCCTCCTATCCCCCATTTTATACTAGCTTTCCTCCTCTCCCCAACGTTCACGTGTAGATTTAGATTCATAGTGCTGATACTTGTCCCATCAACCCCTCCCCAAAGTCGTTAGGAGTGGTTGTAAAAGCTGAAAAACATGGCTCTGTTAGATACAGAGCACTTAATGAATAATGGCAGCTTTCCCTTAGATATTTCCATTCCTTCCGTTGTCCTTTTCTGTTTTAGTACTTATCATATTCCATGGAATGACCCGGAGTGTCACTCTCAGTAGTAGGCCGTTCCCTTTGTCCTTGGCCACACCTGGCCGAGGAGGGGTTCCTTCTTGGATTAGGCCCTTGGCCCGACGTATATATTGGTATGGGCTCCCTGGTTTGTTACCCCCACACATATGTATATTGCCCACATTCTAATACTCATCTTTTCTTAATAACAACAATTAGTTCTTTTGTAAGATAATAAACATAAATCTTATTTGATTTGTAGATTATGGGAAAATCAATTATAATGTTTGTGTATTTGTTTTAGTCTTCCATATATTTGAACTTTTGTAGCACATGAAGAGCTTCCTCAAGAAAGAATGCTAATTGTTGAAAGGACTTAAGAAAGAGTGCTAACTGCTGAAAGGAAGAAGGTTGAACCACACATTGAAGTTAATAAAGCAAAGTCAATGTTGGCTACTAAGACATTAAAGTTTGATAATAATAATAATAAAAAAAAAACCTTAATTTTCTAGAGTATAAGGGTATCTAAGAAGATTTTATTTTGAATTTTTATAATTTTTGGAACTTTCTAGAATATGTTTTTTTTTTTTTTTCTTTATTTGAAGAGTTACCTCAGAGTATTTTAGTCAAAGTTACTTCCATGAATTTGATGAGGATGTGTCAAAGATTTTCTTTTTGCGTACAATTAAATTATTTTTGGAGCCTTTAATTGAAGAGATTAAATTCTGTAAGGATGTAGTGTAAAACCCAAGTTTTATTTCTCTAATTCTAACATGTCACATCATCATATTACATATTATAGAACGGACACAATCACATTCAATTAATTTTAATATCCATTTCAAAATCCAACTTAATTGTGAGTTTATTGAGATGTTATTATTTGTGGTATAATGTGTTGAGTTTTAAGTAAAGAGTTGATATGACAATCTCTTATTGGATGATGTAAAACATGAGTTTTACACCTCATCTTTACCAAATTCAGACTCAATCATTAAATTAGTTCTTAAGTTATAAATTGAGACTAAGAATTTTAATATATTTTTTTAAATCACTCTTTGTTTTTTCTTATGTCATCTTTACCTTGTTGATTCAAGTAGTTGCAAGTTTAGTGGTGCGCCAACCCTTCCTCCGCTATTAAACTTTGTCACATGAAGTAAAAAAGAACAATTGATAAAGAGCATGACTATTAAAGAGAATCTCATGGACACAAAGGACTTATATATTTCTCTAAATAATGAGAAAGAAAGAGAGACGAGAAAGAGACTATATTCGTAAATTCAAATGTATATGAGATAGAAAGCAAATTAGTAATGTGTATACTGTCATAATATAACTAAGGGATTTGTACCTTCCACCATCATTAGTCAATAAGCTTCTAATGCATCACTCACATTTTGGTACCTAAAACAATATGAACTAATACACTCAAAGCATCACACAACCATGTATGGACTTTCTCATTAGATCTAATATAAAATCTCAATTAATGGAGTCAATTTCGTATTGGAAGCTATTTCAGTTTGATAAAATATATATATATATATATATATATATATATATATATATATATATATATTATGCTTCAGTACTAGCCAAAACCAATGTACTGTTTTGAAATAACCTTAATTTTATATATTATTAAATTAAATTATATATATGCTTTTATTTATTTTAAAAATTCATAAACTTATATACAATTTGTTAAAGTTAGAAACTCATTTTCTATTAAAAGCATTTTGTATATATATATTCTAAATCAATCTTGTTCCAAAACACTTTGTGTGTGTTAAAACCTCTCTCTCTCTCTCTAAGTGTAAGTGTAGTTTGTGCATGTTTTTTTGGATTTGTGTGAAAATGAAAATTTTATTGAATTGATTGGCTCAAGAACTTTCATACGAAGAGGAAGTGTGTTTGTAACTAAAAATTTACAATTTTTACAAATCTGCTTTAAGATTTTATTTCTCTTGTTTCTATTTTTTTTTTTTAAGAGAAAGAGATACATAAAAAAGGAAGAATATATATATATATATATATATATACATATATACACACACCCCCGTCTTTTGAAAATGAACAAATGCTCTATTCTGTTAATTGATTTGGTAATGCATAACCAAATCTTATGATTCTCAAAATAAAAAATTGACTCAATAAAGCAGATTAAAAAATTTGATTCTATTGCATTGACCCGGTCTTTTCTTTTTTCTTTTTCTTTTTAGGAGAAAGAGACCCGGTTTTCTATATTCATCAAACCTATACACAATTGCACATCTATAAGCCAATTACTCGTTATTGACATCAAGGCCAAGAGACTTTTATGAGTAGATGTAAAGCATATAAATCAAAATGGCATACAAACGGTATTTAACCGAAAACACTATCCCACTTTTATTAAAATAAGGCTAAATATTAATGCACACTCACTTGTTACCACAAATTTTTCTCTGAAATTTCAATTCATTTTGGAACTGATTAGGTGACTTGATTTCAATAAAGAACGCACAAGCTGTGAACTTTGTCACGCTAAAACGTAAAACAACATCCTTAACTGCAAAAATAAAACCACCAACCAAAAGCGGTGCATGCAAATTGTTTCGCTTGGGTCATCACCATAAACGGCACCAATAATGCATGTCATTTTAAATATTTTTTGGTGGAAACGGAAGTTCTTATTTAGATAATATAAAGTTTCATACAACACCAACATTATCCAGCCGTCGGGCACATAGTCTACTAGTCTTGAGGCCGGCCAAATCCCTTACAAAACATGGGTATACAAAACTCGGACAGGTACTATAATCACAAAAGATGCCGTTGGTGAGCTCATTGCTTCACAAGTGCATCCGCGCAACCGTTCGCTTCACGGTATATATGACACACTTGCACCTCCCATTCCAGCTCCATGAGGCTTTTGCAATCATATATTAAAGGCATCATATCAGGCGGATAAAGTGCATGTCTATTAGTTAACCATGATAATACTGTACTAGAATCAAGTTCAATCTGGAGAAACTTAAAGCCCAAATCCCATGTCCTTGTCGGACTGCTGCCAGTTCAACCATATTATTGGTTGCTATGCCTAGATTTAACGAGAAACCAGAAAGCCACCCACTGGAGCTGTCGCGCAATATACCTCATGCGCCAACCAACCTTGGGTTGCCAATGGCACTGCCATTGGTGTTGAGTTTAATATAGGGGTTAGGGGGTACAGCCCATCTAATAATTTGCGGGATCCTCACCTGGACCAGCCTCTCTGAGCTAGCTAGAAAGGAAAATTATGTGGTGGCTTGCACCGTTGTGTGTACTAGGCTATGTTGGGATTGAGATTGATTTTTGAAAATCCTTTCATTTCAAGCTAGCCATAGATTCCAACAGAGAAAAGGAAAGTAAATGTGCCAAGGGAGTTGCTGGTGCATAAAAACTCCCACAGCAGTTGCATTACTCCGTAGCCAATCCTGTAAAGACATGAGGAAGAAGGATATGGGCAAGAGCCCCGGGGATTGACCCCATACCTCCCTAGCCCATGGACAGTCGCGTAATATTTGAATTGTGGTTTCCTGGATGTTGCATCGGGGGCACTGGTCATTCAGATGTTGGCGTGTGAAGTTTAAATATTGTCTTGTGGGCAACCAGTTTCGCATAGCTTTCCAAAGGAAGATTTGAATCTTTTTAGGGCATTGTAATTTCCAAATCCAGTTCCACAACTGCTTATTCATAGGTACTTGTTTTTGGTGGTATAGAAAGGTGGATGCTGAGCTAACCGAACAAGTACTGTTATTGTGGGGCCAAAGAAAGGTATCAGAGATCCTAGCAATATGGGCCACTAGAATACCCTTAATAAGGTGTTCTAGTTGTGGGTGCCAGGCTTGGTTCATCAGGATTGCTCGATTTCGACGGCGGATGGATGATATCCCAATCATCCTGCCTCATTTTAAAATTGTTTGTGAGTTCCACAAAGGAAAAAGAAATTTGACATTGGCTTCCTTCTCAACACTGGTATACTTAACAAAATTGTCTCTCCCTCTCTTTGAATCTCTAAGAATAAATAAAAAAAATCTAACTATAATGAAATCAGTAACTTCTATTTATAGACACACTTGCACCAATTCAAAAAATGTGCACCAGTGAATAAACATTTTGTTCATGAATTAAGTATAGTGTGAACTGACAAATATAAGTGTGGGAGGCAAGGGCTAGGATTCAAGTCTCTAGGAATGAACTTCACACACATATATGATTAAGATTGGGTTTGGCTTACCTCCAGTACTTTTTTAACTAGACATGTCATTTTGTTTTAAAAATATAATGACAAGTGGTAGTAAGTTTTAATATCCACCTTTTATTTTGTTAGTGGATGATGTGGCAATCTCTCATTAAAATAAAATGAGATTCCTTTTAAAAAAATATTGGAAGTAAGCCAAACTCTATATTTAGATTAGACTAGAGTAAAATTTCTATCTTGTATTAAAAAAAAAAAAAAATTATAATGTACACCAACAAACATTGAAATATAAATTGATTAAATATTGGACATACAAGGCCCAACCCATTAGGGCCAACATCCAATGTCCTACAATTTTCTTTCATACGTGGAATTCATGGATTTTTACAACTTTAAATCATGATCTAGTTGGCACTTGCAGAATCAATGGTCTCGTTTGGATTCAGCGTTTTTTGCTGAATCCAAAGCTGCATTTTTCCACTTTTTTTTTTTTCCTCACTTCACGCGTTCCAAGGGACAACTAGCACTGTAGCTCACACACATATATGATTAAGATTGGGTTTGGCTTACCTCCAGTACTTTTTTAACTAGACATGTCATTTTGTTTTAAAAATATAATGACAAGTGGTAGTAAGTTTTAATATCCACCTTTTATTTTGTTAGTGGATGATGTGGCAATCTCTCATTAAAATAAAATGAGATTCCTTTTAAAAAAATATTGGAAGTAAGCCAAACTCTATATTTAGATTAGACTAGAGTAAAATTTCTATCTTGTATTAAAAAAAAAAAAAATTATAATGTACACCAACAAACATTGAAATATAAATTGATTAAATATTGGACATACAAGGCCCAACCCATTAGGGCCAACATCCAATGTCCTACAATTTTCTTTCATACGTGGAATTCATGGATTTTTACAACTTTAAATCATGATCTAGTTGGCACTTGCAGAATCAATGGTCTCGTTTGGATTCAGCGTTTTTTGCTGAATCCAAAGCTGCATTTTTCCACTTTTTTTTTTTTCCTCACTTCACGCGTTCCAAGGGACAACTAGCACTGTAGCAGCACTGTAGCAGCACTGTTCATCACTGTTAACGCACTAAAAAATATTAAAAATGGGTCCCACGATACTATTCATACATTTAAAAATTATTTTGCTACAGTACTTTCAGTTTTCAGTTTTCAATTTTCAGTTTCAACAACAATAAGTTCAATCCAAACGGACCCAATATCACTCACCTCTTAATGGTTTTGAACAGGGGACCATATGACGATAATCTCCTTAAGATAACATGTCCCAACTCGGTCCGACATGAGGGTTGTTTAGCAAAAATTTTGTAATTGAATAAAATCTATCAAACACAATTTCCCTTTCAAGATAACATATTGCTTAATTACAATTCCTTGCTTCAAGAGAAAGCCCTTGATTTCCAACTATGATGTCTTTGTACATAAATTTATTTTTGTGTTTGAGGGGGTGTATGTTTTATTTATTTATTTGTGGCTGCACCTAAATAATGCATTTAGGTTGCCTATGTATCCTTGGCATTGATCAAGCCAATTTATAGTTCTCAAATTTATGTCTTGTTAATTTGGATTTAACTAAAGTCCTCAAATTTGTTTTGCCATTTTCTTAAGGACTTTTAATTAAATGATAGACGATAATACCAAGTACAGAGTAAAACACTATAAATTAGATGAATTGAAAATCCATGGAACTAATAAACTTATTCATAAAACAACTTCTAACAATACTAAATCAAATGAATTACAACAGACCACTCAGTATCATTATCAAAATCGCATAAAATGAAAACAAATGAATGAAGTTTGGAGTTTCATTACAAGATCAAACTGAAGCACACAATGTATAACGTATACTAGAAGCCTAGAACCAAATCTACAAAACTGAAATCCAGTTAAAACACCACCTCAATTTATCATCAGAATCCAAAGTGAGTTGTGTATTCTCAAATTGCTGCATTTCTGTACCGAGTGGCCTATATTGCACAAAATCAGTGGGAACTCCTTATTTCCTGACAAATACCGAGTACATCCATTAATGAATATTTTATGAAAAGATAGGCCAAGAAAGATGACAACATAGTATAAAAAGAGAGATAATAGAAGTTGCATTAAGGAAAAGGAAATGAGAAGAATGGGCTTTTTGACTGTTATTTTTTACACTGACATGCAGCTAGCAATAATGCAGATTTGGGGACTGTATTAGCTATTGTAGTATAGCATGAGTAGGTGGCATTTAATCAAATTCTCAATATAATGATAACAGAATTTGAAACAGGTCATCTTTGCCTTTTTTTATTTGATAAGTTTAAACAAATATTTATAGACCATCCTATGCACAAAAGGAATTTCAAACTCTTTATGTTTCACATGATGCATTTTCTTGTCAAAATGCCTTGAGGATATCAATTAACTTCACACAAAATCCAGCTTTCCCTTGCTATGATAGCAATTAGCTTCAATCAACTTAAATGTTGCAAAAAAAAAAAAAAAAGTATTATAAATTAATTCATTTATAAAGGATTTTTGGAGAGTCAATAATATACTAAAATGAAAGGCCTTGCATTTATAAACAAGCAATGATTTTCATATCCAAAGACTTTCTGATTATTAACATAAAAAAAGAACTGCAAGTTTGATAATCCACCGCTGTGTGCTTTTTCATTTTTTTCCCCCCTAGTTTGGCTGCTATTATTGCTGATACATTTGCCTCTATATTTGTCACATCCTGGACTTTCCAGATTATGGATGTAATCTTTTAGGACGGATATGAATATGCCTATAACACTAGCAGTTTTTTTGTTTGCACTGTCGGACATCTACAAGAAAATTTCCTGCTCATTATAGTAAAAGACCTCCTACTTATATGAATGCACCATAACATCCTAATTTTTCCAAATATCCTTGTTAGACATTATATCCATGTTATACTCAACACACAATGCCTACAAATCTTAGCTTAGAAGACTTTATACCTTTTCACAAGTTGTGCAGGTATTAAATTTGCTGGACCCTAACAATTTAAAAATGCTTAGAAATAAGAGAATCACAGGACAATGGAAAAGGTAGAACACACCAGAACTAGCATTTGAGATATTGCAGAAAAAATAAGGGAACTCCGTGATGCAAACATAATCAAATTGTACAAAATGAACAATCAACAAACTCTCTAACCACATGTAGGTTTGCATAACTATTTTAATTCCCACCAATATCCAATTGAAAATTAGTTTGTAAAAGATTTCCCACACACCAAGCTAATTCTAACCATTATAAATATATATTAATCAAATTCACATAAAATTATGAAAGAATAACAGAACCCAAAAGGCAACTTCTTAGAACACAAAAAGGTAAAAGAGGAAAAGTCCAGAAGCACATCATCAAACAACTAGAGCTACAATTACATATTGAGAGAGAGAGAGCCATTTTTTGAAGGAGACTTACTTGATATGATCTGAAAAGGTTTTTGAGAGGAAAAGTGAGCGAGGGAGAGAATTAGATTTGTTTGACTGCTAAGAAAATGAAAGAAATCACTTTAGGTTAGACTTAGATTGCGTTTGGGATAGCTTATATTGGGCAGCTTCTTTTACTATTTAGCTTATTTTTGCTACTATTTATGGGTTCCATTGCACTTTTTGGTACTATTCATGAATCACACTGTACTATTCCAGATAACTTTTAGCTTTATCTACAGTACTTTCAGCAAAAAGTTTTCAATTTCAGCTAAATAAGCTGTTCTCAAATGGACCCTTAGAGTGGGAATTAATCAAACTAAGGTTTTGAATTTTGAAATTTACCTTAGGGAAAACTCCTTGAAGAGAGAGAAACGAAAAGGTTTATAGAGAGTCGAGAGGTTGAGAGAGGGTCAAAGGGGCAGGGCTGAAATTTGGGTTCACTGGCTCTAATTGGGTTTTTAGTTGAAGCCCAATTATTATTTAAGTTCACTGGGTCTAATTGGGTGGGTTTGGGTTCTATTAGAGTGGGTGGACTTGGGCGGGTAAGTGAGTTTGGGTTGATTTTGGAAAAGAGGAGATAAGATGGGATGGTTCCGTTGTTGTGCTACTTCTGACATATTTGTGTTGTTTCCTTTGAATAAAAATGACAATTTCTTTTAAAAACAGTGCGTAATATAAAATAATAAATCTATTCAACTTAGCTATTGATAAACCATCATTTATCCTAAAAAGATACACTAAATAATATAATAAATTTTAATTATTTAACCATTATAATACTTATATCCTATTTGAGCAAGCTACATAGCAAAACCTTGGTTTAGTGCTGTGTGTAGTTATTTATTTGTTATAGGTATGAGAAGATTTGAACCCACCACATCCACGTCATAATGATTGTATTTTATCATCAATTCAAAATATTAATTGATCTCTTGATTTTTTATGTAAGTAGGATTTAAATCAAGGTCTCTTATTCAATTTAACAAAAAAATTTACCGATTGAGCTTCCTTGAACCCAACTTTAAGTAGTCATTTATCATTGTAAACTAATTAGTTAGCTCAATAACCTATTTACTTATGTACAACTTTTTAAAGCCTAATTTTTTTTTCCCTGGGTAGTAATTAAAAGTTTTCAATGAAAATGCTAATTAAAACAAACATAAGCCAATAAAAGTTAACTCTCACAAACGAACACTAATCTTGAAGTATACTTCCAGAAGACGGCATAAGCAGATGTGAATATATGAATCTTACAATGTGCTTGAAAAAACGGGTCACTTTCAATTTGAGGCTTTGCTGATAATCATCATTACAAGCCATAAAATCAATTTGCTAAATTTAATCTTTCAAACAATGGATTTGATAAACCTGTCCTAGGATGCATTGACAAGCACACATGAGAACCAAATTATTATCCTCTTCCTAAATCAACATCACTAAAAAAGGTTAGCCTTAAAAGATGGTAAACAATTATATAGTTGATGATGGGGCAGACTGAGCAAGAACAATTCCCATGAATCCAATGATGTTTGACAATGCCGAAATTGTATAAAAAACATGAAATAAAAGCTAGAGTAAATAGCTTCTAAAGGACAATAAAAAAAAACAAAAAGTAAAATAAAAATGAATTCAGTTCAAGTTACCTGCTGTGCAGGTATAACATTGCTAACTACAGAGGAAGCTACAGGCTGAGAAGAGTGAAAAAACAGGGCTGCAAGGATAAAAGGATATAAAATAGAACTTCAGTCAGATACTTAAACAAAAAACGTAAAAACTAAATCTAAAAGAACAGGATATCTAAGAACAGATGAGGATTAGCATTATGTAACCTGAAAAAAAAGTAACCAACAGCATTGCAAAACGTGTAACATCTAAAGATAGAAGATTCTTTTTGAGTTTCTGGACTAACTTTTGTGCCAAAACAAGCCACATTGCTTGGATAATGCAGTAATGTTGTGCTTGTGAACCAGATCTGTACATATTTAATTGCTGACATAAGTGCACTAAATGTGCTCATTTGACCAAAGGATGGGGTAGAGATCTGTCCAAATGAAGCAGTTTCTCTAAGAGCAGAATTTATCTGCCCTGCTGAGGGTGTGAAACTCAGGCCTGTAGTAGGTGAATGAGGTGCTCCAGGGACCAAAAGCCAAATGCAAGTGAGCTCATTTTGTTACAAAGAGATAGGAATTGCTTCTTGATCCATGGTGTCACTCTGAATATACATCAAATGGTACGGTTGTTGATGTTGTCAAAGAGCAGTTTCCTGATGCACCAAAGGAAAATGAACTGAAGAAAGGAGCAGATATTTGCCCCAGAGTGAATCAGTGTAGGTTTACTCATCAAACCAAATCCCACATTGACCAGGGAAACAGCCATCTGAAAGTCGAAATAATCACAAACATACATGGGTTTTCTTTTGCATCTCTACTGTTAAATTCCCCATTCTCATTAATGGAACTCTGTGTGGTTTTTTTGAAAGCTCTAGAGGTATAAGGCAAGGTGATCCATTGTCCCCGTTATTGTTTTTCATTGTTACGAATGCTTTTAGTAAAATGTTGGATAAGACAGTGAGGGATGGGCTTATGTCTGCTTTTAGGGTGGGTCCTATAGGAAACTATTTGCAGGTGTCCCATCTTCTCTTCGCCGATGATACCTTGGTCTTATGTGATGCTGATCTTGGTCAGATTCTGTTTCTCCAGTTGGTGCTGTTTTGGTTTGAAGTAGTTTCTGGGCTGAATATTAATATGGGTAAGTCTGAATTGGTCCCCATGGGTGTGGTTCCAAATATAGTAGATATGGTGGATGTGCTAGGGTGCAAGCAAGGCTCCTTTCCAATGTAGTATCTAGGTCTTCCTTTGGGTGCTAATGTTAGAGATAGATCTGTTTGGAATCCAATTATTGAGAAGGTGGAGAAGAGGTTAGCAGGTTGGAAATGACTGTATCTCTCAAAAGGAGGTAAAGTTACTCTTATTAAGAGTACTTTGTCCAATCTTCCAACCGATTTTCTCTCTCTTTTTCCTATCCCTGTGGAGGTTGCGAACCGTATTGAGCAACTTCAACGAAATTTTCTCTGGAGTGGTATGGGGGATGTTAAAAAAACTCACCTAGTGAAATGGGCCACGGTTTGCACTCCTCTTCATTCTGGAGGTTTAGCTATTAGAAGTCTGAGAAGTTTTAATAAAGCTTTGTTTGGTAAGTGGTTATGGAGATTTGGGAATGAGCGACAAGCCTTGTGGAGGAGAGTGATAGGGGCAAAATATGGTTGTGAAGGGGGAGGTTGGTGCTCTCTTCCCGTTATTGGCCCTCATGGTGTAAGTTTGTGGAAGTCTATTAGTCATGGTTGGCCATCTTTTGTTCGTCACATCCAATTTGAGGTTGGGGCCGGATTTATTAGTTAGATTTTGGCAGGATATTTGGTGTGGGGATGCTTCTTTGTGTGTGCTCTACCCAAGACTTTTTTCGTTAAGTCGAAATAAGGAGGCCTCTGTGGCTGAGTTGATGAAGTTCCCAAATGGTGTTCTTTTTTGGGATCTAACTTTTAGAAAATACAACGAAGATTGGGATTTGGAATCCTTCTACAGTTTAATGTCTAGGATTTATGGAGCTTCTTTGAAAGGAGTTGGGGACGATAAGATGTGTTGGGGTCCTGCTAGGGGTAAAGGTTTTACTGTTTGTTCTGATTACCAGGTGCTGACTAATAGTTTCGATCAATCTTTTTCTTGGAAGACGGTTTGGAAGTCTAAGGTCCCCTCTAGAGTTGCTTTTTTTGTGTGGACTGCAACTTTGGGGAATATTTTGACTATTGATAATCTTAGGATACGGTAGATTTTGATTTTGGATTGGTGTTGTATGTGTAAAAGGAATAAGGAATCTGTTGACCACCTCCTCATCCATTGCTCTATTGCTTTTGATTTATGGTCTATGGTGTTTACTCTGTTTGGCATTCATTGGGTTATGCCGAAAACAGTGGTGGATCTGTTGGCGTGTTGGCAAGGAAAGTTGGGGAGGCATCGGAATTCGGCTATTTGGATGGCTGTGCCCCATTGTTTGATGTGGTGCATTTGGAGGGAGAGGAATAACTGGCATTTTGAGGATTTAGAGATATCAATTGCAAATCTTAAACTCTTCTTCCTTAAAACTCTTCTAGATTGGGTTTCAGTGTTTGGCTTTCGTTCTTTTTCTTCAGTCCATGGTTTCATGGACTTTTGTTGTTTATGCACTTGATTTGTATTTGTCCTTGATGTATACTTCCTATATACTCAGGTGACATCCCTCTTCTTTTTAATATATTCTTATTACTTATCAAAAAAAAATTATATAATGTGTGAAGCATACATGTTCTTTGGGAGCATGTCATGTGTGAAGCTGTCTGATAGTATTATATAATGTTCCCCTATTGCTGGTTTAGTCATATAGAAACTTCATTTATGTATCCACCTCTATCCCCCAACTGTTAATCCTCCCATCTTAACTCTTTGGGCTTTTCTTCATTTAGACAGGCATAGCTGATATAAAATTTCCAGGTTTTGCAAAAAGTCGTTTACTGCATGGGTTGCAGTGTAAGCTGCTAATCTACTTCCTCCATGTTGTCCAACAAAAACTGACAATTCAAAACCAGTGCCCCCAGATGCAGCAATCATAGTCTGAGTCCCCACACCATAGTTTGTCAGAAAATCATCAAAACAGAAGGCCAGAGTAGAAACTACATTAGCTTCTAACAACCAGATTTGCAATGGCCATACCCAGTGCACAAACAAAGCTCCCACTTTTGCTGTCTTGGAGAGGCCATGGTAGGCAGCTTTCACATTTGCAATGCTTATCCAAATATATATATATATATATATATATATATATATATATATATATCCTTCACATTACACATTGCATGATTACAGTCAACAGAGTCGTGAAAATACTAAAGTGGGGACATTTGGGTCCCAGAAATAGATGTAAAAGCTCCAAAGAGGTTGGTCTCATATGACACACAACAAGTAGATTGGCAAAGCAGGAAGGGAATCAATTCCAAGTGCTGAGGTAGTAGGAGCACCAAAAGAAAGTGTGATTAAAGCACCCAATGAAGGGTTGATGGCAGTCTGAAAAGCTATACCAACTGGACTCAAAGCACCAAATGCTGGGGCACTAGAAGCCCCAAATGAAAAGCTACCTATTTGAAGCCTTAGAAGCTGTCCCAAATCCTAAGGTTGAGCAATGGACAGAGCAAATGCGGCAGTAGGGATACCAAATCTTGAAATCATTTTGAAACCAAAAGTTGAATGAAGTCTTTAAAATTGCGGTGCCAAAAGTCTGGGTGCTAGCATCACCAGGCTCGCTTATGAGTCAAAGAAGGCAGATGAACCAAAAGAACACTTTTCCACATTAAATTAAAAAAATTATAATCATAACCAATGCACAAATCTCAAACTTTTGCGGAGTCTAGGAGAGGTGATTGGTAAGTATCCTTACCCCCAATTTTTTTTTGGATACACCGATTCCTATATTCAAACCTGTGGCCCATTGCTTTTGGTAGAAATAACTTTTTCTCAAGTAGATGAGATCTGAAAAAAATAACAAAACTTTTCAAACACAAGAAAAAACATTTTTTTATAAACAATATATATTATGACTCAAAAATAAATAAATAAATAATAATAAGTGAATCTGCATTTGATCACTGATGCTTCACATACACCCCCCAAAAAAATGGCATACAACAAAGAACACTCATTTTCTTCCAAAATTTTGATAAAAAATAAATTGTGAAAATGACCATTTTCTTGTGCAAAAATTCCTCTCAAATTCAATCAAAGAATAATGTAGAAAAAAAAAAAGAAAATGCCTTTCTCAATTGTCAGTTTAGACTCTACAAAGTTTCAAGCCAAAAAGGTACTAGACCACAAAAGAGTAAAAAAGAATAGAGTTAACACAATTGATAAGTTGCGAGCTAGCCAATGAGCTCATTTTTTAAATATACTAAGTGCTCACCAATTCACCACCTAGCCAAAGAATGACACAAGCAAAGCAAGTGACACTGAATGTCCATTTTGTCCTCACTTTTTACATAACCACTGCTAATGAATAAATAATGTTTAAACAGAACCCCATCAAATTCTGGGCCTCTACCATTCATCTGAATTAAAAATATTCAGTCATGAGATCTAGAATATAATGTTGAACAATGATTATATGTATATAGGACAATGATATTAAAATGAAAAACTAGATTTATCCTGCTGAATCCTATTTTCACATTAAGGGAATGTGAAAAACTTGTTAAAAAAACGCCTAAGACCAAACATCATTAGGCAGAATTTGTAACAAGTAGCATTTGTCCTCATATGGATTTGTTCAGTAAATACAGTTGATAACATGTTGCCTTTGTTGCTGCTCACATAGGAAGACTCCACTATAAATATTGACATAAATTAGAAAATTGTCAACAATGTATCTTATCAAATGCAGGTTTTATATAGACCTAAATCATTCGTTAGTATGAAATCTTCTAGCTTTGTGGCTAATGTCTCTTGCTCATGATTTTTCTTTCTTTTTTGATAATGTAGGGAACCTTTCTATTAACTCCATGTTGACTGGAAATAGAACTTATGTACTTTATGCACTTGCCATTTCTCACTATTTTATGAAAGTGTACTTAGAAAGGACAGATTTGAACTACATCCTATAGAAATCATGCCCTTTTGCAATTCATATATAGTCATTGTGCACAAATTAATCCCACTGAAGAAATTCTGTAATTTCCATTGTAGATCCATATGCACTCTAATCTAACATAATTTAAAAGGTGCGGTTCAACCAACTAGCACCTTGACCTGCTGCAATTACATCCAAAGTTTAAATCAGGCTGTTAGAAAAACCATTATGATCATCATCAGATCAATGCAGAATTGTGCATTCATATATTCTGTTATCAAAATATGTAATTGTTCTGTCAAAGAACCAGATTTTAGTTTTAAAAAGAGTAGTTCACTAAGAAAAGAAGCAAAGATAGTTCAATCTAATCACCTTGTCAAACCAGACTTAGGGATCAGGGGATGGGTGGTCAACAATGATATGCATATAATGAAATGAGAAATGGAACAGGACTGTATGGAGAAACCCCTTACCAAGTGATGATAAAGAGTTCCCAAATGCAAAAGTTGAAGAAACAATCAAAGCAGATGTTGAACATCCTAATGAAGGAGAATGAAAACCAATTTTGGATGTGGAATTTAAAGTTGAAGACGTTTGAGCTCCAAACAATCAAGGTTGAGTGAGGGCCAGCAAAACCTGCTGCATGTGCAAACGTGCCACAAGATGACAGCCTCCAAGCTGTTAAATGAGCATAAGAAAAAGCGATCAGTTCTCTTTAGAAATGGTTAATAGAGAAAATAAGTACCAGCATCAATAATTTCTTACATTTGAGTACATCTATAAGATGAAGTTATATTAAACCTTAATGATCACTGACATGCCCGAATTTCAACCAATGCAAGCAAACAAAAATGAAAAAACAAAAAACGAATAGGGCAGTGGGCAAGTTAATTTTCAAGTCTCATGGGGATGTTTGGAGTTGCTTATCAAGTTACCATTAATTTCTTTTTATTTTTATTTAAAAAAAAAAAAAGGAAAAAGAAAATACAAAAAAAGAGGAGGTTAAAACCAGTTGTGAACTTATTAGCGTGAGGCAATACATTACCCAAAAAAAAAACCGTAATGAGGACATGTAAAGCATGAGAAACTCAATTAGTAGAAGATAACATACTGGAAAGATGACCCGTCAAGGGGAAGCCTAGTGGTTGGAGGCTTGGGATAAGTTGTATATGCAGACATCCTAGGTTCGATCTCCACTAGGAATTATCCTGTATTAATACATGGTTCTAGTGGGTGGTTTACTCCCCAAGGGTGGGTCCAAAGGACCCTGCCTTGGTGAGGTTCCATGTCATAAAAAAAATAAAAAATAAAATCATACCAGAAAGATAATCAGATAGATGTATTGAAAGAGGAGGTCCTCAACAGCTTTGAGTTACATGCATAAATAAAAAATTGTAAACAAAGGTCACTGTCACAATGAATAAATCAAAACTCCCACAAATGCATGTGATACATACACAGTGATACACATAAAAAGACATCCTTGAAAAGTTGAGGAACATGCGTGCCCTATAGGCTCCAAAACAAAAGAATAACCAGTATTAATTACATACATTTACAGCATAAGTGCTCTAAAGACACAATCAAACATACATACTTAAACTCACATTCATTTGATAATTGAAGAGAGTAAAATATATTTGATGATTGAATTAATAGCCCTAATTACAAATGATTTTACTAAAATGTTGATCAAGGTTCATAATATTGTTTCATTGAATAGACTAATGAAGAAATGCAAGTATTTTATACAAAAGAGCATATTGAAAATTCATCCAGATATATGAAAGAGAAAAACAAAAAGGGAGACTGGCAATTTCTTGTGCCATATCCTTTCTACAATCAAGCAACCAATAACATTGAAGACAGAAAACCCCGACCTGTTAACATACTTATGGACAACGATGCAAGAAGACAACCCGACCTGTTAATTTATGCATGGAGCCAACCACCAGTTGGGGCCTAAGGCCCGGTGAATTAAATTCTAGGACTTATATACTATATGTAATTGGTTAACATTATTATTTTTTTTTTCCCCTTAGGAGATTCAAGGGATACTCCAGTGGTATCAGCACAAGCACCTTGTGTTGCATGGCACCTTGTGTTGCATGATACTTACACAGGAAAAAAAAACATTAAATCTTTCCTTAGGGATTTAATTAATTTTTTTACTAGGTTAGTAGAATTAATAGCATTGGTTAGAAATGTTTTCTTGCCATACTAGGATAATACAGGAAATGTTTTCTAAAGTTCAGTTCTTAAGTATTGTTTACAATTTGCTTGAGTAATTAAATTTATTGTTGGGCCCACCCTAGGGAGTAAACCATAGATACACGACCCCACCCACCAGGACGTATTTCAAAATAGAAAAATTAAACTAGGTGATAGTGAATCTCCAAGGACAGAATGTCCAAAATGGTTTGCCGGAAAGTTCCTCCAACTCACTACATGGCAACTCAAATGTCCATCCACATGTACTTTTAGTCGCAAGACCTACTTAATAGTTATATGACTTGTTTAAATGACTATCCATGTGTATTAAACTCACATGCTTCACTAAATTAAGGTTTGTTTCATTGCATTTCCCTTCTTGGATCATATTCTCCCTGCAGCCTCATAAGGTTGAATTTGCAAGGGTTTATGGATTTTTGTCTATTAACAGGATGGCATTGTGCATAGCAACATGCGTACTATGTAAAAAATAAGTTGCCTCTGCTTCTGCTCACAACAGAAGACTCCAACAAATTCATGGATGAGGATATTTTCTGCAGACTTACATTTTTTTTTTTTTTTTTTAATAATCTTCTATTAACATTAAACAAGGGAAACATGAGGATAGTATACCTTACAAGCAGAGACAAGTTCTACAGGCAGATTATCATTATTGAAATAAAGACATGTTGGAACGC
Source organism: Quercus tomentella (assembly GCA_028535165.1). Taxonomy (NCBI): domain Eukaryota; kingdom Viridiplantae; phylum Streptophyta; class Magnoliopsida; order Fagales; family Fagaceae; genus Quercus; species Quercus tomentella. The sequence continues at coordinate 31,163,827 of JAPQVY010000068.1, read as the reverse complement.
ATAGTAAGTTTTGCTGCTGTATGAGCCACAGAGTTGCATACCCGCTTAACCCATCAAAAACTAAAATGAAGACAGGACTCAAAGATACTAATAATATTAAAAATGATGTTACTTATGGACCAATCAGATGGGAGGTCTCTGGCAATTAAGGGCTCAAAATAAACTTTAGAGTCACCCTCAAAAATGACATAGCTCCATTGCTTGCTAGCAGCAATCTGAACCGCCCATAAGAGTGCAGCAGCAATCTGCAGACTTACATAATATCACATCAAATGAATGTTCAAGATATGCTATCAAAAATCATTCATATAGTATATGAAATTTTTTAACATTACGGAGTCTTTTTAGTGTTATGGAAAATTATCTCATCCATGTCATCTAGAGGCCATCTGAAAAGAATTAAAACTTCAATAAATTACTATGTGCTTATGCCATTTCACATAATTTATGTATAACAGATCATTAAGAGCCCATGTTAACATCCTGTGAAATTTGAATTGCCCTCATGAATTTTATACAATATTTATGGAAGGGAGCTGCATTAAAATAATGGTAGACCTGCCCAAAGAAAAGGAGATATTTCTAAACCATGGTAGTTCAGGAAATCCTAAAACTGACTTTGCATCCCAGATTCAGATAATTTATCCAATTTTTCTTAATGGTCACATTTAGATAATGGATTTTCTAAGTCCAAAAGCAGCATGTAATCATGAGATTTCCTGGGACACCCATATGAACATCAATTTAATAAATTCAACCACGCTGGGTCCAAACATGCCTCTTGTCCCTGTCATCACATCCAAAGCCTTTTCCAGCCATAATAAAAGCCACTAAACTCACCGGACATCCTAGGTTTGATCCCCACTAGGAATTACCCTAGATTACCTAATACACGGTTCTAGCGGGTGGGATCGTGCATCCATGCTTTACTTCCCAGGGGTGGGTCCAAAGGGCTCTGCCTTAGCAAGGTTCCACGTCATTTAAAAAAAAAAAAAAAAAGAGTAAAATACTATTTTGGTCCTTAAACTTTACCAAAAATTTGTTTTTTATTCCTAAACTTTAAGATGTTCATATTTCGTCCCTAAACTATTGAAAATGTTTTATTTATGTCCTTAAACATTGCTAAAAATTTGTTTTTCATCCCTAAACTATTGAAAAAGTTCTTTTTTCATCCTTATTTTTCTCTCTATACTATTCAAAAAACTCTTTACAAAGTCTAGGGATGAAAAAAGAACATTTTAAAGTTTAGGGATGAAAAACAAACTTTTAGTAAAGTTTAGGGACCAAAATAGTATTTTACCTCAAAAAGAAAAGGGGGGGGGGAGGGGATGGCACTAAACTCATTAGCATGTCACAATCAACTTATGTACCGCACATATTCCTTTCTACAAATATGTAGTGCTGCAAAGCAGTTAGTTACATTTCTTTTTCATCTTTCAAGAAGGCAGTGGATATGCATTTTGGAATAGCAGACTATAGTAGAAATGAACTTCATTTATATTCATGTCTAAATCATCTTTCACCCATCTAAACTAAGGGGTCATTTTAGCACCCCCCTCCCCCCCCCCCCAAAAAAATATATATATATAAAAAAAATTAAAAAACAACTAAATTAAGGGATCATAGAATAGGGCATAGTTATAAATAATACACGAAAATAATACATATAAGAAAAGGAAAAAAAAAATCTGAGACTTGTACCAACTACCAGAGCACTATGAAGAAGAGATCCCAAAAGCAGGAGCTGATGAAGCACCCAAGGCACAGTATTAACTTCCAGGACCAAAAGAGTGGCTTCTTTCTGTGAAAAAATAAACTTGAATTTTCCTGAGTTGCCCCAACAGTTCCAGTTGAGGTTCCAATCAGTTATTTACACTCATGAGACTTCAGCAAGAGTATTTACTACCTTTGCCATCCCATTTACAAAAACATCATAAGTAATATCATCAGGTACAAGACCTCTGTCAAGCATCTCAACATGTAGTCTAGATACTACACTAGGTTTCACACCCTTGCTAATCATTTTTGTTCAATATTTATATGTTTTCATATAATAATATACAAAATATTATTATATGTAAAAACATTAGCAAGACCACATTCAACTGCCTCATCAAACACCATGAATGCATTTTTCAGTGACCGAGATTTCAAATTTCAATAACCCATATTGAGGAATTCACATTGAAGTCACTAGGCTGGATACTCACCCTATTCTTTCATTTGGGTGTAAAGCTCATAGGCCTTTTCCATGTTCCCATTCTTCCTGCACCAGTCAATCAAAACTGAATAATCTTGTTTGGTGAAAGTCCATCCTCACTAATCTTATTCAACAAATCCAAAGCACCGTCCAAACTCCAAATTGCCTTGCATGCAACGCAATACCCCTCAATGCCTGTACCATGTTCCCATGCCTCACACAAGCCCAAATAACACAAGTATATAGCAAATTAACAATACTATACGCTTCTGCATCAAGTTCGATCCTTCTAGCCTTGGCCTCTCTAAGATACTCCTCACCCACCAAAGCAAATACACAAGAAAGCGTCGACCTCTCACTTTCTGTCAGCCCATTTGAAGTGATTCAAATTCCAAAGCCGATCTTGGGTTGGTCTTGTGGATGAGATGGGTGTTTAAGACAATGTGTTTGAATCTAAAGTCAAAACTGTGTTTTGTGAAATGGGTATGGCAATGTCTATGTTTTGGGTACAGAGTAGGCCAAGTTAATTAAGTTGGGCTACGGTTGGCCCATATAATGTCAAGTTTGAAAAGCAAACCTTGTCTTGGGTATTTGTAGTTGTCTATGAATGTTGCTCCTATGTCCCAAATGTCATGCTTTCTTTTTAGGACACAAATCATCAATCATGGTCGTATATATCCAATAGGTCCTAGTAGTAGTACCATGGGCTCACTCTTATGTCCTACACGACAAGGACAAACCTTTCTTTCCAAGCTTTAACATCCAAGATAGTTGACTCCGCCACTAGTTTGGTAGTTGGAGCCATATATTTGCAGCAGGTTAGCCATGTAAGACCAACGAAACGTAGAGAACATGCTCTATGCACTTTCCTCATTTGATATATTTGGGCTCTTCTAAATTCTCAAGAAAAAAGAAAACTAAGAAACTTTCTTTGAGTTGCTTGTTAGAATTATGTGCCCTCAAAAAACAATACTATGCATTTTTATTTGATAATAAATTATATTTTCACGTACATAATTATTATAGGTATATTTTATTGTTTAAATGTGGCATGTGATGTCACTTTTATAAAAAAATCATGTTAATGGTTAAAGAACCAAAGGTAGAGAGTAATGATTTTTCATAGATTATTAAATGAGAGGTACGTTCACAACATTTTTATAATATTTTTACAACAAATCATAGGTGGTTAATTGTTATTGGTTCAAATTTGAACCAATACTAACATTAATTTTTTGCCCCAACAATAACAACAAGTAACAACTTGCTACTTAAGATTTATTGTAAAAATGTTATGAACATATCATTTCTCTTATTAAATTGTTCTAAGATGTGGATATTAATAAAATATCACCATTGAAGCCTACACTTGTTGTGCTATTATATGAAAGGATGATTTACTCCATCATTGAGGTAGTGACTTTAAATAGATAAGTGGATGTAATATAACAAGTACATACACTTAATCGGATTCGATCAAAAACACCTTATGAAGTGATCACTGTTAGTTAAAATTGTTCTATCACAATTTTCGTATTGTCCTCAAACATGAGAGGTTTGTGCATATTTATTTATTATGCACATAATTTTGACAATGTCAACTAATGATGCTCTTTTTAAAGGCTATATACAAACACATTGGGTAATGTGTGTAATGAGTAAAATATGTAAATGCTCAACAATGAATCCACTAATCTCTAAAGAAGATAGTATATTCAATTGATTTCATATTGAAGTTGGACTCAAAACAAAACCAGCCAATGACTTTTTCAAAAGTGTTTTTCACATATATAATATTGTGTATATATATTTAAAGAGTTTTTCAAAGATATTTTGGAGTCCAATGGAAATCATGAAATCAAGAAATTAAAGATTACATAAGCTAGGGAAATGAAGTGATATTAATCCAGTCCTAGTGGCTCGTGGGAATATAGTTTGATGGAAGGACATGGATATAAAATTGTAAGTAATGGGACCTCATATATAATTCTCTAATCTTCAAGGGTCAATTGCAATATGTTGATGGACATTATTGCAATCTGTAGAAGTTTATATATATATTATACAAGATAGAATTCTAATCTAGCATAATCGATGTGTATATATGTGTAAAGCTTTTTATTGGAGACTTGAATCCCGGCCCTTGCCCCCTACACTTGACAAACACTTATACTTATAAAGTGACCATCATGCCAATGGTGCGCGGTGATATTAAGGAATAATTTTGAAAGAGTTTCAAGATAAGTTAATAACATTCAAAAAGTTATTGATTGATCCTATAGCTGAAGATTAGGATCCCTAAGAATCCCACTTCCAATCTCTCTCTTGGGTTTTACAAGTCTTAAATAAAAATAAAAATTTTAATTATCATATTCATTTCAGGAGTTGGCCATCAAAACTACTAAGTAATACTGTAGTCATTTTTGAAAATCCAAAATGAAACACAAAGAGAGAGACATGAATACCTTAGGAGGCAACACATGTGGGTTGCTAAGAGAGGTACACAATTTTGTTCTATTCATAATCCATAGTTGTGTGGTACAACAACAATCTTTGAATGAAAATATAATTTTTATTTGATATCACCATGGACAAGATTGGAGGGATCACTTTGATCTTGGGCAAACAAAAATCTCAGTATTTGGTTGTTCTCTGTGAATGTTGCTCTTATGTCCAGGATATCACATTTTCTCTTTAGGACACAAATCATCGATCATGGATGTACATGTCCAACAAGTCCTAGATCCTAGTACCAAGGACTCACTATTTTGTTGGATCACCACCTCGATGTATTTCAAGTTGTGGATGCATCAAGGATAACATTCTAGTGTTTAGAAGTGAGAAGACAATTCATGCATGATAGTCATTAATTAAACTTTGACAAATATCTATAGAAAATAAATCACTTCCACTCATTCTACATGCAACATAGAGTCGTAGACAAATCTTCCTTTCCGAACTTTAATGGTTTGTTTGGATTGAGGAGGGAGGAAAAGTAGATTAGAATTGGCTTAAAATTAGCTTATTTTCAGCCAACTCTACTCCCCTCTACTCCTTCTCCCTCTCTCCTCCATCCAGACGGGCTCATATTCAAGACAGTTTACTCCTGATAAGGCAAGCCACGAAGCTCTCAATGGTATGATTTGGAACTTGTCTAACCTTAGGAATAGAAAGGGGGCCTAACTTAATTTATAGGTAAATATCCACCAATAATGGATCACAAATTAAGACACTATAACCCCACCCCCATATCAGATAGACCCAAACAACCAAAGTGCAACTAAGCCTGTTAATAATAGGCCTACATGCCAATTAAAAAAAAAAAAAAACCAATAAAAGTATAAAACCAATGGGCGATCAAAGCATTGTCCAAATTGCCTTGCACAAAATACCCATCAAATTCGTCGCCACAACCAAATTCATTTGACTCTCGCCAACTAACCATCTCATCCTTAAGCCTCGATGCCTCTACCATATATTCCCATTATTCACACAAGCCCCATAACAAAAGTACACGTACCATCTGAAGGAACCCATCCCACTTCTCTCATCTCTTCAATAATACAAAACCTAAACTCAAATTGGGTTTCTTACAAAGAGCCTTAATAACGATACAATACACTTCTGCATCAAGTTATATCCCTCAAGCCTCACTTTCTCTCAGCCCATTTGAAGTGATTCAAAGCCGATCTTGGGTTGGCCTTGGGGGTGAGAACTGAGAAGGGTGTTTATGACAATGGGTTTTGAGTCCAAAGTCAAAACTGAGTTTTGTGAAATGGGTATTGTGCTATGTCTGTGTTTTTGGGTTCAAATTAGGCCCAGTTAGTTAGGTTGGGCTATGGTCGGCCTATAAAAGGTCAATTCAAATTTGATGATGATGATGGTCAATTCAAATTTGGGTGTAAAACTAAATCTTGAATTAGACAAGCAAACCTGGGTCATGTTGTGCAGGTAAGCCCAAGCTTGAGCTTTCTTGATTCTGATCTTCTAATGGCTTTTCGGCTTTTGAGTTACAGATGTTGTAAGAGTCGCAATTAGGCTTTGGGCGCCTAGTCAGTAAGTTAAAACCACTTCAATTGGATATTGGACACCAATCCAGCCCTCCAAAGAATCAATAGGTCAGCCCAAAGAATTTGATGTTGATATGTATTACAAGACCAAAAACAAAGATGGAAAATTAAACATAAGAACTTTTTCCCATGTAGATGTGATCCTAAAAAAAATACAAAAAGATTAAAAATAAGTGAATCTACATTTGATCACTTATGCTTCACATACACACACATAAAAAAGAAAAGAAAAAGGCATACAACAAAGAACATTCATTTTCTTCCAAAATTTTGATTAAAAAATTTGTGAAAATGATCACTTTCTTGTGCCAAAACTCCTCTCAAATTCAATAAAAAAATAATGTGGTAGAAAAAGAAAATATCTTTCTCAATTGTTAGTTTAGAGCATTTCCAACACAAAATACTCTTTATTTTAGGGAGTGAAACTATTTTCAGGAAATGTTTCAATGTAAAATATTTTCAAGAAATTATTTTCACATTTTACAATGTTTTTCTTTGCAGTAAATTATTTGGTTAAAAATAAAATATTTTCAATTATTCAAATTAGCCTATGAAAATTTGTGTAAAATGTTTTACACTTGAAATTTTAGAAAAATATTTTACACTTGCTCTCTCCCTCTCACTTTTCCTCTCCATAACCCAGCCACCTTTGATCCCTCTCTCCCACCACCAGCAAGCTCTAATTGGCACCACTAGCAAGCTCTAGCTTCCACCGGCGCCGCCCATCACCAACTCTTCACATCTCATGCTCAATTGCTTCTCCCCCTCCCCGACTCCTCATTAGCCATGATACCCTCCCTTTCCCCAAATTCTCATAAAAAACAACCACCATAGCTGACCTTGCATCGTTGCTCAGGGCCTCTTGTCACCACCATCGGGTGGTGGCTTCCTTCACCACCATGGTTGAGCTCCTCAAAACCCCAAACGTCACCACTTGCCACCACCACTAGAGGCAGTGGGCTCCTCTTATCTCACCCCTTTTCAAGCTCACCACCATCAGAGGTTTTCAAGTTTCGATTTGAATATTTGGCTCGGTGGGTTTTTGGGTTTTTAATATGGGTTTGTGAGTTTTTTTGGCTTTCTTTTGGTTGGTTTGGTCAAATTTGTAATTTAATGCTCATATATTGTGGATTGCTTGTGGTTTATGCTCAGATTTATGGTTTAATGATCAGATTTTTAGGCGATGGCTAAGAGGTTGTGATGGCGGTGGTTGTATTTTTTCTCTCTTCCAGATTTGGTTTTTGGGTTCATTGGAGTTGATTTAATGGTTCATGCTTATTTGGTGGTGGTTTTGGAGTGGTTGGTGGTGGTTTTTGCTCATTTGGGGGTGGCTAGTGGTGGCTTGCATTTTCATGTGTTTTGTCATTCCAAACAGTTGAAGATGTCTTCACTGTAAAATACTTTACGGTAAAATTTGTTACATGTGAAATATTTTACATCAAACAAATGAAGCGTACAACACACTACTCCAACAATCTCTCTAAATCTCAATTTTTTTTTTTTTTTTTGCTCATATATAGTACCTCTCCAACCCTAATGGGTTACTGTATATTAGCAATTGAATTTATTCTATTAAAAAATTCCAACAACTAATTATTATATCAATTCTTTCTCCTTATTCTTTGATTTGTTTTTGGGTCTCACTCCTCATCTCAATTTCTTATCATATTATTCATAATTTCTTCTTAAATGTATCTAGAAACAATAACACACAATCAAAACCCAACACAATCTTGTTCTCTTAAAACCAATTTAATTAGAACAACAAATCTAAAATCAATACAACAACAACAACAACCGATCAAGAAATGGAAAAAAATAAAATCTAACAACAACAACAGATCAAGAACAAGGAAAAAATAGAAGCCGATCTAACAAATCTAAAATCATAACAACAACAACAACAAATCGAGAATAGGAAAAAAAAAAAAAAAATAGAAGCCAAAGAAAAAGAAAATGCCTTTCTTAATTGTCAGTTTAGACTCTACAAAGTTTCAAGCCAAAAAGGGGGGGACAAAAAGGTATAGAACCACAAAAGATTCATAAAGATTACAGTTTACTTTTTTTTTTTTTTTGGGATAGGTAATAAAACTTTTATTGAAAAAATTGAACATCATGTTCATGACAGTGAGCACTTTGAACAAGGAATAAATTCAACCAAATCAGGAGCTAAAAGAAAGAGAGAGTTAAAACTCAAACAATGAAATACAACTCATACAACCCCAAAGACAAGACCACATAAACAAAGTACTGAAAAGAAGAGAATTTAAGAGGTCTAAGGGTCTCTCCTTGACTTCAAAAATGCGAGTCTTACGTTCTTGCCAAATAGCCCACATTAAACATGCCGAGACCATATTCCATATGGCTGATAAATGCTTTCCAAACTATTTTATCTAAGAAAAAAGAAGAGAGCTAACTTACTTCAGCATTACCCACTAAATCCCAAAAGCTTCACACTATAAGGCATGAGAAAGTTTACAATGAAGAAGCAGATGATACACAAATTCCCCATCACAACAACATAAGCAACATCTATTAACCAATGACTGACCTCTCTCAATAAGGTTATCAATAGTGAGTATCCCATCCCTAACTGCTATCCACAAAAAGAAAAACACTCGTTTAGGTACCTTTACACACCAAATGCCCTCCCAAGGAAATTCATCAGTAGAAGAAACCGACAATAGCCTATAGTAAGAGCACACATTAAACACACCAGTCGTAGTCAACTTCCAAGACAGGTTATCATCCCCCTCAGCCCTCGACATAGAAGAATAAAGAAGCTCAAAAAAAGAATAAACATTTTCCACCTACCAATCTTGAGGATCTTGACTGAATTGTAAGTTCCAACTCCTACTACCCCCTTTTGGAGTAGAAACTACAAAGTTAGATATCCAGGCTTATTTAGATAGTTAGCAAACAAACATAGCAAGAAACAGGTCCTTTAGAGGAATAGGTCCACACCATGGGTCATCCTAGAATCTAACACAGTGACCCTCTCCCACATGATACACTATTTGACCAAAGAACTTCTCTGCTCCTTTCCTAATGCCCTTCCACATCCCACACCCATGCATACCTCGTACCCCTCTAGTGCACCAGCCTCCTTTATCACCACCAAACTTGGTTGCTATAACTTGACGCCAAAATATATGACTTTCCTTCCCCGAGCACCACAACCACTTATCAAGCAAGGCTTGATTAAACAAACCAACCCTCCAGATCCCCAAACCACCAACCTCCCCAGGCAAACAAACATTTTCCCAAGCAACTAAAGAATATTTAGAAACATCCTTGGAGGCCCCCCACAGGAAATTTCCCTAAATCCGTTCTGGTCTAGTTGCCACAGCTTGAGGGACAGTGAACAAGGATAAAAAGTAGGTGGGAAGAATTGAGAAAGTACTTTTTAACAAAGTAAGCTTGCCACATTTTAACAAATAAATGCGTTTCCAACTAGAGAGCCTCCTCTCCATCTTTTCTATAATAGGATTCCATATCGACAAATCTTTATAATGGCCCAAGTGGCATGTCCAAATACATCATAAGCAGACTACCCACCTTCCAACAAAAGGTACATGACAAAGCATTCAAATTCCCAACCTCCCCAACCAGAACAATCTCACTCTTACCAATGATTAGAGTTAACACAATTGATAAGTTGCTAGCTATCCAATGAGCACATTTTTTTAATAGACTAAGTGCTCAACAATTCACCACCTAGGCAAAGAATGCCGCTTGTAATGTCCATTTTGTCTTCACTTATTACATAACCACTGCTAATTAATACATAATGTTTAAACAGAACCCCATTAAATTCTGGGCCTACCATTCATTTGAATGAATCATTATTCATATTGAGTTGAGCGATTATTTTATTTAGGACAAAATTTAGCTTCAAAATTGTTATAGCTTTAAGTTACAACCTTACTCAATATCTTTTATTGGAGGTGAATTTTAACAAACTTACCATTGCATTATATTTTCTTTTTATATTCTTCATGCTTGCAAAATTCCTCGAAAGTTAAAGATCAATAGCATTGTCATCAATAAATTGTGTAAATTGCAAGTTTTGTAGTTTAAGGGTCTATTTGAGATTCGCTTATTTTGCTGAATAGTAGTAAAAGTAAGAGCATGTAGTAAGAGCATAAAGAACATATAATTCAATAGTTAGATTTTCAAAATATGTAGTAATATTTATTTTATTGAGTAAGGTTGTAACCTAAGACTACAATTAATTTTGTAGCTAAACTTTGCCGTATATATGCTAAATTTACCCAGCTGAATCCTATTTTCACGTTAAGGGAATGTGAAAAACGTTTTAAAATAACGCCTAAGACCAAACATCATTAGGCAGAATTTGTCCTCATTTGGATTTGTTCAGCAAATACAGTTGACAACATGCTGCCTTTGTTGGTGCTCACATAGGAAGACTCCACTATACATATTGACATAAATTAGAAAATGGTCAACAATGTATCTTATCAAATGCATGTTTTAAATAGGCCTAAATCATTCGTTAGTATGAAATCTTCTAGCTTTGTGGCTAATGTCTCTTGCTTATGATCTTTCTTTCTTTCTTTTTTGATAACATAGGGAACCTTTCTATTAACTCCATGTTGACTGGAAATAGAACTTAGTACTTTATGCACTTGTCATTTCTCAGTATTTTACGAAAGTGTACTCTGAAATAACGGATCTGAACTACATCCTAAAGAAATCATTTGCCCTTTTGCAATTCATATATAGTCATTTTGCAAAAATTAATCCCATTGATGGAATCCTGATATTTCCATTGTAGGTCCATATGCACTCTAATCTAACATAATTTAAAAGGTGCAGTTCAACCAACTAGCATCTTGATCTGCTGCAATTACATCCAAAGCTTAAATCAGGCTATTAGATAAACCACCATGATTATCATCAGATCCCAGCAGAATTGTACACTCATATATATTCTATTATCAACATATGTAATTGTTCTGTCAAAGAACCAGATTTTAGTTTTAAAAGGAGTAGTTCATTAAGCAAAGAAGCAATGAGTAGTTCAATCTAGTCACCTTGTCAAACCAGACTTAGGGATCAGGGGATGGGTGGTCAACAATGATATGCATATAATCAAATGAGAAATGGAACAGGACTGTATGGAGAAACCCCTTACCAAGTGATGATAACGAGTTCCCGAAAGCAAAAGTTGAAGAAACAATCAAAGCAGATGTTGAACATCCTAATGAAGGAGAATGAAAACCAATTTTGGATGTGGAATATAAAGTTGAAGACGTTTGAGCTCCAAACAATCAAGGTTAAGTGAGGGTCAGCAAAACCTGCTGCATGTGCAAATGTGCTACAACTTGAAAACTCCCACAAATGCATGTGATACATACATATACTCATACACAGTGATACTGATACACATAACAAGACATCCTTGAAAAGTTGAGGAACATGTGTGCCTTATAGGCTCCAAAAGAAAAGAAATAACCAGTATTAGTTACATACATTTACAGAATAAGTGCTCTAAAGAAACAATCAAACATACACACTTGCACTCACATTCATTTGATAATTGAACTATTGAAGAGAGTAAAATATATTTGATGATTGAAAAAATAGCCCTAATTACAAATTATTTTACTAGAATGTTGGTCAAGGTTTATAACATTGTTTCATAGAATAGACTAAAGAAGAAACACAAATATTTTATACAAAAGAGCATATTGCACATTCAACCACATATATGAAAGAGAAAAACAAAAAGGGAGACTGGCAATTTCTTGTTCCATATCCATTCTACAATCAAGAAATAAATGAGATAGTAGACAGAAAGCCCCTCTTTTTCTCAATATCATATTAGAATCTACTATATTTGAAGCCAAAAAGGAGAAGGTGGTTTGAACATAAGATACAGGCCTTCAATTCCATATACTTATGGACAACAATGCAAGAAGACAACCCAACTAGTTAATTTATGGATCGAGCCTACCACCAGTTAGGCCCAGTCAATTAATTTCTAGGACTTATTTACTTTATGTAATTGTTTAACATTTTTTTTTACCATTAAGTGGTCAAGGGATACCCCAGTGGTTTCAGCACCTTGTGTTTCATGGGCACTGGCATTTGAGCCCGACCAGCCCCAGTAAAAAAAAAAAAAAAATTAAATGTTTCTTATGGATTTAGTTAAATTTTTTTTACTAGGTTAGTAAAATTAATAGCATTGGTTAGAAATGATTCCTTTCCTTGGATAATAATTTTGGAACTCTATTTGAAGAACCTAAAGTTCAATACTTAGGTATTGTTTACAGTTTGTTTGAGTAATAAAAATTATTGCTGGACCCACTCCTAGGGAGTAAACCACAAATACACAACCCCACCTACCGGGACATGTTTCAAAATAGTAAAATTAAACCAAGTGATAGTGAATCTCCAATGACAGAATATCCAAAATGGCTTGGCAGAAAGTTCCTCCAACTCACTACGGGCAACTCATTGCATTTCCCTTCTTGGATCATATTCTCCCCGAAATTAACAGCTTCATGAGGTTGAATTTGTAAGGGTTTATGGAGTTATGACTATTCACAGGATGGCATTGTGCACATAACAACATGTGGTATACTATGTAAAAAATAAGTTGCCTCTGCTTCTGCTCATAACAGAGGACACCAATACTTGATGGATGAGAATATTTTCTGCAGACTTACATAATATCACATCAAAGGAATGTTCAAGATATGATATCAAAAATAATTCATATAGTAGGGAGACTTTTTAACATTATGGAATCTTTTTAGTGTTACGGAAAATTACTCATCCATGTCATCTAGAGTCCATCTGAAAAAGAAATAAAACTTCAATAAATTACCATGAGCTTATGCCATTTCACATAATTTATGTATAACAGATCAGTAAGAGCCCATGTTAACATCCTGTGAAAGTTGAATAGCCCTCATGAATTTTATACAATATTTATGTGAAAGTTCATCACCATGGCAGGAAGCAGCATTAAAATAATGGTAGACCGGCCAAAAGAAAAGGAGATATTTCTAAACCATGGCAGTTCAGGAAATCCTAAAACTGATTTTCAGCACAAATTCAGAAAATGTATCCAATTTTTCTTAATGTTCACATTTAGATAATGGTTTTTTTAAGTCCAAAAGCAACATGTAATCATGAAATTTGAACATCAAATTAATATATTCAACCACGTTGGGTACAAACATGCCTCTTGTCCCTGTAATCACATCCAAAGCCTTTTCAAGCCATAAATAAAGCCACTAAACTCACCAGACATCTGAGGTTGCGAATTCCCCTAGATTACTTGATACACGGTTCTAGCAGGTGGGATCATGCATTCATGCTTTACTCCCCAGGGGTGGGTCCAAAGGACCTTGCCTTGGTGAGGTTCCACGTCATTAAAAAAAATGAGGCACCAATCTCATCACAATCAACTTTTGTTCTGCACATATTCCTTTCTAAAAATATCTAGTGCTGCAAAAGAGTGGCTCCTTTCTGTGAAAAATAAACTTGAAGATTCTTGAGTTGCTCAAACAATTCCAGTCGAGGTTTCAATCAGTTATTTACACTTATGAGACTTCAGCAAGAGTATTTCTGCCTTTGCTTTCCCATTTACAAGAATATCATAAGTAATCTCATTAGGTACAAGACCTCTGTCAAGCATCTCATCAAGTAGTCTAAAAGCTTCTTGCAGAGTCCTCTCCTTGAAGTGTCTAGCAATCAAGGTATTATAAAAAAATAAATAAATAAATAAAATAATAGAATAATAAATAAATAAAACTCTAGGAGTCATGCTCTTCCTAGCCACGTCTTCCAAAATTTTTCATGCATTTTTTAGCTATCCTTTGTTACACGGGCCATTTATCAGAACCATATATATCATAATGTCTGGCACAATACCCTTTGAAAGCATCTCCAAGTAAAGATCTAATGCAAGTGCCAATTTACCATCTTTTAACAATCCATTGATCAATATTGTGTACGTTTGCGAATCATACTATTGTACACAACTGCATTTGGGGACAAACAGACTTCAAGAAGTTAAGAAAAAAGTTCACGTGCAGTTTCCATGTCTCGCCTTTCGCAAAAACCCATCAATAAGTGCAATATGCTGTAACATCCAATTCAAGACCCTTGCTTTTCATCTTATTCAGCATTTTCCAAGCAAGATTATTACTTTTGCAAAACCCATTAATCAAGCTGGTGTAAGTGACCACATAGGGGGAATTCCACTTTCACACATGCCTCTATAAATGGCCAGTGCAGAATTGATGGCACCCTTCTAGACCAATCCATCTATAATGCTATTGTAAGTCAAAAAGATGGAGGAAAAAAAAAAAAAAAACCCTCTCAACAAAGTTCTTCAACATCACCTTTGCGATTTGCCTCAGATGGGTGGCCAACTTTGCACAAGCCATTGATAATAGTGTTAAATGTGAAGTATGTGGGAACAACATTTACACTTATCATCTGGTCAAACACATCAAAGGCGCATTCAGTATCACCTTTCTTGAATTACCCACCCATCAAAACAGATTACATGATCACATTAGGATATAAGCTCTTTTCCATCATCCCCAAAAATAAGCTATTTGCAACATCCATATCCCCCTTTTTTGCGGTGACCAAGTATCATATTATTGTAAGACACTACACTAGGTATCACACCCTTGCTAAGCATTTTTTTTCCATGTACCTTGAGCCTCACTTACCTTGCCCTTTCCAGAGAGCCATAACAAAATATTATTATATATAAAAACATTAGCAAGACCACATTCAACTGCCTCGTCAAACACCTTGAATGCAGTTTCCAGTGATCAAGAATTCGAGATTTCAAGAAGCCACTTAAGTCACTAGGCTGGATACCCTTTTCTTTCATTTTGGGTGTAAAGCTCAGAGTCCTTTTCCATGCTCCCATTCTTACTGAACCATTCAATCAAAACTGAATAAGCTTGTTTGGTAAAAGCTCATCCTCACCAATCTTATTCAACAAATCCAAAGCAGTATCCAAATCGCCTAGCACGCAATACCCCTTCATCAAATTTGTCGCCACAACCAAATTCATTGACTTCCCACAGGCCACAGCTAATCATCTCAACCTTAGGCCTCAATGCCTGTACCATATTCCCATGCTTCACATATGACAAGCCCCAATAATACAAGTATACGTACCATCGAAGGAATCCATCCCATTTCCGTCATTTCCTTCAATAACACAAGAGACAAACTCAAATTGGGTTTCTTACAAAGAGCCTGAATAACAAACTTTACAATACTATAAGCTTCTGCATCAAGTTCGATCCCTATAGCCTTGGCCCCTATAAAATACTCCTCAAACACGCACGCATCAACGCATGCACCATATAACAATCACCACAAATTCCTTTACATATATACCATCTTATTATGCAATTCTTGCACTTCACCAAACATGTTTCTTCTAACTAATGCACTCAAAAGAATATTAATATATCATATACGGCACCGAAGGAGTTAAAACGAAGAACAGTATCTTCATTTTTTTTTTTCTTTTTTTTTTTTTTAAGAAAGCAATTCTATTTGATCTAACATAACTGTAAATTTACAATTTTGCGAGAGAAGTGTTTGTGCATGCCACGGTTTATGGGCTAGTGTAATGTAAAGTAATTAAGTATCACGAGTGCAATTTTTTATCTCTTCGGAAGTGTATGCTAATGATTAATAAATAAACTATATTTTAGATAATTAAATTGATTAATTTTCATTTTTAAACTTACAAAACTTAGATTCATTAAACTTATATGGTTAGAAATTATATATACATATATATATATATATATATACATACACACACTACAAATAACGATTTACATTATTAATAACTTATAAATAATACTTTAATATTTTATACACTTATACACTAGTAAATTAGTAATTTGTACATTGTCATTATACATTACAAAATTCATAAACTTATATATATATATATATATATATTTTTTTTTTTTTTTTTGAGGGGGAATATATTTTGTTAAAGTTAGAAACTCATTTTCGATTAAAGCGTTTTGTATTTATATTCTAATCCAATCTTGGTCCAAACCCATTTCTAAATCTGTATTGGTATATTTCATTTAAGGAAATAATAATAATAATAATAATAATTTTTATTATTATTATTATACACGGTATAAAAAAAACACATAAAGAGGGGTGAAAAATTGAAAATGGTGAAAAAGGGTCCAAAACTCCCACCTAATGCAATAAATACCAACCCATGTCTAAAAATTTTGTTGATGCACACTGCTCTATGGTCTGATATCTTAGGAAACAAAACCAAAATGCAAGACAAAGGCAAATGCAAATGCAATACTACCATTTTAACAAAGTCATTTAAAAAAATTAAAATTAAATAAATAAAAGAGAGAGAGAAAAGTAAGCACACAAAATCAGAAAACCAAAATAGAAGATGAAGAAGCGGAGCACAGGATAACTGGATAAGATTCAAAAGTACCTTTCTTTTTCCTAGATTGTAACTAGGACCAAACCATTGTGAACTTTCTGTTTTCTTAGATTATATATATAGGGCTAAAGCCATGAAATCAAAATTCTTAGTCTCAATTTATAACATAAGAAAAAAACAAAGAGTGATTTAAAAAAATAAAATAAAATTCTTTGTCTCAATTTATAACTTAAGAACTAATTTAATTAATGAGTATGAACTTGATAAGGATGAGGTGTAAAACTCATATTTTACACCATTCAAAAAGAGATTGTCATATCAGTTTTTTTCTTAAAACTCAACACATTATGCCACACATAATAACATCTCAATAAACTTACAATTAAGTTGGATTTTGAAATGGATATTAAAATTAATTGAGTGTGGTTATACCTATTTTATAATATGTAATATGATGATGTGACATGTTAAGATTGGAGAGATAAAATTTGGGTTTTACACCATATTCTTATAGAATTTAATCTCTTAATTTAAAGGCTCCAAAAATAATTTAATTGTAGGCAAGAAGAAAATCTTAGACTAAAATACTCTTAGAAACTCTTCAAAAAAAAAAAAAAAAAAAAACATATTCTAGAAAGTTCCAAAAATTATAAAAATTCAAAATAAAATCTTCTTAGATACCCTTATACTCTAGAAAATCAAGTTTTTATTTTTATCAAACTTTAATGTCTTAGTAGCCAACATTAACTTTGCTTTATTAACTTCAATATTTGGTTCAACCTTCTCTCCCATTTTGACAGTCCTCCTTTCTTCTTCCTTTCAGCAGTTAACATTCTTTTCTTCTTCCTTTCAGCAGTTAGCATTCTTTCTTGAGTCCTTTCAGCAACTAGCATTCTTTCTTGGGGAAGCTCTTCATGTGCTATAGAAGTTCAAATATATAGAAGACTACTAAAATAAAGGAAGCTCTTCATGCACTAAATAAACCAAGGGAAATGTTAAAGAATGCCCTAAGGGTGTTGGTTTAAGAATTATTTTTATAAATATTTTATAAAAAAATCAGAGATGGGCCTAGGATTTCAAGCTAGGGGGCAGAGTATAAGGATAAAAAAAAAAGTAAAATTTTTTAAATAACCATCCATATAGTATTAACATTATCAACCAAAACAAATACACAAACATTAGAATTGATTTTCCCATAATTTGCAAATCAAATAAGAATTATGTTTATTATCTTACAAAAGAACTAATTGTTGTTATTAAGAAAAGATGAGTATTAGAATGTGTGCAATATACATATGCATCAATTATAAATTTAAACTTCTCAGTTTATAGATTTATTAGTTTCATAAATTTATATGATTTCAAAATAATAGTTAAAGCATTATGAGTTAGCAACGTGAACAAGTGTAACAATTTTATTTTGTTCAATTTGATTCTATGATGTATTTGTCTTTGTTATTTTGTTCCATTTGTCCTAAATTTTTATTTATGATGTAGTTGTCTTTCTCTTTATCTTTTGTCTTTCTGATTTGTCTTTTAATATTTTTGTCTCAAAAATAGTTACAATTAATCTTGAATTAATGGGTGAATTTTCCGACTGTAATATTGGATTGTTTGGGCTGGGTTTTGATTTAAAATAAGAGTTGAAGATTGTTGTTTGGACTGGGTTAAGATTTTAGCTTAAGAGGAGGGGCAAACTTTTTGAAACAATGAGGCCCAACTCTAATTTGTCTTGGGTCTAAATTATTTTTGGCTATATTAAATATAATTTTTTTAAAGGAAATTTAGGGGGTCGGCCCCATTGCCCCCTATGTGGGTCCGTTCCTGAGAAAATAATAAAACAGTTATTTTTGTTGACAAATTTTTATATTCTCATAAAATTGAAGACCAAAATTTTATAATATGATTTATTAACAATTGTCTTAAAGGATTTGTTATCATGACTCATAGACTCCTTCTCAAAAATAAAAACATGACTCATAGGCTCATAAACTATATATGTATATATGTTAAAACTAGTCGCTAAATTTATACACATTCACCTTTATTGGTACAATCATTTGAAAACAATTCTAACTAATTCCCAAATGTAAGAGACACATTGACTTACTATTTAAAGTAGCCTTATGAAGAATTTACACATATTGTGCAATTGAGCCTTAATTTCTCATCAACGGTTAGAAATATAAACTGCAAATATATAAATAAAGACCATGACTTGAGAAGGACGCATTAAACTTCAAATTAGAGTAGTAATGTTACTTTCTCAATCTTTGCTCAGTTGTAATAATAATATAGAGGAAATTCAAAACATGGAAAGAAAATAAAAATTACAACAATTAATTCCATTATCTTTCATGCTATACTTTGTAATTGTACGAAATTAAGTCAACTCAATTTAAGTAGTTGTAATAAAATTGGCTTCTACTATTCTCTATTCTATAGAGATATGAACATATTGGATTTCTCAAACCCGGTATTGCAATAAAATGATTTATTATTGAAAATAAGAAACAATTATGCTCATCCCTTAAAGATTTACCTCTTGTACTTGGTAATTTCCATTCAAACTTTAAAATAGATTATTTTCCTTACCTAGATGTTTTCCTTGTGGTGAGGACAAATAAAATGAGACAGGTGCTGCATGACCTTCAAAGCAAAAAAGCTTTCTTCTAGTCAAAAACAAAACTCGTCAAGAGGAGTAAGAGAGAAAGAAATTACTCAATGAAAAACCATGGTCAATGGAGAAAAGATTTTTGAACTTACAAAGATCCACACAAATTTTAGCCATAGGTGCAAAATGCCAAGTTAAGAAATATAAATATTGATCTATAGGTGCAATTTTTAAATAGAAAATAGCAATTTCATGAACAAAAATCCTAGCAACCAAATAGAAAAATTATAACCTTGATTTGATTTCTCATTTATCAATGATGGTGACGGGAGAATAAGTTGATTTAGTCCATAAGAGTGGCCCTGAGTAATTGCCGATGGCAAGTGCCAAAAATAGTAAGTAAATCAAATCAAAGAAGGAGAGAGTATAAATTATTTCATGAAATCAAAGATCTCTTTACATCCCATAAATTTTAAAATAAAGAAGAAAATCTCTCTACAGCTTAAGAAACACAATATAATAAAATTAAAGAGAGAAAATTTTCGGAGGACAAAATATTATAGATAATTTAAAAGAATTTTGGTTTAATTCCTGAACACTGCAACTCCATAAAATTCATACTAATAATAATATTTTATGATTGCACAGACTATTTTTTTAGAGTGGTTGATCTCAACATTGGTGTGCATTTAATCTTTCACTAAAAGCAAAGGGAAGTAGATCATGTGCATACATCTTTATGAGCAATTTTTGGCAGTCAGGCGTAACAAACGTGTAACTATTTTGTCCTATTCCTACCATCTAAGAACATATCCTCTCTTATAAGTTGATGATGCCAAGTTTTAACATATCCTCTCCTTTTTTTTTCTTTTTTTTTCCCCAAAGAAATAAAAGGACTTTAAAGACATGTCCAATTTGTTAAAATGCAAGTGCTTCAAGCCATAGAACGATTTAATGAAAATTGCAACTCCATGAATTGAATTTGCAAATGGTATTAACTATTGGCTATTAATGCGATTATTAAGCCATACCACATTGAACATGTTTCTCTATCAAAATATATAAAAAAACTAACCTTACAAAAGCTGAACTTTATAAGCTAAAATCTATATCGTGAGTTGTAGATCTTGAATGCTATACCGTGCGTTTAGGGCTTCCTACATCTGGAGAGAGAAAGTTTGCAGAAACCAAAGAAAATCTCTCTATAGCTTAAGAAACACAATATACTAAAATCAAAGAGAGAAAATTTTCGGAGGACAAAATATTATAGATAATTTAAAAGAATTTTGGTTTAATTCCTAAACACCGCAACTCCATAAAATTCATACTAATAATAATATTTTATGATAGCGCAGTTAGAATTTTGGTTTAATTCTTGATCACTGAATTGGAAATTGATTATATGAGTATTCAATGGTGAACAAAGTACTATGTATTAATTAATATATAAACAAAACTAACCTTACAAAAGCTGAACTTTATAAGCTAAAATCTATACTGTGCGTTGTAGATCTTGAATGCTATACCATGCATTTAGGTGTGTGTGCATGCAATTGTATGTGGAGAACATTTTCTGTCCACACCTGTTTAATTGAACTCACCAATTTTGATTGATATATAAGTTAGTGCAAAAATATTTAAGAAGCAGGCTGGATTGAGCAGCACTTACAACAACTCATGTGAAGGACAAGTGCATGCAAGACATTCATGTTGTGCCTTCTAGCATAGGAGTAGTCGTCTGGAGCTGCACTTAGGATATGACGAGCCATCTTATTAATTAGTACATCACATGTAAAATATTTTCAGTATCTGTCCACACTTGTTTAATTGAACTCACCAATTTTGATTGATATATAAGTTAGTGCAAAAATATTTAAGTAACAGGCTGGATTGAGCAGCACTTACAACAACTCGTGTGAAGGACAAGTGCATGCAAGACATTCATGATGTGCCTTCCAGCGTAGGAGCAGTCGTCTGGAGCTGCACTTAGGATATGACGAGCCATCTTGTTAATTAGTACATCACATGTAAAATATTTTCAGTATCCACGGCGAGGAACAGTGCGGATTCTCCAGCATTAAATTGTTCTATGGCTTTATATTTCTTCACTTGAGAGAGGGGTAAGGTTGCTAGGGTTTTGAGGAGTTATAATGTTTTTATTTTTATTTTTATTTTTTATTTTTTAAATATTGTGCTGACGTGGAAAATTGTGATGCCAGCAAAGGCTTCGGTTTTATATATATATATATATATATATATATATATATATATATATATATATATATATATATATATATATATTTTAAATATTGTGCTGACGTGGAAAATTGTAGTGCCAGCAAAGGCTTCGATTTTATATATATATAGATGAAAAGCTATAGTTGGCCCCTAGTGGCTTTAGATATTAGCAATACTTTCTGTCCATTTTTTTAATTTAGGAATGAAGACTTCTAGTTCTAAATGCGCGTGAATCAAGATTGAGTCCACTAACTTTTGTTGAAACTTTTCAACTTAGCAAATTTGTGTTCAAGGTTAATAGTCTTTCTCAGGCACATTCCTTTCAGGGTAAAACTTTCCCACCAAATCTGCAAGTTTGAACCTTTGGGAAACACCAGATCTATTAAAAAAAAATTAAATTAAATTAAATATATTAGCATATTATTTTTTTGGTTTCATCCAAACAAAAGGACTCAGTTTCTACCAAAAAAGTACAAACACCCCAAAATCCTTGGCATGTTGTGTGTTTTTAGTGTTCATAGAAGAAAATTCATGGTTTTTAAATTTCAAAATTTCTTGATTTTAGATGTATGTTCTAAAGATTTTAATATATATTATTTATATTGAAAACTTAAAATATATATATACATATAAATATTCTAAAACATATTATGTCTTAATTATTAAAGAATTGCCAACATAATTCAATAATTGAGGGTGAAAGATTTTTGAACCTCAAATATTTTCCTTAAAAACACCTTAAATTTTCAAAATAAAACATTTTGAAATCTAGCACTAAAACAAAGAAATACAAGTCTTCTTCTTCTCTCGCTCTCTCTCTCTCTCTGATATAAGGTCAAAACTTTTGTTTAATTGTTTCTCATTAACAATAGCAAAACAATAAAAATAATAATAATAATAATTAGGGGTGTTTATTGTGGCAGCAGTGCAGTTTTAGATCATTTTTTGCTAGACAAAGCTTTTTGTACCATAGAAGGAGTTAGATCTGTGGAAAAAAATATCAAATACTAAGGCCCATCTATTGGAAATTAATTTATAATATATAATGCTATATGCACCAAAAAAAAAAAAAATCAGTTTAATAGTAAACCTTCTGAAAACAATTCAGGGAGAATCCTTTCTCCCTCATGTATTATATTTTTCTCATGAAGTTTTGTGTATTTGTTGTTTTCTTTCACCAACTTCAAACATGAATTTTGTTGATGATGCCTTTGCAAACAACCTTGTAGATAGGGATGGCAATTTTTCCCCGCCCCGCAAAGGCAGTGGGGCGGGGATGGGGCAAGATTTTAGCCCCGCACCACGGGGCGGGGCGGGGATGGGTTTAGACATTTTAGACCCGCCCCTCCCCGTCCCCGCCCCGCCCCGCATTACTAAGGGTTATAATTGTAAATTTTTCATACCCTAAAACCTTACTATTTAAACAAACATATTAATATTAGCATATTTTATTCTACCCAATGTGATTCTCTGTCTTTATTTTGTTATGTGTTATAATATGAGATTTTTATTTTATCTTTATGATTGTCTTGTTAAACACTTGGATATATTATTCAATTTTTTCTAAAAATTGATTTGATTTGACGGGATAAATTTGTAATTTCGAGTATACTTTTATTAATGAAATAAGTTTCATTAAAAAAAATTGTACTAGTTGTAGGGCAAATTAACAAAAAGTTGAGTTTTATGGGGCGAGGCGGGGCCCCAAGGGGCAGGGATGGGGTGAGAAAGTATTCCCCGTCATGCGGGGAAGGGCGGGGATGGGGCAAGACAAAACCATACGGGGCGGGGACGAAGACCCCATCCTTCGGCCCCGCCCCGCCCCATTGCCATCCCTACTTGTAGAGACACCAACCCCAAAGACTAAACCAAGCAACCAAACCTCATTAACAGTATCCATATCTCTCTCAGGCATTTAATAGCTTTATAACATACTCAAAAGCAACAGCTAGTGAAAAGCACATGGAGATAAAAGAATTTCACAGAGACCCAACCCAAAAATTAAACCAAACCAAGAATTTCTACTATAAAAATTCACACATGGAGATTAAAAATAAAAAAAGTTCTTACCATATTTAAATAGCAATACGTTAGAAAGGAAAAAAAAATACCAGATTCTTCGTTGGTGAATGGAACAGTAGGACCACCAAGGCACAGTCGGGACAAGGGCAGCAAGACAACAGGGAGAGGCTCGACGGTGGCTTTGGTTCTACCACCTCTCTCTCTCTCTCTCTCTCTCCTTTGCCGGTCATACCTTTACTCTCTCTCTCTCTCTCTCTCTCTCTCATGTGGGGTTTAATTAGTTTTTAAGGAACATGTGCTCTCACATGATCTAATTCTGTTAGTTTTTTAACACCAAACTAATAAAGGTATTGATTTGGTAGATGTGTAGCAAATGTATATAGTTTATGGAGTAAATTGGCCAATATAAAAGTTCAAGTGATGTTTTAGCCAGCGGTTGAAAGTTCGAGGAGTGTATGAGAATTTTTCCCGAATATAAATACAAAATGCTTTTAATCGAAAATGAGTTTCTAACAAAAATATATGATTTAAAAAAAAAAAAAAAAAAAAAAAAAAAAAAAAAAAAAACTTTAACAAATTATATAAGTTTATAAATTTTGTAGTGTATAATGACAATGTACAAATTACTAATTTGCTTTCTATCTCATATACGTTTGAATTTGATGAAGATAGTCTCTTTCTTGTCTCTCTTTCTCTATTATTTTTCAGAGAAATATATTAGTCGCCTATGTCCATGAGATTCTCCTTAATATTCATGTTCTTTATCAATTGTTTGTTTTTACTCCATGTAACATTGTGTAATAGGGGAGGAAGGGTTGGGGGCGCTTGGGGCACAACTAAACTTGCAACCCCTTGAATCAACAAGGTAGAGATAACATAAGAAAACAAAAAGAGTGACTTAAAAAAAATAAAAATAAAAATTCTTAGTCTCAATTTATAACTTAAGAACTAATTTAATTTAAAGACTCCTAAAATAATTTAATTTTAGAAAAAAATAAAATCTTCGACATATCCTCATCAAATTCATGGACATAATTTGACTTTAATACTCTTAAAAACTCTTCAAATAAAGAAAAAAAATTTCTAGAAAGTTCCAAAAAGTATAAAAATTCAAAATAAAAAATTTTCTCAAGATATCCTTATACTCTAGAAATTCAAGTTTTTTTTTTTTTTTTTTTTGGGATCAAATTTTAATGTCTTAGTAGCCAACATTGACTTTGCTTTATCAACTTCAATATTTGGTTCAGGCTTCTCTCCCATTTTGACAATCCTCCTTTCTTCTTCCTTTTAGGAGCTAGCATTCTTTCTTGAGTCCTTTCAACAACTAGCATTTTGGCTTGAGTCCTTTTAGGAACTAGCATTCTCTCTTGAGTCCTTTCAGTAACTAGCATTCTTTCTGGAGGAAGCTCTTCATGTGCTACAAAAGTTCAAAAATATAAAAGATTACCAAAATAGAGGAAGCTCTTCATGTGCTAAATAAACCAAATATATTTTAAAATGAAAAGCTACTAGTAGACCCCTAGTGGCTTAAGATATTAGCAATACCTTTAGTTCATCTTTTTAATCTAGGAATGAAGACTTCAAAAAGCATGTGAATCTAGATTGAATCCACTAACCTTTGTTGAGACTTTGCATCTTATCAAATTTGTGTTGAAGGTTGTTCGAGTCTTGCTCTAGCACTTTCCTTTGATAAAGTAATTAATTCTGTTAACAATTTTTTATATTTCTCAAAAAAGTGATGTCAAAACTTTTCTAATATAGTTTATTAATAATTGTCCTAAGGACACCTGTCAACATGACCCATAAACCAAATATATATGTTAAAATGAAAAGCTAAAGTAGACCCCCAGTGGCTTTAGATATTGAGTCATGTTAACTGGTCCTCTTTGGGTACTTGTTAATAAACCATATTAAGAAACTTTTGACTCACGTTTATAGGAAACATATAAAGTTGTCAACAAAATTAATTATTTTATCATTTTCCCATAAAATATTTCTAAAAATAGTTTCTAAACTAATGCTCTTAGAACATTCTTTAACATTTCCCTTAGATATTAGCAATACCTTCAGTCCATCTTTTTAATATAGGAATGAAGACTTCAAAAAGCATGTGAATCAAGATTGAATCCACTAACCTTTGTTGAGACTTCTCAACTTATCAAATTTGTTTTCAAGGTTAATCGAGTCTTTCTCGAGCACATTCCTATTAGTGTAAAGCTTTCCCACCAAATCTACAAGTTTGAACCTTTGGGAAACAGGAAACCTATTGAAAAAAAATGTCAACATACCAAAACAAGAAAATATAAAATTAAATATTTTAGCATCTTATTTTTCAGTTTCATCCAAACAAAATAACTAAATTTCTGCCTAGAAAGTACAAACATCTCAATATCATTGGTTTTTTAAATCTTCACTTTTTCCCGCTTTGCAAAAAGCTAGAAAAGTTATTCCCAACAACTCTAAAACATATCATGTCTTAATTATTAAAGGATTGCCAACACTCTTATTATTATTTTTAATTCGATAATTGAGGCTGAAGAATTTTTTATCCTCAGATGTTTCTCTTAAGAAACACCTTAAATTTTAAAACAAAACATTTTGAAACCCAGCACAAAAACAAAGAATAACAAGTTTTGCCCTTTTTTGTGAAATTCATAAATTGCATGAATTAAGAAGTTTCCTTTTAAATTGTTTCTTCTTCTTCTTTTTTCCCTCTTTTTTTTTTTTTTTCTCGATATAAGGTCAAAACCTTTTGTTTAATTGTTTCTCATTAATAACAAAAAAAAAAAAAAAAAAAAAGCAACAACAACAATAATGATAATAATAATAAATTTTGATAAAATAAAACAGTACAGGAATACAACCTCTCACAAGAATCTTCAATATTGTGTTGCACAAAAGCAGCTGCAATTATGCTGATGATCACGATCACGCCAGTCACGTCCCTCATCAACGAATTCAGGAATGATTTTTCCTTCGACCGAAGAGACCCCTCGAAGTGTGCGTGCAATAAAATACATGTCGAGATCACTGCAGACAATAATACCGCTGTCACACCATTCCGTAACTCACACGCAACTTTGCCCCAATCGACGTTGTAAAGCCCAATCAACACAAAAAAGATGATGAATAAATTGCTCAGGATTTCGGTTTTTGTCGCCATGAGCACAACTCTCAGTTTCAGGTTTTTAATTGCAAGTCTTGCGTTGAACCAATTTATATTTATATACATGCATAAAAAGGTCAGGACTTAGGAGAGAGCAATAGCAAAATTAAAACCCTAACTTTTATTGCCGACTTTTTTTTTTTTTTTTTTAAGAAGCCCCATTCGAACTTTTATACCCAACCCTACTATATTCAGTTAATGTTGCTTTTTTTTTTTTTAGAAAGAGTTTCAACCTATGACGTCTACTTCTGATGATAGCTCTTTATCATCAGACCAAGATACCAATCAGTTTTTGGTGTAGGCGGAAAATAAATCCTAGATCTCTTATTCAATCATCAGAGATTTTACCAGTTGAGCTAGTTAGAACCTACTCAGTTAATGTTGCTAATTGCTTTTAATTGCAATATTATTGGCTTTTAAACTCAATTTAGAATATAAGAGTTTGATTTGTAGATTTTGTACCTAAGAATTTGTATTTTGGCCTTATTTTTTAGTATGACTAGTATGTAACGGCAACAATTCTACATACACTAATATTTGTAGATCCTTTAATTTGAAAAAAAAAAAAAGATTTGTACATCATATGTTTAACTATATTATTTTAGTATTTATATAATATATTTTTAATTTTAAATCTCTTCTTACTATAACTTATATTTTAACTTAAAACATAGTAATTTCGTGTAAATTTTTTTTAGCAGTTATTTTAATATTCTATCATACAGTTTCTTTTGAATTTGAAAGAGTTTCAATCTACAGCGTCCACTCCTGATGATATTTATCATACATTTTCAATGAGGCGTTTTGATCCTAATTAATCTGTATATACTTACAATTTAGTCAATAATAAATATTTATCATTTTTTGAGTATTAAAAAGAAACTTATCAGTTACAACAAAAATAACGCTTCTAGCATAAGACAATTTACTCCTAATGAGGCTAGCCACTAAGGTCGAAATTATATGATCAGGAACTTGTCTAACCTTAGGAAAGAGAGCCTAACCTAAATTTGCAGGTTAATATCCACCTATTATGGATTGCAAATTAAGGCACTACCCCCCCCCCCCCCCCTTCAAATAGACCTCAACAACTTACGTGCACCTAAGTGATCTATTAATAAATAGGCCTACATTATTAAAAAAAAATTAAAATTAAAAAAAAAATCCATGGAAATATATGGTTGAGGTATTTCTTGCAATTTGCTTGGTTGGCACTTGGCACACAAAGTATGATAGGCCAAAAACATATTGACCCCTTGTGATAAATTAACCAATTAATTTAGCCAAGTGAATTAATTAAGTTAATTAACATGCAAACGTGTGGTAGCACAAACAAATCACCAATAACTAATTATGCAGCGGAAAATAAATAACACGGTGATTTGTTTACGAATGGGGAAAACCTAATGGCAAAAACCCCACCGGGTGATTTTAAGGTCACTATTCCTGAAACTCCACTATTATCACAACAAGCGGTTACAAGTAAAGGAATCCCAGTACCTTATACCAACTTATTGTTGAACCCTTACCCCAATACCCAATTGGACTTGTTCTGTAGTGACAGTTCCTCCTTTTAATGCACGGCTCCCAAGTACGTGATTAACCAATTGTGCGGATCCCAGTACACGACTTCAATCACCAACTAAAGAAGGTTGTTGGCTGCAAAGTTCTTCAGTTCATTCCAACAATAAAGATCAAGAAGATGCTTGGTCACAAAACCCAATGGTGCACATACACAGCAACTTCTTCACAAGAATGATAAACTAGGGCAAAACTTTGTTTCCGGTCACAATTTGCTTGAACAAACTTTGCTCAATGCTTGTGCAACTTGTGAACACTTTGATGGCCCTTAAAACAATCCTTTTATATGTCTAGGGTTAGGAGAAAAGAAGACCCAAAAACACATTCACAGATTCCAAGAAAACAGATCAGAATTTTTGTTTCTTTAAACCTCGACAAATAGAAGTTGTCGAGCAGGTGTCGAGCACACAGGGCTAAAATAGCTTTCTTAAACTCGATAGATGCAACTGTCGAGCTAGTTGTTGAGCTTTAATGAACTTGCACTTCTCAGCTTGTTTCTTGGACAGACTTGATGACTTCAACACTTAATCTTGAAACCTTGTTTCTTGAAGTATTAAAAACATCCTAGATCTACCCAATTACAAGTAAAGTGCGTTTTGTCAAAGGATTAGTCAATTACATAAAATATTGACATATGTTCCTAATAAGTGAATCACATATGTCCTAACAATCTCCCCTGTGGCAATCCGTGACAAAACCACAACAAACAAATGAACATATAAGAGAAGTCATAAATCACTCAACTCATACTTACTTGTTGAATACAATAAAATCTATCCTAACACAAACTCTTGAAAAACTTTGCAAAAAGAAAGTTTATGGCAAGTAGACTTTGACAACCTGTATTTCTGAAACACTTTAAACAAAACTCATCAAGGCATCTTAGTGTGAAACAGAAATAATAGATTGCATACACGTATAAGAAGCATGTGCATAAAGAGAGAAAAGAAACAACACATGTAAGGGGTTGGTGAAAGAAATATACATCAACATATAAAGAAGATAATTACAATGTATGTCAAAAATGATCACAATACCTAAAGTACAAGAACAATGTATCTATAAAAGAAAGAGAAGAAAAGATTCAAGTAATCCTCACTACATCCCTCATATCAACACTCCCCCTAAAAAAATGTTCTATACTAACTCTCCCCCTAAGTATGACTACTCTCACATACCAAAACTACTCTTCCTTTTTGTCACGAGTGATAAAGGGTAAGAGTCTCAAGTAGACATCTCATCGGTAGAGCTAGCATCTCCATCATCATCATCCTCAGAAGCATCATCGTCATCACCATCATCATCATCAGAATCAGAATCTACAGAAGGCGGTGAAGGGGTAGCCTCAGGAGCAAATCTGCCCATGGTCGCCTGCCGTCTAGCAATACGGCCAACACGGATGTTCACCTGATACAACTCTGTAGAGAGTGTATCTAGGCGAGCATCCATGCGCTGAAGCTGCACCATGATGTCTCCTAGTGACACATCGCTCATAGAAGAGGAGGAAGCGGATATGGATCGAACAGATCGAGATGGAGTTGGACGGGTGGGAGGTGCTAAATCCGTCTATCGTGACCTAACTGAGCCTCGCTATGTTTAATGGTAGCGTAATCTATGGCACACATGAAAGTGAAAGGGTCGAACGCTGGAAAAGGAACGAAAAAATGACGTAAGATCCTCATGATTGCGGAAGGCAAGATGAGCTTATCACGGGATGCCGAATCTAGATGAACATCTACAATGGAAAGAATAAAATGAGAAGAGAAATCAATAGTAAGATGCTCAAGAAGGGACAACAGAAATCGAGCACGAGGCTTGGTGATAGAGTTATAGTGAGAGAGAAGTGGAGTACAAATGTCATCACCATGTTCAAAAACTGCGAGCCCTTTGCAAAGGCCGAACAGTAAGTGAACTGGCACTCACTCTACTCGAAAGGATGCTCACAAAAAGCGGATTTGAGCTCATCCTTGGACACAGTCCGTAGACGCTCACAACTAGGATAGTCAAGAAACTCTACCCTAGGAACCTTAAGCACATCCGCAATAAGCTGCAGTGTGACAGGAATGTGCGTACCTTGAACGCGAGTAAAGAAAAGAGGTACTGAACGATCAATCCCGTGCATGTTGGAGTAAAACTCCTGGATAAGCACGAGAGGACAAGTGACTGGGACGTCACACAGTGACTCCTATCCCCAACTATGAATGACAGTGGGAAGGTCAGTGTCGGCGAAGTTCGCCAGAATGACTTGGCGTTCAAAATGAATGCCTCGTCGAGAAAAGTTCTCCGAGAATGCCATGTGGGCATCATCATTATGGAATCGAAGAGAGAGAGGAGCAGAATTAGAAGACGAAGAGGCACCAGAACAAAGAGGGTTCCGAGCTGGAGTGGATTTACGCTTAGGTGTCATAGACACAACTAACATAAACAAAATAGAGAGGGGAAAGAAAGAGACAATCAGAAAAGCTCTAAAACAGTTCAAATATCACAAGAATATATGAAAAGGAGTACGAATGCATGGGAAATGCATGAACATGTGATATGCAAAAGAAATTGCATCATGGGCTCAGCCCAATCCAATCCTACTAACACACAATCAATTGCACATATCTAAAATGCATGATAATACTATTATTATGCTAATGTGATGCAATGCATGAGATTTTAAACTCATTTAAACAAAAAACCAACCCAAAGTTTCAACAATAACCCCTTTAATTTTAAAAAACCCCAAATTTTGCAAAAATCCCAAAAACTTAGGTTTTAGAGAATGAAAGGTATGAAAATGAGGGATTAAAGACATACCAAGTGAGGAAAAACTTGATTAAGCTCGAGAATCCCTTGGGAAAGAGGTTAGGATTGAGTGAGAGAGGTTTGGGAGATGAAAAGACAGAGATATCGAGAGAGAGATCGACAGAAATGAGATGCGGATCGCACGAGGAGAATATATAGGCCATCAGTAAATCTCGACAGATGAAGGTGTCGAGCAATCTGTCGAGGTAGGTGTCAAGAAAATGGCCGTTGACAGATGTAGGTGTCGAGCATGTGTCAAGGAACAAACCACCATATCAAGAACAGAAGCTCGATTAATCGACCTAGTTGTCGAGAAGCTATCGAGGAGAAAGGAACTTTCTCGATCGATCCACCAGGTGTCGAGGAGGTGTCGAGATTGCGATAAGAAAAAGCTTGGAAGCTCGACTGATAGCCAGGTGTCGAGGAGGTGTCGAGCAAGCTTTTAAAACAATTTTTCGAGAAGAGAAAAAAACTGACATGAATGCAATCAAACATGCAACACAACCAATGATCCAAACACCATATAAACCTCTCAAAATCATCTCTCAACAGCAATTTTAAGCACATGGATCCCAAAAAAACACACACACACACACACACTAAACAAGTCTAACCAATTTTATATTTCAAAAACAAGTCAAGACAGTTTAGTGAGCATATATTAACACATGTAAACCTTATGATAGCCAAATCACATTGTACCTGCACATGTATCAAGAGTAGAAAAGAATATTGCGTGTTGTGTGTGAAAAACATCGCAAGATTGTATAAGTGTATACATGTTATGACGATTTGATATATGAGAAAATCACTTTAACTCACACACAATCATAACTGTTTGATGGGGACTATCACCTTCGAGGTACATCCTATAACTCCCACATCTCCTAGAAGACACGCTTGCAATCATATTTAAAGCATTTTTTATTCTTTTTGCTTTTATTTTCTTTGCATATTTTCTTTTTAAGAAAATCATGAATGGGCATATAAGAGATAGACACACAATCATAACTGTTTGATGGGGACTATCACCTTCGAGGTACATCCTATAACTCCCACATCTCCTAGAAGACACGCTTGCAATCATATTTAAAGCATTTTTTATTCTTTTTGCTTTTATTTTCTTTGCATATTTTCTTTTTAAGAAAATCATGAATGGGCATATAAGAGATAGAAAAGAAATACCCATTTATGTTAAGCATTTGAAATTGCACTTTTGCTATGCCAAAGCATACAAATGTCATTGACATTGCACTTTTGCTATGCCGAAACATACAGATGTCATTTCATGATTGGCGGGCAACAGTGATGAGATGGTTATTTATGCCTTTCTCTTAGGATTTTCTAGTCTTTCCCGTCAAAAAGAGTGATACGAGTGTTAAGTACAAGTGATAACTTAACCTTACTCATCACAAACAAGAGCCACAAAGCTCACTTGCTTAGTTGTGCATAGAGATGCTCATCTAAGCTACAAGAGATACAAAGTTTAGAAAATTTTGTTTCAATAGCCATCCAAGGTACACAAGTACCAATGTACACAAAACACACACTGTTTTTGTATTTTTCTGATTTTTCAATTTTATTTTTATTTTTCTTATATCAAAAACAAAACAAAGCAAAACTAAAAAATAACTAAACTAAAACATGTTAAACAAAACAAAGCATAGAAACTATATGCAAATGCATGAGGAAGAAGGAGGAGAGAAAGAGATCAATCCATAGAGATAACACCAATGTTTTGACAAATGAATTCAAAACGTTTGCTGTCAAGAGGTTTGATGAACAAGTTAGCCTTCTAATCATCGGTGTGAATAAACTCAAGAGTGAGAATACCATCTTTGACAAGCTCCCTAATGAAGTGATGTCGAATCTCTATGTGTTTGGTTCGAGAATGTTGAACCGGATTCTTAAAGATGTTGATGGCACTGGTATTGTCACAATAGATGGTGAGATGCTCTTAACAAATACCATAATCATGGAGGAGTTTTTGCATCCATAGGACTTGGGTGCAATAGCTACCGGTAGCGATGTACTCAGCTTCTGCAGTGGATAACGAAATGGAGTTCTGCTTTTTGCTCATCCAAGAGACAAGATTGTTACCCACATAAAAACAACCCCCCGATGTACTCTTTCTATCATTAGCATTCCCAGCCCAATCAGCATCAGAATAACCAGCTAAGACATCATTTGTGTCCTTGCTGTACTACACACCGAACTCAGTAATGGTTTTGACATACTTTATAATTCTTTTTAAAGCAGTCATATGGGATTCTTTGGGATTAGCCTGATATCTAACACACACTCCAACACTGTAACTAATGTCAGGTCTACTAGCAGTAAGGTAAAGAAGACTACCTATCATGCTTCTATATAGAGAAGGATCTACACTTCTGCCTAACAAGTCCATAATGAGTTTAACATTTGGGCTCATAGGGGTTCTAATAGAACTAGCAGATTCCAAACCAAACTTTTTCACAAGATTCTTAGCATATTTAGATTGAGATAGGAATATACCTGAATCTTGTTGACGAATCTACAATCCAAGGAAGTGAGTCAGCTCTCCAATCATGCTCATCTCGAACTCGGTTTGCATGAGTTTTGAGAAGCCATGAGCAAGTTCATCCTTAGTCGACCCAAAAATGATATCATCAACATAGACTTGAGTAACTATCAACTCGCCATCTTCCTTTTTGATGAAGAGAGTCTGATTAACTTTTCCTCTTATGAACCCATATGACACCAAATATTGTGTGAGCCGATCATACCAAGCTTTAGGGGCTTGCTTTAAGCCATAAAGTGCCTTCTTGAGATACAATACATGGAATGGAAAGTGTGGATCAATGAATCCTTTTGGTTGAGCCACATAGATATCTTCTTTGAGTAGCCCATTCAAGAAAGCAGTCTTTACATCCATCTGTTAGAGTTTGAACTTCAAATGACATGTTAGGGCGAGAAGAATTCTAATGGACTCCATACGGGAAACTGGGGCAAATGTCTCATCCTAGTCTACTCCTTCCATTTGTGAGTATCCTTGAGCTACAAGCCGAGGTTTGTTGCGAATCACATTGCCCTCCTCATCAGTCTTATTACGGAATATCCACTTTGTGTCGATGATGTGCTTGCCCTTCGGTTTAGGTACTAAGGTCTTGACATCATTCCTCTGAAACTGAAGGAGTTCATCATGCATTGCTTCGACCCAACTTTCATCCTGAAGAGCTTCCTTAACTTTTGTGGGTTCAACCCGTGAAAGATAACAAGAATAAGACACAAAGTTAGCAACACATTTATCAACAGTCCGTTTCCTTAATGTGAGTTCATTCATATTTCCCACAATAACTTCTGGAGGATGATTTAATTTAACCCTGGATGAAGGTCCTTTCTCTTCATGAGATTCAGAATCTAGTGAAGTGGGTATATCTACAGAATCTTCCAGAACACTGGGATTACCAAGAGTAATTAGAGATGCAGCTTCTTGTTCAATAAGTTCTTGAACTTCCTTAGGCTCAAAAGGAAGAATTTCTTTGGGTAACTCCTCAATACCTTTCTCAGAACTTGAATCTGAAGACTCTTCAATAACAACATTCAATGTCTCCATTACCTTCATAATTCTTTTGTTGTATACCCGATAAGCCTTGCTTATGGAGGAGTAGCCCAAAAATATACCTTCATCACTCTGAGAGTCGAATTTTCCCACATTCTCTCTATCCTTGAGGATGAAACAAGTACTTCCAAAGATTTTGAAGTACTTCACATTCGGCTTCCTTCCTTTCCATAACTCATATGGAGTCTTCTTGGTACTGGGTCTGAAGTACACCCTATTAACCGTATGACAAGCAGTGTTAATGGTTTCTCCCCACAAGTTTCTAGCCACATCCTTATTGTATAACATGGCTCTGGCCATCTCTTGAATAACCCTGTTCTTTCTTTCTACTGCACCATTCCGCTGAGGAATAATAGGAGCAGAGAATTCTTGAGATATACCTGATCTTATGCAAAAGGACTCCATATATGAGTTCTCGAATTCTTTACCATGGTCACTTCGAATTCAATCAATCTTCAGGTTCTTCTCATTCTACAATCTTGTGCACAAAGCTTCAATGTGCTTAGGAGCATTAGACTTGGATCGTAGGAGAATGACCCAAGTGTACCTAGTGAAGTCGTTTACCACAACCATGATGTATCTCTTACCACCAAGAGACTCGGTTCTAGTTGGATCCATAAGATCCAAATGTAGAAGCTCTAATGGCCTAGATGTAGTTGATGTCTGAGTGCTTGGATGCTTGGCTTTCGTCTGTTTTTCAAGCTGACATGGTCCACACACCACATTACTCATTCTACTAAGTTTTGGTATCCCCAAGACTGATTCATGCTTAGATACAATAGAAAGATGTTTGTAACTAGCATGTCCCATCCGTTGATGCCATAGATCTTTATTTGGCAATCGAATGCTATTGCACACAATATCAGCATCAGGAACCAATCCATAAAAGTTGTCTAAAGTGCGAACACCACTTATGAGTTTCTTTCCAGACTTATCCACGACAAGACACTTTCTCTTTGAGAATAGTACCGTGAAGTCTTGATCACATATCTGACTTATGCTTAACAGGTTCACCCTTAGACCTTCTACATAAAGAACATTTGTAATGTCTGGCAGTCCATGTAGAGAGATAATTCCCTTCCCTTTAATCTGTAATTTGCTCCCATCACCAAAAGCGACATTGCCACCTTTCTTAGACTCGAAAACCTTGAAGAGAGATCGGTCTCCAGTCATGTGTCATGAGCAACCGCGGTCGAGGTACCACAAACATGTGTCCATAACTTTTAATGCGGACTTCATCATAAAACACACTTCATGTTTAGATGACAGATCAGTGGGAATGGTGCTTTCTCTCATCTGCCTTTTTCGAGCTAAGCTTTTAACTTTTACTCTTCTCAAACGGACTCCTTTGCACATTTTCATTCTGAGACAGTCTAGTTTCTTCTTAGCCAAACCGAGATTTTTTTCAATAGTCATCATAAGAGAATTCAAATAACTTTTAGACTTGTATTTTTTGAGACACTCAACCAAATAAAGATTAGAAAAACAAGATGTGTTTGAAAACAAAGATCTCCTCAAGTCGGTTACAGCCATGACAACAGGGGTCAATGGATCAACACAGCAAAGATTAAAACCTAATCAGAGTGTGCTTGCTTTGATACCACTTGATAGGCCAAAAACGTATTAACCCCTTGTGATAAATTAACCAATTAATTTAGCCAAGTGAATTAATTAAGTTAATTAACATGTTAATTAACATGCAAAATAAATAACACGGTGATTTGTTTACGAATGGGGAAAACCTAACGGCAAAAACCCCATCGAGTGA
Organism: Quercus tomentella; assembly: GCA_028535165.1. Classification (NCBI taxonomy): domain Eukaryota; kingdom Viridiplantae; phylum Streptophyta; class Magnoliopsida; order Fagales; family Fagaceae; genus Quercus; species Quercus tomentella. Next base: position 31,127,330 of record JAPQVY010000068.1, on the reverse strand, counting down.
TTTTAAGGTCACCACTCCCGAAACTCCACTATTATCACAACAAGCGGTTACAAGTAAAGGAATCTCAGTACCTTATACCAACCTACAGTTGAACCCTTACCCCAATACCCAATTGGACTTGTTCTGTAGTGACAGTTCCTCCTTTTGATGCACGACTCCCAAGTACGTGACTAACCAATTGCGCGGATCCCAGTACGCAACTTCAATCACCAACTAGAGAAGGTTGTTGGCTGCAAAGTTCTTCAGTTCATCCTAACGATGAAGATCAAGAAGATGCTTGGTCACAAAATCCAATGGTGCACATATACAACAACTTCCTCACAAGAATGATGAACTAGGGCAAAACTTTGTTTCCGGTTACAATTTGCTTGAACAAACTTTGCTCAATGCTTGTGCAACTTGTGAACACTTTGACGGCCCTTAAAACAATCCTTTTATATGTCTAGGGTTAGGAGAAAAGAAGGCCCAAAGACACATTCACGGATTCCAAGAAAACTGATCAGAATTTCTGTTTCTTTAAATCTCGACAGATAGAAGCTGTCGAGAAGCTGTCGAGCAGGTGTCGAGCACACGGGGCTGAAACAGCTTTCTTAAGCTTGATAGATGCAGCTGTCGAGCCAGCTATCGAGCTTTAATGAACTTGCACTTCTCAGCTTGTTTCTTAGACAGACTTGATGACTTCAACACTTGATCTTGAAACCTTGTTTCTTGAAGTATTAAAAACATCCTAGATCTACCCAATTACAAGTAAAGTGCGTTTTGTCAAAGGATTAGCCAATTACATAAAATATTGACATATGTTCCTAACAAGTGAATCACATATGTCCTAACAAAGTACATACTACAAATGTTAGCTTTTGAATTTGAATCTTACCCCCTAAAGTTTGGGGGTATTTAGATTCTACACTCCAAAATTCTAAAACTTTAGGGTATGAAATTCAAACACTTACAAATTTTAGGGTGTAAAATCCAAATACTCTCAAACTTTATGAGGTAAAATTCAAACTCAGAAATGTTAAGGTATAAAATTTAAACACCCCCAAATTTCATGTGCTAAAATCTAAATTTTGAAATTTTAAAGTGTAAAATCTAAACATCCCCAAACTTTAAGGGGGATAATTTGCAATTTATTCCCTTTTTTTAATGAAAAGATACTAGTAGGAGTAGCAAAGTCTTTGAATATAGTATTTATTAAACAAATATAAAGTTTTTACATATACCATTATTTTACAGTTAGAAATTTACCAAGAATGTTTACAACGGGTGGGCCCCAAAATTTCAGCTGTAAACACTAAACAATGCCCCAACTTGTGCATTTGCGTGGGCTCCAAAATTTCAGCTGAAAATCGTTATGGTTTTCTGCTTTTTAAATGATTTTTGGATAAGTTTTTGAATTTCATTTAAATTTTGAACAAAAAATTTAGACGTTTAGGATTAGTTAAGGATAATGAATATTTTGAAAGTGATCTATTTTAATTAACCATTTATCTTTTAAGATATTTATCTACAATACAAAATTAAGATAAAATTATCCATTAAAATCAAAGAATCCCATGTGCAATTAATAGTACACCCTTGTCCTAAGCCTAAACTAATTAGATTATGGCACATCATTAATTATATAATTAATCATTTAAAGGACCAATTGGTAATTAGCTAATAGTAATTGCAACTTTTAATCAAGTGGTCCAGTTGAAGAACATTCATTGTTTTGATGGTTAAGACTATTAGATTTGTTTCTTCCAACAATCAAAATTATAATTTTTCCCTCAAATTGTAAAATGAAATTGTTGCTCTCAATAAGGTTAAACAAATCATTCTCAAAAAAAAAAAAAAGGTTAAACAAATGTTGCAAAATGGTGCACCTACAAGACCAGGTAGAATGATGCTTAATACATTTCTATCTCCGTATCCTAACTTTTGAATTCAAACCTTGAGTTCATAGACTGACACCACATCATTCTTTTTTGTTTTTCTTAGATCATAACTAGGAGATAAAAAACTTTTCCTAGATTTTAAAGTACTTTTCTTTTTCCTAGATTGGAACTACGACCATACAATTGTAAATTTTCTGTTTTCTTAGATAACATATAGGGCCAATGCCATGAAATTTTTCACTTTATTATCCATGAAATTTTTTACACCACTGTAAGTTTCTTTAAAAAACTTTCTCCCCTCTCCCATTGTGTGTGTTAAAAATATTTAGTATTTTCAAAAGAAAAAATAGTGGGCTAATCCCACATTGGAAAATGAGTGTGAGTAAAAGAGGTTTAAAGCCTGTGCTATGTATCCAAGAGTTAGACCATTTTTGATATACACCACTGTAAGTTTCTTTAAAAAACCTTCTCCCTCTCCCCATGTGTGTATTAAAAATATTTAGTATTCTCAAAAAAGAAAAAAAAAATTACCCATGTGATGTAATATATAAATCATTCAATAAAGAGTATTTCATGAATATTTTTATTTTTTATTTTTCTATAATGAAATAAGTTGTGACTCCATATGCAATCACAATTGTTAGGATTTTTAGGTTATTGACAAATCTCTTTCTCAAAAAAAAAAAAAAAAAAGTTATTGACGAATCCCATGACAAGTTTGGGTGTAATTTTGAATGTTAATTTTACATTGTAATTAACGTAGTGTTGTGAGCTTAATTTGGTAATGGGTTTTAGAGGTTAGAAGCTAAAAATTGGAGTTGCAAGTTATAGGACCTCACACAAGTGAGAATCAAAGGGGGGTCAGGAAACTAGTAGGAGAGTTCACGTTTTCAAATCCAGCTAAGGTAGCAGTTTCCCTTTCATTTTTACAACTCTGGCTTGATTGAAAAATCTATAACTTGAGAGAATTTAATTACGAATTGCTATACAGTACTAGCTCAACTGCTCTTTTAAACCCTCATTTCTCAAGACTTTCGAAGCAAAAAAAAAAAAATCTATATATTGAAGAGCTAGAATGAGACCTAATATCCTAGAGAAAATACCTTCACATTCTCTCTACCTTCTCCCTCTGAAATTTCCATATATCATGATAGGTGATTAAGACCATCACACACTTGAAATCTTAAAGGTTCTTTGATTGGAGCTTGGGAATCATTGGAGCATCCTAGAATTTCTGAGGAGACTTAGAGATAACAGTTGGATCTCAACTGCGAATTCAGTGACTAGAGAAGACAAAGGACTCGAGGAGTCGGATGTGAGCAGAAGCTTGGAAGGCTTAAGTACGTTGTTACTTCATAGCTTGGAGGGCTTTGTATGTAAGATGTATTACAACTCTCTAGTGGATCATTTGGTATTGTGATGCTGCTAAGAGTTTTTTATTTTTTATTTATGCCTAGTACTTTGGTGGTATTCAGTATTCTTCATAAACGCTTTAGTTTTCTTATGGGTGATTGGTTTTTCTTGGTTGCTATTGAATTAATGTTTATCCATGCATGTTAAGGTTAATTGGTTAATTACTTAAACAATTGTGCTTAAATTTATAATTAGATTAAAATCAATATTGGCCATAAAATTTAGGATCGAAAGTGTTGTAACTCTCAACAATCAACTCATCATTCCCCATGAGGATCTCCAAAAGGGTGTAAAAAAAAAAGCGGGTCATCACATTAGCCAATCCAAATGGAATCTGTCAATCCAAATGGAATCTTAAAAGTTTTAGTAGTAACACAAGTGCCCACCATTATCTTAATTTTGTCGCCTAATTTCCTGATTAACGTAAATTAGGGTTTTGATGGGCATTTTCCTAGCCGCCCTAGGTTTTCTTTCACTATTTAAGCAAATACATATCGTGACCTCTAAGGAATTCAATTATTAAATCAATAAAATTTCAAAGCTTATCCTAAGGGTTTTTTTTTTTTTTTTTTTTTTGTGGATTTTTGAAACCTATCACCTCGTGGATTCAATGTTATTTTTTGAAACAAATGTATTTTGTTTCACTGCATTATTTATGTACACCCAATTCACTTATTGATAGTGATGAAACTAAGGGAGTGATTTTGTACTGAATTAGCTGGTACGATTGGTATGTCTCATACATATTTATGGACCAATATAGAAACAAGGGTGAATCAATATAGAAACAAGGTTGAATTGTACTACCCCAAAACTAATATAAAGCTAGTTACAGAGTGCCATTATTATGTAATAGTTATAACGCATTTAAGATCCAAGCAACTTCCTTCTCAAAAAATTAAAAATTAAAAATTAAAAATCCATGCAACTTGATTAGAGTGTCTAAGTTCCATTTTCTGTGGTTTTGTCAGGTGTTTATTGGTCTGAAATCACATAATTATAGCAAAATTGATTTTTTTCCCCCTTAATCCACTTTGAGAACCCAACTATAGTGGTTTTTAATACTTCTTTATAAGTCATATTGAGTTATTACTTTTCATATTTTCCTCCACAAATGTTTTGTATGGAAGAAGTGATTTGGAGAACTGTAGGAATTAATTCATGAAATTTGGTTGATAAAAGTCTAAATTTGTGATCATTTGAGAGTTCTAAATGTTCCAGTTTCTATTTGATTAAGAGCTGACGATGTGTCCCGTCAAGAAGGACAAGAAAAAAGGGAAAGTTAGAAACAAAATGGGAAATTAAAATAAGTGTAGAATGGTCAAAAACTCGAAACGTTCTTGATGTTCCTCTTATGTCACTTCAAGTCATGGGTATTTAGAACTACTAGACATTCGAAGCTAACTGTGTTTCCAATCTAAAGTCCGGTAGCAAAAATGGCATTACTTAAGTAAAAGGATAAATATTTTCCTTGGTGCTTTTTAATATTTTTAAGTTCATGTAGCCAAAAATAGGGAACAATGAATTTGAATTGCCATTATTTAACATTGGCGCAGTTGTACAACACCAATTTGAGATGTTATGTTTATTTGACTGTGGATGTTGTTTAGTTGATGTACTCAAAGAAATAACTAGTAGGATGGATGTGATGTATTGGAGGCAAGGTGGTCGATACCGTACCGTACTGGCCGGTATGTACCGTACTAGTACGTATACTAGTATTGAAACACCAACATTTCATACCAGTTTAGATACCGGTCGTACCAGCCATACCGACCAATTTCGGGCATACCAGCCATGTACTGGGCATACCAATCAGTACAGATTTTTTTTTTTTTTTTTTTTTTTTTAGTTTTGTAATTTTTGAATTTTTGTAAGGGCAGAATGATAACTTATTTGCATTGACTTATTAGTATTATTTGTTTTCTTAGTATGCAATGAAAATTAAGCTTTCTATTTTTTATATAGTGTTTTTTTTTTCTTTTAATTAATGCTTAAGTATAAAATCATGAATAATTTGTTTTGAATTGAGATAATATTTTATGGTAAACTTTTATATTTATTATAACACACACACACACACACACACACACTCACACATATTTATAATATAAAAAATAACGGTAAACCCGAAACGGTACACCAGTATTGATCGGTACCGAAATATATTGTTCCACTAGTCAAACCAGTACAGCCTCTGGTATGAGATTGACTCCCTTGATTGGAGGTTTGATGGTAATTCTTGCCAAATTCAAATGGTTGGGGTAACACCAGAACCACCAGGAAATGCTGTGAGCAACATCAATTGTGATTGTCACATCGAGAATAACAGTACTATATGTCATGTTGTAAAGATGTACAGTTCCCTCATCTTATTACTCTTCTATTTTATATTATATGCATGATTCTATGTCTTCATATGATGGACAAAAATTTAAAAGTTTTTCATCTAAGCCTTAATCTCTACTCCTCTGTATGTTATTGTTGTTAATATTTTTATCATGTAAGTGAAAAAACTTGTTTTGAAGCATGCATTGTATATGTAGCCCAGTAAACATTAATTTCGAAAGCAATTTGTTTACATCTCTTATCATTTTATCATTGATTTACTTATAATGATAGTAGTTGCATGGACTCAATATTTTATTTCCCATGTGTTGTAGAATGCTAAAGGGTTATAGCCTTCCTAGCATGCTTCCACCTCAACTCCAAAAAATGTAAGTTCATCTTAAAATACTTCAATTACATGTTTTTTGGTAATATTCTACAGGAATAATTTCTTGCATAATTCACAAGGTTTGTATGAGGGGTGTAACGAATCGGTTCGGCTGGTTTTCTTAATGTTTGGCCAACCGAACTGAAATTTTCAATTTGTGAATTTCTCCACCGAAACTAACTGAAATAGTTGGAAATCAATAGGTTTCATTTTATTTCGATTTCGGTCAGTTTTCGGTTTTTAATTTTGAACAATTGAAAAAAGAAACAAAACCCTAACTTTACGTTGTTACTACTAAGCTATTAGCTTTAATCTCATAAAAATAGCATTGATTTAATATTAAACAAAACCCAAAATACAAAAAAGATAAAGTTATCAAGATTTTCAAAACCCTAACTTTAATCACATATAAAAAAACAAAGCAACACAGAGAGAGAGAGAGAGAGAGAGAGAGAGAGAGAGAGAGAGAGAGAGAGAGAGAGAGAGAGAGAGAGAGAGTTGTTGAAGTATTGAACGAAGCAAATCAAGAAAGAAAAGGGAAGAAAGAGAGAAGAATCATACCAATGATCAAAGGAAGCCTCAAGCCGATGATCAAAAGAGAGTGAGAGTGAAAGAAAGGGGAAACAGACATGTGGAGGCCAGTGGCAGAGTCAGAATCGGACTATGGAGGACTGTGGAATGGAGTGTGGAGGCGGAGGCTGTCTGAGAGTAAGAGTGAGAGTGAAGTGTGAGCTGTGAGGTATGTTGGGTAGGGTTTCTAAAATTTGTCTTTTGTTTTTACTTAATCTAATGGGTTAGTGGGTTTTAAATAGCAAGAGGCTCAAATGTGTGGGTTTTAAAAAAAACAAAAAAAGGCCAGATGTTTGCAAACTGGAGGCCCAATGTTTGCAAGCCCAAACATGTTTTATATTATATATGTAATATATAATATATTATAATACAATTTGGTTTGGTTTCAACCAATTCGGTGCATACAAACCTGCCACTGAAACCGAAATTTTAGGTTTTTATGAAATGAAAACCAAAACTGAATTGCACCTAAATCCAACCGAAATTTTGGCATAATTCGGCCAATTTTTTCAATTTCTTGGTTTTGTGCACACCCCTAGTTTGTATAAAGACATTTTTTTTTTTTTTTCAGTACTTTTCAATTTAAAGTTGTCTTCTTCTAATTGTAGTGATTTTGCGTACAACTATCTCAATGGAACAATAACATTGGAATGGGCTACAAAAATGGGCTTCTGTAGTAGACAAAGCAACAATCTTTTGTAGATTTAAAGCCCAAGATATAGGTATACCATCCAGAGTAAATACAAACTCAGTAGTACTCTTTCTACTATCAATATCACTAGCTAAATCAGCATCTACATAACCCTACAGTTTCAAACTTGCACCAAAGAAGCAAAGACATGTATCTGTTGAGCCTCTCAGATACCTTAAAATCCACTTGACTGGCTCCTAATGCTACTTTCCTAACCTACTCATGTATCTACTCACAACTCCCACTACATGTACAATGTCTGGCCTTGTACACACCATAGCATACATTAAGCCGCCAATAGCTGAGGCATAGGGTACCTTGCTCATATGGTCCCTTTCTTCTTTTGTCTTCGGTAACTATTCTTTACTTAGTCTGAAATGACTACCCAAGAGTGTGCTCACTAGTTTAGCTTCATTCATGTTGAACTTGCTGAGAATCTTCTTCACATTCTGCCTGTGAAAGCTTCAATGTATCATTAGTCTTGTCTCTAATGATTCTCATACTAAGGATTTGTTTTGTAGCTCCCAAATCCTTCATTGCAAACTGTTTTCACAATTGCTTCTTCCGATTATTAATTTCCTCAATGCTAGATCTTGCAATGAGCATATCATCCACATACATCAGTAAAATGATATAAGAATTGTCAAAGAACTTGTTAACATAGTAATAGTGATTAGCTTCACATCTCTTGAATCCAATTCTATGTATAAAACTATCAAATTTCTTGTCTGTCTTGGAGCTTTCTTTCAACCATACAAGCTCTTTCTCAGTTTGCAGACTAGACTCTCTTGTCCCTGAACAATAAACCCTTCTGGCTGACTCATGTAAATGTCTTCCTCCAAGTCACCATGAAGGAATGCTATCTTCGCATCTAACTGCTCAAGACGTAGATTCCATATAGCCACTATTCCCAGTACTAGCCTAATTGTTGACATCTTCACAACTGGAGAAAATATTTTTGAGTAGTCAATGCCCTTCTTCTACTTGAACCCTTTAATAACTAATCTGGCCTTGTAGCGTTTGCTACCATCATGCTCATTCTTTATTCTGTATACCCACTTGTTGTGAAAAACCTTCTTTCCTTCTAGCAATTCAGTTAGTTCCCATGTCTGATTCCCTAACAAAGAATCCATCTCATCCTTCATGGTTAACTTCCACTTGCTTGAATTTTCATGCAAGGCTTCATCATCGCACTTTGGCTCACCACCGTCAGTCAACAGAAGATAATTTAAGGTGGGTGAATAATGCTGTGGAGGTCTAATAATCCCGGAAGATCTACGAACTTCAGCTACAGATGTACTCTGATCTACCTGTGAATTTACATTCTCCTTATCTTTTTATCCCCCTTTCCGGACAATATTTTCAGCCAATTCATCTAAATTGACAAACTTAGATTTCTTTTGATCTATCTCTGTAACATCCGGCACTACAGTTGATCTGTCCTTGTACATAATATGTTCATTAAATATCACATTTCTACTTCTGATGATTTTTCTGTTTTGTTCATCCTAAAATCGATAGACAAATTTCTCATCACCATAGCCAATAAAAAAACATATTTTAGACTTTGCATCAAGTTTATTACGAGCATCAAAATCAATATGAATATAAGAAACACAACCAAAAACTTTTAAATAGGAAAATTTTACCTCTTTACCACTCCAAACCTCTTTAGGAATTCTGAACTCCATGAGAACTGATGGTCCTCGGTTTATCAAGTAAGTTGTAGTGCTAATAGCATCAGCCCAGAAAGTTTTTCGTAATCCAGCATGCAACCCATACTCCTAGCATGCTCATTGAGAGTTCTATTCACGCGCTTAGCCACACCATTTTACTGTGGTGTCCCAGGAATGGTCTTCTCCATCCTAATTCCATGCATAGCACAATATTCATTGAACCCTCCATCTATGTACTCTCCTCCATTGTCTGACCTCAGAAGTTTTACTTTCAGATCTGTTTCTATCTCAACCATGGCCTTCCACTTCTTAAAAGTCTCAAATACATCAGATTTATTTTTCAGAAAATAAACTCATACCTTTCTGCTTGAGTTATCAATGAAAGTAATGTAGTACCTTGAACCTCTAAGGGATGCAACCGGAAAAGGCCCCCACAAATCAATGTGTACTAACTCCAATTTTCCAACTTTCGGTGTCTTGCCAATTTTCAAGAAGCTCACCATTTTATGCTTTTCTAAGATACAACTTTCACACATGTCAAGATTAATAGACTTCAGTTCTGGTAGTTTCCCTTTTGACAGTAGCATCTTCATTCCTTTCTCACTTATGTGACCAAGTCTGCAGTGCCATAGACTTGCATCAATACTTACTTCAGCAATTACAATTATGTTCCTTGGACTTGAGGTCATATACAGAGTACCAGTTTTCCTTCCACGAGACAATACCATGGCTCCCTTTGTAACTTTCCAAGTACCACCAACAAATAGTATTGCATGCCCTTCATCATCAAGTTGTCTTACAGAATTAGATTCCTCCTCAGGTTAGGAATATGTCGAACCTTCTGCAATAACCAGACAGACCCATTGGGCAATTTAATCTGGACGTCTCCCATACCCACAACATCTAAGGCTTCTCCGTCAACTAAATACACCTTACCAAAATCACCTTTAACATAGTTCTATATGATTTCTTGGTATGGAGTTGTATGAAACGAAGCTCTTGAGTCCAAAACCCAATCATCAAGTAGACTATCTACAGCAAGAAGCAACGCATCATGTACCTCATCTGTTACAGCATTAGCAGAATCATCATCATTCTTCTTCTTAAGGCTTTTGCAGTGCCTCTTAAAGTGGCCAACTTTGCCACAATCCAACATTGCACCTGTTGGCTAGATATAGATTTACTTCTGTTTCAATTGGAATTTCTGGATTTTGATCTACCCCGATTTGAATTTCTATCATTACCTTTACCTCTTGTCTCAAGTTTTAGGGCAGAACTAGACCCTGAGGTTTCACCTGCATATCTTCTACGAATCTCCTCAGCCAGAACTAAATATTGTATGTCATTGTACTTCAGCTTTTCTTTTCCAGTAGAATTGCTCACTGCCATTCTCATAGCCTCCCAACTGTTTGGCAACGAAGCCAAAACGATCAGTGTACAGATCTCATCATCAAAATCAATTTCTACAGAAGACAGTTGATTTGTGATGGTGTCAAATTCATTCAAATGTTGTGCTACCGATGCATTCTCTGCTATCTTCAAATTGAATAGTTTCTTCATCAGATGCACCTTATTGTTTGCTGATGGCTTTTCATACATACCAAACAAAGCCTTCATCAGATCTGCCGTGATCTTCTCCTTCACAACATTGTGTGTAATGGACCTTGACAGAGTTAATCTAATAACTCCCAGTACCTGTCTGTCAAGAAGAGTCCATTCATCATCTTTTATAGTTGCAGGTTTCTCCCCTAAAAATGGCAGGTGCAACTTCTTCCCATAGAGATAGTCCTCGATTTACATCCTCTAGAATCCAAAGTCTGTGCCATCGAATTTTTCTATTCCAGATGCCTTTCCTATTTCCTCTACCATTGCTCCCACTCAAACCTAACCCTAGGCTCTGATACCAATTGATGGGAATATGGACAAAATTCTTAGACCTGTGAGATGAAAAAATAGAGAAAAAAAAAATATGCCAAAGAAAAAATAATCACACACAAGACAGTATTTACGTGATTCGGCAATTTGCCTATGTCTACGAAGTTACAGGGATTTCACTATTCTCAAGGAAAAATATAGAGTGCGATAGTACAGTTTTTTTTTTTTTTTTTTTTTCAAAAATGACATCAAAACCCTAATCTCCAAAACAACAGTTTTTATATCCTGCGCACAGGATTCCCTTAGAAAATCTCCTATTAAAAACTGTAACAACATTATTTCGAGTTGGGTCAAAATCTGGATCAAACACAACTAAGCTCTATGAAGCCCAACAATATAGTTGTGAAATGGAGTAGAAATGTTTTGGTTCATCTTGCTAAATGTATCTTCAAGACCTCAAAACCTCCAGAATTTTTCAGTGTTTATTTGTTAAATAATAATTTTAATATCTCTGCAGTCCATTGTGATCTCTCGGGAGGTTTAATCGTGTGATTCTATTATGCTTCTTAGTAATCTCAATATTTCTTTTTCATTTTGGTTTTTTTCCCCTTTTCAAACAGGTGCCCTGAAGCAAACCAAAAACCAATTCCCTGACATTGTTCCTCTGAGCTTGGGGATTTGATCAACTTGCAAACTTTGTGAGACATTTCATTTCGGTGTTCTACAATTCTTTTTCTTTTCACCATCAACACATTTCTGAAGGATTTTGGTGGTTCATTGCTTCAATGTTCTAATTGCCGGATGCTCTCCTCCAATAATTTGACAGGGTACTTGCCGATGGCTTTGGCTAGGTTGAGAAACCTAACAGATTTGAGAGAATTCGTTATATCCTCCTCTTTTTATATGTTTGCCTCCCTTTAAAGCATAATATCCACCTCTTTTTATATACCTCTCCTTTAAAGCATAAATATAAACTTTACCTGATCAAAATTATTTTATTGCACAATGCAGTAGGATAAATGATAACAACTTAAGGGGCATTATACCCGATTGTGAGATCCTTGTTCTTTTCAAAAATATCTCAAATGCTTTTTGAGTTTTAATGGTAGATAAGTCTAAATATTGTGTATATATTATAGTAGTTATTCTCATTCAAATTTGAAATATTGAAGAGAAATGCATGCAAGTGGACTCAAGGGACCCATCCCTCCAAAGATTCCTGAGTTGCTCAAAGGATTCCAGTCGAGGTTCCAATCAGTTATTTACACTTATGAGACTTCAGCAAGAGTATTTACTGCCTTTGCTTTCCCATTTATAAGAATATCATAAGTAATCTCATCAGGTACAAGACCTCTGTCAAGCATCTCATCAAGTAGTCTAAAAGCTTCTTGCAGATTGCCCTACTTGAAGTGTCCAGCAATCAAGGTATTATAAAAAGAAAAAGCTCTAGGAGTCATGCTCTTCCTAGCCACGTCTTCCAAAATTTTTCATGCATTTTTTAGCTATCCTTTGTTACACGGGCCATTTATCAGAACCATATATGTAATAATGTCTGGCACAATACCCTTTGAAAGCATCTCCAAGTAAAGATCTGATGCAAGTGGCAATTTACCATCTTTTAACAATCCATCGATCAATATTGTGTACGTTTGCAAATCATATTATTGTACACAACTGCATTTGGAGACAAACAGACTCCAAGAAGTTAAGAAAAAAGCTCACGCGCAGTTTCCATGTCTCGCCTTTTGCAAAAACCCATCAATAAGTGCAATATGCTGTAACTTCAAGACCCTTGCTTTTCATCTTATTCAGCATTTTCCAAGCAAGATTATTGCTTTTGCAAAACCCATTAATCAAGCTGGTGTAAGTGACCACATAGGGGTAATTCCACTTTCACACATGCCTCTATAAATGGTCAGTGCAGAATTGATGGCACCCTCCTAGACCAATCCATCTATAATGCTATTGTAAGTAAAAAAAAAAAAAAAAAAAAAACCCTCTCAACAAAGCCAACTTTGCACAAGCCATTGATAATAGTGTTAAATGTGAAGTATGTGGGAACAATATTTACACTTATCATTTGGTCGAACACATCAAAGGCGCATTCAGTATCACCTTTCTTGAATTACCCACCCATCAAAACAGATTGCACGATCACATTAGGATATAAGCTCTTTTCCATCATCCCCAAAAATAAGCTTTTTGCAACATCCATATCCCCCTTTCTGCGATGACCAAGTATCATATTGTTGTAAGACACTACACTAGGTATCACACCCTTGCTAAGCATTTTTTTTCCATACCTTGAGCTTCACTTACCTTGCCCTCTCCAGATAGCCATAACAAAATATTATTATATATAAAAACATTAGCAAGACCACATTCAACTGCCTCGTCAAACACCTTGAATGCAGTTTCCAGTGATCAAGAATTCTAGATTTCAAGAAGCCACTTAAGTCACTAGGCTGGATACCCTTTTCTTTCATTTTGGGTGTAAAGCTCATAGGCCTTTTCCATGCTCCCATTCTTACTGAACCATTCAATCAAAACTGAATTAGCTTGTTTGGTGAAAGCCCATCCTCACCAATCTTATTCAACAAATCCAAAGCACTATCCAAATCGCCTAGCACGCAATACCCCTTCATCAAATTTGTCGCCACAATCAAATTCATTGACTTCCCACAGCTAATCATCTCAACCTTAGGCCTCAATGCCTGTACCATATTCCCATGCTTCACATATGACAAGCCCCAATAAATCAAGTATACGTACCATCGAAGGAATCCATCCCATTTCTATCATTTCCTTCAATAACACAAGAGACAAACTCAAATTGGGTTTCTTACAAAGAGCCTGAATAACAAATTCTACAATACTATAAGCTTCTGCATCAAGTTCGATCCCCATAGCCTTGGCCCCTCTAAAATACTCCTCAAACACGCACGCATCAACGCATGCACCATATAACAATCACCACAAATTCCTTTACATATATACCACCTTATTATTCAATTCTTGCACTTCACCAAACATGTTTCTCCTAACTAATGCACTCAAAAGAATATTAATATATCATATACGGCACCGAAGGAGTTATAACGAAGAACAGTATCTTCAAATTTTTTTTTTTTTTTTTTTTTTTAAGAAAGCAATTCTATTTGATCTAACATAACTATAAATTTACAATTTTGCGAGAGAAGTGTTTGTGCATGCCACGGTTTATGGGCTAGTGTAAAGTAATTAAGTATCACGAGTGCAATTTTTTATCTCTTCGGAAGTGTATGCTAATGATTAATAAATAAACTATATTTGAGATAATTAAATGGATTAATTTTCATTTTTAAACTTACAAAACTTAGATTCATTAAACTTATATGATTAGAAATTATATATATATATATACACACACTACAAAAAACGATTTACATTATTAATAACTTCTAAATAATACTTTAATATTTTATACACTTATACACTAGTAAATTAGTAATTTGTACATTGTCATTATACATTACAAAATTTATAAACTTATATATTTTGTTTAAGTTTTGTTTTGTTTTTTTTTTTTTTTTTTTTTTTTTTTTTTTTTTTTGAGGGGGAATATATTTTGTTAAAGTTAGAAACTCATTTTCGATTAAAGTGTTTTGTATTTATATTCTAATCCAATCTTGGTCCAAACCCATTTCTAAATCTGTATTGGTATATTTCATTTAAGGAAATAATAATAATAATAATAACTAGCCTCTAAACACGCGCTCAGGCGCGTGCGTGTGCTCAGAGACTCTTCTATTTTTTGGATAAAAATTAATAATATGCATTTATTATAATTTTGGATTTCTACTTTTTCCAATCACAGAAAAAAATAAAAATAAAAATGAATACGTGGGGTGAGTTTTGTAGATTGGGGGAATTTTAAAACTAACAAAAGAGTGATCCTATTTTGTAGGAAGTTAGAGAGTAAAAGTAGGAATTTAAATTAACATAAAAGTAGGAGTTTATTAGAAGCAGGAAGGCATTTCAACGTAGAACTAGAAATTTATTATTTTTATCAATTTACTATTTTAACCCATTTTTTAAGTTTTAGGTAGGGGTATTTTTTATTGTAAAAAAACCAATAACTAACTTTCTTATGCCAATTTACTATTTTAACCCCATTTTTAAGTTGTTGGTTAATTAGTTTAGGGGTATTTTTGACAGGGAAAAAAACAATAACTAACTTTCTGAATCCTCTTAATATATACTACCCTCTGAGCACGCGCTCACGCGCGTGCTTAGAGACTCTTCTATTATCAACGTAAAAGTAGGAGTTTATTAAAAGTAAGAAGACATTTCAACGTAGAAATAAGAATTTATTATTTTTGTCTATTTACTATTTTAGCCCCATTTTTAAGCTTTAGGTAGGGGTATTTTTGACAGTAAAAAAAGCAATAACTAACTTTCTTTTTCTAATTTACTATTTTAACCCCATTTTTAAGTTGTTGGTTAATTAATTTAGGGATATTTTTGACAGGAAAAAAAGTAATAACTAACTTTCTAAATCCTCTTAATATATACAGATATAGACTAGCCTCTAAGCACGCGCTCACGCGCGTGCTCAGAGGCTCTTCTATTTTTTGGGTAAAAATTAATAATATCCATTTATTATAATTTGAGATTTTTACTTTTTCCAATCACACACAAAAAAAAAAAAAAAAATAACAACGTGGGTGAGTTTTGTAGATTGGAGGAGTTTTAAAACTAACAAAAGAGTGATCCTATTTTGTAGGGAGTTAGAGAGTAGAAGTAAGAATTTAAATTAACGTAAAAGTAGGAGTTTATTAGAAGTAGGAAGACATTTTAACGTAGAAGTAAGAATTTATTATTTTTGTCAATTTACTATTTTAACCCCATTTTTAAGTTTTAGGTAGGAGTATTTTTGACAGTAAAAAAAGTAATAACTAACTTTTTTTTGGCCAATTTACTATTTTAATCCCTTTTTTAAGTGGTTGGTTAATTAATTTAGGGATATATTTGACAGGAAAAAAAAACAATAACTAACTTTCTGAATCCTTTTAATATATACAGATTTTTAAGTTGTTGGTTAATTAATTTAGGGGTATTTTTGACAGGAAAAAACAATAACTAACTTTCTGAATCCTCTTAATATATACAGATAATTATTATTATTATTATTATTATTATTATTATTATTATTATTATTATACACGGTATAAAAAAAAAAAAAAAAAAAAAAACACACATAAAGAGGGGTGAAAAAGGGTCCAAAACTCCCACCTAATGCAATAAATACCAACCCATGTCTAAAATTTTTGTTGATGCACACTGCTCTATGGTCTGATATCTTAGGAAACAAAACCAAAATGCAAGACAAAGGCGAATGCAAATGCAATACTACCATTTTAACAAAGTCATTTAAAAAAATTAAAAATAAATAAATAAAAGAGAGAGAGAAAAGTAAGCACACAAAATCAGAAAACCAAAATAGAAGATGAAGAAGCGGAGCACAAGATAACTGGATAAGATTCAAAAGTACCTTTCTTTTTCCTATATTGTAACTAGGACCAAACCATTGTAAACTTTCTGTTTTCTTAGATTATATATAGGGCTAAAGCCATGAAATTTTTCACTTTATTTTCCATGTTATGTAATATTCAAATCATTCAATAAAGAGTATTTCATGAAGGTTTTCTTATTTTTTTTATAATTAAATAAGTTGTGACTCCATATGCAATCACAATTGTTAGGATCTTTAGGTTATTGACAAATCCCTTGACAAGTTTGGGTGTAATTTTGAATGTTAATTTTACATTGTAATTAATGTAGTGTTGTAGGTTTAATTTTGAAATGGGCTTTGTTAGTGTATAGCTTCGATTAGATTAGCCCATTGGACTTGGCCCAATATACAGTACTTGTAGTTTACTCATATTGCTTGTACTACACACATACCTAACCTATATAAGACTCTCTATTATACATTATTGTTTCACACATTAATATACAGACTATTCAGTCTTTCTCTCTTACTTTATATTGTTAACATGGTATCAAAGTCATTCCTCTGATTTTCTGGTTCCTGTGGATATCTCCGGCGTTCTTCCGCTGCCCTCGCCTTCATTCAATAGTCATTGTCAGAAGCAAGTCACTGCCGTCACGCCCACAGTCCCTGCAACTCTCAGATCTCATCGCTCTGTTCATCTAACTGTCAAAGCAAAGGCACAGAGCGACAGAACAGCCAATCCCGAGAAAAACCCAACCAAGAACAGCCAAAAAGGACCTAGCACGTGCCTACACGCACTACCTGAATCTTCTGAGTGTCGAACACGTGCAACCACGCGCCCCCAATAGTTCACAAGCGCCGCCACGCACCGGTAACCGAGCCTCCACGCGCCCCACTCGCCCCATGCGACTGAGATCCTCAATGTATGTCCACGTTAGCCCTAGGCTGACGTCATCCTGCCCACGTCAGCGTCTGCATCATCAGATTAAGTCAACACTTGTGTCAGCACACGTCAACAGTTGACTTTGACCATTGACCATTGACTTCTACTGTTGACTTTTTGACCAAAGTCAAAATTTTTCAACAGGGCTTGTCTTGCTCAGTTTTTCGCGTAGATTTCAATTTTGGACTTCGTTTCTTCATTTGAGGTCTCTAAATCCAAAATTTTGGCCATTTTCTTTATTATGGCTCAACAAAACGAACGAGATATCATTCATCCTATTACCATTATGTTGGATGGTCCTACTAGCTATCATGCATGGTCTCAGAATATGATTGTCTTTCTCAAGGGTCGTAAACTGTGGAGATATGTGACTAGTTCAATTCCTAAGCTAGTACCAAACCCTAAATCCAAAGCCACAGCTGTTGAAGATGCCTCCAAGACTGTTGTTACAACGGATGATTATGAAGAACGCCTAGAGGAATGGGAGAGTATTCAGAGTAAGACCTTATCTTGGTTTATCAATACCTCTATTCCCTCCATTCCTAATCTTCTTCCTCGTCGCCAAAAATTGAAATTGCAAGTTATAGGATCTCACACAAGTGAAAATCAGAGGGTCGGGAAACTATTAGGAGAGTTCACATGTTTAAATCCAGCTAAGGTAGCAATTCCCCTTTCATTTTTACAACTTTAGCTTGATTGAAAAATCTGTAACTTGAGAGAATTTTGTTATGAATTGCTATACAGTACTAGCTCTCAACCTCTCTTTTAAACCCTTATTTCTCATGACTTTCGAAGCAAAAAATAAATAAATAAATAAATAACTATATATTGAAGAGCTAGAAAGAGACCTAATATCCTAGAGAAAATACCTTCAAATTCTCTCTGCCTTCTCCCTCTGAAATTTCCATATATCATGACAGGTGATTAAGACCATCACACGCTTGAAATCTTAAAAGTTCTTTGATTGGAGCTTGGGAATCATTGGAGCATCTTAGAATTTTCAAGGAGACTTAGAGATAGCAATTGGATCTCAACTGCGAATTTGGTGACTAAAGAAGACAAAGGACTCGAGGAGTTGGCTGCGAGTAGAAGCTTGGAAGGCTTGAGTACGTTGTTACTTCATAACTTGGAGGGCTATGTACATAAGATGTATTATAACTCTCTAGTGGATCATTTGGTACTGTGATGCCACTGAGATTTTTTTTTTTTTATGCCTAGTACTTTGGTGGTACTCTTCACTGCATTATTTATGTACACACAATTCACTTATTGATAGTGATGAAACTAAGGGAGTGATTTTGTACTATATTAGCTAGTATGAGTGGTATGTCTCATACATATTTATGGACCAATATAGAAACAAGGGTGAATCAATATAGAAACAAGGTTGAATTGTACTACCCCAAAACTAATATAAAGCTAGTTATAGAGTGCCATTATTATATAATAGTTATAACGCATTTAAGATCCAAGCAACTTCCTTCTCAAAAAAATTAAAAATTAAAAATTAAAAATCCAAGCAACTTGCCAAACAATGGCTGCTCTATAATATTTTTAGGGAGGTGGTCAAGAAAATAAAATTAAAAAATTTAATAAAAATATAACTTGAATATATCGAGTTATCGGCCTAAAAAAAAAAAAGTATTATCATTTTCTCTTATGAGCTTTCATATTTCAAAATACTTACATGATAGTTCATTATAAGCTGTCATTATCTATCGTCAATTTACGTAGATGTAACCATTTCATTTTACTAAATTTATATAACATTTTTATTTTTATATAGTTGTCATTAATCATTATCTATTTGTTATTGTTCTTATTTTAAATTAAATGGCAAAACTTAACAAACTGATATTGTATTAATTATTGACTCACACTGCCGTACTCATCCATACATAAGTTTTTTTTTTTTTTTTGGAGAAGGTTTTCTATTCATAAATAATACACTAAGAGCCTACTAGACTAATCAAATGGTTAAACAATTACTAAATTTACTATTCTTTATTTATTGAATCACTAACTTTACAATGAAAAACTATTATAGTATAATAGCAGTACACACATGTAATAAAACTATCTTATTTCATAAATATTAAAACCTTGGTACATTTCGATTTCAATTTTGATTACTAAAAAGTAAATGTAATTTGAAATTTTATTACTGACAAAGTACTTTTTTCTTAATGTAAAGATGCCGCTATTTTACAGCTAGAAATTGACTAAAAATGTTTACAGCGAGTGGGCCCCAAAGTTTCAGCGGTAAACAGGGAACAGTGCTTGAATTCGCGCATTTGCGTGTGCCCCATCCCAAAAACGGCTAGCAAAAAGTTCCTTACACTATCCTAAGACCTCGTACTCTCTAGTCTCTACCATTTCCCTTCTTGTAATTTGCTTGGTTGGTACACAAGGCAAGAGTACAACTACAGAGTACAGACGCTAGCTTTGGTTCAAGACATTTGACCGCGAGGCTCATGGTTCCCACACTTCCTCTCGAAGTCCAAGCCTCACTGACCCAAATATATGACATTATATTGATAGGTAACTTGTCAATATTGATAGAGCTAAGTACCAATATTTATGTCTCAATCTCAAGGTGTGACCACGCTAATGTGATTGGAATAGAATATGCTCTCTTTGTCTATTTGATCCTTGTCTACAAACAACAGTTGGTGTCCAGATTGCTCTGCTTGCTTGATCAATTTTGTTCCATTCTGAACTAAAATGTCTAGCTTGTCTCATTCAACTCCAACTTCCCTATTTATTTTCTCCCATGTGCACATGGGAGTATTAACCTCATTGATATAGTCTCATAAATTATGGAACTTATGTGCATCTAGAATTCTTTGACGTTAGATACCACCATGTCATAATCCGAAGGTTGCTAACAATTTTCTTTTCCCTTAGATACAATACAACATTAAGAAAACAATAATTACAGAGACATACCAAAATTAATAAAATTAATTTACATTGTCTAAGGTGGCAAGTTGTTAACGGTAGATAATAAAGTAGTATGAGTGACAAATCTATATAAAAAGAATTAATAATAACTTGTTAACTCAAACTAATGTGAAATTTGTTGTGAAAACTTGTTTGATCAAAAACCAATTTTTTGATTAATCTTGGTTTTTTAATTATCTTTTTAGGTTACTCAAGATGATTTTAGGTTTGTTCCTATTGCCTCGATATAGTTCTCAAAATATTATTGCTAGTTCGAAGTGTTGTCCGACCTCAAAGATTAGGGTCTGGAGTTCAAACACACCAAACTTAATAGGACCTTTAGAATTATGCACAAGTAAACAATTAAAGAGAATGAGAAATCCTAAAAAACTAAGTTCTTAAAGTGAGTAAGTTAAACCATATGCCTACTTAAAATTGACCAGATCAAATTGCATCATCTCGAAATTAAAGAGCTCAAAATAAATTATCTTGATTGAAATTAAACTAAGAAAAAGCATCTCAATTAAAGTCAGTTCACAAGATCTTAAAATATTCAATCTTAATAACACTAAATTGCATCGAAATGAACATTCATATCGATCAAATTGTCACAAAAATGTAAAGATTACGTCAAACTTCATAATAATCACATATATAAATAGTTAAATACTGTTACATAAACTTACGTGCATACGATGATAATTAACTTACAAAGTTACAAGTCTAGTGACCTAAGAGACTAACTCCTAATAACCTAATCTAATGATCATTGAAAAGTATTTTTTTTTTCCTTAAAATAAATTCTCTAGTTTGTTAGTGAATGGAGCTAGATCTAATTATACCTTGAGAGTATGACGGTAATTTTCTTTATTGATGCCACGCGTCCCTCTCAATTTCGCTCTTTTTGCCAAGTGTCCCACGAGTTAGCACTTAGTAAACTTTCATTTACTGTGACGGCAACCTTGTTCTAATGTAGTAAATCTAAGGGAAAAGAATTATCACAAGTTTCTCTCATATCACCTTTTAATGAGTTGGTGCGAATTTGGGCTTCGATCCTTTGCAGTAGTTATGAACATTATAGATCTTTGTGCTCTTATAGGCCTGGCCCATCTTCCCACATGTCACTAAAAACTAATATTTGGCCCAACAAAATTGTTGCATCTTGCTTTATGTGTTCAATGAAAAATTTGCATCTTACTTTATATGTTCAAGGTCCAAACTATTATATCTAATTATTTTTATAAATAAAAAAATTTCCTTAATAAAATTAAAAAAAAAAAAAACAAAAACAAAACGCAGGACTATACTATTACTAGAATAATATGTTTAAAACAAATTAGTACAATAAGAAAACGAAAATGACTAGCCGACAAATCCCGTTGATTAGGAGGAAACATGTCACATTAACGGTGAAAGATTAGAGATGCCCTCTAATTAACAAGATGAGGTCAATTCCTATTTGAATAGGCTATGAATATGATTGAAGAAATGAATGTTGGGCTCTTTCTTTCACTTCTAACCCTAAAAAGTTTCTTAATGTTGATACTTTCTGTTTCTTTGAGTCATGGGCTTGCGGTCCTCCTTTGAGTGTGGGTTTACTTGGATGAATCTGTCAAGTCAAGGTCAATGTACATAGTTGCAAGGATGGTGTATCAATGTACCAACTTGTAATAATTTTTTTTTTTTTAAATTCCCGTCTATTCTCTCTCTCCTCTACTATCCAACTCTCTAGCCTTCTCTCTCCCCCCTATGGTATTATTTTAATGAAATGAATTGCAAAATAAAGAATTGGACGTAAAGTGTTTTATTCTTTAAAAAAAAGTGTAAATTGTATTGTTAAAGTGGTTAGATAAAATAAATAACCATGAATTTAATAATGTATAAAAGGTTTGCAACCACTAAATCATTGGTAGTTTTTTAAACAATTGTAAATTATATCTGATAATTGAAATATTAATATTCCTTGATGTATAATTCTCTATCATTATCCTAAGACCTCGTATTAACAATTCTATTACTTTAGTCATCATGTTAATATAATGACTTGCTCGAATTCTCAAGGGGTTGGAAATATATGGTAGAGGTATTTCTTGCAATTTGCTTGGTTGGCACTTGGCACACAGAGTACATACTACAAACGTTAGCTTTTGAATTTGAATTTTACCCCCTAAAATTTGGGGGTATTTAGATTTCACACTCAAAAATTCTAAACCTTTAGGGTATGAAATTCAAACACTTCAAATTTTAGGGTGTAAAATCCAAATACCTCCAAACTTTAAGGGGTAAAATTCAAACTCAGAAATGTTAAAGTGTAAAATCCAAACACTCCTAAACTTCATGAGGTAAAATCTAAATTTTGAAATTTTAACATGTAAAATCTAGATATCCCCAAACTTTAAGGGGATAATTTGCAATTTATTAGGGATGGCAATAGGGCGGGGCGGGGTGGGGCCGAAGGATGGGGTCTCCGTCCCCACCCCGCATGGTTTTGTCTTGTCCCATCCCCGCCCCGCCCCGCATGACGGGGAAAACTTTCTCACCACATCCCCGCCCCTTGGGGCCCCACAAAGCCCCGCCCCACCTCGTAAAACTCTACTTTCTGTTAATTTGCCCTACAACTAGTATAATTATTTTAATGAAACCTATTTCATTAATAAAAATATACTTGAAATTACAACTAAATTTATCCCATCAAATCAAATCAATTTTTAGAAAAAATTTGAATAATATATCCAAGTGTTTAACAAAACAATCACACAAAAAAAAAAAAAAAAAAATCATAGTATAACACATAAGAAAATGACATTAGATAGAATAAAATAAGCTAATATTGTTACGTTTGTTTAAATCGTAGGGTTTTAGTGTATGAAAAACTTACAATTATAACCCTTAGCAACGCGGGACGGAGTGGGGACGGGGAGGGGCGGGGCGGGGTAGGTCTAAAAGGTCTAAACCCATCCCCGCCCCACCACCTTTACAGGGTGGGAAAAACCCAAAAACCCGCGAGGAGCGAAGCGGGGAGGGGCGGGTTAAGCAGGGCAGGGCAAAATTGCCGTCCCTACAATTTATCCCTTTGTTTTATGACAAGATACTAGTAGGAGTAGCAAAGTCTTTGAATATTGTATTTATTAAACAAATATAAAGTTTTTACATACCATTATTTTACAGCTAGAAATTTACCAAGAATGTTTACAACGGGTGGGCCCCAAAATTTCAGCTGTAGCCTGTAAACACAGAACAATGCCCCACTTGCGGATTTGTGTGGGCTCCAAAATTTCAACTTAAAATCGTTGTGGTTTTCTGCATTTTAAACGATTTTTGGATAAGTTTTTGAATTTTATTTAAATTTTGAACAAAAAATTCAGACGTTTAGGATTAGTTAAGGATATGAATATTTTGAAAATAATTTATTTTAATTAACCACTTATATTTTAAGATATTTATCTACAATACAAAATTAAGATAAAATTATCCATTAAAATCAAAGAATCCCATGTGCAATTAATAGTACACCCTTGTCCTAAGCCTAAAACAATTAGATTATGGCACACCATTAATTATATAATTAATCATTTAAAGGACCAATTGGTAATTAGTTAATCGTAATTGCAACTTTTAATCAAGTGGTCCAGTTGAAGAACATTCATTGTTTTGATGGTTGAAGAACATTCATTGTTTTGATGGTTAAGACTTTTAGATTTGTCTTATGTAAAGGTTTTAGAAATCCAACAATCAAAATTATAATTTTTCCCTCAAATTGTGAAACGAAAATGTTGCTCTCAATATGGTTAAACATATGTTGCAAAATGGTGCACCTACAAGACTAGGTAGAATGATGCCTAATACCTTTCTATCTCTGTATCCTAACTTTTGAATTCAAACCTTGAGTTCATAGACTGACTCATTATTTTTTGTTTTTCTTAGTCGTAACTAGGAGATAAAATACTTTTCCTAGATTTTAAAGTACTTTTCTTTTTCCTAGATTGGAACTAGGACCATTTCTTATTATCCATGTGATGTAATATATAAATCATTCAATAAAGAGTATTTGATGAATGTTTTCTTATTTTTCTATAATGAAATAAGTTGTGACTCCATATGCAATCACAATTGTTAGGATCTTTAGGTTATTGACAAATCTCTTTCTCAAAAAAAAAAAAAGGTTATCGATGAATCCCATGACAAGTTTGGGTGTAATTTTGAATGTTAATTTTACAGTGTAATTAATGTAGTGTTGTGAGTTTAATTTTGTAATGGGTTTTAGAGGTTAGAAGCTAAAAATTGGAGTTGCAAGTTATAGGACCTCACACAAGTGAAAATCAGAGGGGGCTCAGGAAACTATTAGGAGAGTTCACGTTTTTAAATCCATCTAAGGTAACAATTTCCCTTTCATTTTTACAACTCTAGCTTGATTGAAAAATCTATAACTTGAGAGAATTTAATTACGAATTGCTATACAGTACTATCTCAACCACTCTTTTAAACCCTCATTTCTCAAGACTTTCGAAGCAAAAAAAAAATCTATATATTGAAGAGCTAGAACGAGACCTAATATCCTAGAGAAAATACCTTCACATTCTCTCTACCTTCTCCCTCTAAAATTTCCATATATCATGATAGGTGATTAAGACCATCATACACTTGAAATCTTAAAAGTTCTTTGATTGGAACTTGGGAATCATTGGAGCATCCTAGAATTTCTGAGGAGACTTAGAGATAGGAGTTGGATCTCAACTGCGAATTCGGTGACTAGAGAAGACAAAGGACTCGTGGAGTCGGATGTGAGCAGAAGTTTGGAAGGCTTAAGTCCGTTGTTACTTCATAGTTTGGAGGGCTTTGTATGTAAGATGTATTACAACTCTTTAGTGGATCATTTGGTATTGTGATGCTGCTGAGGGTTTTTTTTTATGCCTAGTACTTTGGTGGCATTCTTCACTGCATTATTTATGTACACACAATTCACTTATTGATGGTGATGAAACTAAGGGAGTGATTTTGTCCTGTATTAGCTAGTATGATTGGTATGTCTCATACATATTTATGGACCAATATAGAAACAAGGGTGAATCAATATAGAAACAAGGTTGAATTGTACTCCCCCAAAACTAATATAAAGCTAGTTACAAAGTGCCATTATTATGTATTAGTTATAACGCATTTAAGATCCAAGCAACTTCCTTCTCAAAAAAATTAAAATTAAAATTTAAAAATCCATGCAACTTGCCAAACAATGGCTGCTCCATAATATTTTTAGGGAGGTGGTCAAGAAAATAAAATTAAAAAATTTAATAAAAATATAACTTGAATATATCGAGTTATCGACC
Organism: Quercus tomentella; assembly: GCA_028535165.1. Taxonomy (NCBI): domain Eukaryota; kingdom Viridiplantae; phylum Streptophyta; class Magnoliopsida; order Fagales; family Fagaceae; genus Quercus; species Quercus tomentella. The sequence goes on along the minus strand of JAPQVY010000068.1, from coordinate 31,101,805 downwards.
TAAAAAAGAAGAAGTAATATCATTTTCTCCTATGAGCTTTCATATTTCAAAATACTTATATGATAGTTCATTATAAGTTGTTATTATATATCATCAATCTACGTAGGTGTAACCATTTTATTTTACTAAATTTATATAACATTTTTATTTTTATATAGTTATCATTAATCATTATCTATTTGTTATTGTTCTTATTTTAAATTAAATGACAAAACTTAACAAACTAACATTGTATTAATTATAGACTCACACTACCACACTCATCCATACATAATTTTTTTTTAGAAGATTATCTGTTCATAAATAATACACAAAGAGTCTACTGGACTAATCATATGGTTAAACAATTACTAAATTTACTATTCTTTATTTATTGAATCACTAACTTTACAATAAAAAACTATTACAGTATAATAACAACACACACATGTAATAAAACTATTGTATTTCATAAATAATAAAACCTTGATACATTTTGATTGTAATTTTGATTACTAAAAAGTAATTGTAATTTGAAATTTTATTACTGACAAAGTGCTTTTTTACTAATGAAAAGATGCCGCTATGTTTACAGCTAGAAATTGACTAAAAATGTTTACAGCGAGTGGGCCCCAAAGTTTCAGTTGTAAACACGGAACAGTGCTTGAATTCGCGCATTTGCGTGTGCCCCACCCCAAAAACGGCTAGCAAAAAGTTCCTTACACTATCCTAAGACCTCGTACTCTCTAGTCTCTACCATTTCCCTTCTTGTAATTTGCTTGGTTGGTACACAAGACAAGAGTACAACTTCAGAGTAAAGACGCTAGCTTTGGTTCAGGACATGTGACCGTGAGGCGTGAACATTGGCTCATGGTTCCCACACTTCCGCTTGAAGTCCAAGCCTTACTGACCCAAATATATGACATTATATGTGGCTAAGCCCACGGGTTACTAGTTACTACCACACGACTAAATGTCGAAACTGCCCTTCTTACCCAGTTACTAATAGTGAGACGTAGATCTATTAAATTATAAACATATTAGTAAAATCCTTGTACAAATACTGATATAAAAAGCTAGTTCTATAAAATAAAATAAAAAACTAATATAAAGCTAGTCACAAAGTGCCATTATTTTTTTTTCTTTTTTTTTTTTAAAAGAAGTCCCTTTAGAACCTTTATACCCGACCATTCTATATTCAGTTAATGTTGCTAATTGCTTTTAATTGTAGTATTATTGGTTTTTAAAGTTAATTTATAATACAAGAGTTTGATCCGTAGATTTTGTACCTAAGAATTTGTATTTTGGCCTTATTTTTTAGTATGACTAGTATGCAACAATTCTACATACACTAATATTTGTAGATCCTTTACTTTGAAAAAAAAAAAAGTTTGTACATCATATGTTTAACTATATTATTTTAGTAATTATATAATATATTTTCAATTTTAAATCTCTTTCTTCTATAACTTATATTTAACTTAAACTATAATAATTTCATGTAATTTTTTGTTAGTAGTTATTTTAACATTTTATCATACAGTTTCTTCTAAATTTGAGAGAGTTTCAACCTGTAGCATCCACTTTTGATGATATCTATCACAGAGTTTCAACGAGGCATTTTGATCCTAAGTAATGTGTATATGCTTACAATTTGGTCAATAATAAATATTTATCATTTTATGAGTATTAAAAAGAAACTTATCAGTTACAACAAAAATAACGCTTCTAGCATAAGACAATTTACCCCTAATGAGGCTAGCCACTAAGGTCTAAATTATATGATCAGGAACTTGTCTAACCTTAGGAAAGAGGGCCTAACCTAAATTTGTAGGTAAATATCCACCTATTATGGATCGCAAATTAAGTCACTCCCCCCCCCCCCCCTTCAAATAGACCTCAACAACTTACGTGCACCTAAGTCTATTAATAAATAGGCCTACATTATTAAAAAAAATCCATGGGACTTGAGTTAGTTATAAAAATACTTCTTGAAATTCAAAGTTTTCCTCATAACCCCTTGGGGTTTTCATATTTGACAAATTGACCCCTTGTATGAACTTCTATTAACTTTTATGGACATAAGAATCACGTGAACAATGATGCAAATCAATTGGTGAACTTCATAATATGGTTACTTGATTTTTTTTTGTCCATAAGAGCTAATAGAAGTTAGTTCCAAGATTTAATCTCTTTAGAAGTTTATAGGTCCATTAATTCAATTTAAAAAAAAAAAAAAACTTTTTTTGAAAATTAAAAATCCAATTAATGGAAACCCAGCATAGATTAAAATTTCTAACAAGTGTTATTTCATGTGGAATGCCCTTTTTGTAAGAAAAGGAAAAGTGAAAAAGGGAGGAAAAACGTAGTTTGAAAAAAAAAAAATGTGTCTTTGGCCTAATTATAACAAAAACAAATTGTTTATTATTATTATTTTTAATAATTCAATAGTTATAAAATTTGGGAGAGAGAATTCGACCCTGGTTCTAATTATAAAGAAGAATAGATAATGCCATTGAATTACAAGACTCTTAACATAGTACTATAAAAAATGCCCCAATTTGAAGTTAGAGGTTTAACCCACGAAATCAAAAAGTGTTGGAAAATAGACTCCAAATTGGGCTAGTACTTCTTATAGCATATCTAATTGCCCTTCTATCATAATTTTTATAGCAATAATTAACAAGTCTTTTTCTGAAAACCCTCCTTTCAACCGGCTATTTAACAATAAAACATTTAACAAGCCAAATATGACAAGTCTCTTTATCATCAACAAAATAGAAAAATAAATAAAGAGTTTAAAAAAATGGTAAAAATATTTATATGGAATAAAAATTTTGTTTAGAGAATATATTTGAAAATGTGGGTAATTTAAATATTGGCAAGAGTCTTATAGCTTAACTTGTTGGCATCTCTGAGCATCTCTATAACATCCAAGGTTTAAATTCCCCCATCTCCATAATAACTACCAAATTATCCAAAATAAAAACCTAAAATAGAAAATTAATTTACTTTAGTTAATTTTGGTTAAACTTGTTTAGAAATGTTTTTATAAACAAGAAAATGTCCTCATAAGATTGATAATTAATTTTCCCTTATATCGATGGAAAGAGAGAATGTGGAGTGGAGATTGGGTCAATCCGGTCAGCTATAAACTAAATAGCAAAGCCGCTTCCCAAAAAAAAAAAATCACACTAGAATTGCTGAAGCAACACTACATGGTTTGGTTTATTAGAGATTTGGTAGTAGTTTTAACTAACACTACACCAAAATAAGTCTATTACATCAAGTGTTAATGCAACAAAATTAGTATAGTGGTATTAGACATAATATCACATCTAAAAATTAAAAGTTGTTGCAATAGTAACTTAAAAATAGTAAATTATTACATTAATAATAATTAGTTGTAATAATTTATAATTTTCAGTTGCAATAGAGATTTTAATACTAAATTGAATTTAGAAATTTTTTTGCAATAGCTTAAATTGAAGAAATCAATTGTTTTTTAATAAATTAAATTGAAGAAATCAATTTTTTTTAATAACTTAAATTGAAGAAACCATTGTAATAACTTGATACCAATTATATATTTTACGATATATTATAATAGATCGAAATTTCAAAGAGATGACTTATTGCAACAAATTTAACATTGCAATAACTAAAATATCAATTATTTTACAATCTATTGCAATGACAAATATGAAGCTGCAATGAATATATTATTACAATGATCTAATTCCAATTATTTTACAATCTATTGTAAGAAAAAAATATGAAAAATTTAACTATTACAATAAATATACCGTTGCAATAATTTGAACCCAAAATATTTTTGTCAATTCTTTACAATCTATTGTAATAAAATTTATGAAATAATAGCCTATTGCTACAAGATATTCGAAGTAATAAATTGTTTATTGCAATAGCAAATATATTATTACATCAAAATTTTCATTAAAATATTTAAGATTTATTGCAACAAAATTGTTTTGTAGCACAAACTTATTACCTCAAATTTTATTACAACACTTCGCATAAACTATTGCAATGACTTCGATGTTATTGCAACAATTTTTTTTGTTGCAATAAACATTTTTTGTTGTAGTGTAAACTTTCTCTCTATTTTAGTGAACCTACTTTTCTTGTTTTAGATAACTTCTTCTTCTTTTTTGTTTTTTTTCATCCACATTAGATTCCTTACTTTAAAGTCTAAACCATATTTTGTTTAAAAATTAGTTCTTCATTTATATTTTTATTATTTCTATCACTTTTCAAAACACGCATTTTACTTTATAATAGTTATAAAGACACAAAAATAATAAACAATGGATTTATAGAATGAATAGTATTCCCTAAAGATTGGGAGCCATTGTTCATAAAACTCATCTTAGGAGCCAAATAACTAACCTGATGTAAGCTATTTTTTTGGATTTGGTTACCTGCTTTGTTATCTTTTCTTCTTCTTCTTCTTCTTCTTTTTTATTTTTTTATTTTTTTATTTTTTTTTATTTTTGGGAAATGATCATAGGTAACCTGTCAATATTGATAGAGCTAAGTACCAATATTTATGTCTCAATCTCAAGGTGTGACCACGCTAATGTGATTGGAATAGAATATGCACTCTTAGTCTATTTGATCCTTGTCTACAAACAACAGTTGGTGTCCAGATTGCTCTGTTTACTTGATCAATTTTGTTCCATTCTGAACTGAAATGTCTAGCTTGTCTCATTCAACTCCAACTTCCCTATTTATTTTCTCCCATATATGTGCACATGGGAGTATTAACCTCATTGTTATAGTCTCATAAATTACGGAACTTATGTGCATCTAGAATTCTTTGACGAAAGATACCACCATGTCATAATCTGAAGGTTGTTAACAATTTTCTTTTCCCTTAGATACAATACAACATTAAGAAAACAATAATTACAGAGACATACCAAAATTAATAAAATAAATTTACATTGTTTAAGGTGGCAAGTTGTTAATAAAGTAATATGAGTGACAAATCTATATAAAAAGAATTAATAATAACTTGTTAACTCAAACTAATGTGAAATTGATTCTCAAAAAAAAAAAAAACTAATGTGAAATTTGTTGTGAAAACTTGTTTGATCAAAAACCAATTTTTGGATTAATCTTGATATCTTAATTATCTTTTTAGGTTACTCAAGATGATTTAGGTTTGTTCCTATTACCTCGAGATAGTTCTCAAAATATTATTGCTAGTTTGAAGTGTTGTCCGACCTCAAAGATTAGGGCCTGGAGATCAAAAACAACTAAATTAATAGGACCTTTTGAATTATGCACAAGTAAAAAATTAAAGAGAATGAGAAATCCTAAAAAACTAACAAGCTGTTTGGTAACGTTGTTCTAGTAACATTGTTTGTATTTTTTGAAAATATGTGTGTATGTGTGGATGAAAAAGTGTGTGGAAATGCGTGTAATATTGTTTAAAAACTAAAAACATGTTTTTAAATTCCTATACCAAACGGCCCCTAAGTTCCTAAATTGAGTAAGTTAAACCATATGCCTACTTAAAATTGACCAAATCAAATTGTATTATCTTGAAATTAAAGAGCTCAAAATAAATTATCTTGATTGAAATTAAACTAAGAAAAAGCATCTCAATTAAAGTCAGTTCACAAGATCTTAAAATATTCAATCTTAATAACACTAAATTGCATCGAAATGAACATTCACACTGATCAAATTGTCACAAAAATGTAAAGATCACGTCAAACTTCATAATAATCACATATATAAATAGTTAAACACTGTTACATAAACTTACATGCATAAGATGATAATTAACTTACAAAGTTACAAGTCTAGTGACCTAAGAGACTAACTCCTAATAACCTAATCTAATGATCATTGAAAAGTGCTTTGTTTTTCTTGTTTTCTTAAAATAAATTCTCTAGTTTGTAAGTGTTGTTCGTGGATCCATTCTCATTGAATGGAGCCAGATCTAATTATACCTTGAGAGTATGACAGTTATTTTCTTTACTGATGCCACGTGTCCCTCTCTATTTCACTCTTTTTGCCAAGTGTCCCATGAGTTAGCACTTAATTGCGACAGCAACCTCGTTCTAATGTGGTAAATCTAAGGGAAAAGAATTATAACATGTTTCTCTCATGTCACCTTTTAATGAGTTGGTGCGAATTTGGGCTTCCTTTTCTATGGGCTTTGATCCTTTGCAGTAGTTGTGAACATTATAGATCTTTGTGCTCTTATAGGCTTGGCCCATCTTGCCACATGTCACTAAAGATTAATATTTGGCCCAACAAAATTATTGCATCTTGCTTTATGTGTTCAATGAAAAATTTGCATCTTGCTTTATATGTTTAATGTCCAAACTATTATATCTAATTATTTTTATAAATAAAATTTTTTTTTTGAATAAAATAAAAAAAAACAAAATGCAGGACTATACAATTACTAGAATAATATGTTTAAAACAAATTAGTACAATTAGAAAATGAAAATGACTAGCCGACAAATCCCGTTGATTATATAACTAGGAGGAAACATGTCACATTAAAGGTGAAAGATTAGAAACGCCCTCTAATTAACAAGATGAGGCCAATTCCTTTTTTAGTAGATTGAGCTATGAATATGATTGAAGAAATGAATGTCGGGCTCTTTCTTTCATTGCTAACCCCAAGAAGTTTCTTAATGTTGATACTTTCTGTTTCTTTGAGTCATGGGCTTGCGGTCGTCAATGTACATAGTAGCAAGGATGGTGCATCAATGTACCAACTTGTAATAATTTTTTTTTAAAAAAATTCCCTTCTATTCTCTCTCTCCTCTACTATCCAACTCTCTAGCCTTCTCTCTCCCACCTATGGTATTATTTTAATGACATGAACTGCAAAATAAAGAATTGGACGTAAAGTGTTTTATTCGTAAAAAAAAGAGTGTAAATTGTGTTGTTAAAGTGGTTAGATAAAATAAATAACTATGAATTTATTAATGTATAAAAGGTTTGCAACCACTAAATCATTGGTAGTTTTTTAAACAATTGTAAATTATATCTGATAATTGAAATATTAATATTCCTCGATCTATAATTCTCTATCATTATCCTAAGACCTTGTATTAACAATTCTATTACTTTAGTCATCATGTTAAAATAATGACTTGCCCGAATTCCCGAGGGGTTGGAAATATATGGTAGAGGTATTTCTTGCAATTTGCTTGGTTGGCACTTGGCACATAGAGTACATACTACAAACGTTATCTTTTGAATTTGAATTTTACCCTCTAAAGTTTGGGTGTATTTAGATTTTACACTAAAAAATTCTAAAATTTTAGGATATGAAATTCAAACACTTACAAACTTGGAGGGCTTTGTATGTAAGATGTATTACAACTCTTTAGTGGATCATTTGGTATTGTGATGCTGCTGAGAGTTTTTTTTTTTTATGCCTAGTACTTTGGTGGTGTTCTTCACTGCATTATTTATGTACACACAATTCACTTATTGATAGTGATGAAACTAAGGGAGTGATTTTGTACTTTATTAGCTAGTATGATTGGTATGTCTCATACATATTTATGGACCAATATAGAATCAAGGGTGAATCAATATAGAAACAAGGTTGAATTGTACTACCCCAAAACTAATATAAAGCTAGTTACAGAGTGCCATTATTATGTAATAGTTATACCGCATTTAAGATCCAAGCAACTTCCTTCTCAAAAAATTAAAAATCCATGCAACTTACCAAACAATGGCTGCTCCATAATATTTTTAGGGAGGTGGTCAAGAAAATAAAATTAAGAAATTTAATAAAAATATAACTTGAATATATCAAGTTATTGACCTAAAAAAAAGAAATATTATCATTTTCTCCTATGAACTTTCATATTTCAAAATACTTACATGTTAGTTCATTATAAGTTGTCATTATCTATCGTCAATCTACGTAGGTGTAACCATTTTATTTTACTAAATTTATATAACATTTTTATTTTTATATAGTTGTCATTAATCATTTTCTATTTGTTATTGTTCTTATTTTAAATTAAATGGCAAAACTTAATAAACTGACATTGTATTAATTATTGACTCACACTGCCACACCCATCCGTACACAATTTTTTTTTAGAAGGTTATTTATTCATAAATAATACACTAAGAATTTATTGGAATAATCAAATGATTAAGCAATTACTAAATTTACTATTCTTTATTTATTGAATCACTAACTTTACAACAAAAAACTATTATAGGATAATAACAATACACATGTAATAAAACTATCGTATTTCATAAATATTAAAACCTTGATACATTTCGATTGAAATTTTCATTGCTAAAAAGTAATTGTAATTTGAAATTTTATTACTGACAAAGTACTTTTTTCTTAATGAAAAGATACCACTATTTTACAGCTAGAAATTGACTAAAAATGTTTACAGCGAGTGGGCCCCAAAGTTTCAGCTGCAAACACGGAACAGTGCTTGAATTCGCACATTTGCGTCTGCCCCACCCCAAAAACGGCTAGCAAAAAGTTCCTTATACTATCCTATGACCTCGTACTCTCTAGTCTACCATTTCCCTTCTTGTAATTTGCTTGGTTAGTACACAAGACAAGAGTACAACTTCACCAACGGTGTCTTGGTCTAGTGGTGCCAGGGGCTAGACTTGGTAGGGCGAACTAAGGTTCAATCCCCCGCAAGCCCGTTGGGAGGAGTTTAAAACCTTAACCCTGGGACCCGCTCCGAAACCGGATTAGTCGGCCCAGTGGGTTCGGATACCGGTTGGGAAACCAAAAAAAAAAAAAAAAGAGTACAACTTCAGAGTATAGACGCTAGCTTTGGTTCAGGACATGTGACCGTGAGGCGTGAACATTGGCTCATGGTTCCCACACTTCCGCTTGAAGTCCAAGCCTCACTGACCCAAATATATGACATTATATGTGGCTAAGCCCACGGGTTACTACCACACGACTAAATGTCGAAACTGCCCTTCCTACCCAGTGGCTAATAGTGAGACGTAGATCTAATTATCCACATAATGAGTCAAATTGTACAAATACTGATATAAAAAGCTAGTTCTATAAAATAAAATGATAAACTAATATAAAGCTAGTCACAAAGTGTCATTATTATGTAATATTAGTTTTAATGCATTTAAAATCCAAGAAACTACGGGCTTGGCTCAGTTGGGTATGGTTCGTTTGCTTTGCCTAATACGCTCAGGTTCGATTCCTGCTACTAACAGGAGTCCGTTGGTGGGCATCACATCCTTAAGCGTGTGTGCTCTGCCTGGGGGTTTAATATAACCATAAACACCCCCATTTTTGGATTCTCAAAAAAAAAAAAAAAAAATTTCCAAGAAACTACATTCTAATATATATATATATATATATATATATATATATATATATATATATATATATAAATGTTGCCCATCAGTGGCTGTTCCATAATATGCAGGTCATTTAAAAGCTTAAATTAGACAAAATTTATTAAAAAAAAAAGAATTTGAATATATCACATTAGCGATTAAAAAAATGAAGTATTCTATGAGTTTTTATATTTTAAAAATTGCTACATGATAGTTTATTATTAGTTGTCAAACTGGGTAGATGTGACTAGTTTAAGAAAATTAAATTTATATAACATATTTGATTTTTTTTGTAGATTGTTTTTAAAAAAATATTTTAAATTAAATGACAAAACTTAACTCATTGGCATATATATATATATATATATATATATATATATATATATATATATATTAAAAGCCAAAACTTAGAAAAAAATCCAATTAGATTTATATTGGATTTTCAATTTTGCGCCACGTATTCTATCTAATTTTTAATTTTTGTGCCAAGTAAATTATTAAATGTAAAAATTGAAGAGTCCTAATTCAATTAGATTCTAAATTTGATTTCAACTGAAATCCAATTTTAAGCCACATGTTAATCTATATATTTTTTTAAAATTTGTGGCAAGTGAATTATTGGGTGCAAAAATCGAAGAGTATATATCCAATTATATATATATATATATATATATATATATATATATATATATATATATATATATCGGGAAACTTATATATTTTAGAAATTTATGGCTTAGAAATGATGTAAGCTAATATTATATATAATTTGAACATCTTCTAAAAACTATGTATAATTTGAAACGTGCAATTGTGACTGTTTTTAATTAAACCTATGTATATGAATGAGATTACACACTAATTGTATTAATTATTGACTCACACTGCCATACTCATTCATACATAAATAATACACTAAGAGTTACTTAACCCATTGAATGGTTGAACAATCACTAAATTTACTATTTTTTATTTATTGAATCACTAACTTTATAACATAATAACAATATAGACATATAATAAACCTTTAATATTACATAATTATTAAGACCTTGGTACATTTTGATTGCAATTTTAATTACTAAAAAGTTATTTGTTATTGCAAATTTTATTGCTAACAAAAGTATATTTTTTTTTTTTCAGGCAATAACAAAGTGTTTGAATATATTTATTAAACAAATAAAGTTTCTACTTTCTACATATACCCATTATTTTATAGTTAAAAATATTAAAATTTCAGGTGTAAGTGGTGGATGAAAATTTACCAAAAATGTTAAAACATCATCGGTAAACACTGAACAGTGCGCATTTGCGTGGGCCACAAAAACAGTAAGCAAAAAGTTCCCTCCATTTCTTTGCTCTGTTTCTCTCATTCTAAAACGGAGAGAGCGAAGTCACTGTCTGATTTCTGTACGATCTCTCTCTCTCGCGGTTTTTGCTTTTCGTTCATCTCCATCGTTTTCCTCTGAGCTCTCTCTCAGCTGCTGCGTTCTCTCGTGGTTTCTCTCTCTTTGGGTGTTTGCACACTCTCGCAGGTATCGTCTACGTCTCCAACATTCGCTCTGGTTGTGTTTAGTAGCTGATTTGTGGTATCAGGATTTAGTTTGTGTGTTTAGTTGTTGCTTGCGTTGCTAAAATGTTTCTGGGTTGAAGATTATATTCTATTTTATTTATGTCACCTGCTGGTTGTGGCTTTATGGGCGTTACTCATAATCTTTTGTGTTGAATAAAATTTGACTGCTTACAGCATATGGTTCTGATCAATTTTATATCAATGTTTGTCTAACTTTTGTTGTTTCAAAGTATGAAATCTATGTGAAGTATCATAGGAAAACACATGACTGATTTGAATGCCTAATGTAAGTTTGAAAAACCTGAAAGCTAAAGACTTTTTTTTTTTTTTATGAGGCTGTAACTTCAGATCACCCAATCCCTATGACAAAAGACCTTTCACTCTTATCCTATGTCTGTTAGCCTTTAGTTGAGCCAAACCTTGCTCTCTATTGCTCAAAAGGACATCTACAGCTTCTACTTGGTCCCCGAGTTTTTAACCATCGACTTGGTCCCCAAGTTCCACTGCTGCACTACTACCAAAATTTCTCAAGTGTAACCTGAAATCTGACTACCATAGTGATGCCTTATGAGATATCCAGGCCCTTCTAAACCCTTGTTTCCTGAGAATTAACTGTTTCTGTTTAAGTGATATCACTGGTTTGAGGGCAGGGCTTCCTATTAATGAGACAGAGAGCCCTAGCACTGCAGATGTACCATTGAATCCCCCTCCCACCAAAACACAAAAATAATATCTGCAGTCATGACTGATATAAACTAAGGTTCACTTTCTCAATAGCCAGGACACAACAAAGAGATATTGGTTGCATTTAACATTCTATACCAGTGAAACAAATAGAAATTATACAACCTTCAAAATTTAGGGTCATAGTAATACACATGGAGAGGAATATTGATCAGTAAATAGCAGATTTAGATTATGGAGATGAAGATTGTTATCAAATAGCAGATTTATATCCTGAAAAGGGGGCTGATGATGAGTTCTGCAGCTGGGTTTTCTGCCGACCTCCATTTCATCATGAAACAAATAATCAATAGCTCTTGGAATCATTCATTCACCTCTAAGAACCAGTGGAGCTTTTCGTAGTTTATCAATCTTCTGAGCCAAAATTAGAGTGGTATCCTCCCTCCCCTCATCAAGAAGAGCTTGTTTTAGTTTACTAAACATCTGGGCTGGAGGCCGAATGCCCTTATCTAACATCTCCTGAAAGAATTTGCAAGGATCATCTAACTTGTTCTCATGGCTCAAGCTGTTGATCAATGTAGAGAATCTGATCCCAAACCCTTATTGCCATATCAACTCGCTCCACATTACAAAACATCCTCACAATGATCTCATATTTACTCGTAGTGAGCTGTTGTGTTACTTGTGTATGACTAAGTTTATAATGCGGGTTTTAGGGTTTTTATAAGGAATCAAATCACTCTGGGTATAATCCTTGTACAGATTTTCATTAATATTTATTAGTATTTCTCTAGTATAATCCTGAGTGTGGTCATGTGATTAATGAAAGGATTTGAGAAGTCAGGTAAAGCTAGGACTGATGGACTAGCCACTGCTTGTTTGAGTTGTTTGAAGGCTTCTTGAGTCTTGGTATCCCAATGGAAAGAATCTTTTTTTAACAGGACAGTTAGAGGTTGTGCTATCAATCCATAATTCTTAATGAATTTTCTACAATATCCTGTTAATTCAAGATAACCCCTTAATGCTTCAACAGATTTTGGGGCAGGCCATTGCTGAATAGCAGTAGTTATTTGGGATCAGCCTTTACTCCTTGGCCTATGATGATATGACCTAAGTATTCCACCTCACTACTGAATTACTAATGTCTTAGCTTGCCCTAAACACTTCCACTTAGGTAGCATCCATATTAACCAGAGTACTTTCCAGAGTATGTCTGTAAAAGTTATATTGTTGTTTGTTGGGAACCAAAGTTTTTAAACCTGGCTATTATCTAGAGTTTCTGCTGAATTAATTTTGACTTTTAAAAAAACTGTCTCTCTTGTTTTTCACAATTTTGTGCCCTATATATATCCTGATGCAGTTATCTTAGTAAATGCTGATTATGAAGCAGAGAATATCCCAAAATTCATCTCTAGTTATGTTGTTACCATTCCAAATTTAGCAGTGACGAGCTTCATATGAATGTTGCTGGCAATGTCCATGTGGTCATAATTTCTTTGAGGCGTCTCTGCTTCACATGCAGTGTGCTTCTTTGTAAAAAAACTCATTTTGTTTTTGCTAATACATCACTTGAAACATAACTGGCATTAGATTTTGGTGTATGATCCTGAATCTGTTTTAGTTTAACTTCTTTTAAAATTAAAACTAGTGTGAGGGCATGTCTCATACTCCATGGGCAATTAATAGGAAAAGGGGGACAATATTCCAATAGATAGCAAAACAAAAGGGTATAAGTGGGGTTATTGTGATTGGTTATGAACTTTCACTTGATCTGTACGAATAGGAACATTTTTACATAGCACACAAATTGTTTGTTGGAAAAATCATATTCAGTCACCCTTAGAACTTGAATATCATGCATTGCATTACATCAATCATAATTACTTGTTGTATAGGGCTTTGATATAGTGTGCCTTTTCCTTTTTTACCTAAATCCAATTTAATAGTTTCAATGTGTTGGTTTTGACATTTTTTTTGCAGTTCTAACTATGGAGGATTTTGCTATAAAGGAGACCACCCCCAACATTCCTGCCATGAATGGTTCCATGCTGCCTGGAACTACATTGGATATAGTTGAACAAATGGACTTTTTGTTCGTCAAGGTTTTCAATGCAAGAGGTTTTATAGCTTTTGATGGTCCATACATAGCTAATCCTCAAGTGGTGGTGAATCCCTATGTGGTAGTGAAGGTTGGGAGATACAAGATTGCCACCAAATATCTCAAGTCAAGCTTAGAATGTGCTGAAACTTTTGCTTTCAAGGAAGAACAAATTAACAGTGATGAAGAAGTTGAGATACTTCTAAAGGATGGGGCTGCCATCACCATTGGGAAAGTTTCTTTGCTGATCTCCGATGCTATTCGGCGGGATTTAGTTGGTACTTCATATGCACCCTGTTGGTATGCGTTAAAGGATAGAAATAATAGGAATACAAATATGGAGGTTAATCTGACCTACTGGATGGGGACTCAAGCCGATGCAGAATTTGCTAATTCTTGGCATTCGGATTCAGCTGTTGATACGAGTTGCATTCCTTTTACCCGTTCAAGACAATACCATTCACCAATTCTTTGTTATCTTAGAGTTAGTGTGAATGAAGCAGTGCTTAGAGTTAATAATGGGAATGGCTCAAAAATTTATGTGAAGGCCACACTTGGAGATGTTGCCAAGAAAACTAAGGTGTCAAATAAGGTGAATCCTAAGTGGGATGAGATTATTCTATTTGTTGTGGCTGAGCCCATTGATGGATCATTGGTTTTGACAGTGAAGGTGCAATCCAATGGGGAGAGAAGTGTAATTATTGGGAGGTGCACAGTTCCCCTGGAAAATGTACAGAAGAGAGAAGATGACGCACCTATTGTTAGTGATTGGTATAATCTTGTGGGGCCTGAAGGAATGGTTGGGAAGCTTCATATGGGGATCTCCTTAGAGGGTGGATGTCACGTTTTTGATGAGTCGATCCATTACAGCAGTGATTTCAGGCCGACTGCAAATTCAGGGATACCTAGTATTGGGGTTTTACATTTGGAATCTTGAATGCGGCTGGTTTGCGGGTAATGAAGCTGATGGAGAATCGAACAGATGCTTATTGTGTGGCTAAATACGGGTCAAGGTGGGTGCGTACAAGGACGATTCTTGACAGTGTTGCTCCACAGTGGAATGAGCAATTTAGTTGGCCTGTCTATGAACTATATACTATCCTTTGCATTGCAGTGTTTGATAATTGTCACTTGCATGGAGGACCTGAGGCACTTCATCAACAGATTGGGAAGATAAGGATTCGGCTATCTACCTTGGAAGTGAATCGTGTTTATACATTTTCTTATCCGCTTGCAGTCACACGATATTCTAAGGTAAAGAAGATGGGTGAAATTCAGTTGGCAGTGAGGCTTTCTTCTTCTGCATCTCTTATTAATAGGCTTCGTACATATTCACAACCCTTACTTCCCAAGATGCAGTGCTCTAGTACGTTGTCTGAATTCAAGCTAGATAAATTGAAGAATGAAGCAGCTTCTTTGATTGTGTTGAGCTTGACCCGTGATGAGCCACCATTAAGAAAAGAGGTCATTAGCTATATGCTAGATGTTGGTGAAGAAACATGGAGCCTACAAAAAGCCATAGCCAATTATGATAGGGTCAGAATGGTTGTCATCGGTTTTCTTGATTGGTTTGAGAATATACGCAATTGGAGATTTACAATGATTTTTGTTTATGCCAGTCTGCTACTTGAGATTCTCTTTCCAAATATGCTATTACCTGTCATATTTTTAGGCCTTGTTGGGGCTTGGCTTTGGCGATACAGAAAGAGGCCAAGACTTCCTCCTGATGTGCATATCAAATTGACTGGCATAGTTATTAACAGTAGATACGATCAACTGAGGGTCATTGGGAGGATGCAGACAGCTCTTGGTGAATTGGCAACTCTAGGGGAAAGGGTGGAGTCTTTGTTGAGCTGGCGGGATGGTCTAGGTTCATCCGTGTTTTTTGTGGTGTTTGTATTCTTATGTGTGGCTACATGTTGCATAACATATGCCATTGGTTGCCGGTGGTTTATGGTCTTTCTTATGGTGCTTCTTGTGGTAAGGCGCCCAATACACCGTATTATTTCCATTTCATATCTGAAGAACTTTTTGGATAGGATGCCTACAAGAACCGATAGCATGTTTTGAGATTGGGAATATTGCTGAACTCTAGGAAGCTCTTAGCCTCTGAATTCTGATGTCCCTTGGATTTTATTTGTTTTTACTCTAGTACAGGGGCATTTTTCTTTTAAAAACTAAAGAGTGCCTTACCAGCAAGCTTTTGATATGTTGTGACAATGGGAGCAGAGCTGAAGCTGAAACGCACGATGATGAATACTTGGTTGGTGAGTAGGATAACAGACTATGCTATGCCTATGTCTGAAATGGTTTTGGTGCTGACTACTTTAAGATATTCTCCTTTCAAGTTTTTCTTTGCTTGTTAAATTTACAGATGGTTGTTAAATTTTGATGGTTTTGATGCTTGTTAAGTTTTTCTTTGCTTGTTAAATTTTAAGTTTTGATGTGTTGCCTCATTTCCTTATGTGAAGGATTTCAACCATACACATGCAACTTTTTTTGCTGATTCCCCTTCCATCCTGGGCCACCAATTTTGCTGTCAGCTGTGTTTCATCAGTAAATTTGAATCCATTACAAAATAGCAAAGAAAAAATAAAAAGATTTTTACATGTACTCATGTTATGCTTTAGAACCTTTCTTGACCAAATTCTAGTTTTGTGGGAGAGTGATTATTTATTTACTTATGTATTTTTACCCCAAAGGCAGTGCTACAGAGTGGGAATATTTCTTCCCTCACCCATAGTCAGATAGTCTTCCTTAAGTTAAGGCAAGATCAATCCCAAGTCTTTGGTACGGGTCCAAGAGACTTTGCTAGTTAAAGTAGATGTTATTCCCATAGCCATTATTAGTTCCTTGGTGCAAGATTGTTTAAGTTCTTAAATTCTTGTGCTGGTTTTGTGCATGGTACACTTGATAGATTCTGAAAAATGATAGTACACATGGAGGTTGTTAAAAGATGATCAAGATTTTTATTTTTATTTTTTTTAAGTACATGGTTGGGTTGGTTTTTATATTAAACATTGATAAGGGAACTGACCAAGCCCCAAGGCTAAAGCCAAATCAAATCTGATAGCTGTTATTTCAGCAATTCAGCTTGGGTCGGATTAGTTGGTCAATTACATTCTAATTCTCAGTTTTGTGGTTCTAAGTAGTGATGTTGTAACAACTGTCAATAGCTATTCATTTGTTTGCTGAAATTTTCACCATAGCTAGTCCATAAAATGATTCGATATCCTGCTCGAGCATATATTACTCAAGCCACATCGGTATTTTTGGGTAACAATTTTTGTGGTTTCTAGCAGTACATCATTCTGGCACTAAAAATCTATAATTTTGTGTATTTTTGCATTGAGTAAGAAGCTTATTTTGTGTGAGTTGTGTTTCTAGCAAGAAGTATAATATCAATATGATTTCTGAATGGGATGACTTTCCTTGTTCAACAGGGTCTCCCCTAGTGCCCTTGCCACCTATATATCAGCCCTAGGAGCCCATTCATCTTAAGTATGACCATAAAAATATAATACCTTCCCAGTATTCTATTCAACAGTGTTTTTTACACAAATTGTTTAGTAAACTGGTCTCACACTCCATTATTGACTCAACACTTGTGGTTGGCATAACATACGTACAATCTAAGTATATGGGTGTTTCTGAGTTGATTTCTTGCAGATGGTGTTATTGAGTATCTGGGATTTAATCATCAAAATAAGCAATGCTATTCATCCCCTACCCCCAAAAAAAATCAGCTTGGTCATAAATAGTCATTACTCCCACCATGAACTAAAGTCACCACTAAATAGGGACTAATATGGGGATTTATGTGTCATAATTTCAAGCTTGATGGAACTCAAAAACTACCCGTCTAGAAGAAAACTTGAATCATACAATTGATTTTGAAATTAAAACCAACTGCTGAGGCACACAAATGATTTAGTAGTTTTAATTGAATGATTATGATGGAAGTTCTTGTTGGGGGAAACTGAATAACAAGACTTCATCATTGATTTTAGGCATCCCTAAATTCTAAGACAACTTTGTGAGATATGCACTTTAATTTTGTACAGGTTTACATATTGTGTTTCATGTTTACTTAATTTAAAATGAAAGTTACTGCCCTGGCTAACATGTGGAGAAGTCAAAAAATTCGGAGCTGGCCAGTTTGAAGGAAGCTACAGCTGCAAGCCAAGTATTCCATAAATTTGTTACAATCTTTGTCAAACGATATGTTAAGTTCTTTTGAAATGTTATCCAAGATATAAATAAAACATTTTCTCCTCCTTGTTCGCACTGTGTAAGATCATTATAAAAAAAAAAAAGGGTTCCTTGATTGAACTCTCCTACACTGGTATGGCATTCTAAAGCTATTGTCAAAATGCGGTGGTGAGTGATATATGAACACCCAGAAATCTGAAATCGCTGTCATTTTCGTTGGCATAAGTTTTGATTTAATTAATACTAAAATTTTGACAGGAGAGAGTGCATTGAGGATTAGTCTTTGTTGTGCAGATAGCACCCCAGGACTCAAATCAATAAAAGTAAATAAGCGGAAATCAAATAATAAGCACACACAAAGAACACAAGAATTTACGTGGTTCGGCAAACTGCCTACCTCCACGGAGACGACGGAGAAATTTCACTATAAAAATAGGGAGATACAATAGTGCACAAGAACACTCTCAAAAAACCTAAATCCCAATACACCCTAACTCTCTCTCACACACAAGACAAGAAAACACTATTCTTCTTCTTATGCGGCTGCTGCTAGGGTTTTAGGAATTACTCTAATTCTCTCTATGTCTTTTTATTCAACCCAAACCTAATATATGGAGATCTATTAATAATGAAGCTTGTTGTATTAACTCTCTGCCCAAAACACCTTAGGCAACCTTGCATTCAATCTCATGCATCTGGCTCTTTCTGCTAAGGTTCTATTCATTCTCTCTGCAACCCTATTCTGCTGTGGAGTTCCTTTAACTGTGAAGTGACGAGTAATGCCTTCTAATTCACAAAATTTTATGAATTCTTTATCTCTATACTCTAGTCCATTATCTGTTCTAAGGTATTTTATTTTTCTGCCAGTCTGATTCTCAACCTGTGCTTTCCAATTTTTAAATATGCCAAACACATCAGACTTATGCTTCATAAAATAAATCCATACCTTTCTAGAGTAGTCATCAATGAAACTGACGAAATACTGAGCACCACTATGAGAAGAAACTGATACTGGACCCCAAACATCTGAATGAATGTAGTCAAGAACACCCTTACTTGTATGAGAGCCTGTCTTAAAATTGACTCTATGCTGCTTCCCATACACACAATACTTGCAGAAGTCTAGCTTGCATGTCTTCACCCCTTTCAATAAATTTCTCTTGTGCAACTCTAACATACCACGTTCACCAATATGGCCAAGTCGCATATGCCATAATTTTGTGTCGTCAGTGCTGGACTCCACCGGAGTGGTGACTGCAACTCTTCCTACAACTGTGTTCCCAATCAATCTGTAAAGCGTGCTTATTTTCTGTCCCTTCATCACCATCAAAGCACCTTTGGTAATCTTCATGATTCCACCCTTTGATGAGTATGAATAGCCCAAATCATCTAATACTCCTAAAGAAATTAAATTCTTTCTAAGATCTGGAACATGTCTGACATTACTAAGAACTCTCACAACTCCATCAAACATCTTGATCTTCACGGTACCAATCCCAATAACCGGGCATGTAGCATCATTACCCGTTTGGACCATACCACCGTTGTAAGGCTTATACGTGTCAAACCAATCTTTCTTTGGAGTCATATGATATGAGCATGCTGAATCTAAAACCCAAGATTCCAATAAAACATTGTTACTTGATGAGACTGAAAGTAAATCTGCACCAACTTCACTGTCATCTGATGTTTCTTCAGCAACACTAGCTGATTCTAGGGGCTTCTTTCCATTCTTCTTCTCCTCTAAATGCTCTTTCAACTCTTTACACTGATTCTTATAGTGCCCTTTCTTGTGACAATAAAAGCACTCTACGTCTTTCTTTGCACGTGATTTAGACTGTGATCTGTTCCTGTTGGAGTTCCGTCCTCTTGACCTGCTTCTACCTCTATTGCTTGACTCAGACTTTACAATAAGTCCATCAGCCTGAGAACCATTACCATCTTGCTTCATCTTTATATGTGACAAGAGAGCACTAGTCACCTCCTCGAGTACTATAGTCTATTTCCTGTACATCAACGTAGTCACTAGATGATCAAAAGAAGTAGGAAGCGACGCTAATAAGAGTAACGCTTTATCTTCATCCTCATAATTCACCCCAAAACTTAACAGTTAGGTGTTCAACATGTTAAACGTGTTGAGTTGCTCCAATAGATCTGAACCTTCCTTCATATGCAAACTATACAGTTGCTTCTTCACGTACAACTTGTTCGTCAGATTCTTTCTCATATAAAGACCTTCTAGTTTTTCCCAAACCTCCTTTGCGGTCTTTGCTTCTAGGATGTTGTGAATGACCTCATCACCTAGGTTGAGACGAATAGCGCTAGCTGCTTTCTCATCCATCTCTACCCATTCTACATCCTTCATCGTTTCCGGTTTCTTCTCCTTCCCAAGCAAGGCCTTGTGAACTCCTTGTTGAATTAGGAGATCCTTCATCCGCCTTTGCCAAAGAGAAAAATTTCCCTTACCACAAAACTTCTCTACATCATACTTTATGCTTGACATCTTTACTGTATTCAAAGGATTGAATCCTAACCTTGCTTTGATACCACTTGTTGTGCAGATAGCACACCAGGACTCAAATCAATAACAGTAAATAAGCGGAAATCAAATAACAAGCACACACAAAGAACACAAGAATTTACGTGGTTCGGCAAACTGCCTACCTCCACAGAGACGACGGAGAAATTTCACTATAAAAATAGGGAGATACAATAGTGCACAAGAACACTCTCAAGAAACCCAAATCCCAATACACCCTAACTCTCTCTCACACACAAGACAAGAAAACACTATTCTTCTTCTTATGCGGCTGCTGCTAGGGTTTTAGGAATTACTCTAATTCTCTCTATGTCTTTTTATTCAACCCAAACCTAATATATATATATATATATATATATATATATTATAGGTTGGCTATTACTAGGAATTATATTCCTAGTTGTATTCGGTTTCCTAATACTACTTGTATTTGATTTAGAAGACCAAATTGGGCTTTGGCAATTCAAGCCACACGGCCCACATCAACAGTCTTAATTTGAAGCTGTATGAGTCCATGGTCGCCCGTTTGAATCCAGAAAGTTATCCGAAGAGCTGATTATGGAATCATGTTGCCTAATTAAGAGGTCCCTTTTGAGCATTTCATAAACCCGTAGAGAAATTAGGCTCTCTCTTGATGAAATGAAAGTGGGGAGATATGAATCTCGATTCTCTTTATAGAAAAAATTGTCAAATTGAACAGTACCTTATACTACAAAACTCTTGACTAGAAAGCTGATGTGATAAAATTATTATTTCAGTTTTGAAATTAAATGATAATCGTCGCAATCCACCCTTGAAGTACAGAAACTTTTCATGGGAATCATTGCAAATACAAGAAAGTATTAAAAAGGCTTTTTTCCCGTAGTGGTTTGTGGGTGGAGAACGAAGATATGACTAAACACAAAACACAGTTGAAAATCTCTCTCGTGTAACCTTTTTTTGAATGAATCTTGTGAAAGGGGGCATTCAGCCATGGCTATAATAGCTCTTTTACCTGATTGGTATAGAAGATAAAGCATTATAGATGCGACTTTAAATGAGTTAAGCTAGTTACGCTTTTTTGCATCCCAAAAAAAAAAAAATTGGGACACATGGTAAAAAATTAGCTTACAATTGAAATCTAATTTTGAATCTAAAGGATAATTATGGCATGGTCCTTGCATAAATCTAGACACTAGGCATAAAATTGAAACTCTAATTTGAAATTTTAATTTGATTTTCTCTCAATTTCATCTATTATATAATATATATCTATTATGGAATAGATGTAGGTCTTGAGGATAGAAACTTTGTCATTCAACCTATTAATTAATAAACACCAATTTACACAAGCAAATTAAGCCATAGGTAATGATCACTGAATTTCTCTAATTAACATGGCATGGAATGGAATTGATGATTTTGATAATACAACCTGCATTAGAAAGAGCCCATGGGTGTGATCATCTTCATAAATATTTCCATATTTGACTCGATGAAATTCTTTAAGTGATATATTATTTGCTAAAAATACTAGGAAGAATCATAATTCCATTGAGCTTACTTTTATGTTGGCTTTATTTGCTTTTTCCTATTACTGTTTCATCTTTGAGTTTGCACGGCTATTCCGAATTGAACATTCATACAACATAATTTGAATTAGTACTGTACTACATGATCCACGTACGATACAATATGTTATGTCTGATATTTGAGTAGTATGTTGCTACTCATGGATGGAACTAGCTAGGTGCTGGGGGAGCCCCCCTAAATTTTGAAAAATTTATTAAGGCCTTATATAAATAATACTAAAATTACTTCTTGATTTTTTTTTTTTTTTTTTTTGGAATTTTGATCACCCCAAAATTATGAGGTTTCCAAAAACAAAGTTAGATCTCTTATTTATGAAGTTGGACATTTCAAGGAAATGAAGAAAAAAAATATATAAAATGATAATTAAGGTATAATATAATAGAGATAATTAAGTATATATGTAACTACGTAGCTCACATGAGGTTAAGTCCTATGCTTGTAGGGTCCATCCCTACATGAGTTTTGAGCCCCACCATTTTGAAGCAAGTAGGTGTAGGTTGTGATGCTTATAAGAGATGTAGCTGATGGACTAGAGAAGAAAAGGCAAAGAAAAAAGGTTAAGAAGAGATGAGAAAAGGAAAATGACTGAAAACAGCCATATTAGCATGTTGTTAGCTAGTAATGTAATATAAAAAAATAGATGGAAAATTATTACCTTTTGAATATTTAAATCGAACTTACCTCTTATTGTAGGTGCCAAAAATATAATATAGTAATAATGTCACTAGTACATTTAGCATGCCATTAGTCTTATAAAAAGGGAAAAAGATGGATAGAAAATTAATGGTTGGATTAAATTATAACCTTCTAAATATTTAAGGGACCAAAATTGAACTTACACCATATATATATATATATATATATATATATATATATATATATATGATACAATATAGAAATTCTATTCTAACCTAATTTAAGTGTAAATGTGTTTGAAATTCCCTCCTGAAAACTTGAACTTTGACCCTTGCCCCCTACATTGCATAAGCACTCATATTTATGGAATAAACTTACAACATAGATTGGATATCAATCTACAAAAAATTATATTTAATTAAAATTTCTAATGTTGAAAAGTCTTAAAAGTACAAATAGCTAAGGAGTGGACTAAGCAATTAGCAAATGTATAGTAGCAAGAGAAAAGGAACAAAAGTAAAAGGACTTTGTAGTTAACAACGTTTATGTCTCCAATGATGGAAGAAATAGAGCACAATTGTTGAGTTTAAGGGGTCTATGACATTAACGAAGTTTAAAAAATAACATGGTCTAAACTGAGAAATTATTGTGTACTCCTAGAGTACTACAAATGCGTACTCTCTCCTCTCACATAAATGGTAGGTCCCACTAATTAAATTCATGGTGAAACCCATCATTTATGTGAGAGGAGGGAGTACGCATTTATCATACTTTAGGAGTATCTAATAATTTTCCGTCTAAACCCTAGAAACTAGAAAGAGCACAATTAATGATCAGGAGTCTTGCTTTAGCTTCGATCCAAAGAGGGTCAACCTTGAACACCAATATTAATCCAAGCATGTGTGATCTTACTTGAATGATCTCGATCGATTAACAGCTGTAAGGGTAGACAATGTTTGACAAACTATTCATAAGCCAATTTCCTAGAAAGAACAAAATATATTGGCTAAGTTCTATCATATAAAAGAATGGTTGAATGTAAAACAATGATTTTTTTTATTGGTTGAAATTTTTTATTAATTGCATGGATTACGACAAATAAAACTTCAACTAACTACATAAGAAGAGCCAATAGCTTTATTTACAATACTCATTGGGTTTGGTCAATTTGGTGAGGCAAAACTCATTGTTTTTGCTTGAGATGACTTTAATTATTATTATTATTATTATTAAAAAGAGCCAACATCTCCTTCTACCATACTCATTTGGTTTGGTTAATTTGATGAGGCAATTTTTTTTTTTTGCTTGAACTGGCTTTTATATTTATTTTTTTAATATTAAAATTTTCTATGTGCTGACATTATCTTATATTTACACTATAAATTGTCCTTATATTTTCACAATTGTTGAGATGCCAGTTTTTTAAATAAGATTAAAAAAAAAAAAAAAATCAAGACCAACCAACTAAAAATAAATGTTTTATATATATATATATATATATATATATATATATATATATATATATATAAAATATATATATATATATATGTATGTATGTATATATATGTATGTACGGGACAAAAAGTTTGAAAGAATGAGAGATACCGAATTTTGTAACTTAGACTTGAGCGGTAAGATAAGAATGGAATATGAGAGAGGGGTGTGGACAGAGGCTAGGGTTTTGATATTCATGGGTTGGTTTGAGTTTTTTTTTTTTGGGGGGGGGGGGGGGGGGGGGGGGGTTGGGGGACTATAAGTTAGTTTATAAGGCTATAAGCTTAGTTTTGTCTGCTTAATTTTGTGTTGGGCTTGGCCACTGAAATCGAATTGCACAATTTTTGTCTACTTGATTTGGGCTAGTCTTGCGCCCTCACAACGATTGAAACAACAAACACACCCCTATTCATTTTTCCCTTCATCCTTCTTTATTTTGTCTCTTCTTATTCACACCCTCTTATTATAAATTTGTCATTCTCTCTTCCATTCTTTACATAGTTTTCCCTCACAAAAGGCCATTTCTCTCTCTCTCTCTCTCAATTTTTTGATGGATTTTTTTTCTTACATCTTAGCTTCAGGTTGATAACTTAAAAAAAAAAAAAAAAAACCCTCAATTTAGGTTGATTCAATATAGTTGTGTTTAAAATTTTTTTTTTGTTCTCTTTAATTGTTAAATATTATCCTGTTGCATTATAAGGAATATATATATATATATATATATATATATATATATATATTTATTTATTTATTTATAGGCAAAACTTAGAGAAAATCCAATTAGATTCTACATTTAAAGTCCAATTTTGTATCATGTGTCCTAAATTATTTATTTTTAGAGAGTTTTATTTCTTAATTTTGGAGTCAAATGTGGGACTATATCATAAATATCCATCTAAGTGAGTTATTACATAAAATAAAATAAATAAATAAAAACCAAAGAGTCTATAATTAATGAACATAAATTTTTTCTTTAAAAATGGATAATTTACATTTTCTACCAAATAATATTCTTACAAGACCTTTTAAAGAGTTAAAAAAAGAAAAAGAAAAAAAAAAAGAATGACTATCAATAATATTTAAATTAAATATGTAAGAATTATATTATGCATCTTAATGTATATCTTTTAAGTATATCCATGCATATGCATTGGGTTACAAACTAGTTAAAGATAGTAGAATAAGATGCTATGGGTTTACATAGCATGATTTTGATAATTTAGTACTTATTGTTATATCTTTTATTTTTACTTTTTTTTTTCTTCTCATCTTATTTTAGGGGAAATTACACTTTACCACCCTAAATTATACACCAAACTACACTTTGCACCCTAAACTATTTGAATGCACACTTTGCACCCCATCGTTTAATTAACTGTTAATTTAAACAAAATTTACACTCATGTGCAAGTCACGTAATAGCTGCAACAATCAAAAGACCAAATTGCCCCTTTTTAACTATCTTATAAACTAATATGGTCCCTCACTATTACGCATCTGCTTATAAACCAAAAAAGGTAAGAATATTTACAACTAAAAAAAGGGCGGGGGGGGGGGGGGGGGGAAATTGCAAACTAACACCAATCCCCAAACAATTTTGTTAGTTAGCAACGTTTCTAAACTATTTTGGAAACTAACATCTCGAGTCCTTTAGACTTGAGTTCACTATAGCAACTCGAGTTTTAAATACTCGATTTCCTTTCTTATTGACCCACCGTTCTTCCTTTTCTTCCTTCGTTCGTCATTCTCCAGATCAACAAACCCACTTTTCTTCCTTCATTCTTCATTCTTTAGATCAACAAACCCAAATCAAACCCCAAGAACAAACCCCTTCGTTCTTCATTCAGTCCGAGCCTTCGCCGCTTATGTTTAGTCCAAGCCACCGCTTAGGTTCAGTCCGAGCCGTTGTCTGGAACGTTCTTTGTGGTTTCCTTTTTTGTTCTCTTTGCTAGGTTTGTGTTTCTATTCTCTTTTGCTATTGTTTCACTTTACAAAACTCGAGCCTCAAAGGCTTGATTTAGCACATCAAACTCAAGTATCTTAGACTTAAGATGTTAGTTTCCTAAATAGTTTGGAAACATTGCTAACTAACGAAATTGTTTGGAGAATGGTGTTAGTTTGCAATTTTTTCCAAAAAAAACGAATGAACACCACAAGGGTATAGTCATTTAATACTACTTTCTTCACTATACAATAACCATAGCTCCTCCATTTAATTTGTTGCAAACATTCACTTTCTCTAAATTTTATCTCTCCTTTTGGAATTTTTTGTCTTCTATGTCAAAAAAAAAAAAAAAAAAAAAAAAAAAAAAACACGAAAAACCTGATTAAGTTCTTAGAGAACAAGGAAAATACCAAAGAATTCAAGACTGATTTTCTTGAGCACATTCTAACAGCACTTTCTTTTCCTTTCCATGAATTACTATTTTCATCCTTAAACAGTCTTATTAAACCCAGTTTTTCATTGAAAACTTTTATGGATATTTTCCCATAGAGGCAAATAGAGCCTTAACAAGCAAATGGTGTTTTGGTCTTTATACAATGTGTCACCTAAACAAAAATCATGTGCAAATCATGTGCTATTAATTTATGTCTAACTGAATAGTAAAAGTAACGCTAGGGTGCAAAGTGTGATAGTTTATGTTGTAAAGTGTTAGGGTCATGGTTGCAAATTTAGAATTCGAGTTAGGTCATGACATCTTTTCGTGACAATAGGTGCTAGTGATCTTTACATGGTATATATGGAGTCTTCTTATTATTTTAGTTTTCATTTTAACAGTGTAGAAATTGTTTCATCAATGATTGAGCGTTTATATGTTAAACATTTCTGCAAATCTTTTCAACGCATTGCATAGAATAGAGATTACTACAAATAATAATTGTTCAATCATTGTGGGTTCCAATTAGCTCCACTAGTAAAGTCTCTGATACTTGAATAAGAGATCTGGGGTACCGATTGGTGTCTTGGTCAGACGATACAGAGCTATCATCAGGAACAAACGTCATAGGTTGAAAAACTCTCCCCAAAAAAAAAATTGTTCAATCATTTTAAATTTGGGTTTGGATAAGATTAAAATCCAACTTATATATGAATACTTATCAAATTATTTCTTTATGGGGTGTACAACTTTACTCTTAGCTTTTTAAAAATATATAATAAATAAATAAAAGCAATCTCAAACGGATGCAAAGTCATTGAAAATTAATATTTCATCACTGAATCAGAAAAAATATATATATAATATACGAAAACTTGGTATACAAACAAAATTAGGCAAAAACTTATTTAAATTACACATTTGTTTTAATGAAAAGAAAATAGTCATTATTTTTCTCAATATTGATCACTTCTAAAATCAAGAAGAAAATAATATTTCAAACAACTAACAACTAAAACTACATAGGAATTTATTCCAATTACAAAAGAACCATAATAAAAAGAAACTAAAAGTTACACTCTTTAAAAGTGATAAAGAAAAAAATTTGGAATAAATGGTATGCCAAACACATTTAAGTATGAAACCAATGTTCAATCTATATCTATATAATATCTAAAAGCTAAAATGATATAGTTTTCTAACTAAAAATACATAATATAATCGGTAAAAAGAACATTCAAAAGATATAATTTACAAACTAAAAATGCAGAATATAATCTGTAAATGATATAGTTTACTAACTCAAAAATTTACAAAGTGACATGTTTTGTTAGTCTCACCATGTTGTAGTTGGTACAAATTTTACTATATATAAGCCTTACAAATCTATATAATCTATAAAGTCATATCAGTGTACACATCATTATTCTTTTTTATTTCCAATTTTTCTATAATTTTTTTAACATTCACTTTTTTTTATTAATATTTACACTTTTTCCAACCTTTCTCCATCTCTTACATTTTCATCTCCCCACTATCCTCTATCTTAATATTACTATTTATCTTTCCCTTCATCTTCTTTTATTTTGTCTCTTCTTATTTACACCCTCTTACTATAAAATATATCATTCTCTCTTCCATTCTTTGCATAGTTCTCTCTCTCTCTCTCTCTCTCTCTCTCTCTCAATTTTTGGTGGATTTTATTTTTATTTTTCTTGCATCTCTGCTTTAGGTCAATAAATTTTTGTGTTTTCTAGAACTCTAATCTGGGTTGATGCGATTTAGTTTTGTATTTTTTTTTTTTTTTGTTCTCTTTGATTGTTAAATGTTATCCTATTGCATTATAAAGAATTAAAGATAGTATATACAAAATAAAATTATTCTATCACATAGCATAATTTGGATAATTTAATGTTTATTATTATATCTTTTAGTTTTACATTTTTTTTTCTTCTCATCTTATTTTATTCAACATTGAAATTCGGCCACATCCTCCTTATCATTAAATTATTTATATTTTCTCACCTATTTTATTTTTTAAAAATGAAAAATATAATGTTTTACTGAAATTCAAATATTTTACACTTTCTCCAATCTTTCTCATTCCTTTTACCTTTTCATCTCCCCAAACCCTCTACCTTAATATCACTTTTCCTCTTTTCATTTTTCTTCCTTTATTTTGTTTCTTCTTATTGTCATCTGCTTAGCATAAATTTGTCATTCACTCTTTCATTCTATGCATAATTTTCCCTCACAAAAAAGGTTACTTCTCTCTCAATTTTTTGGTAGATTTTTTAATTTTTCTTGCTTATTAGTTTTAGGTTGATAAATTTTTGTGTTGTTTAGAACTTTATTTTAGGTTGATGTGATTTTGTTTTGTATTTTGAGTTTTCTTTTTTTTTTGGTTCACTTTGATTGTTAAATGTTATCATATTACATTATAAAGAATTAAAGATAGTATATAAAAAATATTATTATTATATTACATAGTATGATTTGGACAATTTGGTATTTATTGTTATATCTTTTACTTTTACTTTTTTTTTCTTCTCATATTATTTTATTCAACATTTAAATTTACCACATCCTCCATATCATTAAATTATTTATATTTCCTCTCCTTTAAAAAAAATTAAATATATAATATTTTACTTAAATTCAATAATAAAATTGTCATCATAAAGTGGAGTAATGCTAAGGAAACACTCATTCTCACACCCAATATGTTAAAGGAAAAAAGGAATACAAAACAAATGTCAATTTAGAAACCAAAAAAATAATAATAATAAAATAATGAGGAAATCAAACCAAAAATAACATAAAGAAACTAATAATGCATATTTAATGCCATAGAATCATCATCATCATCAAAGAGGTTGTAAGGAGAAATAAAAAATAGAGATGATCATACAAAAAACATTAAAAACTTTACAGTACAGTAAAATAAACCATTACATTCACTATTACTTTTTGAAAATCTAATGAATGATGCTATCTCAATTGAAAAAATTATCACGTGTAATGCACAGGTTTGCGACTAGCATATTATGAAAGTTTTTTTTTTTTTTTTTGATAAACGATGAAGAACTTTTCATTAATCAGGCATAAAGCCTCTGTCAAGGATTACAAATTTCATTGCATTGCTATGAATAACCTCCATCCACACTTGTGGTTCATACAAGTTTTTTGCTAGCTTTGCGAGCTTATCTACTTCGTTGTTTCCTTTATGCCTTGTGTGTCAGAAAGATGCCTTTCTCAGCTTTGCTGATAATGCTCGGGCTTCCTCTATTATATGGCCAAATGCAGTCAAACAAGGCTGGTCTGCTTTGAGGTGTTTGATAATAACCTCTGAGTCACCTTTGAACACCACATCTTGGAGCCCAATTTCTAGTGTGAATAAGATGGCCCCTTTTGCATGCCAGTGCTTCCAGGTCTACAATCGCTGGTGGTAGTTTGATGCGTTCCGAAAGGGAGGCGATAACCATGCCATCTGAGTCACGAGCTTCCACTCCCAGTCCTGCCGAATCCGTGTCAATGAAAGTTACTCCATCAAAATTTATTTTGTAGATTGATGGTGAAGGTGGCAACCACTGAGTTGGGTGGGATACCATGTCTTGTTGTAGTGGTTCTTCTTGCACTAAGTGATACTCTTGCAACCGTTCAATGGCGTCATTGTATATTTTCTCCATTGGCAAGGAAGATGACCCTACCTTTTTTGCATTCCGATTATACCAAATGCTCCATCCCATGTAGGTAAATAGTTCTGCCATCTGTTGGTTTTTTTGTGCAAGAATTCCTTGGAATAAATTTCGAAAACTTGCAAACTTTTCTTATAGGAATTTCCTGCAACATTCCATTTCCCACCAGACATGTTTAACGATTTGGCACCCCCATAATGCCTGAATGCTATCTTCGACATCATCGCCACATCAATCACATGTTGGATCTTGAATTATTTTCTACATTTGTAAGTTCTTTTTGTTGGAAGTGAATCAGTTGCAGCCCTCCA
This sequence comes from Quercus tomentella, assembly GCA_028535165.1. NCBI lineage: Eukaryota > Viridiplantae > Streptophyta > Magnoliopsida > Fagales > Fagaceae > Quercus > Quercus tomentella. Next base: position 31,071,269 of record JAPQVY010000068.1, on the reverse strand, counting down.
AATGAAGTGGCATATTTTGTTTGGCACGTTCATGGACCAGAGCTCTTTCCAGAACTGCTTATGAGCCGCTGGATTGGAGGTACCAGGAATTGAAACTTTTGCCTCTCTTGTCAGGATTTGGTATGCCGACTTGGTAGTGTAGTGACTATATTGTGTTTTAGCCCATATCAGTCTATCCTCTGTGGCATTTAAACTCAAGGGGAGACTCATGATTGCCTCTGCTTCATGTGGAAGAAACTCATCACGTATCAGTTCTTCAAGCCAGGACCTATTCTCCTCATCAATGAGGGTGCAAACCCGATTGTTGTTGGGAAAATTTTTCTAGGGGGACACTACACGGCTAGAATGCAAATCAGGCAACCATTTATCACCATGAATCTGAATTGGTTTCCCATCCCCAATCCTCCATTTCGATCCCAATCGAACCACCTTTCATGCTTGTAGAATACTTTGCCAAGCATATGATCCCTTCTCCTTCACGCCCTCTTCCAATATAGTGCAATCGGGAAAATATCACGCTTTAAAGACCTTGTAAAAAAGTGAATCTTTATTGTGGAGCAACCGCCATACCTGTTTTCCCAAAATGGCTAGATTAAAGTTTTCAATATCCTTGAAACCCAAATCTCCTTGGCACTTTGGCTTGCATAATTTTTCCATCCCACCCAATAAATCTTTCATGCTTCCCCCTTGTAACCCCACCAAAATTTCCAAATTAAGGACTCAATATCCTTACATAGACTTTTTGGGAGTTTGAAACATCCCATGGTATAAGTGGGCATGGCTTAGAGGACCGCTTTTATCAAGACTTCTCTTCCACCTTGTGACAATAATCTCTCTTTCCATCCTTGCATTTTGTGCCAAATCCGTTCTCTAATATAACCGAAGCTTTGTTTCTTTCCCTTCCCCAAAAAAGAGGGTAAACCAAGATATTTTTCATAGTTGGTAGTGGCTGCCACTCCGAGTAAATTTTTTATTTCCTTTTGCATGTATGTCTCGGTATTGGGATTGAAGAAGAGTTGTGTTTTGCCTCTGTTTATTTGCTGCCCTGATGCTTCTTCATGTTGCTTCAAAATCTCCAAGATGTGGGTACACTCTTATGAAGTTGCCTGACAAAACAGTAAGCTGTCATCGGCAAAGAACAAATGTGAAACTTTTGGGCCTGCATTGCAAAGAGAGACTCCTTTGATTGCACCCAAAGTTTTTGCTTGTTGTATAAGTGAATGTAACCCCCCTGTACACAAGAGAAACAAATAAGGTGATAATGGATCCCCTTGGTGGAGACCCCTTTTGGGGGTGAAGTTGCCACGAGGTTCACCATTAAGCAATACAGAGAATGAGATAGTTTGAATGCAAGAACAAATAAGAGAGATCCATATATTGTCAATTCCCATTTTTTCCATTACTTTTTCAAGGAAAACTCACTCCACTCTATCATATGCTTTACTAATATCAAGCTTAATGGCCATGTACCCCATCTTTCCCCTTTTTTGTTTTGAGGTGGTAGAGGGTTTCAAAGGCTACAAGGATGTTGTTTGAGATTAGTTTATCTGACATGAATGCACTTTGTGATTCTGACACCAGTTTTGTGAGAATTTTCTTTAGACGGTTGGCTATGGTTTTAGACACGATTTTGTACAAAATATTGCAAAGGCTTATAGGTCGAAAATCATTTGCTTTTTTGGTGATTTTGTATAAGTGCTATGTAAGTGTGATTTAGACTAGCTGGCATGTTACCCAAATTTAGAATAGCCAAAGAAGCATCAATGACATCTTGACCAATAAATTTCTAGCAAGATTTGAAAAAAATGGGAGACATAACATCTGGGCCTGAGGCTGTTAGAGGCTTCATCTGTTTTAGAGCAAATTCAACCTCATATGTTGTCTATTCTCTTGTTAGATCTGAGTTCATGGCTGGGATAACCTTTGTGTCAATACCTTCAAGAATCTGGTCAAAATTTGTAGGCAAGGTGGATTTGAAAATTTGCTTGAAGTACTCCACCAATCTTTCCCCAATTTGTTTGTCGTCTGTCACCATTGATCCGTCTTCCAAGAGCAACTTAGAAATAAAATTCCTTTTGTTTCGTTGTGTTGCTCGACTATGGAAGTAGCTCGTGTTCATGTCCCCCCTCTTCAACCAATCCGCCCTGGATCTTTGGTGCAACAAGCATTCTTCTTTCACCATAAGTTCATACACCTCACTTCTTAAGACCCAGATCTCTTCATGGTTAGCTCCGGCCATTGACTTAGTCTCGGCTTGAGCTAGCTGTTTCTTTTTTTGGATTATCATGTGCCTTATATTGCCAAAACTCAATCTACTCCATTTTTGCAAACTTGACTTGCATGCCTCTACCTTGCCAATTAACCTCCCAACCACCCCAAAATTTTGGCCACTCCATGCTTTTTTGATAATCCCCTCACATGCTTCATCTTTTAGCCAAACCGCCTCAAAACGAAAAACCTGGATTTTTTTTATAGAATCTAACATTCTCATAGTCAAAACATAACCACAATGGACAATGGTCAGATAAAGTATCTTGATTGTGGTGAATGCGAACCGTTGGAAGCAATTGTGTCCATGCTAGAGTTGCCACCCCTCTATCCAATTGAATCCATGTCACTTCCCCATCGAATTGGTTGTTACACCAAGTGAAAGGTGCACCAACAAATCCCAAATCTTGGAATCCACAAAAATCCAATGCTTCTCTGAATTCCCTCATCTGTCGTTCTGGTCTATTAGGGCCCTTTTTTTCTTTTCAGCTTTTGTAATTTCGTTAAAATCCCCCACACATAGCCATGGTAAATCCAATTTTAGACTGAGGTGTTTTAGTAGTGCCCAAGAATGTTTCCGGTTGGCTGTTGTTGGATTTCCATAGAAACCCGTCAACCGCTAGGCGTCATCCATTCCTGGGTTAACTACTGCATCTACGAAGGTTGGTGTTGAATCCAGAACTTTAAGATTGATTCCATCCTTCCAGTAAAGGGCCAATCCTCCCCTTGTGTTAACCCGTGACTCTATGAAAACATTCTCTAGGTGAAGCTTCGAGCAAAGTGTTTTAAGTTTGTGATTCTTTGCTCTTGTTTCCATGAGAAAGAGAATGGAGGGAGAATGTTTTTTCACCAAGTCGGTGAGTTCAAGAACTGCCCGTGGTTGCCCTAAGCCACGGCAGTTCAGCTGAGGCAATTCATTGGCATTGGCGGGGCTGTTGGACAGCCTCCTCCACTTCGAGTTGTTCATCGTTACCGCCTTGGGTAGTTTGTTGACGTTTGCTAGGGAAATTTGATGCGAAACTTGATTCTAGGACTCCATGTTTTCTGCCCAAGAGATGCCCTGAAACCAGAGTTGGAGTGTTTATTGTTGCACGTGTTCTTCATGTCTAGGTTGGGAGGACTCGAAGTGTGTTTGATGATGGATTGGAAACCCTAGCCGTCGTGTGAGAGTCACATGCTTCACTTATTTTGTCACGGCAAGCATCTGTTTTAGTGACACATGATTTTTGTTTTCCAGTAATAAGATCCGTGGCCTTATAGTTGTCGCATTTTTCCAACTCCAAATTATTCCCCTTTAATTGCGTATTGAATCCCTAAATATTCAGTGGTGCAATGGATTGGTTATTGATGGTCGTTGAATGCAGTTCAAAGTCTTGCTGAGGTGTATCAATAAACGGCTTGAAATTTATGTTTGTCTTAAAGGTAGAATCATCTCCACAATTATTGTCTCGCATCGGTTGCATTTGCAATTGAAACTCACAGATAATGCTGTTTTGTACGTTATAATCCAGATCAGTAGTGAACGGTTGGCTGGCTCCATGATCGTTGGTTTCGCTCTGACCAATGTCCTGTTCCTTTTCCTTGAGTGTCGTCAGCAGCTGATCTAAGTTGACATTCACCTCGGCATCCATAGGTGAGGGTGGAGTGGTAGATTCAGATTTTTTTTTCCTTGAAGTGTAATAGCTTGGCACTATCATTCCCATCTTTCTTGTTGGGACAAAAGCTGGAGCTCGTAATCCTGGACCGAACTGTCTATCCTCTAGCTTTAGAGTTCCCTCATTGTCAATCCATGTTTCACAGTCCTTGTCGTCATGGGTTAGATGACCACACCAATAGCATAAATTTGGTAGTCGCTCATACTTGAAGCTTATCCAAATTTGTTTCTCATTCTCTAGAGTAATGAGTCTGCCTCGGCATAAAAGTTGGATCCCTATAACTGGTGGAAGCACAAAATGGTGACACGTGTCACTTTAACAATGCATAAAAGAATGATACATCTCAAGTGCCACATGGTAGACAACTATTGGTACATACCTATCTTCTCAAAGGCATGTGGTAGACAATTATTGGAGTCCAAATCTTTTGTCCCACTTTTCCTGCTCCACTCTATACTTCACAAATAAAAATTTGCCACATGTTCACCTAATTAATTAAATACTACTATTATTGACTTATTAATAATATCATTATTAATTAATGGTAGTATTTAATTAATTAGGTGAACATGTGGCAAGTTTTTATTGGTAAAGTATAGAGTGGAGCAGGAAAAGTGAGACAGAAGATTTGAACTCCAATTATTGGTACATGACAATCTTCTTCCTATATTGTCACCAATAGATAATAAAAGAAACTTAAATGTGCACTATAAATTCCATCATTTTAATAAATATTCACTAGAAAATTATTAGATACTCTCGGAGTACCATAAATGCGTAGTCCTCCCTCTCACATGAATGGTAGGTCCCACTATGAATTTAATTAGTAGGACCCACCATTAATGTGAGAGGAGGGAGTATGCATTTATGGTACTTCGTGAGTATACAATAATTTTCCATATCCACTATAAGGTCCTTTAATTACTCCATAAAATTTTCCATTTCTGTTGCCCACAAATTTAATGCTTAGTAACCTAAAAGACATTTTCTGAAAAAGGAAAATTTAATAACCTTAATAATGTCACACGGTAATCAGATTAAAATTATTTTTTTTTCCTTTGGTCATACATTTCCTAATAATTAAAAATATTTTCAAAAAGAAGAGGATGAGTCAGTACACTAATAATATACGTACATTTTCTCAACAAAAAAAAAAAGAGTACATTAATTGGAGAGCCTTATATAGCTTAAAATAAACCACTAATTGAGAAAGTTCAAGGGACTTTTTTTTTTTTTTTTTTTTTTAAGCTTCCAGCTGCATTCCATTAATATTCACAAAATTTTTTAAAATCCCAAATATATTCACGTCCGAAAATGTTCACTATTAGTATTAGCTTTGCAATTTTTTTTTTTTTTTGGTTGGGTTAAAGTTCAAGTAGGGGTGTCAATGTTCGACCCAACCCGTGAACACGACACGCACTCGACACGTGTTTTTTCAGGTTAGGATTGGGCCTTAATGAGTTTGGGTCATAAACGGGTTGACCCGAAAGTGACACGATAAGAAACGTGTCATAAGTGGGTCAACTCGCGTAACCCACAATAGATACGTTTGACACGCCAATTTACTTGTGTCAACCCGAAATAACCCACTTAACACAACCCGTTTAACTCGTATAACAAATAAATATTTATTTTATTTTAGATTTGTCAAATACCTTTTATATCCAACATATATTTTAAATTTAAAAAGAAAAGTGAGTAATTACAAAAATTTACAAGGGATATAATTGGAAATTGAAACTTTACAGACCCTAGAACTACTAATACCTTCTTCTTCTTCTTCTTCTTCTTTTTGGCATAGAACTTGTACAAATGAAATTGGATGAGCTTGTGAAAGATGTTATGAATTTGGACATCAACAAAGAATCTATGGATGATAATTGTGGTCATAGTTAGGATTAGTCTACTATTTGCTCAAATTCTTTCAATATTGATACTTAGCATTTTGCGAGTTCCAAGGATATTATATTTTTTTTTAACTATGTTATTTTATTTTTGTTAAACTTTGTTATTTTGAATTTGGGTTGAAGTGTATGCACTTTTTTTGGAGTGTAGAGAACTTATTTCTAGATGAATGTTATATTTTTGTTGAACTATATTATTTTGAATGTGAGTTGAAGATTTGAAGTGTATGCATTGCTTTTTGGGATGTAAAAAAAATTATTTCTAGATGGATGTTATATTTAATATTATGCAGGTTGAAATGGGTTGTGTTATATTCGTGTCAACCCAACACGACTTGTTTATTAAGCGTGTCAAATAGGTTGGGTCAGGCCAACCCGCCTAATTAACAGGTCGGATTAGGGTTGAAGGATCATGACACGATTATTAAATGGGTTGGGTTAGGGTTGAGCCATTTAGTCGAATACGCTACCTTGACACGACACGAACCCGACACGCTAATCCGAATTGACACCCCTAAGTTCAAGTGACCATCAGGTATAAAAGTTCGAATGGGACTTTTTTTTAAAAAAAAAAAAGTCGGCAATAAAAGGTTGTCCCTTAATTTGCGATCCATAATAGGTGGATATTTACCTATAAATTTAGGTTAGGCCCTCTTTCCTTTTTGTTTGTTTGTTTTTTTTTTTTTTTTTTTTTTTTTTTTTTTTTTTTTTTTTTAATTTTGAGAGAGTTTTGACCTATGGCGTCTGCTCTTAATAATAACTCTTTAATTATTAGACCAAGATAGCAATCAGTTTTTGGTGTAGGCAGAAATTGAACCCCAAATCTCTTATACAACTATCATAAATTTTAACAGTTGAGTTAACTGAGCTAACTGGAACCCACGAACGTAGTTAAATCCTCTTTCCTAAGGTTAGACAAGTTCCCCGATCATATAATTTAGACCTTAGTGGCTTGCCTTGTTAGGAGTAAATTGTCTTATGCTAGAAGCGTTATATTTGTTGTAACTAATAAGTTTCTTTTTAATACTCAAAAAATGATAAATATTTATTATTGACCAAATTGTAAGTATATACAGATTAATTAGGATCAAAAAACGCCTCATTGAAACTCTATGATAGATATCATCAAGAGTGCACGCTATAGGTTGAAATTCTCTCAAATTTAGAAGAAACTGTATGATAGAATATTAAAATAACTGCTAACAAAAAATTACATGAAATTATTATGGTTTAAGTTAAATATAAGTTATAGTAGAAAGAGATTTAAAACTAAAAATATATTATATAAATACTAAAATAATATAGTTAAACATATGATGTACAAACTCTCTCTCTCTCTCTCTCTTTTTTTTTTTTTTTTTTTTCAAAGTAAAGGATAATCTACAAATATTAGTGTATGTAGAACTGTTGCCATTACATACTAGTCATACTAAAAAATAAGGCCAAAATACAAATTCTTAGGTACAAAATCTACGGATCAAACTCTTGTATTATAAATTAACTTTAAAAACCAATAATACTACAATTAAAAGCAATTAGCAACATTAACTGAAAATAGAATGGTCGGGTATAAAGGTTCTAATGGGACTTCTTTAAAAAAAAAAAAAAATGTCGGCTATAAAAGTAAAAGGTAGGGTTTTAATTTTGCTATTGCTCTCTCCTAGGTCTAACCTTTATGCATGTATATAAATATAAATTGGTTCAACGCAAAACTTGGAATTAAAAACCTGAAACTGAGAGTTGTTCTCCGGCCTCTCTCATGGCGACAAAAACCAAAATCCTGAGCTATTTATTCATCGTCTTTTTTGTGTTGATTGGGCTTTACAACGTCAATTGGGGCAAATTTGTGTGTGATTTACGGATTGGTGTAATAGTGGTATTATTGTCTGCAGCGATCGGGACAAGTCTTCACTGGTACGCACACTTCGAGGAGTTGATTCGGACGAAGGAAAAATCATTCCTGAATTCGTTGATGAGGGATGTGACTGGTGTGACCGTGATCATCAGCTTAATTGCAACTGGTTTTGTGTTGCACAATATTGAAGGTTCTTGTGAGAGGTTGTATTCTTATATTGTTTTATTTTATCAAAATTTATTATTATTATCATTATTGTTGTTGTTGTTTTTTTTTTTTTTTTTTTTTTTTTTTTTTTTTTTTTTTGAGAAACAATTAAACAAAAGGTTTTGACCTTATATCGAGAAAAAAAAAAAAAAAAAAAAAAAAAAGAAGAAGAAGAAGAAGAAGAAGAAGAAGAAGAAACAACTTGAAAGGAAACTTCTTAGTTCATGCAGTTTATGAATTTCACAAAAAAGGGCAAAACTTGTTATTCTTTGTTTTCGTGCTGGGTCTCAAAATGTTTTTTATTATTTAAATTTAAGGTGTTTTTTAAGAGAAACACCTGAGTATAAAAAATTCTTCAGCCTCAATTATTGAATTAAAAATAATAACAAGAGTGTTGGCAATCCTTTAAATATTTTAGGGTTTGCTTGGAAATAACTTTTCTAGCTTTTTGCAAGGCGGGAAGAAGTGAAGTTTTAAAAAACTGATGATATTGGGATGTTTGTACTTTCTAGGCAGAAAATAAGTTCTTTTGTTTGGATGAAACCAAAAAATAAGATGCTAAAATATTTAATTTTATATTTTCATGTTTTGGTATGCTGACATTTTTTTTTCCAATAGGTTTCCTGTTTCCCAAAGGTTCAAACTTGTAGATTTGGTGGGAAAGCTTTACACTCATAGGAATGTGCTAGAGAAAGACTCGATTAACCTTGAACACAAATTTGATAAGTTGAGAAGTCTCAACAAAGGTTAGTGGATTCAATCTTGATTCACACACTTTTTGAAGTCTTCATTCTAGTATTAAAAAGATGGATAGAAGGTATTGTTAATATCTAAGAGCATTAGTTTAGAAACTATTTTTAGAAATATTTTATAGGAAAATGATAAAATAATTAATTTTGTTGACAACTTTATATATTTCTCATATACGTGATGTCAATAGTTTCTTAATATGATTCATTAACAATTACCCAAAGAGCACCTCTTAACATGACTCAATATCTAAAGCCACTAGGGGTCTACTCTAGCTTTTCATTTTAACATATACATTTGGTTTATGGGTTATGTTAACAAGTGACCTTAAGACAATTGTTAATAAACCATATGAGAAAAGTTTTGACATCACTTTTTTGAGAAATATAAAAAACTGTCAATAGAATTAATTACTTTATCAAAGGAATGTGCTAGAGCAAGACTTGAACAACCTTCAACACAAATTTGATAAGATGCAAAATCTCAACAAAAGTTAGTTGATTCAATCTAGATTCACATGTTTTTTGAAGTCTTCATTCCTAGATTAAAAAGATGAACTAAAGGTATTGCTAATATCTAAAACCACTAGGGGTCTACTGTTAGCTTTTCATTTTAACATATATTTGGTTTATTTAGCACATGAAGAACTTCCTTTATTTTGGTAGTCTTATATATTTTTGAACCTTTGTAGCACATGAAGAGCTTCCTCCAGAAAGAATGCTAGTTACTGAAAGGACTCAAGAGAGAATGCTAGTTCCTAAAAGGACTCAAGACAAAATGCTAGTTCCTAAAAGGACTCAAGACAAAATGCTAGCTCCTAAAAGGAAGAAGAAAGGAGGACTGTCAAAATGGGAGAGAAGGCTGTACCAAATAATGAAGTTGATAAAGCAAAGTCAGTGTTGGCTACTAAGACATTAAAATTTGATAAAAAATAAAATAAAATAAAATAAAAACTTGAATTTCTAGAGTATAAGGATATCTCAAGAGGATTTTTTATTTTGAATTTTTATATTTTTTTGGAACTTTCTAAATTTTTTTTTCTTTATTTGTAGAGTTTTACAAAAAGAAGAAGAAACCCACCTAACCCCAAACATAAGAAAAACCTCACTCCAAGAAGACCATCCTCCGTTGCAGAGAAATAGGAAATCATTGATCCATCCTTTTGCACGACAATCGAAAATAAGTCCAAATATTTAATACATCTCCTTTAGGGCTCAGTCACCATATCACACATTATGAGAAAATCTGATCCCCCAACATTTCTGTTTTGCAATAGATGAAAGAGGACAACTACCTCCAACCCCTTCTAATTCCCTTCGACAGGCTACTCCCGTGTGGCCTACAAATAACCGAAGTAGTCCATCCACTACTTCCTCAATTGGCAAATATTTATAAATGAAAATACTAATACAATATTAAGAAACAATACATATACTAATCTAAATTTATTTTTGGAGTTATCACCTTCATAAAGAAGAGTCCAAGGCGTTTGGAGCAATTTGTGAGGCCATTGTAAGTTTTACTTGGAATAGTTTTAGAAGTAAGGGTTTATTTCAATTGTAAACTTCTATTTTAAATAATGAAAAATTCATTGGGGTTGGTGATAACTCCAAAAAAAGATATTATTGTATTCCTTGAATATTCTATAATTACCAACCTAGGAGCCTTTTGATTAGGTTTGAATCAAGGTTAATTGTTGTGCCTTAGTTCAACCTGCATATAATGAATTATTGACATTATGTTTGGTTGGGATTAAAGTGAGTGTATGGAAAAAAGGAAGGGTGGTGGGTAAGGAAAATGGACGTTTATAAATTAATTTTTTTAAAGAGAAAATGGAGGAGAAAAAAATAGAGTGGGTTCCACCTAGGCCCACAAATCTCAATTTCTCCAAATCGGGAGGAAAGTGGAGCCCTTTGTAGCCATTTGAGTTACTATCAAGGTGAGCCGAGTTCTTCATCCATCCGTGTCATAGACTCGTAGTCCACACTTGCAATCCGGTGACTTCACAAAAAGCCAATGTTCATGATGATTTGGTCAAATCGAGTTTTCTCATTTTCATCCTTCCAACTAAACAAAGCTTAAAGTTTATTTTAGGCTCTCAGAATTTGGAAGAATATTTGGAACTCTAGCGGCAAAAGGTACCTAGCTAAAAACTCTCAAATTGGCGTCTTCATAGTAACAGTCGCTTTGATCTTCATTAAATAAAAATGGATCCATGTCTGTATGTTTCTTCAATAGTAAATCACATGGTAAAGTCGAATAAGAATCTAATAATGCTACAGCTTGTGCTACTACTAATTATTCTACTAGTATAATTGCCATTGGTGGAAATGATACAGCCAGTCCAACGCAAAAATACCCAACCTCATTTGAATTGCGGAATTTCCAAGTAAAATTATTAAACCTAATTCATGAATAAGTAAAGAGAAGGATGCAAAGGTTTTAGAAACTTCTTGTTTATCTCTTGTTTGACTTGTTCCTAGTAGGACGGCAGAAGTGGTCCTTTGGTACATGACATCCATAGACTACGCTCCAAGAAGCATGGACCAATAGCAAAAGTGAACATTTCAATAGGAAATATCCAAGTTGAGCACAAAGCGAAACTAAGCAAGTGCAGCAGCCTAGAAGGCTAAGCATCAGATTTAGATGGTGACTGGACAGTCTTGACCAACCAATGATCGCGATAAAATCAAGAAAAAAAAAAGGAACAAAATCAAGACATTGAATGTTGTTGCAAATGCTTCATTGCCGACCAAGGAGTTCGAAATTCTAATGACCAGAATCGGGTACATGTTTCATGAAAGTTACATTTCGATGTTGAAGAGCCCCTGCTCAATGTCATGTTACATACACAAGCTACCCATGTCATGAAGAAAGAAATTAAAGATGGAAGGAAACTATCAACCAATTATTAGTCTCCCAAAACAAAATCCCAACATTTAATAAGCTACCCATGTTATGTGACAATAATCTCTCTTTCCATCCTTGCATTTTGTGCCAAATCCATTCTCTAATATAACTGAAGCTTTGTTTCTTTCCCTTCTCCACAAAAGAGGGTAAACCAAGATATTTTTCATAGTTGGTAGTGGCTGCCACTCCTAGCAAAAATTTTTTTTTCCTCTTACATGTATGTCTCGGTATTGGGACTGAAGAAGAGTTGTGTTTTGCCTCGGTTTATTTGCTGCCCTGATGCTTCTTCATATTGCTTCAAAATCTCTAAGATGTGGGTACACTCTTGTGAAGTTGCTCGACAAAACAGTAAGTTGTCATCGGCAAAGAACAAATGTGAAACTTTTGGGCCTGCACTACAAAGAAAGACTCCTTTGACTGCACCCAAAGTTTCAGCTTGTTGTATAAGTGAATGTAACCCCTCTGCACACAAAAGAAACAAATAAGGTGATAACGAATCCCCTTGGAGGAGACCCCTTTTGGGGGTGAAGTTGCCACGAGGTTCACCATTAACCAATATAGAGAATGAGACAGTTTGAATGCAAGAACAAATAAGAGAGATCCATCTATTGTCAAATCCCCTTTTTTCCATTACTTTTTCAAGGAAAACTCACTCCACTCTATCATATGTTTTATTCATATCAAGTTTAATTACCATGTACCCCGTCTTTCCCCTTTTTTTTTTTTTTTTTTTTTTGAGGTGGTGGAGGGTTTCAAAGGCTACAAGGATGTTGTCTGAGATTAGTCTATCTAACATGAATGCACTTTGTGATTCTGACACCAGTTTTGGGAGAATTTTCATTAGACGGTTGGCTATGGTTTTAGACACGATTTTGTACAAGACATTGCAAAGGGTATTGGTTGAAAATCATTTGCTTTTTCTGGTGATTTTGTTTTTGGTATAAGTGCTATGTAAGTGTGATTTAGACTAGCTAGCATGTTACCCGAATTTATAATAGCCAAAGAAGCATCAATGACATCTTGACCAATAAATTTCCAACAAGATTTGAAAAAAATGGGAGACATACCATCTGGGCCTGAGGCTGTTAGAGGCTTCATCTGGTTTAGAGCAAATTCAACCTCATCTGCTATGTATTCTCTTGTTAGATCTGAGTTCATGGTTGGGGTAACCTTTGTGTCAATACCTTGAAGAATCTGGTCAAAATTTGTAGGCGAGGTGGATTTGAAAATTTGCTTGAAGTATTCCACCAATCTTTCCCCAATTTGTTTGTCGCCCGTCACCATTGATCCGTCTTTCAAGAGCAACTTAGAAATAAAATTCCTTTTGTTTCATTGTGTTGCTCGACTATGGAAGTAGCTCGTGTTCATGCCCCCCCTTTTCAACCAATCCGCCCTGGATCTTTGGTGCCACAAGCATTCTTCTTTCACCATAAGTTCATACACCTCACTTCTTAAGACCCGAATCTCTTCATGGTTAGCTCCGGCCATTGACTTGGTCTTGGCTTGAGCTAGCTGTTTCTTTTTTTGGATTATCATGTGTCTTATATTACCAAAACTCAATCTATTCCATTTTTGCAGACTTGACCTGCATGCCTCTACCTTGCCAATTAACCTTCCAACCGGCTCCCCAAAATTTTGGCCACTCCATGCTCTTTTGATAATAAACTCACGTGCTTCATCTTTTAGCCAAACTGCCTCGAAACGAAAAGGCCTGGATTTTTTTTATAGAATCTAACATTCTCATTGTCAGAACATAACCACAATGGACAATGGTCAGATAAAGTACCTTGAATGTGGTGAATGCGGACCGTTGGAAACAATTGTGTCCATGCTAGAGTTGCCCCCCCCCCCCCTCTATCCAATCGAATCCATGTCACTTCCCTGTCAAATTGGTTGTTACACCAAGTGAAAGGTGCACCAAGAAATCCCAAATTACGAAATCCACAAAAATCCAATGCTTCTCTGAATTCCCTCATCTGTCGTTCTGGTCTATCAGGGCCCCCCTTTTTCTCTTCAGCTTTTGTAATTTCATTAAAATCCCCCACACATAGCCATGGTAAATCCAATTTTAGACTGAGGTGTTTTAGTAGTGCCCAAGAATGTTCCCAGTTGGCTGTTGTTGGATTTCCATAGAAACCCATCAATCGCCAAGCGTCATCCATTCCTAGGTTAACTACTGCATCTATGAAGGTTGGTGTTGAATCCAGAACTTTAAGATTGATTCCATCCTTCCAGTAAAAGGCCAATCCTCCCCCTGTATTAACCCAAGACTTTATGAAAACATTCTCTAGGTGAAGCTTCAAGCAAAGTGTTTTAAGTTTGTGATCTTTTGATCTTGTTTCCATGAGAAAGAGAATGGAGGGAGAATGTTTTTTCACCAAGTCGGTGAGTTCAAGAACTGCCCATTGTTGCCCCAAGCCATGGTAGTTCCAGCTGAGGCAATTCATTAGCATTGGCAGGGCTTTTAGATAGCCTCCGCCACTTCGAGTTGTTCATCATTGCCACCTTGGGTAGTATGTTGACGTTTGCTAGGGAAATCTAGTGCAAAACTGGATTCTAGGACTCCATGTTTTCTGCCCAAGGGATGCTTTGAAACCAAAGTTAGAGTGTTTATTGTTGCATGTGTTCTTCGTGTCTAGGTTGGGAGGACTCGAAGTGTGTCTAGTGATGGATTGGAAACCCTAGCCGTCGTGTGAGAGTCATGTGCCCAAGCATCTATTCTAGTGACACGTGATTTTTGTTTTCCAGGAATAAGATCTGTGGCCTTACAGTTGTCGCATTTTTCCAACTCCAAATTATTCCCCTTTAATTGCGTATTGAATCCCTGAATATTCGGTGGTGCAACGGATTGGTTATTGATGGTGGTTGAATGCAGTTCAAAGTCTTGCTAAGGTATATCAATAAACGACTTGAAATTCATGTCTGTCTTAAAGGTAGAATCATCTCCACAATTAATGTCTCGCACTGGTTGCGTTTGCAATTGAAACTCACAGATAATGCTGTTTTGTTTGTTACAATCCAGATCAGTAGTGAACGGTTGGCTGGCTCTATGACCGTTGGTTTCGTTCCGACCAACATCCTATTCCTTTTCCTTAAGTGTCGTCGGTGGCTGATCTGAGTTGACATTCACCTCGGCATCCATAGGTGAGGGTGGAGTGGTAGATTCAGATTTTTTCCTCGAAGTGTAATAGCCCGGCACTATCATTCCCATCTTTCTTGCTGGGACGAAAGCTAGAGCTCGTAATCCTAGACCGAACTATCTATCCTCTAGTTTTAGAGTTCCCTCACTGTCAATCCATGTTTCACAGTCCTTGTCGTCATGGGTTAGGCGACCACACTAATAGCATAAATTTGGTAGTCGCTCATACTTGAAGCTTATCCAAATTTGTTTCCCATTCTCTAGAGTAATGAGTCTACCTTGGCATAAAAGTTGGATCCCTATAACTGGTGGATGCATAAAATGGTGACATGTGTCACTTTAACAATGCATAAAAGAATGATACATCTCAAGTGCCACATGGTAGACAACTATTGGTACATACCAATCTTCTCAAAGGCACGTGGTAGACAATTATTGGTACATGTCAATCTTCTTTCTATATTGTCACCAATAAATAATAATTAAACTTTTTCTTTTTTTTGGCGCAGTTGGCTAGCACGTAGGTCTCATAGCTTAAAGAAACTTAAATGTGCACTATAAATTCCATCATTTTAATAAATATCCACTATAAGGTCCTTTAATTACTCCATAAAATTTTCCAATTCTGTTGCCCACAAATTTTGGATTGGGACCTTCTTCTTTTTTTTTTTCTTTTTTTTTTTTAAAAGTCGGCAATAAAAGGTTGTCCCTTATGCTATGTTTGGACGTTAAAAAAAGGAGGGGGAGTAGAGTAAAGGGAGGGAGAGTAATTCAATTACCTTATTTGGAAGTTTTTTAAGGAAGGAGGATGAGGGGTTTGGAGGAGTTTGGAGGGGTTTTAACTACTTCTAACCCCTGATTTTTAATTCCCCCAAATTGGAGAGATTTGGAGGGAGAGTAGAGTAGATAAATTATTGACCAAATGAATTCCCCAATTTACCCTTTTAAATTAACAAAATTACAAACCAAAAAATTAACATAAAATGAAATGAAATTAGAGAAATAATAACAGTAGATCGTAAACTTATACTATACTATCTAATATTACACCATCTGATATGATTTTTTTTTCCAAGGGTAAGATACTAAACTTTACTATCTAAAATATTTTAATATTAATTTTTGAAAAAAAGATTATAAAAATTATTGTTTTCCTAACTTATTATAAATGACTGTATGGTATATAATATCGGTAAGGTCACGTTTTTTTTTTTTTTTTTTCACCTTTAGGAATAAATGAGTGGCGTGGGAAACAAATGCATTGCCACAGTTATCATGTTCCTAGGCCTTTTCAAGACCAAGTATGTACCAAATATCTGAATATGAGAGTCAAAAAAGTTAATATCAACTTTTGCAGTTGATTTTTAAAATCAAAAGGTTTATAAAAATATTAAAAAATAATAATAATAATAAATGAAAGAAACACTCAAAATTAAATATTTTGTTGATTTTTTCAGTAAACAAACAAATCAAACATTTTTTTCTTATTTTAATTATTATCAATTAAGGATAGTTTTTTTTAGTATAATAAAAAAACAGAAAAAATATTTAATCATAGACCAGTGTTGATTATTTAATTCAAATCAGAAAAAAAAATTATAAAAAAAAATATTGCATTCTATAGTCATAATTATTTAATCTAACAAATTAATCATAAACCAATGTTGCAAGTCCATTTTCAAATAGAGGTATATTTGTCTATTTAAATCATTTCCTCTCATTTCCATCCTAATTTTTAAAACATCCAAATAAGAGGAATGGCTAATTACTCCCTTCCCCCTTACTAATTTTAAAAACATCCAAACAAGGTGGAGGATAACCATTCCCCTCTACTCTCCTCCCTCTCTAAACTCCCAAGCAAACCATTAATTTGCGATCCATAATAGGTGGATATTTACCTATAAATTTAGGTTAGGCCCTCTTTCCTTTTTTTTTTTTTTTTTTGAGAGAGAGAGAGAGAGAGAGAGAGAGAGAGTTTTAACCTATGGCGTCCACTCCTGATAATAGCTTTTTTATTATCAAACCAAGATAACAATCAGTTTTTGATGTAGGCAGAAATTGAACCCCAGATCTCTTATACAACTATCATAGATTTTAACAGTTGAGCTAACTAGAACCTACGAACGTAGTTAAATCCTCTTTCCTAATGTTAGACAAGTTCCTGGTCATATAATTTAGACCTTAGTGGCTTGCCTTGTTAGGAGTAAATTGTCTTATGCTAGAAGTGTTATTTTTGTTGTAACTGATAAGTTTCTTTTTAATACTCAAAAAATGATAAATATTTATTATTGATCAAATTGTAAGTATATACAGATTAATTAGGATCAAAAAACGCCTCATTGAAACTCTATGATAGATATCATCAAGAGTGCATGCTATAGGTTGAAATTCTCTCAAATTTAGAAGAAACTGTATGATAGAATATTAAAATAACTACTAACAAAAAATTACATGAAATTATTATGGTTTAAGTTAAATATAAGTTATAGTAGAAAGAGATTTAAAATTAAAAATATATTATATAAATACTAAAATAATATAGTTAAACATATGATGTACAAACTCTTTTTTTTTCAAAGTAAAGGATAATCTACAAATATTAGTGTATGTAGAATTGTTGCCATTACATACTAGTCATACTAAAAAATAAGGCCAAAATACAAATTCTTAGGTACAAAATCTACGGATCAAACTCTTGTATTATAAATTAACTTTAAAAACCAATAATACTGCAATTAAAAGCAATTAGCAACATTAACTGAATATAGAATGGTCGGGTATAAAGGTTCTAATGGGACTTCTTAAAAAAAAAAAAAAAATGTCGGCTATAAAAGTAAAAGGTAGGGTTTTAATTTTGCTATTGCTCTCTCCTAGGTCTAACCTTTATGCATGTATATAAATATAAATTGGTTCAACGCAAAACTTGGAATTAAAAACCTGAAACTGAGATTTGTTCTCCGGCCTCTCTCATGGCGACAAAAACCAAAATCCTGAGCTATTTATTCATCGTCTTTTTTGTGTTGATTGGGCTTTACAACGTCAATTGGGGCAAATTTGTGTGTGATTTACGGAATGGTGTAATAGTGGTATTATTGTCTGCAGCGACCGGGACAAGTCTTCACTGGTACTATCACTTCGAGGGGTTGATTCGGACGAAGGAAAAGTCATTCCTGAATTCGTTGATGAGGGATGTGACTGGTGTGACCGTGATCATCAGCTTAATTGCAACTGGTTTTGTGCCGCACAATATTGAAGGTTCTTGTGAGAGGTTGTATTCTTATATTGTTTTATTTTATCAAAATTTATTATTATTATCATTATTATTTTTTTTTTTTGGTAAAAAAAATGAGGGCCTTTATGGTTATATTATACCCCCGGGCAGGGCGCCAGGCGTGGATCATTTTGATTAGCCTGTGTGGGGGGTCAACCCCACTAAAGATGCCCACCTACAAGAGCCTGTTGGCAGCGGGAATCGAACCTAGGCTGGTTAGGCGGAGCGAACGAACCTTACCAGCTGAGTCAAGCCCTCGTTGGCTATTATTATCATTGTTGTTGTTGTTGTTGTTGTTGTGGTTTTTTTATTTTTTATTTTTTTTTATGGTTATTATTAATGAGAAACAATTAAACAAAAGGTTTTGACCTTATATCGAGAAGGAAAAAATAAAATAAAATAAAAAAGAAGAAGAAGAAACAACTTGAAAGGAAACTTCTTAGCTCATGTAGTTTATGAATTTCACAAAAAAGGGCAAAACTTGTTATTCTTTGTTTTTGTGCTGGGTCTCAAAATGTTTTGTTTTGAAATTTAAGGTGCTTTTTAAAAGAAAGATCCAAGCTTAAAAAATTCTTCAGCCTCAATTGTCGAATTAAAAATAATAATAAGAGTGTTGGCAATCCTTTAATAATTTTAGGGGTTTGCTTGGAAATAACTTTTCTAACTTTTTGCAAGGTGGGAAAAAGTGAAGTTTTAAAAAACTGACGGTATTGAGATGTTTGTACTTTCTAGGCAGAAAATAAGTTCTTTTGTTTGGATGAAACCAAAAAATAAGATGCTAAAATATTTAATTTTATATTTTCTTGTTTTGGTTTGCTGACATTTTTTTTTCAATAGGTTTCCTGTTTCCCAAAGGTTCAAACTTGTAGATTTGGTGGGAAAGCTTTACACTCATAGGAATGTGCTAGAGAAAGACTCGATTAACCTTGAACACAAATTTGATAAGTTGAGAAGTCTCAACAAAGGTTAGTAGATTCAATCTTGATTCACACGCTTTTTGAAGTCTTCATTCCTGTATTAAAGAGATGGACAGAAGGTATTGTTAATATCTAAAGTCATTAGTTTAGAAACTATTTTTAGAAATATTTTATAGGAAAATGATAAAATAATTAATTTTGTTGACAACTTTATATATTTCTCATAAACGTGATGTGAATAGTTTCTTAATATGATTTATTAACAATTACCCAAAGAGCACATATTAACATGACTCAATATCTAAAGCCACTAGGGGTCTCCTTTAGCTTTTCATTTTAATATATACATTTGGTTTATGAGTCATGTTAAAAGGTGTCCTTAGAACAATTGTTAATAAACTATATTAGAAGAGTTTTGACATCATTTTTTTGAGAAATATAAAAAACTGTCAATAGAATTAATTACTTTATCAAAGGAATGTGCAAGAGCAAGACTTGAACAACCTTCAACACAAATTTGATAAGATGCAAAATCTCAACAAAGGTTAGTGGATTCAATCTAGATTCACATGCTTTTTGAAGTCTTCATTCCAGATTAAAAAGATGAACTAAAGGTATTGCTAATATCTAAAGCCACTAGGGGTCTACTAGTAGCTTTTCATTTTAACATATATTTGGTTTATTTAGCACATGAAGGCTTCCTTTATTTTGGTAGTGTTTTATATTTTTGAACTTTTGTAGCACATGAAGAGCTTCCTCCAGAAAGAATGCTAGTTACTGAAAGGACTCAAGAGAGAATGCTAGTTCCTAAAAGGACTCAAGACAAAATGCTAGTTGCTAAAAGGACTCAAGAAAGAATACTAGCTCCTAAAAGGAAGAAGAAAGGAGGACTGTCAAAATGGGAGAGAACGCTGAACCAAATATTGAAGTTGATAAAGCAAAGTCAGTGTTGGCTACTAAGACATTAAAATTTGATAATAAAAAAAAACTTGAATTTCTAGAGTATAAGGATATCTCAAGAAGATTTTTTATTTTGAATTTTTATATTTTCTTTGGAACTTTCTAAAACTTTTTTTCTTTATTTGTAGAGTTTTACAAAAAGAAGAAGAAACCCACTGAACCCCAGACATAAGAAAAACCTCACTCCAAGAAGACCATCCTCCCTTGATGCATCCTTATGCACGACAATCGAAAATAAGTCCAATTACATCTCCTTTAGGGCTCAGTCACCATATCACACATTATGAGAGAATCTGATCCCCAACATTTCTGTTTTGCAATAGATGAAAAAGGACAACTTCCTCCAACCCCTTCTAATTCCCTTCCACAGGCTACTCCCATGTGGCCTACAAATAACCGAATTAGTCCATCCACTACTTCCTCAATTGGCAAATATTTATAAATGAAAATACTAATACAATATTAAGAAACAATACATATACTAATCTCAATTTATTTTTGGAGTTATCACCTTCATGATAGAAGAGTCCAGGGCATTTGGAGCAATTTGTGGGGTCATTGTAAGTTTTACCTGAAGTAGTTTTAGAAGTAAGAGTTTATTTCAATTGTAAACTTCCATTTTAAATAATGAAAAATTCATTGGGGTTGCTGATAACTCCAAAAAAAGATATTATTGTATTCCTAGAATATTCTGTAGTTACCAACTTAGGAGCCTTTTGATTAGGTTTTTTTATTTTTGAAAGCAAAACGGGGAATTCATTCATCATTCAAAAAACTGGCATCCAAGTACAAAGCTTCAAGAGCTGGGGGGGGGTGATTCCTCAAGCCATACAATTTCATCTTCTAAGTGACTAGCAAAGCGTGCAAGGCTATGAGCGACGGAATTGGCACTTCGCTTAACACAACCAATAGTACAGCTTCTAAACCCAGCAACTACCGTGCGAATATCATCGTATATGTGTCCTAGCCGTGATCTGTCCAACCGTGGAGAAGTAATAGCCTTCATCACCGCTACATTATCCCCTTCGATCACCAGGTCCGTAAACCCTGCATCCATGGCAAACTCAACCGCTTTCCGACACGCTAACGCCTCTGCTTCTTCGCTGTTTGCCACTGTCGGACCACGAGCTGACAGACCAGCCATCACTTCTCCCAAGCTATTCCTCACAATAACTCCCACCCCAGATGATCTAGTACTATCAAAGACCGCCACGTCGAAGTTCAATTTATACACCAAACCTGTGGGAGGTCTCCAAACCTGCACCAATCCCGAGTTTGTCAAAATAGCCAAATGAGCCTGCTATCCCTTGAATTCTTCCACATACTCCCTTGCGCATGTATTCAAAAGTGTTGGGCTCTGTATTTTACCCCCATGCAGCACCGAGTTGCGTTGATTCCAGATAACCCAGCACTGAACCCAAAATAATTCTTGCTCTTCACGGGACAGATTGCTGATAACCTCCTCCACCAGCTGCATAAAATCCTTTTGCCCGGTTCTAGCTTTCTGCAACCTCCTCAAACTCCCAACCCATACATCTTGCGCCACTCCGCACTGCCATAGGACATGAAGAACAGACTCCGAATTCCTTTTACAACACTCGCAGCCATCATCCATTATTACTCTGCATCTAGTCAGATTCTCCCGTGTAGGAAGCACATTTTGGCAGGCCCTCCACCCAAAGACTTTGATTTTGTTTGGGATATGTAGCTTCCACAAGTGCCTCCAAACCAGGCTTCCATATACTTCCCTAGAGCACTCCTCCCTACCAGTTTCCTGTCTTGCTAATCCTCTAGCAATGTGATACCCCGATCTGACAGTATATTCTCCATCTTTTGAGTGCAACCACATTAGCAGATCAGCTGCATTTCTACGGCTCAATGGCATGCTTAAAATTGCTTTGGCATCCTCCATATGAAAATTAGCTTCAATAAACTCTCGGTCCCATATCTTGCTCCTCCAATCAATAAGATCAACCACTCTCCATTCCCACTCCTCCTCCAAAGGTGGATAAAGAACCTTATTTGTTGGGTGATTCAGTATCCATTTATCCTTGGTGACCCGTATGGAATTCCCATCTCCAACTCGCCAACAACACCCATTTTTTAAGATAGGTTGAGCAGCCATTAAACTCTTCCACACAAAGGAGCTATTAGGCATTTTTGAAGCTTCAAGGAAGCTACATCGTGGAAAATAACGTGCCTTAAAGCACTCATATAGCAAGGAACCCTGGTCTTGGAGCAATCTCCACCCTTGTTTTGCTAGCATCGCAAGGTTGAAGTTTCTCAAATCTCTAAATCCCATCCCACCTTCCTTTTTAGGTTTAGATAAAGCACTCCAACTCTTCCAATGAATTTTCTTCTCATCTCCAACCTGACCCCACCAAAACCTAGCACACATTGCATTAAGTTCATTGCAAAGCTTGACCGGTAAAAGGAATACTCCCATTGTGTAAGTAGGGATTGATTGGGCAACTGCTTTAATCAATACTTCCCTGCCAGCTCTAGAGAGTAATTTTCCTTTCCAACCTTGAATTTTCTTCCAAACTCTATCCTTCAAGAAAGAAAAAGTCTGATATTTTGCCCTCCCAACCAGAGTAAGCAATCCCAAGTAAGACTCAAACCTCTCAACCTCCCTTACCCTCAGCTCCCTCTTAATTTGATCTCTTACCTCCTCCTTCGTGTTATTGCTAAAGAAAATAGAGGATTTCTCAAAATTTATACATTGCCCAGAAGCAGCTGCATATACCTGGAGAGTATCTGAAATACACTTCACATCATCCTGGTTGGCCTGACAAAACAGTAAGGAATCATCAGCAAATAAAAGGTGGGATATGGTTGGAGCTCTCCGACAAATAGAAACCCCACGAAGCTGTCCCTCTTCTTCTGCTCTATCCAGTATTGCTGTAAACCCCTCAGCACATAAAAGGAACAAGTAGGGTGAGAGGGGATCTCCTTGCCGCAGACCCCTTGATGGAATAATATGTCCATAAGCTTTACCATTGATGAGAACTGAGAAGGATGAGGAAGATACACAACACATCACCCTGTCAATCCACACCTCTGGAAAGCCTAACCTGAGCATAATGTTCCTAAGAAAATCTCACTCAACCCGGTCATAAGCTTTACTAATATCCAGCTTCAGTGCAAGAGATCCTTTCTTTCCTGATTTCCTGCAATGCATAGAATGGAGTGTCTCGTATGCAACAAGCACATTATCTGTAATAAGGCGACCCGGGACAAAAGCACTCTGTGAAGGAGAAATCAACTGGGGAAGTATCTGTTTAAGTCTGTTAGCCATCACTTTGGACATAATCTTATAAATAACATTACATAGGCTAATGAGTCTAAAATCTGACATTTTTTCAGGAGACTTAACTTTTGGAATGAAAACAATATGAGTGTAATTTATATCTTGATTCATGTTACCAGAATTTAAAAAGTCTAACACAGCAGCAATCACATCATCACCAATCACATGCCAAAATTTCTGATAAAAAAGAGCATTCATACCATCGGGTCCCGGTGCTTTTGTTGGCCCCATTTGGAACAATGTCACTCTGACTTCTTCAACACTATACTCTCTGGACAGTATTTCTTGCATTTTTGAGGTCACCTTGTGTTGCACTACACTAAGACATTCTTCCATCCTGTCACATGAACCTGATTTAAAAATATTCTCAAAATATTCTGTCGCCACTCCAGCAATGTCTTCAATTTCTTCCACCCAATTGTTTTGATGATCTCTAACACCTTTAATCATGTTCCTCCACCGCCTCTGTGAGGCCTTGGAGTGAAAAAATTTGGTGTTTTTATCACCATGTTTCAACCATGATATTCGAGATCGTTGGGCCCAATAAATTTCTTGTTTGAGCAGTAAATCATCAAGTTTCTTGCTTGCCTCCAACAAGGCTGAACCATTCTCCACCGTTGCCTCATTCCTACTGAGCTCCTCAACCTGCTTTTGGAACTTTTTTATTTCTTTAGTGGTTGGCTGTGTTTTTAATGCTCCCCAAGCTGCCAAGTCCGCTCCACACTTAGCTATCTTCTCCTTTATTCTATTAATACCCGACAAAACACTTTCAGTATTACTCCACGATTCTTGTACCGTCTTTTCACAATCCTCCCAAAGCAACCATGCCTCTTCAAACCGGAAACCACGAGAGTTTCTGTGCTGCTTCCTCCTCCCCACACTAGTATGTAACAACAACGGTCTATGATCAGAAGCATGAGAGTAGAGGTGTGTCACCGTGCATGCTTGGAATTTTTCTCTCCATCTCAAGTTAGCTACAGCTCGGTCCAACCGCATCCTTGTATTCGCATCACCTGGACATTTATTATTCCAAGTAAAGGGGTATCCAACAAACCCCAAATCTGCCAAGTTACACTCATCCAAGGCCGCTCTAAACTCGTCCATCTAATTGAACTGGGGTGGGAACCTGCTCTGCTTTTCATTAGATTGAAGAATAGCGTTAAAATCGCCAATACAACACCAAGGTCCACTGACAAAAGTTGAGAGGTGAGATAACAGTGCCCATGACTTCTGTTTCTGGCTTGCCTCTGGCCACCCATAGAAACAGGTCAGCCACCATTCAAACCCATCATCTTCCTTTACTTTCGCTAGTATGTGATGATCCGTGTAATTCACAACATCCAACTGAACCTGTGTCTTCCATAATAAAGCTAACCCACCACCACAGTGTGGTTTCTTCACTATAAGCTTATTCTGAAACGGAAGTTCTCTACACTTTTCATTAAAACCGTCCTTATCTAGCCGTGTCTCCATTAAGAAGCACACAGTGGGACCTTGCTGCCTCACCAGATTGTGAAGGCTACGAACTGTCCAAAGGTTCCCAAGCCCTTGGCAGTTCCAAGCTAGTAGCCTCATTGTGTTCGGCTAGGGTGTTCTAACACCCCTGCCGTTTCATTTTTTTGAGCTTCATTCTGAGTCCTGCTTCTCTTCATCTCCCTGCATTTAGTTTCCAGTACAGCCTCCTCTGCCTCACATGGCATTGTTCTTTTGCCCAATGTAGGCTTAGTGGCTGCACAAGTTGTATTCTTTGGCCCACAATCCATCCGTGGAACTCTTGTCCATGTGGGCTTTGTTTTCATTTCAGTCGGCCCAATTCCTGTGTGCTGGTTAGTGACCACGTGCACAGGGCGTGACATCATTAAGTTGGCTTCCACAAGCTTCAGTTCAACAACAACAGGTACGTTAACAAGGGCTGACTTAGAACCGGCTGTAGTTGTAACCGATATAGGAACGTGCATGCTTTCCATAACCGGTCCTTCCGTTACGCTTTCCACTTCCGCTAAATCCGAGAAAATCCCATGCTTCACGTTATCGGTTTTTGTATGACCCTTGGATTCCGTTTCATGGTAGCCACCGATACCGTCTGCTTGTCGTCCACCGTTATCCACTCTTACTTCTTCAGGCTCACCGGACTGATGCCTCTGTTTAGCCGTCGTTTTCCTTGGAGGAGACCTGTTTCTTCCTCCACTAGCCTTTAGCCATTCACCATATTGACATGGCACTTCATTACCATTCTTCTTCAGCGCAAAATGCTTGGCACAGTGTTTGATATCGTGCCCCAACAATCCACAGCAATGACAAAACAGTGGCATCATTTCATACTTAAAGGACACCCATATGCGTTGACTGTCCAAGCCACTCAAAAACGCACCTCTCCATAACGGTTTCGCCGTTGGTAGCGCCACCTTCACTCGCATGAAAAAATTCTGTGTGTCTTGTGACTTCCTTTTCTCCACTTCAACTACCTCACCCAATCTACCACCTATCTTCTTAGCCACCGTTGGAGATGCCATATCAAATGGCGCTCCCCATATTTACATCCATAACGCCACAGATTCAAACTTCACATTGTCTACCGTCATCCCCGGTTTCCACCTCTATAACATGAGAACTTGGTTATCAAAGGACCAAGGTCCTCCACTATATATTCTGTCCAGGTCAAACTCAGATTTGAACTTGAACTGGAACAGATTGGATCCTACTTCCACAATTTGGACTCCCACTTCCATTCCCCATGCCCTCTTCAACGTATTTTGCACTGCCTTCTTATTAAATGGTTTACATGTGAGAAATTTCCCTATAAGACTCAGCGAGCAGTCAACTATTTCCTTCCTTCTCTCTTCTTCCGATATCTCTATTACCTCCTCTTCTTCTAACGTCAACATCATTTTCTCCAAACTATTGATTACCTCTTCAGCCATAATCACAAATCTAATTCAGAAAAGACTAAAGGACAAAAGACAAACCCTCAGTAGACCTGAAGGAGAGAACACTCGCAAGGAATGAGAGAGAGAGAGCTCCTATACTAGGAGAGAAAGATTTCATTGGTAGATCGTTGTTATCTCATCTCAAATTGTTGAACCTTTTCTTTTTCCAGTTCTTTTAAAGATTTCTTTTGATTAGGTTTGAATCAAGGTTAATTGTTGTGCCTTAGTTCAACCTGCATATAATGAATTATTGACATTATGTTTGGTTGGGATGAAAGTGAGTGTATGGAAAAATGGAAGGGTGGTGGGTAAGGAAAATGGGCGATTTTAAATTAATTTTTTTAAAGCGAAAATGGAGGAGAAAAAAATAGAGTGGGTTCCACCTAGGCCCACAAATCTCAATTTCTCCAAATTGGGAGGAAAGTGGAGCCCTTTGTAGCCATTTGAGTTACTATCAAGGTGAGCCGAGTTCTTCATCCATCCGAGTCATAGACTCATAGTCCACACTTGCAATCCAGTGACTTCACAAAAAGCCAATGTTCATGATGATTTGGTCAAATCGAGTTACCGTAAGGTCATTCATACATTTCCTTGGCCGTCACCTCTATAGATGCTGATCACGCATAGTTGTTGACTACGAGCCATCAACCTACTTTGCCTTTGGTTTGACTTTTGAGCTGTCAATCGCCATGTGGGAACTTGTTGCTCGAAATTTTATTTTTCTTTTCTGTTTTATTTTGCCTTTAGTTTTGTTATGAGTAATGTTTATGGGAAAGTATTAATTTGGCATCTTTTTTTTTTCTTTTTTCTTTTTTAACAATTAGTTGAACTAATATTAATTCGTGTGTATATATATATATATTATATATAAAATAAAAGTTTAGGAACTAATAGTAATTTTTTAATAGAATATTTTATGAGTATTAGGAAAGTAATAAAATTTATCATATAATATGTGCAAAATAGTAGTTTAAACAAATTATAATGTATTCCCTTTCATTATTCTTTTCACTTTCCATCTTCTATACCAAAGTCCAAACACATATGATGAAAAAACTAATCTTTTCAATCATCTCAACATTTTCTGTTTTCTCATTTTCATCTTTCCAACTAAACAAAGCTTAAAGTTTATTTTAGGCTCTCAGAATTTGGAAGAATATTTGGAACTCTAGTGGCAAAAAGGACCTAGCTAAAAACTCTCAAATTGGCGTCTTCATAGTAACAGTCGCTTTGATCTTCATTAAATAAAAATGGATCCATGACTGTATGTTTCTTCAATAGTAAATCACATGGTAAAGTCGAATAAGAATCTAATAATGCTACAGCTTGTGCTACTACTAATTATTCTACTAGTATAATTGCCATTGGAGGAAATGATACAGCCAGTCCAACGCAAAAATACCCAGCCTCATTTGAATTGCGGAATTTCCAAGTAAAATTATTAAACCTAATTCATGAATAAGTAAAGAGAAGGATGCAAAGGTTTTAGAAACTTCTTATTTATCTCTTGTTTGACTTGTTCCAAGTAGGACGGCAGAAGTGGTCCTTTGGTACATGACATCCATAGACTACGCTCCAAGAAGCATGGACCAATGGCAAAAGTGAACATTTCAATAGGAAATATCCAAGTTGAGCACAAAGCGAAACTAAGCAAGTGCAGCAGCCTAGAAGGCTAAGCATCAGATTTAGATGGTGACTGGACAGTCTTGACCAACCAATGATCGCAATAAAATCAAGAAGAAAAAAAAAAAGGAACAAAATCAAGACATTGAATGTTGTTGCAAATGCTTCATTGCCGACCAAGGAGTTCGAAATTCTAATGACCAGAATCGGGTACATGTTTCATGAAAGTTACATTTCGATGTTGAAGGGCCCCTGCTCAATGTTATGTTACATACACAAGCTACATTACCTTGATTGACTAAGAAGTCTCACATTGATCGACTTGAAGTCTCTCTCATTTTCAATCCTTGGACTCTAACAGAGTATTGTCCAGCATCTCAGACTCTGAGGCTTGACACCTTCCTGAAAATCACAAAAAGGTTTTCAAAAAATCCAACAAGATTTTTAGAAAATTCATAACTTTTCTCAAGGAAAACTGAAAAGGTTTTCAAAATTCTCCCAAATTTTTAACAAAAACCATCATTGTTTTCATAATTCATGTTACAAATTTTCAAAAAAACAAAAAAAGTTTTTTTTTTTTTTTTTTAAACAAAATTTTCAAAACCCCAAACAAGATTTCTCAACAATGTTTTCACAAAATTCCAGAATATTCAACATGATTTTTGAATTAAAACATTTTTAGAAAATCATAAAATGCAATAAGATTTTCGTACAAATTCAAAATATATTCTAAAAGACTTTTACATTTTCACAAAACTCTGGAAATTCAACAATTTTTCAATAAAACTCAACAAGGTTTTCACAATTCATGCAACAAATCCAAATATAAATTGACGAGGTTTTTCAAAAAATTCTCAAAAAGTCAAGCAAGGTTTCCTAATAAAACTCTCAAAACCTGACAAGGTTTTTAAACAAAATTTTCAAAAAAGAAAAAATAACAAGGTTTTTCAAAAAAGGTTTCATGACTTTCTAGAAAAATCAAATAAGATTTTTAGAAAATTTTAGCATCTTTTTCAGAAATCGAGGAAAATCCTACAAGATTTTTAAATATCTCTCAAACAAATAAAGCTCCTCAATGTTTTCAGAACAATCACAAGTTTTTTACAGCTTTCACAAAAACCCAACAAGGTTTTCATCCATTTTCCAAAACACACGACAAGGTCATTCCAAGAATTCCCAACATGTTTTCACAAATTCTAGATTTTGACAAGTGTGGTGGGCCTTTTTTGTGTTTTGGGCTTCATTTCTCCTACTGTACCATGGCTCGTGATTTTGAGGTAGGAGAGCTGGGACCGACCTAATTGAAACACACCTTAGACCAGCTTGCACGCAAGTTGGGCCATCCCTACATAGACACGCCCTGGCAGGAGCCTTAGATGTACCATTTGCTCACGATAGGAACAATTGTTGCAGATATTACAGCAAGAAGCACGATACGGCAAGATAACTAAAACATTTCTACTAATAAAAAATGATACATAAATAACACGACAGGGGATAATAGAGCAATAAAGTTACGAATAACAAAATTACAACAAGAAAAGTTTAGCAGTAGGATAATGAGTTAGTCATTTATCAACCAGAAAAAAAAAAAAAAAAAAAAAAAAAGGATTCATCTGCCAAAGGAATTGGTTTAGCTGTTCAACGGATGCAAACCCAAAAAGGGAGCCAATCTCCAATGTGGGTAACCTTAGAGAGAACTCCTGCCATAGAGATTACATACTTTGGAAAAATGACCTAGATGGCTGAAACTTGAATTTTTAGCTTATCAGCGAGTGGGTCTATTGTGAGGGAGAAAAATGGGTAGCCTATTGATGCATGCCTAGCACTCATGTTTCTTCCTTTCTTTGGGATTTCTGTATCTTTCCTTTCCTTTCCTTTTTTTTTTTTTTTTTGGTTTACTCTGCTTTCTTTTCTTTCTTTCTACTTCTCTTTTTTGTTTGCCGTTGTTCCTCCTCTTTCACTATTCACGCCTATGGCCTTTTTATACTACCTGTCATGACAGGATTTACCATTTTTACCCTTTAACCGCTTTTGGCTCATTGTGGGTGTCCTTCCAAGATTGCCCACTGGTCTGCCGGCTGCCCAGCCACTACTATTACACTGTGTTGGCTACACCATGCCTCATTCCCAAACAAAAATGGTTTTTGCTTTGTCTTTTACCTCCCTTTGTTTTCAATACTCTCATCTGGATAAAGGTTAAACCTCTCCCTCACCTACCTCTATGACATGCACCTAGTGATTCCAATTCGTGCTTACTTCTCTTAGGTCAGATGTCATCCCAGCAGGATATTTCTTCCCAAACGATTTTAAATGGGAACCCCAAAATAGGATCCCCCTTCTCCCCACCGCTAGACCACACCCTCTCATACCCCTAACCCACGACCCACCTCCTCTGTATTAGCTGGATACAGGTAGGTGGTGCTTGGGCCCTGTGTGCATGCTCCACTTCCGCTCTGAATCCATTACTTTTCTGGCTTTCACACATTTGTCATTGCCTCCACGTTTGTCCGATTCTGCTGTACGTTCTAGCATTTGTTTAGCTCTTGCGGCGTGAAAGATACATGGGTCTTTGGGCTTTCGTTCTCTACATTCCATCTCCTCTTTGGACTGGGTATTGCTTAGGTGTAGGCCCTCTCCTTCCTACCTGGCCTATGTTCGCTTCCTTCTCATGTCCGTGGGTTGGCTGATGGTCTTGCCATGCCGCTACACTACTTCTGCTATGACATTACTTCACTTTTACCTTGTTGTTACCTTTAGGCTTACGGGATGAAGCTCCTACCAGTCCATTTTCTACATTCTTTCTTCTTTTGGGCTTTACTAGTTAGCATTCCTATTGGGCCAGCCCATTCCATCCCTTGGGCTACCTCAACCCATTTCATTCCTTGGGTTTCCTCGACCTATTTCATTCTTTAGGCATCCTCGGCCCATTTCATTCCTCAGGCTTCCTCGGCCCATTTTCTTCTTCCTTGCCTCTTTCACTCCCATGGGCTTTTGCTAAATTTTTTGGGCTTCTCTGGCCCAATTATCACATCCTTATCTCTTATTACCTTTTGGGCTTATTGCCCTTTATGCCAACCCTACGAATTTACTAATTCATTTCTTGGGCTTCCCTTGCCCATTTACTTCTTCTCTACCTCTTACTATTCCTATGAGTTTACTACCTTCATTCTTTGGGCTTCCTCAGCCCATTTACTCCTTTTTTGCCACTTATTACATTTGTGTGGGCCTATTGACCATTATTCCTGCCATCCTCGCCTGCTGGTCTTTGTTATTTTCTCCCTATCTTCTTCATATTGTTGGTCTTCTTCTGCCATTGGACATTTTTGTTAAAAGTGGGCATCAACAACAAGATTATCAAAACTTTCATAAAATACTACAAGGTTTTTTTTAAAGAAAATACAACAAGATTTTCAACAAATTTTAAGTTCAAAAATTTTCAAAAAAAAAAAAAAAAAGACAAGTTTTTAGAAAATTTACCAAGATCTTCACAAGAAAACTAGACAAAGTTTTCAAATATCTAAAAAAAATAAAAAAGTTTTCCTCAAAAAACCCGACAAGGTTTTCAACAATTTTCAGGTTCAAAATTTAAAAAAATAAATAAATAAATAAACTGACAAGTTTTTTTTTCTTTAAAAAAAAAATTGCCAACACATTCTAGTTCATAAATTTTATAAACCAACAAGTTCTTAGAAAATTTATCAAGTCTTTCACAAAAGTTTTTTCAGATTCAAATTTTTTCTGAAATCCAAAAATTGCAATGAAAATCCCATAATTTCACAAATTTTCGTCACACATTGGAATTTCGTGTCTTTCTTTTACATTGACATTCGCTTTTCAAGCTTTGTCAATGAGGGGCATTCTGTAGGCACCCTATTTTACATCTTACATTTAACCGATATTCAGGGCAAAACAGTAATTTTGCACCAAGGGCATGATTATAATTTCAACAGTTAGATCTTCAGATCTATGAAACAAAATAAATTTTGATGCTCTAACAATCACAATGGTATGTCATGGGCCTTGATAAAACCACCTGATCAAAAGTTATCATACAAACAATTTTCAATGATCGTGGCTCACCTACACAATGGGCCCCGATTACATCTTATTTTAAATACTTAATTTTGATTGGTTCCAACAAGAATTAATTTAAAATTAATTAAGTGTGAATTTTGATTGGATTTCATTTTATTTTATTATTTTTTAAGAAATAATAAAAGGGGTTTTCCTTTATGGCATCTTATCTACTCTTTTGAAAAATAAGTTGGATAGAGAAAAAGATATGATCCATGAAAAAATTCGAAAATAACTAAAAACACTCAAAAGCGTTACTATTTTTAGTAACAAATTGAATCGCATTTTTGGCCTGGATAAAATTGAAATTTGGTTTTCTTTATTTCTGGAAAAGTTGTAGAGAATTAAATTTTCTATCAAAAGACACTAATGTTGAATTAACGTCAATTTTGAGCAGAAAGTTATAGCCAAAACACCAAATAGGTGTAGAAGGTAACACAAGTTCAGCATCATCTTCAACTTCCTTTCAAATTTTAAATGGGAATCAACACCAAATCCATTCCAACTTATCTCCACTCTCAGCTTCAAAAGAAAGCTAAAAACTTAGTTTTAAAGCTAAGCCATCCCTTCCCCTATAAATAGAGAAGACAATCATGTTCGCCTTGTGTCCATCTTCTTATACTTTAACCTGATATATTGTTCTTTAGTGTAGACTGTCTTGCTGCGCACTTGATTCTATCTAAACAAGGAGTTAAACAGTATAGCTACCATTCGGTTTCTCTATTTGCTATATAATTTTCCCGTCTTCGACTAGGCTATGCCATTCTTTTTCATGGCCTATCATTTTAGTGTGAACTAAATCTTGCTTAATAGATGGGTGGCCTAGGTAGCCTTTCATTTAGATTTGCGTGAAGCCGGATCCTTGGGCTTTTTGCGCCCGGTTGGTGAGGAGATTTTTTGGGTTTTTTTGGCCCACATCGTGTATTCTACTAAGGAAATTGAATCAATGGGCTTTTGGGCTAAGTATGTTATGATGGATTTTTCACAACATGATTTTTAGTAGGGGGAAGAAAAGACTACATGATTTTTAGAGGGAATCAAAGCCCAACCCTCTAGTGTAAGGTGATTTTATTGGGCCCATGTTTTTTCATATGCTTTTGATCTTTTTTTTTTTTTTTTTTTTTTTTTAGTAGGCAAGTATTCCCCTAAACAGATTTCCACATGATGTTATAAAAATAAGTGCTTGGACAATGAGAGATTTATTCATTGCCCAATCCCTTAAATGTTTCATGTTAAGAAGACCTTTTTTATTCATTTACTTTTTCTTTTTAAATTTTGGGAGAAGGCCCAGAGGTCATGAGCGAGCAACCATTTCATTTTTCTGGTGAAAGAGTTTTTGGAGGGTTTATACTTTATACCTATATGATTATGGGCCACAATCTTTTGATCAAGAACACGAGATGCATGCATCAGTTGAACCTTCCTCACGAATTGTTTGTGAAATGGTTCAAGAAGATGACTATACCTCATGAAGAGATTACAAAAAACACTGGTCAGCTTGATGAGCAAGCAGTGAACGTGGAAAAGATCGCCTATATGGATAAGTGACCAGGTATGCTTATCATTTCTACCAAGAAACATAAGACTTAATTGAATTGCAGCTAGTATCCCAAAGCCATTACTAATTTTACCTAATACTTGACACTCAATCCATTGCATCCTTGGAATGTTGCACCAGGAAATGAAGAGAGAATAAATAAATCAACCAAAGAGAACTTTTCTTTGGCTAGCCATCACTCAGAAAATATTGGCAAGGGTATGCCACCTACACAAACTCAAATAGTAAGTAGAAAATAGCAAGACAGACAAAAAAGGAGTCAGAAAATGATTACATTGACCATCAACTTTAGAGAACCTAACATATATGAAATTATATTCATAACATAATTTATTCCTTTTATCTTCTTCTTCTTCTTATACCTATTTATTTTAACTTAAGCAAAGAGAGGGTTGCACTCACCATCCTCCAAAGTAATATTGTACAGAGTTCTTTGCATTATCAGAAATTGATATTAACCTCCCATGTTAGGGTTGTTTTTCATAAATAACTGTAGTGCTGAAGACAAGTGACAAATACCTACATATTCCAAAAGTTTGAGTTGATAACAAATGACGAGTTTAATAATTTATCCCTTGTTCTAACACTCCCCTCAAGTGTGGGTTTAAACTCCCCCTTAATGCATAGGGCCAAAATATTTAATATAATGGGAGGTTTAGAGTGGGGCATGGTTCAAACTCAAGACTGTTCTCTTTAATACCATAATAGATTACCATTTTCCATTACTTCAAGCTTTGTGAATGTTTCTCACATATGTTTATAATTTTAAATTTATATTTTTAACTCTACTGTAACTAGATTATCTAAACATTTTTACTCATTACAAAATGTTCAATCATTCATCTTTCAATTAATTTACATGCAGTTATGTAAATGTATCAATTGTTTCCTTAAAGCTCACAACAAACAATTAAACCAATATTGTCTTAATTTTACTATTTTTTTTTTTTTACCCAAAAAAAATATAGTTTTAAAAAAATGGTTCGAGTTCGGGTCGGGTTGACCCGCAAAAAATACTGGTCGAGTCACGAGTCAACCCGTTTTTGCTTTGAGTCAAAAAAAGGGGGTTCGGGTCAGGTCAGAAAATTTTGACCCGTTTTGCCATATCTAATTTTTAGCATTTCACCCAGGATAGGGGGAGGGAAAGGGGAGAGGGGTTGGAAGGGGAGAGGAATTAAGCTTAAAAGATAGAAGAACCATACAGATACAGTGTGAAAGTGGATCAAGTTAAATTGTGGTGTGCTAAACAAGTATCGACTACCAACGACAAATAATCTTTTGAAAATCAAAACACGTGCAAAATGTAAACGTCAAGAGTTTAACATATCAGGAAAAGATTCAAAAACAGAACTAAAAGGATCAAAGCATAGTTTGCATTGAATCAAAAGAATCAAAGGTTTGGAAAGAAAAATATATGAAATCTGGAAGTAGTAGTAGTGGTGGAGATGATACTGATAATTAAAAGTAATGCAGTATCATTAGCTTTGTGGAAATGACAAGCCAGAAGCTTTTAAAGGCTTCCCATTCAAACTCCCAAGGAAAAAATAAATATTGATGGAAAAAAATTATCAACAGTAAAATAAAGAATATAAATACCCCCAATGCAAACTTCAATGTCATCAGGTAAACTTCCTGGGTGAGAAGGGTGTGTTCGTGTAGTTGTTGGGATTTGGGGGTTGTCAGTGTAAATATGTAAAGTTGGGAGTTGG
Source organism: Quercus tomentella (assembly GCA_028535165.1). Classification (NCBI taxonomy): domain Eukaryota; kingdom Viridiplantae; phylum Streptophyta; class Magnoliopsida; order Fagales; family Fagaceae; genus Quercus; species Quercus tomentella. The sequence continues at coordinate 31,036,229 of JAPQVY010000068.1, read as the reverse complement.
GAGTTGGGAGTTGGGATTTGGGCTTGGGTTTAGGTTATTGTAATTGAGTTGGGCTTTAAGAATTTTGATGGGTTTAGCTGTGTAGATGATTGGACTCAGATTTGTAGTGAGGCTGGCCTTGGGTTTGTTACTTGTTAGAGAAATAAACCGGGCTAGGTGGCTTTTTAGAGAAATTGAGCCGAGTTGAGGCCATTTTAAAAAGATTAGTGTTATCTCTTGACCTGCGAGAGAAGATGTATAAAAGAGACTGATAAGGAGATCAAAAATTCTCAGCAATCATTAATTAATGTAGAGCCACATCACGTGTATAGTTTGATTAGGATCCAGATTGTTTGGTTGGGTTGATTTATTTTATTTTATTTTTATCAGTGTTTTATTTGTTCAGTTGAATCGATTTAGTCAGGTATATCCACACCTTACAAAATCCCTCTCCACCTTGGATTAAATTCAAATTAAAAAATATATATATTAAGTTTTTGTTTGGCAAAAAAAATTTTTGCCAACTTATTTTACTATTTAGCTTATTTTTACTACTACTCATGGGTTCCACTGCACTTTTGGTACTATTTATAGATCTCATTGTACTATTTCAGCTTACTTTTAGCTTTATTTACAGTACTTTCAGCAAAATAAGTAGATCCCAAACAGAGAGTTATCACTTGGTCACAAATTAGGCTTTTGGTTTAATTATTTAAGGATAGGACTTGAATAATGTAGGTACCAATTTTGTTCTTTTATTATTAATTTTTTTCAACGGCACAAAAATTGCTTGTTGAAATGCTTCGTAGAGATTCAGTTTTTCCAAACTTGTCGTGGCTTTGCGTTCTGATGATTAGGGGCTATGAGTTCATGTTAGTGTGGTGCTCCAAAGGTTTTGCCAAACTGGCTTCTTTGCGACTTTGCCAGTTTATTTTTAGGGTGGTATTTAATTACTATATATTTTTAGGCATTGATTATTTGGTTTTGTAAAGGTGGGTCTTATTATAGCTTGTTTAACTTGAGGTAGTTGGTATTATGCAGAAACAGCTTCACTATTGTAAGAAAAACATCCCATTATCCCAATAGATCTGAATGGTATGCGTTCTAATGGAAAATCAATGTACAACAAAGTCTTGATGTGCTTTCATTATAGAATGTCCCAATATAGCCTTCACACCTGCTATTAAACTATTTATGAGCATGGCTTAAGTATAGGATTGCAGTCAAACATGAATCATATATGCTTATGTACTTGAGTTTGTTGGGATTAAGTTTATGGTTCAGAATCCTTAATTCAAAATTTTCAGATCCACAGTACTAGAACCTTACAAGAGTTATCTAACTAGTTTCATCTTGACATGATTTCTTGGTGCTAAAATTAGATAGATTTGACTAATACCTGTCTTGTTCCTGTTTCCTCTGTTTTCTTAATAATTTTTTGGGTTATTGGTTATTTATTTATTTATATATATTTTTATATTGTATGAGGGAAAAAAGAATTAAAAAAAGAAAAAAAAAAAAGAAAGAAGAATCAATGCTTTAATTTCAGACTTTTCATGATTGCAAAGCCTAAGAAACAAAAACTTCATTTCAGTTAGCTTGTTGCTACTGACATGGCTTTTCTCTAAAATTTCATTCAGAAACTTCATTTTAGTGGAGTCTACAAGTTTAAAATTTACTCATTGACTCCAATTAACCGCTAATTCAACTCCTAACCCAATGTAATAAAAAATATTTGCTTGGGCATTATAGTAAATTACGCTGCAATTTTCTTTTTTAAGAAAAAAACAACCGTAGAAAATTTTAAACTTGAATGAAAAATGAGCGTCGTTGATAAATGATATGAAATGTATTGGTAAACGATTATTTTGTGTATTTTCTTTTATTTATATTGAATGGATATTAGATTTACATATTGTAATTTAATTTTGAATTTAATACTGGTAAACAATTCCGATTCACACTTTGAACCCCAAAGCTAAAATTCTGCTTTGGTCCTTGGAAAAGGATACTATTGACCAAGTTTCACAATTTTCCAAAGCCCCAATGCAAAGTTTATTCAAATGCTAATAGGAATGGTTGTTTATGTTACATAAATGCTCTGTATTGGTATATTGCACCTTTCTAGGTGGAAAAATCTTTTGTCATGGTTTGCTATGTTAATGATTGGTTTAATCCATCTCAAAAAAAAAAATAAAAAAAAAGAAAAAAAAAAGATTGGTTTAATCTTTTTAAAAAGAATAAAAAAGAAACAAAAAATGTATAATTTTTTAAAGGCTCAATTTTTTTTCTACATATTATTATTTTTTCCAAAACTTATTTTCAGAGAAAATTAAATCGATGAGAATAAGTCATATAAGATGAATACTAACAAACAACAAAACAAACACATGAGAAATCCAACATGAAAGCAGAGAATATTATTCTTTAGCATTTAGTTTGATATCTGAGATACAATTTAGTTTCGCCTCTAATATTACATGTTGTACATGTTTCTTTCCAAGTCTAATCATTTTTATTGTAATAATATCGGTATGACATATATTTGTCTATAAAATTTTGTGTTTTGAGCTAGGATGAAGCACGTTAAGATTGATTTTTATTTTGTTAAGGAAAGGGTATTTTTATGGTGGCATTATGATGCTATGTACCCCATGAGTTAGCCTATATTTTCACTAAAGGGCTTCTTTTTGCTAAATTCTAGAAGATCAAGTTCAAGCAAAACCATCTTTCAAATCGTGCTTAGGTTATTAAGCAAAAAAAAAAAAAAAAACCATGCTCGACTTATTGCCAGCAAACATTTGTGTAATTGTATTTGTCGGTCCTTCATATAGTTGGTACTAATGCCCTTCATATAGCTGCTACAAGCACATACAACCACACGCATTGTGGGCGTGGAGTATGAAATTTTTCGTTTGTCATTCTTTTCCTATTGAAACTAGGAGTATAGATTTTCTTATTCAAAAAGATTTTAGAATGTCAAACAGAATATCTTTATTCAATAATTTAAAAGCTTGGCATATTAACTATCAATACTAATAAATTGAGATAATTTTGACTGATTTTGGTCCCAAGTAACATACTACTTGTAAAGCTTATAAAATTAGATGACATACCAAACTAGGGTAACAAAATTACACCTTGAAAAAAAACTTGAGCAATAGCGTAAATATCAAACACCCCTATTTCTGTTTCCAAGTAGTGCCAATTTGATTTTGTTAACCTTGGCCACCACGTCCTTGATTTCAGGTCTTTCATCTGGTAATTCTTCAGAACACCTCAAGCCTAATTCCAAGATAGATGAAAGGATAGTTTGCATGACAGTTACATCTCTTCCATCTTCTATACTAAGCAAACCATCGTCCACAACTTCCATTGTGTCAGGAAGTGAAGCAATCCATTGCCTCATACCTAGTTCTCCAACAAACATTTCATCAGTAGGTTTCTTTCTTGTGATCATCTCCAACAATATTATCCCATAGCTATAAATGTCACATTTGGTGGATACTCTCCCGTCAGAACCATACTCTATCATACTCATATATGTCAACAAAATTTTAAGTTAATGATCCACATGTTTGTCCAAAAAAGGTAAAAACTCTACAAATGAAAACTTTTAGTGGGTACACACACCCACACCCCATTCATACAAGGATTTTAAAAAAATAAAATAAAAATAAAAATAAAAAAGAAAAAAGATTTTAACTGTATCCATTCATAATCCATCAATTGATATATATGTGTATGCTAGATTTTTCTATTTATTTATTTTTGGTTCAATTGTGCCTTAACCAATTCTTTATGTGTCCATTTGCTATTATGTCCTTATGGTTTAACTTTTTTATTAGGAATTATTGTCTAGCTTAACGCATAATGTAGTGTACTTTTTTCACAATCATTAATGTGGTAGGTTGTGATTTGTAAATAATAAAAGTGGTATTAGTGGCAGGTCTATGTAAAACTTTTATTAACAATTTATGAAGAAATTTGTGTCCTTAATATTGGTTATATACTTTTGGAATTATGTTTAGCTCCCGAGCCGAATATGAACACTTCTTCATATCTACATATTCATTTGTGTCTTCATTTAAGTTAGACTTCAAAATGAGCCTTGGAGATTGATCACCATAACTAAACTTTTATAGTCAATTTAGGAAAACTAATCTACTGAGATCATTACCTTTGTATATTGTTGATGGCTATAAACTAGGAGAACATTTGCATTAGCTTGTTCAAAAGTTTTCTATTTTAGCATATGAACCTTTTTTTTTTCTATATTACATAATTACTTTTCAAAACACCTAACATTGAATTATCTATTTTACACTACTTTTCATTAAAATACTATTTCTTTACTAATTTTTTTATTATTAGTTTAAATCATATCTCTCTCTTCCTCATGGGGTGAAGTAAAGAATTATTAAAATATACATTTGCAAAGCTATAGAACCGTGTATATTTACACTGTAGCAAAAATAGAATTTTGCACAATTTTACATTGGTTGATGTAGGAGGTTTTTGAGATTTATTAGGTAAAATGTGAGGCTTTTTTCTATTTCACATAGACTAATGCAATAAGCCATATCAATACCATGGATGCATTTACGAGACTAGTATTGAAGTAATATTGGATTAAATTGTATTTGACTATATAAAACAAATTATTAATCTAATGCAACTAGATTACGATTTGGTTTGAACTACCATGCAACATTCTTATTCCTAAAATTAGCCATTACTAATTTTATTCACGAAATTAGCCAAGAAATTAAATGAATTGAGGTGATTTCATGTATACCTGGCGCGATATAGCCAATTGTACCAATGGTTCTAGTTTGGGTTGCGTACTTGTTTTCAGCTAAAATCTTTGCAATGCCAAAGTCTCCAACATGTGCAACCATGTCCTCGTCCAAAAGAATATTGGTAGGCTTCAAATCACAATGCACCACAGATTCTAATTGACCATTATGGAGATAATCTAATGCTGATGCAACATCAACCATAATGCCTACTCTTTGAACAAGATTTAAGCAATAGTTGTGAGAGTATAACCACTTTTCAAGGCTATAATTTGACAAATACTGCAACACCAAAGCTTTAAACTTGGGACTAGAGCATACACTAATGACTTTAACCAGATTCCTATGTCGTAATGCCCTTAACACCTTGCATTCAGCATCAAAACTTTTAAAAGCATCCTCCAAATGGAGGTTTAGAACTTTTACAGCAACAGTAGTCCCATTAGACAATATCCCTTTGTGCACAGTACCAAACCCTCCAATTCCAAGCAAGTTGCTTTCACAAAAGTTGTTTGTGCCATGACAAAGTTCTTGATATGATATCATTCTCCAATCCACTGTAGGTAATGTGAAAAGTGAACTTGGAATTTGCGTGTTATATTGTGGATGTCTTCTTAGCATAATGACCAGCATTGCAAAGATTATAATTGATGCAATGCTGGGAATAATATATTTGAGCAAAAGTTGTTTCATCCTTGCTCCTTTAGAATTGGGATTTGTGCAAGGTGGAACTCCAAAAATTGAATTCCCACAAAGTGCTTCATTACCTAAAAATGATTTTGCCTTGAAGTTTGCAAAAGGTCCACCAGATGGTATCTCTCCTGATAACTTATTGAACGACAAATTCAAATACTTGAGAAACCGAAGTGCTTCAAGAGACTTAGGAATTACACCTGAGAGATTATTGTTAGAGATGTCCAGCAGATCCATTCCTTTCAATTGCCCAAAAGAATTTGGAATGTCTCCTTGAAATGAATTCTTTGACAAATCAAGTTTACCTAGACTTTCAAAAGCACCAATGATACTTGGAACATTTCCAGTAATTTGGTTATGAGATAAATTTAAGTACTCAATAGCTTTGAGTTTTTTCATGTTTGGAGACAAAGATCTATAGAGGGAATTTGATGATAAATCCAAGAACAACAGATTTTCAAGATTCCACACATTCAATGGGATTGATGATGTCAGTTTGTTATAACTCAAGTTTAATCTCTGCAAAAGATTGAGGTTTCCAATGCAATTCGGGATGGATCCAGAAATTTTGTTATTTGAGAGAAATAGTTCTCCCAGCTTGATTAGCTGACAAAGCTCTTCTGGAATGTTTCCTCCAATATTATTGTCTCTAAGATGCAATCTTTGCAATTCCTCTAATCCCCCTAATGTTGATGGTAAATTTCCAGACAAATTGTTATAGCTCAAATCAAGCCAGGTCAAATTTTTCAAGGAACCGATTTCCATTGGAATTTGACCCTTTATTTGGCTTTGACTTGCATCAATGATTTTAAGTGAAGCCAAAAAATTTCCAATGGTTTCCGGAATTGTAATATTCAAGGGATTGAGGAAAATATATAGCGCCTCTAAATATGTGCAACTAGTTAAAGATGTAAGTTCTTGATGCCCAGACTCCTCTGTTAGTTGATTATCACCTAGATCAATGATTTCGAGATATTTTAAGTTTCCAAGACTTCTAGGTATAGGCCCAAAGAGTAAATTTCTAGATAAATCTACTGCAACAAGGTTGGAACAATTTGAAAGATATGATGGGATACGACCGCTAATGTTATTGTCACCAAGAACTAAGCCTCCAAGATTAGGGCAAGGGATCCTAGTATCTAATGAAAGATTTCCAAATAAGGAATTACCCAACAAGTTGAGTGATTGTAGAGAGGTAATGTTGAAAATATTTGGGGGTATTGTCCCAGTGAGATCATTATAATGAATATCCAATTCCTTCAGATTTTGGAGACGCCATAAATCACTTGGCATGCTTCCTTTAATGTTGTTTCTTTCAGCATAAAACCCTTGTAACATCGATAAATTGCTTACGATAGGAGGAATGTTTCCAATTAAGTTGTTACCTCCAAGATAGAGGCTTTCAAGCTTTTTTAGACTACAAAACCTTTTGGAATACTTCCATCAAACATATTGTATGATAGAGATAATACTGAAAGCTCTCTGCAGTTATTAAACTGTGAGGGGAGCTTACCGCTGAATTTGTTGCGGGAAATATACAATCTTTGAAGATTAGGACAATGGCTACAAAGATCCACTGGGAGCGTTCCTGAGAGGTTATTTCCTGCTATGAGGTAATTTCCTGTAATATCAATACTCTTTAGAGAAGACAAGTTAAAGATGACGAGAGGAAATGCACCGGTGAGGCTATTGTGATCCAAATACAAGAACTCTAATGACGACATATTGCCGAGGGACAATGGAATTGTACCCATAAGTTTGTTTGAACTAAGGTCTATTTCACGAACCCTTGGTAACATGCCTAAATCTTTAGGTATGCTACCATTTAAGTTGTTTCTATAAAGACTTAAAACTTCAAGCTTCTGGCAATTATGTAGAGTCGGAGGAATACTACCTTCCAATAGGTTGTTTGACAACCGAAGTTCCCTCAAGCGGTGTAGATTACCAATCACATGTGGCAAAAAACCAGAGAAGCTGTTGCTTTGAAGATCAAGTGAGACTAGGAAGGAGAGGTTGCCAATATGAGGGGAAATTGTGCCTTGTAGATCCACATAGGAAAGGTCCAAGGCTGTGACTCTTTGTCTGCGTCGGCTGCAAGAGACCCCAAACCACTCACAGAAGTTTGTCGTTGTGGACCAGTTACTAGCAGAGAAGATAGTATCATTTGGATGAAAACTGATTTCAGATTTGAAGGCAATGAAAGCTAATTGATCTGTAAAGTTGTTGGAAGAGTGGGACAAGCGAAGTATGAATGGCTGCACTAGTAGAAAAGCCAAGAGCAGGAGAATGGATCGCCTTTTAATTAGCATCATGAGTGTGAAGGAGACATAGAAGACTCTTTGGAGTTTGGAGTATCAGAGAGCTATCACACGAGACTTCTACAGTTTATGTTTATTACAATGAATAATGGCCAAGTAATTGTGGACTTACAGGGAGGTGAAGACATGGAATCTCAGAGCTTGACCACTTAAATTGCAATTGTTAAAATCCAAGTAAATTTAGACTTATTGTTCACTCTGATGTTGAAGAAAAGTTCGTCAATATGACGATGGTCTGCTGGTCTAATTTCAAGGCTTAACTTGTCGGTTCCAGACCCAAACTAAATTGAAGATTTTGACACTTACCTACTACTTTTATATATATAAACTAGGGTCGGCAAAATCAACTCAAACTCACCCACTTAAACAAGACTCAAACTCACGCACTTATTAATTGGGTTAAATGAGTATTAACCCAATTAAACCCAATTAACATTAATGTTTTTAGGGTTTTAACTGGTTAATTAATTAGACCCAATTATGACCAAGTATCATTTCTACCAATTACCCAACTCTAAAATACCCAACAACCGCTAAAAAGACCAAAATACCCATTAAACCTATAAACTTACCAAAATACCCCTAAACCTAGAACATGACATAAATACCCCCCGCAACCTAAAATTTATCACCAATCAAATTTAGAGTAATTAACAACAAGTGTGCTAGTGTGTGATTTTTTTTTTTTTTTTTTAATAGAGAAATGCTAGTGTGTGATTAATTTAACTAAAAAAAAAAACCTTAATAACTATCAAATTATTATCACGATAACTTATGTGCTAACGCCAAATATTGTTGTTGTGATACTAATGCTGATATTGTTCCACTACCACGAAATTGTGCTTCATCTTCTTTCGGTGGAAAAACTAATTTTTATATCCTTGTTGACAGGGAGGGATCTAGAATTTTAAGTTTGCGGGGGCTAGAGTATTAAAAAAAATAATAAAAAAAAAAAAAAAAAACTCCAAATAGGCATCCATATCGTATTAAAAAATTATAAACTGAAAATTGTTATTTCTAAATACATTAAGATGCAATCATTACCAACAAAGACAAACAAAAACAAAATAATTTCTTTTTTTAATACTAGGTTGGTTAGGATATTTTTACTTTTTTGGTTGAAGTTAGAGCATTCACATTGGTAAGGCTGAAAATTTTAGCTTTTAGTACCTCAAAAAGTTACTTTATCTATTTTACCACATCACTTTACAATACACCAAATATCAAATGTTCTATTTTTTTTTTTTTTATAACTCCATTTAAAATAATAAAAACAATTCATTAAAATAATAAGGAAAGTGAGAGAATTTAGTTTTTTTAATTAAATAAAGACATATAATCTTAATAAAATGTTGTATTTTATTTTTAACAACTTGCTACAGTCAACTGGTATTTATACCAGTTTATTGTAGTTGCAAAAAATTTAGCTCTAGTTTCTCCAATAACACATGATTTTTTGGTTCTTTGGTGGTAAAATATTTTTTTTTTTAATTTTTTTTTTTACTAAAATACAATCACCATTGTGAATATTTTTATTGTTTTTGTTAAATTTTTTGGTTGGATAGTTGCTATTTGGGTGAGGCTAGTTAGGTTTATTGTGGAGAAAGGAGGCCTAAGGTTTTGGAATGGAACCTAACTGAAAAAAAAATTTTGGACCCAAGGGGGACCCGGGCCCTCTTAGGCTCCCACTTGGGTTCGTCCCTACTTGTTGAAGATATTTTCAATACCACATAAAGAAGTTTTCATTATATATTTTTATGTCCGAGGGGAAAAATTCCTCTCTTTCTCTCAAGTGCCAAGCAATTACTCCATGCATTAATCTGAGTTACGAGTTTCCCGATATTCTTGTGACTAAGCAACAAAGAATTGATGAACTTTTCTTACGCAGTATGACCATTGTAGTTTTCATTGATGTCCTAGTGAGATATTTAATTTAATTTACTGTGTTGAACTTTTCACTAAGCTATTTAATTTAACGTGTAAAGAGGACAAATTGTATTTTTAATAAGAGACTTAAATCAAATCCTGCTTACACTAAATCAAATTGGTGTCTTTTTAATGAACCTATCAAGTTTGGGACTCGGAAAAGGATAAGGAAGTTTCATTTATTCAATTATGATAACGCTGTTTCAAGGGAAACCAAGAGTTAGTATATATGAAATTCCACTAGGAGGAAAAAAAGAAGAGAAGAAAGAGAGCTGGTATTGAACATGACTGCTGCCAAAATATTCTTCGCTCCTTCATCATACCTTAAATTATCATGGACTCTGTAAAGTCCAGTCAATGCCATGCACATCATGGGACTTAGTGAGATTTTAAGGTACCACGTATTGTTAAGGAAATTGATAATTATATATTTCAGCAAAATAATAAAAAAAATAAAATGATAATTATCTGAAAAAGAATGTAACTTTGAGGCATGTTAAAAACCATTTCTTTAAATTGATAATTGTCATAGCTAGTCAAAGGATTTTGGTATCCAAATAATTATTATTATTTTTTTAAAAATCACACACTCATGTCAAGTACACCACACAAGCTAAAAAGTTCTAGAATGTGCATAAATTTTCTAAGATAAAAAGTGTTCTAGAAAACATATGTCCATAATTTTTCAAAATTATTTTATTTGTCCGTGTTTGTATTACAATATATTTTCAAGACTTTATAAACTTTCAAGATGAAACCAGTCTTAAAACACAAATTCACACCCCTTCTCACGTAAATAATCTACACAAAATATTTTAACAATTATTACCTTTTAAAAATAAAAAATAAAAATAAAAAAACCTTAATTATCCAATGCAGTTGAAGCAGAAAATATAGGATAATTCCTTCTTTCTTTTCATGGTACCTATATATCCTCTTTTAGTTGCTGAATTTGCCCTAGATAACTAGGGCATATACAGAGCATTTATAGTTTAGTTGGGCATAAAAACAACCAATTTGACAGTGCTAATGGGTGTTCAATTGCAATATTCAAAGTATAGAGAAGATATATAAGGTGTATGGGACAAAAGATTTATGTTCTACTTTACCAAGACTAGTAAATTTATTAAAACAAGATTTACAAGTTGGCATTTCTTTTATTCTAATAAGTAATAACCGAAAAAAAATTGTAAACAAAGGCATAACTTAGAGTACGTAGAACCTATGATCCATGTAAGCTAGCCGTAGTTCTAGGCCAACTATGAAGATGGTGAGATGTTTCACCTGCTAGCTAGTTGCTAATTGATTGAAGGAGATATGGTCCTCAATGATCGCAATGACCTTTGAAGTTTGAGATAATGTAAACTAGAACAAAAAAAAAAAAAAAAAAAAAAAAAAACCTATCTTATGATAATTATGATAGGCAAACGTACAAGAGACTGATTGATTAGAATTTAGAAAGAACCACCCTCCAAAATCGAAGAGAAAAATTATTTATTGACTAGAAAAATCAGCACTACCCTGTAGCTAGCAAGTCAATTCTCTATTTAATTTTGCACATGGTATAATTATATTAGTAGGAATTGGATTTATATCTCGATCAATAATTAATTTCATGATGCAATTATAATGGAATTGTGAGATCTAAAGTAGAAGTTTGAAAAGTAGAGAGGTAAAAAGTTGAAAGGTTAAGAAAAATATTTTGATCTAAAGACTAAAATTAAAAGTGATTTTTAATTTTCAATCTCATCCATTGATTTACTAGCATCAAATGTAGATCTGTAAGAAGTATGGGCTGAAGTGATAGTCCATTAATATTTTTGTGGTGTTTCATATTGGTGATTCGAACCCCACCTCCTATAATATAATAAGAATTACTCTTGGAATTATGAATATTTACTGCCATTGAGACCACGGCAGGTAACATGAAAATAGGAATGCTTTCAAAAAGTCATATGATCTAATGCAACTTCATAAGATCAATCTCAGGGAACCTTTGAGTGGTTGCATGCATGTAAAACTTCAATAAAAATAGGATTTTATATTTGTTATTCCAATTGCACTTCAATTGATCTTTTTTCCAGTAAGATATTTAATTTTATTTAACACGTTGAACTTTTCATGGAGCTATTTAATTTAACATGTCAAGACAACAACTTGTATGTTTCATTGAAGTTCCACAAAGATATTTAAGGAAAATGCTAGAACCATAGAAAATTGCACAACTTTATGCCACAACTCGCCACGTGATGAGTTGTGCTTGGTGCAGGTGTGTCCCCATATGGCCCACAGACACTCCTTCACCAATCACAACTCACCACGTGGCAAGTTGTAGCACAAAATTGTGCAATATTTGGTGGTCCTAGCACAACTCGATATTTAATTTCATTTAACGTGTTGAACTTTCCACAGCTATTTAATTTAACGTGTTGGAGCGACAAATTGTATTTTCCATTAATATTGATGTTCCAGCATGAATATTAATTGGGGACAGTTGTCACTGATAGTTATTGGGCCATCTTAGTTGAGGTTTTCACAAATAGACAGAATATGAAAGGGTTGAAGTTTTTTGTTTTAAAAAAAAAAAAAAGGAAAAGAAAATGTAAAGTATTCTGAGAAGCCTTGAAAGTAGAAATTAATCAAATTACAACCAAAAACCTACGTCATTAAGGAATGCAAACATTTGTCAGACCTATCAGCTCAACAAGGAGTTTTTAGGCACCGTACAACTCAGAAACAAAAACAGTGAATCCTAAAAATAGCATTCTTAAGAAATGCAAACAGTTGAATTAAATATGAAGTAAATACGAATAACAAAATAAAAATAAAAGAAATTTCGCTAAATGCATTTTAAGTTCAAATTTAATGGCTTCAACAAATGTTTATGACCTATGACATTGCCTCTTGTTCTTTACAGAGTTGCACTTGATCTTTTTAAGCTGCAAAATTAACCATAGCCATCAGACAAGCTTACCAGGACAAGTGAAAGTACGAAAGGTGCATATCTCAGCAATATGATGGCTAACCTGGAGGGCTTTTACATGATCCCAAAGGGGTGGCAAGTCAGTGAATAATTTCTAGCTAACAAACATTTAAGCACATGGCTTCAAACTAATCAACAATTAAGCACATGACACAATCAATTAATACGCAAATGACTCTAACCTTCAATTACAAAGATGACACAAAACTTTACTAATAAACTGCCTCTTATAATAAGCCGATGGTGTCCAGTAACAAGTATTGATGCTGCACTGCTGTTGCTACTAATGCTTACTTACTGATACAAAACTTTACTTACTCATGCTTACTTGTCACTAGTTTTAATAATTGAGCTTATATTTAGCATCAAAATCCAAATAGTCAGCACCATTTAAACAGCATTAAACAAAAAGGAGGATGAATAAAATTTTCAAAATATGGAGGCAACAAAATTGGAGACAATAAACTACCACAACAAAGGGGAAACGACAACCAATCAAATCTATCGGAAAGTCCACACGAATGAGCATGCTTGCGCATATCAACCTGTTAAAGCACAAGAAAATCATCCCATCACACTTTTTTTTTTTAATTGGAGAATAATATTTAATTATTTTAATACAAGTCAAAAGCAGCATAAGAATCCAAACATTCTATATTCAGCAACATGACTAAAATATGAACAAAATCAAATTGATTCTATAAACGTAGATATAAATAAGTTACTTCCATTATATAAACTAGCATTTAACCCACGCAATGCTAGGAAGTATTTTATGTATTAGTCATATTAAAACATGTAAAGTTTGTTAATCATAGGAATGCTGTCTATAAAATACAATAAAATTTTAGTAGTAGGATATTACAATTTAACTGAGTGTGATGAAGACATCAAGAAGGGTTAGAAAGAGAACGATCATCATCATATATTGAATCTAGAATAACATCTATTAAGATGAACCAGATTGTGGGAGGGTTGCACTATCCTAGATATCTAAGAAAACAACTCCTCCCAGGGTTTTAGACAATACTTATTGTTTCATAAATTTTAGCCCAAATATTGTTTCAGCTTTGAGACATATGGTTATGCAGTGGCAGAAGTAAAAATCAAAAAGGCAAAGAAGAAGATTTATCTGTAGTTGCCACTAGAAGAAATCCTAGAACGTCCTATAACTATAAGGAGGCAAAAACTAGACTCAAGATTTAGAAATTCGATGATTTTTTTTTTTTGGTGAGTGGGGGGGGGGGGGGGGGGGTGGGGGGAATCAACATGATGAATGTAAAAGGTACAAATTTAGAACTTTTTGATAAATAATAAGTTTTATTGATATCAAAAAGGGACACCCTGTACACAAGGAGTGTACAAGGGTCAACAATCAAGTACAAAAATTACAAGAATCAAGAAAAGCAAGGAAAGAGGTGAATGATTGGTTTCGCAAAGCAACCAACAAATCTAATCAAGTTCTAAAGAAAAATAACTTGAGGTCTAGTATGGATCTCTCATTATCTTCAAAACTCCTACTATTTTTTTCCCTCCAAAGACACCACTTTAAACAATGGGAGACAATTAACCATATATGACCACTTAGAACTTCATCATCTATAGAAACCATACTCCAAAGAACATGAACATTCAGAAATAATGGTACAAAAAGTTTTCTTAACGGGTCTCTACTTTTCGTCTTGTACCCAATTTTACTAATTCTAACTCACACAATATTTTCTAATAGTTTTTGCTACATAGGCTATGTAAGATCATCAGTGGAGAACTCACAGCAGCATGCTAAAAACCAGTTTTTTCTCAATTTTTAGATCATCCTTTTAGTTAAGGTATGTTTTTCATATTGTAATAAAAGCTATATATACTGGAGGATACTTGTCAGGTATGATCAATAAAAACTAAACAATGTTCACAGGGAGCCACAGATGACTATGCCAACTACCATGGAAATAAAATTACTTGTGTAGTATCAAACAACATATTAAGAAATACAAGAAGAAAATAGAGAACACAAAAACAACCAGAGGAAGATAAAACAGTTATAAGCTGTGTAGAACTAACTTTTAAGAAACACTGTGAGAGCAAATGAGGTTAAAGCAACAAATTAAAGAAACAATTTTGTAGTTACCTCCTAACATTAAGTCTACTACATTATTAAACAGAAGCGAAGAGAAAGATAAGATAAAAACGAAATGGGTATCTATTTATCTTCTTGTACCCAATTTTACTAATTCTGACTCGGACAATATTTTCTAGTAATTATTGCTTCTTAGGTTATGTAAGGTCATTAGTGGAGAACACACAACAACAGCATCCTAAAAACCACAGCTTTTTCTAAATTTTTAGATCACCCATTTAGTTCAAGTATTTTTTTTTTTCATATTGTAATCTTTATATACACACTAAAGGATACTTGTCAAGTATGGTCAATTAAAACTAAACAATGACAGGGAGCCACAGATGACAATGCCAACTATCATGGAATCACACAGCATATTAAAGAAACACAAGAAGAAAACAGAGAAGACAAAAACCAAAAGAGGAAGATAAAACAGTCAAAAGTTGTGTAGAACCAACTAATAGGTCCGTTTGGATTGAACTTATTGTTGCTGAAACTGAAAACTGAAAATACTGTAACAAAATAATTTTTAAATGTGTGAATAGTGCCGTGAGACCCATTTTTAATATTTTTTAATGTGTGAACAGTGCTGCTACAGTGCGTGAACAGTACTGTTACAGTGCGTGAACAGTGATTTTTGTCTCTGCACAGTAACTTAATGTGATTTTACTGTTCATGCGCTGAAAAAAAAAAAAAAAAACCCAAAACACTGAAACTGAAACACGCAAAACGCGCAATCCAAACGGCCTCAGTAAGAAACACTATGAGAGCAAATGAGAGGAAATTACCTATATGGCAACAAATCATTTCAGAGGAAATTATCCGTGCAAGATTCCATGACCAAAAATTGTGTAAAATAAAAGTCACCAAAAACTTTCATTATTTAAAAAATAGAATAAGAAGACAGACTTTGAGGGAAAGCAACTATAAGCTTCCATATTATTTTCACAAAAAATACCACAAGGTTTTGTGTTATATCCAAAAGCCTAGGGGGTTAAGTATCACACAATTAACCAATTAACACATAAAACAAGACCACATGGGTTAATTGTTAGACTCAAAAACTCATGAGGTTCGGTTTTCTTAAGGGAAACCAGGGTTGAATATTTTCCCAAAAGAAAAGCTGTTCAGAAAGCCCTGTTTGCAACTTGTCAGATCTACACTCAGTGTCTGAAGAGGAAGGTAAAAAAAATTAAAAAAAATAAAAAAAGAAGGGGAGGGGGGTATTGGGGAAGGAGACACTCTTTGGCAATTATGACTTGGAAGTGATAATTCTCAAACAACTTGAGATATTGAAATGACATCCAAATGCAACAGTAACCTACAAAATATACATGTTAATAACAACAGTGGAAAACAACAATACGCACATGGTAGTTTCTGCCTAAAACAAAGTAGTTTAAAACATTCTATAGTCGACTTAAACTTAATTAGCCTTCATAAATAACAGAGGAAAGTGAGGGTGACTTGTGATACCATAACAACAACAAATCTATCTGTTGTAGGCTCTGGTCCAATGTGAGCACCTGTTCAAACATGTTAAAGGGACATTTATCTTTGTGATCCAGTCATATTAACAAATCAGAAGGGACAAACAGAAATAAAAACTTAACTAACCTGAGTAGTTCATTTTTAGCAAATGTTTTATAAAAGTTGTCTTTCCAGTTGAATATTGACCCAAAAGACCATGGGTTTAGCATCAAAATCACTATTTGTCTGCAAAAATACAAATAAAAATCAATCCTCTGCTACAGAGGCCTTAAAACCTAGAGTGTACACTTGACAGCAAAACTAGAAAGATCGGAATATCTCCATTTTGCAAACCACAGCCTCTAGTTTAAAAGATTAATATGGAACTAGCCAAATAAAATATATGCAACTTCTAGTGGCTTTGGCTTTTCAATGTACAATCTTTTCAAGTCATCAATTATTGATGTACCTGCATTGGGAGGAAGCTGAGCAAGAGACGATGAGAGAGGACACACATTAGCCAACAATGAAAATGAAGACATCCCCCTAAAAAGAGGTATACATTGTATGCTACTTTGTATTTTTATAGGTAAAACATTTTCATAGAGAAGGCGCAATACAGGGCACAATCCTAGAACATGGGATGCATGTAAGATAAGCACCAAAAGGTAAAGCCTGTATTGTATATCAAAAAAAATTTTTTTTTTTTTGATAGGTAAGAAAAAATTTTATTAAAAGAGAAAAAGCAAGAACAAAATACAAGATTCACGATAGTGAACAAGTAGAAAAGAGGGAAAAGAACAGCAAACAGGCATTAAGTTATCCTAAGAGACAAAAGAAAATCCGTGTTAGTAGAACAATCCGAGAGGCCCCAACACCGAGACCAATCAAAGAGGGTCCGTCTGCATAAATCTAGCAACTGATCCAAAGATTTCGCCATATCCTCAAAAGAATGTCGATTCCGTTCTGCCCAAATATTCCACATTAAACAACCCGGAACCAGATTCCAAATATCATAATAACGTTTCCCAACCCACTAATACCAACAAAAAAATAAGTCTATAACGGAACCTGGCATGGCCCAATCAATCCCAAACAGTTGAAGCATATACATCCATAGAGAATGAGCAACAACACAAGAAATCAACAGGTGATCCACAGATTCCTCATTACAGCAACAGATTCAACAACAATTTACCAAAGTTCGGCCTCGGAGCATAAGATTATCCAAAGTAAGAATCTGACCATGAGGAACGCCACCCTTTTAGGAACCTTTGTTTTCCAAATGCCTTTCCAAGGGAAAGAAGTAAGAGTTGCATTTTGAATCTTAAGATAAAAAGACCAAACATCAAACTTCCCACTTCCACTAAGACACCAAGAAAAATTGTCACTACCTCCACCCCTAGGAATTCTAGTTTGAATGAAGTGAAGAAGGGAATAGGAAGCCGCCAACTCCCAATCATTAAATTCCCTATAAAATCTTAGACTCCAAACTCTATCATTATCACCAGCCAAAGGACTTAACACTTCAGACACAAAAGCTTCCTTATTGGCTGAAAACTCAAACAGCTAAGGATAAAGAGATTTGAGAGAATTATCCCCAGTCCACTTATGATGCCAAAAAAGAATACGGGAACCATCCCCCACCACAAAAGACACATGCCTAGAAAAACTTTCCCACCCGTCACGAATACTTCTCCATAAACCACAACCATGAGCCCTTCCACAAACTCTAGTGCTCCAACCTCTTTTCCCCTCCCCATATTTCGTGGCTATAACCCTCCACCATAGATGAGTAGTTTCATGACCATATCTCCAAAGCCATTTTCCCAGAAGAGCCTGATTAAACGACACCAAATTTCAAATTCCCAACCCACCCAACTCACAAGGTAAGCAAACTTTTTCCCAAGCCACCAAAGGGTATTTGAAACACTCCGCTGAAGAACCCCACAAAAAATTTCTCTGAATACGTTCCAATCTCATTGCCACAGCTCTAGGAACAGTAAAGAGAGAAAGATAATAGGTCGGGAGGCTTGACAAAGTACTTTTCAACAAGGTGAGTCTGCCACCCTTTGACAAATAAAGCCACTTCCAATCTGCCAACTTCTTCTCCATCCTCTCTAGAATCGGATTCCAAATAAAGGCTGTCTTATACGAGGTACCCAATGGGATTCCCAAATAGATCATGGGCAAACTGCCCACCCTGCAATGAAGAATGTTAGCCAAATTGTGAATGTTGCTCACCTCCCTAATAGGGACAATTTCACTTTTCCCCACATTCACCGTCAAACCAGTAAAAGCTTGAAAACAAGACAAAACCAGCCTAATGGCATCAGAGAAAAGAATGGTGTCATCAGCAAATAAAAGATGAGAAATACGAATGCCAGTAGAGCTAATAGGTCCCACATGAAAACCCTGAATAAGGCCACCCTCAATTTTCTTCAAAATCCGGCTTAAAACCTCCATGATCAAAAGAAAAAGGAGGGGGGATAACGGATCACCTTGTCTAAGGCCTCTAGAACTACCAAAAAAACCAGCATGAGAACCATTAACCAAGACAGAAAAACGAACAGTAGATACACAAGCCTTTACCCAACTTCTCCATCGACCCCCAAAGCCCATCCTCTCTAGCAAATAGAACAAAGTATCCCAACTTACATGATCATAGGCTTTCTCAATGTCTAACTTACACACCATCCCTGGAATCTGACATTTCAGTCTACTATCTAGGCATTCATTAGCTATAAGCACTGAGTCTAAAATCTGTCTACCACCAACAAAAGAATTTTGAGACTCTGAAATGAGTTTATTCAACACCATCCTTAATCTATTAGCCAACACTTTAGATAGCAACTTATACACACTGTTCACTAAACTAATAGGCCTAAAATCTCTGATATTCAGGGCATTATTCTTCTTGGGGATTAAAGCTAGAAAAGAAGCATTCAAGGACCGTTCAAACTCTGAGTTGCTATGAAAATGATCAAAGAAGGCCATAACATCCTTTTCCACTACACTCCAACACTTTTGAAAAAAGGCCATAGTGAAGCCGTCAGGACCTGGGGCTTTATCACCCTCCATCTCTTGGAGGACCTGTACCACCTCCTCCTTAGAAAAATCCCTCTCAAGAACAAGTCGCTCATCCTTCTCAATACATCAATCTCCAAACCGTCCATAGAAGGATGCCAAGAATCTGACTCCATGTACAAGCCCTGGTAAAACTAAACCACCTTAGACCGCACCTCTTCCTCATCCTCATAAAGGACCCCATCGACCTCTATACCTCGAATATGATTAGTTCTTCTATGCGAGTTTGCTACCCAATGAAAAAAGCGAGTATTGTTGTCACCCTCCTTCACAAACAAAATCCGGGACTTTTGTCTCCAAGAAGTCTCCTCCAAAGAGGCTAAAAATGCAATGTCTCCTTTAATCTGACCACGACATGTTTGTTCTTCTTGCGAAAGACCCAACAAGTCCTCCCTTGCATCCAAATCCAACAACTCAGATAAAAGGCATTTCTTTCTAAAGGCCAAGTCCCTAAAAACCTCCTTATTCCACTTTTTCAAGTCATCTTTAAGAGCTTTTAATTTACAAGCCAGAATAAAACTCGGAAAACCCAGAAAACAATACCCATTCCACCATTGCCAAACTCTCTCCACAAAACCCTCTTCTTTCAACCACATATTCTCAAACTTAAAGGCACTTCGACCTTTCTTGACACAACCAGCAACCACCAAAAGTGGGCAATGATTAGAGACTACTCGGGGGAGTACCCTTTGAGACACGTTCCCAAAATGATCTACCCAATCCACCGATGCTAAGGTCCTGTCAATTCTTGACATAGAAGATATTTAAAGTTAAAAGGAAACCTGATTTTTTTAGATACAAAGAAAGAATAATGAATAAAAAAATTCAACAATCAAAAGTACTATAATTGACTTAGAAAATTCCCAAAATTAATTGGCCTGAAGATAACAATAAACTCAGTTAAGTGGTAAAATACTAAATGGTAAAGTACTAATAGAACCAACCAAGCTCATTTCTTAAATCAGAAAACAACCATCCTTGCCAATACTAAATGGTTAAGTATTAAAGGTGCCTCTTATTAATTTCATACTTTTATTATAGAGAAGTTAAAAACAATACAAAGCCTCCTATCATACAGAATACAGGGGAAAGTAATTGCATTCAGCTAATAAATTCTCTAAAGAAAGAGACACCCCTAACAAATACAAAAGTAGCTAGCAGCCACTATCAAGTAAGTGTTAATTAACCAGGAGTTGGTAAGAAAAAATTATTTCTTATGCACCATTTAACAATAATTTAGCCTTTGACAAATACAAATGACAAAACTTATAACAGATAACACAAAAGAAGCATTAAGCCATTAACCATGTTTATCAAGATTTTTTGAACAAAAAAAAAGGTCTCTGAATGGCAAATGGAAGGCATATCTTACATTCTTTGCTGATTTAGAACCAAACCATTTAGTTGGTGGAGGTGGTTGAGGCTGAATGCTTCCTATATTGCACCAGCAACCGTATATAATGAAATACCAATTAGAAAATGTCTTCATAACATCAAGAGATCAAGAAAGCATGCATTGAACACTGGAAACCCCTCATTTGGAAAACACTACCCTCTAATGCAAATTGTTTTCACTGTTTCAATATTGTTACTCCTTTCTTTTTCAATAGTTTTCTATGGATTAAGGGTCTACAATTATCATTTAAAGAAAACTATGATGTTTTCCTCTGATCTAATGCTATCTCATGGATTTGGAATTTAGGATGGGTTGGGCATGCCCGGGTAAACTCTAAACAACAAACAAGATTGTAATTTAATTGTTCAATGGTAATAAAGCAGCATGAATATTCAAATAGGGGACAGTTGTCACTGATAGTTATTGGGTCATCTTAGTTGAGGTTTTCACAAATAGACAGAATATGAAAGGGTTGAAGTTTTTTGTTTAAAAAAAAAAAAAAAAAAAAGGAAAAGAATATGTAAAGTATTCTGAGAAGCCTTGAAAGTTGAAATTATAACCAAAAAACTATGTCATTAAGGAATGCAAACATTTGGTCAGACCCATCAGCTCAGAAACAAAAACAGTGAATCCTCAAAATAGCATTCTTAAGAAATGCAAACAGTTGAATTAAATATGTAGTAAATATAGATAAAAAATAAAAGAAATTTTGGTACATGCATTTTAAGTTCAAATTTAATGTCATGAACAAATGTTTATAACCTGTGATATTGCCTCTTGTTCTTTACAGAGTTTCACTTGATCTTTAAGCTGCAAAATTAACCATAGCCATCAGACAAGCATACCAGGACAAGTGAATGTACGAAAGAAGTGGCAAGTCAGTGAATAATTTCTAGCTTTAAGGTGCATCTCAGCATTATGATGCCTAACCTGGAGGGCTTTTACATGATCCCAAAGGGGTGGCAAGTCAGTGAATAGTTTCTAGCTAACTAACTGTCAAGCACATGGCTTCTAACTAATCAACAATTAAGCACATGACACAATCAATTAATAAGCAAGTGACTCTAACCCTCAATTACAAAGATGATACAAAACTTTACTAATAAGCTGCTGGCGTCTAGTACCAAGTGTTGATGCTGCACTGCTGTTGTTACTGGTGCTTACTTACTGATACAAAACTTTACATACTCATGCTTACTTGTTGCTAGTGCTAATAATTGAGCTTATATTTAGCATCAAAATCCAGTTATGAGCTTCATGGAAGGAATCAAAGAAAAAATAGTTAGCACCATTTAAACAGCGTTGAACAAATATGAGGATGACTAAAATTTTCAAAATATGGAGGCAACAAAGACAATAAGCTAATATAACAAAGGGGAAACGACAACCAATCAAATCTATTGAATCAATCACAGCCTTATAAAACTAAGGAAAGCGATCACATATACACACGCAACAAACACATGTGATGCAAAGAACAAAGTTTAGGGCTAGTTGGGGACATTGATTGGCCTATAGCAACACAGCCCAAGCTTTGATATGAAGAACCTAATAAAAAGCAATTGGGGTCTTGCTATTACGCTCCATTATTCATTTTGGTGACACGATCATCACTCAACTGAATCCAAACTTTCTATATTCAACAACATGACTAAAATATGAACAAAATCAAATCGAATCTATAAACCAAGATATAAATAAGTTACTTCCATTATATTAACTAGAATTTAACCCATGCAATGCTCGGGAGTATTTCATGTATTAGTCATATTAAAACATGCAAAATTTTTTAATCATAGGAATGCTGTCTATAAAATACAATAAAATTTTAGTAGTAGGATATTAGAATTTAACTGAGCGTGAAATCAACCACAGACAAACTCTAATTACATAAATGTTATATCATAACAATTCTTATATAACTGTATACATTTTTTATTTTTTATTTTGAGCATGCTGTATAAATCAACTCAACATAAAATTATATCATAAAAGTTTAGCAATAAGTTGCTCTTGTACCCTATTCAATTCTTCTCCTTCTATTTGCTGATTTTCAAAGGAGTTGTCATTCTTTGATTTTCCTAAAACAATTTTTGTTTCCTGTAATGATCCACAATTTAATTAAATGGTGCATCAAAAAGTGTCTAAATATATGCACATTGCTCAAACATCATAATGCTATTTAATGATTAATATCAAATCAAGATGAAGACATCCTAAGCAATAAAAGTTTTGTTTTTTGTTATATATTTTTGTAACATAGACTTTTATCTAGAACGAAAAATTATAAACATTAAAAATACCTAGGCAAAGGAAAAGGAAAAATATAGAAAAACTATGAAGTTACAGACTTTAGATAAAATAAGACAGAAACTAGTTAGCATGCTATTTGATCCATTGATATCTGATTGGGTGTGTGTTCAAATACTCATAATTTAGTAGTTCGTAAAATTGCTATCTTTATTTAGTAGGGTCCAGAGTTCATGCTCTTCTAGATATAAACATCCACAATAATAATCTCTAAGAGAATGCATCAAAGGGAACGTGTCAAATAAATTTATATTTTAAACAAATCAAAACAAAAACACGTACAAACTGTGAAATTCCCCAATAATAGATAATTTAAAGGTTGTCCTAGATATAACTCCCAAAGTAAAAGAATTTAATGGTTATAGCATGCTCTTATCTCGAAGTTAGCAAATATGACAAACATAATATTCCTACATCTGTTGGAAAGAGTAGCTTCAAATGTACTTCAATGTGAAAGTCATGATGATGAGCCCTACTTATTATGCAATTACCTTCAAATATAACAAACACAATACTTGTAAATCAGTATAAAATGTGCACTTGTCTCAGCCATATGCAAAGTGTGTTCTGAATGTCAGCCAAAAGATAATTCTTAACTTGAAAATATCAATTACATTAAACCAAGAGCTGGACAGAAAAATTTGTCTTTACTACTACACATCCCAAATCACTCTGTATGAGAAACTGAAAAAACTTTCAAACGTCATCATAAGTTGAAAGCAGAAACTATTATTCCTTCAAAATTATGAAAAAAGAGCTGTAACTATTATGGATTCAAATGTCACTACAACAGAGTTGTCAAGATGTTTAACTGCTAATTAATTAACTTATCTTTATTGCTACTGATGTAAGATTCAAGAGCTTCAATGTCAAAATACAACATAAAACATAATTTAGACCTCACAGAGTTTGAAGCTGCTCAAGCAAACCAAAACACTCACACAGAGAAAGCCAACCACGCAAAAACTAAAATTTTGGGATAAGATTACTTTCATTCAAAAACATGATATAAACAAATTAGCAAAGCTCCTATCAAGACAAATTTTATTGTTAGATTTTTTTTTTTGGGATGACATAGGAAAACTTCGCTCATATTAGTTGCACGTAGCAAAGCATACTATACAACAATCCTCATGTTAAACAAACTCAATCAAACTCCTACTGGCAACTGACCCCACCCGCCAAAACCAGTTTTTTATAAAATTAAAAAAAATAAATAAATAAAGCTATTTGAAAGAAATACAAATTTTAATTTTGATAGATCAATATAATTTTACAGTTTCTTATAGATAAATGCCATTACAAAGAGGTGTGCAACTAAAAAAACAGAAATAATTTAAACCAACAGGACTGAAACAAGCCTTCCATTTTACCCAGAACCCATTTCACAGATCCACCTCACCTTCACAGAATCACATGCATACAGCGATCGAGAGAGGAAACAGAATCACAATATAAAAAAAGAGGTCAACAAATCCAAACAGAAATGTGACAACACAGGCTGTTGCACTTAATAAGAGACAAAACTAATCTTAAATACAATAGAGCAGGTCAATCATACCTTTTCCACAGCCATGCGCTGCAAGGCCTCGAGCATGGCATCTACGCTCACAGTTGCGTGTCTGGACTGCAAAAACAGGGAGGGCAGAAGTGTATCAGTATCAATCATACTGACTTACTTTGGATTCAATTCAAAGTGTTACTACTAAAATAGAAGCAGCAAAAATGAAAAAAATGCAATGCACCATGCTCAAATTTTTATTTATTTATATAAAATAGAATTGGTAAAGCAAAAATGCAATGAACCTTGGTCGAAGTCCGGTGGGTAGTATTTGTTAAGCACCTTCCTCTCTCCCATCCTCCTCCTTCAAGTCCTTCACCCAAACCTGAGACGCTGCGTTTTGAGAGTATCCCTTGCACCCAAAATCGGTTTCCTCTCTCTCAGTCTCTGGTAGTGGTTCCGACGTTCTGTCGTCGGTGGCATACAGCCGGAAGATGGAAGGAGACCGTTCGGTTTTTTTATTTTATTTTTTGAGACCGAAGAGAGGAGGGTGAAGGGAGAATTCATTTAAGGGGTGTAGAGGTCTTTGGGAGTGCGGAGAGACAGGTTTTGGGAAATAGAGCCGTCGGTGAGAAAAGTTTGAAAATTTAAATTTAAAATAGAAAAAGCGATGGTAATTAAATTTAGATTAAGGAACTAATTAAGAAGGAAAAGAAAAAGAAAAGATGCTACAATTTATGAACTTTCTAAAAAATATAGTAGTAAATTACTTTTTTTTTTTTTAATATAAAATAGAAATTCTACTCTAATATAATCTAAGTGTATATGTGTGTGAAATTTCCTACTAAAGATTTGAACATTTGCTCTTGTCCTTTACACTCCACAAGCACTAATACTTGTGCAACGACCATCTTTAATTGGTTTGTGTTTTTAAATTTAAGATTATTTAACTAAAAGATAAAGGTATTTTAGAAATTTTAAGAATTTATATGAAGATCTCTTGTTATTAACCCGTTCACCAAATCGCACAATCCGCACTAAAACCACCTGCAAAATGGCATAACCGCACCAACTCCTGTTGTAAAAAAACTCAATACTATTAATTTAATGGTGTTGAGTTTTGCTTAAAAAAAAAAAAAAAAAAAAAAAAAAAAACTATTGTGCTTTTTTTTTTATCACCTCACATCCAAGCCCACTACATTTGTAATTTTTTTTATTGAGTTTTGTTTATTACCTCATATCTAGGCCCATTACATTTGAATTTTTAATAACTGGTGTATATGTATCTATACCATCTATAAGATGATCTTTTTTTACTAGACCTTTATGTGGTTCAAAAATACTCCTAAATCTTATATTTAACAATGACAAAACTTGAGAACAACCCGGTAAAAATATATCTCCAACTCTATTGAAAATGCCTACAAAATAGAACACTCTCTTACTAATCCATGTTTTCAAAACAAATTTATCCAAATTTTTTTTTTTAAAAGAAAATTATAACACTAGACCCTAAAAAAAAAAAAAAAAAAAAAAAGGTTTCATCACACACGCAAAGCGCGTGTAATGAGGCTAGTAAGTTGATAAGTGAATTGAACGGTGGTTTGAAATTGGTATGAATCCAAAAATCACATTTCATCTTATTCTTTGTGGGGGAAAGAAAATGTAAATTTAGAGTTAATTAGGGCATGTTTTGTAAGAGGATTAAAATTACAATTTATCTCAAATGTTATATATATTAACATAGAAAGAGTCCAACTCCTGTTCTACATATTTTTCAAAGAATTTGAGTAAAATGATGGTCATGTGTAGGGCTATCCTACAACCCATCAGACTTGACTCACTCGTCCAACCCGATCCAACTTGAAGACTCATAGTCGAATCCAAATGCTCAAACAAGTCGAGTGCAGGTCTATAAGTGTTAAAAAATCAGATTTTTTATTTGACTTTGGGTTCCATTATTCTTGAACTGTCGAAATCAACCCGATCAATTAAAAATTTTAAAAGAAAAAAAAGAAAGGTTTTTCGCCTTTTAATTTTAGTTTCAGAATCTTTTTTCACGCTTACTTTCTTTCTCTCTCTACCTAATCTCTCTCTCAAATCCATAACCCTAGCCTTGTGGCATCCTTCTCACCAATATCGTTGCCAAGTTGGCCTTACTTCCTATAACACCCACCTCACTTAAATTTAATTTAATTGCTTCTAGAGGGGAGTTGATGAATTATTTAATTTATTTTGAAGGTGATATTATTTTATATTATGATATCTACAAAGAAAATAAATAAAGATGTAACGTGGAGGTTATTTTGTGGATTATTCATATTAAACTTTTAGTTTCCTTATCAGTTAAGGAAAATGATAAGAGATTAAAACCTATTTGGATTAAGAGATTAAGTGTTATTGGAATCCTTTAGAGTTCTAGCCTATCTAAACAACCTTAATTTGAGTTTAATTGGAAATTAAAGTCTTGGAAGCTTATTTGAGTTTTAGAGGGTCTTAAATTTTAGCCCAAGTAGGAAACATATTTAACATGTAAAACTGAAGAGTAATCTTAGGATTTCTTATGTGAAAGGTAGAGAGATAGAGACTGCAAGATTACGAGAAAAAAAAAAAAAGAAAAAGAAGAAGAAATTGGTGCTTAGCTTGTAAAGGTTTAAGAGTAAAGAATTAGGGTTTCTCTACATTGAAAAGAATAGAATAGCGTGGTACTACTAGAGGCGCCCAGCAAGTTCATATTGTACTAAGGTAAATGTCTAACTATACACGCTTTATTGAAAATCATTAAATGCATCTTTGACTTAAGATTTATCATCTCAAAATCGAATGGAAGTCTTGGAAGTTCTTGGAAGTTATATTGATAGATTCATGGGAAAATAGGCTATCATGGAAGTATCTATATAAACGTACATTAGTTTATTGATTTTGAAAGAGATCCTAATATATAGGTGGAGCAGCGTCACCATTCTTTATAAGTTAAGCCTATATAGACATCCATAGGTATAGCAGATTGTAGCATTAGAGATTACACTACGATTATATAAAATATAGTATAAACATGATGTATATTAGAAAGTTATGTTAGATTTAATATTGCAAAATCTTCATAGTGGCTAAGGAAAAGTTTTATAAGAGGACATTTTGGTTATTCGAAATTGTAGACACTCAATTTTGCACCCATAATTTAATCAAAGAAGATAGCTATAATGACCATTCATATACCCAAAATTCATGATTGCATTTCATGCTTTAATTCTTTCATTGCATATCATAAAAATGATCTTGAGGTTCTAACAGTCGCGATGGTATGCCCGATTTCCAAATTGGATCGTCGGATTGAAAGATATCACATGATCAAGTTTGCACGGTCTGCATGCATTTTGTTTAGGTGGAACCAATCACACATGATTAATTTAAATTAGTTTTGATTGGCTAGACAATTAAAATTAATTAAATAATTTTGTGATTGGTTGTTAGTTAGTGTCAGAAATAGGCTTGCTTGCATGGGAACAAAGAAGATAATCAGATAACAACAAAATTATGGATAATCAAGACTTTTTAAAGTGTTTATCTACAAGATAATCACTACTGTAGAGACTTGAATCATCAGAAAAGGGGTTTAATTTTTAGAATATGGATTAAAAACGCATCTAAGTGCAAGTCTCGGCTCAAAAAACCTCAAAAAATGAGTCCAAAATGGATTAAAACTCGAACACAAGACCAGCACCCAAGAGGGCCATTCAGCACTCTTGGAGTGCCGATCAGCACTTTTCAAGTGCCGATTGGCACAGATTTGATGCTTGGCCCGAGGGCTCCTAGATTGAGATAAATTTTATCCTTTTCAATTTTTTAGAGATAATGATGTGTCCCAGTTCGTATTCTAATCATTCAGCTAATTTTCGAACATCCTAGCCTCTATAAATAGAGGATTTCTCTCAAAATTCAGCTCACTTTTTCACGCTTTCTGACCCCCCCGCCCCTCTCTTTCTGGCTCTTCTCTTCTTTTCTTTTCCCTCTTACGTTAAAGACGTTCTAGAGGCTCTTGCCTTAGGAATTTCTTTTCTGTAAGCAAAATATTTTAGGCTTCAAAGAGAATTGAATAAATTTCTTTGAATCCTAAAATATCCATTCACAAAGAAGATCACGCTCATGCAAGAGGTAGTTTATTTCTTCTCTTTTGTTTTCTATTTTGTTTTCTATTAAATTTATTTGATGATGCATGAATAGATTTAAGGTGTTTTATTATTTCTGATTCTTGATGTAATTGCCATGTTTTGTTTAAAGTTTTTTTTTTAAAAATATGTTCTAATTGATTTCTCTCTTGAATCTCAAAATCTGCTAATTATAAAATCTGCTAATTATAAATATGTTCTAAAAAATCTCTTGAATCTCAAAAACTAATCTGTATTTTCATTAAATACAGATCTGATTTATTTAACACACAAAACTGATATGAATTTTTTAGATCTGATTTTTTTACATATAAAAACTAATTTGTATTTTCATTAAATACAGATTTGATTTTTTTTAAGAAAATTTTCTTTGTCACAAAATAGTAGATTTTGAAATTTAAAAGAAGAAGTCAAAAGTTGAGATGATTTTTGATTTATGCATGTAAAATAGATTTATATCATGAGTGTAGTTCCTCTTCTAAAAAAACTCTTTTTCTTATTTTATTCATAAAAAAACAGATCTAATTTTTTTTTCTACAAATCTAGATTTTTTTATTCAAAAAACAGATCTGGTTTTTTTTAATAAAAATCACCATTTTTAACTTTGTTCCAAAACATATCTAGTTTCTTTTTTAATGAATCAAATCTCAATTTTTTAATTTACAAAAATAGATCTAAATTTTTCCAAAAAAGTAGATACATTCATAAGATAGATTTATGTGAGTCAATTTTAGCTAAGTCTGTCATGTATATGCAACATATCATTCACATCATGCAAAAATGGTATATTGGTCATTAGAGTCTAGAAGACCAGACTCTGTCTGGGCAGAATGGATGTCTAACACCTTCTCATTCCGTAACCTAGCCCCCAAACTTAGTTCTTTTGGATAGGTAGATCTGTACTTTGTCTTTCTTTTTATTTTTGGGTGAATTGTAACTAAGACAAAAAGTCATGTATTCTTTTGGTAGATTATAATTAGGACTCAAAGTCTTGTAAGGTTTAATTTGCCAAGACTATATTTATTTCTATTCAATCAATGACAATGAAGCATTTTGATCAAGTAATTTTATACTTATTTTTTGTTGTATAAAAAAATAAGTGGCGACTCCACACCACTTACCCAAAAAGAGAGATGCCTTGAAAAAGCATCCAGATCTTTTTTTTGAGAGTGCCCCAAATTTCCGCGGCCTCTCACAGAAACCTGCCCTTATTGAGTTATTTGATCCTTAATTAGGTTCTAGTTGACATCGTTTTGGACAATTGAAGTGAAGCTTGATTTAACAACTAGAGGTAAGTGGACTTCAGAACATGATGTCTCTCAAGATGTGTATATTTATATATATTTTTGGTAAAAATATATTTATATATATAGAACTGCAAAAGTGAAGTTTCAAAAACTTATACCATTGTCGATGCTTTATGCATACCTGAATTTTATTATTTCTTATGTGTTTCTTTGAAACTATATATGTTTAGAATGACTCAAAACCATATTGAGAATGTATTTATTATATGATATATTGACAATATTGTAATAAAGTAAGAATGTTTTCAAATGGTTAGCTAGATAGTTTGTAACCTTTGCCAACACAAGGTTAGGTGTTGGTCTTCGGCGAAAGTAGTGTTATTGTGGTGTAGTGCAGTGTTATTGTTTATTCTTTGAAGCTAGTGTTATCGTTTGCTCTTTGGAGCCAGTGTTGCCTCTTTGAGGTTATTGTTATTGTTTCCCATGAAAATTACCCACCAAGTGTTTAGCAGTTTATGTCTTTGTCTGACTAATGTATATCAAACTATTGTTTTATTGATATTGGCCTTTATAAGTGTAAAAATTGTTTATTACTATATTGTATTGCTTCTACCTATTTAGTGTATTTTGGCCAACTAAAGTGGTCACTATTTTATTTATTGATTCAGTGTTATAGTTAAATGTTTTCTTCCTAACAGTTTTATAGAATATATTATGTTACTGCTAAAACTATATGTAAGTGTTTTGTAAAAATTATTTTTTGTCAATGATACTATTGTTTTGTTTTGAGAGACATCCTCATGTTATGTAGTCTCTTATTGAGTTTCTAGCTCACCTCCTTTCTCCACCCTTTCAGATTAGAGCAGTGGAATATCTTTTGGTGGTAGATCATTGGAGCCATAGATTTAAGACTTCTTTTGGAGCTATCTTAGTTGATAGACTATTTTATTATGTTTCTTAGGATAGTGAGTTTAGTATTCTTGAAACTATTTGAGATTGTATTTGGACACTTTATTGTTAAAGTTTTAGTTTGATGGATTTTATAAGAAAGACTTGGTGGTTTGATTCTTATTTGTGGATATGTATTTACGCTCTATTCCATTATAGTTAATGTTGATTATTTAAAAGACAAGTCGTGCATTTAAATCCTTGGTATGGGTTTGGAGTGTTATACTTCCATTGTCACCAAGTTAGTTCTCCTGCCATTGTAGCTAACTTACAATGGTCTTTGCTGGTCCTGGGTTGAGTCTCACCTAAACCCCACTCTCTTGAAGTGAAGCTTCCTTTGATCTGCTTGAAATCTCCTCTAAGGCTTTGATCTAGTGCTATCTAATGGTGGGTCAGTAAAATCTTCTTTTTTTTTTTTTAAGATTTTGTAATGATCTTGTGATGAATGTGGTCATGGTGGAGTGGAATTGGTGGTGGTGCCAATTTAGTCCTCTCTCTCTCTCTCTCTCTCTCTCTCTCTCTCTCTCTCTCTCTCTCTCTCTCTCTCTCTCTCTCTCTCTCTCTCTCTCTCTCTCTCTCTCTCTCTCTCTCAGAGTTTTAGTCTCATAGTCATAGATATGGGTTTTGTGTCTTCTTTGTGATATTTGATTTCTATATTTTTGGATTGCGGTTTTGTGTTGTTTAGGTTTGTGTTCTTTGGGTTTATAAATTTTGATTTATCTTCTTTAGGTTTTGATTTCACCGTGTTCATCTGTGTTGTTATGCTTCAAACCTGAAATCACCCAACGACTCTGAACCCTTCAACAAATGACCCAAGCCATTGAATTCAATTCGAATATTTGGTTGGTCGCTGGCCCATTTTCCGTTCACTCGATCCAACGGGGTCAAGTGTAGGTCAACCCCAAACCTTATCCAACCTAACCCATGGATAGCCCTAGCTATGTATTTTGATGAGCATGTTTCGTCTCTTTTGTCAAATACTTTGTGAACATCTTCAATGGCGGTAGTTGTTTACTTTTATTGTAAGAAATGGTCACTTATGTACTAAACTAGATGACAAATCTTTGTCAAACATTAAACTCGTTAGAACAACCAAACTTTAATCTTTTAGAAATACTAATTGAGTTCCTGCCCAATATGCAGTGCAATTTTTTATTAGGTCCCTTCAATATTTCAATATTTTTCCTACATGCTTATCTAAGATTGCAAATATCATTTTAATAAAATAAATGCAAACATCCTTCAATTGTTATTTTTACATTCTTGATTGAGTTTTAATAAATTTATTTTTTCCTTTTGTTGGACTTTGTTTCAATTGTTGCAAAACAACTAAATTTGAGTAAAAATACTATATTTTAAAATAATATATACACACATATACATGCCACTAAAAGAAGTCAATAAATCTAAATAGTTAAAACTAATTTTTGTAAATCCATAAATATTTAATTTTTTTATGGCTTTTGACTTTTATGTAAATTGGTGTATAACTTCATGCATATGCATAGGTACAATTGAAAATCATAATAGTTCAAATTATACTTATTTTTTTTGAAGATGTTCAAAACTTTAAATTATACATAGTATTAGCTTACATATTTTTATATCATACATTTCTAAAATATGCAATGGTTTCTCATATTATATATATATATATATATATATATATATATATATATATATGATTTTGAATTTAATTAGATTTAGACTCTTCGGTTTTTGCACCAAATTATTCACTTGCTACAAAAATTAAAAAATTAGATGAACATGTAGCACAAAATTATACTACAATTGAAATTTAATTTAGAATCTAATTAGATTTGGATTCTTAGATTTTTACACTTAACAATTCACTTAGCACAATAAAAATTAGATAAGACACGTGCCGCAAAATTGAGTATCCAATTGAAATTGAATTGGATTTTCTCTAAGTTTTGGCTTTTAATATATATATATATATATATATATATATATATATATATATATATATATTTGTTGTCAAAGTCACTAGAATACAAAAAAATGTCATATTCTAAAACAATCATCATTGGTTTTGGACTCAACCAAACCCGATCTACTCACATTGGGTGGCAAGCAGAGAGACCCGCAACTGACCACCAACATCAACAGGTCGAGTTGATTTAAGGCTCAAGTGAACGTCGATCAGGTCGGTTGGTGGTGGAGGTTGTGGAAGTCACCGTATTCTGCTGGAACTAGCCAAATTTGGGCAAAAAGTTGGCAAAATTAGTTGGGATTTGGCCTGATATGGCTAGATCTCGTTGGATATGGTCAAGATCTCACCAAATCTAATTGAGATCTCGCCAGATTTGGCTAGGTCTCACCAAATTGGATATTGATTTTACTGGACCTAGCGAGTTCTTATATATCATTGATCGAGTTGGGTAGCTTGGGTTTTGGAGAAGGAAACCTACCACTCGACCTGCTGGCATCAGTTCTTGGAGGCAGAGAACCACAGTAGACCAACTAGAGATTCAAATCAAGCGAGCTGTGGTCAAGTCTGGATACCTATAGTATAAGCTAAAGGTGAAGAGAAAATACATCTAGTTGTGTACAACAAAGGTTTAAGAAAATTTATTTACACAAAGCATGCCTAGATAATGATTTCCATAGTGAATCATCAATGGTTTTTTATGCTTAGGTAGTATTGAGGTCCAAAATGTGACAAGAAGACAGGCTCGTGGACATGAAGAAAGCCTAACCCATGGGAAAGAGAAAAGAAGGCTTGGGCCCTAAAATGAAAGGAAGTTTGGCCCAGAAGGCCCAATAAGAAAAGGAAGAATAAAAGAGCAAAGAAGCCTGGGAAGGGAAAGGATTTGGGCTCAGACTATACATGGGCCCTCCAATCCTAGAGAGTGGATCCTCAAGAAAGGTTGGAGGATGCTGAATAGGACGTAGACAGCTCAGGAGATGGTCTAGGAACAAGGCATGCTTATTTCAGAGAGGCACAGGAAATGAAGGAGGTCCTATCCAGGTCAAGTTC
Source organism: Quercus tomentella (assembly GCA_028535165.1). Taxonomy (NCBI): domain Eukaryota; kingdom Viridiplantae; phylum Streptophyta; class Magnoliopsida; order Fagales; family Fagaceae; genus Quercus; species Quercus tomentella. The sequence goes on along the minus strand of JAPQVY010000068.1, from coordinate 31,002,283 downwards.
CTGGGATCCAGAAGGCAATGATAAGAACAGATAATGGCTTCAGGATCAATACCTGATGAAAAGAACCAAGGGACCTCAAGTAAAACAGAGGATATGGAATAAAAGGAAGGTGATCAGAAACCTTTTCAAGCACACCATTTGCAAAAAGGAATCCATCCAATTTCTAGAAAAGGGCCAAATTGTGAGAAGTCAACATCAAAGTTTCAGGGCTTTTGAAGTGTCCCTTCTAAGGCCTTACAAGAAGGATAAGAAGCATTGAGTTCAAAAGGGAATCTAGATTTACCCAAGAAAGGAGCTTCCACCAGTTGAAAGTCAGTAGATGAACTTTCAGCTGTCAGTTTCCAGGAAGGTGAAATAAGAGGAAATAAAGAAAGGACTAGCCACCAATATTTTAGACAAAGCAGTTGCTCAGGTACCCAAAAGGATCAAGGGATAAAATATTGATTTATAGAGCCTTCAAAGAGCACTATAAAAGGAGTGAACCTGAGGTGAAGAGGGTAGATATTCAAACACAAGTAATCAAGATAAAAACACAAGAAAAAAGTCTTAAATCCCTAGATTGAGCTCATTAAAAGTAAAAAGGCATTATAGAAAATCTTGAGATAAGATATCTGAGGAGCTACTCAGATTCAAAGGGATTCAAACCTCACAAAAGTCTTGAGAACCCAAAAAGGGGAATTACTCAAGTTTGTGATTTTTGAGCTTTATTGAGCCTTGTGAAAACATCCTCGCAGCAATAGGATCTAATGTGTTCTAATACTTGACTTAATGAAACACAATCTTCTTTAAGGGATTCATAATCACCATCCTTTATTGTTTACTTTACATTGTGTATTTGTTGTTCCTTATAATTTGCTCAACCAATATGTGTGTGTGTGTTGTGGAGTTCACTTGTCTTGTGCATAAATTGGTTTGTATAATGGCCCAAGAGGGTCACGGTGAGCCAAGTCCAGTCCAACCAATATCCATTAACCCATTTTGGTGGCCCAAGATCCCCTATCAGTGCTAAGCCTAGGAACTGTCAAAGAAGGACCCACATTTAAAGGCGACTCTGCTAGGGATTGGGAAAAATGAGAGAGAAGAAGTAGTCCCTTCATAAGCATGACTCCAAGACTAAGGAACAGGAAAGGTACTAACTTGCCACCTACGACATCAGAGCCCTTAGGGGAGAATAAAGTTGCTTCTCGACAAAGGAACGAGAGGGTGGAACCTAATCCAATGGTTTGGATGGTGGAAATAATGAAGGACCTACAACAAGAGATCCATCTCCTTAAGGAAGGAAGGACCTAGGAAGCTAGGGACAATGCTCCTTCATTAGTTAACGAGGAAAGACCTCAGCCAAAAGGAGGATTAGCAGTGGGAGGGGGAGCTAACCCTTAGTAACCTGACTCAAGCAGACATAAATGCTCTTCTTGAATAAGAAAGGGAGAGGCATCCAAAGACTCCTAAGTAGTTCTCTAGGGGCCCTCATTTTCTAGCAGAACTCCTCAATAAGCCCTATCCTAAGGGTTACGAATCCCCAAAATTCGACCCTTACGACAGGAGAAAGGGGAGCACTGTGGAGCACATAAGCAGGTTCATTGACACCATGGGTCCCCACACAGGGGACAAGAAATTGTGTTTGAGAGAATTTGCCAAGTCTTTGGTAGATAGGGCTTACACCTGGTACACCACTTTAAGGCCAGGATCTATCAAAAATTAGGATGATATGACAGAGAAATTCTGTGCAAAGTATTATCCAGGAAAAGACAAGGTAATATTTACTAATCTCCAAACAGTGAAACAAAGGGCCAGAGAAGATCCTGTACAATTCATCAAAAGATTTGAAGACGTTTCCTTGGATTGTTATGGTGACCATAAAGAAAAGGAGCTAGTAGAAACTTGCATTTCCAACATGTTGTATGACTACAAACTCAACCTAGAAAACCTATGCATAACTTAATTCGCTGACCTATTGCAAAGGACTAGAAGGATGACCTTGACCATGAAAACAAGGAGGGTACCAAGTCCCCAAGCCATGGCAGCATTGGTGGAGAAAAGAGGAAGAGGTCTGAGGGAAAGACGTTTGAGGAACCTCCAATGATACCATGTACCACAGAGGAATTGAATAATGTTCTAAATAAATGGATAGAGGATAGGATCTTCAAGCCAAATCAAGTAGCCAAGCCACCAACAGAAGAGGAGAGAAAGAACCCATTGTTTTGAAAGCTCCACAATTATGTCAAACATGCTACCAAAGATTGTTGGACCCTTCAAAGGCTCTTTCACAAGAAGCTAAGAGAAGGGACCTTAGAGCTCACTCAACGAGAGTCTAAAGTGTAGAGGAACTCTCTACCCAACCACAGAGGGAAAGGAGTGGTGGCTGTTGTGATTCATGGAAACCCAGTGGATATAGAGGCAAAAGATGCAGGGGAATCCTTCCCCTCAAACACTGTGAGAACTCTACAAAGGAACCCAAAGTTTAGGTCCTTATTCAAGTTTTTCAAGAGTTCATTGTATTAGTTAGACTTGTATAATTTTCTATGTAATGATTAGGGAGATTGTTGTTTTATACTTCTCTCATAATTATGCTTATGGTTTTGTCATGGATTGCCAAAGGGAGAGATTGTTAGGATAATATTTTCTAAGCAATTGGCTAATCCTTTGACAAAACACACTTTACTTGTAATTTGGTAAATCTAAGTTGGGTTTAATGTATCAAGAAGTATGTTGTTCAAACATTTCAAGTTGTATCATTAAAGACATAAAGTTTGATCCAAGAAATAAGTGAAGAAAACATAGGACAGAATGCATCATCAAGTATATAAACTTTATAATAAAAAGTCAAATATAATAAACTTGCAGAAAGTTAAGAGGTCACATTATAACCAACATGGGTATTAATTCTTTTGAACTTTTAGTAAAATTTATAATACTTATTGAAAATTAGGTATTAAATACAAGATACTTCACAAACCTTGCTGGAAGAATCTGTGCCTTCAGGCATGGTAACTAATCAGAACTGGACAGCATCCACAATTTCAGACAACTGCCAAGGTTTAGTTCTATCAGTTACATCCTCCTTGGGTCTTGGCTTTTCCATGCTTCTACCATTTGGATCAACTCCACTCTTCAAATATATAAAAATAAAAAAATAAAATCAACACTATGCCAGAATGTATTTGCCAAAATGCAGTGGCTCATTTACAAAGAAAGTTTAGGGGGAAGGGTGTGGAAAGAAAAATAATAGAAAATGGTTTTCCCACATCCTTGAACCAGTCACTAGGCATGTTTCATACCACACACACGAAAAGTAAAAGTTTAAAAAGGCAGGCCCATAAAAGGGAACTGTGTCAAGAAACTAATACATGATGGGAAGTTGACTGCTTTATTTATTTCCTTGACATGTTTTAGTTTAAACCCAGAACTAGGGAAATCAGAGGATTTAAATAGTGCATGTGCCTCTTTATGATATGTTGAATGCAAGCTAACCAACATGCATAATTGCTGCTACAGCCAAAATATAAACTTCAACAAAAATTTCACATTCCAAGTTAGAAAGATCAAGCTGCATACAATAATTGGAGAAGGCCCGACAGGAGAGCTCCTTTCCACTTTGCAATTGACTGGATTGTCATTTGATGGCAGGAGAGCCAGCTACCTAATGAATAGACCCAATAGATCTTTATTTAATATTTTTAAAAGCATGCAAGCAAAACTAAAAGAAATGATTTAAACCTTGGCTGCAGCCGATTCAATGGGCGATCTCATTGCATCAAAAGATGGGGGGTTCAATGGGTCTAAAAGATCTGAGACCAGCAGCATTTGCAAGTATCTTGAATCCGTTGTCTGCTGTTGTAACAGCGAGAAGATTCCCTTCCTTGTTGAATCTCAAGCGAGGAAGACCCTGACAGTTTATTTGGTGCAGTTGTCAATCCAACAGGCATATTACTGATAGTTGAAGTCAGTCCACAAGACTACTAGCAGGCCTAATGCCCTGCATGGCCTTGTTTTAATTTGAAGATAAACATGCATAGTTACAGTTAATTAGCTAGCAACTTGTTAGGGTATCACTTTAACCACTTTTCCACCATAACATTTGCTATTTGTTTTTTCCACCACTAAGGTCCATAAACAAAGAAATTGCCTAAATACAAATGTCACAGATATTGACATACATTATTAAAAAATCCACAAAATATCCATAACCCTATGTGTCATCATATTCATTCACTGAAGTGCATCACATTATGTTATAATAGTAAAAAATGTCACTTACCTTGTAGGATCCATGATTGAATAAAGGTTCGGCTGTATTGCTGAAACTTATCTCGTCCAGCCTCCTTTTCCTGAAAATGTCAATGGCAGAACATAATATGACATAAGAAAAATGATAAAAAGGTTCAAGACCAATAGTCAATACTTATTTGCAAAAGGCTCATCTTCTTCTCTGAATCAGTTTGAGACTATTATCAGTAATAAATGGCTTTAATCAATAATACTGGAATTTTCATTAATAGCAAAAGGCTAATCTCAGCCACTCTAATTTTGTTTCTAAAGGACTTGGATGAACTTGCTTATTATGTTTACATAATTTCAAAATTCAATAAGATTTTTGGGTTTGCTTACTTGCTATTGTAATTTGTGATTACTAGCATTTCAAAGCATTAAATTTTTGGAAGGATATTATAGCATGAACGGTAAAGGACTTTCTCACAACGTAAAGAGGAAAAATTTTCTTTCACTCAAAACAAGTAATTTTTGTTGATGCTTGACACTGCCAGTTTCATCAACAACCACAATGACATCTCCACCACCTACTCCATGAATCTGATGAGACTGCCACCACTACGAAAAATTATGCTAGGAAGTGACCACATAAGCATCAACTACATCACCTCCACCATCATCGGTCATTGCAACCATTAACAACCAACACCACCAAATATGTCATCGACAACAACAACCAAGCCTTAGTCCCATATTTATTAAGGTTGGCTAGGGGCCCTCATCAAACTTTATGTACCGCCTTCTAGCCATATAAGACTTGATCTTTTCATATGGAGGAAATTGAATGGCAACATGACTTATCCCGGCCAATGAAGGAACAAACCAAACAATGCCACTGTTTCAGACCAACAAAATATCATGACAAAAAGAACGCAGCATGAAGATTTTCTTTGTTGAATTAAATGATGTGGAAAGGATGTTTTAGTAATCGCTTTGGGCAGAATGGGTCTCAATCACTCTTAACAATTTTTTTTATTTTATTTTTTATTTTTTATATTTTTTATTTTATGATATAGGTAGTTTATTTGCAAACTCACATAATACACATCAAACTAAGGAAGAACTTACATGTTCAATCCTCGAATGCCTTCCTCATGTGCTATCCTTGTCAATTGGGTTAAATGGGTATTAACTCAATTAACATTAATATTTTTAGGGTTTTAACTAGGTACCCAATTAGACCAAATTATGACTAAGTATCATTTCTAAAAATCACCCAACTCTAAAATACCAAATAACCACTAAAAAGACCAAAACACCCATTAAACCTAAAAACTTACCAAAATACCCCCCTTAAACCTAAAAACTTACCAAAATACCCCCCTTAAACCTAAAAAATGACATAAATACCCTCCGAAACCTAAAATTTATCACCAATCAAATTTGGAGTAATTTATAACAAGCGTGCTAGTGTGTGATTTTTTTTAAGAGAAATGCTAGTGTGTGATTAATTTAACTAAAAAAAAACCTTAATAACTATCAAATTATTATCATGATGACTTATGTGCTAACGCCAGTCATTGTTGTTGTGATATTGATGTTGATATTGTTCCACTACCACAAAATTGTGCTTCATCTTCTTTCAGTGGAAAAACTTTTTTTTTTTCTTGTTGACAAGGACGGATCTAGGATTTTAAGTTAGTGGGGGCTAGAAAAAAAAAAAAAAAAACCTCCAAATAGGCATCCATTTATAAAAATTGAAAATCATTATTTCTAAATACTTTAAGATGCAATCATTTACCAACAAAAACAAACAAAAACAAAATAATTTCTTTTTTTAATACTAGGTTGGTTAGGATTTTTTTATTTTATTTTATTTTTTTGAAGTTAGAGCATTCACATTAGTGGTGCTAAAAATTTTAGCTTTTAGCATCTCAAAAAAGTTACTTTTTCTATTTTACCACCTTACTTTACAATAAACAAAATATCAAATGTTATATTTTTTTTTTATAACTCCATTTAAAATAATATAAACAATTCCTTAAAATAATAAAGAAAGCAAGAGAATTTTATTTTTTAAATTAAATGAAGGGATATAATCTTAATAAAATAATGTATTTTATTTTTAACAATTTGCTACAGTCAACTGGTATTTATACCTATTTACTATAGTTGCAAAAAATTTAGCTTTAACTTCTCCAATAACACATGATTTTTTTGTGGTAAAATAGTTTTTTTTTTTTTAACTAAAATACACCATTGTGAATATTTTTATTGTTTTTATTAAGTTTTTTGGTTGGATGGTTGCTATTTGAGTGAGGCTAGTTAGAATTATTGTGGAGAAATGAGGCCTAAGGTTTGGAATGGAGCCTAACTAAAAAAATGAAAAATATTATAACTAAAACCTTAGGCCTCTTGGGCCCCACTTGGTTTCGTCCTTGCTTGTTGAAGATATTTTCAACACCACATAAAGAAGTTTTAATTATATATTTTTATGTACTTGGGGAAAAATTCCTCTCTAACTCTCAAGTGACAAGCAATCACTCCATGCATTAATTTGAGTTACGAGTTTCCCAATATTCCTGTGACTAAGGAACAAAGAATTGATGAACTTTTCTTATGTAGTATGACCATTGTAGTTTTCATTGATGTCCTAGTGAGATATTTAATTTAAATTAGTGTGTTGAACTTTTCACTAAGCTATTTGATTTAACGTGTTAAGAGGACAAATTGTATTTTTAATAAGAGACTTAAATCAAATCCTGCTTACACTAAATCAAATTGGTGTCTTTTTAATGAACCTATAGTATCTATCATTGAAAATAAATTATAATTAATAAATTCATCTTCAACTTCGGCTCATATCAAGTTTGGGACTTGGAAAAAGATAAGGAAGTTTCATTTATTCAATCATGATAATGTTGTTTCAAGGGAAACCAAGAGCTAGTATATATGAAATTCTACTAGAAGGTAAAAAAATAAGAGAAGAAAGAGAGCTGGTATTGAACATGACAGTTGCCAAAATATTCCTCACTCCATCATACCCTAAATTATCATGGACTCCGTAAAGTCTAGTGCCATGCACATCATGGGATTTAGTGAGATTTTAAGGTACCACGTATTGTTAAGGAAATTGATAACTATCTAAAAAAGAATGTAACTTTGAGACATGTTAAAAACCATTTCTTTAAATTGATAATTGTCATAGCTAGTCAAAGGAGTTTGCTATCCAAATAAATTTTTTTTTTTTTTTAAAAATCACACAATCATGTCAAGTACACCACACACGCTAACATGTTCTGGAATGTACATAAATTTTCTAAGATAAAAAGTGTTCTAGAAAACATATATCCATAAATTTTCAGAATTTTTTTATTTGTCAATGTTTGTATTACTTTATATTTTCAAGAGACTTTGTAAACTTTCAAGATGAAACCAGTCTTAAAACACAAATTCACACCCCTTCTCACGTAAACAATCTACACAAAATATTTTAACAATTATTACCAGTTAAAAAAAAAAAAAAAAAAAAAAAAAAAAAAAAAAAAAACTTAATCATCCAATGCAGTTGAAGCAGAACGTGTAGGATAATTCCTTCTTTCTTTTCATGGTTCCTATATATCCTCTTTTAATTGCTGACTTTGCTCTAGATAACTAGGGCATATACAGAGCATTTATAGTTTATTTGGGCATAAAAAACAACCAATTTGACAGTGCTGACAGGTGTTCAATTGCAAAATTCAGAGTATAGAGAAGATATATAAGGTGTATGGGACAAAAGATTTATGCTCTACTTTACCAAGACTAGTAAATTTATTAAAAAAGGATTTACAAGTTGGCATTTCTTTTATCCTAATAAGTAATAACTGAAACAAAATTGTAAACAAAGGCATAACTTGTATGTAGAACCTATGATCCATGTAAACTAGCCGTAATTCTACGCCAACTATGAAGATGGTAAGATGTTTCACTTGTTAGCTAGTTGCTAATTGATTGAAGGAGATATGGTCCTCAGTGACTGCAATTGATTGAAGGAGATATGGTCCTCAGTGACCGCAATGACCTTTGAATTTTGAGATAATGTAAACTAGAACCACCCCCGCACCCCCCCCCCCCCCCCCCAAAAAAAAAAAAAATCTTATAATAATTATGATAGGCAAACATACAAGAGGCTGATTGATTAGAATTTAGAAAGAACCACCCTCCAAAATCACAGAGAAAAATTATTTGTTGACTAGAAAAATCAATACTGCCCTGTAGCTAGCAAGTCAGTTCTCTATTTAATTTGGCACATAGTATAATTATATTAGTAGGAATTGGATTTATATCTCGATCAATAATTAATTTCATGATGCAATTATAATGGAATTGTGAGATCTGATGTAGAAGTTTGAAAAGTAGAGAGGTAAAACGTTGAAAGGTTAAGAAAAATATTTTGATCTAAAGAATATAATTAAAAGTGAATTTTAATTTTCAATCTCATCCATTGTTTTACTAGCATCAAATGTAGATCCATAATAAGTATGGGTTGAAGTGATAGTCCATTAACATTTGGTGGTGCTTCATATTGGTGATTCGAACCCCACCCCCTATAATATAATAAGAATTACTCTTGGAGTTATGAATATTTACTACCATTGGGACCACGGCAGGTAACATGAAAATAGGAATGCTTTCAAAAAGTCATATGATCTAATGCAACTTCATAAGATCAATCTCAAAGAACCTTTGAGTGGTCGCATGCATGTAAAACTTTGATAAAAATAAGATTTTATATTTGTTATTCTAGTTGCACTTCAATTGATCTTTGTTCCAGTGAGATATTTAATTTTATTTAACATGTTGAACTTTTCATTGAACTATTTAATTTAACGTGTTAGGACGACAACTTGTATGTTTCATTGATGTTCCAGTGAGATATTTAATTTCATTTAACGTGTTAAACTTTCCATTGAGCTATTTATTTAACGCATTGGAGCGACAAATTGTATTTTTCATTGATATTGATGTTCCAGCATGAAGATTCAAATAGGGGACAGTTGTCACTGATAGTTATTGGGCCATCTTAGTTGAGGTTTTCACAAAGAGACAGAATATGAAAGGGTTGAAGTTTTTTGTTTTTAAAAAAAAAAAAAAAAAAAAGGAAAAGAAAATGTAAAGTATTCTGAGAAGCCTTGAAAGTTGAAATTATAACCAAAAAACTACGTCATAAGGATGCAAACATTTGGTCAGACCTATCAGCTCAACTGGGTGTTTTTAGGCACCGTACAACTCAGAAACAAAAACAGTGAATCCTCAAAATAGCATTCTTAAGAAATGCAAACAGTTGAATTAAATATGAAGTAAATATAAATAATAATAAAAATAAAAGAAATTTCGCTAAATGCATTTTAAGTTCAAATTTAATGGCGTGAACAAATGTTTATGACCTGTGACAGTGCCTCTTGTTCTTTACAGAGTTGCACTTGATCTTTAAGCTGCAAAATTAACCATAGCCATCAGACAAGCTTACCAGGACAAGTGAAAGTACGAAAGGTGCATCAGCAAATGATGGCTAACCTGGAGAGCTTTTACATGATCCCAAAGGGGTGGCAAGTCCGTGAATAATTTCTAGCTAACAAACATTTAAGCACATGGCTTCAAACTAATCAACGATTAAGCACATGACACAATCAATTAATACGCAAATGACTCTAACCTTCAATTACAAAGATGACACAAAACTTTACTAATAAACTGCCTCTTATAATAAGCTGATGGTGTCCAGTGACAAGTGTTGATGCTACACTGTTGTTGTTACTAATGCTTACTGATACAAAACTTTACTTACTCATGCTTACTTGTCGCTAGTTTTAATAATTGAGCTTATATTTAGCATCAAAATCCAAATAGTCAGAACCATTTAAACAGCATTGAACAAATAGGAGGATGACTAAAATTTTCAAAATATGGAGGCAACAAAATTGGAGACAGTAAGCTACTACAACAAAGGGGAAACAACAACCAATCAAATCTATTGGAAAGTCCACACAAATGAGCATGCTTGTGCATATCAACCTGTTAAGGCACAACAAATCATCCCATCACACTTTTTTTTTTTTTAATTGGAAAATATAATGTTTAATTATTTTAATACAAGTCAAAAGCAGCATAAGAATCCAAACATTCTACATTCAGCAACATAACTAAAATATGAACAAAATCAAATTGATTCTATAAACCGAGATATAAATAAGTTACTTCCATTGTATAAACTAGCATTTAACCCGCGCAATGCTAGGGAGTATTTTATGTATTAGTCATATTAAAACATTTAAAGTTTGTTAATCATAGGAATGCTGTCTATAAAATACAATAAAATTTTAGTCGTAGGATATTACAATTTAACTAAGTGTGATGAAGACATCAAGAAGGGTTAGAAAGAGAAGGATCATCATCATCATATATTGAATCTAGAATAACATCTCTTAGATTATACTAGATCTTAGACCAATTGGAGAAACACAAGCTCCCAGCTATCAGACAAACTAGATCAGGCTGAAATCTAGCCAAGAAAACCTAGGTCTTCTTCTAGACCCCCAATTTAACAAATATGAAAGATGTGTAATGCCTGGAAAAAAAGGCAACCAAATTATTAAGATGAACCAGATTGTGGGAGGGTCATACTATCCTAGATATCTAAGAAAAAAACTCCTCCCAGAGTTTTAGACAATACTTATTGTTTCATAAATTTCAGCCCAAATATTGTTTCAGCTTTGAGACATATGATTATGCAGCGGCAGAAGTAAGAATCAAAAGGCAAAGAAGAAGATTTGTCTGTAGTTCCCACTAGAAGAAATCCTAGAACTTCCTATAAGGAGGCAACAACTAGACTCAAGATTTAGAAACTAGATGATTTCTTCTTCTTTTTTTGGGGGGGGGGGGAGGGGGTGGAGGGGAGAATCAACATGATGAATGTAAAAGGTACAAATTTAAAACTTTTTGATAAATAATAAGTTTTATTAATATCAAAAAGAGACACCCTAGTACACAGGGAGTGTACAAGGGTCAACAATCAAGTACAAAATTACAAGAATCAAGAAAATCAAGGAAAGAGGTGAATGATTGGTTTCGCAAAGCAACCAACCAATCCAATAAAGTTCCAAAGAAAAATAACTTGAGGTCTGGTATGGATCTCTCATTATCTTCAAAACACCTACTATTTTTTTCCCTCCAAAGACACCACATTAAACAATGGGGGACAATTAACCATATATGACCATTTAGAACTTCAGCATCTATAGAAACCACACTCCAAAGGAACATGAACATTCAGAAATAATGGTACAAAAAGTTTTCTTAACGGGTCTCTATTTTTCATCTTGTACCCAATTTTACTAATTCTAACTCACACAATATTTTCTAATAGTTTTTGCTACATAGGCTATGTAAGATCATCAGTGGAGAACTCACAACAGCATGCTAAAAACCAGTTTTTTCTCAATTTTTAGATCACCCATTTAGTTAAGGTATGTTTTTCATATTGTAATAAAAGCTATATATACTAAAGGATACATGTCAAGTATGATCAATAAAAACTTAACAATGTTCACAGGGAGCCACAGATGACTATGCCAACTACCATGGAAATAAAATTATTCGTGTAGTATCACACAGCATATTAAGAAATACAAGAAGAAAATAGAGAAGACAAAAACAACCGGAGGAAGATAAAATAGTTATAAGCTGTGTAGAACTAACTTTTAAGAAACACTGTGAGAGCAAATAAGGTTAAAGCAACAAATTAAAGAAGCAATTTTGTAGTTACCTCCTAACAATAAGTCTACTACATTATTAAACAGAAGCGAAGAGAAAGATTAGTTAAAAACAAAATGGGTATCTACTTATCTTCTTGTACCCAATTTTACTAATTCTGACTCACACAATATTTTCTAATAATTATTGCTTCTTAGGCTATGTAAGGTCATTAGTGGAGAACACACAACAACAGCATCCTAAAAACCACAGCTTTTTCTAAATTTTTAGATCACCCATTTAGTTCAAGTATTACATTTTTTTTTTCAGATTGTAATCTTTATATATATATATATATATATAGACACACACACTAAAGGATACTTGTCAAGTATGGTCAATTAAAACTAAACAATGACAGGGAGCCACAGATGAGAATGCCAACTATCATGGAATCACACAACATATTAAAGAAACACAAGAAGAAAACAGAGAAGACAAAAACCAACAGAGGAAGACAAAATGGTCATAAGTTGCGTAGAACTAACTAGTAAGAAACACTATGAGAGCAAATGAGAGGAAATTACCTATATGGCAACAAATCGTTTCAGAGGAAATTATCCGTGCAAGATTCCATGACCAAAAATTCTGTATAAAATAAAAGTCACCAAAAACTTTCATTATTTAAAAATAGAATAAGAAGACAGACTTTGAGGGAAAGCAACTATAAGTTTCCAGATTATTTCACAATAAATACCACAGGGAGATTTTGTATGGGTTAAGTGTTACACTCAAAAATTCATGAGGTTCGGTTTTCTTAAGGGAAACCACGGTGGGGGGTGGGGGGGTTGAATATTTTCCCAAAAGAAAAGCTGTGCGGAAAGCCCTATTTGCAACTTGTCAGATCTACACTCAGTGTCTGAAGAGGAAGAAAAAAAAAAAAAAAAAAAATAGAGGGGGACCCGGAGGGGGGGGGGGGGTATTGGGGAAGGAGACACTCTTTGGCAATTATGACTTGGGAGTGATAATTCTCAAACAACTTGAGATATTGAAATGACATCCAAATGCAACAGTAACCTACAAAATATACATGTTAATAACAACAGTGGAAAACAACAATACGCACATGGTAGTTTCTGCCTAAAACAAAGTAGTTTAAAACATTTCTATAGTCCACTTAAACTTAATTAGCCTTCATAAATAACAGAGGAAAGTGAGGGTGACTTGTGATACCATAACAACAACAAATCTATCTGTTGTAGGCTCTGGTCCAATGTGAGCACCTGTTCATACATGTTAAAGGGACATTTATCTTTGTGATCCAGTCATATTAACAAATCAGAAGGGACAAACAGCAATAAAAACTTAACTAACCTGGGTAGTTCATTTTTATCAAATGTTTTATAAAAGTTGTCTTTCCAGTTGAATATTGACCCAAAAGACCATGGGTTTAGCATCAAAATCACTATTTGTCTGCAAAAATGCAAATAAAAATCAATCCTCTGCTGCAGAGGCCTTAAAATCTAGAGTGTACACTTGACAGCAAAACTAGAAAGATCTAAATATCTCCATTTTGCAAACCACAGCCTCTAGTTTAAAAGATTAATATGGAACTAGCCAAATAAAATATATGCAACTTCTAGTGGCTTTGGCTTTTCAATGTACAATCTCTTCAAGCCATCAATAATTGATGTACCTGCATTGGGAGGAAGCTGAGCATGAGACGATGAGAGAGGACACTCATTAGCCAACAAATGAAAATGAAGACATCCCCCTAAAAAGAAGTATACATTGTATGCTACTTTGTATTTTTATAGGTAAAACATTTTCTTAGAAAAGGCGCAATACAGGGCACAATCCTAGAACATGGGATGCATGTAAGATAAGCACCAAAAGGTAAAGCCTATATTGTATATCAAAAGAATATATTGCTAAACAGAAAATAGAAGATATTTAAACATAAAGGAAACCTGATTTTTTTAGAGACAAAGAAAGAATAATGACTAAAAAAACTCAACAATCAAAAGTACTATAATTGACTTAGAAACTTCCCAAAATTAATTGGCCTGAAGATAACAATAAACTCAGTTAAGTGGTAAACTCATCAATACTAAATGGTAAAGTACTAATAGAACCAACCAAGCTCATTTCTTAAATCAGAAAACAACCATCCTCGCCAATACAAAATAGTTAAGTATTAAAGGTGCCTTTTATTAATTTCATATTTTTATTATACAGAAATTAAAAACAATACAAAGCCTCCTATCATACTGAATACAGGGGAAAGTAATTGCATTCAGCTAATAAATTCTCTAAAGAAAGAGACACCCCTAACAAATATAAAAGTAGCTAGCAGCCACTATCAAGTAAGTGTTAATTAACCAGGAATTGGTAAGAAAAAATTATTTTTTATGCACCATTTAACAATAATTTAGTCTTTGACAAATACAAATGACAGAACTTATAACAGATTGCAATTATAAAAAAAATTCAATCAAAAGACCCAACATGTCTTCGCCTTTCTTACACTAATCTATTCCAAAACCCAACTTTCTTCAACAAACTGCCACCACAAAGACTACCTCATTTCCAAACCCATGTTGAAAGCTAAATCAAAACCCCATTCCAGAAATATAAAGTCACAAACAATCTCAACAGTGCACACATCAAAGGAAAATCAAAAGAGAGAGCCATGGGGTTTGGCTGTGTAAAGCTTGGCGGGTTCCATGAAATCTGCTGTAGACTTCATCTCCTCCTCATATCTGAAAGTAAAGAAAGTCACCAAAAACTTTCATTCTGTAAAGAATAGAATAAGAAGACCGACTTTGAGGGAAAGCAAGTATAAGTTTCGATATTATTTTCACAAAAAATACCACATGGAGGTTTTGTAAAATATTCAAAAGCCTAGTGGGTTAAGTGTCACACAATTAACTAGTTAACACATAAAACAATTCCACATGGGGTTAAGATTGATTTTTATTTTGTTAAGGAAAGGGTATTTTTATGGTGGCATTATGATGCTATGTACCCCACGAGTTAGCCCATATTTTCACCAAAGGGCTTCTTTTTGCTAAATTCTAGAAGATCAAGTTCAAGCTAAACCTTCTTTCAAATCGAGCTTAGGTTATTAAGCAAAAAAAAAAAAAAAAAAAAAAGAAAAAAGTGCTCAACTTATTGCCAGCAAACATTTGTGTAATTGAATTTGTCGGTCCTTCATACAGTTGGTACTAATGCCCTTCTTATAGCTGCTACAAGCACATACAACCACATGCATTGTGGGCGTGGAGTATGAAATTTTCGTTTGACATTCTTTTCCTATTGAAGCTAGGAGTATAGATTTTCTTATTCAAAAAGATTTTAGAATGTCAAACCGAATATCTTTATTCAATAATTTAAAAGCTTGGCATATTAACTACAAATACTAATAAGTTGAGATAATTTTGACTGATTTTGGTCCCGAGTAACATACTACTTGTAAAGCTTATAAAATTAGATGACATACCAAACTAGGGTGACAAAATTACACCTTGAGAAAAAACTTGAGCAATAGCATAAATATCAGACACCCCTATTTCTGTTTCCAAGTAGTGCCAATTTGATTTTGTTAACCTTGGCCACCACGTCCTTGATTTCAAGTCTTTCATCTGGTAATTCTTCAGAACACCTCAAGCCTAATTCCAAGATAGATGAAAGGATAGTTTGCATGACAGTTACATCTCTTCCATCTTCTATACTAAGCAAACTATCGTCCACAACTTCCATTCTGTCAGGAAGTGAAGCAATCCATTGCCTCATACCTAGTTCTCC
The DNA here is from genome assembly GCA_028535165.1 of Quercus tomentella. Taxonomy (NCBI): domain Eukaryota; kingdom Viridiplantae; phylum Streptophyta; class Magnoliopsida; order Fagales; family Fagaceae; genus Quercus; species Quercus tomentella. The sequence continues at coordinate 30,986,533 of JAPQVY010000068.1, read as the reverse complement.
AACAAACATTTCATCGGTAGGTTTTTTTCTTGTGATCATCTCCAACAATATTATCCCATAGCTATAAATGTCACATTTGGTGGATACTCTCCCTTCAGAACCATACTCTGTCATACTCATATATGTCAACAAAATTTTAAGTTAATGATCCACATATTTGTCCAAACAAAGTAAAAACTATACAAATAAAAACTTTTAGTGGGTACACACACCTACACCCCATTCATACAAGGATTTTAAAAATAAAATAAAAAAAAGATTTTAACTGTATCCATTCATAATCCATTAATTGATATATATGTGTATGCTAGATTTTTCTATTTATTTATTTTTTGTTCAACTGTACCTTAACCAATTCTTTATGTGTCCATTTGCTATTATGTCCTTATGGTTTAACTTTGTTATTAGGAGTGATTGTCTGGCTTAACGCATAATATAGTGTACTTTTTTCACAATCATTAATGTAGTAGGTTGTGATTTGTAAATAATAAAATTGGTATTAGTGGCAGGTCTGTGTAAAACTTTTATTGACAATTTATGAAGAAATTTGTGTCCTTAATATTGGTTATATACTTTTGGAATTATGTTTAGCTCCCGAGCCGAATATGAACACCCCTTCATATCTACATATTCATTCGTGTCTTCATTTAAGTTAGACTTCAAAATGAGCCTTGGAGATTGATCACCATAACTAAACTTTTATAGTCAATTTAGGAAAACTAATCTATTGAGATCATTACCTTTGTATATTGTTTTTTTTTTTTTTTTTTTGGAGTAATACCTTTGTATATTGTTGATGGCTATAAACAGGGAGAACATTTGCATTAGCTTGTTCAAAAGTTTTCTATTTTAGTATATGAACCTATTTTTTTTTTTTCTATATTATATACTCACTTTTCAAAACACCCAACATTAAATTATCTATTTTACACTACTTTTCATTAAACTACTATTTCTTCACTAATTTTTTTATTATTAGTTTAATTCATATCTCTCTCTTCCTCATGGGGTGAAGTAAAGAATTATTAAAATATGCATTTGCAAAGCTACAAAACTGTGCATATTTACACTGTAGCAAAAGTAGAATTTTGCACAATTTTACATTGGTTGATGTAGAAGGTTTTTGAGATTTATTAGGTAAAATGTGAGGCTTTTTTCTTTTTTACATAGACTAAGCAATAAGCCATATCAATACCATGGATGCATTTACGAGACTAGTATTGAAGTATTATTGGATTAAATTGTATTTGTTGAATTAAATTGTATTTGACTAGATAAAACAAATTATTAATCTAATGCAACTAGATTACGAGCTAGTTTGAACTACCATGCAACATTCTTATTCCTAAAATTAGCCACTACTAATGTTATTCACGAAATTAGCCAAGAAATTAAATGAATTGAGGTGATTTCATGTATACCTGGTGCGATGTAGCCAATTGTACCAATGGTTCTGGTTTGGGTTGCGTCCTTGTTTTCAGCTAAAATCTTTGCAATGCCAAAGTCTCCAACATGTGCAACCATGTCCTCATCCAAAAGAATATTGCTAGGCTTCAAATCACAATGCACCACGGATTCTAATTGACCATTATGGAGATAATCTAATGCCGATGCAACATCAACCATAATGCCTACTCTTTCAACAAGATTCAAGCAGTAGTTGTGAGAGTATATCCACTTTTCAAGGCTATAATTTGACATGTACTGCAACACCAAAGCTTTAAACTGGGGATTGGAGCATACACTAATGACTTTAACTAGATTCCTATGTCGTAATGCCCTTAACACCTTGCATTCAGCATCAAAACTTTTAAAAGCATCCTCCAAATGCAGGTTTAGAACTTTTACAGCAACAGTAGTCCCATCAGACAGTATCCCTTTGTACACAGTACCAAACCCTCCAATTCCAAGCAAGTTGCTTTCACAAAAGTTGTTTGTCCCACGACAAAGTTCTTGATATGATATCATTCTCCAATCCACTGTAGGTAATGTGAAAAGTGAACTTGGAATTTGCATGTTATATTGTGGATGTCTTCTTAGCATAATGACAAGCATTGCAAAGATTATAATTGATGCAATGCTAGGAATAATATATTTGAGCAAAAGTTGTTTCATCCTTGCTCCTTTAGAACTGGGACTCGTGCAAGGTGGAACTCCAAAAATTGAATTCCCACAAAGTGCTTCATTACCTAAAAATGATTTTGCCTTGAAGTTTGCAAAAGGTCCACTAGATGGTATCTCTCCTAATAACTTATTGAACGACAAATTCAAATACTTGAGAAACCGAAGTGCCTCCAGAGACTTAGGAATTGCACCTGAGAGATTATTGTTAGAGAGGTCCAGCAGATCCATTCCTTTCAATTGCCCAAAAGAATTTGGAATGTCTCCTTGAAATGAATTCTTTGACAAATCAAGATTACTAAGACTTTCAAAAGCACCAATGATACTTGGAACTTTTCCAATAATTTGGTTATGAGATAAATTCAAGTACTCAATAGCTCTGAGTGTTTTCATGTTTGGAGATAAAGATCCGTAAAGGGAATTTGATGATAAATCCAAGAACAACATATTTTCAAGATTCCACACATTCAATGGGATTGATGATGTCAGTTTGTTATAACTCAAGTTTAATCTCTGCAAAAGATTGAGGTTTCCAATGCAATTTGGGATGGATCCAGAAATTTTGTTATTTGAGAGAAATAGTTCTCCCAGCTTGATTAGCTGACAAAGCTCTTCTGGAATGTTTCCTCCAATATTATTGTCTCTAAGATGCAACCTTTGCAATTCCTCTAATCCCCCTAACGTTGACGGTAAATTTCCAGACAAATTGTTATAGCTCAAATCAAGCCAGGTCAAATTTTTCAAGGAACCAATTCCCATTGGAATTTGACCCTTTATTTGGCTTTGACTTGCACTAATGATTTTAAGCGAAGCCGAAAAATTTCCAAAGGTTTCCGGAATTGTAATATTCAAGGGATTGAGGTCAATATATAGCAACTCTAAAGATGTGCAACTGGTTAAAGATGTAAGAAAACTATGCTCTTGATGCCCAGACTCCTCTGTTAGTTGATTATCACCTAGACTCAAGAATTTGAGATATTTTAAGTTTCCAAGACTTCTAGGTATAGGCCCAGAGAGTAAATTTCCAGATAAAACTACTTCGACGAGGTTGGAACAATTTGAAAGATATGATGGGATACGACCGCTAATGTTGTTGTTATCAAGATACAAGATTCCAAGATTAGGGCAAGGGATCCTAGTATCGAATGAAAGATTTCCAGACAAGGAATTACCCGACAATTCGAGTATTTGTAGAGAGGTAATGTTGAAAATATTTTGGGGTATTGTGCCAGTGAGATTGTTAGAATGAATACCCAATTCCTTCAGATTTTGGAGACGCCATAAATCACTTGGCATGCTTCCTTTAATGTTGTTTTCTTCAGCACCAAACTGTTGTAACATCGATAAATTGCTTATGATAGGAGGAATGTTTCCAATTAAGTTGTTACCTCCAAGATAGAGGAGTTCAAGCTTTTTTAAAGTCCCAAAACCTTTTGAAATACTTCCATCAAACATATTGTATGATAGAGATAATTCTAAAAGCTCTCTGCAGTTATTAAACTGTGAGGGGAGCTTACCGCTGAATTTGTTGTCGGAAATATACAGCCCTTGAAGATTAGGACAATGGCTACAAAGATCCACTGGAAGGGTTCCTGAGAGGTTATTTCCTGTAATAGCAATCCTCTTTAGAGAAGACAAGTTAAAGATGACAAGAGGAAATGCACCGGTGAGGCTATTGTAATGCAATTCCAAGAACTCTAATGACGACATATTGCCGAGGGACGATGGAATTGTACCCATAAGTTTGTTTTGACTAAGGTATATTTCGCGAAGCCTTGGTAACATGCCTAAATCTTTAGGTATGCTACCATTTAAGTTGTTTCCATTAAGACTTAAAACTTCAAGCTTCTGGCAATTATGTAGAGTCGGAGGAATACTACCTTCCAATAGGTTGTTTGACAACCACAGTTCCCTCAAGCGGTGTAGATTACCAATCTCATGTGGCAGAAAACCAGAGAAGCTGTTGTTATGAAGATCAAGTGAGACTAGGAAGGAGAGGTTGCCAATATGAGGGGAGATGGTGCCTTGTAGATCCACATAGGAAAGGTTCAAGGCTGTGACTCTTTGTCTGCGTCGGCTGCAAGAGACCCCAAACCACTCACAGAAGTTTGCTGTTGTGGACCAGTTACCAGCAGAGAAGATGGTATCATTTGGATGAGAACTGATTTCAGATTTGAAGGCAATGAGAGCTGATTGATCTGTAAAGTTGTTGGAAGAGTGGGACAAGTGAAGTATGCATGGTTGCACTAACAGAAAAGCCAAGAGCAGGAGAATGGATCGCCTTTTAGTTAGCATCATGAGTGTGAAGGGAGACATAGAAGGCTCTCTGGAGTTTGGAGTATCAGAGGCTATCACAACTCACAAGAGACTTCTACAGTATATGTTTATGGAGAATGTTCCGGTGCTTGTTTGTTAAGGTTCTCCTTAGTGAGTCCCATATAAATAAAAAAAAATTGAGTAAATTAGAGAAAAAGCAGGACATGACTTGTGAGGAAAAATTGGACAAATTTGCCCTCATAATATGAGACACGGCTGGCACTGGCTGAGGGCACTTTTTTTTCTTTGGACAAAATTGTCCTCTTAACATATTTTCCTCCCTTCCACCAAATCTTATTTTACCAATATTTTGCCATCCATTTTCTTTCACTTTACCAATATCAAACTAAACTTCTTCCCCTTTACCAATATCAAAGAGAAGAAGAGATGAAGAAATGTCAATAAAAGATTGAGGAATAATTAAACAAGGTACCTGTGGGGCCCAATAATCTAGGGGCCAGGCCCATTTGCTCGCGGAGAGTCCGAAGGCCCAGGCCGAGGAGAGCTATGGCCCAAGCCCGATAGCGTAGAGCACAATCATTTTTGGGATACAGCCGAGGACAGTTCAGTCCTCGGCAGATCCGAAATCCCATCGGAATAAAGGGGTAAAACTGGTATAACTGGTATAAGAACAAATTTGTAAGGAGGTCTAAAATATCTTGAGGGAAGTTATCCTTACTACCCTTCTAGATAAGACTCTGCACCTGACAGAGCCGTACCCTGCAGCCTTATCAGCCATCCCCAACAACTCTGGGATTAGACTGATGGGACAAATATCAGTTTTGTAAAGATTGACCCTACACGTGGACGAAGGACAGTTAACGCAGACAAATATAAAAGAAGAAAGCAAGTAAATCCTAGGGGGGGGGATCTCGCGGAAAAAGGAGAAAAACTATATGGGGCAGAACCTCCTAACAACACCGGACTTCACTGAAAAAGTCCATCATTGGGTAACCGGAATAAGACCTCAATGGTCCTCGGATCAGCTCCGAGGAGTCCCATCCCACAGGATGCGACGCCATAAGGCCCAAATATTCAAACCCATCTCCCGTTTCTATATGAATTCCTCCAAAATCAAGGTCGGAATATCGCCCCGTGCCCAACGGCTAGCTTTTCAAGCCCACTCTCTACAAATTATATTGTGAGGGATCTTTCGTGTACGAGCCCAACATCCTTATTGGGCCTCAACAGAATCGTGTCCCTACAGTACCACTATTGTATTTTAGTTGATTCATAGTTATTTTAAAAAAATAGGTTAAAATTAATATGTTTTTAATTTTTATTTTTGATACATGTATATTGTAGCACTAATAGATGGGGATGTAGTTGCAAAAGATTGCTTTAACTTCAAAGAACCACTTCATGAAGGTATTGTTATTTTATTTTAGTTGTGATTTACATTTCATTTATCATAGAATATTTTTAAACTCTTGTTTTTATATAGCACCAAAATTAATATGATGTTAATTTTTATTTCTAATATATGTATTATAGCATCAATGGATGGGAATGTAGTTGCAAGTGAGAGCCACTACTTTATTCCAAAATATTATTTTGACTTAAATGAACCCCTTTAAGAAGGTATTATAATTTTATTTTATTTATAAATTTACATTTCATTTATCATAGAATATGATGTTTATATTTTAATCTCTTGTTTTAATATAGCACCAATGTATGACAATGTAGATGCAAGTAAGGCTCATCAATTTGTTCCAATGGATTGTTTTGACTTAAATGAATTGTCTCAAGAATGTATTATTATTTTCATTTTATTTGTAATATATAATTCATATATCACATAATATAATGTTGATTGTTTTTTTAATTTTTGTTTTAATATAGCACAAGTTGATGATGATTTGATTGCAAGTGAGGTTCATGAAAGTGTTTCAAAGAATTGTGTTGAATTAAATGAGCTTCCAAATAATGGAAAAATTAATAATACTTATGGTGTACCCGTAGCATAAACAATTCAATCAAAATTAATATTTTTCTTCAAGTTGAGGAGTATTTTCAATTCTACCCACCCTCAGGTTGACAAAAGATCTAACCCAACCTAGCCCACCTAGATCAGGTTGGAATTAAAAAAAAATAAAAATAAATAATTGATTGAGCATTCAAACAATACCAATACAAACAACACCGATACAAATAAGAGAAAATTTATAACCTAATAAGCCTAAGCTTACTACCAAACTAACACAAACAATTTTATTAGTGCTTCAAAGTTAGTAGGATATCATACAGCTCTATCCTAACTCGGTTGATAAACAAAAGAATAAATAATAAAATTACATAATATTTTTTTTAAAATATATATTAAATATAGGTGGATTGGGTTAGACAAATTTACTGACTCATCAACCTCTAAAAACTGACCCAAATCGATAGGTTAGGTTGAATTAGTTCAGTTTTGGCGGATCAACGACTTGGTTGACACCCCTAGCCTCTTATAGTAGAATAAATAAAGGGTAAAGAGTTGAAAAAGAAATTTTAAAATTTGAGTTCCCTTTAATGCGCTTGTGAATTTATGTTCTCTTATCCTTCCTTATTTATTTGGTTACAAATCTTCATCTTCTTTTTCGTCTTTTAATTTCGTAATTGATCTTCCTATATTTTTTTTCATTAGTTTTTTTTTTTTTCATTAATGGTAGATAAAAAAATATTAATGTCACTAGTAGATCCAGATAAAAACTAATAACAACTTATTGCGTAGACTTTATTATGAAATTATTATGAAAATATTGTGTAAATAGCACAAAAACCACAAAAACTTATATTTTAGTATGCATAATTTTTTTTGAGGAAACAAAGTGCATATATTATGCATAATTTTAATCCACAAAAATTTGGAATTTAAAAAATTTATTGATGACATAACTATTGACAATAAACTGTGACAATATTTTCACAATATTTTTTGTTTTTAGTTGTGGTTAATCCTAATCTAATATTTTATTATTTTATTTTCACATATGAAAGATTTGACAACTCAACTATTGCAAAAATTTTGTGATAATATGTTGTATTGTAATACAATTTGTAATTTTTATTTTGTAAAATTCCTTCCATGATAGACACGTATCCCATCAAGCCACCTTTTACTTTAACTTATTTATTTTTACTTCTCCTTTTTTTCTCAACTACACGTTTTGTTTCACCCTTACACTTAGGTTATGTTTGGATTGGGCTGAAAACCCACGTCTGCGTCTGCGTCTGTGTCTGCGTTTTTCCTTTTTTTTTTTTTTTTTCACGCGTTTGTGAGACTTGTGGCTACTATTCATGCACTGTTCAATGAACAGTAGCCGCAAAGTTTGACTTTTCTCACTTTTTTTCAGCCAATCAGTGCACATCGTGTACTGTTCACGGACTTACAAATTTCACTTTTCAGAAACTTTTTCATTAAAAATGGGTCACACGATACTATTCACACTTGTTCATCTCCCTCAAAAAAATTTTATGTTCTCCCATATGTTCTTATGGGTTTTTTTTTTTTTTTTTTGTTTGGATGTACTGATGTTGGTTGTTTTTCTGTGAGATGGGTTTTTTTTTTTTTTTTTTGGATTTACTGATACTGGTTGTTTCCTGAGGATTGAGATTTTAGGATTTTTTATTTTTTATTTTTTATTTTTTTTTGTTGGTTGTTTCCTGTAAGATGTTGTTTGGTGTTGTTTTCCTGTGTGAGACACTTGAGTGCTTGACTACGCCTGAGTTGGTGAAACCGTGAGAGACGTGAATGAGGGTATTTTGGTCTCTTTATTGTTTTTCTCTTTTCCAATAAAGCTGACCCACATCCGATAAAAAACACATAAAAGCCGGGTAAAAGACTGCAAAAAAGCTGGGTATTAACGGGCATAACACGACCCATAACTTATTGCTTGTGTTTCAAACTTTTTCGCTACCTTTTCCCACGTGACCCTGACAAAAGAAAGAAAAAATGGAAACCCAAAGTCACAATTGTTGACTGTGTGAGTGCAATCACAATTGTTGATTATGTAAATGCTGTGGAAGTGGGAATTGTTTTTACATAGGATTTTACTAATGTGTGCTCTTGGGGAACACATTAATTTCTATTTTTGGAAAAATAAAAATTGAAAAAGTAATGACAGTTTTTTCAATTTCTGAGAAAATATTTCCAAAAATAAAAAGCTTAATGTGTGCACTAAGTTTATGTTGGTTGTTTCCTGTAAGATGTTTGATGTTATTTTCCCGTGTGAGACGCTTGAGTGCTTAACTACGCCTGAGTTGGTGAGATCGTGATAGACATGAATGAGGGTATTTTGGTCTCTTTATTATTTTTCTCTTTTCTAATAAAGCTGACCCACATCCGATAAAAAACACATAAAAGTCGGGTAAAATACTGCAAAAAAGCTGGGTATTAACGGGCATAACACGACTCATAACTTATTGCTTGTGTTTCAAACTTTTTTGCTACCTTTTCCCACGTGACCCTGACAAAAGAAAGAAAAAAGGGAAATCCAAAGTCACAATTGTTGATTGTGTAAGTGCTGTGGAAGTGGGAATTGTTTTTACATAAGATTTTACTAATGTGTGCTCTTGGGGAACACATTAATTTCTATTTTTGGGAAAAAAAATTTCAAAATTGAAAAAGTAATGACAGTTTTTTCAATTTCTAAGAAAATGTTTCCAAAAATAGAAAGCTTAATGTGTGCACTAAGTTTATGTTGGTTGTTTCCTGTAAGATGTTTGGTGTTGTTTTCCCGTGTGAGACGCTTGAGTGCTTGACTATGCCCGAGTTGGTGAGACCGTGAGAGACGTGAATGAGGGTATTTTGGTCTCTTTATTATTTTTCTCTTTTCCAATAAAGCTGACCCATAACTTATTGCTTGTGTTTCAAACTTTTTCGCTACCTTTTCCCACATGACCTGACAAAAGAAAGAAAAAAGGGAAACCCAAAGTCACAATTGTTGACTGTGTGAGTGCAATCACAATTGTTGATTGTGTAAGTGCTGTGAAAGTGGGAATTGTTTTTACATAGGATTTTACTAATGTGTGCTCTTGGAGAACACATTAATTTCTATTTTTGGAAAAAAAAAATTTCAAAATTGAAAAAGTAATGATAGTTTTTTCAATTTCTGAGAAAATGTTTCCAAAAATAGAAAGCTTAATGTGTGCACTAAGTTTATGTTGGTTGTTTCCTGTAAGATGTTTGGTGTTGTTTTCCCGTGTGAGACGCTTGAGTGCTTGACTACGCCTGAGTTGGTGAGACCGTGAGAGACGTGAATGAGGGTATTTTGGTCTCTTTATTATTTTTCTCTTTTCCAATAAAGCTGACCCATAACTTATTGCTTGTGTTTCAAACTCTTTCGCTACCTTTTCCCACATGACCCTGACAAAAGAAAGAAAAAAGGGAAACCCAAAGTCACAATTGTTGACTGTGTGAGTGCAATCACAATTGTTGATTGTGTAAGTGCTGTGGAAGTGGGAATTGTTTTTACATAGGATTTTACTAATGTGTGCTCTTGGAGAACACATTAATTTCTATTTTTGGAAAAAAAAAATTTCAAAATTGAAAAAGTAATGACAGTTTTTTCAATTTCTGAGAAAATGTTTCCAAAAATAGAAAGCTTAATGTGTGCACTAAGTTTATGTTGGTTGTTTCCTGTAAGATGTTTGGTGTTGTTTTCCCGTGTGAGACGCTTGAGTGCTTGACTATGCCTGAGTTGGTGAGACCGTGAGAGACGTGAATGAGGGTATTTTGGTCTCTTTATTATTTTTCGCTTTTCCAATAAAGTTGACCCACATCCGATAAAAAACACATAAAAGCCGGGTAAAAGACTACAAAAAAATTGGGTATTAATGGGCATAACACGACCCATAACTTATTGCCTGTGTTTCAAACTTTTTCGCTACCTTTTCCCACATGACCCTGACAAAAGAAAAAAAGAAAAGAAACCCAAAGTCACAATTGTTGACTGTGTGAGTGCAATCACAATTGTTGATTATGTAAGTGCTGTGGAAGTGGGAATTGTTTTTACATAGGATTTTACTAATGTGTGCTCTGGAGGCACACATTAATTTCAAAATTGAAAATGTAATGACAACTTTTTTAATTTTCGAGAAAATGTTTCCAAAAATAGAAAGCTCAATGTGTGCACTAAGGGCACACATTAACCAGACCCTTTTACATAATATTCAAGTATCATAAACTCGTGTAACACATTGCAATGTACTCAAGTGCCACATAATCGAGTTCTGTGTGACATTTTTTAGGGTATTTGATTTTCTTAAACTTGAGTTTCAGACACTCGAGTTTTAAAAAGTGATACATTACTAAATATTTCTCAAATAGTGGTAAAACACTAATAATTTCGAAAAATAGTGGTATTTGGCTATTTTTGCCGTTAAATAAGAGTCTTCACACCACCATTCTTTATAGAAAATCATGTGGAAATAGAAAAAGGTAAATAATGGACATAGATTACAGATAGTTAAATAAGAATTGTATATTCCATTGCAAATAAGAATTTTGGTAAGAATCAACCAGATGAATATATAAAAAGGTTCAAAATCAACATTGGGCTTAATTTTGCACTCAATCCTAGAACTTCAGCACCTACAAAAATCATACTCCAATGGAACATGAACATTAAAAAATAATGGTACCACAAGTTTTCCCAAGAAGAACTCCAAGAAGGATCCGAACTAGTAAAGCCTAATCACAACGAGAGAGGAACCATGATTTAATCAAACCCATGAACCTTAAGAGCAGATTCTATCTCTCCAATGCATACTACAAAGCACTAGATGATCCTAAGGAACCTAGAGAGCTAGCTGACCAACTAGAAAGTGAGTCTACTACATTATTGCACGGAAATGAAAACAAATATTAGTTTAAAAAAACCAACGAGAGAGGAACCATGATTTAATCAAACCCATGAACCTTAAGAGCAGATTCTATCTCTCCAATGCATACTACAAAGCACTAGATGATCCTAAGGAACCTAGAGAGCTAGCTGACCAACTAGAAAGTGAGTCTACTACATTATTGCACGGAAGTGAAAACAAAGATTAGTTTAAAAAAACTAAACAATGTATCCAATTTTACCCAATGTACTCTATTTTCTTCTTGTACCCAATTTTACTAATTCTGACCCACACAATATTTCCGAGTAGTTTTTGCTAATTAAGCTATGTTTAGTGGAAAACAGTTTTTTCTAAATTTTTAGATCATCCATTTAGTTCATGTATGTTTTTCATATTATAATCTTTTTATATATACTAGAGGACACTTGTCAAGTATGGTCAATAAAAATAAAAAACAATGTTCACTAGGAGCGACAGATGGCTATGCAAACTCCCATGAAAATAAAATTACTTGCAGTATCACACAACATATTAATAAACACAAGAAGAATATAGAGAAGACAAAAAACAAACAGAGGAAGACAAAACAGATATAAGTTGTAAGATATCTATTAAGACACATTCACTTATACCGGCCCTTAGGCCAAGGCTTAAGTAGCCTAGACCATAAGCCGCCCCTGCTTGGAAGACAATCAATCATCATAAGAAATAGATAAAAGACAAGTAGTTTCAAAGGAAAATTACCTATGCAAGATTCCATGACCATGGCAAAAAGCAAAACCCACCACACATTAAGAATGTTTTTCCACCAGTAGCAAATCCCATTGAACAAGGCTGTCAACCAGAAAGGGAAGACAAATTGTCAGCTAGGCATATCTAACAGCTAGATGTCATATCTAAATCAGTCCACTACAAACACAACCATTAGTTCTAATAAACAAATTGAATGCGATAAAAAAGCCCAGTACCACTAGTTGTGTAATAAACAAATTCAAGAAAACACACTTGCAATCGAAACTGATCATCTATATAACTCTGTCCTCACTGCAATTCAAATTCAAGAATTTATAGTTTTCCCATTAAAACCGTTTTCTATCAGCTTGTAGCTTTGGAATTTCCAAAGAACACTCGATGATTTTGTGTTTGTTTAACCTTTTGTTACTTGAAATTCACAAGAGAAGAAAACAAGTTACTTTTAGCCTAAATAAGCTCAAAATTCCATATCAATTTGTCAGTGCAGGGCTCCTCTACTTTCAACATGCCTTGCAGAAACATAATGTAAGGATCAATCCTATTTAAAATCTAGTCTTAGCATTTCACCAAGCACTTATAAGGGAGAAGGTGCCAACTGAACTAGAGCTCATTGGCTTAACATCTAAGCCTTATCCAACTCAATTTTTATCAGAATCAAAGTTTATTATTTTCTACAAAATAGAAACAAAGACAACATAACAGAAGTTCATATTATAGCAATATTTTGACATAATATATATATTTTTAGTGTTTTTTTTTTTATAGGACGAAAAATAATGAATGAGAGTGTTACATTCTAAGACCCAAAAAGCACTGAAAGTAAAGCTCTAAGGTTTATAATAAAATATCAATTTTTGGTATCTAAGTCTCAAGATAGGAGCATAATTCATGTAAAAAAGCCTATGATGATTTTTTTCCTAACGTAAGTAAAAGAATCTTTATTCAAAAGAAAAGATAGTTCCAATATACAAAACACTCCTAAAGAATCTTTATTCGCTTCTGGTGTCCCTTCAGTTTTGATTTTATCTTAAAACAGCATATAATTCACACCAGTTTATATTAAGAGAGCAAAAGAAATCACTTTTTTTTTTTTCCGGGGGGGGGGGGTAGTGGTAGTGTGATTAACCTATGTAGTAAGTAATTACCTTATCAACTCTAACATTATATGTTAGAGTTGAAATGCTAGGAAGGTAGAAGCAGGGGGTGCTGGCATAAATGTTGTCATTACCTACAAATTAGAGCAATTGATGGCAATCCATTAATAATCGCAATTCTGATGAAGTTTGCAAGACATGTATGGAATGACTTACCTTCAATGTCATCATATTAAATAATGAAACCTTTTCACCACAGGCTGACATCACATGAGTCATTTTTTGATAGTGCTATACATGGAACTGATTCTTCAAGGATGACACCTGAGACATCATTAGCCATAAGAAGACCACTGTTTGGTTGCCAGTGTTGAGGAACAATATTGGCAGTGGCCTTTAAACACACACAGACTTCAGAAATCTCCCCCAAGAAAGAAAAATCTCAAGCAGACATACACAAGTTATTAAGGAAAAAAAACTAAGTGAACATGCTTTAAGCTAGCAAATACCTTTCCATTTGGATTTTATTCTTTCCCTGCCCATTTCCACAGCTTCTGAACACCATCTGACCCAAATGCCAAAACCCCAATGCCAGAATTTGCATATAGGACAGAATGCATCATCAAGTATATGAACTTTATAATAAAAAGTCAAATATAATAAACTTGCAGAGTTGAGAGGTAATATCATAAGCAGGGGAAAACATTGAAACAGCTTGTGCCACATCCTTGAACCAGTCACTAGGCATGTTTCATACCACACACACAAAAAGTGAAAGTTTAAAAAGGCAGGCCCATAAAAGGAAGCTGTGTCAAGAAACTAATACATGATGGGAAGTTGACTGCTTTATTTATTTCCTTGACATGTTTTAGTTAAAACCCAGAACTAGGGAAATCAGAGGATTTAAATAGTGCATGTGCCTCTTTATGATATGTTGAATGCAAGCTAACCAACATGCATAATTGCTGCTGCAGCCAAAATATAAACTTCAACAAAAATTTCACATTCCAAGTTAGAAAGATCAAGCTGCATACAATAATTAGAGAAGGCCTGACACTCTGACAGGAGAACTCCTTTCCACTTTGCAATTGACTGGATTGTCATTTGATGGCAGGAGAGCCAGCTACCTAATGAATAGACCTAATAGATCTTTATTTAATATTTTTAAAAGCATGCAAGCAAAACTAAAAGAAATGATTTAAACCTTGGCTGCAGCCGATTCGATGGGCGATCTCAATGCATCAAAAGATGGGGGGTTCAATGGGTCTTAAAGATCTGAGATCAGCGGCATTTGCAAGTATCTTGAATCCGTTGTCTGCTGCTGTAACAGTGAGAAGATTCACTTCCTTGTTGAATCTCAAGCGAGGAAGACCCTGACAGTTTATTTGGTGCAGTTGTCAATCCAACAGGCATATTACTGATAGTTGAGCAGTCCACAAGACTACTAGCAGGCCTAATGCCCTGCATGGCCTTGTTTTAATTTGAAGATAAACATGCATAGTTACAGTTAATTAGCTAGCAACTTGTTAATTACAATATCACTTTAACCACTTTCCCACCATAACATTTGCTATTTGTTTTTTCCACCACTAAGGTCCATGAACAAAGAAATTGCCCAAATACAAATGTCACAGATATTGACATACATTATTAAAAAATCCACAAGATATCCATAACCCTATGTGTCATCATATTCATTCATTGAAGTGCATCACATTATGTTATAATAGTAAAAAATGTCACTTACCTTGTAGGATCCATGATTGAATAAAGGTTCGGCTGTATTGCTGAAATCTTATCTCGTCCAGCCTCCTTTCCCTGAAAATGTCAATGGCAAAACATAATATGACATATGAAAAATGATAAAAAGGATTCAAGACCAATAGTCAATACTTATTTGCAATAAGGTCAGTTTTTTATCTTCTTCTCTGAATCAGTTTGAGACTATTATCAGTAATAAATGGCTTTCATCAATAATACTGGAATTTTCATTAATAGCAAAAGGCTCATCTCAGCCACTCTAATTTTGTTTCTAAAGGACTTGGACGAACTTGCTTATTATGTTTACATAATTTCAAAATTCAATAGAATTTTTGGGTTTGCTTACTTGCTATTGTAATTTGTGATTACTAGGTTTAATATTAACTTAGCTAGCCTTTTAAATCTTTAGATAGCATTTCAAAGCATTAAATTATAGCATGAATGGTAAAGGACTTTCTCACAACCTAAAGAGGAAAAATTTTCTCACTCAAAACAGGTATTTTTTGTTGATGCTTGACACTGCCAGTTTCATCAGCAACCACAATGACGTCTGCCACCACTATGAAAAATTATGCTAGGAAGTGACCACATAAGCATCAACTACATCACCTCCACCATCATCAGTCATTGCAATCATTAACAACCAACACCACCATATATGTCATCGACAACAACAACCAAGCCTTAGTCCCATATTTATTAAGGTTGGCTAGGGGCCCTCATTAAAATTTATGTACCTCCCCTTCTAGCCATATAAGACTTGATCTTTTCATATGTAGGAAATTGAATGGCAACATGACTTATCCCGGCCAATGAAGGAACAAACCAAACAATGCAAGAAGATGTTCTTTGTTGAATTAAATGATGTGGAAAGCATGTTTTAGTAATCTCTTTGAGCAGAATGGGTCTCAATCATTCTAACAATTTTTTATTTTTTATTTTATAATAGAAGTAGTTTATTTGCAAACTCACACACATCAAACTAAGCAAGAACTTACATGTACAATCCTCGAATGCCTTCCTTATGTGCTATCCTTGTCAATGCAGAAAGCGTATCTTTGTAAGGAATTACATCCTGCCTCATTCCCTATGCCTGAATGAAGATGAAAAAGAAATGAATATCCAAAACACCTCAATGAAACATAAACAAAATATGATATATTGGGAAACTCGGGTATTACCAGCCATATCATATTATTACATTACAATATCATTTTATGAAAGACAACACATATTCTGACCAGCTTTCAAGCACAGTATCATCAACTCATGCCTTAGATTTTAAGACTACTTAAGCAATAACCGTTTACAAGGCGCCTGGTTTAGGTCGGAAAAATGGTGGGACAGGACAGGTCATAGGTGGAAATCTTACTGACCAATAAAAACAATACTGCCATACACTATAATTATATAAAAAAGTGAATATATATAAAACACAGTTTATATATGTTAATTTGTTGATGATATTCTTCTAATTGCTCCCCTTTCCTTAATTTGGCACCTTTCTATAATTTTTTCTTTAATACCCTTATCTAAGTCAACCACTTTTCCCAAAATCAATTTGTTCATTGATATCATATTATCAACGAATCAACATATATAAACTCTGTTTGCCATCTTACAATGTCAGGCTTATACAGCCCTTCATCTCGTATGGCAGGTTGCAAATTACAAGGATTGAAGATAAAGTTAAACTTATCTTTATGGAAGAGAGAGAGAGAGAGAGAGAGAGAGAGAGAGAGAGAGAGAGAGAGAGAGAGAGAGAGAAGGGAGAGACCAAATCATGTTGTCTGACAGTTAACAGAAAAGTGGGGTATGGGTATAGAACTTAAAAGTGAGTTATTATCTTAGAGAAACAACTTGCCAGCTTAAAAGTGATTAAGCATCAACCACCAGGGGCTGCTATTGAATTAACATTTCTATCAGTCTTCCACAGAATCTCCACTTGATCAATTCTAAAGAAACTTTCCTGTTAAAATATGGGTATAGAACTCAAAGAAGACAGTTTTAGCTTAGACATTCCTGCACATCTCTGAATGCCATGTCACAGCAAAGCTTAATCGTTCTGACTAATAATGGATTCTGACAGTCAATAGTTTATTCTTTTTTCTTACTAGGCAAAACTTTCTTTTTACATTCACATAATAATCAAACTTATCAGTTCTTCAAGTAGGCAAATACTTCTCTTTCTAATGTCTGAGAAAAAGTTTTGTTTTCCCAATTTCAAAATTGAAAAGAGATAGATATTGTTGCAACTGGAAAAAACAATACCTAGTACTAAATACAGCTATAAAATGAATCTTCAAATGTCAGTTGACTGTTTAAAGGGGAAAAAAAGGTTGAAGAGAAAATTGAGCATGAAACCAGCTAAAATAATTGACTCAAACACAGCTACCATAGTTTCACATATTTAAAGGCATTACAAACAGAAGCACATATACAAGTACGAATAATTATGTAAGTATGAATAATTTTATTGAAATGAGACAAGGCATTACAAACAGAATCACACCACAATAATCAGCAGACATAAATCACCACACAAAAAAAAAAAAAAACAAAAACAAAAACAAAAAAATGAGTGCTTTGGAGTTCGACTTGTTATTCTGAAGCATAGAAGAATGCAATTGTCTTACATACTACAGTGTGACTACCAACTAAACAAATAACTGTCAAGATGTCTTCTGCATCAAATTAAATGCATGGCCAGTGCAACATAAAAAAAGGCAACTTATAGATTCAAGGAGCTAAAGGCATTAAAGAGGGCTGATTGGAGAAGAAGGATTTATCTAGCCCACCAAAAATAAAAGCACTATACATTGTCCAAAGAGTATTTAGTGTAAACTCAAACAAACTAGTCGAATTATGAACACTTCCTACAAAAATATAATATATACAATGTAGATTCTATATGATACTAAAGACATCTATGAATACTTTTTTTTTTGGGTAGTTATGAATACTATCTATATAGATATGTAAACTAAATGACACTTTTTTTAAGAGTAAAACTTAACTGAAGGATACAAATTTTAGATGCAAATTTCCCTTGTTAGATGTATAACCAAATAATAAGAAAAGAAAGTGCATAACTTTTGCCCATGAGTAGTTAATTTGCAAAAAGTACCTATCATTTGCTAGATTCCAAGCTTCCTACCTCAGTTCTGGAGGTGTTTCAAGAATGGCAAGGTAGTTAGATATGAATTTATGAGGATGTTCAACATGACAAACAAATCCCATCTCTTTCAATACATGTCTTTCTGTTCTGTTCAAGTCAGTCTTGAGGTCATGATATTTCTGTTAGAAAAGTAATGGGATAAACAGTATATTTAATCATCTAACCATAATTCTAACACTGCCCTCATGTATAATCTCAAACTCTCCCTTAAGAAGTGAGGCCCAACACATGGGATTTTTAACAATTTTAAAGAAAGTTGGAGGGAAGGTAGGGTTTGAACTCATGACCACTTGCATCGCATTGATACCCTGAAAAATCACTAATTGCCCACAAAACTTCAACTATTAGGAAATGGTGAATTTAACTATAATTCTAACAATTAGAACATCATGGATACATTTCAAAGAACACTTTACTTTCCTACATTTATTCTCAATGTAAAGAGAGAATGATAAGAGACACAACTTAACCTTAACATTGAAGCAGTCAAACGATTTCTTGCACTAGAAACGACGGAATAGAACCTGCCCGGTCGCCACAGCTTCACGTCTATAAGAACAAAGATTAAGGTAACATACTGAACCAACAAAATTAAGAAAAGTAAACAATTTCATAAACCCAACATATAAAGAAATAAAAAAAAACAGGATACAGTTTAAGCAAGATGCCACTTTCTTGGATGAGATCACAGCCATAGATTCGTAAGGTAGTTTCAGTATCTTCGTCAATACCATCTTTCCTAAAAGGTGAGTTCTTTAGATGCTCATCGGTTAAGTAGAAATTGTCAATCACTGTGTATATCATTCTAAACCAAATAACTCAACAAAACTGCCACAACATAACAAATACAAAATTTTAGTCTAACATACCCCTCAAATTTTTATTTTTATTTTTCAAGTCACAAACTTGAAACTGTGTATAAACATGAATGAAGCATTTATATTGAGAAAATTTGGAGATTACCTTAATTATTGTATGAAATTACAGTATAATCTTATTGAATGAAATTACTAATAATCTCATTAATAGCATCCAAAATGAAATTACAGCATAAGGACATGTTCTCACTTGATAAGTTTTAATGATACCAACCAATAATTCCCTAGTGAATGTTCAAACCAACACTGCACTGTTCTTGTGTAGACCATGTGCGATAAACCCACAATAGGCTAAACTAACTCTCTCTTAATAAATACTATATATGAGATTTTCCTTAAACCAAAACTGTTTTCAGTAATCACTGACTCAACTTATGTTAATAATTTTAAGGATCTTAACCTTAATTAAAGGAAATTACCTGTGCAAGATTCCATGACCGTGAGCAAAAAGCAACACCCACATCAAACTCTGCGACAAAAAAAGTCACCAAAAAATTTGATCATATAAAGAATAGAATAAGAAGACAGAGTACGTTGAGGGAAATATAAGTCATAACCGATAACAATAGACTTTTCAACGTATGATACTAATAACCTTAACGACTATAACTTGAATGTCCTCTTGAGAATTTCTTGAGAATTGAGATCAGTGTTGTTTCTGACAAAATTGGAAATTATCTTTTCAACGTTTAGGAGAATTGAATAGCAATCACAAGAAACCTATACTAAAAAAAAAACCGAAACCCACGAATTGGAATTAGAATTAAACATTAAATTGATTAATAGAGGCTTTCTCTTAGTTTCTCGAACTCCTCCATTGCTGATACCTCTCTCTCTCTCTCTCTCTCTCTCTCTCTCTCTCTCTCTGTTTTAGCTTTGAAACAGAGGCTTTGTGCTCAAAGGGATTTTTAATATAGCCTAATTTCTCAACGGTAACATTTTTTTTTGAAATTCAAAAAATTTTTGGACTTGGATCACTCGTATTTTCATTTTGTTAAGCTTATGGGCCTTTTCTCTTTTTAACTTTTTAAGTGGTTGATCCAGGTGATTGATCCGCTGCTGATAGTTGGGTCCAACTCGAAGGCCCAATATTATTATTTTTTTTTTAGTCACAAAAGGCCCAATATTATTAAAAACTAAACTGAAATAAATGATACACAAGAGTATTTTCTAGCCCACTACAAAAATAAAAAAAACTAAATTTATTAGTATATTAAAAAAAAATCTATGAAGTGAAATCAATGTTGATTTTTGTGATAAGTTTCCAGATTTTGATGATATTCAGTGATTACCCTTTGTTCATCGTGACAAAAAAAAAGTGATAGTATAAGGAGGGTAGGATATTTTTGGTTAGGGGTACAATTTTTATTTTTATTTTTATTTTTTTTTTATGTATTTAGCTAAAGAGAGAGTTAGTTTAGCCTATTGTGGGTGTAAATACATATATTTTTTCCAAAAGAGAATGAATTAATAGAGAAAATAATTGAGTTTGATCAAAGCATAGAAAAAATTTTTAGAGAATGAGAGAAACTTGTGCTGCAAATGGGTTGAGATTTTGTCTGTTTTTGATGAGAAGCAAACGGAGACAGCACTCCTCACCTTTTTGCTACATCACTCATCGGATCAAAATAACCCTCCATTGCCTCTCTCTCTCTCTCTCTCTCTCTCTCTCTCTCTGATTTCAAAATCTAAAACAAAGTCTTATTTAGAACTATAGGGGGATCGCTTGGCCTGGGATTTTTGAATGTTGCTCAACTCAACGATAACATGTTTTGAAATTCAAAAGAATTTTGTACTTGGACTTGGATCACTGCTAAACTATATGGGCCTATGCTTATTTAATCGGGCCATTATTATTAAAATTTTAAAACTGATATAGACTATAGTATTTTCTAGCCCACTAAAAAAAACTGAATTTATTAGTGTGTGTATATATATAATCACTGGTGTTTGAAGTGAAATAAAAGTTGATTTTTGTTTCCCATAAATAAATAAGTCAATTTTTGTTATAGGTTTTCACTACCAAATTGTTGATGATATTTAGTGATTACCATTTGTCCATCATGACAAAAAAAGAGTAAGTGTAGGGAGAGTAGGATATTGCAGACGTAAATACTTTTTTTTTTGTTGATATATATAGCTAAAGAGAGTTTTTTTTTTTTTTTTTTTTTTTTTTTTTTTCTTGAGAAACCTAAAGAAAGAGTTAGCTTATACTATTGTGGGCATAAATAATGTGTTTTTATTTACTTTGATATATATGCTATTTGAGTAGCTTTTACATTATGTATGGAGTTTAGAGTTTAGATTCTCTACCCATTTATTTTAATTTCATTGAGCTAAATTATTATATTTTAAATGCTAATTTAATTTATATATCTTTATATTGGCATTTGTGAACAACGACAAATGGAATTGTTACTTAATATATGCTACATGATGTTTTGGAGTTTTCTTGTTGTGGCAATTCCAAAACTTTTTTTACATGGTGAATGAAATGATGAAATTTATTAAGTATGAACAGATTTGAATTGTTTTGTGTATAAATACTTGAACAAGTTTTATTCGTTTATGTATGAACAAGTTTATGACATAAACAAGTTTATAAAATATGTGGAACTTATTTCATTCACCATGTATGAACACGATTTTTTTATGTATGATGTATTGTTATTGTATGGATAATTGGACTTTTTCTTTTATGAATACTTGATAGATGGACAATTGGACATTTAACAAGTGGCTAGCTAAATAATTAGAGTTTAAGCTTGTCCATGTAATTGGACAGCTTGCTAAATAAATAGAAGTTTTTATTTGCTTGAAGTTTTGATCAGGTTGATGAATGGATATTGAACTTGAAAGCCCAAGTTTTTTTTTTTTTTTAATATATTTTTTTATTATTATTATTTTAAAATTTTCAAACTGATTGAACCAACCTCATAAAACCGCACCACTGTAAGTCTAAAAACTGACCCTTGGTGGTGTGTATCGATTCCGGTTATGGGAAACTGATACTTATCAATTCAGTTACCCAAAAAAAAAACCAATTTAACCAAACACATCCCTTGTCATAGACTTTAGTATTGTAATAAATAGATACCCTTAACTTTATATTTCATTAATTTATTACATAAAATTTGATATTGTAATAGTAAGACCTCCTTAACTTTTTAATTTTTTTTCTCCAATTTATTACATAAAAAACGTACTAAACTTATATTGCTCCGCTGCACCCCACTATGAATCTATGCATCAAAACACACCTGCACACCTATAGGCTACTATTCTAATAGCCTAAATAAATCCTATATCCTGCTATTTTTTTTATTGTCATATTTTATTGTTTCTAAATTCTATTATTATTATTATTATTATTATTATTATTATTATTATTATTATTATTTGCTAAATCTCTTTCATCTAATATTATATATGCATCCATTCTCATGTACCTATATATCATTTAGTATTATTTTATTGAATTTATTGTTTTTATTTATACAATATATTTGTATTTGTCCTGTAATGTGTTAGATTGTTAAGAAATTTCTATATGGTTATTGAAATAATTTTCTTTGTTAAGTAGATTATTTCTATATGATTGTAATTCGTTGGATTATTTTAGTTGTGGGGACACGATTTGCAGTCCAAGCCCAAAATGTATAGGATCTTGGCCCAGTGAGCCAGTACAATAAATTTGTAGAGAATGGGTCAAAGAACTAGACTTTAGTGAATTGGACAACGGCTAATATGGATGAACTCCTTGTCTGAGGAGGCAAGTGTTCATGTCCGAGGAGGCAAGTGCTCATATAAATCAAGTAAACAGAGTACAAGTGCAACTGTAATTGTTACAGTGTTCTTTCTCTGTTTTTCGATCCCCTTTCTCTAGGGTCTCTATTCTCATTTATACTACATCTCTTCCTTCATCTTTACCTTACACGTGGATAGTTGATGGCTTAGGCTGATACTTGTCCCATCAACCTCCTCTAAAAGTCTTTGGAGGATGGTTATAAGGCTGGAAAAATACTGTTCAGAGGTCACTTCCTCATTAATGCGGCTAGGGAATTAGCTACAGAGCATTCAATGCTGTGGTAACAGCTTTCCCTTAGATATTTTTGGATTCCCATCTTTCTTGTACGTTTATGGTGTACGTCCCTATCACTAGAGCTTCTTAGAAGGTCACTTTGGTCATTAGGATCTATACCCGATCTGCGTTTAGCTTATCCGAGGAGATATTCCTCCTCGGATTTGGACTTCTCACGCTCTCGGCCAAAGCCCAAAACCCAATTGTATGATTTGGGCCCATGACCCCACATTAGTTATCTCAAAATATATATATATATATATATATATGACAAATATTTCCCTTTTTTTTTTGCTAAGTTTCAAAATATAAACGTATCATACACGTAAGATACATATACTATTATTTTCCCGTTTACGTGTTTTTCTGAAGAATTTTTAAAACATAACCCAATTGTATGATTTGGGCCCATGACCCCACATTAGTTATCTCAAAAAAAAAATATATATATATATATATATGACAAATATTTCCCTTTTTTTTTTGCTAAGTTTCAAAATATAAACGTATCATACACGTAAGATACATATACTATTATTTTCCCGTTTACGTGTTTTTCTGAAGAATTTTTAAAACATACTTATTAAAAAGATGCTGAATTATATCCATCCGTATACTTACCATATTATACTCGTAATGTATTTTACTAACCATGCTATTGAGCATCTGAGCCCACCCAATTTTGCCTCAGCAAACTCAGTTGAGTGCAACTCTGAATCATGACTCACTACTCCAAACAATGAAAAATCACACAAAATAAAAATAGCCCACCTTTCACAATAAATTCAAATAGAGAGAGAGAGAGAGGTCGAAGACAGTAAGGAAGCCATTGAAAGACGTATCCAACAACAAAAACAACAAGTACAATTATGGTGGAAGGTTCTTGAAACCCTTGGATATGAAGAATCTCAGTTTTTCAGAGAAAGAGGAGGATCGGTGTAAGGAAGTGGAAGAAGAAGAAGAAGAAAAAGATGGATTGCTCGACTACCTTTTGCTAGTCCAGTCCGATCTCTCCTCTCATCCATCAGGTAACTGCTATCTCTCTCCTTACGATCTGTTTGTTTCTCGAGAAAATGATTTCAAGAACAAGGATTGCATCTTGCTCTATGTAACCTCAATGAAAATTTTGCTCAATCTTTGTTTCATTCACCTTTTTGCAAGTTTTGATTATGTCAACTTTTGTCTTTGTTTGGTTGCTCAAAAAGTGTGGAGGTTATATTTGTGTTTTTGAATACTTTGCTTCAAATTGAAAGAGAAACTTACTGTGTGCATTTCAAATTATAGATTGCACAGTATTGTAGTTGTAGGTACTTGGATCTTATTGTATGATAAATCTTGTTCTTATTGTGATTTTGGTTTTGATTTTCAAAATGTATATATAGGAGATGTTTAATTTAGGAAATGATTCACGGTGCAATTTTTATCTATATGTTCTCAGTGAACTGTCAGTTATTTTATAATTTGTTTGTCTTAGATAGTTGTTATAGTTTTATATTGGTTTCAATTTCATATTGTTTCATTTTGTGTTGTACTGTTATATAATTCTTCTATGATTTGGATTTGTACAAAGTTGAGAATTTTGATCCATTGCTGTGTCTTGATCTTGTAGATTCACTTACACCCAATTGTAGACTTACCATAAGGTAAATCAATCATGTTCAAAGTATAGATGCCTTGGAAGGCATTAAGCTTATCAAACATAACTTTCTGCCAAAAATGGGTCAATAGTAGTATCACGGAAGGTACAATGCTCATGAAGAGAGTAAAGAAACAATAATAATCATTATGGTGATAAGAAGAAGCTCTTACTCAACCAGAGCGACGAATATCAAGAGCTTAGGAAGGCTCAGAATTGTGTAAATCAACAAGATCAAAATTAAACACATCAAATATTGAGAATGACCTAAAAAAGAGTATTCCTTGAGCTGACATCCCTACTAGGTTCTTCTGAGGACTTGCAATAGAGGGTGATAGAAGGATTAATGAATATAGGGGATTAGAGGAAGATTGGTTGAAACTCCATAGACAATAGACAGGTTGGTGATTCCAAAATTCCAAATGATGGGAGATGCAAAGATATTTGAATATGAGGTTGTAGTAACGATAGTCTTTTTGGGTTCATAACCAAGCAAGCAACATAACCAAGAAAAGAGACGGTATCATAGAGAAGTTTGCATTATGTTTTGTTGTGAATGGTGGGTAAGGGAGCATGATAAATAGTGTAACAAGTAGACAAGTAGTAAAGGGAAGCCTCACCCTAAAACCGCTTAGGAAAGAAAGGTACAAATGAGAGTCTAAGAGAACATCTAAGATATGATAGTTTTTGCATTATGCACATTCATTTCGGAGGTGAGAGGACAAGAACAACGAGGAATGGTTCCATTTTGCTTCAAGAAATAAACAAGAACATGACTATCATATCATGAAAATTACAAACATAAAATAATAGAACTAAGATTTTTCACTGAAGTATTATAAAATTATATAATACTTCTAGAGTACAATAATGTAGTGCTTCTTTCTCTCCCATTAATAATGGATCCTATCATAAATTTAATTAAAGAGACCAACTATTATGTAAACGAAGGGAGCACAATATTATTATATCCCTAGAGCATTTTATATTACCAACCTAGGAGCCATTTGAGTAGGTTTGAATCAAGGTTAATTTTTGTATGCATCAAATGTTATAAGCTAATAGCTACATACATTGAATTATTGGCATTACGGATCTGTTTGGATACCACTTATTGTTGAAAACTAAAAAATGAAAACTAAAAACACTGTAGCAAAATAATTTTTAAATATGTGATAGTGCCCTAGGACCTAGTTTTAAAGAAAAATTTGCTGAAATCCATACTTGCGGGTCCCGTGAACAGTGCATGGGACCCACACAAAAAACGCAGCCGCCAATGGAAACACGCAAATGCGTTATCCAAACCCAGCCTATGTTTGATTGGGGTGAAAATGAGAGGATAAGGAAAATTGCTGTTTTTCACTATTTGGTTGAAGAGAGAAAAAAGAGGGATAAGAAAATAGAATGGGTTTCACTTGGGCCCACAAATCTCAATTTCTCCAAATCGAGAGGAAAGTGGAGAAAACTTGGGCTAGAGATGCAATTACAACTTTTCCCTTTGTACCCATTTGAGTCACTACCAAGGTGGATCGAGTTCTTCATCCATTTGCATCATCATCCACGCTTGCAATTCGGCGACTCTACAAAGGGCCAATGTTCATGATGATTTGGTCAAATCGAGTTGTCATCAAATCATTCATTCATTTCCTTGGCCGCCACCTCCATAGATGCCAATCTCGTAACTAGATTCTGCATAATCGTCGACCACAAGCCATTAACCTAATTTGCCTCTGGTATATGTTACGGGTAATGTTTATGAGAAAGTATTAATTTGGTACTTTAAAAAAAAGTTGAAATAATATTAATTTATATATGTGTGTGTGTGTAAAGACAAAGTTTAGCTACAAAATTTATTGCAGTCTAGAGCTACATCATTGCTCAATATATTTTTATTAGAGATGAATTTTGACAAATCCACCATTGGATTACATCTTCTTCTTATGTCCTTCATGCTTGCAAAATTTCTAAAAAATTAAAGATCAATAGATATGTCATAAATAAATTGTTTAAATTGTAAGTTTTCGCAATTTAAAATTATGCATAAAATATAAACTTATAGATCACATAATAAATAATATCCGATTGACACAAAATTTAACATATTTATTAAAAGTATAAAGAACATGCAATTTAACAGTTAGATTTTCAAAATATGTAGTAATATTTATTTTATTGAATAAGATTGTAGCCTAAGTCTACTACTAATTTTGTAACTAAACTTTGTCACACACACATATATATATACACATATATATACATATATATACACATATATGTATATATGTATAATTTTAGTAACTAATATTAATTTGTTAATAGAATATTTTATGAGTATTACGAAAGTAATAAAATTATCATATAATATGTGCAAAATAGTAATTTAAACAAATGTATTCCTTTTCAATATTCTTTTCACTTTTTCATCTTTTGTGCTAAACACATATGATGGAAAACTGTCTTTTCAATCATCCCAACATCTTCCATCTTCTCATTTTTTTATCCTTTCAACTAAGCAAAGTTTAAAATTTATTTTAAGCACTCGGAATTTGGAAGAATATTGGAACTCTTGTGGCGAAAGGGAGGAGCTAAAAATTCTCAAATTAGCCTTTTACGTAGTACTAGTCGCTTTGATTCATTATATAAAAATAATTCTATGTACGTATGCTTCTTCAATAGTAAATCACATAGTAAAATCGAATAAGAATCTCATAATGCTAAAGTTTGTGTTAGTGCTCATTCATCAGAAAGTGTTGCCATTCTAGAATCATGTCATTGGCTGAAATGATACAAGCAGGCCTATGACGCAACATAAAAATACCCAACCTCATTTGAATTGCGGAATTTCCAAGTAAAATTATCAAACCTAATTCATGAATAAGTAAAGAGAAGGATGCAAAGGTTTTAGGAACTTCTTGTTCATCTCTTGTTTGACTTGTTCTTAGCAGGACGGCAGAGGTGGTCCTTCGGTGCGTGACATCCATAGACTACACTCCAAGAGGCATGGATCAATGACAAAAGTGACCGTCCTAATAGGAAAAGTCCAAGTTGATCACAAAGGGGTACCAAGCAAGTGCAGCAACTTCGATTACTAAGCATCAGAATTAGATGGTGACTGGACAGTCTTGACCAACCAATGACCGCAATAAAATCAAGAAAAAAGAGGAACAAAATTAAGACATTGAATGTTGTTGCAAATGCTTCCTTGCCGACCAAGGAGTTCTAAATTCTAATGACCAGAATCGGTACACGATTCATGTGTTGAAGAGCCCCTGCTCACAATGTTATGTCACACACACAAGCTACCTATGCCATGAAGAAAGAAATTAAAGATGGAAGGAAACTATCAGCCAGTTATTAGTCTCCCAAAACAAAATCCCAACATTTAATAAGCAGTTTGTATTAGCTGAACTTTAGACCCCAGAGAAATTTTCCTTTATTTGGTCATACAGATTTTTTTTTTTTTTTTTTTTTGGTGACTTTAAATTTATCTTCTCCCCCACTACTTTTGTGGGTTGGCCGAGGCACTCAAGTGAAAATCAAGGAAGGTATCAAGTAGAACAGACAAAGTAGCTAATATCTGATATAAGAATTATAGATGTCCTGTTATCATCATTAGCGACAATGATATCTCTCAGTGCTAGATTTCCATTATAGATAAGCTCAACTACCGCCATGCTTCAAATCTTTAGGTTTCCAGGGAGCAGTCTCCAATTATATTTCTAGTAAATGGCCTACTTGGTGCATCCACTTCGTTTATCCATTCAATCTGATTCATAAGTACATGGCCAATGAAGGCATGCCCCACCAACCACACTTCCAATTGCCAAAACACTCAGCTACAGGGAAGTTTATGCTTACATTGGAATTCCCCTAACAAATATAGACACCACAAATTCTTCTTTACGTAATGTTAAAAGGACGCAACAAGTTCTTGCTAACTGGTGCACTTCTGGCTGCTCCAATCAAATCACAGAAAATGATAGAAGCAGCAAAACCATTTTTCCTTTGCTTTAACTTAAAAAACACAGATGCAACATCACTAGGGTGATGTGGGCCGACATGCTTGACTGATAAGAATCTGTTTGCACATACTTGTTGGGTTTGCTTATTGAACTTGCTAGTTGGTGAAATAAGCTATCATGTGAAAGAAGAAAATTTTAGTCCAACCCTCCATCACATACAGAGACAGGCACAGCCATTATTCTGAACTCGAAAAAATTCCCATTGTTTCAAGTATATTCTAGCCAATCCTCAGAATATTTGAAAGCTAATTCTTCACGGTAGGATGCGTTATCTTTATGATTTTACTACCAAGACACTGATCAGGAAATGACACATTTTGACTCTCTAGATGCTTCCTTCTTTAGCATTTTTTTCCCCACTGAATAGAATATACATTTTCACATGTAAGTTAAAAAAATTGAGAATCTGCGTTCTCACTTTACCACATCCACAGGTAATATCATCTCTGTTGTCCTAGATTCTTCTTAGAAGATCTAAGCTTAAAAGAAGAACAACTAGAATCAGAGCAAGTCTTGAAGATGGTGCATTTAGGACAAGCATAAATCCATAATCTTTAACCAGAATCAACAGCCAACATTAACCCAAGAACCGCATGGAATTTACTGTCATCCGTCATTGCCACTAACCATTTATCATCTCAATCAAAATCCACATCTTTATATCTGAGATGTCTCCAATTATATAGCAAATTGAGTTTTGCATGGTGCAATTTGCGGATTTCACCCTCATTGCGAGAGATTCAGATGGTAACATTCAAGATAAATCCAACAAATTGCTTTTATTTTCATACCAAATGCAATAACATTGGAAAAAAGAAAAAGGTACATGATACTTCTACACATTGGAGGATCATATTGGGCACCAAACACAAGTACAGTTCAAACCCTTCTTCACTGAGAATCATCGGAATGTCGTTGCATGTTTGGTGTATACATAAAACATTCAACCATATGAAAAACGCCCTATAAGTGCTTATTGGTTTTTCCAGAGCAAATTGTATTATTTTTGTGAACATTCTCTAATCTGTTTTTCTAAATTATAGGGACATACATATATCAAACTTAAGCTAACTGCTCACCACCATTCATCATCCTTTCAAAACACATAAGATATGGTATTACTATAAAATTTTTCATCTGTAAATTTCAATGAAAGAATTTGTAAATGTTTCCAAAAAAAATGGGAACATATATAAGAAGGGAAGACAACAACATGACGTGGATGTTACCACTACAAGACAGGCACTGAAATGGACATTGGCACTGATACATCACCAGCAAAACTCGAATCCCTGTTTGCAGCTGCTGAGTTGCCTGCGAATGCATATCCTACACCCAATCCACCAAGATGTAAGGCTGCATTCTCACATCTCTGAAAGACTCTAGCAAGTGAAGCTGCCTTTCTTCTTGCCCGCTTTGTACCTGTAAATAGCAGAGTCTGAAGCAACCCAGCCAACATTGGGGACTTAACCACCCTCTCAGTGGCAGCTGTTCCACCACTACGGCATAACTCAAGTAATGCTGCCACTGCATTTTCTTTTCCCCTTGGCGTTCCACAACGCATCATTGCTATCAACCCCGCCACTGCCATTTCCTCTTTCCCAACTGCTTCTGCCCCAACTGGCTGCCGAACAATCAAGGCCAATGCACCGGCTGCTTCCTCAGCAACCCCTTCATTTCCCAATGCCCCTACCAATGCCGTTACAGCCCCTGCCTCTATCATTCTCACACAATTATCTGTGTGTGTTGACAGATTAAATAAAGCCGTCACAGCATCCTTCTTTCCTCTTGGAGTCCCGTCTCTCAACAGCCCTGCCAGGGCTTCGACTGCCCCTCCCTCATCTGCTATTCTCTTCTTATAGTCGTGAACTGCAGAGAGGCTGAACAATGTTGCTGCAGCATTTTCCCTTGCCTCTGTTGTGTGCCCAAATCTCAAAACTTCAACAATAGATCCCAAACACCCTTCCTCGTCCATAATTCGACTTTTATTCTTATCATATATCGACAAATTAAGCATTGCAGTCACAGAATTCTCCTGTGCAACAGGGTTCACAGACAAAAGTAGCTTCCGAAGATGGGGAATCGCCCCAGCTTCTGCAATAAAAGCCCTGTTCTCCTTCCCTGTCTTCGCCAACAAACGTATCTCACGAGCAGCAACAGTCATCCCGCCCTCCGACCCATTTGCTAGCTGTTGAATGAGAATCGCCGCAGTAGCTCTATTGGCTTCAAGTGCAGCCCGGGTAGGAGCAGCCGCAGCAAAGCTTTCAGTGGACACATCCATAGTCTCCGGCGGATCAAGAGGAACTCCATGAGCAATACACCACTGCATGATCAAACTCCTCAAAGCCCGATTAGGAACAAGCCGATTATGTACAAGCATTTGCCCCGTTTTCGGGCAATTACAATGCCCTTCTTCCATCCACCTAGCTATAGAACTCCTCTCATACGTCTGCCCTGTTGAAATAATCACAGGGTCTCGCATCAAATCCAACGAAATCGGACAACAAAAGTCCTTCGGTACCGTTATAAACGTCTCAGCAATCTCCTGAGTAATCAAACCTTTCCTAGGCCTCCTTAAACACCCAAACCCCAATCCCACCTCATCTTCCTCAAACCCAAATAACAAAAACCTACAATACCTGGTAAGGGCAACAAACCCATTAAGCACAGACACAGTAGGCTCCACATCTCCTTCGTGATTCACAATCTGTTCTTCCAAGAACTCAATCTCAACTCTACAACTCTTAGCATCTTTGATCCCCAAACTCCCCACAAAAAAAGACCTTAACTCCTCCGAATTCGGAACCTCCCCATTCTCAAACGCGTCGAGGAAATTGAAAAACCGAATCCTAAGGGACTCATCGTTCTTATCAATGAACAACCTAGACCTCCTCGCTTGTCTCTGCAACAACTCGACCTGTTCCCTAACATCGTCACTCAATTCGACAACATCTTTCAATGGAAAAACATCCAAAAGGGTTGAAATTTCTTGACTCAGATCATGGAAATGGCCTGAAATCGAATGGTTTTGAAGCAAAAGCCACAACTTACTAGATTTGGCGCAGTAATGGAGGAGTATCTTCGAGCGGTACAGAAGCAAGTAAAGCTCTTTGAAACAGAGCAAAGCTGTTGAAGGCAAAGTCGATGAAGATGAAGCCGAAGCTGAGGCTGATTTTGTCGTGGAGGTCGAGTCCTTGAGATAATCTAAGAGGACGAGAAACACCTCGATTTTTCTGATGAGAGAGCGCGAGTTCTTGCGCTGGAAATGGAAACACTTGCCGGAGAATTTCGAGACGAGGTCGTTGGAGATCGCCGCTAGGGTTTGTACCAAAGCAACGTCAGTTAAATCGACCGGAGCTAAGAACGCTTCCAACGACGGCGATCTCCGCCTCCGGAGCGACGAAAATATCGCCGCCGTTGCCATTTCTAAGAAGAAGAAGAAGAAGAAGAGAAATTGTATAATAAAAAAATTAAAAAATAACAAAGGATCCACAAGATTGTTTGTTGTACCAAATATTGTAAATTTGGTAATGGAAAACCGAAAAGACAGCAACAATATATGAAACAGTCTTTTGTTGTTGTTGTTATTGTTGGTGTTGCTGTTATTGTTATTGTGGTTGAAGCTGAATCTTCAAACTTCAAAGGTTTGGAAAAGGAAAAGCAATTCCGGGTCTTTTTAATTTTGGGGAATCCGCGTTTTTGAGAGGAAAAAGGGACTGAATTTCCAAGGCTTTACTTTTTTTTTTAATTTTTTTTTTTTTTTTCTTTTTGGGTGTGTGTAGGAATTTTATTTTCAATGCAAAATGGCAGCCTTGGATGAAAACGACTTTCAATGTTGGGTTTGACGGATAATTATCCAGATTCCTGTCCATTCATTTCTTCTAATCTACACTGCTTTTTTTTTTTTTTTGGGTGTCCAAGAAGGGTAGGCTTTGTGGGTTTAAATTACAAAAATGGGATTTTTGTTGTGTGATTTTTTTTTTTTTTTTTTGGATACAAAGCTTTGTGTGATTTTGGTAAGAGACAAGGTGTGAGGTCAGCTTGTCAGAGTGTCAGTCAGACCATAAACTTTTTTTCCTCTCTCTCTGCTTTGGTTTTGAGGATGGATGGATGGATGAGGAATTGAGTTTTGCCATACTTTGACTTTAAAAAGCCCACAGTTTTTTTTCTACTATTTAGAGCATGTACGTTACTCAACCAACAACTCTGTTAGTTTTATACCCTTCTTTGGATCCGGTAGCATCTTTGATTTTTGAATTTATTCCAAAATTCAGTTTTTTTCTTTTTTCTTTTTTTATAGGATCCAAGCACATTTATAGTATTCCTTAATAAATTATTTTTAAAAATATTTTTACACCGAAAATGTATAAAAAAACTATTAAAAAAAACTAGTCATATTTTTTTCTCATAAAAAATTTTTAAAAAATATTTCTTAAGCCAATTCTCTTAGAAGATTTGTAACTTTTTCTTTATTTTTATTACTATTTATATAATTTTAAAATAAAATAAATCAATGAAAATAAGTTCATCTAAATACATTTCCTCTAATGCTTTTTGATTGAATTGATAGTTGATAACAAACTGAGTAACGTAATGTATAGATATATCAAAATATATTCCTTTCACCATTAATGCTTTGATTGAATTGATAAGAAATTGAGAAGGGTAATGTATAGATATATCTAATATTATTTAGAGCAATGATCATCATGCCACGTATTGATAATTTGAATTCACAATCTAAAAAATTATAAAATATTAAAGATTTTATAAATTTACAAGGCTTACTAATTGACGTGTCAATAATTATAATTGATGTTTCTTCAACGATATAGTATATAAATATGAAATTATTTTTTTATAATTGATTATACATCAATTTATAATATTTATGTAGTAATAAATATTATAAATTGATGTATAATCTAAATTAAATGAATAATTTATATTATAATATTTATGTAGTAATAAATATTATAAATTGATGTATAATCCAAATTAAATGAATAATTTATAATATTTTTGGTTCTAAACTTATAATAATTTATCATCATCTTACCATAGATGTGGTGAGTTCGAACTTTTTATTTTTTATCTTTTTTCTAGTGTTTATATAAAATGTCAAATTTTTGTGAACCAAGATAATATATAAAAAAAGGTACAATAATATTTCAAAGTAGGAAGTAGTTATTCAATACTATGGGCGCAATGTTATCATTCACTCATGTGAGAAGAACGAGTTTTTTTATCAAATTTTAAGAAAATAAATTATTTAATAATATTAAATGAAAATAATAATTTTCCCAAAATATGAATTTTTCCAAAATATCCCTTTGCCCCTAGCTCATATATGGCTATCTATTTTTGTTCCTTCCTTTTAAAGTGATAAATTCTTGTATCATACCCACAAAGAATATGGTTTTAGATTTTTTTTTTTTTTTCTTTCTTTCTTTTTCCTTTTATTGGGCATACTTTACGTGTATTAAAAGAACAATCTGAATAAATCCATAAACTTCTAGATTCCAACATAGGTGAGGTCTATTTAATTTGTACCCTGTTATCAATGCGGCTCTCTGTTTATGTCTGATCTTAGGCTAAGAGGAAAATGATTACTTTTCCCTTTTAACCCTATAATAAATAAATAAAAGTAGGCGTTTCAAAAAAAAAATAAATAAATAAAAGTAGGCATAGGATTATTTTGTTTTCAAGGGTTGACTAAAAACCAAAGGGAATGGAGGGACCCACTCTAACTTTTTATTAGTCGCGTGGTGATTATCGGGGACGTATTAGCTGGGTTTTGAGAGAGTAAATTGTCCTTTCTGCCAAAATTTTCCCACTTTGACTAAAATGTTAAAAACGGCCAAAACACAAGTTGACCGACCTCCAAATTAAAACCCACAACACCTCTTTTTTTTTTTTTTTTTTGGTGAAAACTGAAAAGTAAAAATGACCAAAACATGAGGAGATGACGCGGAGGAGTACTATTCTACAAAAAGCTAATACGAAATTCAGAAAATGAAGAAATGTTTTTGGTGAAAGTTTTCCGAGAACTGAGAAGAAAGTTCTGGAAGCCCCGCTATAAACCACAAATTAAACAGTTTATACTTTATACATTATCAACTCTTTCTCTTTTTTTTTTTCTTTTCTCCCCTTTCTATCGTGTGTGTTAAAAATACTTAGAACTCATTTAGTAACAGTATTTAAATATTATTGTTCAATTTTCAGTGTTACAAAAATACGTGTTTGAGTGTTATAGAAATACGTGTTAGAAGTGTTATTGTTGTTTAAATACTGAAAACTGTTGTTTAAACATCATTGCTAAATAGTTTCTTAGTATTCTCAAAAAAAAAAAAAAAAAAAAAAAAACTCTTTCTCTTTTTTCTTTTCTCTGGATGACCGAGTTTTTTTTTTTTTTTTTTTTTCTTCATAGTAAGTTGATGAATCATGAGTTTTTTTTCCCTTACTTTTTCATCTATTTCCTTTTTGTGATTTTGTTTTTACTAGGTTTAGTTTGAATTATTTATTTATTTATTCTTACAAGAAGTGGAAAAAGAGAGAATTTGAATCTAAATTCCTTCCGTTACATATGGATGTAAGTGCTCAATAGTCCGATACAACCCAAAGAGATTTGGACGGTTTCGATCATAAATGCAAGCAACAATTGGTCTTATATTTCCTCAAAAAATCGAGATTCAAGTCGGTGTTGGGTTTATGAAATTTTTTCTTGATTAATCTAACCAAAATTTTTTTTAGAAGAATTAATCTAACCAAATTGAAGACTTAATACACATGGCATTTTATTGATAATGTGGCTTTTTTTTTTTCCATTAATTTTTTAGTTTAGTTCAAGTTACATTAAATGTAACTTTGAGTAATAGTACACATCAAAATAACTTATTAGATTAATATTATGAAAATCCCACCGTTAGATCAAATATTCTCTACGTTTTTAATATGTATTCCAAATTTTGTGTCAATCAAATAGGTTTTTGTATTTTAAAACTACGCATAAAACATAGGTTTATGAGTTGAATAATAAATAACACTTAATTGACACGAAATTCAACATGAGTGTTAAAAACATAAAGAACATGTCATTTGAAGATGAGATTTTCAAATTATGAATTCGGTAAAAGGTGATGTAACATTACTTAAAGTTACACCTAATGTAAAATAAACCCAATTCTTCATCTTTATTTCCACATGATTCTCTCTTCTTCTTTTTCCATTGCTATGAGCCTCTCTCTCTCTCTCATTATTAATCTCTTGTCAAAACTATCACCTTTTTAAAAAAATTATTAGATAGTTGGATGATGTAAGATTTGAACAAGGGGAGGGAATGAGGTTTTAACATAAAGACACTTAAAAAACTAGCTAGGAACAATAAGGAAATATTTGTGGTGATCAACATTTTTTTATTATAATTTCTTGTGTAGACGTGGAGAATTTCAAGTGAAGTTTTGGAATTTAATTTTTATTGTTCTTTGTGTTCCTCATTGAGATTTATATGTGTTTGATTTCTAAAAAATAAAAGAAATTAACAGCTTTTTTCTTTGAAATTTTTGTTATTTTGTCCTCTTGTTTAAATTATTACACCCAATGACCTGAATGAGGTTCGATCATTCACTTGAAAAGTGGTGTATGAATGCTTACATGGGATTCCCCAATCGATAACAATTGAAAGAGTTCCTCACCCGAAGGGATTGAGTCAAGTGACGGTTTGGCCCCAACTCAAGTTCAATCAACCAGATATGGGAGAGATAGTACTTCTAAATCATGAGACTTTTGTCTTTTAATATATTTTTCATCAAAACTATGAAGATTTTTTTTTTTCACTTTTTTCTTAACTTATGCATCATATGGGGGGGAAAAATAGAATTTAGACTAAAATTATGAATGGCAACTGATTAGGTTTGGGGGGGGGGGAAAAAGATTCCAAACCCAAACTCTATGAATACTTTTACATACCTAAACCCAATTAAAATTTTGGAATTTTCTCTCATACTCATCCCATTTATATTAAGAAAATTTAAACCCATCTATTTATCTTACAATAAGTTGGGTTGAATTTATTAAATTTGAACATATAAAATATTATTTGACTAAATTTAATCATTAATAAATATTTTTACATGAAATTTAGTATTATTTATAAGAGTTTGGCTTACCTCCAGTACTTTTTAAACTAGAATCTCCTTTTGTTTTAACGAGAAACTATCACATCACCCACTAACTAAATAAAAGGTGGAGTTTAAAACCCACTACCATTTGTCATTGTGTATTTAAAATAAAAAGAGGCATCCAGTTAAAAAAGTACTGGAGGTAAGCCACACCCTGTTTATAGAATGATCCAAGCATAATTAAATAGAGACAAAACTTAGGTACAATACTTTAGATACTATTCCTTAAATTCCCCTCTTAAGATTCAGCTATGTGGCTACTTAATTAAAAAATACACTTCCATCCCATGAGGAAAAATCCACATGGCAAAATTTTAAAAGAGGAACCTAAAAAACAGTACCTAAGTCTTGCCTATTAAACAATATAGCTATTCAATTATGATAATTATTCATTATGTTCAAACCACCCCCAAAAAAATATAAAAATAAAAATAAAAATAAAAAATCAAATACAACATAAAACATTCTAAATTATTATTTTAGTGCCTATGGTGTAAACTCCATACCCCTGGGTGTAAACATGTGAACCCAAACCCACCACAAACCTAATTTAAACATTCCAAACCCTAATGATGCCATCCCTAACTACAACCAAATCAAATCTATGCAAATCTGGCCATGACGTACTAACTTCAACTCTTCATATTTAACCTTATTTCTTTTCCAGTATTTTAGGGGAAAAAATTCAAAAGATTAAATCTATAGCAGAATTTAACTATTGCATTTTTACAACATTTATGTCCCTCTTTGACTTAATGTCTATTTTTTTTAACCTCTTTTATCCTTAATTTTTACGATTAATAATTTTATCCTTAATTCTTACAATTAATAATTTTTTAATATAGAAACTTTTTCCACATTGTTTATGTACGATTTTAGACCCCTTAACACAAGTTGTTTAACCTAGTGATTTAACCAAGTGATTACTTAGATAAATTATTTAGTTCTAGATTAACACAAGAAAACCATATCATGTAAATAATGTGAAAATATAAAGAACGCAACGATATGATAACTAAGGAAAACCTAACAGGTAAAAAACTTAGGGAGGATTTAACCTAACTATCCTCAAGGTAAAACAAATCAACTATGAAAGAATTGAAATTTGTATAATAAGACTTAGACCACTAACATCTTATTGCTACCTCAAGTAGAAAACTTATTACCACAACCACGTGACAGCTCCGAGTCCACGGACTACTTCTTTCCTTGATCTACTGCAAATACAAGTTCTTCCACTTGTGACTTTGAGACTCCACTCAAAGGTTTTAGATCTTCTTTAAGTTCTTTAAGCAACAACTGAAAAGATCATCAAACTCTTGACATGAATCTTGATTTTAATAACCGTAAGTGTATATGAAGGTAAACACCTCTAGATCTCACAAAAGATTCAACACACAACCATCAAAAGACTTCTTAAACGTAGCTATGGTTTTTCCTTTTATACTTGGAGTAAAACACAAAACCTTACACGTCAAACGGGCTTGGGCTGAATTGGAAATTCTGCAGAAAAATAAATCTACACATGGTTCGATCAATCAAGTCTAATTTTCGATCAATCAAGTCTTGCAGATTTTGTCCAATAATTTCTGCAATCACTTGATTCCAATTTTACAAATAAACACACTTTGAGCAAGCCTAAACCTAGACTCTATGTTTTGATCATGGTTTGCCAACATGATACAAATTGAAGTTCTAATACATTAGTTCCTAAAGTCTTAGAACATTACCGTTTAAGTAATTATTAATTATTCTAATATTTTATAGTTTTTTTTTTTTTTTTACATGATAGAAATTCTATTCTAACCTAATTTAAGTGTATATATATGTGAAGCTTCATTCTGAAGACTTGAACCTCGACCCTTACCCCCCACACTCTACAAGCACTTATACTTGTGAAATGACCACCACACCAAGGGTGCGCAGTGATAATATTTTATAGTTAAAAGTGCTTCAAAAGCTCCCTTAATAGTATTTAATAGAAAAAAAAAATTAAATATTACTCTAATTATTAATAATTTAATTTCCTCTATCTTTGAAGCTTAGATCAATAAGATTTTATTTTTTTAAGTGCCAAACACTCTTTAAGCCTATTATACTTAACAAATTTTGTTCACAGTATTAAAATATCAGGCTAGTTTTCTTTTCCTCACATTTTCTTTCTATGTTTCTATTTTGTGCCACACTTCAAAGGTAGCTATAGATTTTTTTTTAGCTAAAATGCAAAACTGACCTTTTAACTTTCTTCAGATTTCATTTCAATCTTCTAACTTTACTTTCGTTCATTTCGGTCCTCTAAGTTTCAAATTTCAATTAAGGCCTTTCCGTTAACTTTTGTTAAAATTTTTTGAAAAAAAAAATCTGGAAAATATTTTTCAATCATTAATTGAATTTTTTTAATTTAAAAATTTTGAAGAAAAATTTATAAAATTGAAAAATTAACAACAACATATAACAAAAGTTGATGAAAAAGTCTTAATTGAATAAACTTGAAAGTTAAATGACTAAAATGAATAAAAGGAAAGTTAGAAGACTGAAATAAAATCTGAAGAAATTTAGAGGGTCAGTTTTGCATTTTACCCTTTTTTTCATTTTATTTATTTTTAAAAAAATTGCATTAAAATAAATTATTATTTAAATTCTTCCAATTAAAGATAGCCTTGTTTTCTATATGTAATAATGATAGCCTTATTGTATGTTGGAAGTCATGTATATTTTGTATAAGTTGTTAAGGAATCTAATAAATTAATATTTTTGATAGTTAATTAACCTTGAGCCTTTATAAGTGGCAGAGAAATTCATATATATATATATATATATAGTCAATTTAGGTAATTAAGAGTTTTGTATTTCAATTGTATTTTTTTTTTCTTTTTATAAAAAGAAACTTGGTTTGAATCCCACCCCAATCCATTGTCACAACTATCAAATTCAAAAATAAATAAAAAATAAAATAAAAATAAAAATAAACCATTTTAAGTAATTCATTAATTTTCATTGTCACGTGTTTTGTGTTTTTCGATAATTTAGATGCAATGCATATTACTTATGTAATTCAAACCAAAAGCAATTTAATTACAATGGTTCACATTTACATGCATAATTTTAATACTATCTCTTGCAAGAGATAGTATTAAAATTGATATTGAAGACAAAGAGAATCAATTGATTCTCTTTTAGCCATTGATAAGAACACTTCAGTAACCATAAAGGAAACTTGTATAAATGAACTTTGA
This sequence comes from Quercus tomentella, assembly GCA_028535165.1. Classification (NCBI taxonomy): domain Eukaryota; kingdom Viridiplantae; phylum Streptophyta; class Magnoliopsida; order Fagales; family Fagaceae; genus Quercus; species Quercus tomentella. Next base: position 30,946,446 of record JAPQVY010000068.1, on the reverse strand, counting down.
GTTCAAATCCAATTTCTTTACTAGAAATCACCAATCTTATATAATAATATATTAAAGTGAAAGCTCAAGAAATTATATTAAATTCTAATTATATTTCAATTTTGAATAAAATGTTATTCTAATTGTTCTCTACTTCTTCTTTTTTAATAAAATATTACAAAAGGTTAGAATAATAGTCAGTTAGGTTATTACCTTACTCTGAAGTTACTTACCCAGCCAAAAAGACAAGAGGTCGTTGCAATTGAAAATTCAAAAACCCAAAAAACAATAGAACAAATTTTGTCAAAAGGTCTGGGTTGTCAAAATCGAGATCCTAAGTAAGATTGTGGGATCGTAGATCGTAAGATTAGATCGTGAATCGTAAGATCCTATATTATTTGAGAAAAAAGCAAAAATACACATTAGCATATTAAATAATCACATAAATTATACATTCATTAATATAATTACCATACATCACTACATCCATTTGAAAACATCATTTAAAGAGGTCAAAACCTCAAAATGTGACACTCTATTGGGATATTTTTTATTTGGGTCCAACTGACACTCTTTTTACATTAGAGTGAAAAAACTTGGTCTATTGAAATTTTATTTTTCATTTAAATCCAACTGAGCCTTCTGTCAAGTTAAAGAAGATTATAAGAAACCAAGGTCATTTGGGATCGTCAGAATCGTACGATCCTACCGATCCTGAACAATTGCAAAAATCCTTGAAAAATCTGAATCATTTTGGGTAAGTGGGATCGTAAAATCATAGGATTGAGATCGGGATTTTGACAATCATGCTGCTAACAATATACGTATTAAAGAATACTAAATATTAATACATTTTATTTAAAAAAATAATAATAAGCAAGTCCATGTCCATGATTGACCAATTGTACGTGCACTGTGAGAACAAACCTAAACTATTTGTGTAATTTTTTTATTGATATTTTTTAGTAAAAATATTTAAAAATTAATTTTTTTTTTAAAAAAAAACAAGAATAAAAAGACTATCAAATACACATTAACCTGTATATTTCGAGCACTCATTAATAATATCAATTGAAAAGGGCCATAATCCATTTTTTTATAAAGAAATTATATTAATTGCATGTCCTAACTGAAGGCCAAGAGATTTTAAGAGAAAACAAAACCGAAGGCCAAGATTGCTATCGAAAATTTTAAATACCCAAGCAGTAATTGAACAAAACTAGAAACCAATGTTTTTTTGAGAAGAAACTAGAAACTAATGTTGTTCTTCATGTAAGTAAGTTTTTTTTTTTTTTTTTGGGTCTTATTCTCCATATACAATATACATTTTGTTAAAAGTTATCTTGTTTCTTTAAAAAAAAAATAATAATAATAATAATTAATACAATATATTGGATACGGCCATGAGACATTTTTTTTTTAAAGAAATTGCATGTCCCAACAGCAAAGCCAAGATTGCGATTAGAAATTTCAAATACCCTTTCAGAAATATAACAAAACTAACTAGAAACCAATGTTGTTCTTGTTCTCAAAGAACTTTATTTTCTTTTTCTTTTTTCTTTTTTTGATGAAACTTTCTTTTCTTGTTAAAAGGTATATGAGGTAAATGAATACTTAACAATAATTCACAGGCTGCGCGTACTTCAAATGCACAAATTCCAAATAATTGTGTGTGTGTATATATATAGTTTTTTTTTTTTTTTTTGAAAGGGATATATAGTTTCATTTTATTTCTTGAAACATATAAAAAAAAAAATGACACCCATTAATAAAATGAAAATCTGATGGTAATAACTAATAAGTCTCACACACACATTGAAGAGAAGATAGATTTCTAACTCAAAGACATATTATTGAGCTGGGTGACTATATTTATTATCCACTGAATTTTGTCAGCAATGTAATAAAACAACATTAATAAAAATGCAACGAAATTCTCTTATTCACAATACACATATTTACTGAGGACTTCAAGAAATGGGTAAATGATATGCAATTAGAGCATTCACATCTAAGTAAGCAAATTTTTTGACAAAATTAGTATAAGAAGTTACTACTTTTCTTATTTTACCTAATCACTTTTTAAAACACCTCACACCTCACACCTCACATCCTACTATTTACTTTTTTTTTCTTTATTCTGTTAAACTAGCTAGTATTTTCTAATACGTTTTTTAATTACTCAAATTTCTCTCCTCTCTCTTCTCCATATCCAATTTCACCTACCCCAACTTACAACATTTTTCTCAATTTTTATATGCCCAATTTTCATTTAACCCTTTCATGCCCAAATCACCATTCTAGTGGTGAGATCCAAACAACACTCAAGATCCAATAAAGAATCTAGCTGATTTCTTCAACATTACATAGAGTGATCTAAGATGAAAAGCACTATAGCTAAATGGCATTTTGGCTAATTGATTGATAATTTAATATGGGAGATTTTTGGGATTTATAGGCACATTTGGTCCTAAAAACTATTTTGTACAAGTAAATTTGAATTTTTTTGGAGCCAACGATTTTATCTTTTCTAATTTCTAATAATAAAATTCAGCTTATACTTTTTTTTTCTTTTTTTTTTGTGTGTGTCATTTATGTTGTTTTCTACCTTTTGCTTTCTTTCTTATTCTCCTTTTCTAATTAATAATCCTCCCTCTCTCTCATTTTGGTGGTCTAGTTTTAAAAGATTTAGCTTTTTTTTAGAACAAATTATTTAATGCTTTATCAATCAAAGAAAAAAAATATATAATATAAGATTTGACAATTAACCCTATAAAATTTTAAGAATCTAATTTGAATAAAAATAAGGAACTAGGATATATGAGGAGTTATTAAATCGATGATTATATTGACTTTTAAAGTTGACATGCATCTTAGGACATTAAAAAAATAAAATACTAGTGAAGTTAGGTCTTTTTTGTTTTTAATTTTTTTGGACGCATAGAGAAATTAGGTCTTGATTCGATGGTAAGTGCATGCCACTTAATTGTTGTATTGCAGTTTGAGTATAAGAATCAACCTCTTTAAAAAAAATGAGGTTAATATTACTTACCAATAAACCTCTTTTAAATCTTGCAAAAGTGGAGTTTTTTTAATTGGGTATAAGAAAAAAAGAATTGTAATATTTGGGACAAATAAGATGGAACCTAAAGAGTATATTTTTTTAATGATAAAACATTAGGTCAGGCTATGGCTTAAAACACTGGTTTTACGCAAGCCAATAGAATCTTGTCACGTCACCCTTTTGTACTTATCACTTAAATCCTTAATCAAAACAGAATGAATTAAAAATAAAAAAAGAAGAAGAAAAGCTTACACCCCAGCACTCTGGAACTGCGAAGACCTCACACAGTGTCTGGATTGAAGAGATTTGCAAAATGTGAGGGATTTTACTGCTTCACATTTCACACCATAGGTACATAGGCTTATTTACCTCTTTGATTCCTTCTTTTTTAACATTTTGTTTGGTTTCTAAGAGAAAGCAAAGAAAATAGAGTGTCTTTTAGAAAATAAGGAGCTGAGCTGAGCTCAACTAAGCTTGGTAATTGCTTTATTAGGCTCGATTTAGTTGAGCTGAAAGGAGTGTACCATTTTCTCAACTCCCAAACGGAGTTGTGAGGCGTAAGGTTTTTTTTTTTTTTTTTTTTTTCCTTAATTCATTCTGTTTTAATTAGGAATTTAAAAGATAAGTACAAAAGGGTGGCGTGATAAGATTCTATTGGCTGGCATAAAACCAATATTTTAAGCCACAGCTTAACCCAACATTTTCTCTTTTTAATTTCTTGTTCGTGTATGGTAATGGTAAGTTTTTTTTTTTTTTAATTATTATTTTTTTAATCAAGTTGATATGAGAAATTAACAACTACTACTTTGAAAATGTATAATTTAAGGCATAAAAGCCACGTGTAGAGCAGAGGTAAAGCGAGCAGAACAAGGAACACTTGAATAAAACGCCTCCACCTGTGGGTTTGCTTTGCATTCACCACCACCGTGCCTTTAGTAACACGTCGTAGACAATTCTGGTCCGTTACAATCACGCCACGTAGCATACGGTCAACACATTGACCTTCACTATCTCCTCACAATTTAAGTACTCCGTAATAGTTTAAGTAACTCAAAAAATGCCAAAATTTTTGTCATAAATATTTTAGGTATTAGACTATGACCGTTGTCTGTCATTTTTAAATTAATTACTTTTTTTCTTGGTTACTCATACTGTGGAGTATATCATATTTCGGTAATACCAATTCAGTATCTGTTTTGGTATTTTCTATCTAATAAATGAGTGACATCTATTTCAAAAAATCACATCAGACTACTCTAATAAATGATTAATTTATCTTTTCGATAGTATAGAAGATTGTGATTAATTTATTAGAGTAGTCTGATATAGTTTTTTGAAATAAATATCACTCATTTATTGAGTAGGAAATATCAAAACAGATATTGAGTTGATATTACCGAAATAGAGTATACTTTCTCCACACTCTGCCACGTTTTCGGTTGTAACACAAATGGTAGCATTTAATATGATGTTAGAATTTTCGCAAATGATGGAAAAGTCACAGAATGCGACGGCCATGTCGATGGTTCAACGTGATTCGGGCTGTTTTTCAGCTCAGTATTAAACTGTATATATATATATATATATATATATATATATATATATAAACTTATAATAAAACTATATTGTATAGTATGGTATGAATTATGAAATTAAACAATGATGTCAGCGTGGACTTTTTTTTCTTTTATCCTCTCGGTAATATTATTATTGACATGTTTGAGTCGACGTGCCTTTATTCTATTTGAAAGTATTCATGGCTCTCTATGTTAAGACTTAAGAATCTGGCTGTGATTCATTGCGTTTGCGGTCATGCCGGTGATTTTGTCTACATATATCTGTCAACCGGCACGTGGGGTGTGATATGGAACCCTTTGACACGGCCGACTTAATTAAATCTTTATCACCAAAAATATTATATAAAAAAAAAGTTTATTTTTTTTAATTTATTATGTTGTGATTTATAAAATTATTATTATTTAAATAAGTTATATGATTTGTTAAAAAAATATAATGTGATGACTAAACTTTTATAATGAGTAGTTTGTTACTGGGTACGTAGCTTGTTATTAGATGAAATGTATTTTAAAATTTATTTTCTCTTGATTTGTCCTCCAACCTCCTCTTTTTCATATTTCTATTTTCAAACCCTATCAATCGTAGACAAGTTCAGTAGCTCCATCAGCTACATAAAGAAATTGCATTATTAGAGAATTCTTGTCAACCTTAACGTAGTTCACACAGTTAACAATGGTATTTTTAGCCTTCAAAAAGCAATCACAAAGATGGTTGGGGTGGATGGATTAGAGGCAAAGGATGCAAAATTAGGGGCAGATCAAGGCTAACTGACCAATTAGGTCATCGAGCTTGGTCTTTTAGTTGAAATAGCCAAGTACGAATGAATTGCACCACATAATCGAACAGCCTCCAATTTGAAGTGATCTAAGTCGAGCCAAGTTTGAGTAGGCCTAAGTAAAGATTAGCTGCTAACTGCATTTGCCTAAAAAGGAGAGTCTATGGAAGGATATCCCCTTTACATCCAAAATTAATCAAGGCTCACTAACCCCAATCAACATTTAATGACAAGGCCTTCTCCTTACAACCATGGGGAAGTGCTAGCAAGGTCCCCTCATGCATCATGCCGGGATGGCATGTTGTCGAGATCCATTCCTTATCATATTGGAAAGTACCTATCAACCTCCACCACAAGAATCCTATAAATACATTTAAAATTTATTTTCTCTTGATTTGTCCTCCTACCCCCTCTTTCTCATATTTCTATTTTCTAACTCTATCAATCGTAGACAAGTTCGGTAGCTCTATCAGCTACGCCAAGAAGTTGCATTATTAGAGAATTCTTGTCAGCCTTAACATAGTTCACACGGCCAACAATGGTATTTTTAGCCTTGAAAAAGCCATCACAAAGATGGTTGGGGTGGATGGATTAGAGGCAAAGGATGCAAAATCAAGGGCAGATCAAGGCCAATTGACCGATTAGGTCATCGAGCTTGGTCTTTTAGTTGAAATAGCCAAGTACGAATGAATTGCACCACATAATCGACTAGCCTCCAATTTGATGTGATCTAAGTCGAGCCAAGTTTTAGTAGGCCTACGTAAAGATTAGCTCCTAGCTTCATTTGCCTAAAAAGGAGAGTCTATGGAAGGATATCCCCTTTACATCCAAAATTAATTAAGGCTCACTAACCCCGATCAATATTTAATGACAAGGCCTTCTCCCTACAACCATGGGGAGGCGCCAGCAAGGTCCCCTCATGCATCATGCGGGGATGGCATGTTGTTGAGATCCATTCCTTATCATATTGGAAAGTACCTATCAACCTCCACCACAAGAACCCTATAAATACATTACTCAGCTAGAGAGAAAGGTAAACTCTTCATCTTCTCCACATTCAGAAAATATTATTTGAGCACACATTTGAAGTATTCTTACCGATCATATTGGTGTGGTACTGACCAATCCTCTCGTTGGTATCTAGCCTAATATGTAATTCCTTGCCTTTTTGTAGACATACCTAATGAATCATCAGGGTTTCAACTACATGCTTGTCAAACACCTCGCTACAGTTACATCTCACTCATCAACATATTCCACAAATCATTACAAGTGACCTCCTTTTGGATCCATTGACTTATTAATAAAAAAGCTTAAGAAATGATTTGTTATGAGTTCATCTTTTAAATATTGTTTCTGAAAGATTGTCCACTCATGAAGATATATATATATATATCAAAATTAATTGGACTAAAATCATATTCTTTTGCTAATACTTTACTATTTGAGTTTGACTCTTAACTATTTGAGTTTAGTAACATGGGTTCAAAGGGAACGGAGCTAAGATTTCGAATGAGGGGGGGCAAAATACATTCAAACCCAAATGCTTAAAAAATTTGTTATAACCTAAACCTTCATATTGTAACTCTAGATTAACCTAAAGACAACTATGTTTTTTTATCCTAGCTACTTATAAAAGAATATTTGTGTTTGTGTGTGTGTGTGTGTTTTTATCCCAAGCTTCTTTGGGGAACTTCATCAAACACTTTAAGCTACAATTATCCTATACTAATGCTTTAAGATTAATTTCATAAATCATTTAAAACCCAAACAGAAACTCACAAAAAGAAACAAAATTTAGGGTCCGTTTGGATACCGTTTATTGTTGAAAACTAAAAATTGAAAACACTGTAACAAAATAATTTTTAAATGTGTGAATAATACCGTGGGACCCAGTTTTAAAGTTTTTTTTTTTTTTGCTGAATAAAGTATTTGCAGGTCCCGTGAACAGTGCATGAGACCCACTAGAAAATACACAAACGCTGAATACTGAACGTTATATCCAAACGTACGCTTAATGAAAATTTGAATAAAGAAAGTGTACATTTTATAAAAGCATGGAAATATTAAACAAAAATGAAACATGAAAATTCAAAGTCAAACTTTATATATTTTATATTTTTACTTTTCTCATTGGGCAAGGGGGGCCATTGCCCCCTCCTGGTCCAAGAATAGCAACATCCTTGGTTCAAACATTATTTTTGGTTCGCATTGCTTTAGGTGAGAAGTATATGACTCCTATGACTCGTAAGAAAGAAAGAGGGTGGGGCAAACTTGTTTTGGCTAGAAAGAATGCCGAAGGACAGAGGAAGAGTGGGGTTGAAGGAGTTTTGTGAAAGACACATATAGAGGAGAAAGGGAACTTTTGGGCCGTCAATTATTATTTATTTTTAATCTCTACCTTGAGTAAAATCATGAGTTCAACCTGTGGTTTTAAGCTCTCCTTGTGAAATAGCACTTGCTAAATTAAACTTAAAATTGTGACTTTAAATCAAAATTTCACCTTAAAAGTTAAAACTACACTTTTATAAATGGTTATCCAATTTTCAGTTTTTTACCAAAATCACTCCACGGTTTGACATAGATCTTCTTCATTTTTTACAGTAAATTGTAGCTATCATATAATTATTATTATATAGAAATCTATTATGATTTATTTTTAGCAACATTTGTTTATCGACTTAAAATCCTATATATTAAGCATCAGAACAAATTTTTGTTATTTGAGATAGGTTTAAAATCCTGTTTCTAAACTGGATATGTAATTTATTTTTCATTTGTTGCTTTTTAAAGTTAAATAAAATTAAGTCATTTAAAATTTTAAATATTTGAGAGAGTTTCAACTTATGGCACATGAAAATATTCAAATAACAACTCTGGCAACGATATTTAAGGACTGAAGATTGATATTCATCCAATAAGCCATGTTTTTTGGAGAATAATTTTATTAAAAGTAACTTGTATTTTTGAAATCAAACAATTAACAAAAAAAAAAAAAGTTTTCTAATAAGTTTATTATAGTAATCTGTATGTGAATATATATTTTTTTCATATATTTATTTGAAATTATAAGAAATATCAATGATTTCTGTATGAATCATTGAATCAAACAATAGAAAATGTTTTTTTTTTAATAGTAACTTTTAAGATTGCAAAAAAAAAAAAAAAAAGTTAATTTTTCAAAAAATATTTTCCAAAAAGTAAATTTCTTTTCCAAAAAATTAAAAACATTTTTAGGCGAAACAAACGGATGGTCAAAGGGTGACTCTTAAACCGTGTGGAGCATAAACCATTTGAATTTTTAACGAACAAAAAAAAAATGCTATTGAAATTTGAACAACCAACTTTATGACGTACAGTTGAATAAATTCATACGGCGATCGACAGATTTTCTCACAAGCCAAAATATTAAAGTCAAGATCCGTGCAATGTGGACAGCTTTGGTGGGAAATAATTACATAACTCTAATAAATATAGTTGATTTTTTTTTTTTTTTTTTTTTTTTTGTTGAGAATCAATAAATATGGTTGAATAACTTGAATTTGGATTTGAAAATAATCAAAATATTCAAATCCAAATTCAAAACGTTTTTTCTAATTAAAAAAAAAGAATTATATGATTTGAAGGTTTTTTTTAGTACCATCAAATCATATAATTAATTTGTTTTTGATCAGAAACAACGTTTTGTCATATTGAAAGTATATTAAACTGGCTTATGCTGACAAATTCTAACAATGTGAGCATGGAGTATTTTATAGAATCAATCCGTGTGGATTGCATGTATTATTCTGGTTTTTAGTTTGCATCACGAAGCATGAGCCATTGTGTTTGTGTCATTGTCTTTGAATATTGCATAATCTACGAATAGATAATGGAACCATGAAAAGAAATTAATATACCACTATGATTTTAAGGAGATTAAGATTTGGCCACTTTTTAATATTGCAAATGTACTGTCGGACCTTAGTTTAAGACCACACACGATAAGCACTCAAAACCATGATCTAGTGGTCAGGATATTGTGGCATGTTCTCAGCTCAAACCTTAGGGAACAAAAACATGATGTTAGTTTGACATAAGGAGTAATAAGGACTATTATTTTTATCATCTCCAATCACAAATGCCTTAAGTGGGATTGAGATGGGACTAGCTTAAATTACTTCTTTCCTCTCTTTTTTTTTTTTTTTTTTTTTTTAGAAAAATTTAAAACCTGATTGTCTCTATTAAAAATATATAAAAAAAAATTATTAATTAAGTTACAAAACTTTTTATGACTAATTTAACTTACTTAAAAGAGTCTGTATCTTTAATACTTTCACAGACTTGAAATTAGGTAAAAGAGCTGTTATGTCCACAACTAAATGGTCTCTATTACACGTTTCATTCCGAAAAAAAATTTATATTACACACAAGATATTCATATATATTGGGTTTCATCTTGTTCACAAAAATCACTCCACTTAGAGAAAACCTACTTTAATACTCAAATTTCTTGTATTTGCAATGATTCCCTTAAAAGAATTTTCTACCCAACTCAAGGGTGGATTACCATGAAACCCATGTATCATGTGAATTATTACTTCCAGAAGTGAATTACAAATAATTTTATCACATCGGTTCTCCTGTTAGGACTCAAGAGTTTATAGTTTAGGGTACTGTTCGATCCTTCCTATGAAGAGAATCTGGATTCGTATCTCCCCATCTTCATTAGTTATAAGTTAAATAAAAATTTTCTTAAAAAAAAAAAAAAAAGAAAGAAAGAAAAAAGTCTGCCCTCAAAAAAAAGGAAGAAAGCCCCTATTTGCTCCACAAGTTCATGGAATGCCCAAGAGGGACCTCTGAATTATACAACATGATTACATAATCACTCAAGGTGGTAGATTGGTAGGGTCAGCAATCAGCATATAACACATTCACAACCTTTACTTTTGTTTAGTGTTTACTCTTTCAACTATCTTTATAAAAAATGGTACCATGCACATTGCTAAGAAACTGCCTCCCTCCTCACCTGTGAGTGTGCAAACATGCTTTACAAGTAAGTAAGAACACAGTTTCCAGTAAAACACTTTCACACTTGTTGTTGCAAAAAAAAGGTTTTGCCTTTCAGCAAAGTAAGCGAAACATTCAGCTCTTCTGGTCGCTTTCCGAGTTCAAACGGGCCGACCACGGATTCACACAGCTTCAAATCGAGACTAATCTTTTAGTTTGCACTTTCTTTCTTCATGATGAACAAGTCAAAATTTTAGTATTAGTTTATTCAAAACCTGTGTCACTGAAAATGACAGCGAGTTCACATTTCTGGGTGTTCAGATATTACTTCCCACCGCATTTTGACAATAGCTTCTTTTTTTTTTTTGAGAAAGACAATAGCTTTTGAATGCTATAATACAATACGAGTGTGTGTTAGTCCAGGTTCAATCAAGGAACATTATTTATTTAATTTATTTGTTACTATTATTGATGGTGATATTACACAAAGTACCAACAAGGAAGATCACAGTTTCTCAAAAAAAAAAAAAACAAGGAAGATCACATGTTTTATTTATGTCTTGGATAACATTTCAAAACAACTTACTATATCCTTTTGACAAAGACACTGACACAATAGTAAAGAATTAAGTATACATGGGCTTGTAGCTGTAGTTGTAGCTTGAACATGAGCTTGAATAGTTAAAACCATACTTATAAATAGTATTTTTAACATGTTAAGCACCGAATTTTTGGGGCCCGTTTGGTAGAGCATTTTAGCAACTTGTTTTCAGTTTTTAAACATTATACGCATTTCTACACATTTTTTTACCCACACGTATTTCAAAAAAATACAAACAACATTACTCAAACTACTCTACCAAACGGGCCTTCTCTAAATAATGGCCGGGGCAATATTTTTTTTAATTTTTTATTTTTTTATGTGAGCCGGGCTGTAAATTGACTCTAAAATAAATAAACATGAAACACAATATATAAACCTGTACAAAATAAGAGTGCAGATATTAGCACAAAAAAAAAAAAAAAAAGAGTGCAGATTTCACAAAGTTAGCTTAGAATTCAGGGATGCCTAAAATCAATGATGATGGGAATATTGTTACACAGTTTCCCCTAAACAAGAATTTCCATCATGATCATTCAATTTAAAACCGCAATATCGTTCTTGTGCCTTGTTAGTTGGTTTTAACTTAAAAACCAAACAGATGATTTGAGTTTGCTTCTAGACTGGTAGTTTTGAAGTTCCATCGAGTTTGGAATTATAACACATAGGTAACAATGTTAGTCCCTTTATTTAGTGGTGAACTTAGTTCATATAGAGGGAGTCAATGACAATTTATGACCGAGCTTGAGTTTTTTAAGGGAAGGGGGGAAGGGGATGAATAGCATTGCTAAGTTTGATAATCAAATCCCAGATGCTCTATAACACAATCTGCAAGAAATTTATTCAGAAACACCCATATAATAAGATTGTCCGTGTTAAAGGGTATAATAGAAAAAAGAAGCATCTTGTGCCAACCACAAGTGTTGGGTCAATCATGGAGTGTGAGACCAGCTTATTAAACAATTTGCGTATGCATCACTGTTGAATAGAATACTCGAAAAGCATTAGAAATTCATATTTTTATAGTCATACTTTAGATGAATTGGCTCTTAAAGCTGAAATTCAGACGGTCCATTTAGGTGCAAAGAGGTGGTATTAAAGACCCTGTTTAACAAGTATAGTCATCTCATTGAAAAACCATATTGAAATCATGGTTCTTGCTAGAAACACAACTCTCACACATGGGACACTGTTCTACCAGAAACCATAAAATTATGATAAAAAAAGACCAATGTGGTTTGAATAATATGTGCTCATATATAATCATTTTTATTGACTAGCTATAGTAAAAAGTTAAGTAAACATATGACTAGCTAAATTAAATTCTCTTTGCATTCCAATCTGAGCACTTTAACTCTACAACAATGTGTTCTGAATTGGGAATTTAGTGGAGACAGACCAAAAATCTAATGACTATCAATAGTTATTTCACGGGAATAAGGACGGAAATCTTTTGCAGAGTTTAATGGCTATTGATAGTTCTTACTTCACCGCTACTTACAACACTAAACAGAGAATGAGAAAGGATTAGCTATTTTTCAACCCAATCCACAATGCAGGTAATTGGCGAACTAATCCAGGCCAAGCTGAAATAACAACTTTTAGGTTAGACAAAATTGTACTACAACATGTAGAATTTTTAAGAACTCAAAGACAGTCTTGCACCACGGAACCAATGGCTACGGGAATAACCGAATAACATCTATTTCAACCGGTAAAGTCTCTTGGACTCATACGTGAGACTTGGGATTGATCTGGCCTTCACCCAAGATAAGGGCAATTATGGGTAAGGGGATCCCATCATGTAGCCAAGACTATGGGGTAAAAAAACAATAAAAATAAAAAAACCACTCAAAACTAAAAGTTGGTCAAGAAAGGTTATAAATTTTTTCATGACTACATGTTAAAAGCTTTTTATTTTTTCTTTGCCATTTTGGTAAAGGAGTTCAAATTTACTGATGAAACACAGCTGGCAGAAAGATCAGTGGTCCGGGATGGAAGTGGAATATCAGCAAAAGGTCGCGTATATATGCCTCAAATTCTTCACATAAGGAAAAGAGGCAACACAATTCAATATTGTCAATGAAAATGAAGAAAAATAAGTGATTTCTAGATATTGAGAGCTTGAAAACCCTGTTATCTGTTCAAGTAACATTAGTCAGTTTTTCCACTCAAGAGGTTTGACCTAATATACAAGCAAACATGACTCCCCTCTGATAATAAGGATAGTAATATATTTTTATTTACAGGAAATCACCCCTACAAAGGTTTAACTATAGATTTGGATTAAGCTGAAGTCCCAAGACAATTTTAGTTTGCTACGTTGCTTGCTTTGCATAAGTCAACAACAATAACATCTTCTATTAAGTCATGTGATAAGCAGGGAGATGTTTTTGCCAAGGATTAAGCAAGGATCGTTTTTCAAATCTTTGTAACAAGTCAGGCACGAGGGAACATTACAGTGCTGAGAGAATTATGTAACAGTGAGGCAGTCTTCTACTTCTACTTTAGGTAATGACATTATGAGAGAAGCCCAGCCACTTTCTGAAGGAGACATTCTCATTCCATAATTTCTTGTCTTACAATTCCTCAACACTGATTAGATACACATTTCTCTATCCATCTCTAGAAGTAAAGCAAGGTACACAAGTTGGAACTTAGAAGAGTTCTAACTACAAAAAGTTATATAGACACCTTTTGAGGAGCACACCAACTTTCTGTGGGAGACATTCTGATTCTACAATTTCTCAACTTACAATTCCTTAACACTGATTAGATACACATTTCCCTACCCATTTTTAGAAGTAAAGCAAGGTAGACAAGTGGGAAGAGCTCTAGCTACAAACAGTTACACTAGGCATTTCTTGTAATGCACGTACTGTGCCAATGCCTTGCACAGGCTAATTATTGATCGGCACAAAGTGTAAAAGATTAATGGAAAATGTGGAAGCTACCACCAATTTTACAACAAATGGCTTACAAACTGACATGAGAATGAATGAGATGATTGGCACATCAACAACATAAGAAATAAATTTCTTAAATATTTTTTGTTTTGTGTTTAAAAATTTGATACATCAGTTTGTAAGCCTTATGTCACATTTTTAGTATCCCTAGCATCACCCAAAATTAATACCACAACTAATTAAAGCCTGCATTTGACTGAATACAAGAAGGCCTAAAAACAGAACAGTTGCTCATAAAAAATTAATATCATTAATAGAGGCTGCACTATCTAATTTCTTTCCTACATTTTCTAATCAGATATAAATCATACCTTTATTCAATGAAAAAATATTTGAAAGATAAATTAACCTAGAAATGGCAGGAAAATCGCTAAATACAAATAATACAAATGATGTTGCACAATCTACCCTTCTAAGCCATCCTAAATCCCTTTCTTGCATTACCTTGGAGATTTAGCTGAGAGACACTTTCCACAGGAAACAAGCTTCAGCAATGAATGTGGTTTTCGCGTCCTAATTTTCAACCGTGAAAGCTGCAGATGGCCACACTCATAAGCAACATCCTCAAACAGATCACAATAAAATAATCATTACTTAGCTATTAATTAAAATGAGAATAGAAATAAAAAAGGGGTAAAAAACCAAATGGATCTTACTGAATAATTTAGCAACTTAAAATTTAAATGTTGGAAAATCTTATAAAGACAAGTTGGGAAGTTTTAACAAGATGGTCTTGGCAATGACTGGCAGTAGGTCCAATCAAGTATAGAAAAAACTATGCATGGCTAGAACTTTCTTTTACACTAATATCATTTCTTTTTTTTCTTTTCTTTATTTATTTAACTTGACTAAGCTTACACTTAAGGAAAAACATAATGTAATATGGCCTTGAAAAACACGAACAATAACTCTGGAAAGAACATGACACCTAAAGAGTTAAATAACTTTTGAATGAAGATGAAAAGAAGAAATGATGAGCATAGAAATAATTATTTAGAGAAGAAAGCAGTTGAATTGGTTGAAGTACTATTAATTTTCTTTTTCTTATGTGGTTAATCTGGCGGGAACGCAATTCACATATGTTTGAAGATATTGAGAGACCTATGGATCTTTTGAAGTCTTTGCTAGCTGGGACTTTGTTTGAGAGGTCTTGTATTTGGGGTTTTATGCATTGTATTTCCATATCTGATTTCCTAATTTCTATTAGCTCTTCTTTTTGATTTGTTTGTATTCGTTTCAAGTGCAGTGAGTTTACTATCGTCAACAAATTGTACTTTTCTAATCAATAAAGCTGCTATTACCTATAAAAAAAATTGGTTTAAGTACTATGATGGGCTGATGAGGCTTTGGTAAGAAAATGAGGTGGGTTAACCAATAGTTTGCCCCCACTCAAGCTTATTCTAATGACTGTCTCACATGGATAAGAGGGATGGGTTGCAAACTAGTGATCTATTGTGGGTTGGCTTTTTGCTATTCCTCAAGCCCGCCTGATTTTAATTTATAAATAAATCTGAGCATGAACACATGAACTTAAGCATATCCATCATGTAATTTTTTCCCAATATCCCCTTGATCAATCCACATCTATTGCTTTGCTTCTTTGATCTATCCCATTTTTGCTATTCTGTTGTTTTCAATTGAAACATTTAGCACCGTGTATGTTCATGCAGAGGTAAATTTTCCAAGAAAAATTAGTATTAGGTACTAGGTTATGAGGTTAACTATGTAAGAAATATTAATGAAGCCCTTATATAGCCTCATCCCACATCAATCAGCCCTCAACCATGTACAACAGAATTGAAAACAAACACACAGGTTTCTCCCATTTCTGGCCCCTAACAGACTGATCCTTGGCATGCCTCTCCATTAACATAACCAGGACAAACATTAAAGTTATATTACCTTTACTCAATTACCAAAAAAAAAAAAAAAAGAATGCCTCCTCTAATACTGGACTTAACTAATTGCAAGAATGCACAACATGGTAATGTGCATGAGAGGAGAATATCAACTCTCTCTTTTCTTTTCTTTTTAAATAAATGTCCACAACTCAAAAGAGTGGAATTTAAAGAAATTATCATAAGACTGTTATGAAATCACTATGAATTACCTTCCGACGAGTTACTCTAGTTGCTTTCCAGCAAAGTAGGCTTCTTGATCTAGGTTCCAGTCTCCTGTAAATTTAAGAATTTTTAGAACCGATTTAAAATGAGACAAGATTATGTTTAAGCGTACAAAATATTCTTATCACTGTCTTAAATACCAAAGAGTTCCATTTTGAATTGGGCAAAAATGGATCCTAGTTGTTATTCTAGGAAACTTATCCAACCATTATTCTGTTCACAGTATAAGTGTACTCATACTAAATTAAACATGAAATATAGAAGAAAAGTTCCTCTGTTTTCTCTCCTTAGGGAGGACACATTCCTGAAAATCAAGCTGTCACATAATTAAAGAAGTTAAATTTGTTCAAACTTATATGTCTAAGCTTTTATTTATAAAAGGAATGTGTCCAAACTTGCTTCTCTTTGTTATCTTCCTAGAAATGAGCAATTTAGACCGAGTAAAGGTCACCAATTCGTTTTATTTAAATATTTAACATCTGGAAAATAAATATTTTCGTCATAATGCATTCTCAAACAACTTCAATGAAGTTAAGAAGACCTCTTCTATGCAAACCTTTTTCTATTTTTCTACTCATAAACTGGATCAAATTTCAAGTCATTACTTCTCTTGCTTCTTTGCGTACCATACTTTTATCTAATTTTCTTATAATTTCTTAGCTTTTGGCCATTTTTCCATTAATATTATGATTTTTTAACATTGAATATGTCCTTTCTTGTTAATCACCCAATCCCATAATTTGACCAGGGGACAATTATGGCCATATGATGTTGCAACTACTGAATTGAGAAGATGGAATTGAACTTTGACAAGAAATTCCACATACTCAAAATCCATGTCTATTACACCTGACCAAATAATTTCATATCACGAACAACCTTTTTTTTCTTGATAAGTAACAAATGCACACTGAAAGTTTTGAACCCACAACCTTACACTCCACTCCACTCCACTCCACTCCATTCTTATGGGGGGAGGAGGTGCTAACAGCAAATTTTCCAGTCATTTGAAGGTATTAAAGTTTTAAAGTTTAATGTAATTGTGATAAGAGGTTCGGTTGCTCCTTGTCAACCATCAAATGCTATTCAATTTTAAGGTAAAGTGTAATTAGAAAGAAGATTAATTTTGAAAAAGAACAATGGGATTGCATTACATACAAATTCTCCTGTTCAAGCTTTTCGGCAATAGAAACTGCTTTGCGTTTTGACCATGCATTTCGCTGTGTACATCCTTCAGCTTGCTGAATTACATGGGCAAGGGACACCTTGCTTTTAACAAGGCTCTGACTTTGTTCACCAAATTTTCGTCTTTCTGGGAGTGAAGCCATGGTTGCTTTCTTATAAGAAGCTGTTCCTTCTCCCACGCCAGATCCTCCTAAGCCTCTTTTATCAGCTGTTGCATGATTATCACCGTGCTCATTACCCTTGGGTTCCCTCGGAGAAGCTGCTACTTCTACAATTTCACTTCTTCCCATTTCAAGATTGTCAGTTTGCAAGAGCTGGGCTTGAGTGCCGACTCCATTTGTATCTCTAATTTGAGATGAACTGTCCCTAGAAGCTGATAAGATAAGAGGCACATGTACACCTGATCCTGAATCTTTCTTTGGTTCACATCTAATTTCAATTATCACTGGGGAACACAGAACGGCCTCAAATGCTTCTAAAATGTGCTCCCTCAGCTTCTCAGCTGTTGATTTAGTCTGTTGTGAAGTGAAGATCAACTGCACAGTAGGGGCTGCAAGAAAAAGCAATTTAATTGGACAAACCATTAGTTACTGCACAGGAAGTCAAGAAATAAATGTAGATAAGCATTACATAAAGTGAAGAGGCATCAGTGCTGGCAGCTGGACTGATGCAGATTGAAATGGATGAAAAATGGAAAAGAATGAATAAATAGGACATATCCTAGTCTTCACCTTCACCACCAAGCCTAGAGAAACATCTCTAATCAGAATATTTATTCAAATTTCACTCCACTTCAAACTATTCCAGGAGCCTCTTTTAATTAGGCTTTAGGGATTACATTAAGACAAGATTACATCTCATAAAACCCTCCACAACATCAAAGCCCAAATTCAAAACTATAAAATAAAATAAAATCTAATTCTAAATTCAAAAATGAAATTTGAATTTTGGAATTTGCCAGTTTGCCTTTAAAACTAAAACAGAAATTTGGAAACAGCCTCACCTAATCATAAAAATTTCCAAATAAATCTTTGCTATGATAATGAGAACATGTATTCATATTTCCTGAGTGGCAAAAAGAGGTAAGTTCTTTACATCTTTTGATATTTAAGGGAATCTGGGTGAAACTGGCTAAAAGAGGTGAAGGTATTTTGGGTAAGTATACTTTACAAACACCAAGAGATTCAAGGTTAGACAGAAACAATGAGCCAAATCAGGTGATATTCATAGGTCACACAATGGGTAATAGCCTCAAACCTTGCAAATTGCTCCCATCCTGTGGATTGGATAAATACCAATGGACTACACAGACAAACAAGAAGGCAATAATGGTCATTTTTTCTCTCCACCCCCCCCCCCCCCCCACCCCCCCAGCAAACGACAGCAGTAGTCTACACGTGAAATAGCAGTCCTAAATCTCATCTCCCATGTGCTAAACCCAAGACCTCCCCTTTATTTAAGGGAGGGACACTCCTTGGCTATATGAGCTGGGGTGAGGTAATTGTCATTTCACGGCATAAACAAAAGTCGTCTGTATAGTTAAACCCTGGAAATTTTCTCCTGTTCATCAAATTTTCCTTAGAAGCAATACCCTCCCTGGAATTTTCCTGTGCCAATTAGCTCCTTCAGTCGACAGTTTTATGTCATCTATTAATAGGGGATCTCAAGAAACTTACAAAGTGGCCATTTGACCCATATGTGACTATTCAATTATATGATAATTGAGTTTTCAATTATCACTCCAAGATAATTATTGATAGTTTTACCCAAAATAACAAACCAAGCAATTGAGAATAAGATGATTGATGTATATTTTTGTATGATGACCAGCAAAGCCAATCTCTCATGCACAACACCCTATCCCCTTAATGACTATGTGACAAAAATCAATTGACAGGACACAGGTTGCAAAAGCGACACAGGTATTGCGACAAAGGAAAGGTTAGGGCATAATAGACACAAGGGGAAAGTCCAATGGGGACAAATATAGAAACCCCTAAAAAGATTTTAGTTCTTTGATTTCCAATGAATAGAACATTTAAAGGGTAAATTAAATGAAGAGTCACATTAATACACAATCTAATTCATTTTCTGAGTACATCCAGAGCAAGGAATCCCTTATATGATTATGAAGTTTCTACCTAACTTGTAGCCTAAAAAAAAAACACTATTGGTCATAAGTATTTCAAGGCTAGTCTGCCTCTTAACATCTTGAAAAGGGAGATGGAATTGAAAAAGAACCATCAACTATAACCCCAAAAGAACCAGATTCCGTAAACAACAGAGGAAGAATGATGTAAATACATTGGTAAGATCAGATGGATGTTTTGGCAACAAATTGAAACTTTAGTATCTTGAACACTGAGAAGTTAGGGCACTTCAATTAAATTTAGTGTTGCTGGCACATATACGGAAAAAGCAATGTGAGTTACTTCAATTTTTGAGTTTCCAATTTTGGCCCAAGATTTTATGCCTCCACAAACCAATTGATCCCCAAAACTTTTCAAATTCCCATGCACTAAGAGTTTTCACATATGAAATCAACATAAAACAGGACAATAATGAAAAAACTTTCTAACAGAGAGATATTGAGGCATTAATCATGGCACTTGCAAATGATGAATGCATTTTGGGGTGTACCTGCACCAAAACTGACTGAGATCAGCTTCCCTTCTTGATACAAAAACTCCTTCACACCATTAATTTGAATTTTCTCAAGCACCTCCAACCAGATATCTGCAATTCCTCTATGGCTTTTACCAGAAATATGCCTGCCACTTACCCTGTTATTGTCAGTAGAATGTGTGGATGTCTGTTGATGAACCATACTAGTCCCAGCATGTCTTTTTTTCTCTAAATTAATACCCTTAAGCGTGCCATATTCTCGGAAATCAGCAGAACTTCCAGCACGGAGATTTTCTATTCTGACATTTGTTGACAAGCGTCTCTCCTTATTGGACATCTCAGAATGCTCACTTACTCTCCTGGCTAAATCTCTTCCACCCGCATTATTTAGGGCTAAGGGACTGTGACTAAAACTAGTGTCCGCAGAAGTGGGCAGCATGTACTGCTGATCAGGAGCTAGTTGAAGCAACGCAGCTGTTAGCCATGTTAATTTGTCATTTGACATCCTTAATTGTTTTTCAGCCTCTGATAAAGTTTTCAGAGCTTGACGCAGTTTTTCCATATCTTCTTTGGATACTGCAACCAATAAGAACAAAGATTGAGCTGTAATCAGAAAAGCCACAAAGGAAAAGTTGGCACAAACTAAGCTCAATTTATTATTTAAAGAGGAAGGCTGAAAGAGAGTTGCACAACATGAAATTGGTATAAAATGAGATGAAGAAAAGAATAAGGAATGACGCAATTACAGATATTCAGATACACATATCTTCAAAGAGATAATATGATCAACATCACCAAAACTTGTGAATAAATAAATGAATTAGTATTTTTTTTTTTTCTAATATAGCTGGTAACAGTTACTCACATGGTTGTCGTCGAAAGAACTTCCTTCTATGCCTGTCTTTTGTAAAGTCATAACTACCAGCAAGTATATCGGTAATGACTGTAGCAAGCTGTGACATCAAAGCCAATGGCTCTACACCAGTTTCCATTATTATTCTCAAGTTCTTCACAGTGTTAACTGTGTCTGCAGATATTGCTAAATCAAGAAGATCTACCAATTTTTCATCTGAGATAAGCCCAACCTGAAAAAAGTTTTTATAACTTTCAGTTGTTGTAAAGGTAGAAAAGCATTCCTGTATACTATGGATATAATAATTATCTATGACATCTGTTACTAATAACAAGTGTTGGAAAGAAAGTACACAGAAGGGAATTTTCTCTAAAGACAAAAAATGCAGAGAAAATTTTTTTATGGACGTGCATCATAAATAAAACAAAAGGATTTAATAAAAAAAAAAATTTGAATTAGGGTACATCAGAAGGCAAGAAAATGAGGCCACACTTGCAGATGATAAGACAATAATACGCAACCAAAGGAGCTAACAGTAATTGAAATTTGAAATAATGACAACAACTTCTTTACATCTATGGGAAAACATTCATAGAGGATGCAAATAACCATCAGATACAGCAGAAACACAAAATAAGTAAAATCATAAACCTAACATGCACCATACATTCCCATAGGCTGATAAGTAAAATAATTTGTTCATGTCATTAGTCTTCTCATGTTCAACTTAGAAATGCAATAAACATGGAGATACAAAGTTTAAAAAATATGCAACTGAAATATAGTAATTTCAAAAGAAACATAGTATAAAATAGAAACCCAAGCATCGACTATTATAGAAATAAAACCTAATCAAATTAATATTAGACTAATAAATACATCATAAATGTACTCAATTACTTATCCTACCAAACACTTGTAAAGCTAAAATAATCTGAAATTCCAGATATTATTACACACTGATAGTGATTATTATCATTTAGCCTTGTAATCTCCCAAGAGAAAAGATGAGAATTCTCATCATTTTTGGTGGCTTAGAGAAAAGTGTCAGCCCATTAATATTCATCTTTCATACACAAAAACTTCATCCAAAATCTTATTCCAACATATTGGAAAAATCATCATATTTCATCAAATAATACATCAAAAACATTAACTCAAATAGACCTTGACAGTGAAACTTTGATAATTAACTCTCCTAAAGGACAATTGGCATACGAAACAGCTCCAGAATTAATATTTTGCGGGCACGTCACCATGCATATCTAGTTGCAAAATCTCAAGCATATTTACATTATGTGGTTCAAGATTAAAACATATATTTTCAAGATGCTAGGCATAAAGCAAACATAAGAGGATATGAAAAATATAAAATTCTAATTCTGATAGCAAAAGTGAAGATAAATTTACCAGTTCCTGAACCAGAGGGACAGAGATCCTCTGGCCAAGCAAACTCAGTTGCTCAAGAGTCATCTCAGCATCTCTCAATGATCCATCTGATCTTGATGCAATAAGTTTTAGTGCTTCCTTATCAATTTCTAAATCTTCTTTGGTCGCAATCCACTGCAAAGTATAGATAATATCTGCATCCTTCAGCTTTGGAAAAAAGAACTTCTGGCACCTGGATATGATTATGTGAGGCAAAACATCAAGACTCGAACTGACAAGGACAAAAACCACACGTCTGGGAGCTCGATCAATGACCTTTGATATGGCACTCCAGCAATCAGAGGACAAAGTATCACAGTCATCAAAGATAAACACTCTATGATGTGATGGCAGCTGGGAAACAATCATATTGTCAAGTAAATCCATAATGCTCTCAAAGTCAAAATTACTGACTGGACCAACTTCCCGTATGTTTCTACTCTTACCCATATCATGCGCAATGCAAGAATTGCAAAACCCACAAGGTTTAGGATGTTCCGAAGATTGACAATTTAAAGCTCGGGCAAATATGCGGGCACAGGAAGTTTTACCTGTGCCATGAGGTCCATAAAACACATACAGCAATCCAACCTTCCTTTTCATGACAGCATTTAAAAGAGCTTGCGCAACCAAATTCTGTCCCACCAGATCCCTGAAGGTTCTTGGCATGTACTTTTGTGTGAGGCTCTGGTGTCTATTTTTGCGGTAGCCTCTCAACTTGCGTTGATCACCAGATCTAGCTTCAGAAGCAAGGTCCGAATCAACATCATGCTTGTATAAATTATCAGCAAAAATTCCAAGTTCACCAGAATAGTTATGGACCCAACCAGCATTGTCCGTCGTTTCCTGAGATCCAGATGCCTCAACCAGCAGAGGCAGTGCCTCTGAATTAGATCTTGTAGATGAGCTTGTGTAATCAGATGCCATTGGCATGTCAGACATTTCTCTCCCATGGGCAGTTGAACCACCTTTCTTTAACCTTGAGTCTGATAAACCACAAGCCAAACTTCTTCCAGCCATGTCAAGAATAGTTTTACCTCTGTGATGAATTCTTGACCAATTCCAAGGAATCCCACACCCATTTCTTGGAGCCCTAGTGACATTTGCATTGCCATACTCTTCTTCCCCCTCCTCCATCAAATACTTGGCACGGGCTGAACCCTGAGCTAATGTGTTAGATGCCACAGACAATTCATTCTGAACTCCAACATCTCTTGAAGCTGTAGCAGCTCGAATTCTTCTTGTGCCTCGAAACTTGCGCCTTTTAACTCTATTTAACCCACTGGAGTACCCATGAATGCTGGCTTCTGGTTCATCAACAGTTTTCTCCCATCGAGAATGACTTCCACGAAGGTGGATGTTAGAAGATGCTACATCATCAGTTGGACCATCATTCAACTGCTCGGACAGGGTCTTAAGTTGAACATCTCCAATTTGCTTCCCCTTTTGTTTACTCTTTCTATCTTTAGATTCAGAGTTTCTAGAAACAACATCATGAGGCAAGACATTTCCATCTAGATTGAGTGGAGGCTCCTCATTGCCACCCAAAACATCAGTCCTATTACTCTTCCGACTAGACTCCTCTCTCCTAACTCTTCTACCATTCCCAACTCCACTCTTGCTACTACGTTCGCTTATTGCCGCTACCCCATCATTACCCCCACTGACCTCACCAGGAGCAACTTTTGATGTAGATAAATTTGGTAATGTTGGTGAGCTTCCTGACATCCTCCTAGCTTCCCTCCGACGCTCAATGCCAATAGACCTTCTCCCCTCCCGAATCCTCGCATCATTTTCACCCTTCTTTGGAAGTAGATCAACAATGGAAGGTGAGTGCCATGAGGGAGGACTTGCAGAAGGGTCCCTGAGAGATCTTGACCTCTGTAGGACCACAAGGTCCCTCATAAGATACCTATCTGCTAATATGGGGCTATTCTTGTGCATATGATTCTTCAAGTGAATACAATTCGTCAAATGTATGTGGTTGCGTAGATGATCACCGATATCACCATTCGCATCCTTAAGAATCCTATCGCGGACAGCTCTGGTCATGATGAGAACACTAAAGCCTCCAATAGCAGAATCTCTTTAAAATTTAGGAAAGAAATTAATGTATATAGCATTTCTTATTGTATAATTGTCACAAACTCTTGGCAATTATGGCATTACTTCCTTAACACCCACCAATGATATCTCAATGAAGGCATAGCAAAGCCCAAAACAATGCCAAAATTGAAGCAATTAAAGATCCTCCATCAATAACAAAACCACCCATTAGCAAGACCCCATTTCCAATAATAACACCCTCAAGTACAACAAAGCTACTCAAAGGCATAAAACCCACCAATAATATAAAGTAAGCAGGGCAATCCCTTTTAACCCATGAAATCAAAGCTCAAAAAGATTCAAGCTTTAAAGCGCGAAACTCAAATGCCACTCCAAAAGAAGCAGCATTAGCCACCACCTGAACTCCAATGCATGAGATTACAACCAAAAACCCCAACCTCAACAAAAACCACCACCCTCTGAAACTTCAACATGCAAAAACCCCAGAACCAGAACAAACTAAAAGTAACCCATCTTTTGAAATCCCAGCAGCAATCAAAATCTCAAGCCGCTTTACTTCAAAAACCTTGAAAAAGATTATGGATTTCGACAAACCAGAGAGAATCAGATAAGGCCATGAGAAAACAAAAAGGAACTTAATGTAACAACACAATAAGAAAACAAAAAGAAAAAAGAAGGAAGTAAAAGAAGAACAATCAAAAAAGCAAGAAGGGAAACACCCCTATCACCTGAATCAGAAAAAGGCAAGCGAACCCCTTTGGATCATTAAGTCCTGGATCTCCCACCAAGCTTCACATGCACTCACGAGGGCTTCTTTCAAAGAAAACGATAGTCAAGAGAGAGAGAGAGAGAGAGAGAGAGAAATAGACTAATACTTGAATATTAAAAAAAAAAGGTGTTTTGTAAGCTTGTGTGAAAGAGAAAGAGCAAGTGAAAGAAAGAAGCGAGTGAGTGAGAGAGAATCTCAGAGAGTTTGTATATGATATGTATGCTGTAAGAGAGAGAGAGAGAGAGAATGGGTGAGATCCGTTGGAGACAGTCAGAGAGAGAGAGAGAGAGAGAGAGAGGACATAACACAACACATGTATGCAACTAAGCAGTGTGTCCGTTTGTTTGAGCATGCAATTCCTAACACTATTCTTTGTTTTGGATTTTAGCCCATTGCATGTACTGTCTTATAGTACTATTTGTTTTTTTTTTTTTTTTCAATCTTAAAATTTTTGAATTTTGGGAAATAATTTTAGAAATGGAAATGTTATTTAAAAGATTTTGAATTTTTGGGGGGACCAATTAGGTCCGTTCCGTTGAATTTGCCGGGTTCCTGTTGGTATGGGGTGGACTTTTTTGGTAGCCTATATTTAAGCAAACAATTTAGACTTTCTTTTCACTTCTCCCCAAAACAATAACAAAACATTTATTAAGAGAAGATAAAGAAATTTCGGTGGCTTTTTAGATTTTTTACTTTTGTTTAACCAAATGTCACATTAAAACAAAATAAAAAAATAATAATTTGATCCTGTGTTTGGAATTTGGATGAGTTTAAATTTTATAGTTTACTTTTTTTATGGTCAATTTAAGTATAGTTTTTAACAGTTTCTGCTTTTTCTTTTTCTATTTCTTTTTTGAGCAAATAACAGTTTCTGCTTTTAGGTGTGAATTGTACCTTTTATTTTATTTCTTTTTTATCAATTTAGCATGTCATATAATTTTTTTTTTTTTTGAGAGTAATGCTAGAGATATAAATTCTTTTATAAACTGTTGATGTGATGAATGATTATTGGTAAATAAAAAAGTGATATTCATAGTAGGGCTAAATGAAAATTAATAAAAAATTGGTCACATCAATATTTTGTAAAAATATTGTAAAATAATTTGTCATTGAAACATTACTCTTTTTTCTTTTTGAACAAAGAGCAAGTGAATTGAATTAGCAAATTTCTTTTTTTCTTTTTTTAAAGCAAATAAATTGGTAACTTTGTTTTAATTCTTTACTTGTTCTTATGGGGCCTAATAATGTTATGTGAGCTATCAGTATGTGCGAACAAAGTTTTTGAGAAACTTTTCAAATTTCTCATATATCTTCAAATTTCTCATATATCTTTTTTTAGGTGTGAATTTTGAAAATATAAATGTTTAAATTTCATGTTCCTTATGTTCTTAACATGCATATCAAATTTCGTTTAAATTAGATACTTTTTATCATTCGATCAATAAACTTATTTTTTATACACAATTTTAGATCACAAAAACTTGAAATTTTAACATTGGCTTGATAACATAGCAATTGATATTTGATCTTCTTGAAATTTTATAAGCATAAAAGATATAATAAGCACATACAATACGGCGGTTAGATTTTCAAAATTTACACTCAATATAAAGATATATGAAGATTTTGTAAGGTTTCTCTCCAAATTAGTTTTGAAAGAAATTTTATTTAGTATGTGATCAGTGCTTATATAGAAAAGAGATCTTAGAATCAAAATAGGTACCATTTTTTTTTTTTTGGGAAATGGCTTATAAAAGCCGGAATTGGCATTGAATTAGGAAGATATGCTGAATTGGTGGTCAAAAATGTGCCAAAGGAAAAGACCCAAGTAGACCTGGCAAAGAAAAGAAACACCCAAGTGTATAGTGAAAGAAAAAGAAGCAAAAATCCATCATTTATTTGATCTTTGATTTTACTTTACCGACATAATAAAACTGATTTCCGAATATCTCCAAAGCTATTACATTACATTTTGTTTGTATTTGTCACAACTATTAACCCTCAGAAGATTGTTCCTCATGTTTCAAATGTTTTCTATACAAAACCAAACCCCATAAATTACTTCTTCTTCTTTTTTTTTATGGGACCAAATATTACGACACATATTAACAGCAACTTTTTGACTTTTTTGTATAATTTTTTGTCTTTTTCTGTAGTTTTATGTTGTTTTTTGAGTGTGAGCCCAATTTTATAGAGAAAAAAATAAAATAAAATAACATGTAGGATCAGTTTTATATCTCTTTCTTTTATTTATCTCTAAATTTTTTTATTAAATGAGACCCACCTTAGTTCATCCTTAACAAATATTGATGCGATACTTGTTAACATTTGTCTATTGCTACTATTTAAGGGATGTGACTAGTAACCAAAAAATATTGTGGTTGACTTTACAAAGCCGAGAGCTTATTTAATTTTTGTGGCGTGTGGCCTTGTTATATTTAATGTCTTCTTCTTTTTTTTGATGAACATTTAATGTCTTCTTCTACTGTTTGATTTGGAATTTATATATATTTATTTGTTCCAGGTGGTATCTTTCTCTACTAGCTTATGATATGGTTGTCAACTATCATCCAACTCAGGAATCGGAAATAAGCATGCATTATATCTATTTATGACCTATTGCCTGTTTGGTGCAGTAAATAATTTTACACACAAGTTGACACTTCTTTCTACTTACTACATTGAAATATTAAATATCAAGTTCTCTTATATTTAGTTCAACTGTATATTTCATCTGTAACTAGCTATGTTGTTGAGAAGTGTTTGTGAATTAAAGAGATATTACATGAAAGGGTGCTTAATTCAATTGCATATTCATTTTCAAGTGTTCAAAATTTAATTGCTGCTTTTGAAATTTGTATGTATATGTAGGAAAGACAAATATATTTGTTCCTACTGATTTTGGTAACTACTATGTGTAGCTAGGGTGATTAATGTGAGCATTTTGGCGCCTTCCTTTGCATGAAATGAATATTTGTATCTGCCTCGTACAAATATTTTATGTGATCTATTCATGGCAAATAAATAGTTTATAATTTGAGTATTTTTTGCCATATGATGAATTAATTTGGCTTAAGGTGTTCAAAATTCATCACTTGTGACCTGTAAATTGCATTGATCATTTGTAATATACACCACTAAATCAGTTAATCAACAATGTCATTCCAATACAAGATTTTAAAAGACACGTTGTCTTATGTTAGCTCTTTGCAGAGTTATTCTTTCTCTCATATTGTTCGGTAAGGTAATGTAGTTGCACATAACTTAGCTCAGAGAGCAAAACTTTCTTTTCCTCTCACAGTTTAGATGGAATCTGTTCCTCCAAATTTAATTTCCCTTGTAATTTCTGATTTACCAACTTTTGATTAATAAACAATATTGTATTTCTTTTCAAAAAAAAGAAAAAAAAAAAAAAGATAATTACAATGTACTGCTAATTTCATAGTTCGAACGTCACTTCTCTTCCTAAACCTTCAAGCACTTTATATATGGAAAGATGCTAATTAAGCTATAAGGTTCTTGGCATTCCAACACAAGATGAGACTACAAAGCAAAAAATAAGATTCGAATTCCCAAATCAGCATATAGTTTTTCTATATTCCAACATACACACATAAATCCAGCTGGGACAAAAAAGAGCACATAGTCACAATATGTGACTATGGAATAGTTATCTCTAACAAATTGCTCGAACATAAAGTGAGCATCATTTGAACTCTTCAACTAATGGCATTGATCAATAGAACTTTATATTTGATTAATTAATTAAAAAGGCTGGTTCTTGACAAACTTTGGGTGGTAAGAGATCTGTACAACTTGCAAAAGAAATTGTAGTCTCATAATTAATACATAAAATAGAATAGCTTTTTAGTACCAAAAATGTTTACATCAAACATGAGTTGAATTTAAAACATTGATTTTCAAAGAGAGAGAATTATCAAAATTGGAAATATATTTATTACAAAATTTGATGAGCAGGAAACTATTTATCACACAAATCTTTGAATCTTTGATACTTCATTTCTTATTCACTAGTTGGTTATTTTATTCAGCAAAAAGAGGGTTATTTATCAATCACACCATTCATAATCTCTTTCATTCACATTTTTCAGTTCTCTTTTTTTCTTAACAGAAAATATAAGGGAAAATACAAAATGATTTTTTTTTTAATGATTAAATAGAAACTAAATTTATAGTATAAAGGACCACTGAGAAAATTAAGCTATTTTAAAAATATGCTTTTCCCTGTCTGATAAAATTAGAGCATTCACATCAGCTCTTGGATAATTGTGTATAAATGTGTAAAATACACATTTTGACCATTTTTACACATTTTGAAGCAAAAAACACACTACATCAGTCCATCTAAAATCATGCATAATCATCTAAAATTTTCAACGAGCTACAGTACCCGTGTAAATTTACACGGGCACTGTAGCATGTGTATTTAGTTTTTTATTAATTTCCGTTCGCACCAATTTTTCTCTCTCTTCTCCGTGCACAACGACCTCAACTCCTCATCTTCTTTTCCTCAGATGCACACAAACACATCCTCACAGAAAAATCAACACAAAAATATACTTGCTAAAAAAAAAATCTTTTCCTCAGATGCACACAAACACATCCTCACAGAAAAACCAACACAGAGATATACTTGCTAAAAAAAAAAAAAAAAAAAAAACCCAAACGGAAAAACAAACAAACCCAAACGGAAAAACAAAAAAGAGACAGATCGGTGCTTATCGGAACGATCGGAGCTCGTGGGTCTCGCTTGGTCGGAGCTCGTGGGTATGGGTCTTGATCGGAGCTCGGAGCTATGGATCGGTGCAGCTGTGGATCGGTGCTACTGTGGATCGATACTTGTGATCGGAGCTGTGGATCGGTGATCGGAGCTGTAGATCGGTGCTGTGGATCGGTGATCGGAGCTGTGGATCGATGCTTGTGATCGGAGCTGTGGATCAGTGATTGGAGCTGTGATCGGAGCTGTGATGATGTGGATTGGTTTGTGATCGAGAGGGAGAGAGATGAGACAGAGAGATAGACCGAGAGGGAGAGACCGGGTATGGAGAGATAGAAGAGAGAGAGAGAGAGAAATCAGAAAACATGATAAAGAGAGAGAGAGAAAGCGCGTATAAAAACGGGTGAGGTGAGAGAAATAATAAAATAATTAAGAAAATTGATTATTTAAATAAGAGAGGTGATAGAATAGATGAACAGATGTGGGTGTTTTGTAAAAGTGATAGTGTAAAATAGAAAAAATAGGTTTTTGATGTAAAATAGACGGAATCTTTTAGACGAGCTGATGTGAATGCTCTTACAGTTTGACCCATCATCAAGAAAGGAAATTTTGTTTTGTTCGTGGCCTATGGTAGCCATGGTCCAATTAAATTCAGTCCACTGTACTGTGACATAGCCGTGGTCCCCAACGGGTAATCCCAGCACAGCATTGATGACTGTCCACTTTATAAAACGGAGTGTATTCTCTGAGG
The DNA here is from genome assembly GCA_028535165.1 of Quercus tomentella. Classification (NCBI taxonomy): domain Eukaryota; kingdom Viridiplantae; phylum Streptophyta; class Magnoliopsida; order Fagales; family Fagaceae; genus Quercus; species Quercus tomentella. The sequence continues at coordinate 30,915,955 of JAPQVY010000068.1, read as the reverse complement.
AACCATGCGGTGCCTCCGTAAACAAAACAATAACTATCAAATGTCACAGTCACAGTCACGTCATGTTGATTGTTGAATGATGGCTGATGTGTTTAAGGATAGATGTTTCTAATTCTCATCATTATTATATTATTTCTTTATAATTCCGATGATGAGCATTATATATATATATATATATATAAAGAAAATTTCATAACTATTTTCAGTTTTTCACAATAAGTTAGTAAGTTTTATTGATCTTTATTTTGACTCACTTTTTGTATAAATTTTTTTATTTATTACTAATAATTTATCACATTAATAATTATCTTCTTTTTTTTTTTTTCTATAAACTTTATCTTCTTCTTTCTTCTTTTTATTATTATTTTGATGCTTAATGTTAGCAAAAATGTGCAGTGATTGTCTAATGCTTAAGTGTACAGAAAGAGTTTTCATTATATTTCCATATTGATATACATGAGGTTCTTCGTATAATGTAGATATAGGATACTCACATTCTGTGGGAAATAGGAAGAATTTGTACTCCGTTCTCATCTCAGCTTAAGAAATTGGATTAAAGGAAGACCCAATTAGGCTATAGTATGATACTTTCGATTGATTAGACTTCTTGATTGTCATCATGCTTGTACAATATTGTCACAATATTTTTTTTTGGGAAGAAAACAATGACACAATGGCTAGTGCTTAGGATTTATATGCTATGGGTTAGAAAATTACCTTAAATTCAAATTGTGACTTGGAATGAAAAATTGGGGTTTTTTTTTTTTTTCTTTTAAGAAAGAAAAATTATTTTAGTTATTTTTTGAATATTCTTGGTGTTCAAAGAAAGGGCTATTCCTTGGAGTTGATGGAAATTATATTTCTTATTAAAGAAGTAATGTATTTCTTATCCACCAAGCAATAAGAATTGGGTGTATAAATATACCGTGTTACAAAAGATTCAATGTTTTTGACCCGAAGGCCTTCTCTATAGGGAGAAAGAATAAATCATAAAAATGAGCGTGAAACCAGTATGAAAAAATGATAATAATGAAATAATATATTTTCGTTTAGAAGATATCACAAGGAAAGGGACAACAAATTTTGGGTTTTTTGTATAACTATTTTTGTAAAGTGCACACATCAAGGAGAATTTGTGAAGCTTGTATTAATGTTGTGAAGCGAGAAAAAAAAAAGTGTCATGTGTGAATAAAAAGGAAAAGATAGTTCTGAAAATTGCAATGTGAACTTGGTGTGAAGAAAAACATGGTGGAATCTTTGTGTGTGAGAACAAAGAAAGCAAAGAGATCTTCTTTAACTGCAAGACATACATGAGAAAATAAATTTGAGGTTTTTCTCTAGGGAGATGTTTTTGGGTACTACAACCACGAAGAGTTGTTGTATTCAAAGTTAGTGACAATCTCAGATGAAATTCCTAGAGATAATATATTATTGAGTAGATCTCAAGCTCTGTATAAACTTGAGAAGAGATAATGTGATTGATTTTATAATAGTACATTTATTCGAAGTTTGTCCTATGGTTTTTACTTTCAAGGAAAAAGGGTTTTCTGAATAAATATTTGTGATCTTATATATGTGTGATAGATTTCCTAGCTTAGCAAATTTGGTAATAAATTTTTTTTTTTTTTGGAAATTGATTAAAATTGTTAATTGATTTTCTTAATTCGCACAATACTAGACTAGGACTCAACACTATATATTTCAACTTATTCAGTTTAGTTGCCTTAAATATATTTTTTAAAATTTTATTTTTTTACAATTATACTTAAAGAGATCTTCCCAAACAAACACATGGACAGAGAAAGTCAACTATTATTATTATTATTATTATTATTATTATTATTATTATTATTTAATAATTCGATATTTGAAGGAGAAGGAATTTGAACTCTAAGCGTTTTCGTTGGAAACACAAAAAAATGTCAATTAAGTTATAACACTCTTGATTTAGAACTCTTGAATTATGTAGTAGTTTTCATAGATGATTGTATATTGAAGAGCATGAAAAATTTCTAAGTTTTAATTATGTTGTTTTTAGTTGTTATCATCCTACAGTTGCCCTACATGTGATATTGTCTTATTGCAATCACCTTTTATTAATATTTGATGAAATAACACAATCACCCTATATTTGATGATACCTCAAGCAATAATATGGAATGAAAAATGTGGACTACACAAGCAAAAGAGGGAAAAAAAATGTAGACTACAAGTAACAAGACGAAGAGGGGCTGATAATCTAATGATAATGATATCCTTTGGTGTTCCATAGATTGTGTTTAGAAGTGATTGGAACCCCCCCCTCTTCCTCCCTCACTATCTACTATCTAAAAAAATAAAATGATGGGAAATAAATCAGCAATTTAATTGCAACTAAATAAATACAAATTAAGAAAAATTTAAAAATATATGATAGAAAAAAAAAAGAAAAAAAAAAAGATACATTCTAACAAAAAATTCCTTTAATCTCCAAAAAGGAAAATACAATCTGACAAGCTCTTTCTTTTTTTTCCTAAACATATTATTTCCAGTGCCCCATAGAGGTATTTATTTTGTTGGCTAATAGTTTGGCACTAGGGACAGGAGGAAGTATACCCCATTTCAGGTGTATACTTCCTCCCACTCATAGCTAAGTGGGTCCCATAGTTGGTGGGTCCCACTAGCTCTTTGAGTGTGAGGAAATATACACCCGAAACAGAGTGTATGCTTCCCAAAGGCGGAGCCAAACTTTAGACCTAGGGGGGCAAAACATATGCTAAATTTTTTTTTTGACTTGTTACTAAATGAGACTATCTTATAAAAATTAATGTTTCCAATAGTTACGTTTGTTATTTATTTAATTAATTTTTAGATGTTTGATCAATTTCAAACCTTATAACTCTACTAATTGATAGTTAAAAAGAATATGTAAACAAAAAGAAGATAAGAAAGCCCATAATATATATATATATATATATATTTAAAGAAAAATTCTTAAGCTACTAAAAAAAACTTATAAACTCATGTATTAAAGCATATGATTAGGTCCACTTCAACGTATAATAAACAAATGTTAATTACTTTTTTGTGAATGATGACTCATCAATTTATCATATTTATCTACTAAAATTTGTAGCTCACTCTAAATATATATTGAAGACAAAACTTAGATATGAAATTTTTTTTCATTTTTATTTTTTTGGTTGGGTTCTAAGGACCAGTTTGTAAATTTTTGGGGGAGAGGGGGGTGAAGAGTAATTATCTTGGACCTAAATATTAAAAAATTCAAAAAATATATATTACTATGAATTTTTTTTAAAAAAAATTGGGGGGCATTGCCCCCTAGTCCATGAACAGCTCCGTCCCTGTTTGGCACAAAGAGAGGGATGAGCTTCAAGAGGGCAATAGTAGGTTTTTCTCTTAAGGTCGAAGTTTGATTTAATACCAAATTTTATGCATGATAGTGTTAGGAAATAAGATAAGGGAAAAGAAAGATAAAATAGGACAAATCCTAAACTCCAACAACTGAAATCGGCTTAAAAACCTTAGGCATCACCGTCAAACAAGAGAAAACATTACCTAATCTTAAAATTATTATCCAAGTTGTCTTGCCTTCATAATAATAAAAAGGATTGATACTCTACCCTTTTTAATTTTAGGTAGATAGCTAGAGAGAAAAAAGTTAGGTTCAATTCACAAATACGGAACATTATAAAAAATGTCATTATTTTTGGACTATCAATTAAGGGTTGAGCTTGTATCTAGTGGCCAGTTCCACTGGACACATTGAAATGCAGACACGTGTCCAGTTTTAGACACGTGTTCGTATCCTAACGTGTCCAATAGAACTAGCCACTGAATACAAGCCTCTCCCTTCAATTAAACCCCATCCCTGTTTAGTGTTCTAACTTTCACTCTCTAAAAAGTCAAAAAACTCTTTAATGGGACATATATAGGTAAATTCGCGGCGATTGAAAACTGCAGCCATTCAGAATTTGGAACTTAATTACAAATTGGTATGGAAAAGAATAATACTAGGGCGCAATTCTTTCTCTGAATAGGTAAACTATTTTCTTGTCAGAAACACTCCAAATGTCCAATCATCAACGCCTAATTAAACAGGTTACATGAAATTTATTTAGGAATTCCCTTTTGAAAGGGACAAATTCTACTTGGTTATAAAGTCGGTGATTGAGAAAAATGTTTTCCTAGTGAAACACTGAAACATACATTATAACCATTCATTTTTTGGGGATGAAATTTGGCAGTGTTGCCATCCAATTTCTGCCGGTCCAAGCTTGTAAAGCAATGTACGTATCACGAAAGTATGGCAGATTTAATTGGGACCAATTTTATTAGAGAGAAGACAGGATAATCTAAAAGAATATGGCCTACCAAAATTATTACATGCGTCATACTTAAGAAGCAAAGGGAAACCCATGCACAAGAAAACATTCCAAACCACTTGCATGTGTTTAGCACAGCCAAGCCGACCCATGCCTATGAAAAATACTTTTTTTGTTTTTGTTTTTGTTTTGAGAAATAAACAAACACAAATAAAAGAGAGCGAATGAGATTCTAATATAAAAGCACATTACAAAATGAGTTGTCTATATATATATATATATATATATTTTTTTTGGTAAATGAATAAAGGTTCTCATTTACGTAGTCTATAAATTATTTATCTAACTACACTAATACAATTCATATTCAAGTAACGAAATTCTAAAATGTATATTGGTAGAGGTTTCCTTTTATTAAGCTTGAACCAAATTATACTTGTATAATATATATTAATTAGATAATTATTAATTATTTCACAAAGTAGCAAAGCAAAGTAATCATTTTTCAAAAGTTTTTTTTTTTTTTTTTTTTTGAGAAACAAACCCAAATATAGTAGTATAATTTTTTTTTTTTTTTTTTTATTATGTTATCATGAGTCATGACCCACTTATATATCATGAAATCCAATAGATTTGTACTTTGTGGCCGGGTCACTCTCATAACTACTTGTCTCACTGCGACATTATGCCCCAAACAACGTGCCACAAGGTTATGAAAAGGCATGGTATTGAATTTGGTTAATAAAAGGCAGATCTTACCTAATGTCAATTCGTGGATCTTCATGGATTTTTTTTTTCTTCTTTTTCTTTTGTTGAATAAAAAAAAAGGTGGAATCATCAATACGGACAAAATGCATAACCACTAGACTCGAGACAAACCAGATGCTTGAGCATCAGACCCAAATGTCAATCCGTAGATCTTCTTGGATTTTTTTTCCTTTTTCTTTTTTGAATAAAAAAAGATGGAATTTTCAAGACGGGTAAAATGCTTAACCACTAGATTTGAGATGAACGAAGTGCATGACCACTAGACTCGGATGTTCTTGGATTCTCAATGGGTAATGGAATAAATTAATAAACTCAAGGTGGACCACAAAATTTCGGTGTCTGATTCGGCCATGCTAAGAATGTCGCGTGTAATCCATGAAAGTCCTCGTCAAATAAAAATTGTAAAAATAAAACCCTTCTCTCAAGTCATTATCGAATTGATTTCCCCTTTTTGGCTGCGTAATCCAATTGATTTCGTAGTTAAAGTTATATTAATAAAACATTCTTTGAGAGCCTTATATTGACCGTTTATATCAATTTCATAAACAAACGGTGTTAGGTATTTCTTAGTGTGTTGACAAAATTGTGTCAATTTTATTGTATTGTATTTCATTTGATTTTATGTAATTTGTACAGTTTTGAGTTGCAATTGGAAGTGCACTATCCTATGTACTAGGTGCTGTTTTAGAAGTATTATGTTCATAATATTTTTAAAACACTTTTACAACAAATCTGAGGTGATTAGTTGTTGTTGATTATAATTTGTACTCACCACTAAAATTACTTTTTTCTCCATTAGTAACAGCTAATAACAACTTGCCACTTAGAATTTGTTATAAAATTATTGTGAAAATGTTGTAGGTATAATATTTCTCAATCAATTTTAGACTGAACACAATTAAAAATTAAGGTAATTAGCCAAATAATTAACCAAACCACTCAACAATAGCATAGATAACCATAATTGAACAAAACAATAATGTAAAGGACAGTAAATTTCCTCTCCAGATATGACAATGGTGAGAGAAAAGAGAGTAGAGAAAACTAAGGTGTTTGGCTAGAAATTGATATGCTCAAATCTCCTAACTCTGAAGAAGTTTCTCTAGAGTTTTCTCTCTGAATCTCTACATTTAAATTCGTGGGAAAATAGGGCATATATCGTAGGAGAAAGGGAGGCACAGTAGGTGAACTAAGCAACTGATTTCTCTACAATGTAGAGGCACTTATGAGTTACCCCGCTCTAACTAAAATTTAAAATCATCACGTGCTCCTCACATGCCAACTTGCGTGTACTCATTCTCTTGAACCACTTGCGAGTTTATCCTAAGTTCCACTAATCCAACAAAGTAGTTAGCAATTCTTCATCAAATTTAACCCCAACCCAAGTACATTAAATCCCACAAAATACATAAAAATAAATGCATGGAATTACAACAAATTTGATATAGAATAAAGCCAACAAAACACACTAAGAAAATTCACAACTTAATAGTAATTGTAATTGAGATGAGGGGTGCATATGCTAGAAGAAGAATTTTAGCTAAAGCAAGAATTCAGCTCAAGTGAAAATGTCATATTAAGCAACTTTCAAGCTAGTTGGATAGTTTTATAATATCGTAGGAAGATAGTTTCCCTGACATTAGTCTAATTTAGGTCAAGCAAAATTCCTAACTTCGAAGAAACTAGTTACTTTTGTTCTTTGTTGTTCCTATCAAATTACCCCTCTTATATTCTCTTTATACCCACGAATATACACTTTAATTCTTAGATTGAAAAGTGAGAGAGCTACCCACTTCCTCAGAACAAAATATCCATTATAGTTTCACACCTTCACCCTCTCAAACTGCCATATCATTAGAGAGAAGATCCAAGCCTTTCACCATAGATACTTTGTTTTAGCTTGGTGTTGGGGCTTGGGAATCACAAGAGCAATCCCCACAAATTCTTCAAAAGACCTTGAAGTGTCCAAAGAAGCTTGGACTTGTGGTTGGTGGCTCAACTTGCAGAACCAGTTACTACTAAGGAAAGAAAAGAGGATTGGTGTAATTGGTTGCTAGCAAGAGCGGGTAGCTCAAATACATCTATATTTACTTAGCTCGAAGGGGTTGTAAGTGTAATGTATCACACCTATTCTTACTAGTGAATTGATTTGGTGCTATAAGCTCCAAAAAAAATTTGATATCTTATTTGGGTTTTTCTCTCCGTAAATGCTTTGCGATGTTTGAGGGTGTAAGTATTGGGGGGGATTTGCTATTGTTGTTATGTTGTCAATGCATGATATTGTGAAATTTGCTTAAAACTTGTAATTAGCAGTAATTTTGTGTGGGGGGGTCTAAACCAATGTTTCTCAAATGGGGTAATTAACTTTCTTTATTCAATAAAAAGTAAAAAGAATTAGGAAAAGTGATTGTGCATGAAATTTGATTTGAATTAACTTTCACGCCATCGTCTTTTTGGATTTCAACGCATGACTTACCTAATAACCCTAAAGAATAAAAATCCTTTATGTTATATTTTGATTTTTGAGTATTTTTTACTTTATATTTCTTCAATCACAATTATAATCAATTTTTTTTTCTTCTCTTTTTTCTTGTAAAATAACAAAGTTTAAAATTAAAAAATTAAAAAAAATCAAGCACATCCGAAAAAGTCAAGTGTATCTTGTATTGTAAAGTACCATGGGCCAACTATAATACAAAAACAAATTTAAGTACCATAGAGCTGAAACACCGAAAGAAAAAAGTACGTATAAGTTGGAACCGAAGAATTTGGTTCAAACCATTGGCATATACTACGAACTAAATTTAGGAGACCGAAAGCTCAACTCAACAGGTTGGAGGACCATGTCCGTGCGTGCACAACGACATTAAATGACATACACCGTTTTAGGTTTTGTGGCCATTTTCACTTTCTTAAATCTTTTTTGGCCTACATGTTTCTAAAGTGTTTCGCTTAAATTTATTATTTTCACATGGCGGGTGGTCCTTATTATAGTGCCTGCTAAGTGCTAACTGTGTGACCCATATCGAAAAAGTTGGATAGATAAATTTATTGAGTACAAGAAAAATGAATCTCAAAGATTCTGAATAATTGTTGAAACTTGTAGTAATAAAGTTGTTTGATGAGTTTTGAGAAATTAAAATCGTTATAGAGTAGGCTGTGGCTTGTCACTTTTGGTTTTGGGCTATTACTCTAGTCCATGATTGATATATAGGTAGCTCTCGTGGAGGTTACATCACTGTACCAAACCTATGGAATTTCCTCAACTTCCCACCATACATTATACAGATACAGAGAATTACACACAAAGCACAAGCTAGGAAAATGATTGAATGATTAAGATAAAGGTGACGTGTACGGATCCTCTTATGATAATTGTTAGTAGGAATTTATCAATATGTGCCTTTAAGACATACATTACTAAACTATTTTAAGAAATTTTTATGAAAAAATGAAAAAATTAAGTACTTTTTTGACAATTTTTGACATTATTTTCATGAGAAATATAAAAAACTGTTAACAATATTTATTATTTTATAATTTTTCCAATAAAATGTTTTTAAAAATAGCTCTTAAACCGAACATGAATTAACATTTCTCTTAAAATAAAAGCAAAAAAAGAATACACCAAGAGAATTGATCAAAATTGGATAAAAATATAAACATTACCAATAAGACTTTTTTTTTTTTTTTTTTTTGAGAAAGCATTACCTGTGACTATGAGGCTTGGGTAAGTACTAAATATACATCACCTACTACCATTTTTTTTAATATTCAATTTATTCTTTAAGCACAAACGTCATTTAATGCGGTTTAGATATTAACCTTCTCCTCTTCTTTTTTTTCTGTCTTTAGTTGCTATTTATCTTTCCATCAACTATCTAGTCATTCATTTATGTATATAATTGTTATAATGCGATCACTAGGAGGCGACTTTTAAACAGTGTGCAATGTTGTTTGTGTTTAGGAAACAAATTAAATGTTTAAAAAAAAAAATCTTAGTAATAGCTAATATTAGCCTAAACTTTAGGGTTAATTTTTTATAAAAATTTTATCCCTTAAAATTTGTTCTCCTTTTATTTGGAAAAACAAAAGAGTATATTTAAAAGTCACTTCAATTCATTGAATTTTTCCTTTTATAATAAGTTGGAGGGATTTGAATCCATTTTTTTTCCCTTATAAAAAGATGCTAGACAAAATATCAATTGTGCCACAAAACTTGAAGGATATTTGTTAAAAGATGCAATGTTGTGACTTTGGACATGACTTAAAAATGAGCCTTATGCAGTGTCCAAGCTAAATTTTGAGGAAGGAATCACTTTTTGCTTCTGATTTCTAGGGTCATTGATTCATTTCACTTTTCTTTTTCTTTTTTTCTCCCTAATTTTTCTGCTTCAGTATTTGTACTTCAGCATAATGCTACTCATGTAATGTTAGGGTTCGAAGGAAATAAATCCAAGGAAAAAAAAAAGTTGTGGTAATCATGCTTCAAGCAATTGTAAGGCAACATGAAGTTCATGTCCTTTTTGAGGTTTTATTTGAAAACCAACTAGAGGATTAAAATGCTCAATGATTAAAGAGGTCGGTTTCTGGTTCGTTGGTTCAACCGTTCAAGCTAGCCAACTAGACAACTAAAACTTCCCGTGAAGCCAATGCTATTACAACTGAAAGAAATGTAAAGGAATAAACATCAGAATTCATAAGATGATTAGGCTGATACCCGTTAACTAAAACAAGTCTTCCACTGCGCTCACTGCTTCTTTAGGACTAAATAGGCACATTATTGCCAAGGGTATCAATTATTCTGTAGCTCAAAACTAATTTAAGAAAATTGTAATTCAACTAGAACTTTTTATCCCCTTTCTTTCATTTGGGAAAAAAAAAATTGACATTTTGAAAATTTTCATGAGGTCGAATAATTTCTTCTTGTTAGAATATTTATTATATTTAATGTCTATATATTTTCTCCTAAACAGCTTAAAAGAATAATCAGATACTCAAAGAAGTTTGGAATATATATATGTGTGTGTATAAAGTTCTTAGGCCAAACTTTTCTACAATAACTTGGTATAAAATATAGAGACATTTTAACCTAAAAGGCATAAACCCAATGTATATAACCTCAGTTACTTAATGTGGAATTTCATCCCATTTCTTTTGTTTGGATTCCGCTTATTTTGCTGAAAACTGAAAAAAAAAAAAAATAATAATAAAAAAGTTACCGTTCACGTTGAAAGTACTGTGCATTTGCCTTAATGCACTTTTCATAGGACATGAACAATGCAAGAGACGCTGGTTCAAATAAAAGAAAAAAAAAAAAAAAAGGCAAACGCAGCTTAATAATCTGAATCCAAACGCATACATATAATACTATTGTCTTGTGTACATACAATTTTCATATTCATGGACGAAATCTCTTGCGGTTTCTCCTTTCCTTTCATTTCTTAAAAGTGACACGTCTTAAATGAAGGGCATTCGTTAATTTGCTTTACGATTCAATTACTGTCTGATTCTCTTATAGAACAAAGCACCGGTTCGAATCTTCTATGATAGAACTGAGTTCCAAAAAAAAAAATTAAGAATATTTCTAAGGCTAAGAGGAGTAAGCTGAGCATATAGTGCCTTTACATTGGGTATCGTTAAAACAAAGGAAAAGCAAAGAAAGGAAAAGAATAAAAATTGCAGAATTGACCAAATCCTCGAGTAGCATCACGCCGACTCTTAACGAAGTAGTATAATATCTACTTCAGCCGACTTGTTTAAGATTCCTCGTCTATATTTTGGGGCCTTTCTATGGTTTGTGGAGTTAATCATTTTTTTTTTTTCGATGGAGTTCATCATTTTTATTCATTGGAAAAGCTACTTTTTTGTCTAGTTCCGCAGAGACAATAATATAGTTATGTGTTCCAATCCTAATTATTATTTTTTTTAACTTTCTGGGTTAATGGGATCTCTAATCTTGAGATGAGAAGTTGAGTTCTCAGCATTTTGTTTTTAGTGATTAGTTAATCACGTGCAAACGTGCACAAGGTTGGCGGCTCCACACTCATTTGCTAGTATCCTAGAGGGGCTAGGACTAGGAGTGGCATCTAACAAGTTTAATTAAACCTTAAACTAAGCCCAAGTTGATTGTGTTCACTGTTCACGATCACCCTACCCAAGAATGGTATTTAGAATTCAATTTCACTAGTAATCCAATTATATGCATTGCAATTTGCAATTTCTTGATTAAGACAACAGTATTAGAACAATCTTTTGAGAGTGAAGTGGAGAAATTTAGGGATTTGTATTATGTACCGGATAATGATTATCACATATTTGTTATTGCATATTTATCGTACATATTCTGTCATATGGAATGAAATTATGTTTTGAAAATACGATTTCAGGGAAGTGTGTACGCAATACGGGATTTGTAAGGGAAAAACCAAATTGATCCAATAAGAGAGTGAAGGATGACTGGAATGTAATATGGTACAGTGGTTTGAACAAAACACTTAATAAATAAAAGGGATAAATAACTCACCCCTCTATGTGATACATAAACACTACTCAAAGAGATACAGAACTAGAACTTACCATCCAAGGAATCCACTAATGGGATAAGAGTTTAAAAGAAGAAATTCATTTTTTGTAACGCAAAGCCTTTTAATCTGAAAATACAATCTATAATCTGCTTTTATTCAATTTAGCCGAATGACTTATATAATTCTTAGAATAACCCTAAGGATGGGAGAATAAAATTAGCAATTAAAAACATTACATTTTTAAGACTTTAACTCATAGAAACTATAAACAAAATAAATGATTTGTCTGCATAGGAGAACTAAAACATTAAAGTTAAATATTCCCTAAAAAAAACCCCAATTATATGCTATTTCACTTCTTGGACAAAATGCCTATTAATCTTTAAATATCTTCTGAAATTGTTGGAAAATTCATTCGGCCACTTTATTCCTGTGTCAGTACGGTAGTGTCTAATAAGCTGTGTGCAACATTATTTTTCCTTGGTGTGTTTATCAGAGTGGGTTGGGTGGAGTCAAGGTTAACTTCATAGCCCTTCCAGTGTAGTTAAATTTTACGACGAGGAGTCCGTAGTGGATCCTACACAAACTTTTGCATTATGTCACGGTAAATAACATAATTTTTCATTGGAAAATAAGAGAAAGTAAAGAAAAAATGCAATCAAATGAAGTATTAGTAGAACATTTGAGATTTGTCCACTTGTTATCCAGCTAGCCTAGCTGCCTACGGCTACGAGAGGTTATCTCTTATCTCATGCATGCACCTTCCTTCTAACAAGTCACAAAGTATGTGTCCAGTGTCCTATGCAGTTGTGGATCCTACACGTTTTGAGAAGAAAGATGAGATAATTATTGCTACTCTGCACCCCTATGCCCTATTATCACGCATTATCATACATTGTTTTGCTATGCTTTGAGGTTTTAGTCTTTTGACTACCTTTGTTGATTGGGAAAGTGTAACCGCCCAAGATGGTTCATTCCCAACGAGGCTTGGGCCTATATTATGTAAGTTTATCACCAAACTCAAATCAAACGTAGGTTAAGGTATTGGGTACTTCTTACTCAATAAACCATCGATGCTAGTCAATTACACATTTTCTACAAAACTTAACATTGGATTCGGTGTTTCTGTTCATTTTTTTTTTCCCATTGACTTCGAATCTCCCGTTCTCCCTGCCATTCAATATTTGGGTCAAAAGAGAAAATAATAAAATTTTATAAAATCACATAGAAATATGTAGAAGACATTTTATAAGGACAATCAATTTGACAAAAGGGAGCTGCCTATCAAGATTCGAAACAATAGTGATTAAGATTTAAGATATCAATATTCAATTAGTGAGAAAGGTGGTCTAGTGGTCTTGGGGCGAATGCAAGAGTGCAGCGCTGCTTGAGGTCCCATATTCGAACTCTAATGGGTAGAACGTGGGAATTCCTTCTTATAACTAACCTAAGGGTACTAGTCTTTTTGTGGAGCTAGGGTGAGATCTGTTGTCACCTAGGATAGAGATAGTTATGACTCAATCCAACATTTCCTTGCGGGTGAGTGTCCTAATGGTCACGCCCATGGGGTCTGCCACAATGGTCGCCCCCACTCATCCATTTCATTTAGCAAAAAAAAAAGAAAAAGATATCAATATTTAAAACTGTCTCAATGAAGCAATATATTCTTGCCAAATGTATTGTAGCTTGATTAACACCTTTAGTATTTCCAATAAAGATATCTAGAGTTTAAATCCTCCCTCTCAAAAGTTGAACTATAAAAAAGAAAAAAAAAAAAAAGCATGATTAACACCTTATTTCCAATAAATTTATCCAGAGTTTAAATCTTCCATCCCAAAAATATAACTATAAAAAAGAAAAAGAAAAAAAAAATCAGCTCGAATCAAATTGGTTTAACGCACTCAAAAGTTCTCAACATACTTTTAGCAATTTCATATTTTGCACATGTAATGGAAATGTTTTTGGGGGGCAAAACAAAGAAACATTGGGCCTTGTGATTTAACTTAAAAGAAAACCAAAGTTGTTGTAATTGTTAGGTTCTTTGGGCCCAAAATAAATAGCCCATTAGATATTAGTTGTGAATTGATGATACACGCTTGAAGCCTTCACTCTTCTTCGACAGTACACCAGCACAGCACTTGGAGCAAATGGCGACGATGCTGAGGAGCACCGCCGGCACCTGGGGGAACGTAGGGTTCACCACGTTGCTTGTTCGGAGGTTGAGTCACGTTATGGCTCTCCCTCCGCCGTTGGATGCTCCCATCCACCGTGAGCTCACATCTCCACCGCCCGTTTTGCCTGAGTCAGACAGCAGCGACAACAACAACAACAACAACATAGGATTCGGATTTGAGCTCCCAAGTTTCTCCTTTGGTGGATCTATGGAGCTTATGGCTGTCCCCAAGAGGAAGGTACCTTCTCACTTCTCACTTCTCACTTCATTTTCATTTCAATGAGTAATATATCAATCTGGCTTTGTTGGTTTGAATTTGGGTTGAGTACAGTTGTGTTTGGGATTTTGGGTTTTAGAATTGAAGTTTAAGGGTTCTGGGTATTGCTAATTTTGTGCTAATATTATTGCTCATTACTAATAGCTTGAGGGTTGTTCCTCAAAGCTTGAGGGTTTTTTTTTTTTGAATCTATGAACTGGGATTACTTTCTGTGTTCTGAATTATTAGTCTTTGAATTGTTATTGCTGGGTGTGATTTTGAGAAGCTTTTATGAACCAGGGTATAGTTTCTTTTCCATAACATTGGTCAGGAGGTTCCTTTTTTTTTTTCTTTTTTTCTTTTTTTGGCAAGTAAGAAAGATGTATATGCAAAAAACTGCTTTGTGTTTTAAGAACCACAATTTTGTTATGTAGTGCTGTTGTATGACTTGACAGTTCACACTTCTTTGTGTCCTAACAGCAACAATTTTATTATGTAGTGCTGTTATATGATTTCAGTATGTTAAAAAATGTTGGCTCACAATAGGTAATCATGTCTAATGACTGTTTAGGCAAGTATTTTAGACTGTTTAATGTTTGCTAAAGAAAAGCTCTTGGCAATATTTTTGGGCGACAATCAGATTTCACTGCTGCAATGTTTGTGCTAGGGATTTTTGATTTTCTGTCTTGTGGTTGAGCATTGTAATTGACTCTCAGTCACTCTTTCCCCCCTTTTTCTTTCCCATTATGTGAATGCTTAATTTTCTACAATGATGTAAGGTGTCCAATATATTCGTAAAACCAATACATAACTTTTGGATTAGACATCAAACTGACTGATAATGCTTTGAGCAACACTCTTCTCACCAATCTACTGTTATTGGCAGAGGGTACAAATAGAATGTAATTCAAATGTTACCTTCAGCCCTTTAGTCTTGATAAAATAGGTATGCATGAGCTATGATTCTTTCTTTTAGTTTCAAATATTGTGCACGTCCATGAACATATCTTACTTGTCATCGATGAGGTACTGGTAATTATCAAAAAGATTGTATGTTTAGTAGTAAAAAAGTGGTATAGTATGTACAATTATAATTAGGAACATATGTAGTTTATAATTATGGTGTGGCTTTATCATTTCTCTCTACACACACACACACACATTAGGGATTATCACAGTTTTCTTGGAAGCAATGATCTCTCTCTTGATATGGTTTTCTCTTTTAATGATCGTCTGATTCTAGCTTTCCTGTTGGACATGTCATTTTATCCTTCATCTGTTTCGGTCATAAAGGTTGGTAGGTTCTTTGACTTTGTGCTAGCCTGGGGTAATTTTTTTTTTTTTTTGGGGGGGGGGGGGGGGTGCGTGCGTGTGTAGGTTCTTGGTAAACAATGCCTTTTTTTGTATAAAAGTGATTTTAAAAGAATGTCTACCATGCAGGTTTCTCCCCATAAGAGAGGCATAAGAAATGGGCCAAAGGCTTTAAAACCTATCCCTGTGATTGTACGGTGCTTGTAAGTATTTTTCCATTACTCTTATAAAAATAAAATAAAAGTATTTTTCCATTACTGTTCTTTTGATAAGTTTGTTTTGCTGATACTGATATCAGCATATTTTTCGTGTTTTTTATGGATTCATATATGCCTCTCTCTCTCTCACACACACACACACACAACATATTTACTTTGAATTCATGATGAAATTAGCCAAATGTTTGCATCACCTTTGGAAAATTGGCTTGCCTTTTCAGAATTCAGACAAATAAATGAATCTTCATATGACAAAATTCTTTGGATATAGTCCTGTTTTTCTGTAACTAAGAAACATTCTTGGTTTCTCTGTTCCATTTTTTAGCGTCATTTGGTTCACTGTCTTCGAACATGAGAAGCCTTTAAGTGAGCAGATAAATTATTTTTTTCACCTAGATTAAGTTCTTTATCAGCAGTTAGTGAGGTGACAAAGCATTTGATTAGGGTGGTTTTTGCTGCATTTTAAAATAAATAGGCAGGGCTTCAGGGGTTTGCAAATGAAAGAGAAGGATCATTAATACTAATGACATGAACTGAAACTAAGTCTTTTCTTGAAAGCCTTAAATGAAACTGTGATTGTGAATAAATTTATTGGGAAGAGAGCGTAGTGCATCCCATTATGTGTTTATTCACTAGAACAATAGGTCAACTATAACAATCATACGTACATATTAAAAAGTCAAAGTTTCATGTTCTTTTTTGTAAATTCACCACCTCATTCTCGTGTTGGACCAACACTTGTGATGGCCACTTAAAAAGTTAATAAATACTTAGATTGACAAATTACAGAGTAAATTATGTTTACTTTATTGTATATCTAAAACTTTACTATTTTCTGTCACAGGAGCTGTGGTCGGGTCAAGCTGCCACACTTCTACTGTTGCAGCGGAAAGAGGGAAGGTGTCGGTGAGCAAAACGATTCATCCAGATAATCAAGTTCTCAGATACGAATTATCAAACCTTGGTGGACTACTAGAATTTTAAATTTTCGGTTTGAACAAGCTTTCATGAAGTAGTTGGAATTTATATTTCATCTTTCTTGTAGGAATGCAGGTTATGTTGACCTTGTTATGTTTCGCACCAATACACATTTCTACTAAATTTTTATCGTTGTTAGAACCTCATCCATTGAAGCTGGGAGTGTGGATGATTAGATTGGTTAACTAGGTCTCTGCAAACTGGAGTAGTTATATAAGCAGAATATTGAGGGGATGTACACTTTTCCCAGAGTTCAAGCAGTTAAATTTTCTGTGTGGAAGTTTTGTAATTATCATAAAATTTTTCGGATTCTTTTGGTTCTGTTCAATACACTAATAATCTTGATCAGGCAGTTATTGCGAAAGATCATTTAAAAATTGGTGAAGGCTGCATTTCTCAATGGTCATTGATAACATTTACTCACCAACAGATATTTACAAACCCCAGTATTAGTATAGCCTAAACATTCACAACACTTTCCCCTTACAATAATCTGTGACTTGGTTAAGAGAACAAGTTCAAAGCATGGAGGTCTGGTATTGGGATAATTATGTATAATGTGGGCGGGTTTGATGTCAAATTAGGATTCAAATAGGTAGGAATGGAGCGTGTGAGATGTTAAACCCTTTTTTTTTTTTTGTGTTCTTTATTAACTTTCATCTGTTCATGTCCTCCTTTATGGCTAAATTTTCGTACAAGGTTGAAGTTACTGGTAGAACATGTCAGATGGCGCAATTGCACACCTGGCCTAGCCTATGCCACTTGAGCCTTTTCCTGGGATCACGCATGCGGTTTCATTGTTGTTGCCTAATGGGCAAGCTACGGGATGTAATGCTCGAACATCAGTCCGACATTGATTTGGAAGTGATTAAACACACAGCAGGCATAGTCTCCTGAAGGGTTGGAGGAGTTCGTGGTTGTGAACTTGTGATGGCTGCTAACTTTGTGAGTTGTGTGATCAACTTGGACATTTAGAAACAGAACTTGTTTTCGAAGTATCTATGTAAAGGAGACTCTTATGAGGTGTTGGCAAAAGGAAGCATACGGAGTGAAGGAATAATGTAGAGAGCAGACTAGATGGTGGTGCTCTAATTTTGTCTGACTGTGCTATTATCCTTGTAACTGGGAGTTTGCGAAGTGAGGATATGGGATGGTCAGGCTGCTTTAGGTGGAGCCCTGGAGGATACAAGAAGAGGAATTGGTGGCCTATTGTATGGAAATTAGAGAGGCATTAGTAATGGTAAAGTGGAGTTAGTGCCATGATTCTAGAACCAGCTCATTTTAGAATTTAGATCCACATCCACCCCTAAAATCCACAAGAATGACTTCATTTTTTTGAAAAGTGAAAAATACTAAACTAAGGGTCCCGTTGAGTTGGGGAGAGGAGAGTGAAAATGGTGGTGCTCAGGAGTTTTCTCTCTGAACCCACTATTTGGGGCAAAATGGTTTTCTATTCAATGCTGGTTTTTTTAAACCCTATATTACATTCAATTTTTATTCCTTATATAATTTTTTTTCTTCATAGTAGGGGCATAGAAGTAAATTTATACAATCTTCATTTTTTATCATGTCATTTTTCTTCTCAATGACTCAATCTAACAAAAGAGTTTTCTATTCCTTCATTTTTCCATCACTCCAACTAAATGCCATGAGAGAAAACTAAACCCCTTCCATCTTCTACTTTTTCACCTCTTTTCCATTTTCTATCGCTTAACTTTTTCACTCCCAACCAAATTGACCCTAATAGTGAGCACAAATTGTGTGGGTTGGACCTACTAAAGTTAGACATCAATTTCGGCACTCAAGTGAAAAGCAAGTTACCATGCCCTCTTCAACATTTGAATATCACTATGTTTGTTTTGACATTAACGTTTTTTTTTAAATTAATATTTTCCCAAAAAGAATTTTCTAGAAAATTATCTCATTTTTCTATATTTGGTAGCAACTTTAAAATGAGTTGGAAAACTATTTTTTGATTTTCCTTATTTAGTTTCACTTGAAATAGAGTTGTTTTTTTTATTTAGCTTCATATGAGATAGAGTTGTTTTTCAAAAAAATTTAACAAAAAACAACTTCATCTAAATAAGGGAAGTTACGATATAGTTTTCCTTTAACCATTTTTTTTCCTGATACTTCTAAATATAGGATAATGCAAAATACTATTTTCACAAAGTTTTCCATTGAAACAAATGAATTTCACAAAGTTTCTCTCACCTGAAGGCTGAAGTACAATAAGAGTGATGTAAATGATGATCTTAGTGAAAGTAATGTTGCACCACTTATCACAATATGTTACCTATTGTTAAAAAAATTGTGCCAGTAGTATTGTTGATTAACGATTTACATTCCTGAAACTAGTAGCTTGCAAACACTCGCTAAAACTGTTCTACCAGAAAATGAGGGGAGGGAATTGTGCTAATGCATGACTCTCTCTCTCTCTCTCTCTCTCTCTCTCTTTCTCTTTATGTATACCTTAAGATTAAGAAGAAACTCTTTTTTATAAGTAAAACAACATAAGAAACTCTTATTTTTAATTAGTTGATATCTTATTTTCACCTAATATAGAACAATATTTGGATCAAAAGAGAATAAAAAAAAATATTCTTTGAAAAAACAGATATATAAATGAAGAGAAGATCTATAAGGATAATCAATTTGAAAATCCTTTACTCCAAATATTTGGGAGCTGCGACATGAATTCTTAATTCCCATCCAACACTACAAGATTCAGAACTCTAGGGGCCATGAGATCAATATACAAAATTTACAGTCTTAATGAAACACTGTATTCTTACCCTATTGTCAACTCTCATATCAAATTGGTTGGCTCACTCAAAACATACTTGGGTAGTTCATATCTTGCACCTGTAATGGAAATTCTGTAAGCTGGATGAAAGAAAATTTTGAATAATTTAAGGGAAAGAAAAGAAGAGAGATAAATGAAAGGGGGAAAAGGGGGAGGGAGGAAGGAAATGATGGACCTCTCTCATCATAACAGATTGTCAAGTCAGCACTCTGAACGATCACACCCGCACTTTCCACGATTGTTTGTGCAAGGGTTAAGTCTGCTTCAGCAGCTGCTCGAAGTGCATCCCATATCTCTGGAAAGAAAAACAACATTCATATTTCAGATATCTTCTTTCTTCGCTTAACACTAAAAGATTAGTTCTTCAACTTCTCTTAACACTAAACAAACAGTACATGTAGATTGCACATCAAATATAACAACAAAACATGTTTACAGCAAAATATACATACACATTTACAGCAGAATATACATTACAATCATGTTGATGACTATAAACAACATAGAACAGTAGAAAGGAGCAAAACATCCAGACTAAAATATAATAGTTTGAGAACCTTCATGCAACTTAGCTTTAGCAATCATAGTGCAACATTTAAGTTTATTTTTATAAAAAAATATGGGTCAAGAATTAAACAAATGTTTGATATGAACTTTAGACATTAACGATATCACAACATTTTTTAACAAGAATTTCAATTTACTTCATAAACAGTAAAACAAGAATATATAGCAATAACAACTGATAAAATATGACAATGTCAACAGCAAAAATGACATGTTTTGGATTAAAAAAAGAAGTGATATAGTTTTGATCTCAAACTGTACCATTAAATACAGGTAGACAGACAGATGAGAAAAGTAGATGGTATGAGGAAGTGGCAAAGCAAAAAAAACTCATCTTTAAACCTGAACTATGATACTTAATGGGATGGGCTTGATTAGCAATTACCACAACTTCCTCCAAAGTGCTGATTATACTGAACATGTTTCATCACGGTTACTACTTAAATATAATATGTGCGTGTATGTGTGAACTAGAAACCAAATGCAAATGACTACCTTCTAAAAGGGCAGAACCCATTTATTCTCTAGTGTCAAAGAATGGCAAGCTCCTACTGATCGAGACAATCTCTGGATGTCAAAACTAATGTATATGGGGATAAGACACAAGCCTTGATTGAGCAAGTTGTGTATGCACTTGGCTTAGTGAACTAAGACAGCTAAAGCTAATTAAATAACCATAAAATATGCAGCTATGAAAAGAAACCGTTTTGTAGAAGATTATATTAAGAAGACATGCACTTGATAGGATCCAGACTTGTTTTGGTGAACCAAGAGTACTTTGTCACAGTTAAATAATGTTTATCCCAGTGCCCATAATTGTGAGAAGCAAACTTTTGATTTACAATCTCATATTTTAAACCTGCCTTTTCCCCCTCTTCAACTATAAGTGCCACCACGGTAATCAAAATACAATATGCTATCACATATAAGAGAGGTCCAACAATATGAAAACACTAAATTCATTTTCACAACAATGAATGATAAGTATGTTTAAAACAGTATCCATGAATGTCAATACAAAACTTCATGCAGAGGTTCGTACTTTCTATGAATGTCATTCTCAAAACTAGAAAGAGTTATAATGAAACTAATTCTGATCGTACATCTTTTACCAAAAACTTTATAACAGAATTTTGGACCATTCTGGTCCAGTAGGAGGGGGAACATGCTCAATATGCCGGAAGAAATTCACCAATATGCTTACTGGCTGATGTGGTAACAAACATTTCAACTTAAAGAAGCGAGTGTCCTTCTTGCAGACCTTTAAGTAAAAACTAATGGTTCGTATCAGCTGATACCCAGAACAGTGAACTCTTTCAGTTTACTGAGCAGGACTGAGTTTAGTTAAACATTTGCTTCTAGAATGAAGAGACAAAGCATAGTAACTATCACAGATATGAATAAAAGCAACTATTTAAGTATGCTTTCACAAATTAAATATCTTTACATAAAGAGATAAGATGGGCCCCAACAAGGGGACTTGAGAATCAGGATAAGCCTGCATTTTTTCATATCATTATTCATGCTTTTGCAAGTTAACCACACATGATAAACTATTGTACAACTGCTGGCATCCATCCCAATGCATCTATATGCCAATGTCAGAAACTAGAAATATCATCATGATGTAAATAGGCACAATGTCAAACATAAATTCTCTCTAAGAGTATCATTTATTTTGAATAATCATTAACAGTCCATATGTCTCCCATTTGTGTCAACAACCATATAGCACAAATTCTATATAGATCAACAAACTTAATCCAAATCTTCATTCTACAAAACATAATAAGCTGAACCACAAAACAATCATAATATAAAAAAATATGTTGGGCTCATATGTGTTCTTTGCAATCACTCATTACTGATCTCTTGAAGTAAAGGTTTTTCTTGTGCATCTTCTGCTAGAATAGCAGAAACAAAATAACTGCTAGAGTTTCATTGCAATCTCTACCATAGATGCTTGCCATAGAATCTTCAACAATACTCTAGCTATATTTACTTCCTTGGGCTACAAATATGCCTGAAGCATAAAAAGTCATGGGCCATCAAATGGAACTTTCACCTAAATCATACTGATGCAAAAGCAAACAAGAAAAGAAAAAGTCAAATCTTTTTTGTCCCAACTATACAACAGATGTACTATCTCATGCCCTTAATTTTTAGTTACTCGTGTTTTCGGAGGGTCTGGTGTAGGGTTGTTACTAGATACCCAAATAATTTTGAAACATGGGAATAGCAGAATTTGACAAAACTATAAAGTTAATACGTAAACAATATATGCGCATACAACATGCATTTTTTGAGAGCATACACAAGTCCCATCGAAAGAGTACCTTTCTGGCCACCATAGTGTGGAGCGGTATCCCAAAATTCATCACGCATCTGCATTAGTTGTGTCCTTGTAATTGGTTCAGTATGCTTCCAAGGTTTCGGCTTCTGAATTTTCTTAAAATCGCCTGAGATCATATAAAAGTATTGTTATCACCATCAAATAAATTGAATTAGCTAGGAAAGACATAAGCACATGGATAATTTGATACATACACATAAATGCATATATGTGCATTATAAGTGGATATTATCGTGTATGGGTCATAGTGGTGGCAGCAACAACATTAACTTTGGTTTTTGTGTCACAGTTGTGCCATTAAATATTGTTTAGGTCACAGTTCATAGGAATTATTTTAGGACATAATCAAATATTGGAGAGCTATGACTCCTCTATTGCCTATTGGAGGATTCCCTCTATTTCTTTCTCAGCATTCAAATAGCTGGTCATTCCTAAGGGGACCAAGGGTAGAAGGAAATAGGCGTGCACAGCATTTATGCCAATAACTTAGAATGGCACAGTTGAGAAGATCCTTCAAATATCAACAGCTTGTCCTTCACACTCAAATGGAGTGTTAGGGATGCTAGTAGAAGATATATATCTCATAGTGACATAAGGCAATCGAGTTGTGTGTTGCTTGCATTCGTATGGATGAGCTTATTTGCATCCTAAAAGAAAATGTACAGCTTTTTAAAGTATCATCTTTTTCCAGCTACATCTATACTTTTGCACAATAAACAAAGTAAACTAATAAAGAAATAAGCTCATTCAAACACACACTTAGTGGTATGTGTATCCAGTCTATCTTTCCTCTTCACTAGGCAACTCGAAGATTTGCAGCCTATAATGTACCATATCCGGCAGTGGCTCAAATAGACACAATCAATTGGAAAGAAGAAGAATAAAAAAAAAAAAAAAAAATTGAATCAAAAACCTAATGACAGTGTGATCAAACTAATTCTCGCAATCATGATTCTTGCTCATCATGCGGAAATGGCTAACGAGAAGTAGTTAAATTATAACAAATTGACAAAATAGTGCAGAGGACACTTGGTTGACAAATGTCATTGATTAAACTTACATTACAAAAAATCCATTCTTGCAAGCACAACACCCCCCCCCCCCCCTTTTTTCTAATCTCATCTGCATTCCGATTAAATAAAAAACCAAGTCCAAGAAGACCGAGGAGGCCTTGGGGAGAAGGCAGCGCACTAATTCTATCTTCCTTTCCTGCTACTAGGGAAGCGCGTGCTACTGCTACTACTTAAAGGTTGAACTTTCATTCACCTATTTCACATAAGAAAAAGGAGGCAAGCTTGGTATGATCTAACTAACAATATTCCAACCATGACATTGACGAACAAACATGGAAGAATTTGCATGCCTACATTACTACCATTGTTAAAAAATGAAGCAGTGAGTCATGCGTCTACCGCACTTTCAGCCCCTATTTATTGGAACCTATTCTATACCCTTAATACTCTGTTCATTTCTCAAGATTTGTAACAGATTAGTGCTTTCCCTTCTTTTCTTTCAAGGAGGACGCACGTCAATCACATAGATCTTTCCCTCAATAGGCTCATAAGAGGTCTTCCCCCTTTGTTTCAAATCTAGGAAATCAATTTAGAAATTCCCTTTTTCAGTCTATGAAATCTTTGATCTCACCAATAACAACAACAACAACACATCTGAGTTCTCACAATTGCTATCCTTCCTCATCATCATCACGCCGCATACGCCAACATTATGATATAACAAACAAATCCCATTACAGATACACAACAACAAAGTCAAGATTTTGTCACTCAAAAAACAAAAAGACCTTAAAAGATTGTCTGTGAGCTACAGCACATGCAACAAACAAGAAAAAAAAAAAAAACTTAAGATGCACCATTGTCAGTGATTCTAACATTACACACACACAACCAAGAACTAAACTATGCATAATAATAATAATAAACAATGGCACACACATTATTATTTTTTACAGTACAACTCAAGAAACATTTTTCTTCAAGTAATACCAAAACTTTGAACAAATCCCAGAAAACCCAGATAGAAAAAGAAGCAGTTTTAGTATTACCATCGGCTTTGGCCTGAGAAGATCCAGAGCAACCCATTGTAGCAAGTTCCAAAGAGTCTTCAAACAAACCAGAATAAATTTGCCTTCTTTTTTTTTGGTTACTTGAATCTTCTTGTTGACGAGAAGAAACCAAAGCTTATGGCAAAAGTATAGTAATAAAATATATGTGTAGTAGTAGTAATGGCCTAGTGGGTTGATTAAAAAAATGGGTTGATAAAAAAAACGTAATGGCCTAATGGGTTCCTTCTTCTTTCTTTGTTACTTGAATCTGGCAGCTCTTCATTGCTTCGATTTTACCATTTTGACTGCCACAGCTGTTATTATATATTATTACTATATATATGTATTGATAGGCTAAATTTAATATTTAATACAAATCAGAGACTCTTTCCCTGGTTTCTTGGTAGCTTTGAAGTTCCAGCTTGGGGTCCACGTCCATGGACTTATCCTCTATTTCTATTTCTATTTATTTTTCTTTTCTTTTCTTTTCTTTTCTTTTTCTTATATATTTGTTTGGTGGAAAATTACTTACTAATATAAAATTTTAGTTTTTTTTTTTCAAATAAAATTTTAAGTTTTTATATCATTTTAAGTAAATGATTTATATTTTTATTGGGATCTATACGTTAAAAAATTATTAATATTATGATAGAAAATTAAAAATTAAAATAAATGATAAATTTCTATTTTAACTTTCTTGAAATTTTTGGTAATAGAATATTAGTTTGAGTAGAATTTTTTTTTTTTTTTTTTTTGATACAAGATAGAATTCTACTCTAGTCTAATCTAAGTCTATATTTGTGTGAAGCTCCCTTCTGGAGACTTGACCTCCGGTCCTTTCCCCCCACACCTCACAAGTACTTATACTTGTGAAGTGACCATCGCACCAAGGGTGTGCGCTGGTTTGAGTAGAATTTTTTAGAGATAATTACAACATGCTACTAACCCCACAACTCGAACCCTTTCCCCCCTAGACGGCCCCCAAGTACTTTATGCATGAGGATGTGTCAATTCAGCTACAAGGCCTTTGGCATGGTTTGAGTAGAATTTTAAATTCCCTGAACTTAGACAATTGAGTTTTACCTAAATTAAACTATCCTAAATATACAATAAGACATATAGAATTTTTAGTTTTTTGAAACTTAGGTTATAGAATTTAAATATCTTTATGAATACTTATATTGTGTGTGTGTTTTAGTTTGATAATATATGTATTTTATTAATGAATACTTGTACTATGATATATTTTTAACTCAAAAAAAGGGTGACATTTTTTGTGTGTCAAGATAGTTACAATGTGCTATTAGTGCTCGAACTATTTTCTTCCTAAACCTCCAATCTTCAAACACTTTGTGCATGGAAATGTGCCAACACTATGTAAATCATTTTAATTTACAAACTTTGCAATTTTTTTAACGGTACTCTATCTCTTAGGAGAAATTTGCTTCCAGTTATATCTCTCTTTAAGAGCATATATAAAATCTTAAAGAACCATGGAAAAAATATATGAACGAAATTTTACAAAAAAATTCCAACACTTCATTTTGTATAATAATAAATATCAATATTTATATTTGCAATAAATTGTTAAGCAACTAGTTTTCGATTAAACATGTATAGCATTTTGTTTTTGCCGGCTTTGTTTTTTAATAAGCATCGCGGCACTCAGTGGCGGAGCCAGGATTTTAGTTTAGGGGGGCAAGATCAAAAGACAATAATAAAAAAAAAAAAACCTAAAATTATTAATTGACAGTTGTAAAATAAATAAATAATTGTAAAACATCTAATTCATAGTTATTAATTGACAATCAATCATCAAAGTAAGAGATTAATCTATATACATAAAGTTTAGAAATCTAATTTGATTACTCAAAATAAACTGAGAAAATAAATTTCAACTTTTCTCTATTCTTTTAATTATTTAAAATTTTGGATTTACGGTAGAGACTCAAATTTTGAAACTATGAAAATGGAAGAGATGAAGGATAAAAAAGTAATGGACATTTTAATGCTTTAGTACCATACAAGACATTATTATTAGATAAGTGAAAAAAATAAAAGATAAAAAGAGTTATAATTGGACAAAAGTGTAAACAGCTTTAACAAGTTTTGTTTGGTGGCATTTATTTTGTGTCAGATTGTTTAAAGTGGGAGGAATTGTTTTAATAACACTACAAAATTTCACAATATTTTTACAATAAATTAAAGTGTTAGTACATCATTGGTCAAAATAAAATAAAATAAATTATTCTGAAATTCATTTCAACTAAAAATAAGAGTATTGTGAAAATATTGTGAGATTTTATTGTGTCTCTAAACTTTCTCAATTGGAAGATTTGTTATTTTATTATTTATTTCATATCATGTACTGTTGGTTTAGGGAAACTGTTTCTTTGTTTTTCTATTCTGTTAGGAGCTAAATCAACTTTACATAAGCATGTTTAATGGACATTTTAGGTGGAGTCAGGGGGGGCAGGTGCCCCCTCTCGCCCCCCTCTGGCTCCGCCCCTGGCGGCATTAGATTGCACTTTAATTTTTTTTTATGCAACCATCAAATTTTTTTTTTATTTTTTTATTAAATATTGGTAGAATTGAAAAAAAAAAGTGTTGGTTGAGAGTTACGCTCTGTTTAGACATTAACATTTTTCTAAAAAAATAATTATTTTCTAAAAAATACATTTTCTAGAAAACTATCTCATTTTCTTATATTTTGTAGTAATCTTAAAATGAATTGAAAAAGTATTTATTGGTTTTTCTTATTTAGCTTCACGTAAAATATAGTTGGTTTTTAGAAAATTTAGTCAAAAACAACTCTGTCTCACACCAATTAAACATGTCTAACATTTTGGTTTAGCGTGCTTTTTTTTGTTGGATACAAGATAGAAATTTTACTCGTACTTAATATAAGCATTATGACACTATATTTCACTTTTAATTTTGCTATGAAGATTAATTTTTTTATTAAATATTGGTAGAGTTGAAAGAAATATGTTGGTTGAGAGTTACACTCTGTTTGTTTCGACATTAACATTTTCTAGAAAATTAATCATTTTTCAAAAAGCATTTTCTAGAAAAGTATATCATTTTCCTATGTTTGGTAATGAGCTTAAAATGAGTTAAAAAAAAATATTTATTGGCTTTTCTTATTTAGTTTCGTGTGAGATATAATTGTTTTCTAGAAAACTTTAGTAGAAAACAACTCTAACTTACACCAAGTCAAATAAGGGAAGTTAAAAGATAGTTTTCCTTTAACTTATTTTTTTATAATATTACCAAATATAAGAAAATACGAAAAACTATTTTCACATAAAGTTTTCTATTGAAACAAACAACAATCTACACTTGAGAAGTTTCTTAGAACAAAACTATTACAGTATATATTTGTACTATAATTTTTTGCATTGTTTCTTCTCTCTAATTTAATTATTGTCCAACTTGTTTGTGGAATAACAAGAGTCATGTAAAAGTCATTTAAATTTGATTCTTTATGTGATTCTATTTTTTTTTTTCCAAAAAAATTCTTTATACATTTTAAAAGGTTATCATTTCAAAAATTTTCTATAATGAAATATTATTATTGAGCATTAATTTAACACACATTATGAGTAGATTAAATCTGTAAAATTTAATTACTAAGTGGTTTTTTTTTTTTTTTGATAATTCAATAATTGGAGGTGGAAGGATTTAAATTCTGAATGTCTCTATTGGAAATACAAGAAAATACCGGTCAATTGAGTTACAAGGCTCTTGACTAGAAAATGGTAACTCTAGTATATTATATAACTTACTAAAATTGAATTAAACTCTTTTGAATGATTTTGAAATTGATTTGGATTTTGGAATGGAAATGATAGACATTTTGCAAATTCATCAAAACTTAATTGATTTAAAAATAAATAAAAGAAAATGAGCATCATAAATTGAAATTTTATTGTATTCATCTTGTGGTAAAACGACACTAGCAAAGCATGTCTTCATGCCTATCATTTGGTGAAAGTCTGATCTAAAATTCTGTGATACTTGAAGGAGGTAGCCAAGCATCATAGAAGCCATCCTCAAGCCAGATTTGATCTCCCCCATTAGAGTTTATGTTTTGGACCTTCATAGAACTCTTAGTTCTTTATCTTTTTGGTATGGTTATAAATGAGCCAAGTAATATAAATTTAAGCATGATTAATTTATTTAATTTTGCCAAAATATAGAAGATTTTAGATAAATTTTGAATATTAGTCTAGGACGGAACCTAATGGTGTTAACTTTGGTTTGTCTTGGAGGGACTACCCAATAATTTCCCACCCAAACCGAATCACAATAGTCTCTCTTTCTTTTTATTTATTTTCTAAATATATATCATTGACCCTTCAGTTACCCAAAAACTCTTCAGTTTACGTTGTACCTATAGAAAAATTCCAAAAATATTAAAAACATATACATAAATAATATTTTCCAGAGGCTCTGTGCCTATGGTCACATTCTATTCTCATTATTTTTTGCCTCTTTCCCTGTAAGTTATTATGTTTTGTCTTTGCTGGGTGTGCTGTGCTTATGTTTTGAAAAGGATGTTTTTACAAGAGTGACAAGATGAACAACAATTAGCATGCATATATACATAGAAATACACTTAAAAGGAAAAACATGTTTTGACAAAGATTTATCATGAATCAAAGATATAACAAGATAAAAACATGATTACAAGCATGACATTTTATGAACAAACATAATTTCACATGATTTTATCAATATGTTAAGATCTTGCATGATAAACAAATGGAAATTAATCATTGTATGAACATATTGACATGTAGAATATAAAGGGAAAAAGAAATCCAAGCATATGATCAATAGTGAATTAGAATCAAACATATAAGAAGTATATGAACATTAAGAGTTCTAGCATATTTGATCCTACTAACACAGTTAAAACATCAAAACATGAGCAAACAAACAAGCGTTTTAACAACAAAAATAATATAAACAATAATTACTTGTATATAATTATACAAACAAGAGGGGGGTTCCTTTAGAAACCAAGAGGAGTGAGGCAAGAGAGTGATTGGAAACGTTGATCAACTAAGAAGATGACCACGCATTCAAACCCTAGCTTGTTGCTTCCTTAATTTTGATCCCTAAAGGAGCTATTCTAGAATCCCAAAAAAGAAATAGGAGGTTGCTTAATCACACTTTGAATCTAAGGAAGATTGGGGTGAGTAAGCACTTCTAATCCCTCTAAGAAGTTAGATTGGGGATGTGGTGCTTTGGATGGGGGTGCCTGCCTCTATTTATAGAGGGGTTTGAAGGCTCTAAAGAGGGTAAAACTTCTGATATGAATTAGATCAAATTTGAATTCAAATCTAAAATGAAGTTGAAATTGGAGGGAGAATCAGGAGCAAATATATGAATTCCAAAGCTGAACACTTGTAAGTATTTTGGCCATAACTTTTTGCTCAAAATTCTGAATGAGTTGAAATTGGTGCCATTTGAAAGATAACTAAAAATTCTACAGAGGATGTTTTGGGGCTTTATATTGCATTGGATGATACGAACTTCACACTCTTCATGATGCAAATAGAGAATCCCTCTAGCAACATCAAGTGCAATTCTCACTGTTTCTTTCCAAAATTCTTCAAATACAAGCCTAGCTAAGCTCATCACCTATGAAGCACGGGTGCGTTTCGGGACTCGGGTGCGGGTGCGGGACTCGGTAATTTTTGAAAAAGGTGGGTGCGGGTGCGGCGGGACTCGGCGATTAAAAAATTATTAAAAATATTTTTATTTATATATTTTATATATTGCTAAGCATGTTTTTTTATATAATAATAATAGAAAACTCATATAATAATAATAATAATAATAATAATAATGTATTGTACAAAAAAAAGCCTCTCTGACCAAAGTGGCTCACGTACCAAAGGCTAGTGGTTCAGTGGCTCAAGCTCAATGTACAAAAAAAAAAAAAAAAAAAAAGAAAGAAGAAGAGAAAGGGGGAGATGTGGCTCACGTGAGAGGCACAAAAAACAAAATAAAGCCTCTTGACCAAACGCATTTAACCATCCTTTTCAAAAAAAAAAAAAAAAAAAAAAACAAAACTTATAAAAAAAAAGAAACAGAACAGAAGTTACAGAACGGCAACGGCGTAACGCTGGAAGAAGAAGATGAAGAAGCAAAAAAGAAGAAGAAGAAGAAGAAGAAGAAGAAGAAAGGGGTTAAGCCGGTGAAGACGGCGACAACGGCGTATCAAATCCACCGGTTTCGATAGTTTCGGCTTGAACTGGCCATTTCGGCGGTTTCGCCCGATACGGCCCGAGTCGGCGCGAATCAGCCCGATTTAGTGCGAATCGGCCCGAGTCCAAGCCGCGTCGGCGCGAGTCAGGAAAAAAAAAAACACGTGGCAAACGCGGCCCGACGCGCGGTCAGCGGCGTCCCTCACGCGTCGCCGCGTCGGACGTGGGTGTGGCTCCTCTGGCGCCGCGTTCATGCATCCTAGCTCATCACTAGGTTAGATTATATGCTTGGTTTCTTTCATTATCGAACAAATTCAAGTTTGTTCATAAAGCTACCTGATAAATCTATGCTAATATATATGTATTCAAATATTAACTAATTTAGAGTTGAAAATTTGAAACTATATTATGTGAGTTAATTAGGTCGAATTCTTTTCACGTTTGAGCTGATAAAAATAGATTCACTAATGCAATATTATTAATATGTGTAGATATACACACAATTTATGTTACAAAATGTACTATTTATACTATCAATAAATTGAAAACAATAATTTAATATCTTACGTTATGAACTTATTTACAAATTGACAAAATCTGATTTCAAGCGTGTATATATATAACTAAAATTTCATACATGAATTATATAAATTAGTATGTAGCCTCGTGCATATACACGGGTACAATTAAAAATAATTATGTTTTAGAAGAGGTTTAAATTGTACATGGAATTAGCTTACACTTTTTTTAAATCATAAATTTCTAAAATATGTAATATATATGAGTTTGGTTCAAGTTACACCTAGTGTAACTCTAAATAATGTTACACTACCCAATAACTTGTTATAGAATTTATATTTTGAAAATCTCAACATTGAATTACATGTTCTATATGTTTTTAATAATCATGCCAATTGGATGTTATTTACAATTTGATCCACAAAATCATCTTTTATGCATTATTTTAAACTACAAAAACTCGAATTTAATAAATTGATTGATGACATGGCTATTAATCTTTGATCACCTTGAAATTTTGCAAGCATGGAGAATATATGAAATGATAAAATACTATTTTGGTCCCTAAACTTTACTAAAAGTTTGTTTTTCATCTCTAAACTTTAAGAAGTTCATTTTTTTGTCCCTAAACTATTGAAAAATTCATATTTCGTCTCTAAATTATTGAAAATGTTTTATTTATGTCCTTAAATTTTACTAAAAGTTTGTTTTTCATCCCTAAATTATTGAAAAAATTCTTTTTTATCCTTATTTTTGTTTCTATACTATTCAAAAAACTCTTTACAAAGTTTAAGGATGAAAAAGAAACTTTTTAAAGTTTAGGGACAAAAAACAAACTTTTAGTAAAGTTTAGGGACCAAAATAGTATTTTACCCTATATGAAAATAATGTAATCTAATGGTAGATTTGTCAAAATTTTCATCCAATTAAAAAATATTGAATGGTGTAATATTGTTTAGAGTTACACCAGGTGTAACTTGAATCCAACCATATAGATATGATTTAGAATTTAATTGGTTTTAGACTTTTCGATTTTTGCATCCGATAATTCACTTGTCACAAAAATTTAAAACTTAGATGGGCATGTGGTGAAAAATTAGACTCCAATTAAAATCCAATTTGGAATCTAATTGGATTTGGACTCTTTGATTTTCACTTTCAATAAATCACTTGGTACAAAATCTAAATTAAATGGGAAACATGGTGCAAAATTGAGAATCCAATTAAAATTTAATTGGATTTTCTCTAAGTTTTAACTACTAATATATATAGATAAATAATATTATATATACTTAAATTAAGTCTTATATTCTTGAGCTTGTTTAAGAATGCATTATTATATTTGAGCTTGATCATTTAAAACTCAAGCTAGGATGTTGAACAACCATGATTCGTACGCAAGATGTCGATAATTGATTACCATGAATTTCACAATTGGGGTAAAGGTTTAAACCCCTTGAACCTACAACTTCTTGAGTAGGAATGCTCTCATGAAAATGTAGAATTAGACTGTAACTATCTAAAACATGATATTTATTCTGATACTGATTATTTAGATTTATTTTTAGAACTAAAATTTTTAAAATAAGTTGTATAAATAGATTAAAAATAGTTCAATTAACATATTAAGTTATGTAAAAGAGTTCGAATTTGGTATGGATGAGGATAAAACTCACGTTTTACACTATCCAACAAATGATTGCTACATCAGTATTTTACTTAAAATTTAATACATCCCACTATATCTAATAACATTTTTATAAATTCTCAATTTGGCTAGATTTATATATAAATATTAAAATCAATTAATTGTGGTTGTGCTTATTCTTAAATATGTGATTAGATGATGTGACATGTTGAGATTAGAGAGATAAAATATGAGTTTTATACTACGTCCTTACATAGTTTAATTTCCTAAGTAAAAATGCTATATTATATTTCTAATGAACGTATTAGTTATAAAATATTAATTAACAATACATTTTATACTAATAAATACAAAAAGAAGTTATCCAAACTGAAAAGGAACTAAATTTTATTTTTAAATTGCAACTAATCGGTTAGCAAAGATAGTTCCAAATTGGATTGGAACTAAGCTTTTTTACTTTCACCCAATTTTATGTCAGAATTTTTATCAATCCCTCATCTTTATGTCAATAGATTGCTTGTTAGCATTTACCTTTCTTTAAAATCCAACTATTAAGAGCATTCCCATCCGAAAATTCTATCATATTCTATTTTAGCATATCAAAAAGCTATTTTATCAATTATACCATGCTATTTTACAATACATCCAACAACCCAATTTTTATTTTACAATACAACATACCATACCATTTTGCAATACACCCATCATCCTAATTTTTATTTTATAATACAACACATTAAAATAATATATCTAAACAATAAAATAATATATTTCAAAACATAAATAAAAACCAAAAATGAGACACGGAGAGAGAGAGACAGAGATTGAGACGTGAGACAGAGAGCGGGAGAAGAGAAGAATGAATAAAAAAATATTATTTTCTTTTATAATTATGCTACAGTACCATCACAAATTTGTGATGGTAGTTAACTTGTTTTTTTGCTTCTTCCTAAAAAAAAAAAAAAAAAAAAAAAAACTTGTTTTTTGCTTTGATGGTAAAATTCCTCAACATAGCATTTACCTTGACAAATGCGAATGCGCTTAACAGAAAACCTGTCACTTTCCTAAAGAGAAAAAAGAAAAAGAAAAAAAAGGTACAGTAAAGAAACGTATAACCCATGTTTGACCCGACACCATACGTACAAGGACCGCCCATCTGAAAAACTGAACGGTTAACGTAAAGCCAACGCGTGGTGCGCTAAATCCCACTTTCCACGTAAGAGAAGAACCCCGTATTCCGTGACACACATTGGTCGCAACACCCAAACCAAAACCCGTTTCCGACCGCCACGTCATTTTACCAAATCCCGTTTAAACCCCCCTCTCTCTCATACACACGCACACAAACTCTGTTCAAATCGAATCTCACTCCGTTTTCCATTTCCTTCTTCAACATTTCTCTCTGAAATCTAGGGCACAAAAATCTAGCTCCGCAAGACTAGTAGCAACCATGAATATCTTCAGGTTCGCCGGTGATATGACGCACTTGATCAGTATTCTCGTCCTTCTTCTCAAAATCTACGCCACCAAATCTTGCTCAGGTAACTTTTTACCCCACCGTTTGGTTCCCGAGAAAATTGAAATGCAAACAAATTTTTGTAATTTCGTTTCCTTTTACTCACTCAAATGTTGATATATTCTGTGATCTGCCGTGTTATTTACTAATTTTTGTTAATTTTGGGTTTTCTGAGCAATTAGCGTAAAGAAAATGAAAATTGAAATGGTATTTCACATGGTACAACTCAGTGTTGCGTTGGTTTCTAGTTGGAATAAGGTTTTGAAGTGAGCTGTGAGGGTTTTTTGAGCTTAGAATAGGAGAAAGCTTTGTAAGAATCGAAGATTTCTATTTGTTTTGTTTTAAGCAAAGTGTGATTTTTAAGGTTTTGATTTGAGTGCAATGACTTGGTAATATACTGATTTCGGTTGGGAATTTTGATGATTTGTTAGGGATTTCGCGAAAGACTCAGGAGCTTTATGCGTTGGTGTTCCTGGCGCGGTACGTGGACATTTTCACGGAGTTTATCTCCGTCTATAACACCATAATGAAGATCGTGTTCATAGCGAGCACACTCGCGATTGTGTGGTGCATGAGGGGGCACCGGGTGGTTAGGCGTTCGTATGATAGAGAGCTTGACACGTTCCGCCATTATTTTCTTATTGCTGCAAGCCTTGTTTTGGCGCTTCTTGTGCATGAGAAGTTTACATTTCAAGAGGTAGTTCACTGCTAACTAGTCATTTTGGGATATTGTTTACTAAATGGGTTTTTAATTATGTTCGTGAATATAAGGATGAATGCCTATTTCAAATTTCCAGAAAAAAATTTGAGTTTTATGCTTATGGTATTCAGGTATATTTTATAGTTTTGTGCTTCTATTGTTGAGCAGCTGGATATTCTCTATGATTCTTGAGTTTTGGTTCCATAATAATTATTACTTCAAAATTGTTTTCCGCTCCCGCCCCCATCATCAATGTATTGTTTTACACCTTGTATTCGTTAATTCCATTTTTTGTTTGTTAACCCAATGGAGTGAGGTTTATTGTATTACTTGTGTCAAGAAAGATATAAATTGCTGTAGTGCTGGAGTTTTACTTTAGTCTGCTTTGTTCAATTTAGATACAAGATTGAGCCAAACAAATTTAGATCTTCAAAATCTAAGAAAACTAAATCAAGTCAAGAGCCTTATAGCTCAATTAGTTGGCATCTTTGGGTGTTTCTATTACATCCAGAGTTCAAATCTCCCTCCCCAGTTGTAATTATCTAATATAAAAAATAAAAAAAAAATCTATGAAAACTGAATTAAAGGTCAATATTAATAGTACTAAACATTTCTATGACATCCAGAGTTCAAATCCTCCTCCCCATTGTACTATTTTAACTAACTTTTACCTTTATCTACAGTACTTTCAGCAATAATTTTTCAGTTTTAGCAAAATAAGCGGTATCCAAACACACCCTAAACATTTCGTTGTGATGATTATTAAGTTTTGAACAAATTGACATAATTAGTGATGAAATTAGCTTAAGTAAAAAGATTTGGGTATGGCTCTTTTACTAAAGGGGCTGCACAGTCAAAATTTCAACTTGTCAACTAGTCTCGGGATTTTCCTTCTCTTGTTGGAATTTCTCTTGTAGTACTTTCCATGTCAATAAGTAGTTTGCTTTTGTGCTTCTAAAGAATTATTGTGAAAAAATAAAATAAATTGTACACATATTTAACTTTGGTAATATTTGTCGTAACTTCTTTTATTGATTACATTGAGACATCAGTAAGGTTTTTCCTGGAGTAGTAAGGAGGATGAATTATTTTTTTGGCAAGTAAATTGGAGAAATTAAGGCTTGTGTGCATGAAATTTTTGAAGTGTTAGATTTAACACCTGTTTTTTCATCATTGATTGAGTAGTACATGGTGTGGAGGTCCTTCATCCAAAATAAATAACCACAGCATATGGTGTGGGGCTAGTTTTCTATTAACTTGGACTTAGTAGATCGAAGCTTGAAAGTTGTTACCAGGTCAACTGTTTTGCTACCATTCTATAGGCCTAGGTTGATGAGGTTTATAGTTTAAGTGGTCATCGTGTGCAGTGTTTAATGCTTTAACTTTTGTGAAGTCCCCCTACCTGCTTGGAGGCTTTCATGGTATTTCTTTCCTGTCATTGGCTGCCTATAGTTTTTGGTGCATTCTCAAAGAAACTGCGATTCCAAGACATAGCACGCGTGTGTTTTAAAGATTTGCATCTTCTTTCAGGGTGAGGGGTCCTTGAGCTGTCCTCTGTGCCCTTTTGATGCCTTGTTTATAGGAATTTATTTTTGGGGGTAGTTTCATGCCTAAGATTTCCATTGAGTTTTGGCCTTTTTACTCTATACTTCATAAAATTTTTGTCAGATTTAAGTTTACTTGATTGTACTTATGCTGTTCTCTATCACAGTATATGTTTAAATAATAATTTATATACAACTCTGTGATGAATAATACCAAACATCACTCATATGAGTTGTAACACTGAAAATTTTGATTCATTGCACTTCTGCAATTTTTCAGAGCAGGTTAAAAAAAAGGGGCAAATAGAGAGCCTATGCTTGGTCTGTTTAGTCTAAAATCACATATGGTATATTAATATGATATATTTTTCCTCAAATACATTTAAAATTCTCTTTTCTCAGATATAGTATGTCTTAGATGTCTGTATATGTTTCATACTGTTAAACAAGTCAAGTGGAGGTTGAGGTCATGGTTTCAAGTAGGTGTGTGTGGAATTGCCAATCATAAATATATGATTTACGAGTCAAGATGTTATACACATAACATATATTAAAAATAATTTTCATAAAAATATATCTTAGTGTATCATATGATGACAATGCTATTTATTTCATCAATCCATTGTTTTATTTAGGCAAATCATATCCAATTATCGTCTTAGTGCTGATAGCCTATTAAGTTTAAGCAATATTGTTGATAATCTTTTAACTAGCACTTAATTAATATCTACGTGGTAGTGGAAATTTGGGCATGAAAGACAAAATATGCACAACTTTATAGCATATGAGTTTCTGCATTTTATTGAACTCTATTTCAAATGGCATTTCCTCTCTCTATAAAGAATGGGGTGAGGAGAGATATTGTGGGTTCAAGACCCATTGGGTGTGTATCTTAAAAAAAAAAAGAAAAAGAAAAGAACTTTTCGAAAAAAAAAAAAAAACAAAAATATTATGAGTTTCTGCGTGTCTGAAATCCCATACAGTTTATTGTTGAAGTTTGATTAGAAGATGTAATTGTAAAGAAATGATTGTGACTTCCATTAAAAAGGTTTAATACAGGATGACAGATCACATTTTATTATGATGTAAACACATTTCTTTACAGTTATAGCTATTTTAATTGGCTGGTCAATTCGCAGTCCCTGTCACATGCAAGTTAATATTAGAATCCTTACTGAAGAGTGAAGACCTATCACATTCACATATTGTTCTCTTCTCTAATATAATTCTGCGAATCCTACTTGTTTAACCAAAAGTTAGTTTAATGCATGCTAGCTTTGTAGTTGTTCCCTCATGTATTGTCAATTCATAAAGGTGAAGGACGATCTCGTACTAACTTTTGATGTAACTATCACAGATCTTATGGGCATTTTCAATATATTTGGAGGCAGTTGCAATTCTTCCCCAGTTAGTTTTGCTACAACGAAGTGGAAACGTTGACAATTTAACTGGGCAATATGTTTTCTTTCTTGGGTATGTGTCTTTTTCATACCAGTGTTTCTCTTAAGAATTCTCTTTATCACATGGTTAGCTAGATTTTAATTCTTTTAAATTTGACTATTATTATTAATATTTTTGTTATTGAATGCATTTCCCCTTTAAAATTTTGCTTCCCAAACGTCTTGTGTCATACAATTTTCCTACAATTCTTCATCAAAAGTATATGGAAAACAAACCATATTTATTGTTCACACCCACAAACACCATATATCTACAGCAATTTTGTTGCTGCCTT
Organism: Quercus tomentella; assembly: GCA_028535165.1. Classification (NCBI taxonomy): domain Eukaryota; kingdom Viridiplantae; phylum Streptophyta; class Magnoliopsida; order Fagales; family Fagaceae; genus Quercus; species Quercus tomentella. The sequence goes on along the minus strand of JAPQVY010000068.1, from coordinate 30,877,728 downwards.
TAATTAATTGTCTGAGTCACTTCAGTGCCAGATCAATAATGAAATGTTCTAATTTGAAAATCCATCTTGTGCATGAAAGACCATATACTTTTTAAGTTGAGTTCAATTATTGACAAGAAGTGCCAGTTACATTTGCCACGTGATTCTGAAATGCTTGACAGAGTTTTTGCAGCGGCATTTTTCTTGTTTATATTTTAAACCTCTCTTTGGAAAATATATCCAGGATTGCATTCATGATATTTTGCCAATACTTGAGAAATAAGCATTTTCTATATTGGATTACTTAGTATGTCTATTTATCTGACTTAGTAATCAAAGCAATATAGGAGCAACTCTAGCAAGTAATAAACTATGGGGAAACCAAGCAGCGTGTTTTGATACATGGGAAGCCATTAGAATGAAAAGTGCAATTGTTCAGGTGGTGTTGTTACCTACTGTACTGCTAATGGAAAGTTGATATGTTCGGATACATGGGAAGCTATTAGAATGAAGTGCCCTTTTGTTAAGTGTACTGCTAATGGAAAGTTCATACTAAATATGTTCTGATACATGGGAAGCTATTAATGAAGTGCCCTTTTGTTAAGTGGTGGAAGAGGATCTGGTTTTTTGGCTGATAAATTGCCGATTGTCCCAAAAGCTTAAGCTATTAGAAAATGGTGAATTCAATCACTTAACCATAACTTTAACACTCCCCCGCACGAGTGGGTCCAAACTCCCCCATAATAAGTGGGGCCCAACACATGAGATTTTTAACATTTTAAATGGGAGGTAGAGTAAAGTTAGGGATTGAACTCATGACCTCTTGCTTTGATACCATGATAAATTACCGATTGTCCCCAAAACTTAAGTTGTTAGGAAATGGTGAATTTAATCACCTCACCATAATTCTTAACACTGGCCACATTCCAAAACATGCTTTTATATCATGGTTAATCCATCAAAGATTGATTAGTCACAAGGGAGAGAATGGCTAATGGGGTTACAAGGGTGATATGCTTTTTTTTTTTTTTGTGTGTGTGTGTGTGTGTGTAGAAGTAGGATAGAATTGAGAGATCATATCTATTTTGACTGGCCTGTTACCCAGAGAATATGGAGGGAAGTTTTGAAAATGTTGTGATCGGCAGGTTGAGAGTTCGAGTTGTGAGCTAAATTGGCTGTCCATCCTTAAGGGTGATGGTCTGCAAACTCTAATTAGCAAATTGGCTTGGGCTGCATCTGTTTATCATATTTTGAGAGAGAGGAATGTGAGAATCAATAACGAGAGAGTTAGAACTGAAGTGGAAATGATTAGATCAATTGTGCGGGATGCAAGGAAGATATTTCTCATCTCAGAATAGAATTCTTTGCTGCATTTGGAGAATCACTTTGGATGTGCTGGTCGAGTAGTTGCTGTATTTTATCTTTCTTTTTTGATAGGTAACGAAAAATTTTATTAAGGAAAAAAAAAAAAAAAAAAAAACTTTGGCTTTCTGAGTTAAGGTTGTTGCTCTGTAGTTCGCAGCTTGCTGCATGTATCTTGTTGTTTTGGTTCAATAAATTGAAATCTCATTCATTAAAAAAAAAACTTTTGTGAATGGAGCGGGATAAGATATAGAATTTCACCAATCAATATGGCGTGTGGTACATATGAATGAATATGCATGTGCTTATAGTAAAGTATGTGTTTTTGTTTTGATTGTTTTAGGGTGTGTGTGTGTGTGTTCATGTATGTTCTCTTGGTAAAATATTTTAAGAGATCGGAATACATCTTAAAAAGGTCCTCCATGGCTATTTTACTGTAATTCTATAAAATGTTTACATGTGTGTGTGCCCCTGCATCTTAAAATGGTATAATGCCATTAGCTGTGTTTGTAGAACAGAAATAGGTACTTCATTAATACAAATACTTAACCCCTTTATATATTAAAAAAAAATTCTGAAGCCCTTCAGAGTGATTTGAATCATATTCTCTCTCTCTCTCTCCGTAAACACATGCATATACAATCATAATTTTTGAGAGCTTACTTTCAAAAGTCTATATTTCTGAGTTTGGATTTTGTTTCTGACCTGTTTTTCTTTTTCTCTTCTCTGTTTTATTTATTTTTTCTTCCATAACTTGGGTGCCATCATATGTTTAAGTACTTACTAAACCACTCATAATACTGCCTTTTTATTTAACCTTGATTTTGATGGTTTACTAGGTTCCAATTAATATGATTTTATATTGGGAAAGGAAGGAGAAGTGTATGGGTTTATCAAAGCCTAGGAAGACATAACTTTTGAAACCTGGATTCATACCTAGATCTAACTCTCAAGTCTCAAACCCAAGTTGGTGTAACATAGATTTAGATGCACTTAGTGTAACAGCATAACATGTTGCTTCTCCCTGTTATTGTTTTCCATTGGAGTGTACATGGTCAATATACTGGTCTTTATCTTGTTGTCTCTTGCATATAACAGTTTTAGGTTAGCCTCATGGTTCACATAAGCAAGAAAATTATTGGACACATGTTGATTGAACTTATGGTTGGATTTTCATACTATCACTAGGGCATATCGTGGGCTCTACATCCTCAACTGGATATACCGCTATTTCACAGAGGCGCATTTCAGTCGATGGATAGGTAACTTATGCCTAGAATCATTGAGAACAACTGTTTGTCATGAGTATTGCCGCCTGTAGATATATTTAAGCATTCTTTCTTAATTTTGCAGCTTGCGTCTCTGGTCTTGTTCAGACAGCTTTATATGCAGATTTCTTTTACTACTACTTTCTTAGGTAATGAAATCTGGCACATAGTTGATGACGATCTCTCATGCACTTTTATATTTTGATAAATATCATTAAGAACCATTTTGTTTTGCAGCTGGAAAAACAATGCAAAGCTAAAGCTGCCTGCTTGAGCCAAGCATGGATTTTTGAAAATTTGAAGCTTGTTCAGCCAAGTTGTTGTTTGGTACTCCTTTTGCACAGAACCATTGGTAAATTGACTTGTAGCATGCAAGAGGAAGGGATACAAGTTTCATAGTTTTGAATTTAACCCCATATCAATGGGGGAAAAATTTAGCGGGTTTGGGCGGAAAAACCCACGTCTTATAGGCAATTGTATATCAGATTAAACACACCATGTTCTTATGTGGTAATGGTTTCTTGAGTGTCTTGTCTTAAAGATTTACTGGGAGGACAAAATTGCGTAATTGGCTAGTATCATATATGGATGTTTAGTGCAGATATAGTTATTCTTTTTATTTGTATTATCATTATCAAATTAACATGTTTTTTTACTTTCTGATGGTCTTAGTTTTCGAATTGGTGACTCGATTGTTCCTTATATGTTCGAGTATCCACCTCATTATGTTCACATCTGATTCTGAATAGGATTGGTCTGAAAGGAAGTTGCTTCAATAGGCTTTATTTGTTCTTGTCATGAAATCCAAACCTCTAACATTCGTTGCTTAAAATTGTATTTCTTCAATGTTGGAAATTTATAATTCTCTTACCTTCAACTTGTAGGTAAGAGAATTATACAATCCAACATTGGAGAAATGGGCTTCCAATGCATGTTGATCCAATGTTACTCTGCTAATCAATGCATGGTGATTCAATGTTATTCTGCCTTGCAAGCAACATGGCAATATGAGGGATTGATAATTCGAACTCAGAAGAAATTCATAGACCTCGATTATTTTGAAAGAACATGTGCGTTAGTTCAATGACTAATATCGAAAGCTCATCTGACATCTCCAGCACACTCAAAGTTTAATTTTCTTTTTCTTTTTTTTCAAGTAATAGAACCTTTATTTTAATGATAGAAATGTTCCTAAACACACTATTTTATTAACCTTTCAAATTCTATATTTATGTTAGGATGGAGAGATATACTTTAGGACTACAATTTCATTGATTAAAGCAAATATGAAAACTTACATGCGTTTTTATAGTCCTCTCTTGCATACCTTTTATTCTTTAAAAATTATGTTATTCAGAAAAAAAAAAAAAAAAAAAAAAAAAATACAAATATAGAAACTTATTCCCAACCAATGTTACTATTGGTATTCCAGAGACTGGTCCATGATTTACTGCGATCTAATTAAAAAGGTCTCTCTAAGTGACAATCGAGCTTATAGTGTAAATGATAATTTTCAACATTTTTTTTTTTTTTTTAGAAACAAACACACACATGATAATTTTCAACATTTTGATTACACAAATACCTTTCAATTTTTTTTTTCTTGGAAAAGTTAGGCACATGTATATAGAAAAATAACAATAAATCACATGCACCAGAAATAATCGTGCCTGCTACTGATCGTGCTTACCAACCATGGAATATAAATCTTTATGACCATGAACTAGGGTCCACAACACCACAAATAAACATGTCTCCATGTCCACAAAAACAGTATTTCACGTGGATAAAATAACTTAGGTACATGTTACATCGATCCCACACAATATAACAAAGTCCAAATAATTAAAAAACTTTTCAAAGTTCCAAGCACTGTTTAGCTACAAATAGTGAATCTTCCTCTGAATTTCGAAACTGATAATGAAACACCAATATATAGGAATCTTCAGCAATGCTTCCCACGTCTGTACAGGATTATTATTGCATACAGCCATACACGTCCTCATCCTAGTTCCCACCTTAACGTTAGCTTCTATCTAAAATTATATGTTGTCTCTTTCTCAATCTCTCACACCAATCACCAAGCTGCTCTCTATTTTTCATTATCTTATGCACCATTGGCTTATTCTTATCAATGTCCATCTCAGAAATCCCATCTTCACCATCATCACAAAGAGTTGAACTAGTTTCCAAGTCTGTGTCTGAACGACTTGTTCAAAAATTTTCTGATGTGTCTGAATTCGACTTTGATTATGAGCAAAGTGGACTGTGGTCTCCTCCAATCCAAAGAAGGGTGTTCATGAGCTCCCCAGGAAGAATATTCACCGAGGATGAAATGCTTGCGAGACTTAGAAAAGTTATGCATACTCGTCCTCCAAGAAAACACAAATTTTGTTTCAATGTATGGAGCTATACTCTTCCTCTCTCTCTTTTTTGTTCGTTCTTTTGAGTCATATTTTGAAAGTTTTTGATACATATATGAGCTTGTTTTGCAGGTATTAATTTGTTGCTTCTGAAGAAGATGTCGAAGACAACCTCTTTTCTAGGAATGGAACTAATTTAGCAGGTCAAAGCTCAATACAAAATGACCCCGATTTATAATTATTGTTGTAGTTTTTTTAAGATTCTTTTACTTGGTGATGTAAATGTTACATTGTCTGGAAGAAACACACAGAAATATATTGTTAATGCCTATCTATTTAATTTCCACTCTAATCTTTATACAATGTGTTTGAAAAGCCAAGGCCTTTGCTTGGCTTTTTAAATGCTAGTGGCTTTGATTATTGCTTTCAGGCAAGTATTGATTCATTGAATAGAAGTGATCTAAACTAGATTGAACTGTACTTGTTCTATTATAACTTTATGAACTACGTAAAATACTCAGCTGCCAGCATCAATTTTGTTAATAATACGCTATCTAAAAAAAAAAAGAAAAAATTATATATATATATATATAGATTAGTATTCAAGAACGCTAGCTAGCTGTTAAAAGTCAAGATCTTAGGAGGTATAGATTGGCTTTGACAGCCGCTTGAGATCGTAATATATGATATGATATATATGTAGTTTGATCATTGGGCCACTGTGACTTATTTTATATCATCATTCATCCGTCTTGTTAATAAGTTACTTATTTATTTGTTGAATGTTAATAAGTTGTTAAGTTCTTTGACTTCTTTCAACCAAGTTTCGAGCCATATTCGTATTTGGTAAAATATAAAAATTACCCCTAAAATTTGAGCTAATTTTAGATACTATCACAAAGTACAAACGTAACTTAATATCATTTGAAAATTTCCATGCTCCTCTCATTTCCTTCTCCATCTTAGTGTTGGAAGGAAGTAGAGGACTTGGGGGAGTAGAGAACTTTCAAACGGTGTTAATTGTTAAGTCTTGCTTATGCTTAAAGCAAATTAGATATTTTAAGTCTTTGATAATTCTTGGTATTAGCCCAAATTTCAGTAGTGATTTTTGTATTTTATACCCTTGTAATTTTATAGCATCCATTGGAATAAAAATCATCAAGTCACTTTCTAAGTATTCCATTTTATATTAAGGGAAAAAGTTGTTGTACACAGTATACGCAATAAACACTGTTCTTATATTAATCCATCAATGAGAATCTATCACATGTCTCTCCTTCCTTTTTATTTTTTTATTTTATTTTTAAATCTTTATAAAGTAATCAAATTTTTAAATAAAAAAAAAATCAAACACATAATTAATGGAGCATATGATTTTTATTTTGTTCATCGCTTTTTTGTGAGTAGACACAAAGAGTTAGTACGTACATAACCTTCTAAACAATGAGCATTAAAAACGTTCACAACTTCTTGCATATTCTTTTTTCTTTTTTTTATAAAATAATCGATGAAATACAAAGTAAGATACAAAAAATGTCACATAAGATTTTTATTTCTGGGATAACAAATATACTGGGAAGGCAGTCTAGCTGTCTAGGTGTTCTACATATATGGCTTAGAGACAACACTTTCAAATTTATAAATGATACTCTTTTATGAGCGTACTTTAAACACTTGTAAGAAACGACAATTGCTGTCTGGCAAAGTTGGCAGCCAGTTTTCAAGAATTGAATCCAAAGTGCCAGTACGGCGCCAAAGTCCAAACCAGACTGCCACTGACAGTGATATATACAGATAGGAGGAAACCACCCTACTAAATTTGATTTTCAAAGCTCTATTCATTTCAAAAGTTACTGCATACAAATTTACTATATATATCTTGATTTCTTACTATGGTCCTTAATATGCCAAAGATTGTTTTTCACACAACTAAAATATGCAAAAAAAAAGTGCATGGCATATAGAATACATCGATATATTGTCATCAAAGCCTTACCAGCTAGTTTTCCCACTTCTCTTACTACTACCTACAATGCACATCTCTTAGATTGAAAACATTTGAAAGTGACAAACTTTTAGCACCAATGCATATGCAAATTTCAGGATATATTAATTGCAATATCTACTAGGGCAATGCTTGCATGCAAAATGATAAGGGAGCACAGCCTGACGAATCTGCATGCAGATTCCATGGCTTGTCATTTTGTCTTGCATATAGAAACAATGCATCACAAACTTCTAACATCACCTGCTGCACCTTATCAAAAAAAAAAAAAAACATCATCTGCTGCAGCAGCTCTGCCTTATATGAGCTTTTTTTACAATCCGCACTTGTTCTTGTACATTGATACCAAAATGCCTAGTTTTAATGAGAAAATCTAACACCACAAATTTTTTTTAGTACAACTTCGCTATAATGTGACAGACAGTAAGTAAATGGTAAAAAAAATATTAAGTTCATGTGAAAATAATAAATAGCTACTCACAATCTATCATGTCAACGTTATTAAAAAAAAAAATTATAAATTTCTTTTTATGAGGAGTTATTGCATGTATCCGATACATGTATCCACTCTCTTACATTAAGTGGACTCCACAACCGTAAAATTCACCTTCATGGAAAGGGTAAATATATGATACATGATAGATTTTCTCCTTATTTTACTGCCTAAATTTGAGAGAGAGGGAGAGAGTTAATGCATTTTCCCTTGACATATTTACTGGAATCAGAGAAAGCTGAATAGCCTGTCAACTTTCACAGGTTCCTCGACTATGCAATGTACTGCAACTTACACAAAACACAATGGGATGCCTCTTGCGCATTCACAGCAGATGTGCTAAATGTGCTAAATGCCAAATATTTGGCACATTTGGCACACCAAACACAAAAAAAACTCTCTTTATGAGATGTTTCAAATCTCATAATTTTTGCCGCATGTGAACAGTACCGTTCCATTTTGGAACTGTACGGACAAAAATGCTAAAAAAAAAAAAAAAAGGTTTTTTATTCATTTCTCTCTCATCCTTTTTGACTTTGTTGTTGTTGTGCTTGATGATGATGATAGTGGGAGGAGTTAATATATTATTTTAATGTGTAGTAAATATTATTTTAATATATAGAATTGAATGATAAAACATCTGATAAATGCGATGTTGTAAAATGATGTAGTAAACTAATAAAGTAAGCTTTTAGTGTGTCAAAATGACATTTTTTATAGAACATCTGCTGTGGATGTGAGTTTATAACTTTGTCCCATTCTAGACCTGTCCAAGTCCAACTTTGGAAATTTGGTGACGATTTTTTGTTCTTTGTTTTTCAAAGAACAAAAAATCGTCACCATACATCATAATTTGTTTTTCGAAGTTTGGGGTAGTAAAAAGTAATGGTAAGGCATAATTTGTTCCAGTTGCACCTAGTTATCAAAGAACAAAAAATCGTCACCATACAGCATAATTTGTTTTTCGAAGTTTGGGGTAGTAAAAAGTAATGGTAAGGCATAATTTGTTCCGGTTGCACCTAGTTATTTCGTTTTCGTTTTCTTATTTTTCTGTTTTGTTTTTGTTTTTGCTTCTCTTTTTAGTTTTTACCATGTACTAATATGTAAGTATGGATGCAACTTTCTCCAATATTCGTCGTCACCATACAGCATGCTCACAGTCCCTTCCAGAATAGCACTCTACCCAAGATTTGCGTAAGGTCGAGCCCACTGTGTTACCCATAGCACATATTGATAGGTCAATTTATAGCATTAGTACCTCAAGCATTTCACTTTCTAATTTTACCAAAATCTTTTGTCAATGACACGAAAATATTCCAATGCTTAGGAGGGTCGGTGACAAATCCATCTCACTTGATTCTCTCTTTTTTCTCAAATATATATCCTTATAATTCAGCCAAAAAAAAAAAATCCTTATATACACTATGATAAAAAGAAAACAGGATAATAACAATATCAAAATTATGTTGGATTTGCAATAAAACTGTCATCTTTGTGAAGCACAAAAATATCAAAGTTGGGATGGTGCTTTGTGAAAGGAGGGTATGTTCATTTTATATTATTAATAATAACTGGGAAAGAAATTCAAGAAAATTTATTTATTGCAAACAGTTCTCCCAATTTATTTATGACATTGTAAAAACCAACTTCGATTTCCAATCACAAAGCCATGATTTATTAGTACAAACTGAAACTACTGAGGCGACATTAATAGTCAACTCTCACTGTGTCCATTTTAAGTATACAGAAAACCCAGCATTCCTAAGTCCTAACACGTTATATGTGGTCTAACCATTGAACAAAGACCATTTTATCATAAAATAATCTCCTGGTTAATCCAATGAATGGAGTAAAACTGTGTCCTACAGAAATATTTTAAAATTTTGATTAATTCTCAATTTATTGGAAAACGAGTTGCTAAAGGGAAAGTGGAATGAGTGGCAAAAACTTTCTCTGATTAAAAAAGCACAGAAGGAACAAGAAAGTTGTAAGGCAGCTTGAAATGTCTAGAAAGGAACATAACATGGAAGTAGTCTTAATATTGCTATTAAAAGAATAAATGAAAAACATGTTCGCTTTCATTTAATTGTCTTCTTAATTAGCATAAGTATTCATACACACAAGAATGTACAATTATGAAGTAAACCCTTCAAATGTGAGTTGGTATTTTCAACTATCTCATATAAATTATCTATACTGAGACATTGTTTGAACGTAGAGCTGAATTATGTTATATTTCCTTTCTTCCTTGCTTGTATGTTTCTTTTGAAGCTTCTGCTCTGTGCTTTCAAGGGATGAATACACCTACATCGATAAACAGGAGTATAAGCGAAGCAGTCAAAGAATTCCCCAGTCTGCTTCACTGAGTTGATTAATAACAGTAGCAAGAACAAAGAATTTATGTGCATAATTTAACAGTTTTATCAATATGCCTTTGGGAAATGTTGAACTGTGTGGAATAGGTAACAAATATTAAGTGTACAGCCTTTCTCCTTAAATCTGCTTTACATGAAATAATTATATGACCACCTCCACATTACTTACATGGCTATTTTCAAAATTGGATCAGCTTAAGGCATCAGACTGGAACAGGACTTTGTTCTAGAATTTCTTTCCCTGTAATTCCATCCTTCAGAGTTTTAAAGTATATGTCGTAGTCCTTCTCTGGAGGTGGGTTTTCAGGGTCCACTGTAAAAGGCTCACTAAATGGAATCACACTTTTAACCTGCAGAAGACATAGAAGAAAGTGATGATGTCCAAAACTCCAATAAATGAAACTTGAGCACTTTGTGTTCACAAGTGAAACTTAATTAAGCTCAAGAGTAAATAAGTATCACAAAAGCATTCTCCCACTTTCATGCTTCCAGCTCATCCAAACATTTATAGTCAAGAAGTTCCATGGTAAATCATACAAGTTAGACCGAACAGCACTTGTACTTGTTACTGGTACTGACAAAGCTAAAGTAATCATGTAATTGAAAAAGGATTTACAGCTTTTCTTATTGAGAGAAGGAACTGCATTTCATTTTTAAACTTTTTCGGTCCTGTTTCCTCAATTTCAAAATAGTATTGTAGTTAATCTTCCCCAAAAAATTTCAAACTAAACTCTAAGCCATAGAGGAAGATTATTATAGGATGGATAACAAGAGCTTTTGGGCCTGAATTACAATTTTGCAAAAACTTTGGCACCATATTATGTGGCATTATATAGGATGGATAACCAGAAACTTAGAGCCTGAAGTCTAACCATGTAAAAAGTTTTACAATGTGTTCTGTGATATCACTGTTGGAATCGGCAATTACAATTATTAATGTTGCTTAAAGTAGTAATAAAATAGACAAAGCAGTTCACCCCTATCTTTGAAGTGGCTTAAGAACAAGCAAGCACAATAATTTTATATATTGCATACCCTGAAAGTTATATTTATTTTCTATAATATTCAGACAAAATGTTACCACTACAACCATCCATAGTCCTTTACAGAAAAACTAAAAACTAGTTTTTACTCCAAACAAACAACAAAGCTTTAGTCCCAAATTTTTTGGGGTTGGCTATTGATCTTTGATTAATCAAGGTCAGCCACAATTACTTTTATTTTCTATTCTATCCGAAGTCATACTCTTTATTACTTACATGTTATTTTTGGTCTTTTTATACCCCTTTTTTGTTCCCTCAACTCGAATCAATTTCTTACCATTGCATTAATCACTCTCCTTTGAACATGACCAAACCATCTCGAGCGAATCTCTCTCATCTTTTCATCAATAGGAGCCACCCTATCTTTAAACATATTTCTTTATTATGAATCCTATTTTTCTGTGTATTTCCACTTATCCATCTCAACACTCTTGTTTTAGATACACTCATTTTATAATATGTTATTTCTTAACAACCCAACATTCAACAACATAGAGCATAGCTGATCTTATAGCAGTTATATGAAATTTTCCCTTTAATTAATTGGGGAAAAAGGGGGAAAATGAGAAATGAAAGAAGTTCAAAGTAGGTCACAAACTCAGTTTATATTATTACAAGGTGATTTTGTGTGGTACAGTAAACTACAAGCTTTTGAAGTAAAACTTGCACTTCTATCAATATGCTACATGCAAATACTACAATCAGTTATTGTCCCATACGACACAAACCAAGTATATTAATAAAAAGGGAATTGAAGCGCATAAACTACAATTATATGACAAAAATAAGGGGAGCAAGAGTATTACCTCAAATGTCTTGTCACAAGCATATGTGCTTTCCAAAGCAGCAACACATATACGAGCAATCTCTTCCCTTGATATCTTACCCTGTATGTATCATATAGTCAAAAATCATCACATAAAGTAATTTTAGCCTTGAAGGCTTAATCAAGAACCCAAGAAACTCAATTCAAGAGCAAGGTAATGCTAACAGAACCCACCAGCGGGGTATTTGAACATTACCATTAAATAGTACAAACTGAGATATGATTAAAGAAAAAATGTTGTACCGTTATATTGTCTCCCTGCTCGAAAATGAGATCTGCTCCGGCAGGCTCCTCAGTTAATGCACATGGCCTAATGATTGCATATGGTATTCCGCTTTCTCGTAATAAATCCTCCCCCTATTGCAGAATTGGCCAGTGTCAGACTATGAAGAGCAGACTTGCAGATGGATAGGCTTGAGGTAATAGCATAAGACATGATCAATAACAAGCCAATTTGAAATTGAAAATCTTCTCTTTTCCTCTTTACTCATAACTCATTTATTTTTGTAACTAACCAATTGTAGTAAAAGTCAGAATGAGCACGATTTGAGTTCCTAACAACTTTCTATCTATCTAAATTGTGTTTCTTTTCCATTTTAATCGTATTGGTCAATATTTGTACCAAGTTTTGAGTTAGTTATTATAATTGTAGGTTAGATGTAATTTTCTTTTTATTTACTGTGGATCTTCTCTAGTCAATATGTCATATTTATATTGGTTTGCATAATATCAACTCTAACAAGGAAATCTACAATAACAATAATCACAACAAAGCACTAGTCCCAAAATTTTGTGGTTGGCTATGGATCCTTAATAGACTAATCAAGATTAGCCCATGTATTCTTCTCCACCATTATATCCTATCCAAAATCATGCTCTCTATCACCTTAATTAATATGTACTTTTTTACTACTTCTACTAAAATTATTTTAGGCCTCTACTATTTTTTATGATTACATGTTATTGGGTAAAACTGTAAAAGGATCAACTCATAAAGCATTGTGTAAAACCATAAAAGTCTCAACTCTTCAATCCATGTATAGTAACTTCTTGTATTTCAAATAAATAGTCCAAATTTATGAGTCTGCTTGCAATTTGTTAGCAGCAGAATAGCTTTCTCCGAAAATGCATTAACACAGTTGGCTGCAACACAAATAATTATCTGTAACTAAAAAGATTGCAGATATTAATTTTAAACCTTTAACTTGAATGTGAGAATAAAACCCAATTCCTTGTTCAAGCGAACAGCAGGTGGTTGTTTGCTCAGATCAAGTCCAGGCCTGTCAGGGCGGGTAACTCCGGCTGAGCCCACATGTACAAACCTACAAAGTACACAACAAAAAGAGAGAATCAAAAGCAGAAAGTCCACCTAGCAGACAAATTACATTGAAGCATTCATATAATAATAAAAATAATAATAATAAATCCAAAGGGAAAGAATTGTTAAACCTCGGACGTATAGGATCCTTTATGTATGTCCGGATGCTTGATAGTGGAAGCTCAAATGCACCTTCCACAAAAGTAGGATTCAATTTCCCATCATATTCAAACTTGCTGAACATGAGCTGCAGTGATTTGGATACCTCATCAAGAACCAAGGTAGAAAACCATGAAGCAGAAAATAGCCAATAGTGTTAATGGAAGCATGCCTGCAATGATAGAACATTTGTCGGGTCGAAGGGTGGGGCATCTGATACTGTTCGTGCTCGAAATATAGGCCTCAAAGAAGAAAATGGCAAGCGTATCTGGATAGGAAAAGAGCACCATAGCTTGAAAATTGTGATTAATTGACACAGCCATTTGATTAAGGGGTTAAATGTCACTCACTGACTGCCATTGGCCTGCTACAGTGTCAAAGCTTGCTGTATAACCAACAGTGTCCCAATCACTGCTAGTGCGAATGATAAGTTTATACTTGCGACCATCACCTTTAAGGCGAAGCTCCAAACCGTCATATGCAGAAAGATCCTCTGGAACTGAAAAATTCTGAAAGAAAAACATGAAAAAGTGGACTCATAAGTTAAAGTAACTCATCCCAAAAGCCCTAGAACACACACCAAGAAAGGAGAGGAGAATAAGAAGAATTGAAAAATATCAATTAGTATAAAATGCAGGAAAGTCAGGCACAGCCACACTTTTGAGGAAAAACTTATTGCCCCAAAAAAGTAACTTTTAATAATGAGATTAGAAATCAATGAAAAATGGAGCAGCATAATATTTTTGTTCCAACTTGTAACAGAGGAAAAAAAAAAGGAGAGAGAGAGAGAGAGGACGAAAAATTATTGCCACAGGCAGCAAGAAAATACCAGAGAGCTCCTCCTTTGACAGAGAGGACAGCTCACTAATAACTTGTTTAGGAAAAGAAAGATTATAGTTAACCTCATTCCTTGTTTAGCAAGAAGTGCACTTTCATCAATAATAACATGGCCCTCACATATTGATACGTAAAGTAGAGATGTGGCAATTAAATGATATTATCTTATAGTACTGTATTTTACTAACTATGCCAGATGGATAACTGAAACTATATTATCTAAGTAGTCCAAGGAAATGTCAAAAGTTCATGTCAGCAATGGATATATAGGTTGTCACACAACAAATTGATTGAAGACTTTTTTTAAGACCCTTTTAATGAAATGATTTCATTCCATTTCTTAAAGAACTTGAGGCATAAAAACTCTAAATAAAAACTAGAAGGAAATTTCACTGTCTTATCATCAGGACAAATGCTACAAACACTTCATATAGTAGCATGATTTAGGCTCATTAAGATTCTATATAAGATCATTTGTCAGCATATGTAGAGTGAAATAGTCCAGAACAAAGATAAAAAAAGCATATATCACACAGAAGTAAGAAGTCAAGAAAAATCATTGCATTTTACCTTTGTTCTGATACTAGTAAAGCCACCATTGTTTGCAGTGGAAACAACACCTGGAGGAGGTGCACCAAATAATATATAAATAAATCAAAGAATTTGGATGTAGAAAGCTAATCATCATAGTTCTTATGGGATTGCATGCAAGAAACTAAATAATGGGAAGATAAAGGTGGAGCGGTCTGACAGGAAAAACCTTTGAAAACCCCAGTTGGGCCACCAATTTCACTGCCTCTTCGGTCAATTTGAAATGTGCTTTCACTAACTCCTCCCATAACAACGTCATCTAAAGCACCCCAAGCAAGCTCTCTAGAATTATTATCTGCAAAAATAGGAGTAAGAGGAAAGAAAAGAAGAAACAATCAGTCATGGATCGTATTCATGTTTCAAACAGAATGAGAAATGCTATTTAGGATTTTGGCTAAATTGCAAGGCACCAATGCCATATATTAATTGGTCACTTAAGGTCAGCCAACCCATGGTGAACATATTTTTCCCCTAATGTAGCAGAGTATCAAAATTCTTGGCTGAATTGTTAACAACTAATGCCAAATCCAGCAATCTGCTGAAAATGACTTGTAGAATAAAAAATGAACACAATAAATTTGTAAATTCTATACACAAAAGAGATGTTATAAATGGCATTTCAACAATCATGTTTTATGGCATCTATAATTTATGAACATTTGTTCTCATTTTGCTTCTTGCTTGAATGCTATGCATTGCCCCCACCCCTCACCCCTTTTTTCCATTCAAATTTTTTTTTGAAGCATTTGTTTTATTTTGCTCTAATCTGTATGCTAAAAGACTTGCTCAAATGCGGCAGCATTGTTCCATATATATAATTTTCATCTAGAAAATAGAGTACCTTCAAATCCAAATAGTAGTTTTCCATTTCGAAGTCCAACACCTCCTTTTACAGCATTGATTAAATTTTTCATCCCAATGTATTCCACCTTTTCAGGTGAATCACCTTTTATCTGTTCTCATCAATCAAATAAGGCACCATAGTTATCAAAAACCACAGATTTGCTAAATGGAAAAAGTGAAGCTTTAATTTGAAATTTCAATTTGAGGGAGAAAAAAGAGAGAATAGGCATCAGTTCGCCACCTCCGGTTCAAAGAACTTGATCCCCTGTACCACAACATTTTTTTATTGTGTAAGAGATGGAAAATATGGTAGCAAGCATACAGATTATATTTAAGAAGCCAAACAAATTGACGGAAAGTGGGCTGACATTCTAATTGCAAAATATACTGCATCTATACATGAAACTATGACTTTTCACCATCTTAACAATTTTCAAAAACATACTTGGCTATATTTTGCCCTATCAGGAGTGTCCCCTTCCTTTGGCCCAACAATGACAGAAACAGCATTAATAACTTTCCTCACTCCTTTGAAATATTCAGGGACCAAAGTGCTCTCCTTAGTGATGTCTCCAACAATCTGAGATATTGCAGAGAAAGGCACAGTTGGAAGCATGCAAGGTAAGGAATGAAAACAGAATCAACTTTTCCGATAAAATGCTCATTATACATAATCATATACTAGAAATATCTTGGTGTGCCATAAGTTCTGCATGAATGAATCTGATTATCTTCTTCCACCACAAAATGGTGGTGACTATGGGTCCGTTTGGATAGAACTTATTTTGCTGAAACTGAAAACATTGTAGCAAAATAATTTTTAAATGTGTAAATAGTACTGTGGGACCCATTTTTAATGAAAAAGTGAGTGAAAAGTGAAGTTTGTGGGTCCATGAACAGTACACGAATGCACTGTTCACGGAAGACTTGGTCAACAACTACAGCTGGGAAAAAAAAGAAAAAAAAGAGGAAAACGCAGAAAGAGGGAAACGTAGACGCGCAAACGCGCTATCCAAACACTCATTATATCATATACCAGGTACTTCAAATAAAATAATTGAAGTCTCAGACAAAATCCACAGACTCAAAATCAGTTTGATAACTCAATATAGCTATTATACCTATGAAGCATCTGGCTTCTTCATACTGTACTGATTGACTACTATAAAATAGGAAATTCTGCCAAAAAACAGTTGAAAGTATCATTGAGTCAAATTTATCAAAAGGACAATGGTACCAGACACGAATTCAGAAGCTTCTGACGATTAATAACTTAAAATACACAAAATAAAGTGGAATGACATTAATAACTTTACTAAGAAGTCAGTTCCCATCATAGATGCACAGAAAACTTATATTCTTCAGAGAAACCATTATGTGAGGTCCTGATTGTCAATAAATGACAGCCAGACAACTAAACTTCAGATCATATGATTGAATGTATGGAACACACCCAAACAAAACAACTTAAAGCCATTTTTTGATGACAACATAAATGTAATCAGTAAGGAATAAAAAGTTAATGCAACAATTTCCATCAAGGTATGAATTTAAACAGGTCGCTTGCTCACCAAGTCAATATCTGGGCCCAACATCTTTCTTGCCTTCTCTTCATTTCTGACCTGAAAAATTGTCATATGTCAACAAAAATATACGGGGAATAAGAAAATAGGCAGCTATTGTAAACCAAAAATATATTAAAGAGCAAACTGTAATTTACTTTTCTTGAATATTACAACCGGCTTGCAGAACCTAAGCATGCATTAAAATAAATCAGGAAGGTAAGAAGAGATACCAATACTCGGACTGGCAATCCCTTCTTCCGTAAGATGTCGACCACTCTTCTACCCACACCACCAGTAGCTCCAGCTACCAGGACAATACCAGAGGTATCCATGTTGTTTACTGGTTTACTAGGTGATGGACTGGATAATTTCTCAATCAGAGATTCAAAGAACTTCACAATTCCAAATATTGAATTATTGTTAGTAAAGGGAATAATAAGCTTCCAGTGTCAGATGTGAATAACATTCGCTTATAAACCATGTCTGACCTTAGCAGGAGATGGGGGTCCATTGAAAAAATATATAGTTCTAAAAAATCTGCCAAAGTCCCAACTCTGCTTTCCAGCTTCTGCTGAGATTGGACCTCTTTTAGTTCTTGAAGAGAGAGAAGCTAAACTTTGTCGGTAAACAAAAGACTGTGGTCTGTCATCAAGTTGAAGAAACGGTTTAGGAAATGGAGAGGACAGCAACTGACGATTCAAAGATCTGTTCGAAAATTTTCTACCAAAATGTGATGCAGAGCCCTGCAGTGTCAATTGATTGAGCCATGCAAATTAAAATAATCATGAATTTGAGGATGATGACATGCTAAAAGTTCACCAACTATACATGTAGTAAACTTTTAGTTTAGTGATTAAAAAATGTTGAATCTTTTCCATGGATTCTGAGGAACTTGGCCAAAAAAATGCAGAATCTATATGTTTTTCACTCTCAAGAACTGCCATGGTAGTATTTTTCCTTCAATTCATCTGTCATTTTCCAAGTACTCCATAACATGGTTAATCTTGGGATTAAAAATTAGAAATAGATGAATGCCCAAAGTAACTACAAATCACAGACATAATTAGGCAAAATTGAAATAATATTTAGGAAACACTAGTCTAGTTTTGTTTTTTTTACAACAGCATAAAATGCATTATAAAAAAAAAAAAAAAAAAAGTAAACAGGAAATATATCTTCCAATGAATAGGAATAACTTCACTAATAATTTGGGAATTATTACTGATATTCATCTTATAGGTCACAAATTAACAGATTCCTTAAATTAGTTGGGTAGCATCAAGTTGGATATTGAAATGAACACAATTATTTCCTATCACATTTCCTTGAAATGTGAAGACTACATTAGCAATAATATCATTGTCAGCCTCAGTGCTCCAGGAAAATTAGCTGAACATTGCATCAAAATCAACTCGACATAACTGTGTGAAAAAAATTACTCACTGAAAGACTAGAAACTAACACATGAAAAGAATGACAACATTCTCATTGTTAAATATGTCGCTAAACTACCTAGTTCTATAATCCCAGATGGTAAAACATACCCAATTCAGTTCACCCATCATCCTTCCATATTGTAAACATTGCATGATGATCACATTTACATCAAACACTATATCATACCAAATATTTATTTAACTTTGCAGGCTCAGATAATACAATTTACACATAGAGACCCTTCAAATTCTAAAACCCACCATTCAATTCACTTTTTCTAACTAACTCTGACAGAATCCGATTAGCCAAAAAGGGAAAAAGCTATGTTGTTAACACACAAGCTTTTTATTTTATTTATTTAAATAATTACGTTTTCATATACTTTTTTGCTCTGGTTTTTTCTTTATTGGTATATAAAAAACTCAGTAAACAAGTAATTCATACAACAAAGACTCTAGCTTTGATATTTGTACTGATATTAACTAGATATTTAAACACTAAACTAGAATAAGAAAAAAAAAATTGTTGGGTTTTTAGATAATGGGTGTGTGGGATTACCTGAAGGTTGGGAATAGAGGAAGACAGAGGAAACGGTGATATCTGCATAGACAAACAATCCATGTTGTGTTTTCAACACAGACACAGAGTGAGAGACAGAGAGTGAGCGGAGTTGTTTGGAAACTGATCTATGTTGTTGTTGTTGATATTTGAAGTGAAGTAGTAATATAGACCACACACAATAATAGTAACAGTCGCTTTTGATTCTAGTTCTGGAATCGGAGGCTGAAAGCGCGGCAACGTGTCATTTTCCTCTTTATTTAGTCCTTAATTTTTTTTTTGGGTCAACATTTAGTCCTTAATTTTGCATTAATGTGATACTCACTATATTTAAATAATATATATTTTTCACTGTGATCAAGAAAAAAAAAGTGGACCAAATTGGACCGGAAGGACCAAAGTGGATCAAATTGGATCGAAAGGACCGAAATGTACTGAAATTGAGCAAATTGACGAATATAGACAAAAGTGGACCGAAATGTTATATTGATGTGGCTCAACAGGAGCTTTAACAACAATAAATTTTAGCTTTTAGATATTATATAGATTTATTTGGATCAAATGAAGTGATCAATTGACAATAGTGTATTTCTATTTGAGGAATGTTTATACTAATTGTTGAACACGGCCATACACATATTTTCATTTTGCACTAAAAGAATGACTTGAATTTAAGTCATTATTTAAGTGCAAAATGAAAGTGTGTGTACAGTTGTGTGCAACAACCAGTGTACACTAGCATTTATCATTTCTATTTTAGGGCAAGAGTAATGTTACGTACCAAAAAAAAAATTCGCAACAATAGAATTGATATTGTTATTAAATTTCATCCTACCTGACTTTATCTTTTATCAACTCAACAGTTTTAAAATATTTTGTGATTTTTTTGGGTTGTAAGTTTTGTCATTCTAGAGTTGTTACATTAATGGATAGAAAAAAATGGAATTCCAAAAATATTTAAAAAATATTGTTTCTATTTTTTGGTGTAGGCATTCAATATAAGAAAATGAAAAGATTATTCCCTTATGTGGCAGTTTAAGAACTAATTTGATATTGTTGTATGAAGGTATATGATGTTTTTATTACATGCAACGTGTGTGGGTCCTCCTATACGAGGGTGAAGCTATTGACCTTGAGTGTTATGCTATATCATGTATGTAACGAAAATATTATACATTGTGGATGATAGAATCCGTTCAACTTGGTTTGGACAGTCACCAAAACTAATTTGTAAGTAAAAATGAGAGAATAGCTCACAATGAGAGGTCCAAAAGGGAAAAGACCTGTAAGACGAATGGTGGAACTAACCTAAAGCTCGAAAACTTTCCTTAATCTCTCTCTCTCTCTCTCTCTCTCTCTCGACAATGTCCAACCACTTTTGTTTTAGATCTTGCCCCATTTATACTCGTGGAGTCAATGGGTTTGTAATGATGAGAATCTCCCGCTTTTAAATAGATCCCATCACCTTCTAGAATCATAATGGAAGTTTGAGTTTAGTTCACTATTTTGACATATCAGATCCATAATCAGGATGTGGGCTCTCCTAACACCATCATTGTGGCAATTTCCTTGTAATTAGTATCATGCATTGAGGCCTATGCTTGGATGGGGGACTTCCTCAAGGCACTATATCTTCTCGGCCAAACACCCCGACTAGTTCTCCTTGGCACAATTATCTTTCCTCGAGAGAGATAGTGTGGGCGGGAGGAGTCTCCTTAACATGACTATTCATGTTAATGACTTGATTGAGCCTTTCTTTATTGTCCATTGGGCCCTAGGCCTTTGGACAACGGCCCAACGTTATTTTAGGTCAATTAATGCCCGCCCACATATACTTTTGAATAGGTTGTAATGACACTCCCAAGATCCCAAGATGTAGCGAAATTAGAGTTTTGAGGGGATATTTAATTATAGGTAATGGTTGGTGGATGTATTCCCAATAGGATGGAGTTGTTCTCACAACTTCTTCTCCCTTCAGGTCGGCTGAAGAGACGTTAAGGTAGGGTGCATGCGTATCCCTAAAGTGGTGAGTTGGAATCTTCCATTGTCTTGTAGCATTCGACGGTGGAGTTTATCAAATGCTATGTGACTTGGTAAAGAAGCCATTGTAGCATCTCATAGAAGCTTCTTACCTTGAGATAAGAACGTTACCACACTCTAGGCTAGGAAGTGACAAACTCATTCGTCCAACCAAACTATGTGACTCCACTATCTATATAGATAGGTTCTTTTGACCCAAAATCCTTAGCAAGAACCTGGTTCGATTCTCATTTTCAGTGTCCAAAACACAACAACAATTTTGGCCTCTACCTCCAATTATAAAACTACTATCTTAATTCATATATATATATTAAGGCCTAAATAAAAGTAGAAGGAATTTTATTTTTTAGTATAAACAATCCAATTAATTAATTTGCTGAGAATCCTGACCTAAAAATTTTGATTGCCAATAAAGTCTTTTTTTTGTGTGTGTGTATTGTTTAACCATGTGTATGACTTACATCTAGAAAAACTTTGACACTGTATTCACTCGAGATTTTCTTCTACTCATACAATATTCATGTTTTCAACAAACTGAGCATTTTGGACTCCAAAATGCTCAGTTTGTTGAAAACATGAATATTGTATGAGTAGAAGAAAGTAGTCTGTCTCTATAAGTCATTGATCAGTTGTCTCATTTCCCTTTCTGCCTACATATAGAACATAGGATGCACGCCAATGTGATAACACCCCAGGGGAGAAAAATTATCTCTAATAATGATTATATAATACCTTTAACAAGGTTTCTCAAAAAAAAAAAAAAAAAACCATAACAAGTAGATGAATATAAATAGTTTCGTTGGGTTTATCTTGTTCTATTTAGTTCTATATATAGGGGGTTAGTCGAGTGGTAATTCGAATTTAAGGCACCACCTTCAGAGGTGATTGAAACCATGAAATCATAGATGCACGCAAGTCATCTTCATATTCTACGTGCAGTGGAGTTGCATGTGTCTACTACTTTTTCAGTTTTTTTTTTACTTGGTAAGTGCGAGGGATAGAACCCCCAAACAACATGTTACAAAGGAACCCAGGTGCCACTTGGCTACGAGGCCATTGGCTACTACTTTTTCAATTTAAGTTGTGGTTAATTTGGTACTGTAATGGCACCTGATCAAATCTTTTGAATTATTATCAATGGAAGGCCCACATGTAGCCTATGCGGGCCAAACGTAGTTGAACCAATCTGGGCCAATGTGTTGCAATTAGGCTCACTCATCTCTTAAAAATTTGTCCAATTGAGTTGAAATGAACTTATGGCATGGTTTTTAAATCTAGACCGGACCGTACAGTCCGACCAGGTTAACTGTGAATCGTTCATAAAAACGGTTTTTTATATACAATGCAAGGACCGCTTGAACGGAGGTCTAATATGAAAAACCGTTCAATTCGTAAGCCGATTCAACCATATGTCTGTGAAAAAATTTGCTTTCCAATTTGAAATTCTGGCATGGATCTGAAGTGAGAAAAAAAAATAATAAAAAGAGAAAATGATGAAGAAGATTCGAAAATAAAGCAAAAAATATAAGAAGCACCGATGGTATGGTAAGATTTAACAAAAAGAAAAAGATGAGATGAGTCACAGACGTGAGGAGGAAGAAGGAGTTGGGAGTAAGTCTCCGCTTGGGAGAAGGGAATGGAAAGGAATAAAAAGAATAATTTTAGAATATTCTTCCCTTCTCTTGTTTGGGAGTTTTAATGGAGGGAATGGAAAGTCCATTCTCTTGTTTGAGAGTTAAGTGAGAGGGAATGGAATGGGTAGGAGGGAACACTCATTCCTCTTTATTCCCTTAAAACCTCAAATTTTTATTCTCCTGAAATTGGGTAGAATGGGAGGGAATGAAATTAGATTTAATGATTTTTTTACTAAAACTCCCAAAATACCCCTATATATTCAACCCTTTATTTTAAAATAGGGGTCTAATAGTAATATTGTTATAAAATGATTACATTCCATTCTCTCCATGTTGCTCTCAAACAGGATTACTTACATTCTATTCATTTTCATTCATTTCCATTCATTTATTTTAAAACATCCAATCAAGATTACTTAATTCCATTCAATTCTTTTCCATTCCTTTCCCTTACTTAAATACATTCCATTCCATTGCTTTCCTTTCCATTCCCTTATGACCATCTCATTCCATTCCATTCCCTTACGAACTTCCAAGCGGAACCTAAGAGTTGGTGCTGGGAAACTATGTAAATGAAGTAAAGCATCATAGTAGGGAAGTAATAATGTGAAGAGATAAATTTGAAATGTCGTGGGTGGGTGGGTTGGTAGGAGTCAGAATATAATAATGAGATTAAAATTGAAAATGAGTTTTGAAAAATGCAGATAGTCAAAAACTCCATGGTTTTTAAGAATAAGTAATAATCTTTTATTTGAAAGTTTGTTTCAATTTTAAAAAATATTTTAGTCAAATTTGTCAATATTTACAAATTTAATATCTTTATATTTATTTTATTTAATTATTAAATTAATTATGATGTCATCACGGTTCAACCTTGGTTGAACCTTTAAAATCTTGAACCTCTTCCTTTAATAGTTCTTTGAACGGTTTGGGTCTGAAAACCATACTTATGAGTTATGACCTTGATCTATTTGTAGCCAAGCAGAATTTGAGGCTGGAAATGTACGGTGTTTCACAGAGAAAGTATGGAATTATTTTTAATTTTTCGTTTTTTACAATTGACACACTAAAAAAAAAAAAAAATCCAAAATTTTACTGTAAAATGTTGTCTTCAATCAAATGGAAAATGGTAAGTATTTCGTAGTTATCTTCCCCGTAATATTTGTTTCGAGTTGGGAGTTGGGCTTGGATTAACATCTTACACCTATATATATATATATATATATATATATATATATATATATATATATATATATATATATATATATATATATATATATTTCTACTCCTTATTCACTTAAAAAAAGGAAAAAAGAAAATCTATCATCCTCCATCTAAGATTAGGAAAAATAATTAATGCATACCTGTCATTATCTTTGAAATAAAAAAGTAGTCGGTTTTTAAAATTATCCTCTTTAATTTAAAGTAAATAAGAAAAAGACCATTGATTTTCTTTTTCTTTTTCTTATAAGGAATAAATTGAGGGGGTTTGAACAGAGGTCAACTCTATCGTAGGAAGATTAGACAATGCCAACAAGCCACAAGATTATTGGTGTATTGACTTTTCAAATTAAGTATAGGGTAAGATAAGAAAGTTATGAAAAAAAAAATATATTTATTGAATTTTCAAAGCAGGCAATATTTTAAGACATCCTAAGTTAGAATAGTGGACCCAAAAAAAAAAAAAAAAAAAAAGAGTCAGAGGGAGCATAAATTCTAAAGAACACAAAATTCATCAAAATTTCTATTTTTATATTTTATTATTATATAGATGATTAAGTTTTTGAGACAATTGGTAAATTATCATAACATTAGAGTTGGAAATTTTATGTTCAAACCTTGTCTACATCTTATCTTTAATTAAAAAATCCCCACTTAATAAGAGTGGCTTACATTCACATGTGCCGGGAGAATGTTAGATTATAAAATTATATTTACTATTTCCTAATAGTTTTGGCAACACTCGGTAATTCGTACGAAGGTAAACCATGCAAATAGTTAATGGAAGCCATGGTTGCAGACTTGCAGTCACAGGCCATATTGGAGCCGTGAATTCCCTAAGAGAGGAAGCTTAAATTGATTTAAAAGTAGGCACCCATATATCCTACTCAACTTTCACATATTTGCATTCGGCAAAGATAAAATAACATGCTTTCAACATGTTCTTAAAGTCATACACAACGAAAATTGCTTGTCTCATACACATTGTCTACTCGTATGTATGGTAGTGTCATTGTCTCTGTTGTGTAATAAGACAAGGAGAGCACTTTCGGCCACAGCAACAGATAATTCTTGTTGTTAGGCAAACACCAGAGCTGTTGACAAGGGTGAATGATTCTAGGGTGTTTTGTGGTCTTTGTAGGCAATCTGGTCAGCAAACTTCTTATTTATTATTTTACACTCATTATTTGCCGACACTGTGGTGTGCCCAATTCAAATCACTATTGTGATGTGGGTTCATTTTTCTACATAGTTCGTGTTGGCAAATATTTCTGTCATTACATTACTGTTGTGTTAGCAACTTAGCATGTAATAATAAGTCAACAATGTCGACCTTGATTATTTGTTGCTCGTGGCACCAATTTGTTTTTGTTGGACTATTGGAGCTATATGGCAGATCTCGAGGAATTCTTAATGCAATTTCTTTGATAAAAGTTGAAGTAAACGGATCGATGAGGTGCCACGATTAGCTCGTTTAGCACTTCTATAAAATTGTTTCCCATTTCATCAATCACTTCCACAGAACATTTAAGTCAAGGTGATGAGGCTTGCATGTCTATGTCCTAACCATGGAAGAAGAAAGTAAAGCCCTCATAAAAAAGGCAAAGGGTCCTACGAAAACCAACTAAAAGGTCTTTGGAGTGTATGATACTATTAAAAAGAAGAGGCCCATAAAGGTTTGTCATCAAAAGAATAATATATATAGTGATCTTTGTTACCTTTACTAATGGAAGGAAGCATATTAAAATGGTGGTTTGTCTCCTTGATGTGAGAGAGTTGTTGCTGACTTTGTTCATTCCAAATAAACCCCATTAAAAGCCACCCAAAATAATAATAATAACAAGCCAATCGTGCAATTTGTGACCATAAATGTGCCGAATGGATTGATGATTTTATAATAGAGAAACAACATATATAATGGCAAGTACTCAAGCACAAGCTAATAACAATATTTTCCCTTTAAATTTACATTGATTGAGAGGGTAACAATTAATAAATTAATGTAGCAGTTGTGGCTCTAGGAATTGTCTAAGATAATCATTTAAAAACTTAAATTATACAAGATCTAATAAAAAAGAACTTGAATTTATCAACATCACAAAAGAAAACCATTCAAATATATAAAATTTTACAATTTCCTTCTACTAACAAAATTAAATGGCAAAATGTGATTGATGAGAGATAAAATGATATCTGAAAATATTGAGATAAGAGTAATAAAATAAAAGAGAGAGTATGAAATGGTGATAAATAAGAGAGAGAGAGAGAGAGAGAGAGAGAGAGAGAGAGAGAGAGAGAGAGAGAGAGAGATAATACATGTTACAACTGCAAGCCGAGTTGTGTAGGAGAGCAAAGCTACTGGTGTTGCCGAGGAGAACTCACAGCCAATTTTTATTGTTATTTGGGCTTTTAATTTTTTGTTCAAGGGGTTAAGATTATTTTTGTGATTAATGTTAGAACTTAGGATACAACAATTTTACAACATTTGTGTCCCTAGTATATATACTTTTATTTTTGTTGAGCCCAAATTTTTGTAATTCTCAAGTTAGGTTTTTCAATATTCTTTTAAGGTAGATAAAATAAGCATAATTATATATATAATTTTTTTTCTGCAAGTATAATTTCTTTTTTTGGTAGGAACATCCTAGCTTCTATGTAGAGCCGCCCTAATTCTTAGGTAGCTGAGAACTCAAGCCACTATTCTTCAACTACCTAAAAGATGACGAATTTTTATGATTTGTTAACAATATCATTTAATAATGTGCATGATAGTTTAGTCCAAACTTTTGATAGGGTGATATAGTCATATGGACTTGTTACTATTGTAAAAGTAAAAATATATAATGAAGTGTTTAGCTGCTAAGGATATTCAGTAAAATATAATCTACGCCTGAGTGTTTCATTGACCATTTCATGCTTAGAGTCTAGGATTAATAAATTGTTCTTTTCTCTATTGTGATCGTTATTATTGCCAAAGAAACTTAAAAAGTGGTTAATATAGTTACATAAATAACTCTACCAACTTCAAAGCCAAGAATGAACTTTATACAAATGTAAAAATTGGGGACTTAGACCAAAAGCTTAAGAGAATACAGGAGGTGTATCATATGTAAGAGGCAACAATTAAACAAAAGATCCCGTTTAACCTCTTTATTAACTGTCTTCATCTTCAATTGTCTTTGTTATTCTTTTCTTCTTTATGAGTTGAAATTAGCTATCTAGCCTATTTAGGCTCACACGTATAAGAGAGTGTTAGAATTATGATTAAATAGTTAAATTTATCATATTCTAATGGCTTAAACTTTTAAAAAAATCGATAATTCAACAGCCTATTGGTAAAGAATTGTGGACCATTGGTTTTTATGCGTGTGAGTTATGTCTCTACTGAGAGCTCGGCTAAAGCTTCTTTTCTTTTTTGTTCTTTTTTTTGTCTAAAAAAAATGTCTGTTTCAAAGATTATAGTCGGTTCAGTGAATATAGCTATCACAACACCTATCACCTTCCAATTTAACGGTGGCCAGGGTCATACCTAATCAAATCACCTTCACTAGCATTGAAAAATGCTAAAGTCATATTTAAGGCATTTTTGACATTTTAGAGGACAAAAACACTTGCATCAAACAATGCTAAACCACACTATTGCAAAATTTTTTGCAATAGTGCTACAGTACAATTCTAAACTTAGAATTGTACTGTAGCACAACGGTAAAAGAAAAATATATATTTTATTCCACTCTCTCTCCACCCGTTGGAATAGATGCTTAGCTAAAAAAAAGTGATGATGTGAAAGAAATAATAAAGAAAGATTAAAAAATAATATTTTAATGAAAAAGTAAAATATTAGAGTTTTTTTATGTAGGGTGTATTGTAAAATGGTATGGTATAATTGATAAAGTAACTTTTTGAGATGGTAAAATAGGATAGCATAGCATTCTTTGATGCTGATGCTCTTATAGTGAGGAAAGTCTAAAACTATATTCTTATTTAACCAGTCTTTTGCCTTCACCACAAAGCTTCATCAACTTAATTTAGGGGGCACTTGTTTTCATATGTTTACTTAATACTAATACCCTAATGAAGCCGATGATCAAACCAAGTTTGTCCTTTCTCGCCGGCTTGGAGGAAAAATTGCATGGTAGGTTTTGGAGTACTAAAGGTTTTTTTTTTTGCAACTTTAATATTGAATTTAGTTTTCATGTAAATTTTGTCATGCTAACGTCATATTGATGTGGCTCACATAGCAGTCCGGAATAATATAGATAAGTCTATGACCAAAAAAACGTAGTTAGGCTGTACCTATCTCTATGTCTAAGAAAGCCCATGAATTTATTATACAGAACTCAGCATCTATCTTAGTTGGATGTCATTAGATTTTCTTAGAGCTGTGTTAGAAAAATCTTAAGGGATTCTCAATCTTGCATGAAATCCCACTAAAGACTAATATATCTATATATATCTTGTGCTAACACTACATTGCATGTCCAAACTGAGAGTTTGAGAAGGGTAGGACAATTTGTGCATACATGGGATAGGAGGAAAACTAAAAGAAGTATTTAACTATATATATTTAAAAAAAAAAAAAAATCATAAAATGACATCAAGATTCCATGGACAATCTTGTGCAAATGTTATAAAATTGTGATCTTTCCAACCAATAATATCATTATTATACATTTATGAGAATATGAAATTAAAAATTAAGAACACCTTGAGAGAGTGCCTGTTTGTTAATTGTATTGCCCATAGTCTGAGAATTGGCTAGTTAATTATAGTATACTCTTTGGAGGACTACATCCATGTCAGCAACTAGCAAGAAGGAATGGGACTAAGAAATTGTTTATCCTAGTAATATCTTTGTTGGACATTTTGTTTTTCATGTCTTTTAGTACAAGGTTAAGGAGTTGAAACAAATTAAAAATCAAAGGGGGAGGAAAAAAAAAACATTATTTGTATCCTCTTAGAGCATCCACAACCCGAAATGCCATCCTATCCCATTTTACCATCCCAAAAAGCTACTTTATTAATTATACCATACTATTTTACAATACACCCAACATCCCAAAACTCTATTTTTTTCCCTATTTTATTTAAATATTCTTTTTTAATCCTTTATTTACTGTTTCTCTTTTTCTCTTCCTTTTCCTCTCTTTCTCCCTCAACCTCTAGCACCGGCCTTGACCTCTAGCAAACCCATACCCAGCAAAATCACAACAAAAAATCACCCAAATCAACAGAAACTTAACCAACCATCAAAAAATCACCCACAACCACACCGATCTCGCCGCCACAACAACTACCAAACAGCCACTGACCTAGACTTCAAGCTGCCGTTGCCGCCACCGTCGCCACCCAAATCCGACCTAAACGCTGGAAACCCATGTTCAACGGCGATCTCCACATCCCACGCCCAACGCCGATCACCACACCCAACGCCGATCTCCACCCCACACCCAAACACCGATCTCTGCGCCAAACCCCAAATGCCAATCTCCACGCCACCACACTGATCTGCAACGAGAGAGAGAAGAGAAATAATGAGTGGGTGGTGGCTTGCCATGACCAGTGACAGTGGGTCAGGCCATGGTGCGGTGGCTATGGGGTTTTGAGTCTGAAGAGAGGAAAGCAGAATGAGAGAGAGAAGGAAGATAAAGAAAAGAAAAGAAATAATGAGAGAGAGAGGAGACAGAAAGTTGGTCGGAGTTTTTTATAAAAAGTATGAGAGAGACAATTAAAAAATAATTTTTAAAAATACAATTGTGCTACAGTAGCATCTTATTAATAAGATGCTACTGTAGCACCATTGTAAAATTTTTTACAATTCTGAATGTTTACAAGTCCAAATGCTGGGTGATTTTTGGCTCCTATTAATGCTAAATAATCCCTACATTTCCCATTTGGCATTTCCACTGGGATGCTCTTAGAGCATCAGCAGTGGGGCTTGTATATGCCAAATGTTAGGAACATTTGGCATTTAAGCCCCAAAACTGCTCAACAATGGGAAGGCCATATCGCATATGCCAATTTTTTTTTTAGATTTAGCTACAGTACCATCTCAAATGTAAGATGGTACTGTAGCTGAATGGTATAAAAGAATAATAATTTTTTAATATTCTCATTTCTATCTCCTCTCTCATTTTAACCCAGCAATTTCTCTCTCCTCTCTCATTTTTTCTCTTTCTTTTCTCTCTCTTCCTTCTCTCTTTTTCTTTCTGCTTTCTCTTCTTCCTGCTCTCACTTCTTCAACGGAATGGAGGCAACGACGTGGAGGATCGATCAGAAAAGCTGTGGTGGAGGTGTGGAGGTCATGGGTTTCCGGCATTTGGGTCGAATTTGGGTGGCGTTTGGGTGGTGTTTGGCGTTTGGCGTTTGGGTCGAAGATGATGATAGGTTTGGGATGAATAGAGACGGCGACGGGCGACCCTCTCTCTCTCACCATCGCTGCCGGTGAGAACAGATGGGTTTGGGTTTGGTGAGAATAAATGAGTTTGATTTTGGATTTTGATTTTGATTTGGCTGGATTTGGCTGTGCTGTGTTGGTGGTGCTGTGTTGGCGTTGGATTGTGTTTTTTTTTTTTTTTTTTGGTTCAGCTACTAGGGTTTGTGGTTGTGGTTGGTGGGCCGACGGTGGAGGTGGTGGAAGTAGTTATGGCTGGTGGGCCGACGGTGGGGTGGGTGTCTATGGCTCCGTCGGAGTGGGTTTTAGGTCAGTGGGTGGCAGCGTGGGTTTGCTGCCTGGTTTTTTTTTTTTTTTTTGGTGTTGACGATAGATTATGGGTTGTTGGTGGTGGTGGCGGTGGTGGTGGTGTCAGGTGTGTGTAGTGCGGCGATGGTGGTGATTGTGGTTGTTGTACAGAAATAAAGAGAGAGAAAGAATAAATAATGTGTTTTAATTGTAAATGATTGTAATTGTGGGACATGTTATTTTATTGTGTAGAAATATTATTTTAATGAGTAGAATAAGAAAATAAAAGTTGGGATGTTGGGTGTATTGTAAAATGGTATGGTATAATTGATAAAGTAACTTTTTGGGATGGTAAAATAAGATGAGATATGAGATCCGGATGTGGATGCTCTTATGAGCTTTTATTGATACTTGATAATTAGAGACGGCCTTTTCAATTAGTAGTTGGATTGTCCTGAGTCTTTGTCTTGGTTGGTCGAAATGTTTGAGATGATAGTTCTTCAAACTATTAAACTAATGTCATCGATCGACCAAGACAATCACTTTGTTATGAAAATAAAGAAAAAGTCATGACCCAATTCATCTAAAAAAAAGAAACAACAAAATCCAAAGGATGTAGAATCGCATTGTTTTTTTTCCCTTAGCTAAAGCAAGAACCATGCATGTAGACGTGGCAAAACGAGTGGGTCGGGTCGGGTCGGGTTCGGGTCGGGTCAATCGGGTTTGCGGGTCAAACGGGTCGCGGGTTGAGTCGGGTCGTGAGTCGGGTCGAGTTAACCCGTATTTTTCAAACAAATTTTTTTTTTTTGAAATAGATGCAATCTGTCAATTGTTTATGAGTTCCTTAATTGTGATTAGATTCTCACTAGTGATATTGTTACCAATTACCACTAAACACTTGAATTGATACCCAAATTTGGTGCAACTCTTGTTCCAGCTTTCTAGAAACTAATCTTGGTATAATCTTCGATCTATTTAAAGTAGGAAGAGAAAATGAAGGTGGCAAGTAAAGAATAACAAACTATAATGGAGTACATAACATATTAAGTAAAAAAGAATAAGTAAATATTTTATAAAAATTACATCTCAATCTCAATCTCAATCTACTCAACGTTGGTAGACATGACAAAACGGGCGGGTCGGGTCAATCGGGTCGCAGGTCAAAACGGGTCACGAGTCAAAACAGGTCATCTTTAAACGGGTCAATCGGGTTATGGGTCAAACGGGTCTGACCCGTTTTACCATGTCTACATGCATAGTACATTTTATTAAATATGTATTATTATCTATATATAGGATAAGATTTGAACTTTTCATTTCATTATGATTGTTTTTTAATATCATACCACCAAGATATTAAATAATCAATTTCAAATCCTTTATTCAAAGAATGATAATATAAAAAACGATATTATTCCAGTTAATTGGAACATACATTACATTTTATCAATCTACGTACAATATCATGAGGAAGCACAGAACACAATGCATTTTCCTGTATTATCACTAATGTTTGGGTAGAAAACTAAGTACTAACAAGAAGTAATAAATGAGGCAAACAGTTGGTAGAAAAACCAAGCCAGGTGGAGCCCTTGAAGAATATGTTTTGTTTCCAGTTTCCACAAAGGTGGTACTAATTTCAATGTTGTTCTAACTTGTAATTTGGCGTACCAGTTTCTGGCAAGAACATTTCTCAAAACAAGAATATATTCAATACCTTAACCAACCAAAAGAATTAAAACCTACCCACTGTCACCAGAAAAAACTGGTAAATAATAAAAGCTCAAACAGAGCGGACAAGTTTTTGGAACCTAACAGTGGCCATGAAATCAACGTAAAATTATTCACTCTTACGAGAGAAGTCCTTACAATAAGTGTATGTGGACCCTTGACATAAGAGTGAATGATTTCTCGAGATGGACGTGTTTTTGCTTTTTATGGAGTGGAAAATGCTGAAAATTCAAAACACTAGACTTTCTTGTTTCTTCTAATCCAAAATTTGTTAACAATTTTAATTACTTGAAATAAAAGCTTGATTCACGTTTAAGATCTGGGCATTGTCATTTTTAACAACGGGGACCATGTGGATCTGATACTTAAGCTTTACGATTTTGACTTTGTTATGCTATGTTGCCAACCACAGGCTCATAACTTTGGCTTCAAACGATACAGCTAGCTGAGCTTGGAAATTCAGATAATTTCTAGCTCAAACTTGACAAAATTAGGCAGTGGTAAAAGTAGTATAAGTACTAATTGGAGCATTTGGACTTAATTAATTGCTTGAATGTTTTTGATATCAGATATGTCGTTGACAGCTCAAATCTTTGCCACTATAGTTTGATAGTATTTTTTTTCAATCCTACGCTACACCTACCTATTAATGAATCTACCTTGACGATATAATTTCAATGGGATTACAATCGGTGGAGTAAAAAAAAATACTGTAAAAAATTATGTTAGGGACCGGAGTGTGTGTATATATATATACCTTTAACATCGATAGTTAGAGAATGAGAGATTTAAACCTTAATCATTTTTGTTGAAAACATGAGAATATGTATGTTAAATTATTACTAGACTTTTGGCTTGTATATATATTGTTAATATTTTTTTTTTTTGAGAAGAATATATATTGTTAATATGATTTACTTGTTACTAAACTTATATGAATATAACAATTCATTATAAGTTATATTGTTTAAAATAATTGTATGAAATTAAATGATAACTGAAAACCATCCATGTCAAAGAAAAAATATTAATTTGGGGACAATAAATTTGAGAATGTTGGTACCATAACAAGAACATGACATTTTTTTTCAAAAATTTTTCAATACATATCGTACATGTTTGGAGTTTGGACACTGACTAGCTAGAACCCTAAATTCTTTGCCTCTAATCTAGCTAGAGTTCCTTAAGGTTTACCCCATCCATCCTATTAATTAGGTGAGAGGGCCAGTGGTCAAGACCCCATAACTTAGAGCAGCCCATCAAATTTTGTTGATACATGCACTAATTTTGATTTGGGGACCCACATTTTTCACAATATTATTTTTCAAACAATATGTGTATTTGATGTAGACAACATATGGGGTCAATCATACCCATACGTTGATTTCTATCAATATATTTGTAGTTTTCACTTTTTTCTTAATCTAGATATTTAGGGGTTTTAATTAATGGTCATTTGTCAAAATACTTTTGATAAATTATCTTAATTGGTACGGTCTTTACTTCTCATTAATTATTAGGGTTTTTGGAGCTAAGAGGTGTATAATAGCAGAACTATACTATGTTTTTAATATTCTTGAAAGAGATTTCCTTTAAAGGACTGTAGGATTTTGTTGTTTCTGATAAATTATATCTATTAAAAGTGTTTTTTTTTTAAAAAAAAGAAAAAGAAAAAAGAAGAAGAAGAAGTTACCCCACCATCAAAGTTCTTGATTGGATTCAAATTCTAAAAATGTTCAGATCAAATGAATTGGGACAATTATCAAAAAAAAAGAAAAAAGAAAAAAAAAAAAGAATTGGGACAAACTAGAAACACTAATTGTGACCTACGCATCCTTTTGAATCCTCTTGTCTATTTTATAATCCATAATGCAGTGCATCATTACTTATATGTTCGCCAAAAGGTTCTGGTATGAAGTCACTAGAAAGGTGTGAAGTTGAACCCTTAATCTACTGGGAATTGACTATTAAATTTAGAAAATATTAGCGGTTATTAATTTTCAATCCGATCCCATCAAAAAAAAAAAAAAAAATTCAATCTGAGCAATTAATATAAAAATATAAAATGAATTACATGGCCCCCAGTAAGTAGAAAAATGGCACATCAACACGATGAGATCAGAGCTATAAAATAATTTATAAAAGACACGAGTGAAAGTTGTATAGGTAATGCAATGGATAAAGGTGCAACTATTTAGTTGTCAAAGTGACAGATTTTCAACAGTTGAAGTAATAAACTATGAGGGAAAAAATATATATATATAAATTAATTCACTAACAGATAATTGAAATAAGAATCCAATGAGAGTTGTAACCAAAATAGATTAACAGTGCAACGTCCCGTGTATCCACACGTAAAGGGCTACTTATTGGAACCTCAATAATCACAGCCACCACCGCATCCTCCAAACATCACATATAATGGCCCACGTATTATCTCCATGAACGGGTAATTGAAATCATTAATAAAAAGTGTTATGTCTATAATATTTTCACAATAAATTTTAGATGCAACGTCAGAATAAAAACTACCAACATAATCCAATTGAGTCTATACTAGCACTTTAGAGACTTATAGCAGTGGTTTAGAAATGTCGTTATAGCTCAAATTTTTTGTAGTGATAACATGTTGTTTTAGGTTTTAATTTAACCTACTACTAAATTTATTTTCTTGCTCATCAATAACAATAAATATCAACTTGTAATTTATAATCCATTGTGGAAATTTCGTGGATTTCATGACTCATGAGTATCAAACAAGACTAATTCACTCATGATTAAAAAATATAACATATAAATATTCCGTAATAATAATAATAATATTAAATCGAAAAGTACAAATATGTCTTAAGGACAACGACGAAGTCACAAGTATACAATATCTGTATCAGTCACAAGTATACAAGAAACGATACACATCATATAACTCAAAAGCTATACAAATAAGGAAATAGCTAGGTAAGTACATGGAGTTCTACTCACCTTAACTGCACAAACCCAATAAGCAAAATCACCTTGCACATGATTTGTCACAAAGATCCTCGAAGCCTAAGTCTAACAAACAAAATAGTGTCTAATAAGAATATATATAATTTCATACTTACGCTATCATTTCATGTAAGAATATCATTAACCTTATAATCTCCAATTTATTATTTTATCCACTAATGTAAGAATATTAAAACAATGATGGATATTTGTTAAAATTCATATCCAATAAAAAGATATTGAGTAGAATTATAATTTTAAAATACAACTATGTAAGTTTATTGTCAAACTTTGTCCTTAATTTATCTACTAACAGTACTAGTTTTCTTAACTTTAAACCTAATATAAATATTATAAGCAAATTTATCTAATAAATATTAAAAGGAAATTTATTTTGAGAGGTCGCATTCATAAGCTTTTTAAGTAATAATTTGGAAGATTATATATATGTCAAAGCAAAGGTTCAGAACGTTGATTGATTGTTATATTATCATTATCATAAACTAGATTAGTTTGGCCGTCACATTAGATGCCGTGATAAATTTCCATGTAATATTTATTTGATATAATATAATAAATAATCTTCCAATATATTAATTAAAAGCTTATGAAACCTCTCAAAATAAACTTCCTTCTACTATTTATTAGATAGTAGTCAATAAACCTTCAATAAGAATCTTACCACATCATATTAGATCCGATAATTCTATATACAAAACAACGGTTTGACTTATTTTTAGTATTTTTTTAACTGGAATTTCCTTTTATTTTAACGAGAAATTGTTATATCACCCATTTACTAAATAAAATGTAGATATTAAAACCTGCTATTACTTGTTATTATATATTTAAAACAAAATGAGATGTCCAGTTAAAAAAGTACTGAAGATAAGTTAAATCCCAAACCAATTACAATAAAATACCCATTATTAATTACCATAATTATCAAATTTCATTTAGGCAAAAAATAAAAGAAAAACAACAACATTTTTTTTAACCTCTTAGTGTATTGAATGGTTTATTGACTAGTATAAATCTTATAAATATTAGAAGGAAATTATTTTGGGAGGTTTCATAAAGCTTTTAAAAGGTATGTTGAAAGATTATTATATTCGCTGTCAAAGTACGTAGGATCAATCAGTAAATGGTATATATGTTGAAAGATTATTATATTGGTAGTCAAAGTAGGATCAATTACTAAATTGGTTTCGTTGATCAGTCTACCGTAGTTTCTCTTGCATTTTGGCCTGTGTTTATCATGTTATTTTAAAGTGACGGCTAAACAAACCTAGTTTATGATAGCGATAATAGAATAATCAATCAATGACAATGTTTTGAATTTCAGTTTTCCTTTGCTGCTTTGATATAATTTTACAAAAAAGTTTTGATAGTCTCTCATTCCCTTTATACACATCATTTGTTTAATATGGTTTTGTTAATTAAAAAAAAGAAAAGAGGATTTAACGTAAAAGTGTGTATATTATACGTAGGAAGTGTATGAAACAATAATTCTCCTTTTACGATTAGGTAAACCCCACTTGACCACTATTCAGTAGAAGACGCGACTCGAGCTGCAGCTTAGCCGAGTCGAGATACAAAGGGTGTGGGAACTTTGACGGTGCATGAAATAAGAAATTACAAAGAAAGTAGAAACTGTGTCTTTGGCCGGCGAGTCTATAGTAGCTCATTCAACACACTCACCTACCTAACTCCATTAGGCATCAGCATCCACGCGGCGTTCTAACATTGTTTTTAGTTTTATACATAGTGTGAAATCTCAAGGCTTAAACATATACAAACTCAAACCCCATTCCTTCGATTTTTCAAACCTTTTACTCTTGACTTGGCCACCACTGATGACTTGATCCGCACGTTCTCTCTCTCTCTCTCTCTCTCTCTCTCTAGCTCACGCGTTAGTGCATGAACAAACACACCGTCTCTCTCTCTTTCTCTTTCTCTCTATCAATCACTCTATATATACAAGGCCTACCCTTTAGAAAACTCTCCCCACTACACCTTTTTTCCTTTGCCTCACAAGCAACAATACCCACATTCTCATTCATTCATTCATTCACTCACTCACTCACTCTTTCTTTCTCTCTCATAATATGGCTAAATTCAGCAGTGTGGTCCTTGTTTTCTTTATTGTGTTTGGTGCACTTGTTTCATGTTTAGATGGCAGAAGGCTCCTAGATGTGAAGGAAAGCAAGAAGAGAGTCTATTCCTTGAGTGACAGTTTGTTTCTCAGTGCCCTTCCTAAGGGTACAGTGCCATCTTCAACCCCTAGCAAGAAGGGTCATGCTGTGGAGGTTGATGAAAAGCTCATCGCGCGACACCTCATTAGCATTGATCGGATTCTAGGCTCTGTTCCCAGCCCTGGTGTTGGCCACTGATCATTGATCTCTTCAAGATTAGCTGCTTTCATTTTATCTCTTTGAAACATAGTTCTCAGAGTTTAATTTTGTCTCTAAAATTTTGGGTTTTCTCTAGTTATTTTGGCCTTAGGTGAGCTTTAGAATAGAGAGATTTGTAATAGTTGATGACATGTATAGATAGTATATGTTTTGTTTTATTTGTTTATTTTCTTTCTTTTATTTCCTTTCTCTCTAGGGATTCATATTGCTACATCTATCCCTCTAGATCAATTAGATTTCTTGTCTCTACTAAAATTAGAGAGCATGGTCAGCAACATGAGTCATTGTGCTCATCTTTATTTATTTATTTTTGTAACAGGGTACAACAATTTATCATATCAAATTCCCAAAATAAAAGTACAAATTTTCAAAGCGCACCTGTATCTAGTTGACTTTTTTATATTTTATGATTCTTAATGTATTATTATTATTATTATTTTTTTTTTTTGTTGAGAATTTAATGTATTATTTCTAATTGATCTGAGTGCCTGCTTCTTGACCAAAGATTAAAAACAGTCCAAATATAGTCCAAACTAGCTGTTGAGTTTTAGGTAAGGTGAGCATGTTGGTGATTTATAATATTTAAATTCATTTAATTAAATGGGAAAAATGTTCTCTCTAATATTTATCTTTAATCATAAAATCAAATTATTTTACATGAAGGTGACATTTTTCATCAAAAAGTGAAAGTGAGTTGATCTGAAATTATTAGAGGGTTACACCCTTAATATTTGATTGTGGGTACCCTATACTTAACTTTAATTGGGTAGCCAATGTTTGGCAACTGAATTTGACAGGACATTTCTCCGATGTGGGTGTTTTTATTATTACATGGAAAATGTGCTAAAGTAGGATAGGTGAGTCTTTCAATTCAAATCAGATAGGGATTTGCATTGAAAAAAAAAGGCTACAAGGGAAAAGGAAAAGAAATAAAGAACGCAGTCCAGCTTGGAATAAGGTATTGTTGAGAACTACATGTCACGTAATGGTCTGCCACTTGGGTTCTAATTTGGTGGAATAGAAGCACCAAAAGGCGAAAAACGCGTCTCAGAAGCTTATCCCATCACAATCCAACCGTTTACTTTTTATAAAGATAGCGATCCTCTATTTATAAAATTCAATTTACCCAAATTCAGATCCTATATGCTAGGGACTAGGGACCCAGTTGAAACTCCCAAGTCTATGGTTGATGCCACACCTATCGGTTTAATAATAGAATTGGGGGTGAGGTTAAAACTTAAAAAGGATCTGGAAAAATGTTTCTATGTAGATTGGGTCATTAATTTACATAGGTTGCTATTGGACATGGCCTTGCCTTGTTGCCTCTTTTTTTTTTTTTTTTTTTTTTTTTTTTGAGAGAGAGAGAGAGAGAGAGAAGGTTATGTGAATTTGTTCTTGGAAACATTATAGTGCATAAACAAGTTTTTGACCAGACACATATATATCCCGAATAACTATCAAGATGAGGAAAAAAAAAAGTTTGATACAATCTCATAATGCTATAAAATCAGGTAAATGTGTTATTTTTAAAAGTTGATTCATTTCATCTGGACTAGAACTCAATGCGACTGATTTTCAAGTTGAAATACCCCTAAGATCAGACTATATAGTGTCTTCTTTGTGTCGGACACACTTCCATGCACAGAGGTTCAAGAACAACCTTCTAATATACATTCCTTTACCATCTATCAAGTAAGGATGCCAATCTCATAAAAGAAAAAATATGTAGGAGAGAAAAAGCCTTTGAGTTAGTCAGATAACAGTTAAATAATAACTTAGCTTTCGAATAAGCCATTAAATTGATCAGATAACTATTAAATAATAACTTAGCTTTTATGAAGGAAGCTAATCTCCAACGAGCTTAAACAAACGGTGACAAACGGCACTTAAAGCTCAAAATATCTAGAAAAGAGAAAAAAATAAATAAAAGTCCAAAGAAAAACTAATTTGGACTCACACACACGAGATGAGACGTGGCGCACGTGATATAGATAAAGCCTAAGTCCA
Organism: Quercus tomentella; assembly: GCA_028535165.1. Classification (NCBI taxonomy): domain Eukaryota; kingdom Viridiplantae; phylum Streptophyta; class Magnoliopsida; order Fagales; family Fagaceae; genus Quercus; species Quercus tomentella. The sequence goes on along the minus strand of JAPQVY010000068.1, from coordinate 30,837,989 downwards.
TACTAAGAGCATTCACATCAGTCCTACTAAAATTTTCTGTCTATTTTAGCATAGGAACCTACTTTTTCTATTTTACACAAGTAGTTTTCAAAAACAAATAAATCATATTGTCTATTATACACTCTCTTTTCTTTAAATAATCATTTTTTATTCTTTTTTTTTTTTTTTTAATTTCTAACAACCCACATCAAAACACACTTTACTCTCTCTCTCTCTCTCTCTTCACTGGTCACTTTTTCTTCTTCCTCCCCTCTTTCTTCATTGGAAAAACCCATAAACAAACCTCCAAACTTCACTTCGACACAAACCCATGTCAATCCTAATCCGTTTCTAGCATTTTTAAACAAATCTGAGGTTTGGCTCTTCACTTTCTCTCTCATGGCAGTGGCTAGCACTCCACCAGAGCCTCCATGGCAACGGCGATGGCAACATCAACTTGGGTTTGGGGCTAATTTGGGTTTTTTGAATCGGTTTTTTGTTGGGTTTTATTTTGGGTTGATTTTGAGTTGGATTTGTGATGAGCTTTCAGATTTGTTTGAGCTGGTTTGTTTTGTTTGAGTTTTCAGTTTTTAGATTTGTGATGAGTTTTCAGTTTGGGTTTGTTTTGGGTTGAGTCAAGGAAGAGAGAAAGAGAGTCGAGCAGAGAAAGAGAGAGCCAGGGGCAAAGAGAGAGAAGGGGGTGAGAGAGGAGAGAGAAGATATATTAAATAATGAAATGGAAAGTTACAATAATCATGCATATTTACACAGTTACTATAGCATTTTTGTATATGCACAGACAACACAATGTTATAGACCCACTAATATGAGTAGTCTTTTAGCAAAAATGTGTAAAAGTTGGCACTTTTTCTATTTTCCAAGGAATGGTGCGATTGCTCTAAACTTATATCTTATGACATCAAAGGAGGCTTACAATGGCTTATAAGAATAAATAGTTTACTCCAAACCAATGTGGGTCTCACAATAAAAATGATCAAACTTCAAAGTGTTTGGAACACACCCACACCAAAATTTGTAACAATGATTTTAGAACCCTACAATAGCATTACTCGAAGTGATTTAGAAAGCTCATGTATGCAAGGAATTAAAGGTTCTCAATGGTTTTTTCTTTCAATAAAAATAAAAAAGAATTTTTATATGAGAGGCATTCACACCACTAATTTTACAACAAATCTAGTCATCCAATTTTTTTCCTAATTATATATATATATATATATATATGTGTGTGTGTGTGTGTGTGTGTGTGAGATCTATTATATTTTATTGATTTGTGTATAATAAAAGTGGTGTTAAAGGAAAAAAAATTCTTCTAATTGTTTAGTTGATACATGTCATTTGATCTAATTTTTTTATGATGTAACACCATTCCTTTTATTTTTAAGGTATATTTTGATAAATCAATCTTTGAATTACATTGTTTTGTTATACTTTTTATACTTACAAATATCAAGATGATCAAAGATTAATAACTATTTCATCATAAAAATTTTAAATTTCAAGTATTTTTAATTTAACAATTATAAGTAAAACATGAGTTTGTGAATTAGATAATAAATAGTATCCACTTAACATGAAATTTATAAGGTGAGATTTAAGTTACACCTAGAGTAATTTTTTGCTACATTGTAGAACTCAATAATTTTTTATTTATCAAATCTACCATAGAATTACATGCTCTCCATATACCATTTATGCATGCAAAATTTCAATACTATCAAATATCAATAATTATCTCATGTGTAACATTTTTAAATTTCAAGTTTTTGTATTTTAAAGGATAAATTGCAAAGTACACCTCTAAAGTTTGGGGTTGTTTAAATTTTATATCCTGAAGTTTGAAAATTTAGATTTTACACCATGGAGTATACCTTTGTTAGCAAAAGCAACCCCACCTACATGGAAAAAAATTACACATCAAACACCATCATGTCACTTGACGGCCACGTAGGTGAGTCTACGGGGTGGCTTTTGTTAGCTGAGATAAACTTCAAGGTGTAAAATCAATTTTTTTTTCAAATTTCAAAGGTAAAGTCTAAACAACTCCAAACTTTAAGTGTTTACTTTGCAATTTACCCTAAATATAAATAGGTAAGTTGAAGATGGATTTTCTATTCAAAAAAGAAGAGGTTGATTAATTCAATTGGGTAAAAAAAAAAAAAAAGATCTGCAAGTCTATATTAATATAATCGTTAATTAATATCTGAGAGTGACCTTTCAAATTTTCTACAAACCAAATATCACACTTAATCCATACATAAATCACATAGGTTATTGTTTCTCAAAAAAAAAAATCACACAGGTTATTATTCGTGGAATAATCAAAAAGGCAAAAAGGGATCGAATGCATGAATGCCACAGAGTCGGCTGTTTGTATATTTCTTCCCAGATCCTTCCTAGTCGTTGTATTGTTTAATTCTAAGATCAAATTGTTTACGTCTTCTCTTAGTCATCCTGTGGACTAACGAGGATATTTCATATTTGACCAAATTAAAACCCTTGGAGGCTATCATATGTCATGGTATCTAGTCTTTGTACAAAATCTTTTATTAAAGATTTACCTGAAATTCCCTTCTAAAACATTTGTTAAAGAAAGACTTAGGAGGCTTCCATGTCACAATATCTCTTTGTCAAATCATTTTCCAACAAGGATATTTACCTGAATTCTCTTCTATAACATTAGTCAAAGAAAGACTAATAAACTGTTTTTAGATCTTATGATATTTAGTGGGGACTTGAAAGCAAGTGTCTCAAACGTGTTTGAGATTTCTTTTTCAACAAGTTGTTTGAAAGATTTCATTATAATAAACTTGGATTTTTAAAGCTCTTTGAGGTAATCTTGTATTTATCAAAATTTAATATGTAAACTCAAGTTTTGTGGGTGTATACTGCAAAAAAATTGACCTATAGCGGTGTTTCGAAACTGCCATTATAGGTTTTAAAACCACCGCAATAAGTTCAATTGGGCTATACTGGCTCTTTTTAGCATCAGATTAAAAGTGTTGAACTATGTATATCTTGTGTGCATTGTATATGCCTTTTATATGTTTGACGATTTATCTTTTTCCAATATTATATATCTTGCTAACCTTCATATTTGTTTTGACTAACCTCCATTACCCATGTGTTGCAAAATTCACACTTAATTAACAATAACGGTTGAGACTTTGCTCACCAAGAAGTGGGTAGTTTTTCCCAACACTTAGTTTATAGAATTTCAATTATGGAAATGTAGATACTAAAGTTAACATGCATAAATACAGTGCTAAAATAGTTTGTGAAGTAAAGAAGAAAAAAAGACAGCCTCCATGATAAGTTATCAATTGCGTAAAAAAAAACTTAAACTATTAGGAACGATAAATTTAATCATTTAATCATTATTCTAATGCTTTATGCTGTTTAAATTAGTCACTTCTACAAAGAATACTCTCAAACTTGAAACATTTAACATTATTCAAACAACAAACCAATAAATATGCACGACAAACCTTGATTTCACCCATTATGCTTCCTCTTAATCCTATTTGTAGCCAAAAACTTACTTTTAAGGGGTAATCAGATCATGAAAAAGCAAGAAACATATTGGCTACAAAAAATCAAAGTACTAAATTCAACTTTGCCTTCTTTGAACCAACACAAGGGCTCCACAAACCGCCCGTTCACTAGGAAAAATATGACTATGGATCCAAGATATACTTAAAAGAAACCAATTTAATTATTTGCAATTTAGTCAATCTTCATTAGTTAATAAGTCACGAGAATAGACCCCACAGGATATTCAGGTGGTGACCCATTATTCTGGGACATGACAAAAATTCAGAGGTTCTATGTTTAAGGTTCAATCCACCATACTGTCGGTGTATGGAGTTTTTGAAGTGTCTCAACGAGTGGAATTATAATTTGGTCAAAAACAAGAACTCTACTTCCTTTTGTGTGCGTGTATGTATATATATAGAAAAAGAAAAAAAGTCACAAGAGTACAAAGCATGTATTGCTATGCGTAATAGCTAAGAGTTTGTGGATTTCCGGTGAATGGTCGATGAATCAAGGAGATAAGGATTTGCTTGGATAGAAAAGGAAAAAAGGAAAACAAATGAAATAAAAAAGGGATTATGAAAAGTACGCCGGGAAAAAGAAAAAGAAAAAAACATAAACATAAACAAAAACAAAACAACTTTAATTTCTTCCCATGAAGATAAGATTTAGCTCAACTCCTTGTACAACCTCATATATTTAACGCATTGAGAAAAAGGAAAAAAAATTTCTTGAAAAACTGATTTATAATTTATATTAGAATTTAGAAATTATATATGGTCGACCAATTTTAAAAGCAATGTGGATTATGAATTATAGTCTATAGAGCCGTGAATCGATGCAGCAAGTTATTCATCTTCTTCATTTTCCTCCTGTCTCAATCAAAATTATATGTAAAAATGTCAATAGTTGAAGCTCACTAATCTATTTATTCACGTGGGCTGCGTACGATTGGTATCTCATAGCTTTGACACTTTGACTTACCTTAGCCTATGGAATTTTATACTTTCCCCCATTCTTGGCAATTTAACTAGTGTCTTAAGAATTTGACAAGAAAAATTAATGTCTTAAAGAATAAAAAATAAAATAAAAAAGTGGTCCATTTTGTATGTATTCTTGGAAAAAAAAAAGTGAAGGCTGGTCAGACTATATCGTTGATTTCAAATGAGAATGGAAATTTTATGAGCCATCTCTTCAAGTTTGAAATCAAATTTGACACGGCAATGCTTGGTCACTTTGGGATTCAAACTTCAAAATCTGCTTCAACCAATTCACATATGGTTGCTCTTATTGTGGGCCTGTTCTTGAGCACACTAGGTCCAACCCCTAAGGTCCTGTTTGATTATCACAGTCTTGTTTTGGTTGGCTTGGTTGGGTTTTTCTTTACTTGGGTTCTCTAGCCTCTTGGTTTGGTCTTTCCGGTTGGACAAAGTTGCTTTTGGGCCTAAATTTAGCTCCAAAGTGGGAAGGGTGTTAGGCATATTTGGTTTTGCCTGCTTGTGTTGTAGTTCAATTTTTAATAGAACCCAAAATCCTTGTAGATCATGTAGTTGACACCTCTGTTTTTTCAACAAAAACATCCAGAGTTTAAATCATCTTCTTTCCCAATTACTGAATTATAAAAAATAAAAATAAAAACCTTAATCTTTTCTTATTGAATCTTTCATAGCCATCTAGCTCTAATAAGAGCTAGAGAAGCTCTTATCTAATTGATTTTTGTTATGAACCATTTCTTGTATATAAGAGTTTATGTGTGAGAAAATACAGAAACTCCCTTGGGCAAATATTGCGGTCACTGAACATTGTCTATCTTGTAGGTGTTTATGAGATCTGATAGATTAATGAGTTTTTTTTTTTTTTTTTTTTTTTTTTGGGTAAAAAAAATTGGTTAGAGAGACCAGTGTGGTTTCCCTACTTAGGTGTGACTATTATAGCACCCTAATCACCCTCTGGACTAAGAACCCACACTAGAGTTACAAGTGAACAACTTATAGGAGCAGCAACACGCGGCTAGTGGGGGAACTCGAACCCATGCCCTAAGGCATATTGGTCTAAGCCCTTACCACTATGCCGACCAAGCCCTTACCACTATGCCAACCAATGTGTTGGTTACAATAATGAGTTACCACTCACTTGTAGGTATTTTATGATATTTGGTACCACATCAATTTTTATTAAAATACTATTACAAACTCAGAATACATGTTGATATAATAATAAACTACTTATTGTTCCAAAAATTTATACTATTGAAAAATTGTTAATTTAATCATTTGGCCATTATTATAACATTTTAATTAAAATGTCATAACAGGTGCATAAAGCTCTTTTTTGTAAGGTATGGGAAAAGTAATTGGTAGAAAGTTTTACTTCTAATTTTTATGAAGAGGCTGATTTCTGGGTTAAAAAATATACACAATCATATATATATATATATATATATATATATATATATATATATATATCTTAAAATTTTGGTAATAAAATAAATAAATTAGATGCACCGAGAGAAAGGGGAAGTTTTTTTTTTTTGAGAAAGGGGAAGTTGAATAAGGAAAATATTAACCACTCCTATGAAACTAAATAACTGGTCAATAATACAAGCTAAATAAAAAATATAACCAATTCATATGCGTTCTTGATAGGATTTTACAAGTTCTTGAAAGAATTGAATGAATTAAGGAAAAGGAAGAAGATTAAAAAGAATCGGGTTTTATGAGAAATAGAGAGGTTGAGAGAGAGGATACGAATGAGAATTTTGTTATTCATGCCAAAAACTTATTACACATTCTTGTTTTCCCCTTTTATGGGTACTGGCTAATTACAACTCTACTACTAGTAACTAGCTTGATTCTTGATTCTTGATTCTTGATTCATCACTGCAATTAACTAACTGCCACTAATTAACTTGACATCAACACAGCAACTATTGACATCAACACAACAACTAACTAACGGCCATTAACTAATCTTGACAACTAATTACTGCCACCTTAGCCCCTTATACAATTACACAATCACAACTCTTATCATTTCCCTTCCCCTTAAAAAGACCTTGCCCACAAGGTGAGGGAATTGCCATTGAAGGTTGTAAATTGACTCCCAAGTAGCATCCTCTAAAGATTGACCATGCCATTGGACCAAGACTTCAGTGATAGTCCTAGTTCTTAATTGCTTAGACCTATGTTAAAGGATTGCGATTGATTCTGGATTAAGAACACTAGTATATGTAACAGGGGGAAACGTTGGAACTGGAACCACATTTGAACCCAACTTAAGCTTTAAGCATGACACATGAAAAACTGGATGAAGTAGGTAATCATTAGGCAGTGCAAGTCTATAAGCCACCTGTCCAAACTTCTGCAAAATCTAGAAGGACCCAAAGTACCTAGGAGAGAGCTTATTGAACCCCTAAAGTCGTAGAGAATGCTGCCTATAAGGCTGGAGCTTAAGATAAACCCAATCACCAACATTAAAACATTTATCAGTTATATGCTGATCAACCTGAGATTTCATCCTGGCTTGAGTAGATACCAAATTCTGTTTCAGCAAAGAGATGAGGTCCTGTCTGGTCTGTAATAGCTAGTCCACAGTTGCTACTTGGGTTGCACCAAGGATATAGTCCAACAACCTTGGAGGAGGAATGCCATAAAGAGCCTTAAAGGGGGTTAGCTTATTTGAAGTATGGAAATTGGTGTTAAACCAATATTCAACCAAGTGAAGCCAATCAGCCCAAACATTAGGTTTGTTGCCAACAAAGGCCCTTAGGTACTACTCTAAGCTCCTATTCACCACTTCAGTTTGGCCATCAGATTGGGGATGGTAAGCTGAAGACATGGCTAATTTAGTGCCTTGCAACTTGAACAACTCTTGCTAAAAATGACCTGTAAAAATAGTATCTCTGTTACTCACAATGGACTTAGGCATACCATGGAGTTTGAACACCTCTTTCATGAAGGCTGCAGCTACCTTAACAGTTGTGTAAGGATGAGATAAAGAATAAAATGGACAAACTTGGTTAATCTGTCAACCACCACAAACACCACATCATAACCATGAGATTTAGGTAAACTCTCAATAAAGTCCATACTAATATCAAGCCAAGGTCTGTCAGGAATAGGAAGGGGTTGCAATAGACCAGTAGGCTTAGAAATGTCTACCTTGACTTTTGACAGATATCACAGCATTGGATATGAAATTTGACATCTGTTACCATACCTCTCCAAAAGAAGTCTTACCTAACCTTGTGTAGGGTCTTCAAGTAACCAGAGTGACCACCAAAAGGAGAATTGTGGATATGCTACAATACCAAAGGTTTTGATGGTGAACTATAACTGAGAAAGACACGCCCCTTATAAAAAAGAACCCCATTATGAAGAGAAAAACCAGCTGATGCAGAACCTCCATCAGCCAGGGAATCAAACAATTGCTGATATTCGGGATCATGAGTATAGCTATCCTTAAGAATGTCCAGCCAAGAAGGACAAGGAAAAAAAATCATGAAAAAAGAAGCAGTAGCATTTGCAAGGGTAAAATCTGAAGCACTAGGATTGATGATGAAGGGCTTCCCTACTAAATATGGCCTCCACTTCTTGACTGCCTTTACTAAAGCCAAGAATTCCTTTTTATAAATAGATAGATGTAGGCTTCTACCTTTAAGAACCTCACTATGATAAGCAAAGGGTCTGTTACCTTGCATCAATACAGCACTTAACCCCATACCTGAGACATCACACTCTATAACAAAAGGCTTAGTAAAATTAGGTATTGCAAACACAGATGGGGTAGACACAGCCACCTTGGGAGCTATGAAAGCCAATTCAGCTTGTGGAGACCACTCAAAAGCATCCTTCTTAAGTAATGCAGTTAAGGGAGTTACAATCAGCCCATAATCCTTGATGAACTTCCTATAGTACCTAGTTAAACCCGAGAAACCCCTCAAGGCTTTCACTAAGGTTGGAATGGGCCAATTTTGCATGGCTTCAGTTTTCTTGGGATTAGTTCTAACCCCTTGGCCTAAAATTAAGTGCCCCAAATACTTCACCTCTCTACAGCCAAACAGACACTTACTTTGCTTAGCATACAATTTATTATCAAGCAATACAGTCAATACCACCCTCAAATGAGAAAAATGCTCCTCAACAGAACTACTAAACACCAATATATCATCAAAGAAAACCAATACAAATTTCCTCAAATAAGGTTTGAAAACTTTATTCATTAGTGATTGAAAGGTGGATGGTGCATTAGTTAGGGTAAATGGCATGACTAAAAACTCATAATGGTCTTCATGTGTCCTAAAGGCAGTCTTATGGATGTCATCTTCCTTCATTCTGATTTGATGGTAACCAGATCTGAGATCTAGCTTAGAAAAGATAACAACACCACACAATTCATCAAGTAACTCATCTACAACAACAAATAGGGTACTTATCCTTAATAGTAGCCTTATCAAGGATCTATAATCAATACACATTCTCCAACTCCCATCAGCTTTCCTCACTAACAATACATGTGATGAAAAAGGACTATGACTAATTCTAATATAGCCTGCTTCAAGTAAATCATGCACAATTTTCTCAATTTTAGTTTTTTAATAGAAGAGTGTTGAGGGCCATTTATGGAGGCCCAGGTAGACAGAAAAGCCCAATAATGAGGGCCACAAAGAATTAACAAGATAAATAGCAAAAAAACCCATTAGGCCCAAGTGGCTGGAACAATGGATCACAGGCCCAACAAATAAATAAACGGGTCTTGAAGAAGCAAGCGGGCTCAAAGAAGCCAGGAAAGAAAGAAGTAGCATCCCATGGGTAGAGTATAAGGTAGAAAAGTGAGAAAGAGCCGCCGCAGGCCCAAGGCAATGCAAACTAAGAGAGTAAGGGGTTTTATGGCAGGCCCATGAACCCCAAAGATAAGGATAAGGTTATTGGGCCGGGGAAACCCAATGAAGTTAGTAAAAGGCCCATGGAAGTGTGGAATTAGCAAACGGGCCAAGGAAGCCCAAAGAAAGCAATCGGGCCATGGATGCCCAAAGGGACATAGGAGCCCATGAGTAAAAGCAAAACAGTGTCCATGACAGGCCACTGAGAAAAGGGATAAACGGCTGGCCCAAAAAGAGGTCCAGCAGGATTAAGTTATTGCGGCAGGAATAACAGTTTAACATAGCAGGCAAAAAAAAAAGAAAATCAAAAGTGGGCCAAAGAAACGTAAGGCCCATCACCATACGAAGCCCAGCTCCTGAATGAAGCGGGAAACCAAAGAAAAGCCCACATGAAGGGCCAGGAAACGCAGACGGAGAAGTCTCCAGGTCACCGCAGACGCATGAGCAGCAGGCAGACTCTTGGACGAATCTGAAAGGGAAGCACGCGCAAGGCCCAGGCACCACCAGCCTGTACCCAGCCAATATAGGACATGGTGGGGCCATGGGCCAGAGGTAAGAGGTAAAGGGGGTATGGTTTGGTGGTGGGGAGAGGGGAAAAGATCTATTTCATGGCTCCTGCCCAAGCCCTTTTGGGAGGTACGTCCTGCTGGGATGACAGACCACCCAAAAGAGGCAAGTTTGGGGGGGAACCGTTGGGTGCATGCCTTGAGGGTAGAGAGAGAAAGCATTTATACTGTGGCAAGAAGGAGTGTTACGGTATACAGAGGAACAAAACAAATTTGCCTCTGTCTGGCAAGGGTGGATGTCGCACAGACCTGGTGGTCGGCAAGTACGCCCAGACCAGACAAAGGCTATTAAGGGGCAAAACGGTAAAACATTGGTCACGACAGGCACTATAAAAAGGCCCTTGCCGTGCCCTGAAAAGAGGATCGAAAAACAGAGCATATTTGACGAAGTGGAAAGAAAAACAGAGAAAGAAGAAAAGAAAAAAGATAAGAAAGAAAAAACAGAGAGGAAAAGAAAGGAAACTAAGGAAAAAGGAGAGTTAGCTCAATGGGCATGCACCAATAGATCGGTTTCCCTCTCTCCCCCTTTAAACCTTACTTTCTTCCAAAACGTAAATAGGGACTTTTCCTTTTTGGGCAACAACCATTCAAGTACAACTCCCTCAAGGCCATTAATCCCCGCAGCAGGATCTTTTTCCTAGGGGATTATTTGCGTTGAGAAGAGGCATTCTCTCCTCTTTGGACTTTGCCGCGGCAGACTAAGCTTAAAAATTTGATTTATACCCATTTGATTAGCTAGTATCATTTTTCTTCATTCTCTCTGTGATTGACATCAATATGACCGTAATCATGCTTTATTAGTAAGGAGTGCATAACCACTTATTTAAATAGTCAGAATACTCTGTTTTAGTTATTGTTATATCTGCCTGCCGTAACTCGTTTGCAACAGTTCTGCTTGCCGTAAATTTGCTCCTGGCAGACAAGGCATAAGTTTGTGCACAAACCGGCTCAAGTTGAGTTACAATTGGACCGGTCCCAGCTCCCTTACTCAGAAACACTAGGGCCCATCATCGCAGGAGGCAGCCCAGCCCATTACCGCAAGAGGCAGCCCAATACACCACATACAAAAAAGGCCCCCACAAAGAGATACTTGTAGGGCCTTTCACAAATAGGTTCAGTACCTTCCTTCAAGACAATTTGGTGTTCATGTCCTCGAAGAGGGGGCAATGCAATAAGCAATTCAAAAACCTTGCTGAATTCTTGTAATAGTTCAATAATGACCCTATGTGGCTGCACTGGTGTTGTGGAAGTAAGGCAAGATATGATTTGTAGCAATAGCCCCTTCTTGATAACTGGTTTAAAGAATTGGTCAGCATCTTGAAGAGTGAGGCCAGATGGTTGCAACCCTGTAAGCAAAATCCCTCTCCCTCCAAGGTTGAACTCCATAATCAATTTCTTGATATCCCATTAAATGAGGCCAAGAGTATATAACCACTGGGTGCCAAGAACCACATCACAGTCACCCAAAGATAAGACATTCAAATCAACCTGAAAATCTTGACCCTAAATTATGAGGTTAACACCATGGCAAGAACCTTGTGTTCTAAGCACTTCTCCATTAGCAACCTTAATAGTGAAATTGTCTTGAGTAGACTGGCAATTTCAAGGATGACCATGAAGAAGCATCCAAGAAATTGTGAGTATTGTCATTGTCAATTAAGATAACATATCTTGATGATTAATTCTTCCCCACACTCTCATTATACCTGGAGAAGGGCTTCCAAGTAAGGCATAGAGAGTGATTTCTACAGAACCTGCCACCTGTTGCTGCAATTCTGTTGAAGCATTATCCACTATTGACCCCTCTTCCATATGCACCTCTTGATCACTCCCCTGATTGTATTGCTGAAACCCTTCAATAAGGAAGATCTTTGGGGTCTTGCACTAATGTCCCACATGCCATTTATCCTCACAGTAGAAGCATAACCCCTTCTTTTTTCGATCCTCAACCTGAATAGCAGTAAGTTTCTAGACAGGGAGTTTAGTAGTCTTCAAGTCATTCTTGATAGGTGGGGGACCCAGAATTAAAGGCTTGGACACTTCACCCCATGGTTTGACATTCTTCTTGCAAGCAAAAAGATATTCTTCTTGTATTTTGGCAAGACCAAAAGCTGAATTCAAATTTTGGGGATTCAGCATTCTAATTGGCAATCGAATTTCATCCTTCAATCCACTCAAGAAACAACTGATTCTATGCTTCTCAGACAGTTCCTTAATTCGATTAGACAATGCCTTAAATTGTCCTTTGTAAGCAGATACAGAACCCACTTGCTTCAATTTTGTTAGAGTTTCCATAGGATCATCATAGGCAGAAGAACCAAACCTCACATACAATGCTTTAACAAAAGCCTCCCAACTAGTAAATTGGCCAACCTCCTTTGCATCTTGAAACCAAATCAAAGCCTCATCTTCCTTATGATATGAAGCTACGAGTATCTTCTGGTTGACTGGGGTATTGTACAACTGAAAAAATTGGTTGGCCTTATAAACCCAACCCAATGGATTCTCACCCTTAACCTCTGAAACTCCAATCTCACAACCTTAGGAATAGTAGCCAAAGGAGAATCTTGATGATTTGTCATCATTGGAGATGAAGTTCTTGGAGGGGATATAGTCCTCTGTTGCCAACCATTACCAGCTTCTGATAGGGCCTGCAACGTACTTGTGACTGCATCTAGCTTCTGATGAACTACACGAAACTCTTGGTCATGTCGCTCTATTGTCAATGATAGAGCATTAACTTTTTCATTAAAGAAAGAAGATCGAGTTTCCGCCATAGTGATAGAATTGGCTCTGATACCAAATTGATAGGATTTTACAAGTTCTTGAAAGAATTGAATGAATTAAGGTAAAGGAAGAAGATTAAGAAGAATCATGTTTCATGAGAAATAGAGAGGTTGAGAGAGAAGAGGATAAGAATGAGAATTCGGTTATTCATGCCAAAAACTGATTATACATTATTGTTTTCCCCTTTTATAGGTACTAGCTAATTACAACTCTACTACTAGTAACTAGCTTGATTCTTGATTCATCACAACAATTAACCAACTGCCACTAATTAACTTGACATCAACACAGCAACTACTGACATCAGCACAACAACTAACTAACTGCCATTAACTAATCTTGACAGCTAATTACTGCCACCTCAGCCCTTATACAAGTACACAATCATAACTCTTATCACTTCCTCGTAGAAGTGGGTGTTTCTTGACCCTTATGAAGTGGGTCCAAAGGATGGATTTTAACCCTTATGAGAAAGGGGGGGGGGGAAAATCATATCTTGTGATATCATTACCTTACCATTGCTGAAGTTGGTTCACCATTTCACCTCAACCCCTATAATTAAGAGCATTCACACCAACTCAATAGGGTTTTTGCTAAATTGATTATAAAATAAAATAAAATAAAATAAATTTTTTTTTCTTTTTTAAATTTTAACTAACTTATTATTCAAATGCCTATCAGACTTTTTATTTATTTCTCCATTCAATCTATATATTATTTTTTCTCTCTCCAAATATATATATATATATATATATTTATATTTATTTATCTCTTCCCCATTTTCATATCCGTCATTTTAACTCTTCCATGTTTCGTAGATCCCCCGACAAATCATAAATCTCATTATAAAAATCACAATTTTTAGAGATCTACCTTCAATAAATTTGTTATGAGAGAGTGAGAGAGAGAGAGAGAGAGAGTATAAAAAGGCAAGTGGTGTCGTATAGGTCATACTGAGAATGCTGACTACACCATTAATGAGAAGCTGCAACACCGTTTTGATCAGCGATTAATGTGCGAGCTTCTTTGCACAACTATCGACATGGCTCAAGTAATTCAAACCTCTTTGTGCTCCTTCAGCTTCTCCTTCTACCACCACTCCCACTCTCATGTTTGTTTGGAGTTTGGAGTCCTCTTTGCCAATTTGTGTAGATCAGTGTTTGAGAGAGTGAGAGAGTCAAATAGAAACTATACTTTTGGTGCTTTGTTGATGAACAATGTTCACAAATTAGTTTGATCTACAAATTGTTGGGCCTAATGCAAACTAGTCTTAGGTGAGATTTTATATAATTTAGCTAAAATTGTTATTTTTTGAGCGTGATGAGAATGTTTTAATGCCAGGTGTGATTTGTGGATTTGCCTTATCATCAAGAACATAGAACATTCGTTTCATGCAACTTCCCCACAGAAGTTGGTGCTTCCAAACCAAATGGTAGAATTTGGATAAAACTTACGTACTCCAAAAAAAATTTCATTGCTGATGAGGATGTTGCTATGCTAATATCTAACAAGACTTAGTATAGTGCTCCAAATAATTTTCCTGTAGGAGAACTCATTGGTCGCAACATGTCTGCCAAGTATATATGAGTGATATATAAATTGACATGAGAGATTTTTATTTGTCCTGTGCCCACTAGCAAGTGGAAAATGTTAGAACTACTGGGCTAGCTAGATCCATTGAGTATGCACTTGGAGGACTAGGTCTAGTTCAGAACTAACTAAGAGTTGTAAGTCTTTGCGAAAGAGTGTGACCCTTGGTGATCAGAGTGTAACCCTTGGTGAATAGGTTTGACTCTTGTTGAAGGGTGACAACCTTCGACAATGTTGCATTTTTGTCATGAGGTCGTGACATTTTATGAAGGGGTGGATATGTGTCTATAAATCGAATACTACACATTAATTATTGGTTGACAATTATTGATGGTGGTGTTGTTCAAAGTTCTAACTCTCTCTCATGCATTTAGAATGCAACTATTGTGTGTTTTATTGTTGTTACAAACACCACACATGTCTCATATATATTTTGTTGTAAGTAGGCCGGCTCAACAACTTTGGGGCCTTAAGCAAAAATTTTAAGTGGGGCTTTTTTTATATTTAAATATTAATGAAATAATATATATTGAATTTTTTTATTTAAAATCTATTTTTCTTACTTTGTGATACACATCAAATTGTTAATTGGTATGATAATTTATAATAATAGATAAAGTAAGAAAACGTGTTGTCCTATGACTGTTGGTTGTGCAGCCTGTACAGTGTGCTGCTATGCAATGCGCAACTGTACAGCTTATGCTGCTATGCAATGTGCAAACTGTGCAAATGCCCAGCCTGTCCTATGGCTATGTGCAAAAAAAACGTGCTCTCCTATGACTCCTATCAATCAATCATGCAGTGAAATAGACTAAAAATAAAAAAAAATTTAAATTAAATAAATAGCAGACTTCTCATCTTAATTTTTGGAAAGATAAGAGAGGGGAAGAAAATTACCTCTGGTATGCCCACGGCCCACGCTGCCCCTTTTCAATTTTGAATTTACTGTGAATTGAAGGAAATCAACAAAAAAAGATTTCAAGCTAGACTGAGTGAGTTTATAGAAAAAGATCAAAAATCAAGATGAAGAAAGGAAATGTAAGAATATAGATGGAGAGGCAGAGAGATAGAGAGATGAGAGATTTTTCTTTTGTTTTTGAAATTTATAATCTCTATTTTAGCATATTTCAAGACAATTACGTTGTATTATTAATGAATTTGTCTTGTATTAATTTTGATTTTAGCATATTTCAAGAATGAGTTAATAAATTTGTCTCCTAAAATTTAATTTTGTTAGCTGAAGTTTGACTATTTTAGTTTTTCCCCTTTTTAATCTTCTACATTTTAGGATACAATGGGGCATTTTTAATGCATTTTATTGACCAATAAAAGTACTTAAAAAAATTTTAATTAAAATATATAGATAAATATATTGTATATATAATTTTTTTTTTTTTTTACAAGTGTGAGCCTTCTTTTATTTGAGGGCCTTAGGTGATTGCATCAATTGCATCACTTGTTGAGCCGGACCTGGTAGGTGGAGATATATAGAAATGTATAACACTTACAAAGATGCTACTAATTTGTAAAACTGATTCAATGAAAATGTATGCAAATAAAGAATTCTTGTTCTCACTGTTATTTGCTTCCACTTTCCAACACACATGATATTGGTTAGCTAGGGAACCTTCTTTGTAATTTCCACTTCCTTTTTTGGATCTTTTTGTTGAACGTTGTACTATTTTCGCGTCCTTGATTTTTTTTTTTTTTTGAGAAACCACCCCAAGAATAGGGGGGAGCAATTCATTCAGGGAAGTCAGAACAATACACAGAGGATAAGTCCGGAGGAACATCCTCCATCCAGACTTGATAAGAAGAAAAATTACAAGCCATTCGAGCCAAACCATGAGCGACTCTATTCCCTTGTGGGCGGGTGTGGCAAAATGACACCTTGTGAAAGGCCTTGGATAGGAGATAAATGTCTTTAAGAATGTGACCAAAGCTTGAAGACGCAAGGTCCCCATTGTTAATGGCTTTGATGATGATCTCCGAGTCGCCTTCGAAGATTACCTTGTTAAAGTTCAGTTCCCTTGCCAGGCTGATTGCACTACGCGCTGCCAACACTTCCACTGTCTCTACAGAAGTAGGCAGAGGAATAGGATGTGTATAGGCAGCCATAACTAGACCTTGGTCGTTCCGGATAATGGCTCCCAAACCAGCAAGGCCTTTGGAGTAGAAAGTTGCACCGTCAAAGTTAACCTTCATCCAACCCGGAGGTGGAGGAGACCATTTAGTTGGCTTGACTGTGGGAGGAGCACGATGGGGAGTGGAGGAAGCAAGCTGGAATTCCTGGAGGTTTTCAAGGGCCGTTGAGTTGATTTTCTCGATTGGAAGTGCATTTTCACCAACTCGGATCTGATTCCGATGCGCCCAAATCAGTGCTACTGTCATGGCAAGTAACTCCGTTAGGTTGCTTTGGTCCTGGCTGAACTGAATGACATCCAGCAGAGAAGTGCACTTCACAGCTAATTTGATTAACCAACTAAAATGAACCTTCCACACAGGATACAAGCATGTGCAAGACCAAAGTGCATGGAAAGAGGTTTCTTTGTTGAGATTGCAGTGAGGGCAGGAGTCATCAATCAAAATTTTCCTCTTCCTGAGGTTCACTCTGGTGGGTAAGGCCTCTAAACCAGCTCTTCACAAGAGAGTTTTCACTCTATTTGGAATTCTAAGGTTCCAAATACCCTTCCAAACTTTTTTAGTCAATGACAAATCAGAGGAAGAAGGACCGTCAATCATTTCGCACTCCATGAGCAGCTTGTATCCGGATTTGACGAAATAAAGCCCATTAGAATTCCTAGGCCAAAATAGCTTATCCTCACAGCTTTCAAGGCTTAGAGGGATGGCTTTGATCAAAGTGGCTTCATGAGGCAAGAAGGAGTTATCAATCACATTTTCAAGCCAGCACCTTTTATCATAGTCAATCAAAACAGAGACTTTGGCATCAGAATCAAGAAAGTCATGAGGAGAAATAACCTTTTGTGGCTGGGGAGTTGGGAGCCAGACATCATGGTAAATACGAATAGAGTCACCATTGCCCACTCTCCATTGTAGACCTTTTTTAATCACAGCCCCGCCCTTTAAGATACTTTTCCAAGCAAACGATTTGTTACCTTCCTTGGCATCAAGAATAGAGCCATTCGGGAAGAACTTCGTTTTGAAAAACCGGTGAAAGAGAGAGTCTTTGTTGTCCAGCAGCCGTCGCACCTGCTTAGCAAGCGTAGCTTCATTGAATTTTTGAAGCTCTTTGAATCCCATACCTCCGAGGTCTTTTGGCTTACACAGTGCGCTCCATTTAGTCCAGTGAATTTTCCTTTGATTCCCCTGCTGCCCCCACAAGAATTTTCTAATCAAGGACTAAATTTCTTCACAAAGAGTAATTGGGATTTTGAAGCAACTCATCGCAAAGGTTGGAATTGCTTGGATGACTGCCTTGAGGAGAATTTCTCGCCCCGCTTGGGATAGCAACTGCTCCTTCGAGCCTTGGAGCTTAGCTAAGACCTTCTCTTTAATGAACATCAAGCTTGCTTTTTTGTGCTTTCCAACTAAGGATGGGAGGCCGAGATATTTCTCATGTTGATTGACATCCTGAACTCCTAAGAAATCCTTGATCTGGTTAAGTGTATTTGGTATCAAAAGAGTAATTATTTACTCCTATAGAAAGATTAGAGGCAATGGTGGAGCTAAAAAAAAAAATTCAGGGGCCAAAGCTAAATATATAATATTAAAAAAATAACGCACACACGCACACACACATATATAATATCTATTTATTGCTTATACATGAAATGTTTGTAATTTTGATTTAATTTATCTATACTATTTATAAGAAAATTTCCTTCTTTGGACTAGACTTTTATGTGATTCAGAAATACCCATCAACCGGTAAAAATATATAACCAACTCCACTTAAAATACCTACAAAATAGAACACTTTCCTACTAATCCATGTATTCAAAACAAACTTATCCAACATTTAAAAAAAGGGAAAATTATGACACTAGACCCACAAAAAAAAAAAAAAAAAAAACCCATCGCACGCGCAGAGCACGTGTGATAAGGCTAGTGTATGATTTTTTTTACGTAAGCAAAAATATTTACATTAAATAAGTCTTTACATCTTTGGAAAATAAAAACAAAAGAGTAAGTTTTGACATGTCTAAAAATATACAAGTCAATTTAATAAAAATAAAATATAATTAAATTACATATAGTATATATTAAATACACTTAAATTAATGAGTTATGTAAGGACCTGATTTGAACTTTTAGCCCAACAAATGTATGGACTTAAGCCCAAAAAGCTCAAAGTAATAAATTTGTAGAGAATGGGTTGAAAAACTAGGCTTTAGTGAATTAAGTAACCGGCCAATAGATTTTGATGACAAAGAAAGAAAGATAATAGACGTTTACTAAAGAAAAAAGTCCCTGGCCAAGTCCAAGGAGACTGATTCTTAAATATTATTCTCAAAACTTTGTTACAAATCTGGTTCTAGATTGCTACAGTGTTTATTCCCTTTTCTTTTTTCCATGCCCTCTTTGGCGAAGGGTCTCTCTCATTATATATCCCCCTTTGGGTCATCTTGATCCCACACTTGTTGATTATCTGAGCCCTTACTTAAGTACCTGTCCCATCAAACACCCACTTTGGCTTTCTGTGAGTTGTGGTTGTCAAGGCAGTATTGTTCAGGGGTCTTCTCCACATAAATGCGGTTAGAAAAGTAGCTGCAGTGCATTCAATGCGGTGGTAGTAGCTTTCCCTTAGATATTTTTTTGGGGTTTCCTTCTCTCTTGTACGTTTCTGGGATACGTCCTTATCACTGAAGCTTCCTGGAAGGTCGCCTTGAGCATTAGGATCTATGTTTGACCTATTCTTACCGGTCCGAGGAGACACTCCTCCTCGAACCACCTTCCCATCCATGCTCTGTTCGTAAAGTCTAAATCAAACCATTTTGTATCGCTTGCTCGTCTTCAGATTACTTACCTTCTCGGATAGGACCCAATGCCCAGTATGTGATTTGGGCCTTTAACTCCACAAGCTATATATGACATAAGAGTAATTAGAGGGAATAAAAAATATATTAGTCAAATTTAAAAGTACATTATATATTTTTAGTAAAAATTTAGGTGGGCCATTATTAAAATTTACGTCCAAAATTATTATTTTTATACCAAAAATAGAAGAGAGATGGAGGATTTTTTAAAAGTCAAGGTCATGGCCCTATAAAAGTCAATAATTTCTCCAAGTGAAGCATGTTTTATTTTTATTCATGCACAAAATTATTTTTAGACTTCTTATGGTATAGATCAATTTAGAACATAAAGGAGATCATTAGATTAATATTAACAGTCCGTCTATTGATTTTAGTGTTAAGGAAAACCCTATTCTTCTTTTTCTCCTTTAATAAATGTTTTTGTCCTAGGATTAGAGGACTTATTTGGAAATTTTTTAGAGGGGGGTTTCTCTAAACAAGTGGAGAAAACAACTAGTAATTAAGTTTATACTCCCTTTCTTTTGCTAGTATTTATAAGTTTACGGATGCTTTAAGCCCTCGTTTGGGAGAAAGGAATGGAAAGGAATGAAAAGAATAATTTTAGAATATTCTTCATTTCTTTGTTTGGGAGTTTTAATGGGGGGAATAGAAAGTTCATTCCCTTATTTGGGAGTTTAAGTGGGAGGGAATTGAATGGGAGGAAGGAACACTCATTCCTCTTTATTCCCTTAAAACCTCAAATTTTCATTCCACTGAAATTGAGAGAAATGAGAGGGAATGGAATTAGACTTAATGAATTTTTTTACTAAAACTCTCAAAATACCCCCATATACTCAACCCTTTATTTTAAAATAGGGGTCTAATAGTAATATTGTCCTTAAATGATTACATTTTATTCCCTCTATGTTACTCTTAAACAAGATTACTTATATTTCATTCATTTATTTTAAAAAATCCAATCAAGGTTACTTAATTCCATTCCATTTCATTATTTTCCATTCCTTTCTCTTACTTAAATACGTTCCATTCCATTTCTTTCCATTCCCTTATGATCATTCTATTCTATTCTCTTATGAACTCCTAAACGAAGCCTTAGGTATTTGTTAATTAACCATTTTAAGAAAGGAATATTTTAAGAATATTCTTCCCTCCTCTTGTTTGGGAGTTTTAACGAAAGGAATGGAAGGTCCATTCCCTTGTTTGGAGTTTAAGTGGGAGGGAATGGAATGATTAGGAGAGAACACTCATTCCTTCCCTTTAACTCAAAACCTCAAGTTTTTGTTCCCCCAAAATTGGGAGGAATGAAAGGGAATGGATTTAGGTTTAATGAAATTTTTGTTAAAATCCCTAAAATACCCCTTATCAGCCCTTTTTTTCTCATTCAGCAATAAAAAATATAACTATCATTCTTACACGATATTGCATGTTCTCTGCAAAGTGAAGCTGTTGCTGCTAGTCTTTCTTTTTTTTTCTTTTCTTTTTTTTTTTTTTTATTATCTCCTGCAATTTTCAGTTATTGCTCAAACCAAGTATGTCTATCTTTTTCCTTTTCTTTTCGGTTGTTTGCTAGTCCTTTTTTTTTTTTTTATGAACTGTTTGCTAGTCATTCATGAGAGTGATATATAGTGTTTTTGTACACCTAAAAACCAAAACGACTCTGCATTCTGTAAATCCTAAAAACCTTAAATGGAAAAAATGAAAAGAAAAGAAACAAAGAAAGTTACTTGTACAACTGAAAAAAAAATTGTATTTAGAAATTTGATAGTGAGACCTGTTGGAGAATTGCTGTAGATATATTGAAATATGAGTTATCCCAACCAATTAAAAAATTTTCAAGACTGGATATGCTTTTGGCCCCCCCAAATTCCGAACAAATATTTAGACATTCACCAATCACCATTATTTCAACAAATAAAAGAAAAAAAAAATCTAGTTAAATAACAATTTTAGGGCTTACTACAGTCAACTTCACAATGTGAGGCTGTGATTTGCCTCAAAAATCTTCATAGGAAGGGTACCTATTTGCACCACCACACAGTTGTAAACACCACTAGGTTCTTTTGACATATGTGATTCTTTGACATTTTATCTCCCTCTGTCTCCTGTGTCTCAACTCAACTGATCTGCTTTTTAATTTACTCTGTTTTCTCTTTGCTTCTTCCGTTATTTACGAAGCAAGTGGTGTGTTACACTTGCAGTTTTAATCCAACCATCCAATTAGTTAATATCTCCAAGGCTTCACCACGTGAATGGTTAAGAGGAAATGTCTACAGAAGCAAGTGTACAAGTTTAGACAAAAGAAAGGTGTGTGGTTAAGAAAAAACAAGAGTAAAAAAAAATTTAAAATGAGAAGAAAGTAATATATGTGTGTTGAGGAAAATTAATAATAGAAAATAATAAAATGTTGGAATTTGGAAATTGGAAATTGAGTTGTCTTGGGCAATGTGCTTAGCCGAAGAAACCAGGCCACTGACCAGTCTTATTTATTTATTTATTTATTTTGGGTGGTATTGATTTTGGCTTGCTGTTGCATTAAGCCATTAACAAAATTGAAAAGAATTTTAATTAAAATAATAGTAGTTTAGAACCTTAAGTGAGTTGGATTAGATTACTTTTAATATAAAATTTTTTATGCCACTTTGTCTGCTACCATTAAAATATTTGACATTTTATTTCTTTTGTGAAAGTTTCTTGTTCATATATTTAATTATATGTTAAAATAAAAAATAAAAAAATTAATTTACAGTTTAAAAGAATGTAAAAGCATATTGTGAAGTGTTCAAATTTTATAATGAATAGAAAATGTGCCTATAATTTCTTTGACTAGGACTCCAACTAATAAAATAACTTTTTTTTTTTTTTACTTAGATGGATTTAAATGATAAGGTACTTAAGACCATAATTTTTTCAAAATATATGTGGAAACTAGCCTTGATTCATGCTTCATGCCGTTATTTGTGCTACATTATTCATCAAAGGCAACGATTGAAAAGACGTGTTCCCCACATTCCTACACAATCAACCATAGAAAGACAATTAGTTCATGATGAAATAATGCATCGACTTAGATCTAGTGAAAAATGTTATGATGTAATACACATGGACCCGCAAGCTTTTCAAGGTTTGTGTGACATTTTGTGAAGAGACGGTGATCTTCAAGACATACAATGTGCCGTGGTTGAAGGGCAAGTTGCCAAGTTTCTTCACACTCTATCACATAATGTGAAGATCCGTACAATGTCCTTTTTTTGTCGTTCCTGTGAGACCATTAGTCGCCATGGTCATAATGTGTTAAGATTAATAATTATGTTAGATGATCAATTCCTTCGACAACCTAATGGAACCCATTGAAATATTACAGAGTAGTAGGTTCAATCCATATTTTAAGGTAAATATATCATGTAAATATTATATATTTGATAGTAGTTTAGTATAAGTATATTTCAAGGTAAATGTCTTTGAGAGATATTTTTAATTTCAGGATTGTATTGGGGCACTTGATGGAACACATATTCTTGTCAAAGTATCTAACGAGGATGCACCAAGATATCGGGGTAGGAAGGGTTGCCCAACACAAAATGTGTAGGCAGCATGCTCATTTGATTTGAAATTCACAAACGTATTACCGGGTTGGGAAGGAACTGCTTCAGATTCAAGAATAATAAAGAATGTTTTAACTAGAAACGATAATTTGAAAATCTCACAAGGTAAACTGAATTCAAATACGTACTAGGATGTATTCTTTGTAATTAAAAAATTTGTAGTATATAATTAACAATTGTTATTCTTTATTAGGTAAATATTATCTTGTTGATGTGGGATACATGAATAGAAGTCGTCTGATTGCACCTTATAGGGGAGTGCATTATCATTTAAAAGAGTACTCTATTCGTTCTCCTGAAAATGCTAAAGAATTGTTTAATTTGCGACATGCGTCATTGTGCAATGCTATTGAAAGAGCATTTGGTATACTTAAAAAGAGATTTCCTATCATAGCAAGTACTACAGAGCCTAGTTATTGTGTTGACACACAAAATGAAATCATTTTAGCATGTTGCATACTTCATAATTATTTAATGGGTGTCGATCTTGATGAAAGTCTTATTGCTAAAGTTGATGAAGAGGTTTTACATTCTAATCGTGAACGTGCGGCCCCTACTCCAAGAGAAGATGATGAGGATGCTAGGCAAGGAGATATTATAAGAGATTCTATAGCATTAGCCATGTGGCAGAACTATGTCCAAATGTGATAGCTTTTGGGTTTATTGTTGTCATGTCGTTTAAGACTATGTTATGTTTCAGTTACTTAGTCCTAAATGTTTTGCAAATTTCTCTTTTCATTTTGATATTGCTCTCTATCTTTTGATAATTAATATTAATATTTACACAATATTTTATATGTGTTTTTTGTCTTATTAATTATAGCATGGGTAAGATATCAAAGAAGAATGGTGGAGATCCAAGCAAAAAAGTACAATGGAGAAGTGTTATGGATGATGCTTTAGTGGATACTTTTTTACATCAGGTGATCATAGGTGATAGAGTTAATGAAACTTTTACCTCTAAGACATATGATGACATAGTGAAAGAGTTGGTTGAAAATTTTCACATGGAGATTAACAAGGATAAGGTGAAAAATCAACAAAAGACACTGAAGAAGAATTTTCATGAATGCTATGACATATTTAAAGATGGATTGAGTGACTTTGGATGGAATGATTCTTTAAATATATGGACAGCTAAACGAGAAATTTGGGAGCCACTCATAGTGGTAAATTACTATTTTTTGTGAGTTTAATTTTGTATTACATAATTATATCTGTTGTATAACCATTTTTCTTGGTTTGTAACAGTCTAAACCTGCGGCCAAGAAGTGGATGACAACACCTATGCCCAACTACTCTAAGATGGCACAACTTTGGGCTAAAGATAGAGCAAAAAGTGATCATACTGAAACTGCAAAGGAGAAATGTGCTAGGTATGCTGCATCGACCACTATTGATGAGATTGATAATTTAATATCTCAAAATGAAGTTTCTTTGGAGAACTTTGAAGTGGAAGATGATTAGAGGTCACCAGAAATTAATGTTGCATGTTCTCGAGTGTTATCACAAGATGCAATGTCTTCTAAGAGAAAGAAAAAACGACTGGCAGAAGATGATGAACTTGGGAATGTAATTTCCCAGTCATTTGATAATGTATCAATGGCAATTGATAGGGCAACTGAGGTTATGGCAAAGTGCTTTTCAAAATCATATGAAGCAGAAGTTCACGTAACTTTGAGTGTATTGGACTTGGATCCAATATCAAAGACTAAGGCCTACATATTTTTGATGAAAAATCCAACATATAAGGAGATGTTCTTTGGTTTCCCAAATCATGAGCGCAAATGTGTCCTATTGACACTAATGTCTAGGCCTAAAAATTTTAAAAAAAAAGTGTGGGATTTTTTGGCCAACTTTAGTTTTGGAATGGATTATGTTATTTTGTTTTGTTTAGGCAAGACTCATTACATGAGTTTTTTAAAAAGATATTTTCTTGCATTTTTAGACAATATTTATTTTGTTGAGAATAAATATGTGATGCGTGAATTATGAGTTCTAAATACTAAACATTTCAAAGCAATTATAAATTTTCATTGATTATTTTTTATGTTTTTTAAAATGAAGGGGTATAATAGTAATGTTATTATAAAATAATTTCATTCCATTCCTTCCAATGTCACTTCCAAACAATGTTACTTACATTCCATTCCATTCTATTACTTTATTTTATAACATCCAAACAAGATTTTTAAATTCCATTTCATTCCTTTCCCTACTAAATCCATTACATTCCTTTAATGATCATTCCATTCTATTCCCTTATAAACTCCCAAACGGACCCTAAATCTTTGGAAAAAAAAAACAAAACAAAAGAGTTCTTGACATGTCTAAAAATATACAAGTCAATTTAATAAAAATAAAATATAATTAAATTACATATAGTATATATTAAATACACTTAAATTAATGAGCTATATATGACATAAGAGTAATTAGAGGGAATAAAAAATGTATTAGTCAAATTTAAGAGTGCATTATATATTTTTAGTAAAAATGTAGGTGGGCCATTATTAAAATTTACGTCCAAAAATAGAAGAGAGATGGAGGATTTTTGAAAAGTCAACGTCATGGCCCTATAAAAGTCAATAATTTCTTCCAAGTGAAGCATGTTTTATTTTTATTCATGCACAAAATTATTTTTAGACATCTTATGGTATAGATCAGTTTAGAACATAATGGAGATCATTAGTTTAATATTAATAGTCCGTCAATTGATTTTAGTGTTAAGGAAAACCCAATTCTTCTTTTTCTCCTTTAATAAATGTTTTTGTCCTAGGGTTAGAGGACTTATTTGGAAATTTTTTAGAGGGGGGTTTCTCTAAACAAGTGGAGAAAACAACTAGTAATTAAGTTTATACTCCCTTTCTTTTGCTAGTGTTTATAAGTTTACGGATGCTCTAAGCCCTTGTTTAGGAAAAAGGAATGGAAATGAATGAAAATAATAATTTTAGAATATTCTTCATTTCTTTGTTTGGGAGTTTTAATAGAGGAAATGGAAAGTTCATTCTTTTATTTGAAAGTTTAAGTGGGAGGGAATTGAATGGGTAGGAGGGAACACTTATTCCTCTCTATTCCCTTAAAACCTCAAATTTTCATTCTCTCAAAATTGGAAAAAATGAGAGGGAATGAAATTAGACTTAATGATTTTTTTTACTAAAACTCTCAAAATACCCACATATACTCAACCATTTATTTTAAAATAGGGGTCTAATAGTAATATTGTCAATAAATAATTACATTCTATTCCCTCTATGTTACTTACAAACAAGATTACTTACATTCCATTCATTTTCATTCATTTATATTAAAAAATCCAATCAAGGTTACTTAATTTCATTCCATTCCATTATTTTCCATTCATTTCCCTTACTTAAATACCATTTCATTCATTCCCATTCCCTTATGATCATTCTATTTCATTCCCTTATGAACTCCCAAACGAAGTCTTAGGTATTTGTTAATTAACCATTTTAAGAAAGTTTTTATGGGAAAAGAAAAAAATTAATTAATATTTTGACAACTTTTTCTATTCGCCATAAAAGTAGTATTGAAACTTTTTAAAAATAATTTACTAACAATTGTTCTAAGTGCACCAATTAACATTGCCCCATTTTAATAACTAGCTAAAAGCTTATTCAAGTAATAGCAAGCTATTGGCTATTTTTGAGTAACTCCTAGAGATAACATCATATTATTTTTATGTCCTTGTTTTGTATTGATTCACCCATTTGCTTTGCATCCTTTACATTGTCAAATTAAGAGTCCGGTTATTGCATGCTTTTAAAAAACAAAAGATTAAAGTTAATAATAAAGCAATATTAATGTACCAATACTTTACATCAAAGTCAATTATATATAAAATATTAAATTTATAATTAAGTTTATACTCCCTTTCTTGGGCTGGTATTTACAAGTTAAAGAATGCACTAAGAGGATATATTAACAAACTGTTTTAAGAAAATTTTTAATGGGAAAGGAGAAAAAGCAATTAATATTTTGATAACTTTTTTCTATTTTCCATAAAAGTAGTATTAAAATTAAAAAAAAAAAAAAAGTTTATTAAGCATCCATTAACATAACCCTATTTTTAATAACTAGCTAGAAGCTTATTCAAGTTTGCTGAGAGAAGAATTTTTTTTTTTTTTTTTTTTTTGAGAAATACTGCTAATCTCGCAACTTGAACCTTTTTTCTCCTAGACCCTCAAGCACTTTGTATATGAGGAGTTGTCAATTTAACTACAAGGCCTTTGGCTGCTAAGAAAAGAAATTAATAGAATGCTATTAGCTATTTTTGAGTAACTCCTAGAGATAAACATCATATTATCTTTATGTCCTTGTTTTGTATTGATTCACCTATTTGCTTTGGCCTCCTTTACATTCTCGCATTAAGAGTCCGATTATTGCATGATTAAAAAAAAAAAAGATTAAAGTTAATAAAAAAGCAATATTAATGTACCAATATTTTATATCAAAGTTAATTATATATAAAATATTAAGTGGAAGATCAATCTTTCTGAGTTGGAATTGGGTTTTGGGATTAAAGTTCTTAAAGATAAAGCCCGTAGCTTAAAATATAAAAACAGATAGAAAAAAGTAGAGTTTTTTTATTCTTCTAAACAACGTGCCCCCAAAGCTCATCAATACTACTACCACCACCACCATCTTTGCCCGTACGTACACTGGAAATTAGGTAGAGACAGCAAATGAGTCAAAAACCGCACACCAAGTGGCTCTGACTTGTATTTAGTTAATGAGTTGATAATTAAATGTCATACCTTATCTTTCTCTCTCTGTTTTGGATTATTCTTAGGGCAACCCAACAATAACTTATATGTAGGTATGAAAACAAAACCCTCCACAAAGGATGAAAATGACATTTCGTGGTTTACGTACAATACCCCCCAAAGTCCCAACCAAGAGATCAGTGTCATTAAAAACCCACTCCACCGACCAAGACCCAAATGCCCCAACCAGGCCAAACCAAATCAATACTAGGAATAGCATATGCTTTTTTATATTCTCTACCACTACCTCTACTCTACTCTACCACTGCTATAACTTTTCAATTAGCCTTAGCCCACAACAAACAATGATACCTATTATCACCATTTCTTTCTGCAACAAGTTTCATTATGAAAAATGCTACCACACACCCAACTCTACAACATGTTTAACATGTTTTAGTGTCAATTAATGTACCTAATTTTCTTTTTCATTAAATTTTTGCGATAGTTTATTTGTAAGAGCTGAAATCCAATCACAAAATAACACTTAAGTAAGTTGTGAAATTAAGTGTTTGTTTGAAAACAACTTATCTAACTTTTTGCTGAAATTTTTTTGCTAAAAGTATGCCAAAGTATACTTGTATCTTAAAAAATTTTGAAAAAGTGAGAAAATACGGAAAAATGTGAGGTTTTAAAAAACTGTACATAAAAGCTAAAAGTTAATGCTAAAAGTTAGTGCTAAACACACTCTAAGTATGAGTTCAAGTGTGGTCGTATGCATTTTGATTCACAATTATTGAAGAAATTATTGTGAAAAAAAGAGAAGTGTTTTTATTTATTTATTTTATATTTTATACAAGATAGAAATTATACTCTAATCTAATATAAATGTACATGTGTGCGAAACTCTCTCCTAAATACTTGAACTCCAGCTTTTACTTCCTACACCTCATAAACACTTATACTTGTGTTATTGCTTTTTGTAAAGTGACATATTATTACTTAATGTTATTAGTGGACAAAAAATAATTTAAATAGTGAATTCAAATTAAAACTGGTAATAATTTATAATCTAAAATTTATTATAAAAAAATATTAAATTCAATAAAGATATGAAATTTTACCCCTATCATCTTAACACATTACATTATCATATTACATATTAAATAATAGATACAGTCACACTCAATCAATTTTAATATCTATTTTTTTTAGAAGGATTTTAATATCTATTTGAAAATCCAATTTAACTCTAAATTCATTGAGATGTTATTATATGTAATAAAATATATTAAATTTTAAATAAAAATTTAATGTGATAATCTCTTATTAAATAATGTAAACCATAAATTTTACGCTTTTTTTTTTTTTTTTGGGCCAAATTCAAACTTATAAAAATGTTGTTTATCTGTCACTTCTCTTGGCCCAAGTAAGGAAATCACATCAATAATAATGGGATTTGTTGGGCGAAAGAAGGGAGTTGGGTAAATAGTATTTATCGTACAACAAAGACACAAAGTCCTTTAAAAAAAAACACGTGGTTCTTCAAAAGTGACGCGGCGGATGACGTCATCAACCAGAAAGAAGAACCCTTATCCTAAACTTTCAAATCAAGTCCTGCCACGTGGCAAGATCATGACAACTTGGGCCCACACCGCCAAAAACCCCCACACATACCCTTTATTATTATTATTATTATTATTATTTATTTTCTCACGTACTCTACGTTTTTTTCATTGCCCCCACGTGCCAAAAAAAAAAGAACCGATAAACATGACACGTGGCAAATCCCTATTGGACTGCGTGAAGAAGTAAATGTGGTGCGTACCGCACGTGATTATCCGAAGCTAAAAAAGTTTTGGATATACGATGACCGTGTGGGGTCAGTGTGGGGGGGAAGTACACACGGTGAGTGGACCCAGTTTCCGTGAAACCTGAAAACGTGGCGCCACGAGAAACCGACACGTCATCATTTGTCTGAGTAAAGAGCGCGTGAAAGAAAGACTCATCAATGCCAGTTGGCATTACTGGGTAATCCACTGGCCGACCTTATCCTCTTGCTTTTTTTCTTCTTTTTTTTTTAAATAAAAAAATATTTATAAAAATATTTTTTTTAATTACTATTTCATTTTCCTCCTTAAGAAACTGGTTGTATTTTGTATATCTGAGAAAGATAGAAAGAAAGAAAGAGAGAGAGAGAGAGAGAGAGATTGGAATGTGACTATTGGAACAGAGAGAGGGGACAGAAATACCACAAGAAACCCTAGAATTCTTGCGGCTCAAAAACGTTAAATTTGCTTTCTTTTCTATGGTTTTCAGATCCAACTTTGCCTCAAGATTGAAATTTTCTTGTTTCAATAAGCTTTGGTAAGTATTTTTAGTTTTTTTTTTTCTTTCTTTGTTTTTTGATGGTATAGTTTGTAAATTAACTAGGGCTATTTTTGTCTGCTTCTGTTTTGGTTTTGAATTTTCATCATTCAGATTGTGATTATCTAGGAGTGTTGTGTTCATAGATCTTTTCCTATTTTTGGATGTCAGATAGTTATTTGTGTTAAAGCTTTGATTTTTAGGAACTGGGTTTTTTTTTTTTTTTTTTTTGGTTGAAAAATATTCGTTTTTGTGAAATTAATTGTAATGATGTATTTTTCGGTGATACCCATTTCAGATCGTGGTCAGTTATAGTGATTTTGGGACAAAAGCAATTGTGGGTTCGGTTTAGAAATTTGAGATCTTGTGAAGTGTTTATTTTTTGGATTGGGGGTTATATACTATCTATAAAAAGTGGTTAAAGATGATGTCTAGATCGTATACCAATCTTTTAGATCTAGCTTCGGGGAACTTTCCGGTAATGGGTCGCGAAAAGAAGCGGCTTCCACGTGTAATGACCGTTCCGGGGGTTATTTCTGAGCTTGATGATGATCAGGCCAACAGTGTGTCGTCAGATGTTCCGTCTTCGGTCATTCAAGACCGTATCATTATTGTTGCTAATCAGCTTCCTGTGAAAGCTAAGCGTAGGCCAGATAATAAGGGGTGGAGTTTTAGTTGGGATGAGGACTCATTGTTATTACAGCTGAAGGATGGTTTACCTGAAGAAATGGAGGTTTTGTATGTAGGGTCTTTGAGGGTTGAAATTGATATGTCCGAACAAGACGATGTGTCGCAGCTTTTGTTGGATAGGTTTAAGTGTGTCCCGGCTTTTTTACCGAATGACATTTTGAATAAGTTTTATCATGGGTTTTGTAAACAGCATTTGTGGCCACTCTTTCATTACATGCTTCCCTTCTCGGCAAACCATGGTGGGCGGTTTGATCGGTCTTTGTGGGAGGCCTATGTGGCTGCAAATAAGATTTTCTCGCAAAGGGTGATTGAGATTTTAAACCCCGAAGATGATTTTGTTTGGATTCATGATTACCATTTGATGGTGCTGCCTACTTTCTTGAGGAGAAGGTTTAACAGGCTGAGGATGGGATTTTTTCTTCACAGTCCGTTTCCTTCATCAGAGATATATAGGACATTGCCTGTGAGGGAAGAGATCCTTAAGGCACTTTTGAATTCTGATCTAATTGGTTTCCACACTTTTGATTATGCTCGACATTTCCTGTCTTGTTGTAGTCGAATGTTGGGTTTGGAGTATCAATCAAAAAGGGGTTATATTGGATTGGAATATTATGGAAGGACGGTGGGGATAAAGATCATGCCAGTTGGGATTCACATGGGCCAGATTGAATCTGTTTTGAGACTCGCAGATAAGGAGTGGAGAGTGGGGGAGCTCAGACAACAGTTTGAAGGAAAAACTGTGTTACTTGGGGTTGATGATATGGATATATTTAAAGGTGTCAATTTGAAACTGTTGGCAATGGAACAGTTGTTGAAGCAGCATCCAAAGTGGCAAGGAAGGGCAGTTCTGGTACAAATTGCAAACCCTGCTAGGGGACGAGGGAAGGATCTTGAGGAAATTCAGGCTGAAATTAGTGCAAGCTGCGAGAGAATTAACAAAACTTTTGGGCGACCAGGTTATGAACCAATCGTCTTCATTGATAGACCAATCTCTCTTAGTGAACGAACAGCATACTACACCATTGCTGAGTGTGTTGTGGTCACAGCTGTGAGGGATGGGATGAATCTCACACCTTATGAGTACATTGTGTCCAGGCAGGGCGATTCTGGGTCAGAGCCAAGTTCAGAATTGAGTGGTCCTAAGAAGAGCATGCTAGTAGTATCAGAGTTCATTGGGTGTTCGCCTTCATTGAGTGGTGCAATTCGGGTCAACCCATGGAATGTTGAAGCAACTGCTGAGGCAATGAATGAGGGAATTTCAATGAATGATTCCGAGAAGCAATTGCGCCATGAGAAGCATTATAGGTATGTTAGCACGCATGATGTGGCATATTGGTCAAGGAGCTTTTTCCAAGATATGGAAAGGACTTGCAAGGACCATTTCAGAAGACGTTGTTGGGGAATTGGTTTGAGCTTTGGTTTCAGGGTTGTGGCACTGGATCCTAATTTCAGAAAGTTGTCTATTGATGCCATCGAATCTGCATATATAAAGTCCAAACATAGGGCCATTCTTTTGGATTATGATGGCACAGTAATGCCCCAAACTTCCATCAACAAGTCCCCAAGTGAAGAGGTTATATCAATTATCAACATGCTTTGCAGTGATGATAAAAACACAGTGTTTGTTGTTAGTGGAAGAGGAAAAGATTCTTTGGGAAACTGGTTTTCTCCTTGCAAGAAACTTGGAATTGCTGCTGAACATGGTTACTTCATGAGGTATTCTATTTTTTTAATTTCTCCATTATGTCAATACTTGTTTGCTGTTACCTTTGTGCCTAATTGTATGATTTGTTAGGTGGCATGCTGAAGAGCCTTGGAAGACCATTGGGCAGAGTAATGACTTTGGGTGGGTACAGATGGCTGAGCCTGTTATGAAATTATATACTGAATCCACTGATGGTTCTTACATTGAAACCAAGGAGAGTGCTTTGGTTTGGCACCATCGGGATGCGGACCCTGGTTTTGGATCTACTCAGGCTAAGGAGATGTTGGACCATCTAGAAAGTGTTTTAGCGAATGAACCAGTTGCTGTCAAAAGAGGTCAATACATTGTTGAAGTGAAGCCGCAGGTAGATATCTTATCTTTAATATTGACTTTTTATTCCATCAAATGACTAAAATGTTAGAAATTTTTGTATACTAAGTTTTGCTAGGTTCCTGCCTTAAAGCCCACATCTATCTCTTTTATGACTGCTAGTAGAATACGCTTTAAACCATGTTCATCCCGTTGGGCAAATTAAATTAAAAAAAAAAAGAGGGAAGGATCCAAACAAAAAATGTTGTTCCACTCACATGGCAGATTCGGTCATGGACTATAGCCATCATTTCTCCATCTGATACTCTTTTACACTTATTATGTTATGCAAACGTAATGATGAAAAAAAGCAAGAAACAATTAGATTCATTGCCAATTCAATAATGTGACACAAGTATCATTGAAGTGGGATCAACCTTAATGCAGATTTAAGTGTTCTAATTTGACTCAACTAAGGGTTTATGTAAAAGTAACACTTTATGCAGAAGATTAAATATTGTAGTTCCTTCTACATGATCAATACATTGCATAGGCTAAGAGCCTTGTAGCTCCTGGCATTGATATCCCCCTCTCCCACAGTGTAACATTTTTTTTTTTTTTTGTAAAGAGGATTTTTTGTGTTCGGTCTGTTTATAAGTAATCCCATCAGTGAGCAAATTGTTGGTCTTCTCTATGCAAATATAAGTTTAATAATGTAGTATTTTTTTGGTTACACATCAGTAAGAAAAATACACTTCCCTGGATCATTTATACCATGCTATGAGGATGCAATTAATATCCGCCTGGATCTTTAATGTCAACCTCCCTTGATTCAGGGTTCTTAGAAGCAAACTATTTTGTAAAATAGAAAGAGACATAAATAAGTTTTTATCTCAAAACGTTCCTAATTAATACAATTAATTGCATTTCTAATTGTCCATGATTTATTATTATGGTGTTTTAGACCTATGTTCTTTCATAATAAGTTCACCAGAGACTACTTGTGCCACTTTTTGTGCCTTGATTATACTCCCTTCCAGTCAAATATTGGAACTTCTATTGCTTAGTAAACATGATATTGGAATCTAACATATACTTTGGCTTTTAGGGAGTGAGTAAAGGCCTGGTTGCAGAAAAGATCTTTTCAGCAATGGCAGAGGGTGGCAAGCAGGCTGATTTTGTACTGTGTATCGGTGATGACCGATCTGACGAGGACATGTTTGAAATCATTGGAGATGCAATGACAAGTGGTGTTTTATCCTCAAATTCATCCGTTTTTGCCTGCACCGTTGGACAGAAGCCAAGTAAAGCCAAGTACTATTTGGATGACACAACTGAGGTCATAAACATGCTTGAGGCTCTTGCTGATGCTTCAGACCCGTCACCCTCCCCAAGAATTGAAGAAGGATTTTCCCCTTGAAATCCTCCTCCACGGCTTTTCTAACTTCAATGTCTTCTCCTTTATGCCAATCGGGAAGAAATAACATGCCGGCCTGCGATTAAAGGTGATTATAATTTTCCTCTGTGTTTAAAGTAACTTGGTGGGAGAAACTTTATATGGCCTTCTTTCTGATCAGTTGGTGGCCATTTTGGAAACATCAACAGCCTGGATTTTTTCTGTGACATAAACAATGAAGGAGAAGTGTGCATAATGTGGGTTTTAATTTGGAAAGCAGATTTTTTTTTTTATTAATATTTTTTTTTTTGGCATAAACTCAGACGTCTCAAGGGTCAACAGGACCTACCATATTTGTTCATGGAGAACTGACTTGGAATTGCAAGAAATGCATGAATAATCATTGCATCACATACACATAAATTCTCTTCCCAGCCTGTGTAATACAATTGTCAACTGATCAGAGTAGGCCATGTTTCTGTCACTTGCATTTGCAGGGACAAGTAACTTTAATGTTGTGAAAGATGTTCAGGGGGGTAGCAAGACAGGTTTCTGCTGAAGTAAACACTCGGTTAGATAGATGAACAGTACATTGTTGTCTTTTATTATTATTATTATTATTTTTTCTTACCTCTTTGAATTTTTGAGTGAATTTGTCTTGCCATTGTTACTTGGATAATTTCTTTTGCTTATTCTGTAAATTCTATAGCAAAAATTTTCATTTTAGTATTATATGCTTTCTACTTTTGGTCTTGTGTTTGACATGGACGACCTCGAAAATAGTTTACACATGTTTTGGGGCCTGAAATGGTGAAATGTATATGATATACATATCTTCCCCGTCTGGATTAAGATAATGCTCAAGAGAAGAACCTCCTTGTAGCAGATTTTAGTGCAATGTAGGAGTTAATAAAAGCCTAGCGATAATGGTATTTTTTGTGGTGCTTTGTGTATGTAGTTTGAATCCCACCTCCTTCTGCCCCCGCTATAATGTAGGAGTTTACATTTCTGTTAATGTCAGCGGTTCATTGTTTCTTTTCAAAGATAATAAAAATATGCATTATATTTCAGGTCAAGCAGCTTTATTTATAATACATGGTGGTTATGAATCAATAGCTTGTCAAGTTAAATAGTTTTTAGTTGTCATAGCTTATCCCCGTTGCTTAATTCTTTGTACGATTGCAAAGGTACCCATAATTAACCACTGTTCCTTACTTTCATCAATACAATAATCATTTTTCTGAAATTCTGAGCTCACCCTTAAAATGATGTCAAAAAATATTTTTCAAACAAAATTTTTTATTAGGAAAAGATCTCCAGAGAAAGTTTTGCTTTCTTATTTTCTTTTTTTTTTTTTTTTTTGGTTGAGAAACTGCTTTCTTATTCATGGTTGCATTCTTGGCTGCAACTGAAAATTATTATTATTATTATTATTATGGAAAAAAGGAAACTTCATTCAAAACAAACTTAGAACCAGCAACTGCACTAGAGTCAGGACACATCCTGACATGACAAAGGCCATAAAGGCTCGACTGAAAAACATCTAACAGATTAGAGGGGGGAGAATCATAAGACAAAAAAATCCAATCCGAGTATAGTAGAGATCCTAATCTAGCAAGAGCATCTGCAGTGAAGTTAGCTTTCCTGTAGCAATGAACCACCTTAACTAGTTAAGCAACTTGGGAAGGTAGGAGCCTGCCAGAAGGGAGGAATTAGTAGCATTCAACATACCGGTACTATTCATTAACTCAACAACTAATTTAGCATCTAATTCTACTTCTAGAGTATTAATACTTAGATTTAAACACATGATTTGTCCATCTCTAAGGGCCCAAAGTTCAGCTAAGAAGCTGGTGGTGATTCCTATATTCCTAGAAGAAGGCGTTAATCCAAGCACCCGAGTCAGAACGGAGCACCCCCTCTCCTCTAGCAGCACCAGGGTTCCCAAGCGATGAGT
Source organism: Quercus tomentella (assembly GCA_028535165.1). NCBI lineage: Eukaryota > Viridiplantae > Streptophyta > Magnoliopsida > Fagales > Fagaceae > Quercus > Quercus tomentella. Next base: position 30,801,884 of record JAPQVY010000068.1, on the reverse strand, counting down.
CACTTGGAATATCCTCTACTCTGTTGCGGTGCTGCCATAAGGTCCATATACCAACAACAACAACCAAAAAACAAAAGAAAAAAAGAAGAGGATATTCCAAGGAATTGAAAGGGGACCAGCCTTAGCTTCTAATCTGCAATTACTTTCCAGCCAATTACGAAGATCCAGGGCGAAGAAATCTACACTAAAGGTTAGCTCCAAGGTTGATTCACAAATTGTGATATTTAAAATATATATATATATTAATTTCCCTTCCGGTCTTTTTCTTTCTAGTGAAGCGAACCAAAATTCTATGCTTTTCCAAGAGTTGATCAGATTTATTACCAAATTTTATTTATTTATTGGGATTTGATTTATTTAAAAACCTAGTTGTCATTTTCACCTTTTATGCTTTACAAATAAGAGGAAACAATTCTTCTCAAAAAAAAAAAAGGTTAAGATTATGTATCTGGACTAGTTGAAATGAGACAAGATAAAAAGAGTTGTGAATGCCTGTTTTTCTTTTTTGATGAGATGTATGCCTGTTTTTGAAATGCTTGTACAGTTGTATTGTATGTATAATAAAATCCATTTTCTTGTCTCGGGAATTGGAATTCCAACAATTTTTCTTTCCTCTTTTTTTTGTTGGCATGCAAAGCATTTTTCTATAAAGTTGCTTTTTCAAAACAAAAACAAAAAAACAAAACAAAAAACAAAAACAAAAGCAAAACAAAATCATTGGCTATTGGATCCTCCACCCCAAACTGAAACTCTGCACAAATGAAGGCATCTTCTCCTGGCTAAAATTGTTTGTAAACCTCTTTATAAACCCAGTTAGAGGAGGTGACTGTAGAAAGAGAAGCTGATGATCTTCGGGATTAGAGAAAGGTGTGAGATTTTTGGAAAATGATTAATAAAGTAACATGAGGTAGCTCATCAATTTTTAGAATATTAATGGCACGATAATAGTAAATTAGTAATGACTTTTTCACCATTAGATTTTATGAAATCTATTATTAAAAAAATGTGTAATTTTCATGAAGTGTACAACTTGAACGTATTTTATATTTATATGATTTTAAAATGGCATATAAAAATACAAAAAAAAAAAAAATTATTTCATACCAATAAAAAACTGGTTACCAAAATGGAAGTTAAAATATTTTTTGTCATCCCTAGCAATAAAAATCTACCTTAAAAACATTCAAAGTGAAGACTGTTAATTAAGATTCTTTTTACACAACACAAAATAGTAGAAGACAAAAGGACAAAAAGACAAAATATCAAATCAGATAATGTTTCAGTAATAATAGACCAATGCAGGGATTGTGTTGGGTTTATGAGCAACTGAGTGCTTTTAGGTCTGGCATTAGTTAGTTTGGGTGCAATAGTCATAGCAACAAATCTAGACTTGTTTTGGCAAATCATTTGCAGTTTTCCATCATTGCTATCAAATTTGGGTGGAAGATATTCCCCACTTTTTTAGATATCATGCTACTTCTGTGTTGTTTGCTTTGAATGTAATGACTATTTCATTACAGAATAATAATTGTGTGCTGTAAAAAATAAATACTATTCAATTTTTTTTTAGATAATTACAACGTGCTACTAATCTCACAGTTTCAACTCTTTTCTCATATACCCTCAAGCATTTTGTGCATGAAAATGTATCAATTCAACTACAAAACCTTTGGTTAAATACTATTCAAATTAGTTATTGATAAACTACCACTATTTAGGGTATACTCAAAGAATATACTAACAACTTTTTAATACTTAACCATTATAATACGTTTATCCTATTTGAGCAAGCTAGATAATGAAGCCTTGGTTTGATGCTTTGTGTAGTTATTATTATTATTATTTATAGATACAATAAGATTTGAATTTATGGTGTCTACTCCATAATGATTGTTCTTTACCATTAAGTCAATACCAATTGGTTTATTATGTAAGTAGAACTTAAACCTAAGTCTCTTATTTGATTAAAAAAATTGATCTAACTTGAACCTGCTATTGAGTAGTCATTTATCATTGTAGAATTAGCGAAAGCTAGGTTAGAGGTTTGTTTGGTGCAAACTATTTTGGAAAATGATTGAAATGAAGGAAGGGTGGCAAGAATCCAGATAATAAGGAAAGCACCAAGGAAATGCAAAGTAAACTACTAATTTGTTAGTTCATTAACTTATTTACTTATGTATAACTTTTTAAAACCTTTTTTTTTTCCAAGTAATAATTAAACAAGTTTTCAACAAAAAGTTAATCCAAATACACAAAGCCAATGAAAATAAGTTCTCCCAAACAAGCACTAATCATCAAGTACACTTTAGAAAACAGAATAAATTAAGCATGCATGAATATAAGAATCGTACAATGGCCAAAGGGCATGAAAAAATGGGTCGCTTTCAAATTGAAGTTTTGCTGATAATCATCATTACAAGCTGTAAAATCAATTTGCTAAAGTTAATCTTTCAAACAAATGGAATTGATTATAAACCTGTCCAAGGATATATTGACAAGAGCACATGTGAACCAAATTCTTATCCTCTTCCTAAATCAACATCACTAAAAAAAAAAAAAGGTTATCCTTGAAAGATGGTAATCAATTATGCAGTTGATTGATGGGGCAGCATGAGCAAGAACAATTCCCACGCCTCCAATGATGTTTGATACTGCCAAAATTTTATATTAAAAAAAAAACATGAAATAAAAGCCACAGTAAATAGCTTCTAGAGGACAATAAAAACAACAAAAAGTAGAATGAAAATGAATGGAGTTCAAGTTTCCTGTGGCACACGCGCAACATTGCTTGCAGGCAGAAGCAGAGTGCAAAAACAGGGCTGCAAAGATAAATGGACATATAATAAACCTTCAGTCAGATACTAAAACCAAAAACACAAAGACTAAAACTGAAGGACAGGATATCTAAAGAGCAGATGAGGATTAGCATTATGTAAATAAAAAGTAAAAAACAGCATTGCAAGACATGTAACATCTAAAAATAGAGCTTCTTTAAGTTTCAGGACTAACATTTGTCTGACCAAAACAAGCCAACACTGCTCGGATAATGCAGTAATGTTGTGCTTGTGAACAAGATCTGTACATTAATCAGATAATCTACATATTCAATTGATGACATTAAATGTGCTCAATTAACCGAAGGATGGGGTAGAGATCTGTCCAAATGAAGCAGTCTCTCTAAGGGTAGAATTCATCTGCCAGCTAAGGGTGCAAAACTCAGGCCAGTAGTAGGTGGATGAGGTGCTCCAGGAGCCAAAGCATGAGCATAGATGTAAGGGACCGAACCAAATGCATGCGAGCTCAATGTGTTACAAGGATATGTGAATTGGTTCTTGATACAGGGCATGGTGACACTCCGAATATATATGACATGGTGTGGTTAGTGATGTTGTCAAAGAGTAGTTTCCTGATGAGATATAGTCCCAGAGTGAAGCAGTAGGTTGATGCATCAAACAAAATCCCACAATCAGATTGGACAAGCAACTGCCACCCGCAAGTCAAACTAATCACAAACATGGCTGAAAGAATCAATTCCATTTTCTGTTCAAAGCCACAAAACTAAAAGTTAATGTCAAAAATTTATAGCAAAATTTTTTTTTTTGGGTGAGAATGTCATGTGTGAAGCTATTTCTGGTATGGGCAACTTCAAGCATTTATATATACAAGTTTATCCCCCCAACTGTTAGTCCTCCCATCTTAACTTTTCTGGGAATTTCTTCAAGTAGACAGGCATAGCTGACATATAGACAAAGTTTCCAGGTTGTGCACAAAGAAAGTTATTTACTGTGAGTGTTGCGGTGTAAGCTGCTATTCTACTTCCTCCATATTGTCCAACAAAAACTCACAATCCAAAACAGTGCCCCCAGATGCTGCAGTCATAGTCTAGATCCCTACACTAGTTTGTCAGATAATCAGCAAAACAGAAGGCCAGAGTAGAAACTACAATAGCTTCTAAGAGCACTAGCATTGAAAAATGCTAATGCCATATTTAAGTCCTTTTTAGCATTTTATGGTTCAAAATGTGCTGCATCAAAGGATGCTAAACACAGGAATTGTAAAAAATTATACAATTGTGCTACAGTACAATTCTATCAATAGAATTGTACTGTAGCACAATTGTAAAAAAAAAATATATATTTTAATCAACCCATAATTTCTCTCTCCTCCCATAAATTCTGTAATCTTCTCTCTCTTCATTCTCTCTTTCTCATCTGCTCTCTCCGTTCTCTTCATTCTCATCGGCTCATCTGCTCTTCAAGCACCGGTCACCGCTCCGTTCACCGGTCACCGCTCCGTTCTCTTCATTCTCTCAAGCACCGGTCACCGCTCCGTTCTCTTCATTCTCTCTTTCTCATCGGCTCATCTGCTCTTCAAGCACCGGTCACCGCTCATCTGATCTTTCCTCTTTCAAACCCAAACATCATCCATCTCTTTCTCATCTGCTTTTTTTTTTTTTTTTTTTGGCTATGACCGGGGCTTAAAAGAAGTGGTGGGTATGGCTGAGGTGAGTTGTGGGTCACGGAGATCGAAGTGGGTCATGGCGTGGGTCACGGACATCGGAGATCGGAGTGGGTTTTTGGCTGTGACCGGTGTTTTTGGTTGTTTTTGGCGTGGGTCAGGTGTTTTTGGTTGTGGTTTTTGGTTGTTGTTGTGGTTTTTGTGCTTAAAGGGGTTGTGGGTTGTGGGTCGTGGTTGGGTCCGGGGTTTGGGTCTTGGTTGGGTCGTGGGTGGGTTGTGGGTCCGGTGTTTGGGTCGTGGGTGACGGCGTGGGTGTGGTGGTTGTGGTTTTTGGCTGTGACCGGTGTTTTTGGGGCTGGTTTTTGGTTGTTTTTGGCTTGGGTCCGGTGTTTTTGGTTGTGGGTTTTTGAATGGGTTTGCTCCGGTGGGTTTCAAATCGGCGGTGTGGTTTCTGATCGGTGGCTTGGGTGGTGGGTGTGGTGGCCGTTGTTGGCTCTGGTTTGATGGATTGTGTGCGTGGCTTTGTTGATGGGTCTGTGTGTGTGGGGTTCTGTGAGATGAACCAATGCCAGAGGTTGAGGGAGGCTGAGGAAAGAAAAAAAAAAAAAACGGTTGGAAAGCCTAGGAAAGTGGAACTGAAAAAAAATATTGGTTAAAAAGAAATAATAAAAAAAGATTAAAGAATAATATTTTAATAAGAATAGAGTTTTAGGATGTAGGAGGTATTGTAAAATGGGATGGTATAAGTAATAAAGTGACTTTTTGGGATGGTATAATAGTATAGCATAGCATTTCTCAATGCTAGTGCTCTAACACTCAGATTTGTAATGCTTTAAAAAAAATAATAGAATAAAATAAAATCCTTCACATTACATGTTGCATAATTACAGAGTTATGAAAATACTCACTACGTGAGGACATCTGGGTTCCAGAAATAGACAAAAAGACTAAAAATTCCAAAAAGGTTGGTCCCAAATGACACAACAAGTAGATTGACACAAATCAGGAATGGAGCCAACACCAAAAGCTGGGGTAGCAGGAGCACCAAAAGAAAGATGAAGAGCTGCTGGCAGTCTGTAAAGCTATCCCAACTGGACTCAAAGCACAGTATGCTGGGGTACTTGAAGCCCAAAATGAAAAGCTAGCTATTTGAAGCCTGAGAAGCTGTCCCAGATTCTAAGGTTGATGCAGCAGACAGACCAAATGTTGCACTAGGGCTAACTAATGTTGAAGTCATTTTGGAACAAAAAATTGATGTCTTTGAATTGGCAACATCTGAAGCAGCTGTAGTGCCAAAAGCCTGGGTACTAGCATCACCAGGCTGGCTTATGAGTCAAAGAAGGCAGATGAACCAAAAGGCACACTTTTCTCACATAAAAAAAAAAAGGTCATAATCAGTGCACTAAACACACACCTTTGATGGATTTGAGAGAGGTGATTGCTAGGAAATCTTACCCCCAACTTTGTTTTGGAGAGCCTGATTCCCATATTCAAACCTGCAACCAGTCACTTTTGGTGGAAAGCACTGTTTCCCATGTAGAAGAGATCCTACAGAGATAATAAAAAATTTCAACCACATGAAAAAACATTTTAATAAAAAATATAGATTATGACTCAGAAAGAGGGGGGGGGGGGGGGGAGAAAATAAATAAGTGAATCACTGAATCTGTATTTAATCACTGAAACTCCACGTACAAAAAAAAGAAAGAAAAGGAGAAGACAGCCATGTCATATAACAATGAACATGCATTTTCTACCAAAATTTTGATTAAAAAAAATGTAAAAGTTATCAGTTTCTTGTGCCAAAATCACCCACCAATTCATTCAATGACTAATGTAGAAAAAAAAGACAATGCCTTTCTCAATTATCAGTTTAGACTCAACAAAGTTTCAAGCCAAAATAAGGGGGGAACAAAAGGTCCCAGACCACAAGAGAGTCATAAAGATTAGAGTGAACACAATTGATCACACTGAATGTCCATTTTGTCGTCACTTCTTGCATAACCACTGCTAATGAATACATGATGTCTAAACAGAACCCATTGAATTCAACCAATGCAAGCTTCCAACATAAAAACTTGAGTATTGGGCTAAAATGTCGGAATCAGTTAGCAGTTGCTTATCAAGCTACCATTAAAGTTATTTTTTCTTTTTTAAGGTTAAAACCGGTTGTGAACTTATTAGAGGCAATACACTACAACCACCATAAAAAAAAAAACTCATAACGAGGACATTTTAAGCATGAATAGCTCAATTAGCAGAAGATAAAACATACTGAAAAGATTATCAGATAGATGTAGTGAATTGAGGAGGTCATTAACACCTTCAGTTACATGCACAAATGAATTGAATTTGTGAAGCAAAGATCACTGTAATAATGAAAAAATCAAAACTCACACAAATGCGTGTGATACCATACATACTCATACACATAGTGATACACATAACAAGGCACCCTTGAACAGTTAATGTATGCGCATGCCCTATAGGCTCCAAAAGAAAAGAAATAACCAGTATTTTTTGATAAGTAGAAACAACCAGTATTAATTACATACATTTACAGTCTATTTGCTCTAAAAACACAATCAAACATGCATTCTTAAACTCACATTCATTGATCATTTTGGTAAGTAAAGAAAATTTTATTGATCAAAAAAGGAAGTACCTGTGTACACCAGGGGTGTACTCAGGGAGCAGAACAAACAAAATAAGCAGACTATTCAAATTACAATGCTCAAGCATATCTAGAAAATTAGAACATGGAAGAGGATAAACAGCAACACTTCGGACTGATTGATAATTGAAGAGAGTAAAATATATTTGATGATTAAAATAATAGCCCTAATTACAAATGATTTTACTAAAAGGTTGTTCAAGGTTTACAACCTTGTTTCATAGAATAAACAAAAGAATGTACACAAGCATTTCATACAGGACCATATTGCACATCCATCAAGAAATTTGAAAGGTAAACAAAACAGTAGACTGCCAATTTTGTGTCATATCCATTCACTATCAAGCAATGAATAATATAGAAGAAAACCCCATTTTTTTCTCAAAAATTTGGTAAAACTCTTTATGATATTTGAAGCCAGAAAGGGGAAGGTGGTATGAACACAAGATACTGGCCTTCAATCACACATACTTAACGACGCAAGAAGACAGCCTAATCAGTGAATTTATTGATGAGCCTACTACCACTTGTGCCTAAGGCTTAGTCAATTAATTTTGAGGGATGCCCCAGTGGTCTCAGTACCTCTTGTGTAGGCTGGCCACTAGGGTTTGAGTCCCACCAGCCCCCCTACCCCCTATTTACCTAGCATTTTTTTTTTCCCCTTAAGGATTTAATTCATTTTCTTACTAGGTTAGTAGATTTAATATCATTTGTTAGAAATGTTCCTTTCCTTATTAAGATAATAAGGCTGAAACTCTATTTGAAGAACCTAAGGCTCAGTACTATAGAATTGTTTACAATTTGCTTGAGCAGTAAAATACTAAAATTTATTGTTGGCATTTCTCCTTTGATAGTTTGGTGCTAATTCCTAGGTTCTGTTTTCTCTTGCTTGGTGTTAATTCCAAGCAAGTCTATATGTTGATTCCTAGGTTTATTTTTATTTTTCTGTTCTTCTGTTTTTCTGAAATTCTTTGAGAATTCTGTACTGCATCAAGAAGACAATAAGTTAAACCCAAATGAATTTATAAATTTAGAGAGAGCAGGGTCAGGGCATAGCAGGCTAGTCAATGAGTTTGTAGCTTCTACAGAGCACAAGATAGATGACTGATTTTTAATTTAATTACACTTCTCATGACGAATAATATTTAGTGCTGCAAAGAAGTTAGTTACATTTTAATGCAAATCAAGCTTCAGCTAAACTTTTATTTAAATAAAATAATACATTACTCTATTGCAAATATCCAGTTTAATGCAGCAGTCTTTTTCATCTTTCAAGAAGCAAGCCAGTGGATATGCATTTTGGAATAGAAAACTAAAGTAGAAATGAAATCCAATTATATTCATGTCCAAAACATCTTTGCCCATCTAAACTAATGGATCATTTCAGCACCAACCAAAAAAAAAAAAAGGACATCTTTTGATAGGTAAGAAATATTTTATTAAAAAAATTCTACTTTATGTATAAAGAAAACGAAGAAGCATATAGAATTACATCAAAAGGAATTATATACAAAAAGACAACAACTCTATGAACCATGCAATGGAATTACTATTTGTAAAGCCCCATGCTTGAGACCACTTATATATGGAATTAGTGAAGCTTGCTGCTAATAACTGGCTCCCCGTAAAATAGGGATCATAGAACAGGGCATAATTACAAGTAATGCAAATAAGAAAAGGAAAACAAAAATCTCAGACTTGAACTCTAACCAGAAGAAGATGAAGAAGAGGCTCCAAACGCAGGAGCTGAAGAAGCACCCAAGGCACATGTTGAGCTTCCAGGACCAAAAGAGTGGGCTTCTTTCTGTGAAAAATAAAATTGAAGATTCCTGAGTTGCCCCAACAATTCCAGTTGAGGTTCCAATCAGTTATTTACACTCATGAGACTCCAGCAAGAGTATTTACTGCCTTTGCTTTCCCATTTACAAGAATATCATAAGTAATATCATCAGGTACAAGACCTCTGTCAAGCATCTCATCATGTAGTCTAAAAGCTTCTTGCAGATTCCCATCCTTGAAGTGTCCAGCAATCAAGGTATTATAAATAAGAACACTAGGAGTCATGTTCTTCCCATCCATGTCTTCCAAAATCTTATGTGCATTTTCTAGCTGTCCTTTGTTACATAGGCCATTTATTAGAACAGTATATGTAATGATGTCTGGCACAATACCCTTGGAAAGCATCTCTGAGTAAAGATCTGATGCAAGTGGTAATTTCCCATCTTTTAACAATCCATCGATCAATGTAGTGTACGTTTGCAAATCACACAGAATTCCCTCATTTATCATTTTCTTGTGCAAGTCAAGGGCTGCTTCCATGTTATCTAGATTCCTAAAGCCACTAATCATGCTATTGTACACAACTGTATTTGGAGACAAACCGACTTCACGAAGTTCAGAAAAAAGTTCACGTGCACTTTCCATGTCTCGCCTTTTGCAAAACCCATCAATTAGAGCGCAATATGCCATGACATCCAATTCAAGACCCTTGCTTTTCATCTCATTCAGCATTTTCAGAGCAAGATCAATATTATTGCTTTTGCAAAACCCATTAATCAAGCTGGTGTAAGTGACCACATTGGGGGAAATTCCACTTTCACACATTCCTCTATAAACAGACAATGCAGAATTGATGGCACCCTCCTTGACGAATCCATCAATAATGCTATTGTAAGTCAAACAGATGGGAATGAAACCCCTCTCAACAAAGTTCTTCAACATCTCATTTGCCTCAGATGTGCGGCCAACTTTGCACAAACCATTGATAACAGTGTTAAATGTGAAGTCTGTGGGAACAATATTTACACCCACCATTTGGTCAAACACATCAAAGCCACATTCAGTGTCGCCTTTCTTAAAATATCCATCCATTAAAACAGAATACGTTATCACATTAGGTTTTAAGCCCTTTTCTATCATCTCCAAAAATAAACTATTTGCAACATCCATATCACCCTTTCTGCAGTGGCCAAGTATCATGTTGTTGTAAGACACTACATTAGGTTCCACACCCTTGCTAATCATTTTTTTCCATATACCCCGAGCCTCATTTACTTTACCTTTTTCAGAGAACCATGACAAAAGATTATTATATGTAAAAACATTCGCAATTCCACATTCAACTGCCTCATCAAACAGCTTGAATGCATTTTCCAGTGACAGAGATTTCAAGAACCCAAGTACTAAGGAATTCACATTGAAGACACTAGGCTGGATACCCTTTTCTTTCATTTGGGTATAAAGCTCATAGGCCTTTTCCATGTTCCCATTCTTACTGCACCATTCAATCAAAACTGAGTAAGTAACCTTGTTCGGTGAAAGTCCATCCTCACCAATCTTATTGAACAAATCCAAAGCACTATCCAAATTCCCTTGCACGCAATACCCCTTCATCAAATTCGTCGCCACAACCAAATTCATTGACTTCCCACAACTAACCATCTCATCCTTAAGCCTCAATGCCTCTACCATATTCCCGTGCTTCACACAAGTTCCTATAACACAAGTGTACGTACCCTCCGAAGGAACCCATCCCATTTCTTTCATCTCCTTCAATAACACAAAAGCCAAACTCAAATTGGGTTTCTTACAAACAGCCTGAATAACAATACTATACACTTCTGCATCAAGTTCTATCCCTTTAGCCTTGGCCTCTCTAAAATACTCCTCTGCCTTCTCAGGCTTCCCGTCCTTCAAGCACGCACGCATCATCACATGTACAGTATAGCAATCGCCACTAATTCCTCTACATACCATCTTATTGTGCAATTCATGTATTTCACCAAACATGTTTCTCCTAACCAATGCAGCCAAAAGAATATTGATAAATGGTACCCAAGGAATTATATCACTCTCAATCATTCTATTATAACAAAGCACAGCATCTTCAATTCGATTAGCTCTAACATAACTATTCAACAGATAATTAAAAACCCGCGAATCCAACACGAAACCAAACCTGTTGGCGCATTCGGCTAAGTGATCGACAAAGCCAGCCGGAGCCGGAGCTGAATCCCCAAAAACACACTCAGCAAGCAAGCTTTTAGCAAGTTTTTGAGTCTCCGGAAAGCCCACCAAAATGTGAAGCAAAACACAGAAAGCATCCACGCTTTTAACGAAGCCTCGCTTCCTCTCAACCTGTTTGAAGTGATTCAAAGCCGATCTTGGGTTGTTCTTGTGGGTGAGGAGGGCGTTTATGACATGGGTTTGAGTCAAAACTGAGTTTTGAGAAATGGGTTCGGATTCAGACTCAGACTCGGATTCGAATTCTGAAGTGATTCTCTCCGGATTGGGATTCTCGGGAAATTGAGGTTTATTGAGAAATTGTGGGTGTGAGCAGAGAGATTTGGGGTTTAATAAAGAGCGGAGAAGAAATGGAGGGACTGGAGAAGAAGTGATTGAAGATCTCATTATCATCATCATTATTGTGTGTGTGCTCTGTGTTTTTAGAGTTGTCTGACATGAGCAAAAACCCTACCTAAAACCCTCTTGTGTGTCTTTGTACTCGTTTCCAACATTCATTCACCTCTGTGATTTTTTTTTTTTTTTTTTTTTTTTTGGGAGAGTAAACGGCAGTTCAACTATTTGATTTTAATTCAAATTTATGACAAAGTGATGATGGGCTGGCTATTCAGCAAGGGAAGGGATTTGATGTTGGAGCCCAATCAAGCCCACCAAAGAATTAATAGGCCAGCCCATATTAGAAAGAATTTGTGATTCCTTTTTTTTTTTTTTTTTTTTTTTTTTTTTTTTTTTATGAGAGATTCTTTCTGAAAATTGATATATTAAAAGACCATAGAAAAAGACAGAAAATTAAATATATTATCTAGATTCTGGACACAAAAAAATAATAATAATAGTAATCATTACTCATTAGTAATAAATTTGTATGGACCAAGTTCAACCAGGAAAAAAAAAAAAAAAGATATAGGCCATGCCATGCAAATGAAATCATTTCACCTCAACTCAAAGAGCCACTTTAGCAGGATAGCATGGGATAGGTTAACTGCTTAGTGCTTATAATTAAAGAGATTTTGGTAGATATGTGGACTCCGCTATCAATTTATTCTAATCAGATTATTTGCTCTTTCCATTTAGGTGCCAATAAAGAGTTCAGCCCTTTTTTGACCCATGATTATAAAGTTAGGGTGGCTTGGAACGATATATTTGCAGCCAGTGCTGCAAATAGTTGGTTTGTGGGCTACGAAAGTAAGAGCAACGAATTAATGATTAATATATACTTGTTAATGATGTATTAGTCTACATGCACAAATTCAGTATGTTTGTGTGAACTTCTTTGGATATATGTATACAATTTTTTACTTTATTTTTTGAAAAATGTATAAAAACATTATTTAATAGAGCTTTAAAATGTACCTTATCCATTACACTAATAGCATTCTTTAACAAAATCCTTAAAAAAAATAACCACGTTACTTTTTGATGACACCCGGGAAAAAAAAAGTGATTATTTGTTATTGTTAGTGCAAATTTTTTTAATAGTTGATGACGAATAAGTGATCATATGGTTGACCTAACAACATACATATGATGATCGAATACCTACAAGACACGAGAAAGACATTCTTGGAAACACTGATGTGGTGTTAGCCTTACGATCTTTGATGCTTAAGTTAGCGACCTTATAATTAAAACAAAATTCTCTCTTAATTGTAGCTATATCTTCGTCATGTCCAAAATGGGAGTTGATAGTCATGGATGGGATTGGGGGAATCATTATGGTCTTGGAAAAAAATATCGGTTTCTAGTTATTCTCTATGAAGGTTGCTCCTATGTGCCAAATGTCACACTTTCTTTTTAAGACACAAATCATCGATAATGGTCATACACATCCAACGAGTCTAGTGTTCAAAAATGAGGAGATCGTTCATTCACGATAAACTTGTCCAAACCAAACCTTCTTAGTGAACATCTAGTTAGATGATGATCTCTTCCTCACCAGTAGTCATTAATTAAATTTTGATAAATTTTCTACCAAAAAAAAAAAAAAAAGAAGGTTTCTTGCACGCAGTCGACGCACACAACATGGACAAATCTTTCTTTCCAAGCTTTAACATCCAAGACAGTTGACACAATATGACCAAACCTCTGTTGAAGTCTAAAGGCCTATCAATTATATTTCAATTTAACTTATTTTTCTAAATTAAAACTATAATTAATGGAACCCAACTTAAATGAAAAATTCTGACAAGTGTTATTTCATGAGGAATGGTACCCATATGGCTTCTATTTTTATAAGAAAGGGAAAAGTGAAAAGGGAGGAAAAAAAAATTATGTGCAAAAAAAAAAAAAAAGAAGAAGGAGGGTATGTCTTTGACCTAATGATAACAATAATAAATGGCTCATTATTATTATTTTATAATAATTCGATAATTAAAAACTCTGGAGAGGGGGGATTCGACCCTAATTCTCATCATAAAAAAGAGTAGGTAATATTATTAAATTACAAGACTCTTAGCAAAATGTCATTAACTAGATGTCCCAATTTGAGGATAGAGGTTTAACTCACAAAATCAAAAGAATTGGTAACTAGACTCCAAATTGTGCTGGTGATAATTGCTCTTCTTACTAATTTTTATAGCATAAAACAAGTCTTTTCCCAAAACTCTCCCTCAACTAGCTATTTTATAATAACAAGCCAGATATGACAGTCACTTTAGCATCAGCAAAAATAGAATAATAAAATAAAAAGTTAAAAAAAAAATGAAAATTATTTAAATAAAATAAAAATAATAAAATTCTTGTTTAGATAATGTTTTTGAAAAAGTAGTTAATTAAAAAAAAAAAATTGGTGCAAGAAAGTGGCCTCTTAAATTGGCAATTAATGTTAAGAACTTGTAATTCCATTATTAGATTTGAGATTCGGTGCAATATGCACCTTGCAATTAACTCCCCTCTCTCTCACAACAATTTTTTACTATTTTTATTTTTTTACTTTTTCTCATTTTTTTTTTCAATGATTGAGATTTAAAATTGCTTTTTGTAACTTTAAATCTCAGTCATTCATATCAATTGCATTGAATCTCAATCTCAATTATTATTATTTTTTTGAAATAATTACAACTTACAATAAGCACATAATCCTGCAGTTTGAACCATTTTTCTTTTAAACAAGTGAAATACCTCTCACTACAAACTTTCAATTTTTTTAAAATTAAAAAAAAAAATCTGGTAATTAATTTTTTCATATATCCATCCACCTCATGGAAAGAGAGAATTAGGGGTGGAGACTTTAAATCTTAGTCATTCATAGCAATTGCATCGGATCTCAATCTCAATTATTATTATTTTTTAAAAATAATTACAACTTACAATAAGCTCATAATCCCGCAGTTTGAACCACTTTTCCTCTAAACAAGTAAAATACCTCCCACTACAAACTTTCAATTTTTTTAAAATTAAAAAAAAAAAAATCTGGTAATTAATTTTTTCATGTATCCATCATTCTCATGAAAAGAGAGAATTAAGGGTGGAAAACTGGGCCAACCGGGCCAGCTAAAAATAACAGCCGGGCCGCTTCCCAATAAACAATAAAACAAAGTCACATTGGAAGTGCCGAAACAAGTCTAAATGGTTTTTGGTTATATGCCGGCCTTTTTGACAGAGCCGAAGTACCAACCCATTTATTTCTCAATCTCGCAGGGTGTGACCACAGCTATATTCTTGTCTATTTGATACTGATAGATACCCTTGTCTTAAAAACGACAGGTATTCTCATCAAAAAATAAAAAAACGACAGGTATTATCCAGAGTAGATATCTCTGCCTTTACTTGAATCAATTTTGTTCCACCCTCAAGTGTCACTCAACCTTGTCTCATTCATCTATCTACACCTGGCTCCCTTATATTTTTTTCTCCCATGTGCACTACATGTGAGTGATTAAAACTGCTTGTCATATTAGTCTCAACGATCGTTTACTTATTATTATGTAGCATCTATAATTCTTTGATGTTAGTTAGATTAGATACCACTCGTTTACTACACTACACTACACGCGTTACGCGTATCAGTACTCCCTCAGACTGAGACTGTGGCTCAGTCCTAAACTCTTTCTAAATGCCACCGAAAGCTGCGAAAAATGATGCTTTTTAATAATTTTCTTTTGAAAAAGTATAAGTACGTCAAGAAATTTAATAAATAAATTTCACATCCGTTGATGTGACTTGTGTCATAAAATCATAAAATGATAATAGTAGTGGTGTCAAATAATAACGGTGTTGCTACCAATTATATTCTGCTAATTTAATAAGGTGTGAAAAAAATAATCAAAAATTTATCGTGCGTGTACCCTTGCTCTTTTTCTTTTCCCTTGAATACAATATAACTTTAATACAATAACAACATTGACACCAATATATGTATAGATTCGGTAAATGTATACTCTTAGGACATACATTAATCATCCATAATAGAAAATGTTTTATAAAAAATTGAAAAAGTTATCAAATCAGTTAGTTATTTTTTTCATTTTTCCATAAAAAATTTTCTAAAATGGTTTGATAATACGTTAGTAAAACCCTACATATATAATGACTAGGAAATTTGTAGTAAGTGAAGCAGTAAAAATGATTAAATTAATAGTTTTATTCTTTTTTTTTTAGTACTTTATTAACAAGTATTCTAAGTATATGTTTTGGATGAATTTATTCTCATTTGTTCATTTTGTTTAGTATGCAAAAGTTGATGATGAAAGGAGAATCAATGAGCTAATCGTCCAAACAAGGGGCACCATAAAGCTTGCAAAGAGAATCACACTACTGGAGAGCAATGGTATAGGGCAAGCCAAAGCTCCTCCAATGCTTAAGTCATAAACTCTTAAGAAACCTAAATGAACTCTAATAATAGAAGAGTTAGGGTTTTTCACTCATACCTTGGAATGGAGAGGGTTTGGTGCTTATATAGTGGCTTTGACTACATTCTATGATTTTGGCTACATTCCTTATTGGAGGTGCGACAGAAGGTGTGGTTAGTGTGAAGTTAATGGCAGCGAGATCATTGGAGTTTGTGCCCTGTAACTTGGGAATGTGGGTTGGTGGGTGGATATCTCGTGCTTGAAGTCCGAAGGTTTCTGTAAGAGCATTCACATCAAATATGTTAAAAAATATAGCATTTAACATCTTAAAATACTACTTTGTCAATTTTAACACTCCACTTTATAATACACCATACATCAAAAGTTTTATTTTTTTTACCACTTCATTAAAATATTATTTATTTATTATTTATAATTCATTTTTATTCTATCTTTCTCTCTTTCTCTACGTGTGTTTCTCTTCTCCAAGCAAAAACAACCAACCCAACCCCTTATGGACACCACCAGACACCACCCATTCAATGTCACCACCCTCACCACCCAAGCCACCACCCATATGAAACCCACAACCAACCACTGAATCAATCAACCCATACCCACCAGAGAAAGATTTCACCCGATAGAGATCGATTGATCCACGGCCTCAACACCCAGCAACCCATGGCCTCAACCCACCAACACGCCATAATCAACAACTACCACCAAAACCACAAACTCACCAGAATCTGCCAAAACCCAAAACAACAAACTCATCCACCACCCATAAACCCACCATAAACTTATTTGAAAAAATCACAACCACCATGATCCAAATTGGAACAATCACTTACCCAAATGACAATCACCTCCTCCCGCCCAATGCCCAATCCTCTGCCCAGAAAAAACAACAAAAAGGACTAGAGACCACCGACCCAAATCCAAATCCAAAACCATTGACCAAAACAACGAACAACCACCACCACAGTCGTTGATCTACACTTCATAGGATGCCACCGTGGCTCTAACAATCTTCAACCTCACCCATGACACATAACACAAACTAGAGAGAGAGCAAGAGCTTGAGACAAAGAGAGGAGAAAAGAAGAGAGGAGAGAGAGCAAGAGCTGGAGAAAAGAAGATTCTGGAGACAAAGAAAGAAAGAGACCCGAAGAGAGAGAAAGAGAGTGAAAAAGAAAGAGAAAATAATAAAAAAAATATAGCAACTTGCTATTTTATAGCTCAAAACACTGATACATGCTCTACATCAAAGGTGTCAAATCTTAAAAGTTTTAGCAACTTGCTACCGTAAGGTGTTAGTTGTAGCACCTTTGATGTAGAGCATATATTAGTGTTTTGAGCTATAAAATAGCATTTTAGCACTTTTAACATCTTCAATGAGAATGCTCTAAGTACTTTAATCAAAGTGTATTCGTCTAGATGGTTAGACAAGTGGATGGAGGTTTAGACAATTTGTGTTCAAGGTCGCCCACGATACTTTATTGGACAGCATAACATCTTCGTTGTACGGGTAGCATGGCTCAAAGCATTCGCATTGGGAATGGCATATGTCATATGTTGGTTCAATTTAGCATAAAAGCCTAAAACCCCCACTCCATCCAGACTTGTAAAAGCTGATTATTGCAAAAAAATTTGCAATTGTGCTACAATGCGATTTTAAATGTAGAATCGCATTGTAACTCCATTGTGTAAGGTTGAACTTATTCAATCATGTGTTGGCTTTATTCTATGCCAAACTTGCTTGTAATTTAGCAATTAGATACCATGTATTTAGGTGGGAATTATGTAAGGGTAGTGTGTGAGAGAGTGTGAAGAAAGCTCAAGAAGTGTGCACTCAAGAAGAGCCTTATGATTGGATCTCACGACTGGCGAGTCGCCAAAGGTGGCACACTTGTGAAGCATGTAGGGGAGTTAAAGGGTCACAACAGCTGGAGCACTATAGGACAAAACTTCTAGTCTGGCCAAGCAGTTAGATCGCAACTTAAACTCGCGACTCGTTCCAGTCGAGAGGTTGAGTCACCAGAATGCCCTATTTGATGAAAACTGACCTTTCGCATTCCTCATACACCCTATTATAAATACCCTTATACCCACGAAATGTAGAGAGTTCCCAAAGAGAATTTTGAGAGAGAAACCCTAGAGAAAAACAAGATTGACTCATCTACAATCTTCATCTTTTGATTCTCCAAATTCCTCTACTCTCATCCTCTCCATTGACATATCCTTGAGAGATACATTTAGCCAAATCCTTATCTCACCATACCCATATCAGTGAGGAGGTATTTTGGTGCTTAGGAAGCAGTTTAGAAGGGACCAATTCATTTTGGTTGATACAATGGGCTATTGCGGGATCTGGTAAGCTAGAGAAGACAAGGTTCGGCGTAACCCTATTGGAGCAAGAAGCTTGGAGGGCTTAGGTGCACTGGGTAGATTAGGCTTGGAGGGTCTTTTGCTATTCATGTATCCCAACTTCATTTTCTAGTGGATTATTGACCGCTTGGAGGGCGGCAGAGAGGTTTTTCGCCGAGTACTTTGGTTTCCTCTTCGATAACACATCGTCGTGTTATCTTTGTGTTTGCATCTTTCTTCCCTTTCTTTTTACCTTTTAATTACTGCTGTGTTGGTTATTAATTATGGTTTAGAGTGTGTTACCAATTTGTTTATAGCTTATATTTCATTTTCCGCACATATATTGTTTGATTATAAGCTTGTGTTGGTATTTTTAATTTGGGGGTCTAAATGTTCATAGGTGTTTTACACATTATTTGAACTTTCACATTGTATAATTTTTAATATATTTTATTCCCTCTACAGTACCATATAAATTTATAGTTTATCACTCTTTCTTTCATTTCTCTAATTCTCTCCGTCTTCCATCTCTTCTCTCTCCCTTCTTCTTATTCTGCCCTCTCTACTCCTTAAACCAGAAACTACATTTTCTCAAACCCAAAACCTCGTGTGGTGGTGGTAGCGGCAGAGGTAGGCATGGCATAAAAGTTCCGTTGATGTGGCGGTGGCGGCGGCATGGGTTGTGTGGTGGTGTGGGTCTGGGTCGGTGGTGCTGATCGGCGTGGTGGAATGGCGAGGTAGAGATCAACGTGGTGGGTTTCTAGATCGGCGGTGGTGGGTTTCAACGTTGTGGTTGTCTGCGAGATAGACAATTTCTTTGTGTTTTTTTTTTTCCTCTTGGTGATTATATGGTCATTGTTTCTTGTGGATGTGGTTGTTGTTGGTGGTTTTTGAAGGCTTTTTTATGTTTTTTTTTTCTCTCTGTGGTGGCTCTTTCTTGCGGTTGTGGTTGGTGGTCTAGTGGTCTGAGTTGTGGGTTTGCTTAGATTGGTGATGGGTTTGGTGTCTGAGTGGTGGGTTTGGTGATTTCTATGGTGGGTTTCCAATGGTATTTGGCCGTTTGTGTTTTTTTTTTTTTTTTTTTTTTTTTTTTCTCTTGTTTTTTTTTTCTTGGTGGTTCTTGTGGTGGCAGTTTCTTGTGTTTGTTGTTGTTGTTGTTGTTGGTGGTGGGTTTGCTGGTCTAAGTGGGTAGGTTTGCTCGGATGTGAGTGGCAGTGGTGGTGGTTGGGTTTTTAAAAATATTTTTTTATGGTGTATTTTAGACACATAAATGAAGAGGAAAAGAGACTAGAGAGAATGATTGAGAAAAGAGAGAAAGAGGAGAGGAAGAGAGAGAAAGAGGTGATGAGAATATATTTTGGGAAATATATTTTATTGTGTAAATATATTATTTTAATTAGTAAAATAGGAAAATAAAAATTGAGATGTTAGGTATGTTGTAAAATGGTATAGTATAATTGATAAAATAATTTTTTGAGATGGTAAAATAGAATAGGATGACATTTTTAGTTGTGAATGCTCTCAATTGGAAGGGCCTTCAATGCCAGGTATGGAACTTCTGACAACTAAACACTTTTTTCTTTTTTTTGAGAATCACTGACAACTAAACACTTAAGTTGGAAGAGTGGTGAGTATGGGCTAGAGGATCCATCATGAAACTGGTGATGTGAACATCGAATTAAGGGGGTCTGTGTTGAATGACAACTATGTGGCGCTGCTGGAGTCTTAGTCGTAATTGTGTGAAGGGATCATTCCTATCAAAAGTAAAGATGTACTTCAAAAAAATAATGCTTTTAAAAGGTTGTTTAAGATGAAATTAAACTCTCAATTAAATGATTTGTTAAGATGTAGGAGTACTTGACATTTGATTATTTAATATTTTATCTTTTTAAATACTAAAACAAATATATATATATAATAGTAAAAACACATGCATCGACCTTGGATAGTTTTTTAAAACAAATGTAAATCATAGCTGATAATTGAACGTTTAATATTCCTTAATCTATAATTCCTAGTATTAAAACAAGACCATTATTTTAGTTATTATGTTAAAACATTGGCTTGTCCTAACTCCCAAGAGGGTAAGAAGTACATGGTTGCAGTTAAAAAAGAAGAAGAAGTAAATGGAAGAGAATTTTCTAGTAATTTGCTTGGTGGGCACACAGTACAGACGTGTGCCCGTGAACACTGACTCATGGTTCCACTAGAAGTCCAAGCATCACTGAACCAAATATGACATTGTGTGACCATAACCAGTTCAATTAATTGACCACGGATTTCTACTACACGGCTAGAATGAGAATCGAAACTGCCCTTCTCAGTTTGCTAATAGAGACAAGTCGATATATTTAAATCTGCAACATAACGAGTCAAATTATACAAATACTAAGAAAGCTAGATGCAGAGCAGCTGGCACTTAGCAGTACTTGCAATTATTATGTATAACTATAATGCATTTATAATCAATGCAACTTGCACTTGCTATCTTCTCTTTCACAATCAATATTAACAAATACAGAATCGTAGATCCACACAAAACATTGATATTTTTGGGGCCATAGTTTTCGGTGTTGGTGTTTAAACATGACGTTTGAACTCTCTAACCAAACCGGCCGGTTTTTAATATCTGTTTGAATACCGTTTGTTTTGTTGAAATTGAAAATTTATTGTTAAATGTACCGTAGATAAAAGTAAAAGTTAGTTGAAATAATACAGTGAGGCCCATAAATGATGCAGAGCAGCTGGCACTTAGCAGTACTTGCAATTATTATGTATAACTATAATGCATTTATAATCAATGCAACTTGCACTTGCTATCTTCTCTTTCACAATCAATATTAACAAATACAGAATCGTAGATCCACACAAAACATTAATATTTTTGGGGCCATAGTTTTCGGTGTTGGTGTTTAAACATGACGTTTGAACTCTCTAACCAAACCGGCCGGCTTTTAATATCTGTTTGGATACCGTTTATTTTGTTGAAACTGAAAACTTATTATTAAATGTACCGTAGATAAAGGTAAAAGTTAGTTGAAATAATACAGTGAGGCCCATAAATAGTACTAAAAAGTGGAGTATGACCCATAAATAGTAGCAAAAATAAACTAAATAGTGAAATAATTTTTATTTTTCATTGGTATCCAAACGGAGGCTTAGTGCTTCGGACAATTATATCTTTACATCGGACTGTCAACGTAAAATTTACATTGTGAATTAAACAAATGTGTATAACATTAAACACTTTTATGCAAATGTTCTGTACTGCAATGTAAACAAAGAAATTTACTTTCACAAAACATAACAAAAGTTCGTGTCCCCTCAACCTGATCACCCTTCTCTCAAGCCTCAGCTCTCTCACTATGATCCAAATCTAGATCATATGCCCTCTGAACCACTTTCACGTCTGGGACCATATGCCATTGCCATTGCCATGACTGTTCCCACTCAATCAGCCATTATTAACCAAACATGTCATATGCTTAAGAGTTAAAAAAACCCACGCGCCACCCATCACATCTTGTATTTTGAGAGTATCCTTTACATTACATGCAAACATAAAGAAAATGTTGTTTATTTGTACATTCATTTACTGCATATATCTCTTATACATACATTTATCTCTGTTTTTTTAACTTCGAATCAAAAACAACAATTATCTTGCACAAAAAATGAAACACTATCTAAAGATTTTATGCACACCAAAAGTCCAAAAGCAAGCAACCCACTTTGTTCAATTTTCGTTACATGGGCCCTTGAAAAAAAAAATACAATATACACATTACTATATGATATTATGCATCTAATATGACCCATAATTGGCCATTATAAAGAACTAGCAAAGACTAAACTTTTTTAGATTTTTACCCCAATCTGATATTGCAGCGTGTGATTAAGCGCGTGACCACTGTAATGACTTTGACATTGTACAAAACTCGCTCGCCGGAAATACTAAGACTACTAGCTAGTTGCTAGTAGTAGCCGGAAACATATAAACCTGACTTTGTATCACAGTTTTTCCGAGCTTGAACCCTGGCACAACTGTGAAACACACTCGAAGCTCGCCATTGTTACTGCAACTACCATCACCACCACTATCAATTTCACCGGACAAGAACATAGAATCCTCAGCCACACATTCCATGTAGACCTCAGAGAATCTACAATTTTTCCTTACCTGAAAGATTGTTACCTCTTCATCAAACGAGAAAGCCAAGCAGTGCAAAAGCCACACGCGCTTTGCCATCTCAGCAAACGCTATGAAGAAAGATGAATCGGGGACACCCCCAGAGGTTATGACCTTTCGCTGATTCAAGTTACCGAACAGAGAGCATTCCATTTTCGCGTGTACGAGGTTTAGGTACTTGGCCCGACAGAACTTCCCGAAGGAAGAGTTTGGGTTCTCGAAGAGATAGCGCCTCGGATTAACGTTTGTGAGCTTCTTAAACTTGTCGAAACAGAGGCGGTTGCGATGTTTGTCCTGTTGTTCTTGTTGCTGATGTTGCTGATGATGATGATGATGATGATTGTGAGTGTCGCTCGGTGAAAAGTGAGGGAAGTTGAAACCTTCGAGCATGGTTTTGCAAACGAAGGATTCGAAAACGAAGGATCGGTGATTTGGGTTTGTGAAAACAGCGTCTGGCTCGATGAATTTCACTGCTTCGTCGAGATCCCAGTTCGCTGATTCCATTTCTCGAATCATTAACCTCACGAAACTACGAGTGGATCTTAGCGTGTGGTGGAGGAACTGAACAAAATGCGTGACATTGAGCTTGTTAAGCTTAAGATTATCGAACATTGACAGAGGCCCAGTTGCGTTTAGCCTCTTCTCTAAGGACTTGTTGAATGAAACCGAGTCGTTGAGCTGGTTTTGAAGCGAAGAAATGTCAGAGTCTTTGTGGTCTGCCTCATTCTGGAGCTTCTTGATGGTGATTTGGTAAGTTCTCATCAAGCTCTGTTGCTCTTGAATCTCAGCGAGCATGAGAGTGACTTGCGGTGAAAGATCAAGTTCTTTCTTGAAAAAGCTTCTCTTGAGCTCAGAAATCGCTTTCAGCTCATCCACCACAGCCTGGTCCGCGACCTGAATGCCTTCACTGTTGTACGGACTCTGAGCCATTTGTAGTTCAGCATAAGCAGCTTTGATCGAAGTAATGCCAGCGAAAAGCTTAGCCACCAAAGCTTCAAACACTGCTCTCTGTTTAGCTTTGGTTTCTTCATTATGCTTGTCGAATTGCTGGGACTTCTTCTTATTATTACTATCTGTGAAATAATCTTCCTTGACTTTGGGTTGTGAAGTGAGTAAGCAAATGCCATTGTTTGAGGCAATTTTTGTGGCTGTTCTGAGGTTAATGACCTTTTGGAAAGTCCTAGCTAGTTTGCTCTTGTTGTTGAAGGCTGATTTGGGTTTCATTGTATCCATGTTTTTAATTAAAAGAAATGGAAGAGAGTAATTGGAGTGTGGTTTGGGGCATGAAAATTTTTGGAGGAATTGTAGCTTGTAGGGAAAGAATATTAGAGAGCTTCAATACCAAGGAAATTGAAGTCTGAGGAAAAGGGTTTTGGCCCTTTTGGGAGGTAAAGTGCTTGAAAGATAGAGATTTTGAGTTGAAAAAGGAGGCACAAAACTTTGACTATCAGAATTGAAGCCGGAGATGGAGGTGTGTAAAGTGAGATTTAAAGCGCGGGAAGGAACGATAAAAAACTAATTAGCAAAAAAAAACAAAAAAGATTAAAAGTGTGAATAGTTGAAGTTACTGAAGAAAAGTACTGGTAGAAAGCACATGAAGGTTGAAAAAACCATGGCAAAATTTAATGTTTATTCACTTTATTGTACAACTAATTAATTGAATTTACAGTGGCCAAATAACAATAATTGTACAACCACAATTTGCCACAATAACTATTTTTTTAAGGATTTTATTAACGTGTGTCACTGGCACCCAATAGTATATTATTTTTTAAAAAAATTTTATTAAAAATTAAAAAAATTTTGACAACATTTTTAATTCTAAATAAAAAATTTTTAAAAATAGATTTATTAATATATGCTCTTAAGATATAAATTAACTGAACTTTTTTTTTTTAAATGTTGTTTACAGACTCTGTAAAATAATCTATGATATGATCACATACTATTTTTTATAATTATTTTATACGGTAAATTGTAATTGACTTTTTATAAATTTTATATGAATATTTTTTTTTTCACTACTCATACTCTATCAGACTATAATTGTGATGCGGGTGTGATCTTATATTTTTTTCCCTTCTTGTCACTACCCCCACCTCTCATTTAAATTTTAACGTAGTACACCATTTTACTCAATAATAGCTCAAGTGTCCATATACAAAAAGAGAGAGTATTAAATGAATAAATTCACCGTCGATCCTAATAGTTTAAACGAAGAATCGTAATTTTAACATTTTGGATATAAATAATGTTATTGCTATTGATATTGTTATACAGTTCTACCAAAAAAAAAAAAAAAGATATTGTTATACAGAGAGATGATGAGATGTGGGACCTACTCCGCAGGGTGATTGATAGCAATCATCTAATCGTGAGGCCTACCTTTCTGGCTACTATACGGCCATATGGCATGCCAGAGGCATCAGTGTTTGACTGTTGGATTACATGATTAACGACCCAGATGCAATAACTAGCAATCTAAATCAATCTGGTGGGACAGGGTCGGTGCAGCAATTTACTTGCGAGTACCAAATAATTTTAAAGTTGCTGCATAAATTCTTTCAAATTTTAAATACCCACATTTGTACCTTCTGAAAATCTTTTTCTTTTTTTTACATATATAATACGTACAATCCAAGTAGAATTTCATGACAAAAAAACTTAATTCATAGTACGTACAATACAAGTAAAATTTCATGATAAAAACTTAATTCATAATACGTACAATACAATTAAAATTTAACAAAATATATTTATCTATTTTACTTTTTTCAAAATATATGATATGAAAATTATGCTAATTTAATCCTAAGTATTTATTAGTGTAAGGACACGATTTGGAATGACCCAAAACGATACTGGGTTCGCACGTAAAAAGGCCCAAACAATATCATTTATAGAGCGTGGGTTTGAAAGGCTAGGCCTTGATCACAAGTCGGTGGTATTCCGTGGTATTCATACATAAATAAATCGTGTACGCTTTGAGAGTCTTTCTCTTAGAGGTGGGCTGGGAGGCTCTGGTTTTGGCTATTTTTCCCAACTTCTGCTATGGATTGCTTACTTTTCCTTTTATACTAGCCTGTGTTCCTTATCCTTCGTCCACGTGTAGGGTCGACTTTTCCAAGACTGATACTTGTCCCATTAGCCCATATCCAGAGTGGTTGGGGGTGGTTGTAAAAGCTGGGGAGTATGGCTCTGTCAGGTGCAGAGTATTGAATGGCAGTAAGGGCAGCTTTTCCTGGTCGTTATACTTTCCAGCGTACCCTTCTCTATTGACTTAGATATTTTAGATTTTTTCCGAGCTGCTCTTATATCATTTTTACCCTTCCTTTCGGTGAGACCTTGGACATGCCGAGGACTGAATCGTCCTCGGCTGTGTCCCAAAACTATTTCGTACTTGTATTATCGAGCCTGGGCTATAACCTTCCTCGGCTCGGGCTTTGGGCCCCAACGAATAAATGGGCCAGGGCCACAAATTACTGGGCCCCACAATAGCCCCTCAAAATCCTGCTATCCAACCTTTTGGTTGGAGAGGAGGGTTTTGGTAATGCCAAACTTTTATCACGGCTCGTTTAACTCTGTCTTTCATTAATGTTGGCGTCCCTTCATCTACCCAGGAAACATACCAGGCTACGGGACATTCCTTTGAATTTATTCATAATGCGTTCCTGCCGTTTGATTACCTAAAACGCACCTTTAATGATTTCCCTTTACGAGACCATTTAAATTCGACGATTTATTGACGGTGTGGGGAAGTGGAACGGGTATATTCTTGTTTACCGCTTTTCCTGGAGATTTGGGCAGATTAAATGCCTCCCTTTTCACCCTTCATATAAGAATGAAAGCAGGAGGTTACCTCTCTTTCACAGAGACCTTTCAATATTTTTAAAGTCTAAAAACTCTTAGCCTCCCCCAGAATTTCCCATATCCGCTCGTTTACACTTTAAATTATGATTCGTCCATGATAGGAGGGGGAATGAAGAGACCATACCCTTCTCAGAAATGCTACGTTCTTGTGAAACTCAAACTGGCTCGGTCAGGGCAGGGATGGCAGAGACTCAAGATACTTCTTACCCTTCTTTTAGCCAAAATCCGAAGCAGGGGCTCGTCGCGTCAATCTCTTGGCGCGGCTGAGTTGGGGTTACCCATTATCAGTACCAGCCGCTCTCTTATGAGCATAGCTAACATGGCACCAGCGTGTTAGGAATCAGGACTGACGCAGGGACAAAGTATCCCTGTTTCTTCCTCTCTTCCTTCACTGGTGCCTCATTTTGCCTCTCTTTCTTCTTCTTTCCACCACCAGATCCATCCTGGTGCTTTTCCTTCTTCCTCTTCTTCTCCTCCTTCTCCTTATCCATCAAAGAAGGTCCTCCTCTCAATATGGGTGCTACTGGGGCAGAACTTGGAGAGACTTCGGAGCAGAGTTTAAAAAGATTTCTGGTTGTTTGTATGTTTGTTATTATTATTTTTTTTGCAATTCGTTTTCCGTATAGGCTTGTTTAAGCCCTTCATTGTACGCTGTAATACCTTTTTATATTAATAAAAGTCAATACTGCTTTATTTTGTATATTCTAACTCTTCTTTCTGAAATGATTACCCCGTAAACAGACGTATTACCACATGACTTTTTTCTTTATTCTGGTATTCTAAACAGTGCTTAGGGCCGAAATCCTTGTTAACAAAAAGACCTTACTTTGCATTTGTTAAAACTATCTTAACATAATAATGCTGATCTGAACAAATGATACTTAGGGCAGAAACCCCTACTAAGCAAAAAGAAGAATATGTTAATATGAGCTTATTGAAGCTACCCGACTTAATAATACTGAATCGAACAATTGATACTTAGGGCTGAAATCCTTATTGAGAAGAAAGATGTTATCATGAACTTACGAGAGCTGTTTAGCACAATAATGCCGACCTAAGAAAACAACACTTACCCCAAAAATGGCCGAGATGACAGCTAAATGCTCGGTGCGGTGTAGGAGGTAACCATCCGAGGACATATAACGCAAAAATGTACAGCCCCTGTAGGTTGCTGAGTAATAAGGCATTTCGCCATCTTGCTAGTAACTTTTATAATCTTAACCTTTTCCGGTATTTGGTTCGAGAACTGAACGATTTAGAATTCTTCTTGAGTAGCTGACTTCTCCATAGGTTTGAGTCCGAGGACCATGCAATACCTTAGTTCTGTCCAAAACTTGATTTTGATAAGTAGTTGGTTTCCCCATAGGTTTGAGTCCGAGGACCATGCAATACCTTGGTTCTGTCCAAAACTTGATTTTGATAAGTAGTTGGTTTCCCCATAGGTTTGAGTCCGAGGACCATGCAATACCTTGGTTTTGTCCAAAACTTGATTTCGAGAAGTAGTTGAGGGAATTAACCTCTCGGTTATGGCACGAGACCTTGGTTTACGGGGAATTAGCTCCTCGGCCAAGCCCCTAGAACCATTCGTGCTACTGATGCTATGAAGCGCAGCCCCTAATAAGAAACATAGCCCCTGGTGGAACTTTACGCTAAAACAATACAAACGGCTGTTTAGAAGTGACAAGGGGATTGTTTCGACCTACCGCTTGTGCCAACACACAAGCCTTCCCCACAGACGGCGCCAATTGTAAGGACACGATTTGGAACGATCCAAAACGATACTGGGTTCACACGTAAAAAGGCCCAAACAATATCATTTATAGAGCGTGGGTTTGAAAGGCTAGGCATTGATCACAAGTCGGTGGTATTCTGTGGTGTTCATACATAAATAAATCGTGTACGCTCTGGGAGTCTTTCTCCTAGAGGTGGGCTGGGAGGCTCTGGTTTTGGCCATTTTTCCCAGCTTCTGCTATGGATTGCTTACTTTTCCTTTTATACTAGCCTGTGTTCCTTATCCTTCGTCCACGTGTAGGGTCGACTTTTCCAAGACTGATACTTGTCCCATCAGCCCATATCCAGAGTGGTTGGGGGTGGTTGTAAAAGCTGGGGAGTATGGCTCTGTCAGGTGTAGAGTATTGAATGACAGTAAGGGCAGCTTTCCCTGGTCGTTATACTTTCCAGCGTACCCTTCTCTATTGACTTAGATATTTTAGATTTTTTCCAAGCTGCTCTTATACCATTTTTACCCTTCCTTTTGGTGAGACCTTGGACATGCCGAGGACTGAATCGTCCTCGGCTGTGTCCCAAGACTATTTCGTACTTGTATTACCGAGCCTGGGCTATAACCCTCTTCGGCTCGAGCCTTGGGCTCCCACGAATAAATGGGACAGGGCCACAAATTACTGGGCCCCACAATTAGGATTACGATTGTATATAAAATCATTTATACATAGTAATATTCTAATTGTTGGTGTAAATATTAGAATATTTTACAGAAATCCTTAATTAAAATACATTGATACACAAAAATGAAGCATCTACTTTTGAGATATAGGAGGTTTTATAGAATTTTTTTTTTTTTTTTTTTTTTAAGAAAAAAGGTTTAATTTATATAGAATCTTTATAGGATTGAAACTCAGTTATATATATATATATATATATATATATAAACTCAATCATAATAAATGCATATTAATAATTATTATAATCATCAAATTTTATATCTAATAAAAGAAAATAAAACAATGATAAAAGGTCATATTATTTTGTTGACACTTTAATTGCATTGCATGAGTTACTAACTAGTGAGAATAATAACCTAAAAAAAATGTAGGTTTTCAAAAATTTATGTGTTGATATTATAAAATATAAAATTTTTCAATGATGTTGAATTTTATTGTTCTCATTTCTCAATGATGTGTGAAAAATATATTGACCCATCAAAAAATGTATTTTTATGTCCAAGAAACCTAAGTAATATAGTATTAATAACTATATAATAAAAAAATATACTTGTTGGGTGAATAGGGGCATCTAAAAGAGTCAAGACAGCTATAATCTATGTATCCCCAAAAATCAGATAGCATGAATCTTGAAAGAAAAATGGTCAGTGAATTTCACTGTGGGTGGGCCACAATAAAAACTTAAAACCATTCTTCCTTCTTCATACTACTGTTTGGAATTTGGCTGTGGGCTCTAACATCATGGCTTCCCGTGACTTTAGGCTCCAAGTACTATAATTCTATGCCTTGCATATTTCTGTTCATAGAATTACAAAAAAAAAAAAAAAAACTATTAGGCTAGATTGCAATCAATTTTCCCTACTAGAATTAACCACTAGTTTGGCTCTACGGGCAAAAGAAAAATAAAAAAATGACCACGGGTTTGGCTATGCCAGTGACCTAAACAGTTGAAACAACGTAATTCAAGAAAATAATGGAGTTATTAGACGATTGGCTCCAATCTATTAATCTTATTAAGGGTAATCACAAGTTTGGTTGGATTCAGGTTATGGTCAACCAATCACTTGAACCGATCTTGTTGTGTGTATGATGCCCTCACTCGTTTCCAATGAACATGTCAAGTATAATCACCTGTAAATAACTATTGGGTATGTGTTAGGTTGGGAATTGCCAATAAGAGTTTTTAATGTAGTCAGGGTTGTAAATAAACAACTTAAACTTGATTCCATAAAAAGTTTGTTTATGTTTTTTTTATTATTTTTTTATTTATATATATATTTATAAACGAGTCAAACTTGAGCTTTGGTTTAAGGATTGTTTAATAAACAAGCCAAGTTCAAGTTAAAAAATTTGTTTATGAATAGGTTCGTGAACATTAGGTTTTGATGCAAAACAAATTGATCTTAAACTCATTTATAGGCTTAGTAATAAGCTTGATATGAGCTTAACAAATAAACTTATATCTTATTAAGACTTTAATTATTTGGGAGTTGAGACCACTCGTCCAAACCAAATAGACTTGAAAATAAGCTTGATATGAGCTTGGTAATGTATTTATGTTGGATCTCAAACTTAGAAACTTGATATTGAGCACGAGTTTGATTTTGATATTGAGCTTGAGTTCGATTTGATTAATGAATCAAACAAAGCCAAGCTGAGATCAAGCTTTAATATATATATATATATATATATATATATATATATATATATATATATATATATATAAAACAAAATGTGACAGACTCTAACAAAAGAGCCACATTAACATTGTTGTCATATTAAATGGTGTTAATTGCAACTTTTGAATGCACTCCTCTATCTGTCTTGTTTCTGATGGGTTTGTTCTCCCACAAATGAGGAAATCGTTTGCAAATTGAAGGTGACCAATCCTAGGATTAGATCTTGACATATTAGATGACCTTAATTAGTTATATTAAAGTGATTATAAGTTATAATTATGAATAATTTCTTTGAGTAGAATCAAGGACAGACTCAGGATTTCAAGCTAGGGGAGGCCGGAAATAAGCGAAAAAAAAATTCAAATACACATCTATATAGTATTAAAAAACTTTCAACCAAAACAAATACACAAAAATCATTGTTTCTTAATATATTAAGATGCAATCATCTACCAACAAAAACAAAAAATACAAAACACTATTATTTCTTAATACACAGGACACTATTATTTTTTTACATTTTTTTTTTTTAAGATTTACATGGGCTAGGTTGATGATTCATAATTTTGGAAGGGACCCAAGCTACAAAGTAAGGGGGCCCAAGTCTAAATTTTTTATTTTTTTACTGAAAATTAAACTACTAAAAAAAAAAAAAATTGGGCCCGGGGGCCTGGACCCTCACCTGGGTCCGTCCCTGAGGAGAACCATACATAGAATTATTATTTTTTCTTTTTTTGGCCTTTAAAATATTGATTAAGCATTTTATTTTATACTAATCATAAATCTCTTAACTCATTACCAACAATTTATATGGTTTCAAAGGCATCGATTAGCTGGAATTTTTCTTTTACTTAAAAAAAAAAAAAAAAAAAACTTTTGAAGAGAAGCTTCCAAGAAGTTAGGACTGAATATTCATTGAAAAAAGGTTTATCATTA
Source organism: Quercus tomentella (assembly GCA_028535165.1). Taxonomy (NCBI): domain Eukaryota; kingdom Viridiplantae; phylum Streptophyta; class Magnoliopsida; order Fagales; family Fagaceae; genus Quercus; species Quercus tomentella. Next base: position 30,770,436 of record JAPQVY010000068.1, on the reverse strand, counting down.
TTATTTTTCCCCTGCTAGGAAATTTCTTAAACAAGAAGAGTACACTCGTCCTTCGTTTTCTTTGACTGCACGATATGATCACTAGCATCTAATAATGGAGTAACCATTAATTGTATATATATATTTCTTAAATATGAAAGTGTGTGTCAATTTATTTATATATTCCCTCAGTTTTGGCTGTTTTATACAAGCATCTCTTCATTGCACTGTAACGAATCTCAAGAATAGAAGATGAGATGGGACGTGGGAGAGAAATCTCAGAAAGGGGTTGCATATATACATAGCCGAAAGAAGATGGTGACTGAAAACACAGATCTTGATTTCATACATGTAGGACACCCCAATTATCAAGTTAATTATACCCCAAGCAAAAATAATAGAGAGCCTAGGAAAAAGAAAAAAAAACTAGGCTTATATATTTGATACTTGAATTTACTAATTAAACAAGTTATTATTTTTTTCTGACATTTGTTTTTTCCTTTTGCAGCATTTAGCACTACTCAGTAGGGGTGGCAAAATCTGACACGACCCGCGAACCCGACACGACTAACCCGTTTATAAACAGGTCATGGGTCGAGGCTAAATGGGTTCGGGTCATATTCGGGTCAACACGGCTGACCCGTTTAATAAATGGGTCGTGTTCGGGTTCACACATGTGAACCCGTCTGACCTGTTTGACCCGTTTAAATAATAAAGGCATTAAATTTTGTTATTATTGCTTATTTTTTTTGTTGTAATTATATGTTTATTACTATATTTATGGCTGTAATTGTATTTTAATTTTAGATATATAAAAATTGATAATAGATTATTTAGATCATATATGACCTATTAATCAAACAGGTTATTAAACAGGTTATTTGTATTAACTTTTATATGACTTATTAATTAAACAGGTTAAACGTGTCGGGTTGGGTCAACCTGTTTAATAAACGGGTCGGGTTAGGGTTGAGGATTCTTGACACGTTTACTAAACAGGTCGGGTTCGGGTCAACCCATATAGCAGAGTACTTATGGCTCGACACGACACGAACCCGACCCGCGAACACGAATTGACACACTCAGTGTCACCCGCACTTTATTTTTTGGGTGGGGTTGGTAAAATAAAGGAACACAAACTTTCCCGCATGTGAATTGAAATATGGAGTAGAAATAGACAGAAATTATTCAACAATAGAACTATTTTTGTTTGGAACGATATAGAATTCAAACCAATTAAAGACTCATTAGGCAGAGCGTCCACATTTTTCTTAACAACTCCATTTTGTAACTTAAAGCATGCACGTACAACATTCGTCTTAATTGATATATTTTATTTTATTTTAAAAAATAAATTGATAAAAAAGTTAACAGCACAAAAGGATATAAATAATAGGATTAACATTCTTTATTAGAATTTATTTATTATATTGTTGATGTTGTAGTTGTACTAACTATTATTATGTTACTTTGTAAAACTTTTTAGTAAACTTGACAGTAATTTTACTTCTTTTAAATTTTAAAAGTTACAAGAATTTCTTGCCCTATTTATAGAAAAAAATATGGTGGGAAAGAATTAATATTTTTTTAAGTAATACTACAATGCAGAGTATAGACAATAATTCTTATAACAATTGAGTTAACAAATATTTATTGATTTTCATTTGAGTTCATCATTAACGTCATTTTTTAATTAACTAATAAAAACTTAATTACTACATCAACAATAGTGAAAAAATTTATGTTTATAGAGTTATTTCAATTTATTGTTTGGTTGGACACATGCCATAAAGGTATGCCCTACAAGATAACTTTTGTTTGAAAGAAAGAAATTTTCAAATCTATTTTAAAATGGAATCAAGAACATATTTTATCCTGCCAAACAATGGAAAAAGGTTAATAAAGAAATATTGAAATTTTGAGTCACTTGATTCTGAAATGGCAATGCTTTTTAATTGAAGCAAATCCTTTTGGTTCTTGTTAATAAAAACTCAATAGTAGGGTTATAAATGAATTAAGTTGTTTATGAATAACTTGAACTTGACTCATGGAAAAGCTTGCTCTTATGTTTGTTTGTTTAATAAACAATCAAACTTAAGCTTAGGTTTAAGCTCGACTATTAAACAAGTCAAGCTCAAATATAATAATATATTCGTATACAAGTTCGTGAACATGAGACTCGATTTAACTATATATGTGTGTGTGTGTCTAAAAATATACTTATATAGACTTCAAATTGCAAATATTATATAGGATTTTAAATAGGATTATATGATATCATATTATTATTTGAAGTTTATTGATGATATAAACTGTCTATTTGTAGTAAAAATCAAAGATTTGTGAAGGGGTAAAATATTTTAGTCATGGTAAAAAGAAAAATAAGTTAATCTAGTAGTTAATGAACAAACTTGAGATTGTTCAATAAGAAAATAAATCAAGTTTGAACAAGTTATCTTGTTTAGTGATAAGCTCAACCTCAGCTTGTTTTCGAAATAAAATTAAATGAACAAACCTAAACTTTCAATACTCGACTCTGGTTGTTTATAGCCCTACACTTACTCAATAGTATATATGCTTAAAAATTAGTTAAGACGTTCATGAAACATTAGCCCATTTGGTAGCAGTATTTAAGTATTGTTGTTCAGTTTTCAGTGTTGTGGAAATACATGTTTGAGTGTTATAGAAATACGTGACAAATGTGTTATTGTTGTTTAAACACTGAAAATTGTTGTTTAAACAATAATGCCAAACAGCCCTTATAATTCAAAACGTAAGAATTAGACTTCATTAGATTATCAAAAAAAAAAAAGAAAAAAAAAAAAGAAGACTTATTAGAAGGTTGTCATTTGATCAACATTGCATGCGTTTCCCCTGCAATCGCAAGCGGGACCAATAAGGTTACAACTTTTGAAACAAATAATCCTTTTAATTATGAGGTCCATTCTAGTAGAAGTTAACCTTGACCATGCCCCACAAACCCTGATTGAATATCACCCAATTTTAAAAAATAAGGGGGCCAAGTATGGACCAAAAATAAGTGGTATATATGTTTCACTATTATGTATTGATTAATCCCTGCCAGTCAATAATAATAATAATAAATAAATCCTCTAGAGCATCATTACCAATCACGACAAAACAATTCAAATATTCATTAGAGAAAGTTGCTGAAACCAACCAATCACAATTAATATTATATCTGTTTGTAAATTTTATGTAATAAAATTGGTAATATTTTTAGTATTTTCCATATATCTATAAACCTAGCAAAGAAATTGCATGCGAGCATAGTAATATGTTACCCTAGTTATTTGTCTAGCTACTTTTCCACATAAATGGTAGTTGATTCTGATTTCCCTTCATAAAAGGAAAGCTTTAATTCTTCACGTATTAATAATATCTTACAAATCTAACCAAAAAAAAAATAATATCTTACAAACCCAAGTTTATGTGCAACATAGAGATTTAATGCATGGCGTCCCACAAAAAATATATGAAACACAACAGCCGGAGACGTCACAAAGATTTTCTATGATTTCCTCTATCTCTATCCTCCAATTCCCTCCATGCTAGTTGGTCTGCATAAAAATTTGTTTTCCAGTCCCTAACAAACAGGTTCTTGAATGGTAGTTGTAATTTCATCAAGCTTCTAAAATTCAAGCATGCATGGTTTTGGCATGTGAAAATTATGGTCTATTATTGTGGAGATAAAGCATATAGACGTTGCACTTTCACATTCACATGCCCAAGAATGTAGGGCAATCTCTCTATCTAACTTTTTTCTTAGAATCACCCAGATATGACAGACATGGTGTGATATTGAATTAAGGGAAAAGTTAACGAATGTCCATGGTTTTGGCATGTGAAAATTATGGTCTATTGTTGTGGGCAGTGACGGAGCCAGGACTTGGAGTTGGGGGGGCGATTTTATTGTTAGCTATATGCCGTGGTTTCGGCTTTCAGCTCTATTACTTAGCCGGAAAAGGTTTTCTTTTATTTATTTATTTTTATTGTGTGTGTAGAGCGTGTCTTTTGTTAGTAAGGACAAAATTATTTTATTTAATGTTTTTTAAAGGGCTAAATTGTTTGTTTTTGGTAAAATTGATTGATTAGTCTCAATTTTTATTTATTTATTTATTTTTTAGCTTTGCTATTGCCTATTGATAATTTTTGTTGTTGGGCTAATATTTTGGGCTTGTATATTTTTTTTTTTAGATTTTAGATCTATAAATTTTTTAATGGACTTTAAAAGGAGGAAAATATTAAATCTACGAATTTTTTTACAAATTTTGTTGTGATTAGTGGTTATTAGTAAGTAAAAAAGTGATGTAAGTGGTGGATCCAGATGTAAACCAGTAAGAATTTGCTACCTCAATAGTCTGTAAAAATGTTGTAAAAAAGTTTGTACCAGTAGCATTTCTCTTATAATGATCCATAAGGGAGACAAAATGTAATTTTATTGAATGAAGTTGCTAAAATTAGAACCTAAATATATAGTTATATAATTATATTATTTTAAAAAAAAATTAGGGGGCCATTGCCCCCTAGTCCATGAATAGTTCCATCCATGGTTATGGGGATAAGGCATAAAGACGTTGCACTTTCACATTCACATGCACAAGAATGTAGGGCAATCTCTCTATCTAACTTTTTTCTTAGAATCACCCAAATATGACAGACATGGTGTGATTTTGAATTAAGGAAAAAGTTAACGAATGTCTTAAATGAGCATATTTGTTTAGAAAATATTTTTAAAGACTTTTTATGGGAAAAAAAATAATTAACTTTTGTGACGGCATTTTATATTTCCCTTAAAAGTGGTATTAAAACTTTCTTAAAATGACTCATCATCAAATGCTACAATTAAGGACACCCCGTTAACTGGACCCTTGAATTAATAGGATTATTTTTTAATCTATATTAGTTACTTTCACTGTTTCTGGCTAAGGAGCTCTTTGTCACGTCCGACATACAAAATTATGACAATGTATTAGTATAAGATAATGTGCACTATCAAAATAATGGCAATGTATTTAAATGAGTGTTTGAAGAAGCTTCATTAAGGGCCCTGTCTCCGCTACTTATTGAATTTATTGGGACCACAATCACATATACTCCAAGTTTCCAACCTAAATGACAGCAAAATTGATTAGGATTTGTAGCTCAATCTTGCATGGCGGACAATGTTGCTAGTTTTTTGAATATACATCATAGATTAACATATATTATACACCAAGAAACTTATTCCTATATCTATAAACTAAACCTATGCTTGCTTTCTTTTTTGGCATGCAATGACTTATAGATGTAATCTCGAGGACCCAACATTACATAGACAGTTTGTTGAACTCCATTATAGATTTTGATGTTTGTATTATATAGTTAATATTCAACAGTCATAGGGACATTATAATGGTATATAAGCACTTCTGTCTTCTGCTAAAAATTACTCTAGATTAAGAATTATATATGACCACAAAATATTCTTTCTCAGGATGAAGAAAGACAAGAAATTAAAAATCATTTGCTAAGACAAACGGCTTTGCATGCATCGCATAATATGGAGACAAAAAAATGATGCATCACCTTGTATCTTTACGTCTTGTATGTAATGATTTGAAACAGGTACTCATAACATGCAACAATCTTCATGATAAATAATAATAATAAAAAATGCAATAAGCTTCATATAGCAAAGAAGAGCGTGCAATAAGCTTCCTTGAGGAGATAATGAAGACATTAAAACACTTTCATTAGTCATTACAGTAGCATAAATTAAACGTCCACCTGAATGAATTGAAGCCAGTTTAAAATTATATTGTATGGATTAGGTATGTAGAAATTATTTGCCGTAGGGAATAATTTTGCCTGTGGCAAGCAAATTAGAAAATATCATTACTTGCAAATTATTATGCTTTCCTATTAACATTATATTGCCTTGACCAATACAAGTTCATGACTTCTACTGAACACATAATGCTATTTATCATTATTTCTTGTTTTTCACTCCCAATATACATATATTTTTTTGGAGTGGAGAAATTTGAACTCTATACATCTAGATTGGAAATACCATAAGTTACCAGTTGAGTTACAGTGCGCTTGGCGTAAATGACACTTTCTAATGCTTTATATTACATGGACCTTTTACAATATCTCTTATTCAAAACACTATACGAAACTCAAACACATGGACCAAGGCCATGCACATTTGTCTTATGAAAGATATGAGTTGTTGTTTTGAGAGCCTGTGGCGGTTCCAAAATTTTTTTCTAAGGGGGTCAATAGTGGCGGAGTTAGGAATTTGTCATGAGAGCAATTAAAAAAAAAATGATTAATTTTTTTTTCTTGTATATACAACTTCCATATTATATACAATAATCTATAATAAATACAATTTAGTACACAATACAACTATATCGTGTAATAGTCTAAAAAATTTATTAATAGTTTAAAGATTAGTAAGACAACAATCATTGAATGCATAATAACTTATTATATTTATATGTAATATTAATTAAATTAAAATATATGATAAAGAAGAATAATAACAAACCTAGGAGTGGGACTAGGAGTAAATGTGAACTAAGAAAAAAAAAAAACTAATATAAATTTTTGCTTTTGAAGTGTAAGATTTTTTAACCATACACATGGTCGCTCTCTTAGAATTGGAGCAAACAGAGATAAAAGCTAAGAAAACTACTTAATCAAACAAAGATAAAAGCTAAGAAAACATAGATTGGCGAAAGAGAGATAGAGAGAACGAAGAAAGAAATCACAGATATAAATATAAATCAGTTGGTTGGAAAGGTAGAGTAATTTTTTGCTGATGAAGAAAAAAAGTGCAAGGAAAAACAAATTCATTTTGTTGTCAATGGAAAAGTAAGCCAGAGTCCTAGATAGAAGGTTTATTTATTTATTTATTTTTAACAAATGAGCAAAAATTTGAAACATTTTTTCTTTATTATAAAATTAAATATTTTAAGAGTAGTGCAGTTGACACAACACTTGCACAAAAATTTCATAACAAAATATAGGTGGCAAGTTGTTAAAGGTAGGTAAAAAAAAAATGATATATTAGCAAAAAAGAAAGGTAAAAAAGTGATGTCAATTGTGGGTCAAAATAAAAACTAGTTACAACTTGTCACTTACCCTTTATTGTGAAATTGTTGTGAAAATAGCATTAAAATGATCATATTCAAGTTTATTTTAGCTAAATTTAAAGAAAATTTATGGTCAAGGTGTTCAAATATTTATTTTAGGGGGGTCAAAATAATTTTTGTAAAAGAATTTATATATAAAAAAAAAAAAATTTCCAGGTTAGGGGGTTCATTTGAACCCCCTGGCTAGCACATAACGCTGTCCCTGTTGAGAGCATGAAGAGACATTGCAACAACCAACCTTAAGTTTCATAAGCAATGGCAGAACCAAGAATTTCAGTTTGAGGGGCCGAGGTAAAACTACTATACTGATTTGTAATTCAAGCAAAACTTAATGTGTAGACATAGATACATACATACATGTCTTCATGTATTAGTTTCAAAAATAAAAACTTCAATCCAAACTTCCATACATACATACATACACACGCACACATGCACTAGCACAAGAATATTGTTAGAAAATTTTTGTTAAGGTAATTCTTTTTAGCACTTAAAATTTAAAATACTAAAAAGCTAACGGCCAATTAATAAGCATCTTAAGAACATTTCCCCTCCCCTTCCCCCACCCGAGTTTCTCATATTCTTTTGAACAATCATTAGCCCATAACGTTCGTAGAAATTAAATATAAGTATATAATAAAATAAGACTGCATTTACAAGAAATAATATTCATATAAATTAAATACATCAAAATCATTATAAGCAACCATAAAATAAATAAAATTTAAATTCAACCAAATTAAACTAATCTGGCCAAAATTAAATAAATTCAAAATCACTTTAGTACCTCTCAACTATATATATATATTTATATATATATATATATATATATATATATATATATATATATATATATATTTTGTAAGAATTTTGAAAAAGTATAAAACTTAAGTTTAGTACCTTAGGTGTTCTCAAATTAAATTCAAACACCTATTTCCCATGTCCATTAATTTTACTAAATTTTATTTGGCAAGGAGGGGCATACATTCTGGCCCCAGGGCTTTGTATGATATTGCTAAAAAAATTTCTTGGCTTGAACCTACTCCTAAATTAATACATACTAATTTGGACATTGTCAAACATATTCATGTAATCATGTTAAATATATTTATTTGGCCTTATTAACATAGGCTCGCGTATTTGTTCAATTTTATTTTTCTGTTTTATGGTCTAATTATTTTCAAGAAAGAATACTATATATTATTCCCATTATTTTTCTTCTTTCCTCATTTATTATATTACTTTTTTTTTAGAGATAATTTATTATATTACTTAAGTACATAAAGAGAAGCTTAGAGTAAAATTTAATGGATGATCCATTGACATGAATTTCAGACTCAACTATTCCAAAAAATATCTGAGTTTACAAGTTAACTTATTAAAATGTAAGTATGTCCCAGTAAACACCCAAACACCCACAAAATTATTTTTCCTTCTTTTTATTGGTGGAGAGAGGAGAGAGAAATGGTTCTTGCATGTGACTTCACATATTACACAACTAAAAAAACAACCCAAATAATTCGTGTAAAACAGCTTGTGGTATCACATTTAAAATTATTTATTCTTTCATTGTGTGCAATAGGAAAATAAAAAAATAATGGGCCACCAATTTTATTTGGCTGAATTGATTTTTTATTAGTTTATTTTATAAATATAAAATATAAAACACAACTGTGCCTCAATAAAAATAAATAAATTAAAATTTGAAAACCATATATAAATTGCTGGTAAAAAATATTTGATGTTTTAAACTATTTAAAAAATACTTGTTGCCGGGGATGGCCCCAAGAGTTGTGTTTGAGAAGAATTAAGCACAAAAGAACAATAACCAAAATATGAGAAAACACTTCAGTACTTCACATACAAAGAATCCCACAAGTTGGCTATAAAGGCTATGTTTTGCTCGATGTAAAATGTTTTTCAAGTTTGAAATATTTTTTAGAAAGAAAATATTTTCAATTATTTTGTTACATTCTAGAAAATATTCTGAAAAATGGTTTCCAATGTTTGGTTTGCACAAAAATTATTACAGAAAAATATGAATATACGTCTCTCGCTCTCTCTCTAGTAGAGGCCGAAAAATAGGAGGATTATTCGATTGAAGATAAAATAGAAGTGTAAATGATTTTACACTAAAGAGGTCAAAATTTTACAAACAAACTGAAAATCGTATTTTTCAGTCTATCCAAACACCTTGTCAGATGTAAAAGATTTTCGTAAAGATTTTTCACCCGGAACAATCACAGCCGAAATTTAAATAAGATAGGGTTGATTATTGTTCTAGATTTTCACACTTCAGTACTTCGCTTTTGTTCTTTGATTAAATTATGAATGTAAAATGATGTCGTGTGAGTTTGTAACGTAGTGTAGCACTATCTTTGAAATTGCGCGCATAGAGCATTGTTCAAAAATAAGATATGAGAAACTAGCTTTATCGGTCTTTGAAGTTTGAATTTCCATCGATTTCAAAGAAAAAGAAAAAAGTTTGAATTACCATCATTACCCACATTGATTATTTGATATGACATAGTCCCCCTCCTTCCATATTTTATTGGCAATCAATGAATGGCATCTCGATAACTGAGACTATAGAGAAGCATTTGTTTATTTCTATTCACGCTCTTGTCTTCTGCTCATAAATAACATTGGAAAAAGTGATCATCAAAAAATTAATAACATTGGAAAAAAGTTGCTTAATATTGACAAATAGCAACAAGCTTATCGAAAAAAGAAAAAAGAAAAAAGAAAAAAAAAAGCAACGTTCTATTACCAAAATTCCACTTTATAAAACTCTTCTCAAAATAGAAAAACAAATGTAAAACTCTAAGGATCCGTTTATTTGGTTGTGAGGATGAAAAAGTGAGAGGATAAAAAATAGAAGAAGGATGAAAAAGTGAGAGGATAGAAAAGTTTTTAGTTTTCCTCATTTGTGTTTGGTTAAGAGGGTGGAAAAGTAAAGAGATGGAAAACTTTTTGGTTTGGTTGAAAATAAGATTTATATAAATTTACCATCATGTCCTTCTTAAATAAAAAAAAAAAAAAGTAATACATCATACTTTAAAAAAAAATTGTGTGTAGATAAAAGTGAACATTTCAAAAAATAGCATAAGAAATCATCTAAAAGTGTTTTTTTTTAAATAATAAAAATAAAAATTAAGAAAAAAAGAAGAAGGAAAAGAAGAACCCACCACCTGACAAAACCAAAGAAAGAAAAAACAAAAACGTTACAAAGGAATAGTCAAAAGAAAAAAAAAAAAGAAAGAGCAGGCCAACGTTACAAAGGAAAAGTATAAAAAAAAAAAAAAAAAAAAAAACAAAAAAGTCAAAATCATTAATTAGAGGTAGGAGCAATTTTGTCCAAATATTTTTCTTACTTTTCATTCTAATTTTCTCTCCAATTTAGAGAGATTGTATTTTGAAGGGGGAGGAGAGAAAACTTGTGGGCCCCACCACTTTTCTCTCCCCTTAGCCCTCTTAACCAAACAGTGGAAAATGTCATTTTTCACCTTATTTTCCTCTTTCTATTTTCTATCCTTCCTGTTTTCACCCCAACCAAACATACCCTAAGACCGGGTAAGAAATTTTTACTAACGTTATTTATATTTTTTGAAAATATGTGTGGGTAAAAAAGTGTGTAAAAATATGTGTAATGTTGTTTAAACATTGAAAACTGTTGTTTAACTAACAGTAACAAACGGGTCCTAATTCTTAGGAGTTCTTAAAAATAAAATTTAGGAAGGCTATGAGTTCGAAATTGCTAATCGTAGCTATTTTTCTTTAAAATTAGTCAGTATGCAAGGGATAAAATATTAAACATGCTCAGAAAAAATAATCAAATATCCAAAAAAAAAAAATTATAAGAAAAGTTTGTAATTATCCTCTGTTAAAGGTCACATTCATATTGATTTTATGTCTATTATTATTATCATGAGTAATAGCCCAATCGGCCCAGTTTAGTGTAAAGTCCATTTACACCTAATTCAAAATTTTCTAGCATCTATGCATCTTAGATTCTTTGTAACACAATGATAATAATAACAATGTAGTCTCTAAGAGCTGCTTCTGTGAACGACTGAACGCATACCATCAAGTCGAAACGCACATTTCTCTGTGTTCTTCCTCTCTCTCTCTCTCTCTCTCTCTACTCATGGTTTCTATTTCACTTTCCACTATGAGCATCGAACCTTTTAGTGGAATGGAATATACATGGATCCTAAAGAAAATTTTGAAAATTTTTGTCTTTTGGGAAGAGGAATAAATAGAGAACCTTTTAGGATTTTAAAAAAAGAATCATTCTCTGGGTGAGCTGTAACCCTTTCACTTTCTTCCTTTTGAGTGTATGACATAAATGTACCAATCTAATCACACTGAGCCCTGCCAAAATTCTCAACTTGGAGCTATGAACTCGCATTCTTATTAACCATATTCAAAAAAGAAGATAAAAAGGACAGTATCCAAGACTTAAGTGGGACTTTATACTGTAGGGCTAGTGCCTTCCAAACGGTCCAACACCAACAGCCATGAAATGGGACACAAGCACAGCTATATTGCTCTAAAGGAAGCCTCTCAGTTTTGCAATTGAGGACCAAGAGGACCATCTAGTACTAAACTTTGCTGGTACCTCCAGCTTTTCTGGCTTGCCAATGCACAAAGGTCTAATCTATCTAAAGGGTTTGGAATCCAACGTCTATGATGGAGAGGAGTTTGTAGGCCCCATTGGGAGGCTGTGTTGTCCCTCGAGTGGCCAAACAAAATTGAAAAATGAGCTGAAATTCATGTACTATATCGATATTGAAAGAATCACACGTGTTCATGGATAATATAAGCGACCAATGAGTCAGCAATCTACAACTCAAACCTAACTCCTCGATCTAATTCTCATAACCAAGTCTAGCACGAGAAAAACACGTATGAGGCTGCCTATTTTTCATCCTAAATATTAATAAGTTGGAGAATGGCAATGTTGTACAGCACTACAGCTAAAGAAAAAAACAAAATATGTTAGGCAGTAGTTGAAACAACCATAGAAAGTGCCAAGAATGTTTGCTAAAAGTTTCAAATCTACTTACTGTTAGTGCAGTGCAGTCCCTTCTGTTTTGTTTTGAAATGGAGGCGAGCAAGTTGAAAAAGCCATCCAAATTTATCGAGCAGCACCCAAATAAAAGAACCCTTCTACGTTATAGGCAGTAGGCTTGGATTATTTCCCTTTTTTTCTTTTTTCTTTTTTAAGTTAAAGGTATTAGACTACTAGGTTAATTTATGAGTTAATTATGTATTAATTACTCCAAATTGTATTGTGAAATCCATGTGCACTTAACCCTGGACTCTTTAGGCTACATATACTTTACCAAGGGTCATTGTAAACCGGACATACATTAAAAATGTAACCATTATAGCTCTGTCCCGGGACTATAGGCTGTTAGGCCTAATCGACTAATTGACTATAAGTTCCATGTAGAACTTGCCTTGCATTAAAAAGAGATTAAAAAGTCATTATCGCCACCTCGACCACTCCAAAAAAGAGAAGATGAATTGTGTTTAATGTCCATGTGTTGCATGGAGAAACTGAACAAGCATGGTTCTTATTTATGTAAGATAAGATGTTGCAATACTTTCACGCAGAGAAGACTAAGGGTGAGTTTGGCATTAGTTTAAGTTTTAGCTTTTATGTACAGTTTTTAAATTTTTTTTTTTTTTTTTTTGTATTTTTTCACTTTTTTTACATTTTTTTAAGATACAAGTATAGCAAAAAGTTAAATAAGTTATTTCCAAAGTGACAATAATTTTATTCTCTAATATATTATTTGCCGTTGGGCCTTTTTTTCCCACTATTTTACTTTGCTTTAAAGTCTTCACTATTTCTTTTTTTTTTTTTGCTAAACTAAAGTCTTCACTATTTTACTTTGCTTTTAAGTCTCACTCTTTTACTTTACTTTTATAGACTTAAAGCCATCCAAACAAACTCATACCTTGCCCTTGAATGTGGCAAGGTATATATGAAACATGTGTATTCGTCAAGCTGCTTTTTCGGCTAAAATCAAATTTGACGAATTTACTCCTATCTAGTCTAATTCTTTAGATTTTAGGACAGTACGCATGGGATCTCTGAGTCAATCTTTTCAGCTAATACGCAAAAGAGAAGGATAAAAGCTACTAAAGTTCCAAATAATGGAATCAGACTGAGGCTAGAAGTCATCAGCTGCACGTATGCACCATCATTGCTAACTATATTTATAAACAAACCAGTCCATATCATTCGGAAACTTTATAAGACAAAGGCTGCTAGTGTCTCATCCAGACCAAAATTTAATAAAAGTATTCCTTTTATGTTTCACATTGTTAGGTTAACAGGGAAGCATATAGCGCTGTTAATTCTCAGGGTAAATGGGCCCTTCTCATAGTAAGGTCGCTGTTTTGTTTCTCTTCCTTACAAGGCCCCTACCCATTGTATGGTTTTGGCGAGGGCCTACTATCATTGTATATATATTATAGTTTTTGAACAGGTTAGAATTAGAGATATCACTTACATAAATATCCCACCCCAGGGGTGCAAACTGAGGCCGCCACATTCCCCCAATGCATTTAAGACATGTGGAGGTCCCATTCGGCTCAACTTACCCGGAGGTAAATTTATTGTATATTGGGAGTTTAGTTTAAACCCCCTTCTTTTCTAACTGCAGAAAAATAAATAAATAAGTAAATACCCAGAGCACTAGAGCATATTTGAAGGCAACTTTATTCAATAGACGTATCTGTGTGTCTCCAATCATAACACCCAAATCATGGGTCAAGTGGCATGCAACCAAGCATATCATAGAACAAGATACAAACAAATGCATGCAACATAGAGAAAGGTAACACCAATAAAGGAAAAATTTAGGATCTCTGTTTTCACGGGTAGTTGTTTTGTCTGTGCCTCAGCATGCTAACATGATTACCATACAAATAGAAAAGCAAGTCACTAACCATTACCAAACTACATATTGATTTCAATCTCTATCCATGGTGTGTGTCAACAAGGGTGGAACCTAGTTGCATCTATAACTTCACCAAAACTGTCAGGACGCTCATTAGCACCACCTAAGATTTCCCTAAAACAGACGTCTACACTTAAAAGCCAAAGAAGCCAAGTTCACTGGCTCTCTCCTTCTCAAATGTCTCAAAGTACTGATAGATGATTGTAACCGCAAGTAATATTCCAGTTCCTGAGCCAATTGCTCCCATGAAATCTGCCAGCACTGTAAGTGCACCAATGCATATTCCACCAAATGCGGCTGCAGTAGGTATGTAGCGATTCAGCTCCTTCTGTAAGTTTGAATCACGATGTCCAGGCATCACCATTTGTTGTTCCTGCAGAACCAGCATTGAGTGTTTAACATCATCCAAATGCATAATAGTTCATAATTATAACATTTTTGGAGCACCATATCTTAATCCTACATATCTCGTCTACAATGTAATGCTCATGATCATAAAGCAGCAGCAGTGCAAAAGGCGTATCATCTATAAGCATGGAAAATCAAACAAGGAACTCTGCAGATAAACAAACATTTTATAAAGTTACTGCACAAACAGAGCATAGGTGTCTTCATATGATCACAAAACTAAGAAAACTAGTGGCATCTCATGCCTACTTAATTAATATTACATGAGGTGTCATTACTGGTCAATAGCACTAGCAATCTATATTATTGATCAAATATTTGTGTGTTTTTTTGAAGTGTGACGTAAGTTTCATCTTGGAATACCTTGAGCTGTTTAGCAACATCTCGGGCAGAAGACCCAGATACTTCAATCCAGGTTTTAGAGAATAGGGCACAAGCTGAAAGCATAAACACCAAATAGAATAGAGCATGGAATGGATTGGCTGCCATATCTGCCAAACTGCATAATGATAACACCAACGGAGGAAAAAACAAGGCATCAGAGCAATCGACAAAAACACAATGACTAGCTACTCCTGGTGGCACATGCTTTTGCACTTTAATATGATAATACGATAATATATGATAAAGGAAAATACTGCATCACCTTGCTGGTGCAGTGACATAGTAAGCAAGACCACCAACTGGAATATACTGGCCACCTGAATATTCAGATTCCTTCCACTTTCCCAACAGATTTACAATGAAATTTCCACTGTACTTCCTGTATAGCAACTGGATGGATTTTTTTTTTATTAAAAAAAAAATGGTGTCATTTCAATTACAATGTAAAGCACGGTGTTTGATATTCACCACTGCATAATTAGCTTTAGTACCTGGGAGATGAAATAGAGATTTGACACAAGGGCAGATTGGAGAATGATAGGCATGTTGGAGGTGTAGAAAAGCTTAATTGGATATGAGCCCTGTTGTCCACGAGCGTTCTTTGATCTGACTGGCAGAACTACACGGAAACCTTGGAAGTAGATGACAATAAGGAAGATCAAGACTGTAGCAAGCAAATTAGTAACATTTGGCAGGTTTTGCCGGTAAAAAGCTTCTCGAAGAGCACGAACTTTGTCACTCCTAGTGATCAGTAGATGGAACAAAGCAATAACAGCACCTTCAAATTCAGCCCCCCGGCCACTGTTAATGGTTGTGGGGCTAAAGGCTTTCCAAATAATGTTTTCACTGCACATCAACCGAAAATTGAGGATTAAAACACCATAGATCATACCATTCTAAACACCATGATGAAAATCACATTTGTAGCCTACCAGATGTTGGTCGCTATGAAGAGAGAGATCCCAGACCCCAGACCGTATCCCTTCTGGAGAAGTTCATCTAGGCATATCACAATAATTCCAGCAAAGCAAAGTTGAATAATTATAAGAATAGCATTGCCCACACCGAGTTGACCAACACTGCCATACATCCCAGATAGGACATAGGCAACTGCTTCACCAACAGCAATAAGGATGCCTAACAACTTCTGTGCCCCATTTCTGCAAAAACACGTGCCAAAGAACGCAGGATTCATTACACTAGAAGCCACAGATCAAAATCACAATTGAAGGATAGTTGATTTTTAAAAAGTAACAAGGCGAGGATGTGCAGCTTATAATTTTATGCACGTACATTTACATTTCAAATACAGAATCCACCAAGAGTTGAAATTTGCAACATTAATTTCTTGGTGGAGACAGCATCTAAATCTGAATACAAATCTCATTTTCCTTGAGAAGAGCAAAGATCCATTATTTCTTTAACGAAGAAGACATAGGTCCCAAAAGAATCAAGGAAACACAAGACCACAAGCATTTTGACTGATGTAACTGATCTTCCAGTAAATCCAAAAATTAAACAAAGACTGGACAGAAACAGCCCTAATCTGCAATAATTTTTGTTTGCTAGGGCACATCATTAGACTTTAAGATTTGCCCATTAATGGTGGACGCTAACATGTTGAAGTCGTAATTGGCATAAAGAAACATTATAGCCCTCTTGTAAGTTAACCCAAGTTTTAATTGGCCCCCTCAGGCTTTAAATTGACAATCAAGCAACTAAATTTTTACAACTGTTTCAGGTACATTGAAACTAAGTATAGTGGATTAGTAGAGGGTTCCAGTTTAAACTTAATATACTAATCCTCAAAAAATAGGGAAACATAATGCTCTTAGAGCAAAGTTTTCATCGACTGCTACAACTTCATGCAGAAAAAACTGCTTACAATGAGAGAGAAAGAGAAAAAGTGGGAAGGGGGGAGAGGGGGGGTCCCTCATAGTTTAGGGCTGGATTCTAAGTAAATACTGAATTAAAAAAAAATTTAATTACAACCCTAAACTTTCTAAATTGTTTCACTTTGCCTCCTCAGTGAGTCACTATTAACTAAAAGTAATGGAAACTCAAGTGAACTAGCCTTGAAACTTATCAGGACACTAAAAAATCTGAAACATAAACACCGAAAGGCGGAAGTATTTTAGTGCCACAAAACCACTCACAAGAAAATGGTTTCTTCATTAAAATGTATCTCTTTATTAAGGTTTTTTAAGTTGTTTTGATACCTATTTTGGTTGTAGAATACTATCAAATATTCATATGAAGCAAACTTGAAGTCTGAATAGGTTGTAAACACAGATTACATGAATTTCTTTTATTTTTAGTTTAATGAGACATACTAATGGTCCAAATTTTAAAAATTTAATGGCATAAGGTAGGAATTGGTGCAATTGAAAATTTAAGGTTTAAACAGCAAGGTCAAACTTTGGGGGTTTTCGTGTAATTATCTCACAAAAATTTCTCAAAACTTACAAGAGGGCACGATCCTCGCGGACACTGTTGTCCACTTCAATGATCTTGGACCCAGCCAAGAGTTGCATCACTAGCCCAGAAGTCACAATAGGTGTAATTCCAAGCTCCATCACAGTCCCACGGTTTGATGCAAGAATAACACGCATCCAATAGAATGGATCAGCACCCGTTGTTGAGTGTATGCCATAAAGAGGAAGCTGACTGCAAACGAGAAAGATGAAAAGTGAAATGACAGTGTAAATGACCTTCTCTCTGAAGGGAATTTTCCTGTCAGCACTCTGAACTTCTGGCAAAAATGAGAGAAACGGTCTGACCAGATGCAACACTCTAAATCCTCCTCCCATTTTTAACGGCGAAAACTAAACCAAACACCTGCTTCCAAAGTTTACACTTTTATCATCAGTCGATCAACAATATATGCGCCAATTAAATTGTTTAAGAACAATTACAAAGATAAGATTCAAGTTTATTAGTAACTATAAAAGGATTTCATAGAGTATGCGGTGAAACTGTTGAATAAAGTTCATTAAATTAAATGGGGAAGGACCATAAAAAAAATCTTACTAAAGCATGCACAATGCTTATTGATCACTACCATGAAATCATCTATATAAGAATGCCTATAACATTCCAGTCTATATCTTGTAATCCATGTGGATTGCATAATAGTGGCTCGTCATATAAATTGATTATCACACACCCTATAAGCATCAAAACAATGAGATTATGCTCAATAATTAATGCCAAATGGTTTTATAGATGCAGATTTATCCTACACTCATACTAGGTCGGTTTGCACTAGGAGAGAAAATAAGCACAATTAGACTAATGAGAGACAAGGCGCTGGCACACACAACAAAGGGAAAATAAAGAAATACTACAATGTCATTTACAGGCTACCGGAATGGGAATATGGGCATAACAATTGGATTTTTTTTTTTTTTTTAATAATGTAGGGAATCTTTCTAAAGAAGAGCCCTTTGAAATTGCCTCCAGCTATGAGCAACTGACCCCACTCGTCAAAATCAGTTGCCGGGGAATCCATGAGCATTCACCCTTGACAGGCTAAGCGATTTATGCTCATGCCCAAGAACACAGGGCATAATAATTGGAACTCAAAGGTCCCAAACAATCTCAAACAGTGACACCAATTCTGTTACATCTCTTAGGATTATCAACAAAGCACTCGTGGACAATGACGCTAATTTAGTTAATTCAATTCCTGATTGTCATGTTTGCAATCCATCACCTAGCATTTTATCCGGTCCTATACCATAAAACCTCCTGGAACTTTGAGATCCCATTTGAGTCAACACATCATCGGTACAAACAAATCAAGTAATTCAAAACCAATCAAACCAACTAATATGGCTACATATTCAAAATGCAAAATGTTGCTATCCCACATCAGCCACAAATGAGGTCACATTAATTTCAGAGAATGCTAAACGATTCATACATTACCAATTAAAGTTATACAGCTCACAACGCAAGGAAAATAAAATAGATTAAAAAAAAAAGTACTTAAATTTAAAACTGATCTAACAGGAACCAAAAAATTTGCATCGAAACATTTCACACCAAATCAAACAGAGTCGATTGTGAATTCAGTGCAAGAATTGCACTGAATCAGGTAGCAAAAACCTACAAATTCATATTGCAGGCAAAAACGCACCGTTTTAACGTTAATATCAAAGAAATAATTTAACAGACAAACAAACAATCACAGGATCTATAACCTAAAGCGATTCTTAACAAATCCGAACCATGCATAATAATTGCTAATGCATTGGATCTGAAAAAAAAAAAAAAAAAAAAAGATATAAATTCAAAATTCAGGATTTTTTTTTTTAAATTATAAAATTTTATAGATCAAATACAATAAAACAGTAAAATTCAAATCACGCGAAATATTTTTCCATGGAAAACAAATTAATCGAGGAATTGGAAAATCGTAAATTCTGGCAGATCAATAATCGAAGGAGAAGGAGAAGGAAAGTAAATCATGCATTGTGAAATCGAGTATAATATATAGATCAAAATGTGGAAATTGAGAGGGAGAGAGAGAAAGAGAGAGAGGGCTTACGGCTAAAGAGAGAGCTCCAGATCTGAAACCAGAGAGAGAGATAGATAGATAGATAGAGAAGCGTAATGCGTGTTTGTTGTATAGAAATAGGAGACGGAGGTGTGTGTGAAAACGAGAAAACGTCAATAAAATTACACTAGGCTGGGTTGGGCCGGCTAAGCTAACGAGAAAACGTCAATAAAAGTACAATAGGCTGGGTTGGGCCGGCCAAGCTAACGAGAAAACGTCAATAAAAGTACACTTGGCTGGGTTGGGCCGGCCAAGCTAACGAGAAAACGTCAATAAAAGTACAATAGGCTGGGTTGGGCCGGCCAAGCTAACGAGAAAACGTCAATAAAAGTACACTTGGCTGGGTTGGGCCGGCCAAGCTTGCGGCTAGGTAAGGTGACCACTTTGTTACCAGGCTTGGCTAATGGTTAATCAACGCGTGTCTGATGATATGTTATGGGTTTAGTCAGGTAGTGAGTGGGCTGGGCCCAACTTTCTCAGCTTTTGGGATCATTGGGCTGTAGTTTGGGTGCAAATATAACAAAATGGGTCCTATTCTTTTTTATTTTTTATTTTTTTTTGGGATAGGATGGGCCCTGTTTTAATATAAGAAGAAAGCATAGTAAATAAAGAGAAGCGCTAGTTCATAATGTTTTCATAATAAATTATAGTTGATATGTTGTTATTGATTCTAATTTAAACCTATCACTGAAGGTATGTTTAGTTGGAGTGAAAAGTGGGTGAATGAAAAATAAATGTGAGAAAAGTGGGAAGAAAATGGTTGGAGTGGCTGTTTGGTTTGGAGGAGAAGGGGGAGAGAAAACTAGTGGGATCAGGTGTTTTCTTCTTGAGCCCCCAAAAATCAATCTCCCCAAATTGAGGAGATTATTAGAGAGAAAACAATGAGCAAACTCCTTATTGCTTTTGGAGATATATACCCAAGTAGACACGTTTCGAACTTTTGGAACTTTTGACCATTTTTTGTGGCCATTTTTTTTTTTTTTTCATTTTAATGAAGTACCTATTTATACACAATTTTTATAAAAGTATATAATGTGTTACTTTTTGTTTTATTTAATAGGAACATTATGGTAAATTTATACAAACTCTATTTTCAATCCTCACATTTTTCATTTTAACCAAACAAAAAAGTTTTCCATCGCTCCACTTCCACCCTCCCAACCAAATACAAATAAGGGAAACTAAATTTTTTTCTATCCTACCACTTTTCTCTCTTCCCATTTTCTGTCCTCCCAACCAAATAGACCCTTAGGATTTGTTGTGAAAGTATTATGAAAATGTTGTGAATATAGCATTTCTCATAAATAAAAGGATAAAAAAAAAAAAAAAAAGCCATGACACAAATGCAGTTTTTTTTAGTTCTAAATCTCTCTCTCTCTCTCTCTCTCTCTCTCTCTCTCTCTCACACACACACACAGCAGTGAAAGCACCAAGATTAGACTTTGAAATATAAATAAATTTATATATATTATTTTTAAAATATTCTTCTTTTGTCAATCATAAATAAAAAATGAACGCTCTAAATTTTTTTACATGATTGATTTAGGAAATTAAGCCCAACAAAATTAAAACTTGGCATCCTTTAATAATATAATTGGCCTTCATAAACAAAAAGAAAAGACCCAACAACAAATTCTATTTATTTGAAATCTAGAAAATAAAAGAAAAGAACAAAAGATGCAAGCCTAACAGTATAAATTAATATTTTTGTGACCTTAATATATATATATATATATATTTTAAGTCCAACAAAAAATTTACAACTTAAAAGTTAAAGAAAAATTTGCCAATTAAATAAAGAGAGAGAGAGAGTTTTAAAGACAAAGTCATGTAGCTAGCACTTCAAAAATGTTATGGCAAGTCAATAAATAAAAGAGTAAAGGCAATTGAACAATTACAAGGATTAATAAATGTAAACGCAGTTACAAAGACCAATATGTTGAGTAACAACCAAATTAATGATGTTGAAACAACAACAAAATTTGAGTTTAGTTAAATTGTTAATAGAGTAATGCTATAGACATAATAAAAATTAAAGTATTAAGAAAAATTCTTTTCAATAGAGTAATACTATGATCACAACAAAAATATTGTAACAACAAAAAATTAAAGTTGAGATGAATTTTCATTTCAATAGAAGGAAATTTTAAAACTTCATATATTTGGGTGTGTGTGTTTTTCTTTCAATATAATCAAGATTTTTTTATATTAAATTTTTTATAATTTAAGTCTTTTAATGACAACCCTATAAAAAATACCTAAAGCTGCCACTGGAAGGGGAGCTGGGCCCTAACAAAATGGACTAAAATATCGGACTAGCAAAGTCATACTATTTATGTGGCTTCCCCAAATGGAGTAAATTTTTGGACAAATAAATTCATGTTACTTGTGGGTTCCAATGAGCTTAATTGGTAAAGTCTCTTATTATCAAATAACAAATTGAGGTTTAAATTTCACCTAAAAAAAAAAACCAACTAGTGTCTTGGCTTGGTAATAAAGAACAATCATCATGGAGTAGACGTCATATGTTAAAATTCTATAGTACCTATCAAAATTTAAATTACCTATATGATTTTCCTTTTTGATAAACAAGTACTCGAAGCTTTAGAATCAATTAATGTAAAATGGAAAAATGGGTAAATTTTGCAAATTTGGCCCTAAAAATCACCCACATCAATTAAGTTAAAATTGTGTAAACTCCCATTGTTGTTACAATAATCCTAGAAATATACATGGTCACTATTCGCATGAAAATGGTTTTTTTTTTTTTTTTTTTAATTATTTTTTTCTCTCTTTTTGTACTAGGCCTCCTTTTCTTTTTTTGTTTTCCCTTCCTTCATCTTCCTCTTCCCCTTCGTCTTCTTCCTCTCTTTGTACAAAACTGCCACCCCAACCCAACCACAAATTCTCAGCCTAACTCAACCTCAACTACCAGTCAAGGCAGTATCACCAAAATACAAAAACTCTAAAACTAAAATTAGCAACAACCCCTTTTAGATTAAGAAAGAAAGAAAAAAACTTAGAATCAAAGTAAAAAAATCCAAAATTAACATCAACCTAGATGAAATTAATCAGAAAACCCCCCTAGCACTAATCTCCAAATCCAAAATTAACTAAAATCCAGATGAAATTAACAAGAGAAAACCTCCCCAAATTTTACCATTTCACCACAAAAACTAACCTCCAAACAATAAATCAACCAAATACCCATATAAAATCAACCCCAACAGGAAACCCAAAATCAAAACCCATAACCCAAACTCGAACCTAGTTCGTAACACAATAGCCCATTGGTGGTGGAATGTTTGAGATGAGAGTCCTACAAGGCTACAATGTCTCAGACGACCTTAGAGTTGTCACCTATTAGATCAAAAGAAAGATGTTGGATCTTGGCTAGCTAGGTCAGATTGAAAAAGGGGGTAGAGGACGATGGTGGGTTTGATGGTAGGTCAAATTCTCATAAAGAGAGAGAGAGAGAGAGAGAGAGAGAGAGAGAGAGTGGGTTGAGAGATGAGATATGAGAAAGATGACAAAAAAAAGATGAAATGATAATAATAAGAGAAAAGTTAATGAATACCTAACAGCATTGATTTAAGAAATATTTCTAGAAATTTTTAATGGGGAAAAAAATAATTGATTTTTTTTCTTCAACTTTTTATATTCCCATAAAGTATTAAAAAGAATAAAAATAATTATTTAAATTGATCAAAGTGTAGAATAGATAGTTTCTAACAAAAGAAAGTGTAGAATAGATAATTTAATATGGGTGTTTTTGAGAAGTGATTATGAAAAATAGAAAAAGTAGATTCTTACGTTAATATATACATGAATTACGTATGAACTAATGTGAATGCTTAATAACAAGGGTTTTAACAAGTGACTTGACTTGTCAAGAATCTTGTAGTTTAATGATGTTAATCCAAACACATTGTCCAACATCATGCAAACTTTGGATCATGCATTACCATTTGGAGGGCTTGCCCCGTACCAATGCTAGTTTCGAGTATGGCCGAACAATCCACACAAAACATCACCACCCATATGCAACTTGTCCCACTCGACCATGCCAGCCATAACCAATGCCACACTACTTATACTACACCAACATGCCAACACGATCAAGCAGGCTCGCCTACCTTGTCCTGATTTAGCTTGCTCACTACTTTAACATTTTGCCCATGTCCAAGCACACACAAGGCAATGTCTCATCGCACTGCACTTGTTGTCCACAAGACATGTATGGCTTGCCAACCTGCCAAACTACGACCACAGGTCCATCAACTTTGCAAAGCCATTGACATATTGCCTCTAAGCCAACTCGTATAGTCATGCAACACAATGAAGCAGGCAACATAATTTGTTATTGCCTCAAGGAACCTTGCATTGCATTATCCATGCAGCCAGGATCAAATGTCTAATTTCCTTTGTTTTTACTTTCTTTTTTTAATATAACTATTCTGAGCCCCTATCCTTAGGCATGTTGGTGAATGTCACTATGACAACATAAAATATGTAGATTAAGGGCCAATGACTATACATTTCTATTAACAGACCTCTCTAAATTTAGTGTTTGTTTAAGAGTACAGTATTGTCCAACATAACTTCCCCATGATCAACCTTCCTTCAACTCCCAAAGAGCATCCAAAATGTGCAAATTAATTACATTTTTCCACAACTTTCATAGATTGTGATTAGTTATCTGTCGCTTTTACATGGATCTACAACTGTTTCTTTACTAATTACAGTAAGTCACGTTGAAAATTGTGGCAAAATTTGTGCATTTTTATTTTGTGCTACTAGAATTTGTTGGACAAGAATATCCTCACAACAAGCAAAGTACTAAAAATCCTGGTTGAAATCATTTAAGAATGAAGTGAACTTAGACTAGACTAGTCGAGTTTGGGAACTGAAGTGACATCAATGCCATTCCATTTATTCCTTATCGAACCCAACCAAACAAACAAAGCTCAGCATTCAAAAACAGACACATCCCTCTGTCTTGCTTTGGACTCCAGCCCAACCAGACTCTCTGCCTCTGGTCTCTGGAACATTTCCAACTCACAATCCCAAAAAGGTCACAAAAAAAAAAAAAAAAAAAAAAAAAACACAAACAAAAGTACTAAAATTTAGAGAGAGAGAGAGAGAGAGAGTGTGTGTGTAGAGTGAGAGAGATCTCAAATAAAGTAAAAACACACACACACACACAATTCTCTCTCTCTCTCTCTCTAAACCAAACTGAAAACTCCCTCTGCTTATTTTGGGAGCGAAAGTTTTGGTATTTTGTTTTGGAAAAAAATGGCTGGTTACAGAGCTGAAGATGACTATGACTACCTGTTCAAGGTGGTGCTGATCGGTGACTCAGGTGTGGGCAAGTCCAACTTGCTGTCCAGGTTCACTCG
Organism: Quercus tomentella; assembly: GCA_028535165.1. Taxonomy (NCBI): domain Eukaryota; kingdom Viridiplantae; phylum Streptophyta; class Magnoliopsida; order Fagales; family Fagaceae; genus Quercus; species Quercus tomentella. Next base: position 30,745,562 of record JAPQVY010000068.1, on the reverse strand, counting down.
CAACGAGTTCAGCCTCGAGTCCAAGTCCACCATCGGGGTCGAGTTCGCCACTCGGAGCTTGAATGTCGATAGCAAGGTCATCAAGGCCCAGATTTGGGACACCGCTGGCCAAGAAAGGTGCGCCTTCTTTTTTGTGTTCTTGGGTCTGTAATTCTTGTTTTTATGATCTGGGCATTTCTCGTTTTTCAAAGTTATTGTGAGTTTTTGGGTGTTTGGTTGCTGAGAAAACGTGGAAAAGAAAAGAAATTCTAGTTTAATGTCTCCTGGTTTTTGTTGTTTTGATTCTTAGGACGTGAATTATCATGCCAATCTGAAAACTACTATATCAAGCTTGGTTGAGTAATGGGTTTAGTTTATTTGAGTTCTAGCATAGATATGGTGGTTTAATTGGATACTAAGACGGGTCTGTTTTTACTAGATCTGAGTCTAAACGTATATCCTATTTAATTTTACTTAACAATAACAGAAATAAAAAAAAAAGTTTTCTTTCGTAGCAATCGGGCTGCATGGCAGATCAAAGTTAGATTTTTGGTTTGGAATAGTAGATCTTGATATTCTGCTGCTTGTTGTCTGAATTATGCAATATGCATCTGAAACATGAGAATGATTGAGAAATGAGGCAAAATGCTCTGGCTTGTAATTGGGTTGGTGTGATTTCGCTTTGAAGTTTGAATTAGATGTGGTTTAATTAATGTAAAAGCTGGATTGCATTTGCTGAAGCTTTTGTATTTTCCATTGTGCAGGCTGGTCATATGTTAGATATGATTTGTAGTCAATAATTTATTTAAATTGTCATGGAATAAAAACTTTAAATGATTATAATATCTTTTTATCTTCTTTCGCAATCTTTTTTGTTTTTGGGTTGTTTTTATTCTGTTTCCTTTTGTTTTCTTGGCGGTTTGTTTTGTTCAATTTGCCTGATGCTAAACAATTTTAATAGTGCAACCATTGGACTTCTTTATATTAAAAAAACCATATCTGTTGTCTTTACTCATATTGTCTCTATTGATGTTGTCCCTAATTTATTGTCAATTTCTTTGTTTTCTTCTCCCTTTAACAATCTGAGGATTGGTGTTTGGTATAAGAATGCTGATTTTGTGTACCTGATCCTAATTTGCTAACCATGGCTAGGCTTATAGTATCTTAAAAGTCCTCATCAATTGTATCATTTTATCAAATGTGTCAATGACATGTACTCTTGAAGCACTGCTCTATATCATTATTGCCCTAATTTTGTGGTCCACTTGCTCATCTCTGTGTGTGGGCATAACAATTGGACCATTTATGTTCTCTTGATGTTATCTATCATAAGAGTACACACATGCACGTGCCTGTTACTGTGTGTGTAATCCAGTTGCCTCATGTCCATTAGTTGAACTCATTCCTTGTCTATACTCTACTGCATCTTACTCCAATTATATATGGTCTTCTTGACAACATGCATTAAACATTTATTATGATAATCTCTTGTTTTGGTTGGGATGGTATAAATTTTTATTCCTATTGTTCTTTGGAAGTTGCATCTCCCATGTAATAACCCCCTCCAAGAATTAGAAATGTACTTGAATAGATTAATTGTATTATATCGTCATTCTTATTAACATAATAAGCTAATAATGTGGCATCAAGCTGTGCTATTTTTTACTTATTTGAGAGCATTCTTCTTAATAGCATTTAATGTTTAAGAGTACTATGCCAATGAGGTCTAGCTCAAATGGCACTAATTCCCCTTGTTAGAGCAAGGTCGAGGGTGAGGTTGTGGGTTCAAGTCCCACCAGGCATCTGTGTAACTTACCACTAGAAAAGGAAGGTTCAAGTGTACTACCCTTTGCTTGGTTGCTTGTGTTGTGTATTTAGAGTTTCCATGTTAATTCAAGTTTTGTTATAGCCTTTGTTTCCAGAATGGATCAAAGTTTGCATGCTAATAGCGTAGATACCTGTTTTTCTATATTCTGGCATGGTTGTGTTGTGAATTGGAAATCAATTATTATGGAGTTTTTTAGTTGCAGCATTGGGATTTGGCAGATAAATATCCCTTGTTATTATTATTTTTTTACAGGAGAAAAAGATTATTATTATTTATATATCGTCTTTTTTAATTTGTTTGATTTAATTATATATTTGAGTGTTTTAAATTCCTGCATGAAGACCTATAAGCGAAAAGGTATAAGCTTCCTGAAATTCTTGTTGCTTCAAATACGATTTAGGCCCCATCTATAATATGGTTTGTCACCAGTATGTATCCTTAACTATGTCGTTAATTTCCATAAAAAATGTTGTTCCTTCCTATTGATCTGCCTTTGAAGATGCCACCTAGTCTGTTGGTAAAGTTTAGTGGATATGCCAGACTTGGGGTTGAGTCTTCTTAGGAGCTTGCATACCATCAAGCTTACTAAACTACTAACAAGCAAACGAAAGAATGAAACAAAAACACTAGTTGTCTTTTCTACCTGTTCTTGTCCCAATAAAGATTACTAGGCACAAGCTTGTTTTTGTGAGTGGCACACTCTTGTAATTAAGTGGACTATCTTCAGGATGTCCGGATTTATGGGTTCCTGGTTGGTCACTAGGGATGGAACCAAGATTTGAACTTAAGAGGGCCCACAATTCTTTATTTGAAATTTTTTAGAAATTGGTATGTCAATACTAGAGGTTGGCAAAGGTGCATCATCAGTAATTCAGTATTGGTTCTCGAATTATTTGTATTTTTTCTTATAAAAACATTGTAGTTGAATAAAATAAAAGTCATATTAATTATAGGGATTTATAATCAATAGTTTTGTAGCTCAACTGATACTTCTTAGTGTGCCCAACAAAGATGTGCAGGATTCAAATCCCCTATCTTCTTGTTGTAACTATCGAATTATTAAAAAAAAAAAAAATCATAGGAATTTATCATGGTTTTAAAAATACGATTGCAAAGAGAACTGAAAAAAATGAGTGGTTCTAAACTTCTAGGTTCTTTGGTTTGATTCGAGTTGGACTGATTCTTTAATCTTTTCACATTACAATTTTTGTTTAAAAATCAATTTATTTAATATTTTTACATTATTCTATACCTAATATCTTTATAATGATATGTTAATAACTAAAGGTTAACATTTCCCTTTTTTTTATACTAATTATAGCAACGTTTTTCATTAATCTATATTAATAACTACAGTACATGTTAACGTTTCCCCTTGTTCTAAGTTCTAACAAATAACAATAGGTGTACTCTTTATTAAAAAAAGAAGCTATAATTGTATGGTGTATCCCTGTTATTGGGCTGTCAGTAGCCCCATGATATTGTGGCTACTTGTAATCACTTTCACTAATAGTTTTGGAATAAAAGTTTCCACTTTCCACCTTTATCACTTAAAGTTAGAAAAGCAAAGCAGCAGCCCAGCCTCACAAGTGACACACCACAATGTAGAGATAGAGAGAGAGAGGAGAAAAGATCGGATCAAGGAAGGAAGAGAGATCTGTTAAATTACCGATTGTCCCAAAAGCTTAAACTTTTAGGAAATGGTGAATTTAATCACTTAACCATAAGTCTAACACTCCCCCTTACTTGTGGGTCTAAACTTCCCCTTAATAAGTGGGGGCCTAACAAGTGGGAATTTAACATTTTAAATGGGAGGTAGAGTAAAACCAGGGATCGAACTTAGGATCTCCTGCTCTGATACCATGTTAAATTACTGATTGTCCCAAAAGCTTAAGCTGTTAGGAAATGGTAAATTTAATCACTTAACCATAAGTCTAACAAGATCCATGGGACCAAGCCTTCTAAAGGTTCTTTTGTTATCCAGTTTTGTGAATTGTCCGACGAATTGTCTTAAGGTTTTTGTTTTTCTTGGGCAAATGGAATGCAGGAATAGCAGATAAGTTTTATGTTTTGATTTCTTGGGTCAATTTGAAAATTATTTTGAGGGATGGGGGCCAAAATATAAATTTCAGGGACAAAATTCTAAACTTGTGTAGATGTATATACTAGTCTTTAGTTTTTTCAAAATCTTGGGCACATCCCCCCCCAACCCCCAGCCCACACGTAGGTCTGTCCCTGGTGGTCACCTCATTACCTCATTATGTCATATAGACATCATGTTAGTTTTTTATATATATATTGTCAATTAGGTAATAGAGAGTATGATTTCAGATAGAATAGAATGAGGGAAAAGAATGTATGTGGCTGACCTTAACTAATTTGTTAAGGATCCATAGTTGACCCCAAAAATTTGGAACTGAGGCTTTGTTGTTGTTGTTGTTGTTATTAGTTTTTATATATTGTAAATCTCACCAATGATATGTATACGAAATTGAATTAAGTATGAACCTTAGAAGTGGTTCCTAAATTTATTTGGATTTTTGTTTTTATAAGCTGTCTGATTTAGTGCTATGTCACTGCTACTATGTTCTAATGTATTGTTTCTTGTCATTGCAATGCACTATGATTCTGAGCATGCATAATTCCTTTAGTAAGTTGTGGGAAGTGACATGCAGTCCATATGTTACACATGGCAGTAGTGAAGGTGATTTTGATGTGGTTGTGGTGACATTTGAGAGTGGGTTATAGCAGCGTATATGCAGTGGCATTGTGCATGTAATACTTATTTGGTTTTATTAACAGAAAGATTGTGACGGAAATGGTTACTTCACTTGGGGTGTAGTGGTTGTACATTTAAGGAGTGGTGGTGATTGAGGGTCAGTTACACTAGCATAAGTTAGGTTTTGTTGATTTCTCGAGTGAAGTTGCATGTGTTGGTTAGAATTATTAGAATTGGTATTATGTCATCATTGTTGTAACACATTTGAAATTTTGAAGGTCTAATTTCGGATATGGGCACTGTTGGAAAGAAAGTCTGAACTATAGATTCAAGGCTCCCTCCTTTTAGAATTATATGTTATACATGTTTCTGTATATGCATATATCTTTGTTTAAATATGGTGGTGTCCATGATCTTGAAAAGTACATCATTTCTAGTTGTTCAAGACTGAAATATGGATGTTCCCACGAGTTATTTCAACAGGACACTCTTACGGGTAAAAAAAAAAAATTTGCCTCACTTCCTGCATACCACTGTTGGCAGCAATTTTGATAATTATTGGTCTTATTATCCTTGTCAGCAATTTTGATAATTATTGGTCTTATGATCCTTGTCATTATTGATATCGACTTCTATAGATCAGTACTTGAGAGTTTTCAGTAAATTCTTGTGACTTGAAATGTAACAGGAATCAATTAAAAATATTACTGTAGCATAACATTATAGCCTTTCATTGAATGTTCTTTGTACACTAAAAGTATCAGTACGCAAAGCATTTTATGTACTATGCATATGAGTTTAGTTTTATTGTCATGCTTGCTCTTGAATAAACTCACACACAATTATTTAATGAGGGGCTGTTTGGAAATCCAGTCTGCACAGGTTGTTTAATTGGGCTCTTTGATATGCTTATTCTACTACGATGTATGATCAAATGAACTGTATAACTGTTCTGGTCTTCAAAATCAGGTTTAAGGTGTTTTTATTTTATTTATTTTTAAACAATATAGTGTTGGTTATTACTTATAAAAAAAAGAAAAAAACAATATAGTGTTGGTTATTTGAACCAGATTGTGTGGAACTGGCCTGTTCTCTGTCATTCTATTCCAAATAGAATTGATTGGTAGAAACAACAATTTTCATACTAAATATGTTGCAATTTTTTGTTGGTAAAAATTAACAGGATAGAATAAGTATCCTAACTGGTAAACTTCAAGGGGTAGCAGTGGTGTGCAGCCAACCCACCAAAACTGACCCGACCCGACTCAAACCCAACCCGCTGGGTTGGGTCGGTTTTTAGGGGTTGGTGGGTTGGGTTGGGTTATGAAATTTTTTTTAATAGTGGGTCGGGTTGGGTTTGGGTCATAACAATCACAAACTCGCCTAACCCGACCCGACCCACCTATAATTTTAAATTTTAAATTATATATATTTAAAAATATATTATATTTAATAATTTTTTTCCCTATTCGGTTCTTCCTATATAACACTCAATTACCTCACAAACCCTAACAATATTATTTCTCTCTCTCCCACACTCCAAACCTATTTGTTTATAACTAAGTTGGGATACTAGTTCATGTATTTTGTTTATTAACTCAGGTGGTAGGTGAGATATATATTTTTTTGCTCAATTTAATAATAATAGTAATAAAATAAATAAAAAACTGTCCAACCCATGGGTTCAACTTGACCCAACCCGATCCATGTGGGTTGGGTTGGGTTGAATTTTTTTAACCCACCATGGCGGGTTGGGTTGAAAAATCCCCTCAACCTGACCCACGCACATCCCTAGGTAGCGCAATCATTTGGGGACCACACCTTTATGAAGTGGAGGTAACTGGTTCGAATCTTGTCTTTTCCTTCTTGTGGCCAACTTCAAGAGGTAGTGCAATCAGTTGGGGACCACGCCTCATGAAGTGGAGGTTACTAGTTCGAATCTCTCTCCCCCCTTCCCCTTGGGACCTAAACAAACTTATTTGAAAAAAAAAAGTTTCCTTACTAGTAGAATTAGAATTTACCATTATCCTATGTTTCTCTTTGATGTAGTCAAAATCATTGGGGTCCAAGATTGTTTGGTTTTGATGAATTACGATAACTTGTATCTACCTGAATCTATGCTATGTATCTTTCATGAATGCTCTGTCCAAAATGAGGTCCTCGGCGGGTAATCTTCAATTCTTGATTTCAACTTTCTGCTGAAAACTTGCACTTTCCACTTGGTGATTAGGTTGCGATCTCAGTTTGATATAAACACGTATAGGTTTTTAGCTACATCTCATGCTACCTTAAAATCATTGGGAGGGACCTTTAAGTGGGAAGTAGATCCTAACCCAGGCTTCTAAACTCTTGCTTTCATAGATCCGGAGAAAAATGTTCAATCTTGAGAACTCCATTGCCCTCGTGGTTCATGTACTGGTATGCATTTATGACAAGCTTGGTTTTTTTTTTTTTGATAAGTATGACAAGCTTGGTCTTTAGGCATAAGCCTTCTGTAGTTTAGTTCAACAAGTGTCAATCCTTCTTTCTCTCCTCCTTGTTATGCTTCCTTTAGACACTATTGAAAATTCAAGAATAGATAAACTAGGAGTCTAGGAAGAAAAATCTGTATTTGGGAAAAATTTGAACAAATGTTTTCAGTACTTTAAATACCGTCTATGGCCAATGATCTCTAGTTCAAATGGCACTTCTTCCTCCTACAAGAATTGGTGGATGGTTAACTGGTGGATTCAAAACCCATTGGGTGTGTGCAATATACCAATAAGAACTACCTAGGTCTTATATTAGATGGACAATCTCTAATGTGTTCTCTGGATTACTTTGTTGCAGCTTGTTGGTGTCAGGCCTATTAGATGTTGATAACATAGGTAAGAGTATCACCTGCATATAAATCCTACATGAGAAAGAATGAGATATAATAGAGCATTAACTTTTGCTGGTACCTGTTGGGATGCATGCAAATTTCTCGGTTGAAATGTTCATACATATTGCATGCTTGCTATATCTGCCCATATAGTTATTAGTTATTACATCAAGTGTCTGTCAATTTGTTCCAAGAAAGTGTCTGTGGGCAGATTGGAGTCTCATTTCAATTGGTTTTGCCCCCACAGTCCTCTGAGAGAAGGGAGAAGTTAATTTTGACAGTTAGCAAAAAAAGAAAAGGTAGTATACTATTACATTGTGGAGAATGTGAAATTTGATAGAAAATCAGTGGTTGTGTGCTTGATAGAGGTAATGTTAGCTCGCTGGGTTGGGCTTTTGGATTTGAGCCTGTATGCGTAGTGCCACAAAGGATGGTACTATTGACTTCTGTATTGTTTCTGCCTTATTTGTGGCAGAGTGATGTAGTAGAGTTCCATAATTTTTGCATATTCCAGCATACTAGCAGGACAATGGAAGAAGTGATAGAAAAATATATTTCACATGTGAAAACCTCAAATTAAAACCTAATTAGCACTAACAAAGACAGTATAGTATGCTAACATTTCCTTAGCTCCAAAGACTACCTCAACAAAAAGTGCTACAAAAAAAACCGATGAACACAAACCTCAAAAATCAAGAATTGAATCAAAGAATTTGGTGTTTAGCAAAACAAACAACAAAAACTGTTCAGTGTCTGTTGTGTTCTGCACTGCAATACACTAGGTTTCTGTTCTGCATTGCAAGACGAAAGGGAAAAAAAGGCCCCTGGTCAGTTTGACATATTGCTGGCTAGGTACCATGTATGTTTGTGACAGTGAGGCAGTTAAGAAAGCTTCTCACATGTATCAAAGGGATATTTTTTTTTTTTGATGACATAGGAGAACTTCACTCAGATTAGTTGCACGTCGTAGAGCATACTGTACAACAATCCTCACTGTTAATTAAATTCCTACGAGCAACTGACCCCACCCGCCAGAACCAGTTACCGGGTAATCCAAGGGCTTTTCACCCTTGACGGGCTAAGCACTTTATCCTCATGCCCAGGAGGCATCAAAGGGATATTATTTTGGATAGAATAATGCCAAGGACACAACATTTTTCCACAACTGCTGACATGTCCTATTGTGATGGAAGCAATATTACTATTACTTGGGTCCACCACTGATACCACTTTTATCATGCATCACAACAGGCCATGTATTGTATGAAAAAAGTTGTGAAAAATGTTGTCCCTAGACTTGTGTTTTGGATGGTAGCATTATGAAATAGATCCAATCAATTTATTTTCTTTATGGAATTGGATGTTTTTATGTCTGAATTCACTACACAACTCTAGATAGTGTGTTGGCAAATTTAAATTCCTGCGCTGCTATCAGGATGATAGTGAATGCTTTAAAATGAAAGTTGGATGGTGAATTAATTTACCTGTTAATTAGATATATGATGATTCTCTTTTGTGTTTTAAGCATCGTTCTTTGGATATTTCTTTGTTTTAATGCAATTAAGTTATGTTCCTAAGCTTTGAGGTTTTTACACCTATTGGATATTGCCTTTTTGTCTGCCCAAGACTTTTTCATAATTTGACCTTGTTTGTTGAGTTTGTAGGTACCGGGCCATAACTAGTGCTTACTACCGTGGGGCCGTTGGTGCACTGCTTGTGTATGATGTCACTCGGCATTCCACATTTGAAAATGTTGAAAGGTGGTTAAGGGAGTTGAGGGATCACACAGATCCAAACATTGTGGTCATGCTCATTGGTAACAAATCAGATCTTCGTCACCTTGTGGCAGTCTCAACTGAGGATGGGAAATCCTTTGCCGAGAGGGAGTCCCTTTTCTTCATGGAAACTTCTGCTCTGGAAGCAACTAATGTGGACAATGCCTTTGCAGAAGTTCTTACTCAGATCTACCATATAGTGAGCAAGAAGGCCATGGAGACCGGAGATGATGCAGCTGCTTCAGCTGTTCCTTCCAAAGGAGAGAAAATAGATGTCAGTAAAGATGTTTCTGCTGTGAAGAGAGCTGGATGCTGTTCCACCTAGGGTTTTAATCTGCGTGGGATGCGGCTGGTTTGTTTCGCTGCATCTGTTTTTATGTACACTATGATTTGTGTAAAATTTTTTCAGATGCCTACAGTAGGAGATAGGCCAGATGTGTTTCGTTTTTACTTCCAATTTTTTTTTTTTTTTTTGGTGAAGTCTGAAATTTTTAGCTAAGAACTTGTTTAGGAATCGGGATTTATTGCTTTCAAAGGTGCTCAATTGGCCCAAAATTTGCACCCAATGTTTGTATGTTGACATTCTTGCTCAGAGTTAAAAGAGTTAAGACCCATAATCAAAATTTCTCTATCTGGCAAGCCATGCACTTGGTCAGTTCATGTGAAGTAAATAGGAAATGGCTTCAACTCAATTTACTTGCTCGCTTAATGCTAGTGTCTTTTTCATCCTTCTCTCAACTGTGGAGGTTACCATGTTATCGACTTTACTAGACGTTTGTTTATGTGTCCTCTCCTTGGGATTGTTTTGCATCTGATTCATTGGATTTGGCTGCTTTCTTTCAAATACATCCGATTAAACTATGCTTTGTTTGAGTGAGATCAAATCTAAGTGTAAACACAGCGTGAAATGAAAATCTCTTCACAGATTTCAAGCTAAATTGTTGTTAATGTTATCTTTAAACTTATGCAAATTTAAGTTATGAACCCAATGTCTATGGATATAGACAAAACCATTAAACTAAACCGTGTTATACGCGGCAGACGACTATTTGCTTTGATTAACGGTAAACCCAAATGGTTAAGCTGTCATTATGTGTTAATTAATGTATTTCTGTGCCAGAATGGATAAGGAAGAAGATCATAAGAAAGAGCAAGAAAATCTTGGGTGACGTTATCTCAACTCGTCATATGACACTTTGCCATCAAGTCCAGCAAAACCCCATATGATATTTATGCAAATGTAAACTAAACTATCACATATGGTTTAAAGGGTTCCATTAATTAAAACTTGCTTTGGCTGACTTCTTGTTGTCATTATGGAACAGGACAAGGGTTGTGATTATATAAATTTTGGGGGTGTCGAACTATAATATACAATTAGGTAATGGATCCCTTATCCTCCTCAACCACTCCCCCCGTATAATAAAAATATATACATAATTTGGATCTCTCTCTCTCTCTCTCTCTCTCTCTCTATTATATATATATATATGGGTTCAAGTTACATTTGATGTAACTTTAAATAATGTTATACCACTCAATAACTTGTTATTGAATTCATATTTTGAAAATCCAACTGTTGAATTACATGTTTTATATATTCTTCACATGCATGGCAATTTTCATGCCAATCATATATATTTTATTATTCGATCTATATATTCATTTTTTATGTATTATTTTAAACTACAAAAATTTAAATTTAAATAATTGTTTAATGACATGACTATTGATCTTTGATCATTTTTAAATTTTGTAAACATGGAGAATATACAAAAATAATGTAATCCAACTGTGGATCTATCAAAATCCAAATCTAATTAAAATATATTGAATGGTGCAGTATGTTTTAACTTGTGTAACTTGAACCCTCTCTCTCTCTATATATATAATTTGGATCTCTCTCTTTCTCTCATTGAGTTTCTCTTTGCTGGTCAAACAAGTTAACCCTGCTAAACAGGTTTTATCTAACATGTGCGAGTGTGACTTATGGCATAATTTAGGGCTGTATACAGATAAACAACCCAGTCGTTGGTTCAACTCAAAGGAATATCCATTCCAGCTATATATCCTACTATTATAGCACCTAAAAGTCAACTTTTTACATGTTAAGACTTTAAGGTTTGGACAGCTACATAGATTCAATTTTTACAACTAATCAAAGTACCAAAATCTTCTCTGGTTCCCGAATACCCAAGTTGTCTCGGTGGGCTGTATACAGTTGTAGAGGGTACAGGCTTTATAGATATGAACTCTGCCAATCAAAGTTGGTTTCACTTTCACTATGCAACAATCATCACAAAATAGTATTCATCATTCAAAAAACAACAAAAAGCATCAGTTTTGATATTCAATTTTATTTTTGTGTGGTTTGGTACTATTCTATTGATTTTTAACCTTAGCAATCATGGTCAAAGAAAACAAAAAGCGGTCCTATTAATTAAAACCATACAAATCCACATTTCTTGTAGTTATCATGAGGTAAATTGTTCTCTTGTCTTTTACTAAATTTTTAAATTTTGATTCAAAACCGGAAGCTTGGTATTTGGCAACAATTGCATCAAATTTTATCTAGTGAAGGGAAACCTAAATAGCATAGCTTTAGTGTCTTTTTTTGGGTTAATAATTGGCTAAAAATGCAAAGAGACTCTTCTCTCTAACTAATATATTTTAAAATAATTTGTGCATAAAATATATATGACCATTTATGTCAATTATATTTAATAAAATGGAGATGAAAGAGATAATTTAGACAATTCTAAAAACATCATCAATCAATAATACAAGGGATCAGTTTGCAACGGACTAAAACTCAGGATTTTTTTTTTTTTGGTTGCATTTTGACCTTAATAATTCCCTAAAACTTTCAAAATGCAATAACTTCGTATTGTCCTATTCAAATTGGTGGGTCTTACTAAAATATGAAATATCCATTATCTATTCAGCCACTTGTTTGGAAACAGACGGCAATGATGCTAATTGCTAAAATACATCAAGATCAGGACAGAACCAAAACTAGACTTTATTCATTTACTACGCTGAAATCAAGGCAATTTTTTTTTTTTTTAAACAAGAAAAAAAAAGGGAAAGATAAAAAAAAAAAAATGTTATGTGGATGCGCACGATATGCACATACAGGTGACAAACTATCCGAACCGTCGAAGAGGACACGTGTCAAAAAATCTCGACTCTAGGTCCCATGCCGCGGAAAACAACGGAGCACTCCGGCAACTCGCCGAGGTCAGCGTATAGCGACTCGTCCTCCTCTCCCATCGGGAAAAACATCGCCACGTCAGAATCTCCCGCGCTCCTCTCCGCGAAAATCGGGCTCTCGAGTATTGTAGACGACGTCGTTTCCATGTCGCTGAACCACCTGAACTCGTCGCTCGTTGTGATTAACGACGACGCGTCGTCGTTGTTGCCTAGATCCGCGAATCTTTCTTCGTGTACGGGTTCCGGGTCGGGCTGACTCGTCACAGTTTCGCGCTTTTCGGTCTTGACCGTTGGGTGGTTGTTGTTGCTATTGCTATGGTTGTTATGATGGTTTCTAGAAGCTGGCCAAGGGTGGTTGTGTTCGCTAGAGTATGTGACCAGTAGCATAGTGGGGTCCATCCGACTCCTCTCTACTTGTTTTCTAGCTGGGCAGCCCTTTGAACTACTGCACCTATAGTAACCCCTGCAAAATCAAAACGCTCATTATTCATACACTGTTTGATTAATCTCTAATTTCACGGTCCCACCTTGAAAATCGTGAAACATTGGTGTGATTGAAGAGGAATGTATTTAGTTACCTAGGATACGGGGAACCTTTGATGGGTTTCTGACCGTACTTCCTCCAAGCCCAAGAATCAGACGGTGGAGTATTGCTCTCACTTTTCTGGCGGGACCCTTCAACGTCTTTGATTGGCACTGACACCACTCTTTTCTGAATTGCCCGCTTACTGTAACAAATCCCATTACGTTGTCCTTAATTAGACTTAAGAATGCAAAATCCATTTCTACCTAAGCAACTTTAGTATATGCTCTAGTATATGCCTATTTGGTTGGATAAGCTCAACTTTGAACACATATATTTGTATTGTGTCGGGGTTCGGTGCACTAAGTAGTGAACGAGAATTGAAGGTTTATAGAAAGCAACAATTGACAATCAATAAGAGAGACTGACCTTTTTCTTGGGGACGAAGAAGAAGAAGAGGAATTAGTGATCTTCATCATGTCGTTGAAGTAAGTAGAAGGAGGGGATTCAGCAGCGTTTTCTGGGATGCTGTCATTCTCTTCTTGCTCACTACTCATAAATGGGTTGTTGATGAACCTACCCTCCATGGCTAAAACCTTGAGACGTTTTGCTTGCTAGATAAAAAAAACTATATCTATATCTATCTATCTATATGGTTTTTGTTATTTTACCGTTGAAGCTGAGGATGTTGTTTTAATTTAGGACATAGAAATTGGCTGCCGGAGAGAGAGAGAGAGAGAGAGAGAGAGAGAGAGAGATGGGAAGAAAAGAAAACTGGGGAAGGTGAAGAGAGAAGGGGTGGTCCTTTAAAAATGAACCCTCATGGTTGGCTTTGGTATTAATCTATTAGTTTAATATAGAACGTGCAAACAAATGTGACATATAATGCCCCAAAACTTATATTTGTATTTGCAATTTGAAAGCAACGTCCCACTCTATTGATTTTTCTATTATCCTAGAAGCCCATTGATTTTGATGCTCCCAGATTTTTTTTTTCTTTGGGCACTCCTTTAGGCAAGCACAAATAATGTGTGTGAATGTGTATATTTTATTTGTCCCATACAATTATTAGGAGAAAAGTATATTTATTTGGTTTTCTTTTTATTTTAAATAAAGAGGGCTTTTTCCTCTCACTTTCTTATGGATATAAGAGAAGTTGTTGGAAGGGGAGAAGGATTCAAAAGATGAGAAAAGTTGTTTAATATTGTGTAGTCCCAAATAGACCCAAAATCCAATTGGCCTAACATAGAGCAAGAGAAAGTCAAGAAAAATCAATATGGCTTTAATGTATCCTACTTGATTAAGTGGGGCTTTAATCCTTAGGAATCGTTTGATTAAGAGAATCTTGGATTTCTATGAAGTTTGGGCCATTTTATCTTTAAATGATTGGATAATAATGAAGTTTAGTTTGGAGAATTATTGAGTTGGATCTCGATGTAGACATATGGCAAAAATTAAATACGTGTTCATGTCGTGTCGTCTCTAGTATACTAAAATACTGGAGCTAAGTCATGTCCTATATCCATTTAATTCAACTAAAATTAAGTCTCAAAATGCTTTTTTCTTAAGAGTTTTGTGGATCACCGGTACTAATTTGGGTTCAAATCTCACTTGTCTTAATTGTTTGAAATTCTATGCAAAACTAACCTTTTGCTTTCTCTCTCTTTCTCCATCCAATCAAACCATTAAGCTACAATTAAGAGCGTTGGAAAACAATATGTTCCCCATAGGCCAAGCCAAACTAAAATGTTATCCCTTCACTTCAATGAAGGGCTGAGTCCACTTTAATCTCGCTCACAATCACATGGTCCTTTCAATTAATTAAGGTACATCACAATGTTATTAATCTACTAAATTATTTGTTTTATGGCAATTTTCTATAGTTGATGATATCATCAACTCCAGCCTTATTCCTTTCCATAATTCAATGGAACTTGCCAATTGCCATCCCAACTCATCTTATCTTTAAAATTCATATTCTTAATTATTAAGAAAAGTCAAATAGTGTTTAGTGTTATTTAAATTATCAACTATGTGACTTAATCACCAAGAGTCACTATTCTTCATATGTTTTTACGGGTCAAAAGTGCTGTATTGTATATATCGCTCACGAAACTGCCTAAAACCTATGACCTCAAAAAAAAAAAAAAAAAAAAACTTTAGCCCTTTTTCTTTTCAGTTCAATATTATTACTCTGCCGGTTACTTTTCCAACAATATGTCAGCCTAGCACATGAAGTTTGTACTAGGTGATATATGGTACTCTTTTTGTTTCACTAATTAATTAAAGAAGGAGAGGGATGCATAAGGTAACCTTAAAAGTGGCTAAGTTCACCTTGATATTGGTCCACTATGCCGACTAAGAAAATCTATGCCTTTATATAGGGCAATTTTTACATAGTCTTAGGACAATGCTCTAAGCTCTTATATAAGGGATGACCTATCTAAATTTTTCCCCTTTATATAACTTTCACTAAGTTCACCTAAAAATTAGTCCACTATGCCGCCTAAGGAAATCTAGGCCTTTATATAGGGCAATTTTTACCTAGTCTTAGAGCAATGTTCTGGGTTCTCATATAAGGGATGGCCTATTTAAGTTTTTTCCCTATAACTTTCACTTTTTTGCTTATCCTTATTGATAGGAAAATAATCACTAAAAATAAAAACTTTGCCCTAACAATTTAGACTTAGTATATTTATGATAACATTAGTATCTAAGAAACTAAATGATTAGGTAAACCCTAGGGGTTGATATTTAATTATTGAGAATCAGCGTGTGGTTCCACAAGGATTTGGATCGGGTGTAACTGCCTAAGGTATTGCACCAGTGCAATTACCCTCATCCTTATTCAGCGAATATTTATTTTTACAACTTTCATTTTTTAACTTTTAATTATATTAGTTACTCAATAATTGAGATTAAAAATTGTTTTTTTTTTTCAAATCTCCATCTCAACCATTGAGAGCTATTGAATCAGGTGCACCTGATCTCAATCCGTTCCACACTTCATAATTTAATAATTGGAGTGATACTAACCATTGATAGTGAAATACTTGAAACATTGACTAGGTCAGTTATTGCTTTGTGTCCTTCTCTAGTAGGAGAAGGATGGAAAGAGCCAATTGGGCAATTTCCTCACCCTAAAAATTATCAACAAAATAAGCCTCTAGAGTTTGGCGAATGCGTGAAGCAATGTCACCATAATATATATTTTTCCTACAAGGAAAATATTTTATTCTGAGTATTTTTGAATAACTTCTAATGTTAAATTATTTTATTGTTTCCATCTCTGACTTCCTTAACCCGCGGCATCTTTGGTGCGCTATCCTTCTTTGTTTACATCTTTTATTTTTGTTCTTTTTAGTGTTTGTTTCATCAATTCTCTCAGACTCTCACAAAGTCACAACTACGTTTTCAAGGAACAGAAACTTCCTAATGGTTTCCCCTTTCACATTTAATATATAAATATTTCTTCTGAATACATTTTAATATCTCTTGGAACTCCCAACATATACTTTTGCACATTCTCAAAAAAAAAAAAAAAAAAAAAATATATATATATATATATATTTATATATACTTTCGCAATACGACATGCTTAATACTTTTAATTTTTCTTCTTTTAAAATGCATAACGTTATATTACATTATCTTTCTATACCCTGTAAAATTTCAACATATAATAAGAAAATAACCATCTCATCATAAAAGATTTAATTTTCAATAGTTTTGAACTTTAAAATTATAACATGAATGTGTGGATCAAATAATAAATAATATTTGGTTAAAATAAAATTTGGTGTGCATATTAGGAATAATAATAATAAAAAAATCCAACGGTGAAAATTTTACAATATTTCAATAAAAAATTATGAACTAGAGTAAGATCGCAAAAAATTATATTAGATATAACTTAATCCTAATCCTAATAAATATACCTCATAAATTATGAATGAATTTCAGTTGATTCAATTGGTGTGAAATCTCATCAAGTAAGGAAATATATCCTTCATAAAAAAAGAAATCCATTGTTATCTCAGTGCATATATACTACAATAAACAATATTATAGAGCAAGCACAATAACTTTAAATCTTAATATAGTTATCCTAAAATAAAAATTGAAGTATCAAAATCAAACACTATCTAATGGTACGTTAGTATGCATCAACATTTAAGAGCTTTATGATCCCAACGCTCACCATTAACCAATGGAATGTAATTCACATGTTGTTCCGATCCGTGTTATAAGGGGTTAGAGGGTTTTTCTTTTTCTTTTTTCTTTTTAAAAAATAAATATTATTATTATTGTTATTATTATTATTATTATTATTATTATTTAAAATGGAATGGGGTCAGAAGTTGAGCAATACGAAGGTAGCTGTCAATACTCAAAACTTAGTCCCATTGGTTTGAATTTTGTCCCCCCTTCTCATTATCTTTGATTTTTTGGACATCCTTGATCCCAATTATAATTTAGAATAGTGAAAAACAATCTCAATCACTTTAATGGTTAGAGGGGTCGAACTGGAACCAGCGTTCCAACTTTTCCGTTGAAATTTTGAGCTTTTAACCTATGTCCCAGAAATAGAAAAACTCACTAGTTACTACCAAATTACCAAATATTTAGCCCCCCAAAAAAATTACCAAATATTTATGATGTGGGAAGGGGTTGAATTGGTAGTTTACGCTTTGTTTGTTTCTGCATTAACATTTTTTGAAAAATGAATTGAATTTCAAAAACTATCTCATTTTTTTATATATTTAGTAGTGACTTTAAAATAAGTTAAAATCCTATTTCTTGATTTTTTTTATTTACTTTTGCGTGAAATAGAGTCATTTTTCTAATTTAGTTTCGCATGAGATAGAGTTGTTTTAGAAAAATTTAGTGGAAAAAACTCTTTATTGCTATGTTAAATATAGAGAGTTAAGAGATAGTTTTCACTTGAATAATTTTTTTATATACTTAAAAATACAAGAAAATATGGAAAACTATTTTCACATAAATCTTTCTATTAAAACAAAATGACATATTTTCTGGTGTTTTATATCAGTCATTTTCTTATTTTCTCCTGCTATTTATATAAAAAAGTGTCTTACTCTTTTGGCCAGATTATTTCATTCTCTACTCATGAGACATGTTAGATGAAATTATTAAATTCACAATTTCTTAATAGCTAATGAACTTTTGATTTCTAGACTCTCCATCCTTCAAATCCATTCAGTTCATCTCCGGATGTCCATGAAGGCACTTATAATAAAATTAATAATAAAAAAAGAGTTAATTAAAAGTAATGATAGGTTTATTATGTTTTTGTTTTTGTTTTTTTGGGGATCTATCTGCTAAAATAATAAACGACTTGCTAGTAAATGATAGGGGTCGGACGAATATGGAGCAGATTTTGGGCAGCGATTGTTTGGTTAAAAACTAAAAAGAACTAATAAAAATGGAATTTATCTAATTTCCACCGCTTGTTGAAAGTGACATATGGGGTTCTTTTGAAGTTTAAGAAAAAAACCAATGATTTACAATGAATGATGATGACGCCGATGAAAACTTGACATGGTACTGTTTCTGTTCCTCATAGAAAACTCCTCAAATTTTACTCCAAATATATATATATATATATATATATATATATATATATATATATATATATATAAAAGAAGAAAGAAAAGAAAGACAATCAAGCATTTCGTCATTGGGTGGGTCACATCATGATCACACATGACATCTCTGCGTTAAACTAGTGGTGGACGGTCAGATAATATCGATGTCTAATGTAATTCTTACTAAAATAACTAGACAAAATAGAAGAGTAGATAAGAGATCCATTAGTTAATGAGTTTAATGGTTATTTTAAAATTTTATTTTTGGGAACCAAATTAAAACTATATGACTAAATCTTTGTTTTTTCTCATTCTTTTTTGTATATTAGGTGTAATAAGTACTGATGAGTAGATATGAGATCCATTAGGTTGAAACCATTTATTTTTGGGAACCGAATTAAAACTATGAGATTAAAGCATGCATGCTCGACACCACTGGAATATAATGTATAAGAAATTTAAAAGTGACATGTGCTAGAATTTAAATACAGATATATATAAACAAATCAAATACATGAATTCAACAAGACTAATGAGGCTAATTTGGACGGGAATTCCAAAGTGGAATAATTAGTGATAAATACCCATGCAATTTATTTCTCAGCAAACATGCAAAATAGACAAAAAAACATAGTAAAATCCAAGCATTTATTTAACAGTCTTGGCCCATGAGCCCAATGGACATGGGAAATGGGCTAATTAAGAAGATAAAGCCTAGTGGATGAGGTGCCCCAATGTAGTTCCTTTGATACACCTAGCAAAATAGGTCACAACCCAAACAAAGACCTTAAAACAAGTCCAAAAAGTGACCGTTTAGAGGGAGTATGGATTTTTGATAGTGGGTATAGTTTGCTTGGTGAAGAGCAATCACATTGGACTCTCCAACAGAGCCAGGGGCCTAGGCCATTTAGTCCATGGCCTAAGGCCCCCAAATAAGGCGGCAAGGGTTTGTTTTTTTTTAATTAAAGAAAAAAATATGAGTGAGGGGTATATTTTTTCTCAATCTTAAGAAGGCGTAAAATATTAGAGTTATACTACTATATTACAAGTTTTATAACATAAGTTCTATAAATTGATATGTCACCAATCACAAGAAGTAATTCAATACTCATTTATTCTTTTGTTGAAGTGTCACCTCATTACCATATCAGTTTGTAAGCTTTTTGTAGTAAATTTTGTAATAAGTTTAGCATTTTCTAAAATAAAAAGAATGAATAGAAATACAACCTAATCACCATTAAGTGAATGAAACATGCTAAAGCTAATACAAATTTTAAGAAAAAAAACTTACAAACTGATGTGACAGGAATATAATTTGTGACATTTAAATAATATAATAAATGAATGTTCGAAAACTTAGTTTATTTTATTGGTGATATGCCAATTTGTAAAACCTATATAGTAAGTATTATTAACTCACTTTGGGTGAATTAGTCATATTAATAAGTAAGAATTTATAATAGATTTGAAATTAAAAAATATAATAAAAAATAAACTAAATATTATTTAAGTGATATTTTAGATGTAAAAATTCCCCTTTAAAACTTTTACCTTAGGCCTCAAACTATCTTGGGCGGCCCTGCTCCCTAATTTAGGGAGGAAATGCCAATAAAGCCCCACATTGGGCTCCCATCCCAAACCTTAAAATAAGACAATTAATATTATAGTGCTTCCCTATATTTGGGGAAGCAATGTTCATTCCCAAATTTTTATTTATTTGTGTCTTAGTAAGTGGTAACTGGAATAAAGAGAAATTGGTGTTTTGAAAAGTGAGAGAAATAATAAAAATAGGACAAGACTTAGGTATAGTACTTAAGTGTTGTTCCTTAGGTTCCCATTTTATGATTTTGCCAAGTGGATTTTTCCTCATGGGATGGAAGTGTATTTTTTTGTTAAGTAGCCACATGACTCAATTTTAAGTGAAGAACCTAAGGAACAACACTTAAAGTATTGTAACTAAGTTTTGTCCATTAAAATAAATAGTATTTTGATGTATAGAGTATAGAATAGGGAATTTGTTGTTGGTGACTTGGTGTTTTGAAAAGTACTGGTTAGTTATAATTCACCATTTTGGTGAGAAAAAATAATCCTCCCTTCTTCTACACACACACACAGAATGTTGTACCTAGTTTTTGTAATATATATAGTAGCAACCAATACGCATTTAGCACCCGTGGTAGGACCTACACCTCCCTTGGCCTATAAAAGAAGGACTAGCCTTTACCAAGGGTACGGAGGTAAGACACTAGAAAGGGGGAAGTGGGTAGTGAGAGAGAAGGAAAGCAAGTGAGCATTTAGTTTCCAAAAGATTGTAATTAAATAGTAAATATAGAATATCTGGGAGCAGAGGATTTCTTTGCTTCAATTGTGGTTTTTTCACCTTTTTTTATGGGGTTTTTTTAACGTAAACCATCGTGTTCGTGCACGTCTAACTCTCATTTTCACTCTAACTCCACGGCTAACTCACTAAGTCAGCCATTGATGTAATGTTATTGACACCAAATATACGTGTAGTGAACACCTAATGACCAACATTGTCATAATCTCGTATTTAATTACCTAACTAGCTACGTGCGACTTTCCCCTTTGCCACATTAATGTCTCTTTACTTTTTTAGCAAACGAAGACCAAAACTTTTGATATTTGGCCAAAGCTCAGAAAATCATGACTGAAACTCAAGGAGAAGAAGACTTCTCATCACCCATGACATATTTCTGAAAGAGAATGTAATTAAGGTTGTAGTAAAGGAAGAACAATTTAATTTCAATCAAAGACAATAGCATCTCCATGGTAGTAGATTTTTGAAGAAATCTCTTCACCCATAACAAATAAACAAAATTCCTCACTCCACTCTTTGATTCATAGTCCTAGCCCATGAGTTTCTATGGGAAAAACTTGAGAATTTGTGCTTTAGGGGGAAAAGAAGCTCTAGTAGTCCTAAAAATTGATTGTGCATGAGACTTGGCATGCAACTAGCTAGCATCTTTCTGGGCTTTGAAACAATTAGTGCACAATAGGGTTTCATTAGCCGATATACCCCAATCACTCAACTAGATCTTAGAAATATAGATCTTCAATCTTTCTTTCTAGTTTAATCAACATTTGATTCAAAATTGAGGGTATACACATTTGCCTTTTCAATTGGCATAAAATACACATTTTGGGAACTTAGACTAAATGGTTTAAACTTTCTCACATGCCTTTTTTTTTTTTGCATAGACCAAGTCGGCTATATCAAAACCCACTACCCAAGGAGAAGAAAGACCACTCATAAACTCCAGACTTTCCTTCCTACTTTCTTGCTTTCACTTTCAAAAAATTAGTTCTATTTAAGTGAATCAAGAGAAGCAATAGAACAAATTAAGCACTAAGAACCAACTCTTATCATCACCACCAACTATACTTAGAAAAATAGATGCCACTATATGCTGCCTATAGTCTAAACACATCACAAAGAAATAATTTAAACACTCCACTTCATCAAAAACCCTTTTCAAGGAAGAAAAATAGATCTTAGTAAGGAAATCTATTTCTTTCCAAGCTAATGATCATCAAACGGGAATTGGTCAATTAATCCTCATGCACAAGTGGCCACACTTTCTCGCTCCAATCACACTCAACTAGTTCTTTAATTTACCGACACGACTTGTGTGCAGTGTCTAATTTCATTAGATACATTAGGATAAAGAAATGTGTCTAAATTAAATTGAACATGTGCCTATATCGTAATGTGTCTAGTGCAACTGGACACTAAATACAAATTTTTCCATTAATTTAAAATCCTTTAATTTAATATCATCTTGGAAGAAACTATTTTACTTTATTGATTCTCTGCTGCTTTATCCATAGCTTTCGTTATTGATGGATTTTTATTATTTTATTGATATCTAATGCTAGACTTATGAACTGTTCTACCTTTACATTCATGATGAGTCATTATTCTTCTACCTCAAAATTTGCAAATGTTTTCTACCAAAAAAAAAATTGCAAATGTTTAACCGATGAATGCCGACTAATTTACCATTATTTTACTGTTGGATGCAAGTTTTTTTTTTTTTTTTTTTAAATTTTAATTTTTTATATTTTATTGCTACGTGTATTGCTTCATTAATACTTCATCACTAAAAGCAAACTTTATTAATCTTCTACAGAACTATGCTAACTGCGCTGCAACTGTTTTTTTTTTTTCTTTTCACTAGGGGACATTTATTATTCCATTTTATCTCATCGCTGAACATGCATTTTACTCTTTTAACTTACCGTTGGGCATATTTTATTCTGTTTTCATTTCAATGTAAGGTCTATATTATTTTTCTCTTACTTTATTGTTCATACTTTCTATCCTAGATTTTAGTCTTTGCTTTTTTTCTTTTTAAATATATATATATTTTTTAATTTCTAAAAATTCCTTAAAAGTCATTAATTTTCTTTGGACACATATTGAGTTTCGAGCTTGACTCCCAGAAACAAACCCAAATCTAATAACATCAGTTATTTTCAACTAACATATGGTCGTGCACAAAATAGGTCAATTAAAGAATATTTTATCCACAAATATGGCATGTTGAGAAACTCTTTTATGTGGCAGGCAAAAAGTGCTGGTAACGAAGTTAACGGGTTTTGACGTGTTACTTTTTATTCACATAATTAATTTTTAGAGGTGAGATGCAAGGTCAACCTTTAAATACTCATTTTTAGATAGATAATGACAGAGGGACTAATCTCAAGTGAGATGTGAATGTATTCAATTAGGAAAAGCCTTGAAAAGACTAAGTGTTCGTTCTCAGGTTTAGTCTGAGCATGAGGTTACAACTGAGTAGTCTCTCTTCTTTTAATCAAAAAAAAAAAATCCTCCTCCTGATCTAGGTGCTTTTTGGCTTTATATAGTTAGTCAAAACTTTCTTGATACTTGTCCCATCAAAGCCTTGCTAGAAAGTTTCTACACTAAGGTATGAACTGTGGGGGCTAGTTAAGTGGTTGCAGTGCATTCAATGCGGAGGGGATAGTTGATTTGTCTTCTTTTTTCTTCTCTTTTTTGCTCAATGCCAAGTTACCATTTTTCATCTTTGGTTTGCACTATGCTCCCTTTAGCTCTAACTCTAGACTTTCCGATGTTAAGTTGGTGTCCTTGGGGCCCTCGTCAACTATAGCCGTTTTGCCTCTACATGAGTTAGGTGGGAACTTTCTAAGGATATTCTGCCAATAATTCTCGAGGTTTGATTCCTTGGAAATGCCCTTACCCATTTTACCAGTTGTTTTGGATCCTCATCCCCCCTCCCCCACTTTACATTTTTGTTTATTGTTTTGTTTTATGTTTTGGATTTTTGAAAAAGGGAGACGGGTATTATGGACTGACTACAGAAAGTCCGTCACTTTGTTGGATTTCATGGGGCAATATTATTAACGTAAAGGCCCTCTTCTTTATCTTTATTATGGCGATCGATGTAAGTGATTTTGAAGAGTCAGTCCATTGTCACAATATCGATGGGGAGGAGGCCATCCATGAGAGGTCTGGCACATTTGGTATAATATGATTATGGCTTGAAACTCTTCAAATCAATATAATTAAATTTGATAGAGTTATATAACAACATTTTTTTTTGGGTACGCTTTAAGTGTGTGTGTATATATATATATATATATATATATATATATATATAAATTGATTAACTTATATGTTTATTCTTTTGCTTATTCTCTGATCGGCATGATTAGTACTCAGCCAAAAAAAGAAAAGGAAAAAGGGCATGCCTATAATATCATATTCAAATATTATATTGTTAATGTTAAATAAAAATCAACTGTATTTTTTTGGTAAATAAATTGTAGTGTTGTAAATTTAACTAGTGGAAATAACATTTTCCTATAAGGAAGTTTGTGAAAATTTAAACCACTTTGTTAGAGACATCAAATTTTTTACTGATATTTTCACATTGTATTTAGGGTAGTGTTTGTTGCACACCCTATGTGTCCGTAAACACTGATGTTCAACAAGTTTTTCCATTGTATTCAAGATAGCACTCAACTGGATTTACCACAACACAAAAACACAAAGAGGGTATGTAAAAATCGGTAAAGCTTTCTGTGTTCGGCAGACTTTTCCGGATATAAAAGATACGAGTTAGCTAGGCAACATTCTCACGAACAAACAATTCATTTTAATTACTTGTACCGATTCCAAACCCATTTCTGCTACATCTAAAACGAATGTGACAATGTCTCTGAAGAACATCACAAAACAGAAAGTTAGAGCTGGGAACTTGTTAGATAAAATACCATGTTCAACTATTAGATTACTTTTGACTCATTAGCTACAGGATCTTCCAAGCTTCTTGAGTGTAGTGTCGCATCTCCAACTTTCTTTTCAATGCTCCTAAGAGAGCTTCAGTTACTTCTTTTACATCCAGAGCCTGGTCTTGTGCCACAACAATGGCTTCCATTTCAAAACGTTTGTTGCTTGAAACTCTAGCTTGCTGAACATTAAGACCCATCTCATCAAAGGCCTCCAAGATTCTAACTAGCCTGTCTTCTCCTTTCTCACAGTTCACCTTTACTAGAAATCCCTCTCTTAGCTTCTGCACTTCTACATCCTGTTCATTACACGCACAATAGTTTGATATAATAATCTTGTTTTAAGCAAATTATGTGTCACAGAGAGAGAGAGAGAGAGAGAGAGAGAGAGACCTCAGGCACTTGCATATTCTTCATTAGCTTTAGGTATTCTTTTTTAGTAGCCATTAGGTTCAAGTACTCTCTTTTGATAGCCTCCAACTTGAGTATTAGCTTGTAAATGTATAAAAGAGCAGCCGTGTTGATGAAGCTCCTTTTAACCTTAGTACACAAACGAGAAAATGGTTAGTAATAGCATGTGTGCTCGAAAAGTTTGTGAAAGAAAGAGTTACAGTTTTAAAAGATGTGAATCGTTCTGTGCTATGCTATCCCTTTTTGCTAGTAATAAAGTAAAAGCAGAGAACGTAATCTCTAGTTTCACATTACAGATTTGGAGCACTTGGTTTGGGCTCGAAGGATATGAATCTTTCTGCGCATAGCTATCCTCTTTTGCAGCATGGAAGCCATATCTCTCTCGAATGTTTAAAGCAAAGATTGATTAATGTGTCCTGGCTTTTATAGTGTGAAAAGAGAGGGTATTGATGAAGTATATTTGTCTTGGGATCTCAGATTGCCAAGCTACTATCCATTTGTCTTTTCTGAAATTGGGAACTGGGAAAACCAGATGTATCATATGTACCGTCAATACCGACTTCTTTTTTTTTTTTTTTGGTAAACATATATACGGACTTCGTTCCTTATTCATTTATATATATTTTTCAAAAAAATAATGTTAGAGGTACAAATTATTTTACAATTTTTTTATAAATTGTTAATATGGTGAGTAATTATTGGTAAATAAAAAAGTGATATTAATAATGAGTTTAAATGAAAACCAATTAAAAGTTGGTCAAATCAATATTTTTATAAAAATAGTTTATATATATATAGCATTACTCTTTTTTTAAATGACATTAAAAGAAAAGAAAAGTGAAGCGTTGTTGCCCTAGGTAAAATGCCTGCTATCATAATAAATAATTTCTAAGATATCCCTTAATTATCTACTATTGTAATGGTGATAATTAAGTAGGATATGTAGCAAATATGATTGGAATAAAACTCAATAGATTTTTATCCCTTAATAAGATATTTGGAATTTGAAAAAAAAAGTGTAAGAATTTTAAATAGCAATTCCATGACTCTTGCTAATTTTAAAAAAATGAATATTTCTATAAAGTTGCCTGAAAGCTAAGCAACCAAAATAACTCTAGTCCTAACCCTTTCAGAGTTGGGGATCCCCTTGTTCATTTTAAAATTAATGCTTCTTGTGTACATTTTCTCTTATTAAAATTGAATGGTTTCGCTCAGTATTCTTGGTAAAAACTGTACAATTAAAGTACAATAGTCACTCTTTTTCATGTAGTGATAGAGAACATCACTGCAGAGCTGCTGTCCACGGGAATGTTACATGAAAATAGGAGCTATTTTCATCAACCACAATTGAGGTGAAAAATTGAACGTAGAGGGAAATTTTCAAATTTAGCAATTGCTGTGGATTTTCTTGCATCAATGCATTTCAAAGGAATCTTGCATATAATGAGTGACATTATTGATAAATTAACAATAAGGATCTTGGGTAAGTCCTCTCATGCCGAAAAGAGTAGGCGTCTTATATATTTTGCAACATGCGTTTTTTCATAATGGCTAAAGCATTAGGATCGGTGGGGTTACTACTATTTTACTATACTACTTTTAAAAACTCATGTATCATCAATCATTAAAAATAATTCTGACATTTATTTATAATATTTTGAAACTTATTATTTATATTCATTATCACGCCAGTTAGTAGAGGTTATATAATAAAATTTTTAGTATTTTTTACATTTTTCTAAAACCTAGAGCTCCAATGAAACTTGGAGGTTATAAACGTTCCTTCAAAACTATCTCTCCTTAATTTGGATTCATGATCATGGTGAATATTTTGATGCTATGATCAGTAAACACCTTTTTTTTTTTTTTTTTTTTTAAAAGAAAAAAAAGGGTAGAGGAGAGTGACCAGTGTGACTTTTCTATTTAGACGTGATTATGGTAGCACCCTACCTGTTGCCGAGTTTGACCCCATACTTTCGATCTGTGTGAGAAACTCACTTATTTTTTAGGTCGACCATTTGGGACGGAGATGAGATATAAGAAACACCAACACACAGCTAATTGTTGAGACTTAAACCCAAGTTTTGAGACTTGTTGACCCAATATCTTACCGACTAAGCCACCCGGTTCAATACTTAACTTTTTTTGAAAGTAAAAAATACGATTTAATGTAGTAGGCTCTTTACAAAGATGAACATTGGTAATGAAACAAAAGTAGGACATGAATAGACAAGGGTGTCTCTCATTGAGTCGAAAGGAGGGTTGTACATTGTACGAGGCAGGTGGGGATAAACAAGCCACGCCAAAAGACAAGAGCATATAATTGAGATGAAAAGGGGGGATGATATACTTGTCTCACATATATACATATATTCGCAAGTCTTTAAAAAATTTACATAGGAAGGGATGTGGGAAACGAATCAGTGAGGCATGGTATCACTGTCAGTCAGATATACAACAGTGAAGTGAGGCAGTGCAAGACGGCATTCGCAGTCTTTCACGGGCCTCTTGTTTGGTTTCCCTTTGTCTCCTGTACCAAACCCCGCTGGCTACTGCTTGCTACTGGCCCCCAGAGTCACATGCTCAGCTGACACTAAAACCTATTGTTTTATTCGTTATCTTTCTTTCTTCTCTTTCTAGATATGATTTTGAAAACTTCCATTCATTACTAGTCACTCTAGATTTGTTTATTGTAAACATAAAATAATAAAATAAAATAGGATGCATTACAAAATATAAAATTTAACGTAATTTTGTCTTTGATCTACGTATCAAGTCCATGATCAATGGAAAGGATCATGAACTTCAAATTATCATTCATTCACCCAAAATCTCACTACAGAGCAAAAGGTACTCTTAACAGGGATTAAAGTTTTGTCTTTTTAACTCACTTATTACCCACAAAAACTGTACACCTCACATATGTTCAGAGGAAAACGTATCTTAATTAAGATATATTTTCATAAAATTTCTCTCTAATAACATGTGTGGATCTTACATATTGTAAGAGGGTGGTCTCATTAAATACCCTATACATCTATGTGAGTTCAAGTTCGAGAATCATACCCCTCATATCTAAAAAAAAAAAAAAAAAGTTGTGCTAATGTACAAAACTCTCACTTTTTACGAGGACTAGGGGAGGCTATGGTGGGCAGCCTTAAATCTCGGAGAGGCTGATTTTTGAACTCGAGTCCAAGATTTATTGCTTTTGTTGGAAGCGACTTGCCATGCATCATACTTAATTTCTACTTTTCCAACTTACAAATGCCACTTCTGCTTAGAGCATATTGGTATACTAATACGTTCCACATCATTCTTTGTATCATTTTGGAATTGCAAATCCAATAAGTACTCTTAGGTTCATGTTTTGTCAATTCAACATAACAATGTCATGAAATAAAGATAAAGTTTATAATATCATTCATGTGTATTAAACCCGATTCGAACAAATTTTTTCTAATCTATTATGTGACGATTTATAAGACTAATTGTGGGGGCCAATTAATTAGGAGGTACTATTACGGCCATGCCAGCTGGGCCTAAAGCCCAATCCGAGGACGTTAAACCATCCGAGATGAATCAGTTTTTGGCCTTATCCGAGGACATTTTGCTATCCGAGGAGGCCCAAATTCGGCTATGAAGAGCATAAAGTTAGGAGAGGAATAGAAACAATATGAGATGGATCTAGTAAGCATCTGAGGATAAAAGTCTTCTCGGAAACTCGCGTCCGAGGTAAATCTGAGTGCCATATCATCATGGACTTGCTTCAGAATTACACCACAACAAAGGACGGGATATTGGGCCGGGAGTAAGACAAGAGAGGTAAACAAATATCTACAAAGGCTGCTACCTCCACATTAAATGCCTTCCAACTAACTTTCTGGCCGCATTAATGTGGAAGTGATGCCTGAACAGTGATTAAGCAGCCTTACAGCTACTGGTTGACGGTTCTAGGGGGTGCTGGATGGAACAGGAAGGAGTCCCCCGAATCTAACCTACACGTGTGTGGTAAGGATGACACCAAGATTACAAATATATAACCCGGAAGAATACGCCAGAAAGGGATATAGAATTTTTGTCAAAAAAGAAAGAACCATATGAAACAAGCAACTGAGTTCGCTCCGAGGAAAAAATCTGATAATCTTATTTTGCATCGAATCATCTTGAATAGTTAAGTCCAATTGATTTTCTGCGAGGATAAACCTAGTTCTTCTACCCATGCTCTACAAATTTATTGTTTGGGCCGTTAGCATTTGAGCCCAATCCAGTTTTGGGACCAACACATTTTCAGTCCTTACAATTGGCGCCGTCTGTGGGGAGAGCTTGATCTTTCTGAAGGAAATTCGGTTACAACGTTCATGATGGAGGAAGCAGGTCCACATCAGGCAGAAGCAGGCTCACACCAAGCAGAATCGAGGGGCTCCTAGCATGGTAATCCGCATCGGAGCCTTGAACGGAGAGAGGGTCGTGAGGGAAGTGTACGCACGACTCATACCAGCAAAATCCAGTCTCGAGGGAAGAGTCATGTCTCCCATGTAAGGAATGATAGGGACATGCAACATGAAATTGACGAATTGAAAAAAGAGTTGTGTCATGCACGACGACGATGTTCCCTGCCCAGCTCCGGGCCTTCCTCCAAGGAGACAGATGGTGCTAGTTATAGACAAAGATCTAGAATCCCGCCCAGTGAGACTTTTACTTATGAAGAGGAGTACCACCGTCAACGTAAGCACAAAAATCCGCCGAGTAGGGGCTTGGGGAATAACGCCATGAACAAAGCTCTAAGCCAAGTTCCCAAATCACCATTCACTAGGAATATTGAGGATGCGAATCTTCCTCGGCGATTTCATCAGCCAACTTTTACCCTGTACAATGGCCAGACGGATCCGGTAGAATACGTTAGCCATTTCAGCTAAAAGATGGCTATCTACTCCAGAGACGAAGCTTTAATGTGCAAGGTCTTTCCATCAAGTTTGGGCCCGGTGGCGATGAGGTGGTTTAACGGTTTAAGGGCTAATTCTATCGAGTCTTTCAAGAAACTTACCCGGGCTTTTGGCGCACGCTTTATTACTTGTAGCAGGGTTCCTCGGCCTTTGGGGTCTTTACTGTTTATGTCTATGCGAGAGGGTGAGACTCTTAAGACTTATTCGGATAGGTACTGGGAAATGTTTAATGAGATAGAGGGAGAGCATGATGATGTGGCCATAAGTACTTTCAAAACTGGTCTTCTAGCCGAGCATGATTTGAGGAAATCCTTAACTGGTAAACTTGTCACTAGTGTACATCAATTGATGGATCGGATTGACAAGTACAGAAGAGTGGAAGAAGACCAATTGCAGGGAAAAGGAAAGGCTAAGGTAATCCCTCAGGAGAGGAGGGATTTCAGGTCGGACCGGTACAACAATAACCGGCCTCGGAAAGACTTTGTTGGGCAGTCAGGTTCTGCCAACACTCAGGCTGTTAATGCTGTGTTTCGGGAGCCAGTGCAATAGGTACTGGAGAAGATCAAGAATGAACCATTTTTTAAATGACCAAATAAGATGGCAGGAGAACCTACGAGGCGCAATCAAAATCTCTATTGCCACTACCATCAAGATCACGGGCACACAACTGATGACTGTAGGAATTTATGGGACCATCTGGAACAATTAGTCCGAGAAGGGAAGTTGAAGCAACTATTGCACCACTCCAGTGGCCGAGCTAGCCAAGCAGGTTTGGAGATGCGGGGCGATGCTTCTTCGAGGCTCCCCTTTGGAACAATTAATGTTATTTTTGCTGCCCCGGGGAGGATTGGGTCATGCCTTTTCAGGGTACTATCAGTATTACGATCTCCAGCCGAGGAGTGTAGCTCCGCGTCTAAAAGAGCCAGGATGGACACTCCATTGGTTTTGGGCTTTTCAGACGAGGACAAAGTAGGAACCATGCAGCCACATGACGATGCTCTGGTGGTTACACTGAGAATAGGCGGGTATGATGTGAGAAGGGTAATGGTTGACCAAGGCAGTGCTGCTGATATAATGTACCCTGATTTATACAACGGGCTAGGTTTGAAGCCTGAGCACTTGGCGACTTATAGTTCACCACTGATGAGCTTTGAGGGAAGAATGGTCGTCCCAAAGGGCCAGATAAGGCTACCTGTGCAGGCTGGTACGGACGTGGTAGAGGTGGACTTCATCGTTGTAGATGTTTTCTCGCCATACACGGCTATTGTGGGCCGACCTTGGCTCCATACCCTAGATGCGGTCTCCTCTACCCTGCACCAAAAGGTAAAGTACCCATCCGGAGGTCGAGTTTTGGAGATAGTGGGAAGCCAGGCTGCAGCTCGGCAATGCCTGGTAGCGGCTATTCAGCATCAGCCGGAGATGGAGTCCTCGACTACAGCCGATAATGATTTATAGCAGTTAAAAGCCCTAGCATTACCCTCAAATGGACTGGCCGATGAGGCAAAGTGTGAAGATTTGGAGAGGGTAATTGTTTCTGATGATCCGGATAAATTTTTCCAGCTTGGGGCTAAATTGCCTTCACAAGAGAAGGAGCAGCTGGTGAAGTTCCTCGGAGAGAATATTGACGTGTTCGCCTGGAGTCCATATGAAGCCCCGGGTATAGATCCGAACTTCATCGGTCATCATCTCAATGTGAATCCTTCCATTGTTCCGAAGAGACAGCCACCTCGGCGACCGTCAAAGGAGCACGCCGAAGCTGTTAGAAGTGAAGTGGCCAAGCTCAAGCAGGCCGGGGCTATCAAAGAAGTGTTTTACCCTCAATGGCTAGCCAATACAGTGGTGGTGAAAAAGAAGACTGGGAAATGGCGAGTGTGCGTGGACTTCACGGACCTCAATAAGGCTTGTCTTAAGGATCCTTTTCCTATGCCGAAGATAGATTAGTTGGTAGATGCAACAGTCGGTCATCCTCGGATGAGTTTTTTGGACGCATTCCAAGGATATCATCAAATACCGCTAGTTTTGGACGATCAGGAGAAGACAGCTTTTGTCACCCCCATTGGGAACTATCATTACAAGGTGATGCCCCTTGGGTTGAAAAATGCAGGGTCTACTTATCAACAGATGATGACCAAAATGTTCGAACCCCAATTGGGCAGGAACATCGAAGTCTACATCGATGATATGGTTGTCAAGAGCAAAGTGGTGTCCGGGCATGTGGAAGATCTTACGAGTATTTTTGGAATTCTGAGGAAGCATAAGTTACGTCTGAATGCCTCAAAGTGTTCATTTGGTGTAGGCTCCGGAAAGTTCTTGGGGTACATGGTGACTCATAGGGGAATTGAGGTGAACCCAGACCAGATTAAGGCCATTAACGATTTACAAGCTCCTAGGAATCCGAAGGAGGTACAGAAATTGACAGGAATGACTGCTGCTTTGAACCGATTTATCTCCAGGTCGGCTGATAGGTGCAGACCTTTCTTTCGTTTATTGCATAAGTAGAAAGGATTTGAGTGGACCGAGGAATGCGCTGTAGCATTTCAACAGTTGAAAGAGTATCTATCTCGGCTGCCTATCATGTCCAGCCTTGAGGTGGACGAGGTCCTGTTTGCCTACTTGGCGGTGGCCTCGCATGCTGTGAGTTTTGTTTTGATACGAGAGGACAGTGGCATCCAAAGACTCGTTTATTATGTAAGTAAGTCACTTTAAGAAGCCGAGGTGCGGTACTTATCGTTAGAAAAGGTCATCTTGGCAGTAGTCCATGCCACTTGCAAGCTCTCGCATTACTTTCAGGCGCACACCGTAGTGGTCCTAACTCAGCTACCACTCAAGTCCATACTCAGAAGCGCGGACTATACAGGGAGGATTGCTAAATGAGGCACGATCCTAGGGGCTTTCGACATCAAGTATATGCCCCGTACCTCTGTGAAAGGCCAGGTCCTCGCCGATTTAGTAGCCGAGTTCGCCGAGCTCCCAGAAGAAGCTGAGATGAAGAAACAGGACATGGATGAAAAGTCGGTTGGCATGATTTCCACGTAGGACAGGTCATCCTGGAAAGTATATGTGGATGGTGCAGCAAATCAACGGGGAGCAGGAGTGGGGCTAGTTCTAGTTCTGGTATCTCCCGAAAAGATCATCATTGAGAAATCCTTGAGATTGGGATTCTCAGCCACGAACAACGAAGCAGAATATGAAGCTTTGTTGATGGGAATGAGCATGGTCCAAAAAATGGGTGGAAAGGTAGTGGAAGTGTTCTCGGATTCAAGATTGATAGTCGGCCAGGTGAGAGGGGAATTGGAAGCCCGAGATGCAAGAATGCAGGAATAATTGAGTCAAGTTAAATGTGTACAAACAAAATTTCAATCTTTTGACTTGTCGCATATTCCCCGAGGTGAAAATACCCACGCTTATTCCTTGGCAACCCTTGCCACCTCCTCGGCACGGAATTTTCCCAGAGTGATAATCGTTGAGGATTTTTGCACTCCCACGCCAGTAGGGAGGGACGTGCTTCAGGTCCATCAAGTCAACCTAGAGTCGAGCTGGATGGACCCCATAATGAAATTCCTTGAAAGTGACACCTTGCCTGAAGAGAAAATAGAAGCCGAAAAAATACGGAGGAAAGCTCCTCGGTTTTGGTTATCCGAGGACAAAAAGTTGTACAAACGCTCTTTTTCTGGACCGTATTTGCTTTGTATACACCCAGAGATGTCAGAGTCACTTCTAGAGGAACTTCATGAAGGAATTTGTGGAAGCCACACGGCGGGAAGGTCCCTATCTCACAGGGCTCTTACTCAAGGATACTGGTAGCCAAATATGCAGAAAGAAGCGCAAGAGTATGTCAGAAAGTGTGACTAATGTCAAAGATTCGCTCCTAGCATCCACCAGCCTGGAGGAATTCTTAATCCCCTTTCTAGCCCTTGGCCGTTTGCTCAGTGGGGTTTAGATATTGTAGGTCCTTTTCCCAAGGCATCAGGAAACAGGAGGTATCTGCTGGTCGGCACGGATTATTTCACTAAGTGGGTGGAGGCTGAGCCTTTGGCTAACATCAGAGACACTGATGTTAAAAGGTTTATCTGGAAGAATATCGTGACGCGGTTTGGAACTCTACATACTCTTATCTCGTACAATGGCCTTCAATTTGATAGTAAAGCCTTCAGGCAATACTGTTCAGACTTGGGTATAAAGAATAAATATTCCACTCCAGCTTATCCTCAAGGTAACGAGCAAGCTGAAGCCGTCAACAAAGTTATAGTCAATGGGCTTAAAAAGAGGCTGGATGATGCGAAAGGAAAATGGGTGGAGGAATTGCCGCACGTCCTTTGGACGTATCGAATAACGCCCCGCAAGTCAACAAGAGAGACTCCTTTTTCAATGACATATGGAGCTGAGGCAGTCATCCCTTTAGAAACTGGTTTCTCAACGTTAAGGACTAGTATATTTACCTCTGACGGTAATGACGGGTTGTTAGAAAAGAGTTTGGATTTGATTGAAGAGCGAAGGGAGAATGCAATGGTCCAATTGGCTTATTACCAGCATAAACTCAAGCAAGGTTATGATACTAATGTAAAGCTGAGGCCGTTAGCTGTAGGAGACCTGATGCTGAGGAAAGTTCTGGGAAACATTAAGAATCCAGCTTGGGGAAAATTGGGGCCTAATTGGGAAGGACCTTATCAGATTACTTCAGTAGCCGGGATAGGGGCCTATTACCTGGAAGACCTAGATGAAAAAACTGTACTCCACCCTTGGAATGTAAACAATCGCAAGAGGTATTATTATTAATAAAAGTGATCTAGTTTGAATTCTTTTTAATTTATGACAACCATATACCATGTGTTTCCATATCTATTGAAGTATTAAACAGAAACTAAGTTATGTCAGGTTCCTCGGACCACAAACTTAGTGGAAATTAATACCCTTTGACATCTATGAAGTATTAAATAGAAACTAAGTTA
Organism: Quercus tomentella; assembly: GCA_028535165.1. Taxonomy (NCBI): domain Eukaryota; kingdom Viridiplantae; phylum Streptophyta; class Magnoliopsida; order Fagales; family Fagaceae; genus Quercus; species Quercus tomentella. Next base: position 30,710,459 of record JAPQVY010000068.1, on the reverse strand, counting down.
TATCAGGTTTTCGGACCACAAACTTAGTGGAAATTAATACCCTTTGACATCTATTGAAGTATTAAACAGAAACTAAATTATGTCAGGTCCTCGGACCACAAACTTAGTGAAAATTAGTACAACATGACATCTATTGAAATATTAAACAAAAACTAAGTTATGTCAGGTTCCTCGGACCACAAACTTGGTGGAAGTTAATACCCTTTTTATATCTATTGAAGCGTTAAATGGGTTCAATGGAAATTAATGCAATCTCTTGTTATTAAAGTACTAGTGCCACATGAGCTTGGGCATTTCAAATCAATAAACCCTCAAATACGTCCTCGGATTACACGGTTCCCAATTATCTATTGAAGAAATAATCCCAATGGGCCTGGGGACATCATTTAATATATAATTGAAGTAATTTAGACTTAATTTTATCCAATTTTTGAACACTTCCTTAAATTTCAGTTTATTAGAATGGATATATACATATCTGAAATGCATCTATGTGATGCTATAATCCTACTGATTATCATCCGTTTTGGTTGCCAACTGTTAGTGTGTGTGTAAGTTGTATTTTTCCTCTTACATAAACAGAGGACAATCAGGGTGGAACCACTCAAACTGAAATGACTAAACGAACAACACAAAAATGAGATAAACACAAATCAAATTAATTCCAAAAAGTGAAAGTGCATTCTTCATTAAGATATGTCTATAAAAAAAAAAATAGCAACAACAACAAACAAATGGGAACAAAATCCCTTACAAAAGTTCTGATTAAATTACAAAATAAGGCCTACTTTTTTCAACTTAATTTGAAGTTTGGATGTTTGGTTGGCCGTTTTGTCTGCCTCCGAGGTAGTTGTTCCCTCTTTGGCCTTAGCAACTCCCTTAGCTGGCATGACTGTAGAGGCCAAATCTTGCTGAAAGCCTTGAGAAGCTACCTCTGCCACTGGAACGTCTGCGATTTTACCCAAGGGTGCGCCTTGAGGAACATTGCTCTCTTTGGCTTGTTCCTATTGGCTCGGAGGAGGAGGGTCCTGAGGTGATACTACCGGATTGGGATCAATGGTTATAGGAGTCACCTCAGCTTGAAGGGAAGGAGGATCCGAGACTCGGATTGCAGGAGGGTAGAACACATTTGCTGCCTTCCTCAACTCAGACGAAGCCTCAACCCCAGCTCGGTTGAGGGCTTCATCCTAAGTTTGGGCGCAGTAAATTCGGCACATTGCTGGGACCTCCACCCTGAGGGTTTCTTCAGTCTCAGCCACTCCGAGGTCATAACCTTTTTGTTCGGCCTCGTCCCTTTCCTTCTCGGCCTCAATCTTTACCCTCTTGGCTTCCTCCAAGGATTTTTCAGCTTGCTCCCTTAATTTTTGGGTTTCCTCTAGATGTTTTTTAAAGACTGCCATTTGCTCCCTGGCCACCTTCAATTCATCATTTGCTTCGCGCAAGTGCTTCCTCTGGTCCTCGGCTTGCCTTTGCGCGCCGTCCAAGGCTGAATCTGCACTCTTTCGGGCTTGTTCCTCCTCGGTTAGTTTTTTCTTCAGCTCTGCCACCTCTTTTCCAGAGGTGGCCAGGGTTTGCACCGCTGCCGTCCTCCTTTTTCTTTCATCTTCCAGCTGTTGATAACTGGCATTCGTTATCTGTTCGAGCCTGAAAGTGTTTTGGATGGCTTAAAAATTGAAAGGTCAACATCACAACATGTAAAAAAAAAAAAAAAAACAAAACAAACAAAACACAAATGCACTTAGTAGGATTATAACTTAACAGTAATTCCATACCAGAGCTAAATATCTCTTGCTGTTGTTAAGGACCTCGTTCTTCCCCATACGCCGTAGCTCGGCCATGTCTTTGGGGAGTAACAGGGATTCGTCTAAGGCTGAGGCAACATGGCACCCAATGCCCCCGTTGAAGTCCCTGATAGACGCATCGTCTCTCATGGGCTCTCCTTCGAACATGGGTGCTGGAAGCCACGCTTGTGGCTCTGAAGGCTGAAGGTCGGCTCTCTCCACGCCCCGTTGTGGCAAATGGCTGATTTTTTGTTGCTTCGCAGCTCGCTGAGTTTCTTCTTCCCTGGTCGGACGAGATTTTCCAGTGTCCACCACGTCTTTTCCCTTCTGTTCCCTTCGCCTTTTCAATTTGGCAGCGTCAGCTTTGACCGGCTGAGGAGGTTGGTGAGGAACGGGAGGAGGAGACTTGGTGGGAGGAGGAGGAATCTGAGATTGTGTAGATTTCGCCGGTGCACTTTTTCCAGGCTGATTTTCTATCAGCTCCTGTAGACTCTTCTGGGGCTTCCTTTGGATACCCATTTCGTCCAAAATATCCTCGACGAGTAGAGTCTGATTAAAAACTTCCAACTCGTCAGAGGAATCGGACAAATCTACAATTTCCTCTGAGCATTTTTCTTCTTCTTCTTCTTTTTCTTCTTCTTCTTCTTCCTCTCCTCCTTCCCCTTCCTCAAGTCTAGGTTGGGTTGATGATGCCCCTACTGAAAGACTGGCAACGGTAAGTGGTTGAGTGCGAGAAGTATCTTTTGGGAGTGGAATACCTTCGGGAATGATAAACCCTCGATAGGCAACACTAATGCGGTGAAGCCGAGGTTCGCGAGCCTTGATCACGCACTTAGGCACTTGAAATGCCGATGAGAGTGGCGTGTACCCGAGAATTAAATGGGTTGCTCGGAGTTGACCGTCAGCTTCGTTCACGTACACCTCGGCCTTCAAGATCCAGTCCAAGCTCTTTTGATTAACTAAGCTAAGCTTGGGCTTAGTAGCACGCTTGTCTGCAAAATCATCAAATTGGAATAAAGTCTCGTTAGGGACGGGGATGTAAGTAAATGAAAGAAAGATGTGAATCACAATTTGTAAACCTATGTATATTCCCTCACCTGGTTTTCCCTCCCTAGTCGGACAAGATAGGCCATCGTGCCATTCCCCAGAAAAGATTAGGAAATCCTGCTTTAGGTTTTTGTTCGAAGTGGGGAGACATTGGATTAGCCTTACTTCGGGACGCCTCGACTTGAGGTAATATCCTTGACCCTTCAAATGGTGCAAATTGTATACCCAATTCACATCGTGATGGGTTAGGTTCAGGTTCATTCTCTCATTTAAAGCTTCTATACTTTCCAAGACCCTAAACATGTTCGGGGCATACTGTGTGGGTGACAACCTAAAAAATCTAAGACAGTTCCTAGTAATGGTGCCCATGGGAATGGTCATCCCTCCCTCTATGAAGGCGATCATGGGAATGACCACCTCTCTAGTTTTCCTATCGTCTACCCATTCTCCCTGGGCAGCGTATCTCATACCTACCGTGGGTGGAATCCTATACTTAGCCCTAAAACTCCTCATACTCTCCTTGGACTCAACCAAACACTGGAACTTACCCATTTTCCTAAAAGGTTTCAAATAAAAGTTAACGAGTTTAAAATAAAAGCTAAAGGATTTAAGAAGACTTACAGGTTTAGAAAGGGGTCCTCGGACAAGTTTCTAGTATTTATATACGCACAAAGAGATGAAAGATAGAGAGTCAGGTTCGATGTACGAGCTCTAGAATTATGAGGTTGTAAAAAGTAAGCAGGAGAGTTGATTTGAAAAGCTATTTATGGTGACATATAAACCGCAGGCGGGAAAATTCCTGCTCGTGAAACGAGGGAAACCCTCCACCGTTGGATTCACATCTTACCGTCGAACGTGGGGGACAAGGGCGTTGCCAAAATTTAATACTGGGGCACGCTCAGGACGCCGAGGCGTCAGGAACGTGCCTTGGGCAGGTGAAAAGACATATGAGAGGTTAGGAATACATAGTAGGGTCCCAAGCAAAATCGGTCGAGAATATCAAAATCATCCTTCCTCCCGAGGAGTCGAAAGGCAAGATTTTGAGGGGCTATTGTGGGGGCCAATTAATCAGGAGGTACTATTACAGCCATGCTAGCTGGGCCTAAAGCCCAATCCGAGGACGTTAGACCATCCGAGGTGAATCAGTTTTTGGCCCTATTCGAGGACATATTGCGATCCGAGAAGGCCCAAATTCGGCTATGAAGAGCATAAAGTTAGGAGAGGAATAGAAACAATATGAGATGGATCCAGTAAGCGTCCGAGGTTAAAAGTCTTCTCGAAAACTCGCGTTCGAGGTAAATCTGAGTGCCATATCATCATGGACTTGCTTCAGAGTTACACCACAGCAAAGGACGGGATATTGGGCCGGGGGTAAGACAAGAGAGGTAAACAAATATCTACAAAGGCTGCTACCTCCACATTAAATGCCTTCCAACCAACTCTCTGGCCGCATTAATGTGGAAGTGATGCCTGAACAGTGATCAAGCAGCCTTACAGCTACTGGTTGACGGTTCTAGGGAGTGCTGGATGGGACAGGAAGGAGTCCCCCAAATCTAACCTACACGTGTGTGGTAAGGATGGCACCAAGATTACAAATATATAACCCAGAAGAATACGCCAGAAAGGGATATAGAATTTCTGTCATAAAAGAAAGAACCATATGAAACAAGCAACTGAGTTCGCTCCGAGGAAAAAATCTGATAATCTTATTTTGCATCTAACCATCTTGAATAGTTAAGTCCAATCGATTTTCTGCGAGGATAAACCTAGTTCTTCTACCCACGCTCTACAAATTTATTGTTTGGGCCGTTAGCGTTTGAGCCCAATCCAGTTTTGGGACCAACACATTTTCAGTCCTTACACTAATAATTTTGTATTGATGCATATGATTCTTTAAATCATTTAAAAAAGTCACATGACTATTACAAATGTCATGTGACTAAAAAAACCATTCAAAATTAAGTAATTTAAGTTAGCATTCACGTACATAATGGGTTGAAGAAACTTCGTGTAAAAGTTTGGCAATTTTTTCATGTGTATAGTGTAAGTATAGTATAAAATTACACACCGTGTGGAAGTTTGGAAATTAAGTTAGATGTAAAGTTGATATTTAAATGAAGGCTAAGAAAGTAGTGGTTACCAAGAAGTTATAAAACGACCTCATTGTTTTGTAAAATTGTTACATGTTTCAAAGAATTTAGCCAGTCTGAAAAATAAATTCCTTCCAAGTTATTTTGCCAGCCTCAGTTACCAAATGTTTTAAAAAATCTATCAAAACATTCAAGTTAGACTGGGCGTACTATTTTTATATCTTTACACTCAACATTATTAGCTAACATACTATAAGCGCCTAGTAGGTAGGGTGTTACGATGGTCATGCTCAGATGGAAGACACCAACATAGATCACTTCTTGCCCTTTTTTTTCATAAAAAAACATAGCATAATCTTTATATCAAGTTTTATATTTGTTAAACTAATCTCTATTTCAACACAAATGAGGAATTTTAAAAATCTACTATCTATGATTTTTTAATTTTTTTTTAATCTCAAATACGTACCTTTTGTAATAATAAGAACATCAACACCATCATTTAGCCTTACTATTTGGCTATTTGTTACAACACCTGTTGTGTTTGACTTACTCTGACTCTGACTTTTGATTATCAAACTTTTTTTAAAATATAATTTTTTTTATAGGTTTAAAACATAATTTTTAACTTCATGATTTGTTTGTTTGTTTAGATCCCTTAAAACAGATTGTTAAACCTAATGAATTAGCCAAGTGTTTACTTAGGTTAATTATGAGATCTAGGTTAAACATCAAAATATCATATCATGCACAGCGGAAAAGAAAATAACACACATATATGATCACCTAGGAAAACTAATGAAACGAACCGTCTCAAGGTAAAAACTTGGGAAGGATTTGACCTAGCTATCCTCAAGATAAACAAATCTACTAGAAAGTATTGAAGTTTACAAAATATTTAACCCTAAATCTATTGCTACCACTAGTAGAACTTACTGACACAACTACGTGCAAGCTCCGATTCCACGGATTCTTCTTTCTTGGATTTGCAGCACACAAGCTCCCACGCTTATGATTTTTAGATCCCATTCAAAGGTTTAGATCACCAGTTGTTGATCTTGTAGTAGCAACTAGATTCTATCATCACTTGATTATAGATCTTGTTCTGGTAGACACTTGTAGAGTTAGGAGGTTACAAAACCTCTCAGATCTCACATGAGTAACTCTCAAGTCTTTCAAGAGTCTTCAAAACGTAGTAAATGTTTTCCTTTTATACTTAGGAGTGTTGGATTGAAACCCTAAATGTTTCCCCAGGCTTGGGCTTGATTTAAATTCTGTAGAATTTGATTTACTGTGATTTTCGATCAGTCAAATCTAATTTTCGATTGGTCGAGCTTCACTGAACTTAAACTCTCCTTTATGTAGTTTGAATGTTCTTGAAACTTGATTTGTACAATCTTGAGCAATGTCTAACACCTAATCTAGACATGTTTTTGTTCTCGGTTTGCCAACATAAATAAAATAGGAATCTAAACATTTAATCCTAAATCTTTAGAACCTAACATGATTGATATCCTTCCTTGATGAAGACTTTGATTTTGACTTCTTGGTATAAATTTTTTTCCATATAACATGCATCTATTAGGACTTAGTTGAAACTTCACTACAGATGCACTAACTTTGGAATTATTTTTTGGTTTATTAAACTTCTCTATCTCTAAAGGGAATATTTGAGACTTTTCTAGTTTGAGTGTCCTTACCAACAATATTATTACTTAGTTATCATATATAGAAGAGAAGATTGTTAAAACTATTAAGGCTTAATCCGCCTCAATTTTAATTTAGACCTATTAAAATTGGACCTAAACTCGTTAACTTGTCCCAATTCAGTAGGAAAAATATGGGTATGGATGGGGATTTCTGGACTCATGAACAAAAGGGGTCATCCCATATTTGACTCACTGTTATTATTATTATTTTTTGGCCTTTTGTTTTTGTGTAATTGTCTTAGGAGATAGGCTATTATGAAAGTTCACATAAAGCCACAAAAAAGAGAGAAAGAAAACTCAGTTGGACATGTATTAGAGCCTAGACTTAGCCGAAAACAACATACAAAATTTGATGTTCTCTCCTAGTGAAAAGAGAATTACAAGCGATTTTCTAAGCTCTCTTTAATGACAACCAATCTCTTGAGCATTCGTATAACTATGGTTTTGCTTCTTAATCAACTTTAAGCGTTGGAGGTAAAATTCTTACTTATTATCGAGCTTGTCATTTTCTAGAGAATGTCCGTTTTGATTTGCACTTGAAGTTGTTTATATGAATATGAAGGTAATATTTAATCCATTTATAAAATAGTCATATTTACAAAAAAAATTATTCTTAATTGACAAATTTTCATTGTATAATAAAGTTATATTAAAATTCTATATTATTGACGAAATACAATTCTCAAGTATGAACATTTCCCAGGTTCGATCTACTACGTACTAACATTGAGGTGCAATTCATAATTAATTATTCACATGTTATTTTTTGTTCTTAAATTTCTATATATTTATTTATCATTGTAGGCAATTTAACATTTATTTCATATTTTATATGCTAGCTATAGATGCACCTATGAGGTTGATAACTTGATATGATCCATGTCATCTTTGTGTGTGTGGCAATGATAAGATTAATGAACCTTTAAAAAAGAAAAAAAAAAAATTCTATATATAGGTATAATTGTATATTTGCAGACCTATGAGGTCTACTCCATGATAATTGTTTTTTATCATCAGGTTAAGACACCAATTAGTTTTTGATATAAGTCTAGTCTCCAGATTCTTATTTGACAACAAGAAACTTTACCCACAAGATTAATGAACCTTGTACCATGTAAATTTAAGAATGTATATATTATTTAAATTTATTTTTAAGTGTTTTTATCTATTCATTCCCTTATTTGTATTGAAAGGAAGACAAAGAATGTATGATAAAGTTCCTTTTATATATATATATTTAATTATTTTTGATGTGTAAAAAATATGAGTTATATTGAATTGAACATACCCTTAAAAGACCGAATAAGAATCATAGAGTTTGCAACACGTTCTGATCGATATTGATTAACCCGACCTGTTTGCTTTAATTTTAGTCTTCACATTCGATGATCAAAAGAAAAATGTGTAGTACATGACTTTCTTCTCTCTCTCTCTCTCTCTGCGCAAAATTGACATGCCATGTTATGCTAATGAGTAATGTTGTGTACACATAAAAATGCATAATTTTGTACCACAATTCATCACGTGACGAGTTGTGATTAGTGGATGTGTGATGGTGGGTCATGTGAGGATACACTTCCACTACTCACAACTCACCATAGAGCAAATTGTGACATAAAATTTATATATCCCTAGCATATATATCCCTAGCATTACTATCCGCGTTGTTTTGTTCCATTCCATTCTCAATACCCTACCAAAAATACTGATATTTAGGCAAAAAAGAGATCCGCATCAGGGAATATGCAACAAGCAGAACAGTACCAGGGAATGATAAAATAATAATACAATCTGTCCATTGATGATTATTCTCGATGTACGCGTCCGAATTCAGGGAAAGTGGGGGTATTCTTATTGTTGTGGACAGCTCAATTGAAGATATCAGATAATCCTTTTCCACCCAAATTCAGGATAGACTTTTGATACCATATGAGCTCATTTTCTTTCATTCCTTGTTCACTTTCCTTGGGATAATTCTATAGATATTCATCTTAAAAGCTAAGTTCACCCAAAATAAAGAAAATGAATATATATATATATATATATATACACACCAAAGAGGAAGCATGTAGTTTTTTTTTCCTAGAGATAGTTTTAACCTAATTATTCAACAAAATGAGAGTTTATTAGTTGATTTAACTAGAACTTATAAGAAGCAGATAGTTTGTTCACTGAATTCAACATTAATTAACGACAGACAGGGGCGGAGTCAGAAATTTTTGTTTGGGGGGGCCGATTTGTGTTGCTAATTTATTAGTCTATACAAACTTTTTTACACATACACAAACACATGTATCTATACACACACAAAAAAAAAATTAGTATCTTTCATAATGAATCCTTAAAATTAAATGTTTCATAGAATTAAATTAATCTTTCACCATCTTCCATAGTGAAATTCTTACAATTTTCATTTTCAATATAAGTTACCAAATTGTCTACCGTTGTAAGTAAAAAAATTTCAATTGAATTAATGAAGTGTTCAAAGACATAAATGATCCAAAACTTTAAAAAATACGAGAACACATTTTACTATAAAAAATGAATTTGAGAAATAATATGTTCTTTATAACTACTAGACAAATCAGACAATTTTTTTTTAAGAACATTATTAGGCCAACTCAAATAGTTGGGGGGGGGGCCAAGTCCGATTTTTGAGGACTAATTATTAAAATATTAAATATTTTTATATGGTGAAAAAAAAATTCAAAAATTTTGGGGGGGCCATGGCCCCCCATCCTAACATGTAGCTCCGCCCATGACGACAGAGAGTCAGAGACCTCTTGGTATGAGGTTTTTTTTTTTTTTTTTTTTTTTTTTTTTTTTTTTTTTTTTTTTTTTTTTGAGAAAGACCTCTTGGTATGAGTTAGTATTAAACAAATCCTTCTGTTACAAAATTGTATTTCTAAACCTTGTGGTGTTTAAAATAATGCAATTGATCATTTCCCTTCACTTTTATTGGACTCAAAATGACTGTGGCCTTCACATGAATCAAAACAAGTGTAAAGTAATAGATTTTCGTCTAACACATATGTTCACGTGATCATTTTCCATCAGAAAAAAAAAAAAAAGTGATGGAAGTGTAATATTATAGAGTTCTAAAACTTATATTTGGTGGATGGACCCCTCCTATACTACAATCAAAGCAGTTCAAAATAGATTTTTTTTTTTTTTTTGAGAAAGAGTTCAGAATAGATCTAATTGTTCATTCTATGATTATTGTGATTTCAACGCTTATTTTAATGCAAGTTGTAACGAGCAAGCATAAATACATTTTCATGGCAACTACTATTTACGACGTAACTTTGACTGCTCGTCCAAAATTAGATTCGAAACCAAAAGAAAAAGGGTCGCAGCTTAGTCCACTACTTGTGCTGCAAAGTGCTCTGCTCTCTTAAAATTTCACGGGTTTTCTATGACTTGTGATTTCAACATTTATTTTAATGTAAGCGGTTATGAGTGAGAATAAATATATTTTTACCTATTGGTGTGTTTGATAATGACCCATACGAAAGGGAGTCTTTTTAAATTGAACCCCAAATAAAGTTACATAAAACTCGGAAAAAACAAAAATATCAAATTGAAACAAACATATTAAAAACTGAAAACATAATAATAGAATCCAATATCACGGGGCTTTAGTTCATAATTAGGATTTCATTATGAAGCTAAAGGAATATGAATTCATTTAAGGTGAAATATGGATTCCTTTTTATCAAGATTAAAAAAAAAAGAGAACTCATAAAACAGAAATTTCTCCTATGTGCATTTTTGGTAAAACTCATAAGAGAGAAGGCGAGAGAATTTTTTTTTTATTGGAAAAAGGATTGTAATGGGGAATTTATTTGTGTTAGTCTGTTCAAGAGTATGCAATATTTAGAAAAATATTTTTGTATGTTAAAAATGAAAATCATTTTCTGTTCAATTCGATCTTAATTTTTTTAACTATGAAAATTATATCAAACATTAAAAATTACGGAATTATTTCTCCAAAACAAACTTGAAACATCTTTTTTTACTTGAACAAAAAGAAAAAAAAGAAAAGAAAAAAAAGAGACAAAGATATGGAAAAATAGTTTCTTTTCAATCTTTTTCCTTATCTTAAACTTCTAAACAAAAGTGAGGGGTACAACCATATCCATTTCATGTTATTCTATTCCATATAAATCTAGAAAATGCCAATAATGTGGCACGCCTTATTACCAGACGAGTTCCAATACTTTATCATTCGTCACAGGCAAGCACTAGCATAAAAAGGCAAAGACATTTTGGATTTTAATAGTTGCATGCATGCCTTAAATTACTCTTACCAGCTTTCTTTGTTGTGTATATTTATATATATATATATAGCTAGACTGTCTTTTGAGAGCCATTTAGGGGTTACTTTTCTGGATTGTCCTTCATTCTGTTTTCTTTGTCTACTTGTGTGTGACATCTCTCTCTCTCTCGAATGGGGAGGGCCTGAGTGGTGGCTCAACTTTCTATCTAAAGTTTTGGCTGATTGTTAAAGATTTTTTGTTTAACATTTGCTCGTCCATGGAATCCGTATTCACATGAGTAAACTCGCACCTGAAGAGAATATCTCTGAGGTATATAGAAAAAGATTTTCTCTTTTAAAAAGACCATGTCGTAGGAATGGATTTATTGGAGTTTGAGCTTGATAATGAAAATTATATATATTTAAATGGCACACCCAATTTTATTTTCAGGTCGGATCAAGTTAATCCTATTTTTTTTTGGGAGGATACATATATCAAGAATCTTCTTTTCCAAGGAAAAGAAATCAGTAAACTTTAAATTGAAAGAATAACTTATTAACTAATCTTGCTGGGACAGACTTAGATCTCGGTTGTTGCCAATTTACCACTTTTAAAACCGACTCGATTAATTAAATGCTTAATGATGCAGTTTGTAGTTAAACAATCACACACCATATTGCAAAAATAGAAACCAATTATGATATTTTGAATGTTACTAAATATTTTGAATGGAACTTTGTTGTTTTTCAACAATTCTCTGCAACAATACGGCTGGAAGGGTGATGGGTCTACGATTTTATGCAAGCAAGAAACAATTACAAGGTATATGTATCCTTTGAGGTATATATAGGGTTAGAGGGGAAAATATGTTAGTTGGGATATATATTAGGTTTAATTTAATTTATTATTATTATTATTTACTTACTTTGTCATATTGTTATTTTTCTTTTATTTTGTGTGTGTGTATTACATAAATTGCATATAATTAGATGATTTGAAATCTAAACCATTCATCCTCAAAATTCATTGCTCTTCATATAGGCATGGGCGGTTTAATGCATATGAGAACCTAAGGCGAAAACTAACATTGAGGCCTTTTATATATATATATATATATGACTTAAAAAATTAAATATGATTTAAACTCTATTATTTTGTTTTATATGCAAAATTATTACTAATTAACATGAATCACATAATTTTTTTTTTTTTTAAATTTTTAAGAAAGTCTATAGACAAGAAAAATTTGACAAAACTTTTCATACCTATTGATGTGGTAGATTAATAGTGGTAAGTAAAAGAATGATGTTAGTGGTAGACCTATGTGGGAACTAGTAAAAATTTGCCAACTCAACTATTGTGAAAAATATTGTGAACTTTTTTTTTTTGTATTGCTCTCTTTTTTATTTTTTGAGAAGTGCTATATTCACAATATTTTCACAACAAATCTCAAGTGTTAAATTGTTACTAATTCTAATTTTAACCTACTACTAGACTTTTTTTTGCCATCAATAACGGCCTGTAACAATTTGCTACTTAGGATTTTTTTTTTTTTTTTAAAATTTTTTTGTAAAAATTTTGTGAAAAAAAAACCCTATTGATTAAAATTTGGGAGCCTTTTTTCTACTTGGGGCCTTAGGCGACTGCATCAATTGCATCTAATATAGGGCCGGCACTGCATATAGGTTGGAAAATTTTATAGTATCTCTTTGTTTGTTGAACTCTAGATGATATGATTTTCGTTTCAATTATAACTACATATTTTCAAGTAATTTAATTTCACCAATTTGTTCATGAATATAAATAACAATTGTTAGGTTTTAAAAGTTTATAACAATTGACAAACCATGAGCACAAACTTATCTAGATATAGATTTTAGAGTCTATGAAGTCATATTAGACAATGCTCATAGTGCGACAAGTTAAAATTCAAAGAACATACAAGCTGCAGGTTCAAAAAGTCAAAATCAGATTGGTTCAATTGATTAGGCTCGATCAATCGGAAGGGTTCAATCGATCAGGCTCGATTGATCGGAAGTTGCAAATCAGCAAACGTAAAAAGCCCATAACTTGTCCGTTTGAAGCCTAAATCGCAATCCGTTTTTTGTAGTATTTAAAAAACATTATAAGCTAACCCTAGATGGGGATTTTAGTGGTTTTTAGAGAGAGAAGAGTGCATCTTGTGCCTCTAATTGTAGATTTAGGGTTTTGTATCCAAAGCTCTCTAAAGTCTTCTACCGGCAATATTCATTGAAGAAACTCAAGATCCGATGTTGTAAAAGTTGCTGCATACAAGATCAACTACTGATGGTGATCTAAACCCTTTAAGGGGGATCTCAAAATCACAAACATGGGTGTTTGTGTGTAATAGATTCAAGATAGAAGAGTCTGTGGATTTAGAGTTGCACGTGGTCGTGTGAGTAAGTTCTATAAGAGGTAGCTTTAGATTTTAGGGAGAAAATCTATTGTAAACTTCTATTTTATCATAGTGAATTTGTTTGCCTTGAGAATAGGCTAGGTTAAATCCTCCCTAGGTTTTTTATCTTGAAACTATTGGTTTCATTAGTTTTCTTGGTAATCATATCATTGTCTTATTTATTTTTCCACACTGCATGATATGATTTATTGCTGTTTAACCTAAATTTGAATAATAAACTTAAGTGTTAACTTGGTTAATTAATTAGGTTAAACAATCTGAGTGTTCAGGGGTCTAAACAAACAAACAACAATTAAGATTAAAAACTTGAAAAAAAAATATTTTGATCATATTGGACACATGATCTCTATTGGGACAATATGATGTAGAATGGATAACATAAACTTTTCCAGAATAAAGAGACAGTTAGAAGTCAACATGCAAGAAATTTAGGAAGCTTAAAAGTACTAATAGAAATTATGGGAACCAACGATGAAATTATGTGAAACTTGGTAACTTGAAGGGAATTGTCGCAAGAATCAAATTAAACTCGTTGCCTTTGGCCTACGATCCACTTTGCTTTTTAGGAAAATTCCTTCGTTTAGGCCTTTGAATAATCTCTTTTGCTATTTATAGCAAGCTTTCTTCTTGTTCAAAATTTTAATTTAAAAGTCAAACTAGTATCCCATCTATTTTGGGATGCCTACTAGAGATCTTAGAGATTGATTTTACAATTTTCTCGATTTGCATTTTTGGGTAATTTTTCCTATTTTCTAACTTAATTTTGTGCTTAATGTGAATTAGGGTTTTTAGGTGTTTCCTATCCTCCTTAGGAATGCAATTGGTAGCTTTAGGGTTATTTTATCTAGTTAAGAGCATTATAGCTTTCAAGACATTTTATTTTTCAGATTAATAAAATTTTAGAAAATTCTCTCCCTTATTTTCTGGTGAATTCTGAAATTCTCTTTGTGAATTGAAGGGCTATTATCTTAAGATAGATGCCATGATTTCTTCCTGCGTTGCAACTCACAATAGAACAACTCTATATACAACTTAAATCTTCTCCCACCACTAAACATTAAATGAAGTGGAACACGTGCCACATGTGCATCAGTGCATGTATTAATATGGAACAATGGTTTGATATTCGGTCTACTGACAATTGGGCTAGGATTGTGCCCCTAGCAACGGTATCGCTCAATTAAGTGGGAAAAAATTTAATTAATGTCCAATTGAATTCGTGATATATGCCAATTGGTTTATTAATTGACAATATACTAGTTCCTAAAAAAAAAAAAAAAAAAAAAAAAAAAAATTGACAATATACTATACATGTTGAAGTGTGTCAACATATAATTGTGCAGTGGTTTTTATTTTTAAATCTGAGATAGAAATATAACTCTATTTTAATTTAATTGTATATGTGTAAATCTCAGTTTTAGAGACTTGAATCTCAACTTTTACCCTCGCATTCCACAAGAATTACTTGTACTTGTAAAGTAATAATCATGTTAAAGATGCGTAGTGGTATGTCATGAATATAGAAATAGAAGAAAACACCAAAATATGTATAAAAGAGTTGCTATCCCGAGCTTCTGCATAAATTTAAACATATTTTTCGGGTCTACTACTACTTTTAAGGATCCTACTTTCCATGGAAAAAAAATATCTTCGATAGAATAAGAATATAGGAAGCTGAGAAGAGACATTGAGAACATTTGCACTGGCAATTTGAGTTTTCTCCTCGTCTCTCAATCGACACGCTAACTCAGGATAAGTTTGAATAATTATATTCACTATTTTAAAAGTAGTATTCCTTTCTCATACATAATAGAAAGCTTCATTGATTAAATCATAATGAAATCCACTTTTTCGATGTTATGAGGAAAAATTATTGCTCTCCAAGTATAGGATTGGGTGCATGCTTTCCAATTCATCTTAATCAATGTCATGATCATTAATGCAAGGTATGTGAACATATTGTTGATTAAAGAGAAATAGCTAGGTTTCCAGAAATAGAAAGAGCTAGGTTCATATCATTTGAGAATGTGATGCTAAGATGTATATAGTGAAAGAACCACTTAATGTTTTAATGGTGGGATTGATGCATGTATCAAGAGCGAAAAGTCGTCTCGATACACAGTGATCAAGTTAATCTCATTGACATATATGCTAGTAAACGTAGATAAAAGTTTCTTTTCCAGTGGTCAAGATTGAGAGTATAAAGCTAGGGTAAGCCTTTAATCCCATATATATATATGCTAGTAAACGTATATAAAAGTTTCTTTTCAAGTGATCAAGATTGAGAGAATAAAGCTAGGGTAAGCCTCTAACCCCACAGAGAGAAAGCATTTTTCTAAGTGGAGATACTTCTGTTGGGAGAGCATATCCATTCTCTGGAAATATATATACATAGACATAAACCATTTCCCCCATGAGCTTCCGTTGTAGGTGTATTACGGGGTACATCTCTTTGGCGAGTTGGCATGCCACCATTTTTGTTACATTCTCATGTGAGATCAAGCAACATTCTCTCTATTGTGTTCATGCCACATCGCCAAGGAGATTTGCTCTGCAATTCATCTTTAACTCTTGTCAAGAACGCGGAACGGTTAATGTTCCGGATTTGAATGATTGAGATGCATCTTTTTTCTGCTAGGAACATGATTTGGGCACTTGAAATAGCAGGGTAAGCACATATACTAGTAGCCAACGTGCTCCTAAATCTTCATCTATCCATGCATGACTCAACCTATCATGTGTAAGCTCACAAAACCAATTGATTACATCGCTTACTGTCAACTTCTTTTCATTTTTCATTTCTTTATTTTTATTGGAATCACTTATGTTACCTCCTTAATTCATTCAAAGAAAGAACAAAACCAATATATATGTATCATTTATCAATGGCAGAATGGCTAATCTTCCATATTTATATGATTGAGGTGTATCTTTTTTTCTGCTAGGAACATGATTTGGGCAATTGGAATTGCAGGGTAAGCACATATACTGGTAACTAATTAATGTGCTCCTGAATTTTCATCTATTTATGCAAGACTCGACTTTACGTGTGCATGCTCACAAAACCAATTAATTACATCTCTTAATGCCTACTTCTTCTTTTCAATTATTTGTTTTTTATTGGCATTACTTATATATGTTACCTCCTTCATTGAAAGAAAGAACAAAACCAGTATGTATCATTTATGAATGGCATTATAGACTCCGCAAGCCTATTTTCTAATAGACTCAAGGCCCATCAAAATTTTAATTTGAGAAACAAGGCCCATCAAATTAAATTCTAGCTTTTTTATTATTATTTATTTTTGAGAATGAATTCTAGCTTGTTGCTTTGATATATTAGTACAAAGTATGCAATAAAATTTATAAATACTTCATTTTGTTTCAACTAGTATATATAAATATCATTTTACAATGGATTCATGCTGTATTTAGTTTATTTTTCTCTTTTAACTTTTTGGATTAAAATCTTCTAAAGTTCTTAGAGTAATTCCACCATGAAGTTTTAAAATTCTATCAATCCATTTTGAAATAAGTGGATATATATATTTGGATTTTAACATGACATCAAAATGTTGACTATCATCTTTTTGATATATATTTAAATTATTAATGATATGGTAAAATACAATCCACTCATTTCAAAATAAATGAATACAATATTAGGAATTATATAGTGGAATTACCTTAAGAACTCTAGAACATCCTTATTCCTACACTATCAATCTTGAAGTGTTAGTTTCATCTCTACAGTGTTTACTGGCAATATAGAATAGTCTATCAATGATGGATTTCAAGATCTCCCAGCTAGCTTCATGTGGATACTGAGGGTAGATCAAAGGGTAACGATGGACTAAGAAATTTTCATTTTGTTGCACCTCATGGAATACATACGAATATACGAGAATGGGAGCCAAATTTTACAATAAAAGTTTATGGTGTTGGGATAAAAATCAATGAGCAAGCCGAGAACCTGGAGCTTTCACATTGAATTGATACATACATATGGCCTCTTTTGTAAAGAAGTATCATTAGGACAAGTGACATAGCACTAACGAAATTTAATAATGAAAGAAGGTCAAGAGAAAGCAGAAATTCATATGCTTCATTATTTGGGAATCATATTCTCATTTATTTGTTACCCTGCCCAATGACTAGATTATACTATAATATCTCTACTCTATCGAATGGACATCAAGAGCTTCCAACTGGCAAGTCACAACTCACAACTATTGAATGTGTATAAAATTCTGTGGGTGTTCAAAATACTCTACACTACTCGATCAATCACAATTTGTCACATGTCATTTTAAAAAAAAAAAAAAAATAACAAAAAAAAAAAAATCAAATACATGATATATTGTAGTTGGTGAAATATAAAGCGAACACTCCAAGCTTGAGAAATCATTTTTTTTTTAATAATGATAATTTAATTCTATGGGTTTTGCAAGTAGTTGAAATTCGTGGTTGGACAACTTCACTATTTTGCAATAAGCTGGTTACGGAAGATTAAAATAAGGAAAGAAGAGTAATCAACATAGAGAATTTACATGGTTCAACAGTGTAGTTATGTTCACAGGGCGGCAATAGGGATAAAGTTTCATTATAAATTATGGAGATTACAACAGTAGCACAAGGGCAATCTTATAAAAACCCAAACACCAAATGCATCCAAAGAGTTCTCTTAAAAAGATATAAGACAAGAAATAACAAAAGGATTTTTTTTTTCTTTTTTTTTTTTTAAATTTTTTTCAAGCGGTTGCCTCTTTCAATATTGCGGCATGCACCAATTTGACAAAACATCCCAAAGCTACTTTTTTCACTATTAATTACTTCCCTTTGCTTGAGATTTCTCTTCCTTTTTGAAGGCTCTTGTTATAGACTTCTCATCAAATACCCCTAATTACCAACTATTGGATTCCAAAGCTTGTAGCCTTTTACCCTTTTCTCAACTCGAGAAAAATATAATTCTTTGAGTTTGAATTAGGCTTTGACCTGTCTTTACTGGGAATATGAACTTAGGAAGGACACTTGTTGATACTATATTTTGTTCAGTCTAGATTAGCATGCCAAAATACCAGTTTAAGCCCTAAAATGTTAAAGACTACACTTTTAAATGTAAAAAGGAAAGGAGTTACATGAAATTTTTCTATTTATCCCAATTGGATGTTGGATAATTAATTTTAATGATTTAAGAGTTCAAAATCTCAAATCTACCAATTTTGGCTAAGTTTGACCAACGTCGACTAACCCTAATTATAACTAGTAAAAATATTGACCAATCGATCGAGATAAATTTTGTTCCATCTTAAATATCATGAAATTACCTTTAAAAAGATAGTTCACAGGCCAAAATCAGAGTAAAAATGGATGAGATATCATAAAAACAGCAAAATCCTGATTAAAAATACTATTTAATTAATTTTCAGGTTAAAAGCCTTTTTTGGGGCGTTTTTGCACAATAAACTATATAAATTTAGCCATGAGTGTGAAAGGCATAAATCACATTAAAGTATGATGGATTAGATATGCTTTCCAAAAAAAAAAAAAGGCATGACAATATCCCCTTCGGATTAGGAGGAATTCATTTTCCAAGAAAGGTGCTACACAAGTTTTTGCACTACGTCATCTCTCTTCAAAGGGCAAGATCTCAGCAACCGTAACTCCAAATTACATGAGTCTAGAACTTATGGAAACTAGAGATCCACACTTTCCTGAAAACGTAACTCTAAATTACAAGCTTCTGAAATCCTCCAAACACAAGTACGAAAATAGGATCGGAATATAGTGAAACCGAGAAAGGAAGAAAGGAGGGCATTCTAGAAGAAACGATGAGGTGGCTGCTGGATCCCATTGAGGGAGCCATCCATCCCCGTAGGTTTCCCCCTCATGGGGATGTCCCACAATTTTGTTTAAATACTCCCTCTCCTTCATAGTTGTACATACAAAAAAATTTCCCATCTCTACCCAACACTTTAGGATTCTCTCTAAACCTCACTTCTCTCTTTTTCCTTCTCTAGGCTAGATCTAAAACCCCTCAAACCCATAAAATTCAACAACCCCTTTTCTTCATTTCCTCCTCCAAAACCTCATAGGTAACCTTCTAATTTCTTTGCTAGAGCTTGGGTAGTGTAGCCATAATTGTCAAAAATTGTCAAAACGTAAATCGTATTGTGAATCGGAATATATTATAGATATACATATATAAAAGTTATATTTATTATAAATTTAGGATATATTCAACTAATATCCAATTTAGTCATTACTTATGTAATAATATTTAACAAAGCTAATTAAATAAATCAAATTAACATATGTTTATACATACACATTCAAATCGATTAAATTCAGAAGTGATAATACATGGCATATGAGCTAAAATAATATATATATTTTCATTATCTTACTTAATCAACTCCATCCAAGTTAATTTTATCATGTTCATCATCTTGCAAAATTATTTCTTCATTGACATTTTCTTCATCTTCATCAACATTTACTATCTCTTTTCTTGTTCTTTTATTCTAATATTTTTTCTTTATATTTCTTCTTGGAATTCTAGCTTCTTAGACTTATAACAATAATTAAAAAAAAAAAAAAATTATATTTTCATTTTATACATTATTCATAGCATAGAAAATAAATTTGCAAATATGAAAGTGAAGTGTTAAGTGTGTAGTCCAAATTTTGTAGGAGGAAGAGAAGAGGGGGAAAAAAAAAATCATGGACATTTTATTGGACTTAATTAAATCAAATAAAACTACAAATTTTAACCAAAAAAAAAAAAAAAAAAATTTTCAGGCCATATGTCTATGTATTGTACAATACGTACGATTCATACGGTACACACCTATGGACGTATTAGATGATTCACGAGCACTTATGATATGTCCTTATGATACAGAACTTTTTGTGTATGATACAATACGTTTCGTATGATATACATATTGCGTATCATATAGTATTGATAACTATGAGTATAGCTACTACCGTAACCACCTCTTCCTTTCTATTTTTCTTTGTATATACATTCTAAATCTATGAAGTTGATTTATTTTTCATGTTCTTTTATTTATTCGCTCTTTAAATTTATGTATTTAGTTTCATGTTGTTTGTTTGTTTAGACCCTTTAAAGCAGATTGTTTAACCTAATTTATTAGCCAAGTAATTACTTAGGTTAATTATTCAGATTTAGGTTAAACAATAATAGATCATATCATGCAAAGTAACGGAAAATAAAGAACACCACGATATGATGATCCAGGAAAACCAATGAAATGAACCGTCTCAAGATAAAAACCTAGGGATGATTTGACCTAGCTATTCTTATGGTAAAGCAAATCCACTATAAGGAAATCAAAGTTTTTACAATCAGATTTAACCCTAAATCTATTACTACCTCAAGTAGTAACTTACTGACACGGCCACGTGTAAGCTCCGAATCCATGGACTCCTTCTCTTCTTGGACTTACTACAACACAAGCGCCCACACTTGTGACTTTGAGATTCCACTCAAAAGTTTCAGATCAACTTCAGTTGTTGATCTTTGTAGCAGCAACTAGGTTCTACCAATGCTTGATTGTAGATCTTTCTCTGGTAGACGCTTATATACTTAGAAGGTACAACACCTCTTAGATCTCACAAGGAGTAACACACAAGTCTCTTCCAAAGGTCTTCAAAACGTAGCTAGGGTTTCCCTTTTATATGTAGACAAGTTGGATTGAAATCCTAAATGTTTTTGCAAGTTTGGGCCTTGTTTTAAAATTTTGCAAAATCTGATTTTTGCGATTTTCGATCAGTCGAATCTAATTTTTGATTGATCGAGCTTGGCAGATTCTAACTCTTCTTTTCTGCAGTTAGCTCAAACTTGAAGCCTGAAACACACATCTTTGAGCAATGCCTAACACATAGACTAGACATGTTTTGTTCTTGGTTTGCCAACACCTACAAAATAGAATTCTAAACATTTAATCCTAAATCTTTAGAACCTAACAATTTCCTCATTTGACAATCCATGACAAAACATACATACAAAATGAATTGCTCAAAACAAACATCAGCCCAATTACAAAGTGTTGCCCTAATACAATTCTATCAGAACTACTAACTATTAGTTGCTAGTATAGACAATAGCTGTTGAAAGAATTAACTTGTAAATTCTTGAAACATTGAAAACAAACCATAAACGCATGTGTGAAAAATACAGTACAAATCCAAAGTACAAAATCTGATCTTTAATTCACAAGACATATAAAGATAGACAATAATATCATAATGAATAAACTCATCATCAATAACTATCATAATCAAGAATCACATCAATGTTTGTGAAATAAGAACAGTATAAATAAATATTTATATAACCACATACACAAAAAATTATCAAAGTACAAAATCTCCCCCTAAATACAAAATCTCTCTACTCTCCCCCTAAATAAAAAATCTATCCTACTCCCCCTTTTTGTTACGTATTGCCAACACATACAAAATAAAATTCTAAACATTTAATCCTAAATCTTTAGAACCTAACACATGCTTTTTACTTTAAGCCTTTTACATTCGTATTCTTTACGGTACTTGTCATTTAATTTCCTTTCTATTTACTTTCCTTGTCTCACTTTTTCTTTTGTCTTAGAAGGTTGTGTTCCTTAACATTTTAAAGGAAACCAACCTTCTATCTTGATTATTTCTCATATTTTAAATCAATATGGTGAGTGGAGGTTTATTCTTTTGCACCACAATTTTTATTTTGTATAAGGATTTAATCAAACGGACAAGTTGTGAGTTTTACCGTATTGCTGATTTTTTGAAATCTTGATCTCGATAGATTCAGCATGATTCGGGTAGGAGTCGGAGAAATAAAAACTTCACTTTCGAGGCTTATTCGATTGAGACACGAGAGGAATCGAGGTTAAAGTCGAGCCTATAGAAACTCTACTTTTCTTGAGTTATTCTTACGCAATCTTTGGATCTTCAACTAGATCTTCAATCGCCACTTTAAGATACATCAAAACTCGTGACTAGACTCACAATCTGACACATTTGTTAATATATGGACTTAACAGAATGAATTCTTGATGGGCACACTCTATCGCTTGAAGCCATATTTAGTGCATTTCCTTCATCAATGTGTCACATATCGTTGATGAATTTGAGAGTGCGAATGGTCAAGATACCTTGCGTGCTATGCAGAACATAGAATAATGAAAATAGATCATATGCTGGACCATTATGAAAATGCAGCCTCGAGTTTTGGCAGGCACAAAACAACTTTTAAGTTGTTTGCCAATGTCGATAGGCATATATCGAAAGAGGATGTGTAGAAGAAAAAGACATTTAAGAACATGCTCTGGATCTTCCATCTTAAAGCACCCATCATTACTTTTTTATTCTTTCTTTTTTTATCTTTCTTGGTTTACTGAACCACTTTCATTTTTCAAATGTTATAGTGAAAATAAATATTTATATTGCTCTCCTCTCCATTTCCGTACATATTGAAGTACTACATGCATGAGGAAAGAGAAAGAATTAGGTTTGATATCACGCAGTGGCTACAGGATCAGAATATGTATTGCGATTTGCGAATTTCCTTTCCAAAATCCTTTTACAGAAAAAAGAAGAAGGAACATATATATTGTTAGCCAAAGTAAAAAGTAGAAATAATATATGCAGTGACGGAGTCAGGATTTGAGTTGAGGGGGGCAAAATTTATATATTATATACGCACTTACACAAATTTATGTGAATATATAATTTTTGAGACCAATTTGAAAAATTTAAATCTATTCATGTAAATACTAAGTGATATTTAATGTAATTATACAAAAAAAAAAAAAAAAATCTACAAAAAAAAGCTTATTCATAATATTTTATTTAACTATTGAGATATTTTTAACATGAGTGATCTATTTTTTTAAGTTTTTTTAGAGCCAAAACTCAAGTGATGAATGAAACTATTAATAGATAGATACTGAGTGCAATATATGTGAATTTCTATTATTTTGGTTAATGTGTTCCCATAAAATGTTCAAATTATAATATGGTGGGGACAAACTAAAAAAATTTCATTGCAAAGTATCTAGTAGAGGACTTAAGGTTACTCAATAATTCATTTAGAAGTTATGCTCTTTTTCATGACCAAAGAAATAAAGTGACATTTAATAAACCCAAAAACAAAAAGTAAACAAAGGTATTTAATAGCTAAATATATTTTTTCACCCTAAAATAACAAATAAAGGTATCTTTTGGGTGAGCCTGGGGTGACTCCCCTCGGGCCGGGACCCCCCTAAATATATGTGCCTCACTTGGGTACGATACAAGCATATTGGCCCACGGGCCTATGATAATGCAGCCTCGAGTTTTTGCTTACACAAAAACAACTTTATTAGGTCCATTTGGCTGGCCTGGCCTCTCAGCCATGGAAAGCGACATTTCTAGGAGGATCTTCCATTTTCTAAGCACCCGTAACATTATTTGCCTTAAGCAAATGGAGTCTTTAATTTTCACATTTTCTCAGTCCTACTCTATTTTTCTTAATGTTGGAGTGAAAGTACATATTTTACTTGATTTCTTCCACTCTTCCTCAGTTAAATATTAAACTAGTTGAGGAACAAAGGTGGATAAAAGCGTTGGCATTGAACTGCCAAAGTTGATTTAAATAGATTTGTCGAATCTCCATTTATAGAGCATTCTTCCCAGTAAGAAAAAATAAACATGTATATATATGTTTCTGCCATAATAAATTAATAACCAATTATCTGCAGTCACGGAGCTAGGTTGAGGTAAAAAAGACCGTGTCCCACTTTTTTTTTTTTTTAATAAAAAAATTGTTAATATTCCCCTTCTACATTTCATGGTATTGAAAAATCTACCCAGACAACATACAGTTTGGCCCTCTAGATACAATCACTCAAATTGTGTGTGTTTGTTTATTCTTTAAGAAATACAGTTTATTTTTTTTTATTAATTTAGCATAAGTTTTTTTTTTTTTTTTTGGCCAACTGAAGAAATTTTACTTGATTATTCATTTTTCTCTTTTTTATGAGGAATGATGGAACTTACCAAAGGAATAAAAAAATAACAAAATATTAGGAAGGAATAATGAATGCAATTTTTTTTTTTTTTTTTTAGATACATATAGTTGGGGATGAGGAAATTTGAACAATTCATAGATGTCTCTATTGAAAATATTAAAATGTATCAACCCGAATGAGTGCACAATTAAATTAATAGTCTTACATTATAGATAATATCTTCAAAATATAATTTAGGATGTTTTAATTTATTTAGTATTTTCTATAAATAATTCCTGTATATTTATCTTAATTAAATTATCAGATGCAAATGTCAAAACCATCCATAAGTGACACCTGATAAAAAAAAATGAATTTTATTTTGTATGAAGTTTTAATATTTATCTCATTTAGTTCTAAAAAAACCATATATCTTTCTCAAATAGCATGCTTTTCTTTAAAGAAAAAAAAAACATTTATATTTGTAAAATATTTATTCCAACTTCTAGTCTTCTATAGTACATGATCTCCTTTACAAATCTCCCCAAAAAAAGCTAAAAACAAAAAGGAAAAGGAAAAGAAAAAAAAATTAGCGATTGCCAGTTATATGCATCACAAAGAACCGTTCACAAACTAATATTAATTATTATTCCAGATCATTGGTGTTTAAGAATAAAATCTTCAGAAGGAATTCTTTAAATTTGAATGCGTACCATAAAGTAGTAATGCTTTATTCTATAAAGCGATAGAAAGCCTTCAATTACACAGAACAGGCATTGTGCCACAGGATATGCTTCTTATAGTTTGCTATAAATAATCGGTCTATTGGTCATAACTCTGCAAGGTTAGGTGCAGTTGCATTACAGGGCAAAATCACCATTGGCAGGCAGCAACTAAGACATGTAGCTCAGCCATGCATTCTTCTAGTGTGCCTTCTGCCAAGGGCGATTTGCCCGGCAATTCTACTGCGTGCAGTTTCACTTCACCAAAATCCTATTGTTCATTGCTCAGAGGCATCGATGCAAATTGGCAACACATGCATTCACAAAAGTTTAAATTTCTATTATGTTTGTTTTAGTTCACGATCTGTTGCAGGATATATAATTGCACAGTCCCTGCACATGTAAAGTAAGTAGTTTGTATCAGAAATACGCATGACAACTTTCATGCAACAATGCAGAGCTGGCCAAGATAGTTTGAGGCCTATGGTGAAAATTTTATAGGGGCCTTTTTATATTTCACTTAAATAATATTTAGTTTATTTTTTATAATATATATTTTATTTCAATTTATTATTAATTCTTACTTATTATATAGGTTAATTTTACAAACTGACATATCATCAATAAAAAAAAGTTATTTAAACATTCATTTATTATATTGTTTAAGTGACACTGATCATATTCATGTCACATCAGTTTGTAAGCTTTTTGTCGTAAAATTTGTATTAGTTTTAGCATTTTTCATTCACTTAATGGTGATTGGGTTGTATTCTATTAATTTTTTTTTTAAAAAAAAAATGCTAAACTTATTACAAATTTAACTACAAAAAACTTACAAATTGATGTGACAATGAGGTAGTATTACAACAACAGAATCAATTGAGTATTGAATTATTTGCATATCAATTTATAGGACTTATGTAATCAAACTAGTAATATACTAGCATAACTCTAATATTTTAGGGCTTCTTAAGAGTGGGAAGAAAAAAAGTAAACGTAACTCACATTTTTTATTTTTTCCTTAATTACCAAAAAAAAAAAAAACCTTACCACCCCCATACTTGGGGGCCTTCTATGTTAGGGGGCCTTAGGCCATGGCCTAAATGGCCTAGGCCTAGGGCCGGCGCTGCAGCAATGCATGACCCGAAGTTAATAAGCTGCCAGAAGGTATCTGTGGCAACTCGTTTTACAATTTCCTTTCTTATTGTCAATGGTTTATGCGTATGTTTTTCAATAATTATACTTCCACTTGCAGCTTTAATACTAGGGGATAGCTCAATTGGCTGGCAACCAAAACTTATGAAGCAGAGGTTACTAACAAGCTCCCTTTAGAGACAAAGACCCATGTATCCAATATATATTGTAACCTTTTATGCTGCTATGAATGCCCTTTAAATTATCTTTTGTTCTTCTACAAGGTTTATTTGTTATCTATTCCTGACCCACGACAAAAAAGTGATGACTTGAAGTAAATAATGTGGTTGTTTATTCAATTTCATTTCAATATTACAACAACGCTTTTAATGTACCGATGTTCTAGCCAAAATAATCTGTCACTCTTAATTGATTGTTTGGTTTTGCTTTGCTGTTTTAGCTGATGGATGCATTGGGTTGTTATTGCCAGATCACATTTGAAAATGCTACAAATGCAGATACCCTTAATAGTAATGAAAATTGTATTCACAATTAATGCCAGTCACATAAAAAGGAATCTATTTTGCTATTCTAAGAGGAATACTGCTGTAATTCCATTGAGTAGGGCTAATGATATAACATTTTTCGCAATTGTTGATATGACTTGTCGTGATTAGAGTGACATTATTTTTGTCTTAGTCTACCGCTATACCATTTATTTACACCAATCACAATGAGTCATATCAACTGTTATAGAAAAGTTGTGAAAAATATTTGTTCCTAGAATTTCAAATTGGATTACATGACTGACAATCCCAATAAACTTGTGAATAATTATGAAAAAATTTATGTAAAATATTATATACTTGGACTTTTGAATTGGATCCATGGCTAGCATAGAGAACTTTAATGACGTTAAATCACAATGTACAGTTTAGAGGAAGAGTCTAACTTATTCTGTATAATTGGTATATATTACATTTCTCTCTCGCATAAATCAATGACCCATGTACAGAACCTACATAGGAGGTGTATATGCTATGTGAAAAATTGTATAATGCACGAAGTGCAATCAATATATATTTTCTATTTCTAATACCACTAAATTATTATACTTTTTCAAATCATATTTTCAAACTTGGCGTAGAAATAAATACAAGTCGATGAAACAAATAAGTCAAGATGGGGCATTTTTTATAGGCTAAAGTATAGATAACACACAACTAGCCTCTTAATTTGGCTTTTAGCATTTATATATAAATGATAGAATGCAATTGCAAAAGGCTAAAAGGACAGCTGGTTTATTAAAATACTTACTAATAAGTATTCATAAAAAAAAAAAAAAAAATGCTTATAAATAAGTAATCTACCCCCAAGGGGTACCTGGGTGGTGGACTGCTTATTGGTATGAGATGTGATATAAACCCGTAGGTACCAAGTTTAATTTATTATACTATCAGTCCATGAGATTTTTGTGGTTTCTCATCATGGGTAAGAAGTGGAAAAATAAATCCAAACGCTCAAATTTATTCAGTTGTTGAGGATTTCAGTTACAATTCCCGATCTTATAGAGAGATTTTAAAGATCATGAAAATTGATATTTATGTTATTTGGATATGTTTAGATTCTTTAGAATTTGAATTTCTATTGTATTTTAGATATTATTATATTTTTCAAAATTAAAATTTTAATTATTTTAAGATTCAATCATAGAAAAACTCATTTAGTAATCAAATAACTATAGTTTAACCATTTTGGATAATTTTTTTAGTTAAAAAAATATCAGCGGACAATGACATTGATACATCTAGTGGATGACAGATAAATATTTCGTTTTCTAAAAACTTTTATTCAATGTAGTTAGTTTTATGAAGAAAAAAAATGAGAATTTGAATTTAATAAGTGCTTAGTAACGACGCAATTTGAGTCCTAAGCTCAAAAGTTAAAAAGGATCTAGGCCCAAAGAGCTCAATACAATGAATTTGTAGAGAGTGGGTTGGAAAACTAGGTTCTAATGAGTTGGGTAGCAATTATAGTGGATCCAAATGATAATAAAGTAAAAATAGATTGGTTCTATCTAAAGAAAATCGTCCTCGGCACAGTCTGAGGAGATCAATTCTTGTATATAATTCTTGAAGTTGCTTACAAGTACAGTTCTTATTGTTACAGTATTTCTCTCTTAATTCTCCGATCCCTTTCTCTCAGAGCCTCCCTTCTATTTTATACTATCTTCCTCCTTTCATCTTTGCCCTTCACGTGTAGATTAGTTTGTTGGTGTTGATCCTTGTCGCATCAGCACCTTCCTGAAGTCTTTGGGGAGTAGTTGTAAGGCTGAAAACTACTGTAGCCAGAGAGTTAGCTGTAGAGAATTCAATGCGATGATAGCAGCTTTCCCTTAGATATTTCATAGTCTCCCTCTGTCCTGTTCCTTCCTGATACTTATCCTCATTAGTGGAATTGTCCGGAACGTTACTTTTGATGGGAGACCGCACCTTCTGACCTCGGCTTTGCTCAGCCAAGGAAGCATTCCTCCTCGAACCGCCCTCTTGGACAATCATGATCAGACCTCACCTCTTCACTCACTAACACGGATTCTTATGACAGTGTTTACCTGTCCTCGGTCTACTTAATGTCCTTGGAATGGGCCCCTGGCCCAATATATACATAGATATATACTACTGGGCCTATCACCCTACAATAGCCTCTTGAAATTCTCCTTTTTGGCTCCTCGGGAAGAAAGGAGGATTTCGATATCACTACAATTGCCCCACTCTTATTATGCATCATCTCTGCTTGTGCAGGTACCTTTTTAACTGCTCGACGCATGCTCCTGACGCTTCGGCATCTGAGACGCGCCTTCATTAAATTTCTATGGCTCTATGTTCCCCACATTCTACGGTGCGATGTAGATCCAATGGCTAGGGATTCCATTAGAACTCAGGCGAGAATATTCCTACTCGTCTCTCTCTTTCTCACATAAATACCACTTTGAACGCCCCACTCACTCCACTTTTACACTCACTCACTTCACTTGCGCACTTATTCGATTCACTCGTGCCCTTCACAAATATCAAGAGCCAGTCCGAGGAGAGTTTTCTTCTCTGCGTAAGTCTTTTTAAACCTATCCAATTATTTTCCCTTCTACTTTTCTTCACACAATGTCCTTTTCTCCTCGGTCCTTTAAATTTTCCTTTATCCTATTCTCTTTCTCATCTATCTCTAACAAAAAATGGGTAGATTTTCTTATTTGGTAGACTCCGCAGTGGGTATAGAGAGCTTCAAAGCTCAATATAGAATCCCGCCCAGAGTCTCCATTAGGTATTGTAAGGAAGGGGACTGGCACACTAATAGGCAGGAAGGAGAAGTGGTAATCCCAATGATTGCCTTTAAAGAGGGAGAGATGAGAATCCTCATGGGTACAGTCATTAGGGATTACCTTAGAGTCCATAAATTAGCTCCCACCCAATGCGCCCCAAATATGTTTAGAATTTTGGGTAGCGTAGATGCCCTTAATGAGAAAATGGGCTTAAACCTTACCCACCATGATGTCAATTGGGTCTACAACCTCCACCACCTAAAAGGGCAAGGATATTACCTCAAAACTAGGTACCCTGAGTTTAGGCTTATTTCATGCCTCCCTGACTCCAACAAAGGCATGAACAAAGACTTCTTGATCGTTTCAGGGGAGTGGCACGATGGCCTCCCCTGCCCGACGAGAGAGGGGCAGCCAAGTGGGGTTTTAGGTCTAGGTCAATTACTTCAAAGTCACCTTATTTTCCTTTTGATATGTTCTGCACCCATTTACTTATGTTTATGCTTGCAATTGAATTTTTTCTTTTGATTTGTGCCATTTTTTGTTGACGATGTTTTTTATTTTCCAAATGATTTTGCAGATAAGAACGCTGCTGTTCCAAATTTCAGTCTTGTCAACAAGCCGAGCTTAGACAAGATACTGAAAGCCAAGGTGTTCGTCCATAGTGGCGGTTAGCTAAGAGCGGCGTACCTAATCCTCGGATACACCCCCTTTCATCAAGCTTCCAGGTGCCGAAGTGCGTGATCAAAGCAAAAGACCCTCGCCTACAACAAATTGACATAGCTGAACCTGGCTTCCTCAACCCAGGTCCGGGAACCCAAGGTGTGCTAAAAGTAGAACCCATCTTTCAGTACAAAGCCGAGGATGCAACCACCCCCTCACAACCAGCTACCAAAGAAGAAGAAGAAAAAGAAGAAGAAGGAGTGGTTGAAGTGTCTGATTCCGAGGATGATTTTGAGGTCTTCAACCAACCTCAATCTCTAGAAGCCTTCACTGGTGATTTTAGTCACCTGCCTCTTACCGAAGTAAGCCAAACGCAAGGAGATCTCCCTATTCCAGAAGCCATGGGGATACAACGCAAACCCAGAGCTGGTCTCCTGGACGTCATGGAGTCTCAGTCTGTGAGTAAGGTGCCCGAGAAGACTACTCAGGCAAAGCTCCCCCCTCCTCCATCCTCTCTGCCTCCTCAACCTGATCTTGCGGACCACAAGAGAAAAATGGATCAAAAAGGTCCTGAAGCAGTGGAAGGAGGGAAGGGTCCTTTCCCTAAGGAGGCTGAGCTCTAGAGGGGAGCTAAACAGGCCAAGGTAGCATAGACCTTGGCGGATAAAAGAACTGAATCTCAAATTAGGGTCCCCGCCTGGACGCCCGCTCTGGTGCTAGACGGAGCTCCCTTGCTTGCTGATGCTTCAATCAGAAATTTCCAGTAAGGGAAGGTCGGCTACGTGGCCGATGCTGTGGAGCAGCCTTTACTACTACCTGAAGAAATGACCGATTTAAGGTCGATGAGGAAGCACGAGGTCTTTCTCAGTTTAAAGAGAGACCTTGCTCTGGTAAGTCCACTGACCACCTTCCTTTTCCCATTATCATAGTAATAATCTTTTTTTATACTTGTACTTATATTTTGCTAATTTTATTACTTCTTATTCTTTTTTTATTTATTTATATATATATTTTTTTTAAAGGCTGTCCAGGTTGCCTACAGAGTTGAGGAAATAGTCATCAGCTCTCATAAGGCAATTAAGGAAGAGAAGGGTAGGCGCGTTGTCACCGTGAAAGCTTTTGAACTAGTACAGAAGAAGTCATAAGACCTTAATGCTAAGCTAGTTGAAGCTGATCGGGACAAGAAAAGTGCCGAGGCCACTTTGGATGGGGTGGAGAGGCAAGCGGAGGCTTAGTGCAAGCAGCTCTGCCAAGCCGAGGACGAGCTCTCTGCTGCCAGAAGCCAAATCAAAGTCTTGACGAAGAAGTTGGAGGAGGCCGAGAAGGCCAAAGAGCAGGCCGAGCAGGATGGCTATGACATGGGTGTGGTAGAGACCAAGGAAGCCTTCAAGGCTGAGGTCTCGGAGGTGTGCAGGTTCTACTGCCTCCAAGTGTGGAACAAGACCCTTGACCAAGCTGGGGTTGAGGCCTCCTCTGCCCTTAGGAGAGCAGAAAATGTGTACTACTCTCCAGCCATCCGCGCCTCGGGCTCTTCGAGCTCCAAGGCTGACCTCCAAGGAGGCAGATGAAGGCAAGGAAAGCCTAAGCAAAGCTCTTCCCACAGCCAACATCTCCCCCGAGGTGGCAGAGCAATTTGAGGACGCTGAAAAAGCAGCAGACACCACCAAGGAAGTGGCCTATGATGCCCACCTGCCTCCAGCCGCCCCCAAAGACTCCTCAAGGAGAAAGAGGTTTCCCACAACGTGGAGATCGTGCTGGCAACTCTCCCCATACCCACTAAGGAAGACCTCAAAGGTAAAGTCCCAACATCCACCACAGCAGCCTCCACCCAACCTCCCAAGACCCAAAAGGATAAGCTTGTAATAAAAATGAAGCCTTAAGTTGTCTTTCCTTCTTTCTTTTTTCTTCTTTTTAATTTTTTTTTTTTTTTAATTTTGTTTTTGTTTCCATAAGTTGTAACCACCTTGTTCTTTTGTAACCCCTTTGCCTTTTTCTAAGGCTTAAATTAATGAAAATTATAAATGTTTCCTCTACTATTGTGATACTTATGCAATTCTTGATATAACTTTTGTTTTATTCAACATTTAACCAATGTGAAAATGAGACGCAATGTTATTTAGTTATCTGCATGAATAATAATGTGTTTGAAATCTCAACAAAGTGTATCTTTTACTCCACTAACATACAAAATGTTGGAGTATCCATACATGTCTAACTCCACTTAATCCCCTACTGATTAGTAAGTCTAAAAGACTAGAGGGACAATCAATTCTCAAACAGATAACAGGTATTCCTGCAAATGCTTTAAGTGATGCTCATAAGTGTCTATTTGGGCATGTTACTACAATGAAGATTTCTACCATTTAGAATGGCTGATTCTATTTGACACTTAAACCAATAATAGGAAGTAATAATTTACTCCATAGTATTAATTTACTTATCAAAAGTAAATGGAAGTATTAATTTACCCAAATCATGTGGTCCGAGGAGCCAGGCATGACTAAGTTTCTGTTTAATACTTAGCAAAAGTAATAGGAAGTATTAATTTACCCAAAGTATGTGGTTTGAGAAGCCAGGCATGACTAAAGTTCTGTTTAACACTTAGAAAAATGTCATGAAATATTAATTTGCCCAAAGTATGTGGTCTGAGGAGCCAGGCATAACTAACTTTCTGTTTAACACTTAGAAAAATGACATGAAGTGTTAATTTACCCAAAGTATGTGGTCCGATGAGTCAGGCATAACTAAAGTTTTGTTTAACACTTAGAAAAATGTCATGAAGTATTAATTTACCTAAAACATGTGGTTCGAGGAATCAGGCATGGCTAAGGTTCTGTTTAACACTTAGAAAAATGTTATAAAGTATTAATTTACTCAAAACATGTGGTCTGAGTAGTCAGGCATAACTAAGGTTCTGTTTAATATTTGGAAAAATGATTGAAAATATCAATTTACCCAAGGTATATGGTCCGAGGAGCCAGGTATAACCAAGGTTTTGTTTGATATTCAAATAAATAATAGGAAGTATAATGCATAATGTAATATAAAAAAATATGGCAAAGAAAACTTTCATTAAAAATAATACATTCTCAAGTTGTTTACATTCCAGGGGTGTGGTACAACATTTTCATCTAGATCTTCAAGATAATATGCACCTATTCCAGCCACCGAGGTGATGCGATATGGCTTTTCCTAGTTGGGCCCTAACTTTCCCCCTGCTAGGTTATTTGCAGTACCAAAAACCTTTCTTAATACCAAATCTCCAGGTGCTAATGGCCTTAGCTTCATGTTGGCATCATATCTTTGCTTGAGCTTGTGTTGATAATACGCTAGTTGGACCATGACATTTTCTCTTCGCTCTTCAATTAAGTCTAAGCTCTTCCCTAACAGCTCATCATTATTGCTCGGAGTGAAAGAACTCGACGTATGACAGCTCTTCTACCCATTTTCCCTTCGCATCATCCAATCTCTCCTTTTGTCCTTTCACTATGACCTTATTGACAGTCTCGGCCTGTCCATTCCCCTATGGATAAGCTGGGGTGGAATACCTATTCGTAATTCCTAGGTCACAACAGTACCTCCTGAAGGCTTTGCTATCAAATTGAAGACCATTGTCCGAGATGAGGGTATAGGGGATCCTAAACCGAGTGACAATATTTTTCCAAACAAATCTCTTGGCATCCACGTCCCTGATATTTAACAATGGTTTAACTTCAACCCACTTGGTGAAGTAATCCATGTCGACCAACAATCATCTCTTATTCCCTACTGCCTTAGGGAAAGGTCCTACAATATCCAAGCCCCATTGAGCAAATGGTCAAGGGTTGGATAGAGGATTAAGAACTCCCCCTGGTTGGTGAATGTTTGGTGCAAATCTTTGGCATTGGTCATACTTCTTCACATACTCTTGCGCTTCCTTATGTATGTTCGGCCACCAGTATCCCTAAGTGAGGGCTCTGTGAGACAAAGACCTGCCTCTTGTGTGGCTTCCACAAATCCTTTCATGTAACTCCTTAAGGAGTATCTCTGATGCTTGAAGGTGTATGCATAGCAAATATGGCCCGGAAAAAGAGCGCTTGTACAACTTTTGGTCATCGGACAGCCAAAATCGAGGAGCCTTTCTTCGCACCTTGTCAGCCTCTGACTTTTCCTCAGGCAAGATATCCTCTTTAAGGAATAGCACTATAGAGTCCATCCAGCTAGGTCCCACCCTAATTTGATGGATATGGACCACGCTTTTCTTCACCTTAGTAGGTTTGCACAAGTTTTCAACAAGGATAACTTGAGGCAAGTTCTGTGCCAAGGAGGTTGCAAGAGTAGCTAGAGAGTCAGCATGCGTGTTACCGCTTTTAGGGATGTGCAATAAATTGAAAGATTCAAACCCTAACTATAAATGCTTAACCTGATTCAAATATTCTTGCAATCTCACATCCCTGGGCTCTAACTCTCCCTTTACCTGGCCTACAACCAACCTCGAATCCAAGAATATCTCCACTGCTTTTCCCCTCTTTCTCTGAACCATGGCCATCCCTACCAACAGAGCCTCATATTCAGCTTTATTGTTTGTGGTTGAGAAGCCCATCCTCTTAAGAGATATCTGAACTAGTCTCACTCCAGATCCTCTGTGATTCGCTGTACCATCAATGTATGGGTCCAGGATAAAGGTTCTTGTAAGGAGATCACACTAACTGATTTTCCATCCATGTCCTGCTTCTCTATCTTCTCTTTTAATGGGGATTCAGCAAACTCGGCCACCAAATCTACGAGGACTTGGACTTTGATAGAGGTGCGGAGTATATATTTGATATCAAAAGCCTCTAGGATCGTACCCCATTTAGCAATCCTCCCTGTGAAATCAGCACTCCGAAGTAGTGATAGAAGCAAAAGTTGGGTTAAAACAATAACTGTGTGGGATTGGAAGTAGTGAGGGAGTTTACATGTAGCATGTACTATTGCCAAAATGGCATTTTTCAATGGTAGATAATGAACTTCTGCTTCATGCAATGACTTGCTTACATACTAAACTGGCATCTGCACATAATTGTCCATTTGTATCAGCACCAAGCTTACAACATGGGAAGCCACAGCAATGTAAGCAAACAAGACCTCGTCCACCTTGGGCCTGGACATGACAGGTGGCCGAGAAAGGTATTCCTTAAACTGCTAGAAGGCCAAGGCACACTCCTCGGTCTACTCAAATCCTTTCCACTTATTCAACAGCTGGAAGAAGGGTCTGCATCCATCCGTTAACCGAGAGATAAACTGGTCCAGGGCAGTAGTCATTCCAGTTAGCTTCTGGACTTCTTTAGGATTCTGAGGTGGTTGCAGACTGTTAATTGCCTTAACCTGATCAGGGTTGACCTCAATTCCACGATGAGTGACCATATAACCCAGAAATTTGCCTGATCCCACGCCAAAGGAGCACTTGGAAGCATTAAGGCGCAGTTTGTGTTTCCTTAGTATTTCAAAAATATCCCCGAGGTCTCCCACATGCTTGGACACCACCTTACTCTTCACCACTATATCATCTATATAAACCTCAATATTCTTGCCCAATTGTGGCTCGAACATCCTAGTCATCATCCTTTGATAGGTAGACCCTTCATTTTTCAACCTAAAAGGCATCACTTTGTAGTGGTAATTTCCAATAAAAGTGACAAAAGCTGCCTTCTCCTAATCACCTAAGGCCAGTGGTATTTGATGGTATCCCTAGAAGGCATCCAAAAAGTTTATCTGAGGATGGCCTATGGTTGCATCCACTAGCTGATTTATCCAAGGCATAGGGAAGATAGTCTTTTGGACAAGCCTTATTCAAATCTATGAAGTCCACACACACTCGCCACTTACCATTTTTCTTTTTCACCACTGTAGTATTGGCAAGCCACTCAAGGTAAAACACCTCTTTAATAGCCCCTGCCTGCTTAAGTTTTATCACCTCATCTTTGACAGCATCAGAATGGTCTTTAGATGAACGCTAAGGTGGTTGCTTTTTGGGGGTGATGGATGGATTGACATTCAAATGATGACAGATGAAGTTCGGATCCACCCTAGGAGCTTCGTAAGTAGTTCATGCAAATACGTCAATATTCCTCTTGAGAAACTCTATCAGCTCTTCCTTCTCCTGAGGAGGAAGCTGAGCTCTAACTTGAAAAAACTTTTCCGAATCATCATCTACAATAATCTTCTCTAAATCCTCACACTTCACCTCCTCAGCTATCTCATCCACGGGTAACACCGGAGTTTTTGATTGCTATAAATCCCTATCAATAGAGGCCAAGGACCCGGTTTTAGGTTGATGCATAATTGTGGCCACCAAGCACTGCCTAGCCACAAACTGGCTCCCAACCAGCTCTTCAATCTAATCCCCGGATGGATATTTCACTTTCAAGTGGAGGGTGGAAGAAACAACCCCTACAGCATGAAGCCAAGGTCGTGCTACAATGGTTGTGTAGGGAGAATAAGCATCCACCACAATAAAATCCACCTCCACAACCTTTGAGCCTGCCTACACTGGTAGTCTTATTTGACCCTTTGGAATAACAACCTTCCCATTAAAGACCAATAGAGGTGAATCATAACCTGTCAAATCCTTAGGTTTCAAGTTTAGCCCTTTGTACAAATTAGGATACATAATCTTTGCCTCGCTACCCTGATCCACCAACACCCTCTTCACATCATACCTCCTATCTTGAGGGTGACCACCAGGGCATCATCATGTGGTTGTATGGTTCCAACCTTATCTTCATCCGAGAAGCTTAACCCTAGTCGGATCTCCATCCTAGCCCTCTTCGGCTCATGGCTAGAGTCCTCGGTAGGTGGCCGAGCCACAGACAGCACCCTGGATGGATGAGAACTAGTCCTCTCTGGAGCAGCGAGGATGACATTAATTGAGCCCAAAGGGGCTTTCGAGGAAGCATCTCTCCGAGGTTCCAATCCTACCTGGCCCCCTTTCCCATTAGGATGATACAAAAATTGCTTTAACCTCCCTTTTCAGACCAGCTGCTCTAGGTGATTCCACAAAGTTCTACAATCCTTTGTGGTGTGCCTTCGGTCTTGGTGGTATTGGTAATGGAGGCTTTGATTGAGCTTCATGGGGTCACCTCCTATCTTATTTGGCCATTTAAAGAATGGCTCGTTCTTGATTTTCTCCCAGACTTGGTGTTCTAGTTCTCGGAACATCGTGTTAACCATTTGAGTAGTGGTAGACCCCGATTGCCCAGGAAAGTCTCTCCGGGGCCGGTTTTTGTTGTATCGGTCTGACCTGAAATCCCTCCTCTCTTGATGGATAACCTTAGCCTTCCCCTTCCCTTGTTATTGGTCTTCCTCGACCCACTTATACTTATCAATTTGGTCCATGAGTTGACGTACACTGTTAGCA
Source organism: Quercus tomentella (assembly GCA_028535165.1). Taxonomy (NCBI): domain Eukaryota; kingdom Viridiplantae; phylum Streptophyta; class Magnoliopsida; order Fagales; family Fagaceae; genus Quercus; species Quercus tomentella. Next base: position 30,672,914 of record JAPQVY010000068.1, on the reverse strand, counting down.
AGTTTCCCAGTCAAAAACTTCCTCAAATCATGCTCGACAGGTGGGCTAACCTTGAAAGTTTTTATGGCCACATCATCAAAGTCACCTTCTATCTCATTGAACATCTCCTAGTATGTGTCTGAGTACGTTTTCAGGGTCTCCCCTTCTCGCATGATCATAGACATCATGGAATCTAAAGGCCGAGGAACCCTACTGCATGTGATAAAGCGAGATCCAAACGCCCGGGTAAGTTCTTTGAAAGAATCTATAGAACTTGCTCTCGGGCCATCAAACCATCTCATTGCCACAGGCCCCAAACTGGACGGGAACACCTTGCACATCAAGGCCTCATTCCTGGAGTGGACATCCATAATTTTGTTGAAGTGACTTACATGCTCCACAAGGTCTGTTCGACCATTGTATATGGTGAATGTTGGCTGAGTAAATCGCCGAAGAAGTTTTCCTCCAATTTTGTGTGTGGAAGGCGACCCGAAAATTTGGTTTAACGCCTTGCTCATAGCATCATTTCCTAGGCCTTTGCGAGATAGGCTCTTATTCCTACGCTTATGGTGGTAATCCTCATCACACGAGAAGGATTCATTGGGGGGAGTTCTTGACCTGGGTCTGTAGCTACCATCCCCTTCATCACCAGAAGAAAAGCCAGAGTTGGAGGGAGTTTGCCTTCATCATTCGTGGCGCAACTTCCTCTTTAAACGATCAATCTCCAGTTGCATGACTCTAGTGTTTTCCTCATGAGAGATAGGATTCCTACTTCGAGAGTGGCTCCTACTAGTATGGGTGGTATGCACACTAACCTCCTGGTTCCTTCTTCGTTCAAGATTAACAAAATGATCTTGATGTTGAGACCCCATAGATTCCTCCCGATTTGGAGTCCTAAGCCCAAAAGTTAAAAGGATCTAGGCCCAAAGAGTCCAATATAATGAATTTGTAGAGAGTGGGTTGAAAAACTAGGCTCTAATGAGTTGGGTAGCAATTATAGTAGATCCAAATGACAATAAAGTAAAAATAGACTTGTTCTATCTAAAGAAAATCGTCCTCGGCACAGTCCAAGGAGATCAATTCTTGTATATAATTCTTGAAGTTGATTACAAGTACAATTCTTATTGCTATGGTATTTCTCTCTTAATTCTTCGATCCCTTTCTCTTAGAGCCTCCTTTCGATTTTATACTATCTTCCACCTTTCATCTCTGCCCTCCACGTGTAGATTAGATTGTTGGTGCTAATTCTTGTCACATCAGCACCTTCCTAAAGTCTTTGGGGAGTAGTTGTAAGGCTAAAAACTACTGTTCATGTATGATTTCCTCATTAATGCGGCCAGAGAGTTAGCTGTAGAGCATTTAATGCGGTTGTAGCAGCTTTCCCTTAAATATTTCATAGCCTCCCTCTGTCTTGTTCCTTCTTGATACTTATCCTCATTAGTGGAATTGTTCGAAACATTGCTCTTGATGGTAGACCACACCTTCTGACCTCGGCTTTGCTCAGCAAGGAACATTCCTCCTCGGACCGCCCTCTTGGACAATCATGATCAGACCTCACCTCTTCACTTACTAACACAGATTCTTATGACAGTGTTTACCCATCCTCGGACTACTTAATGTCCTCAGATTGGGCCCCCGCCGGCCCAATATATACGTAGATATATACTACTGGGCCTATCACCCTTACAATATATACTTAAGATTTATTCAAAGTAGTTACTTTTATGTGAGTATTGATATATCATAAAAGGTGGAAGTTAGAATTGTGATATTTACAAAAATTAGGGCAGTTCCTCAAATGAATAATCAAATTCATGGATTCATATATATATATATATATATATATATATATATATATATATAGGTAAAACTAAGAGAAAATCCAATTAGATTTCAAATTGGATTATAATTGTAGTCTAATTTTGCGCCACATGTCTTATTTATATATATATATATAAATTTCTTGGTAAGTTAATATTGTGCAAAAGACGAAGAGTTTTATATATATATATAGATAAGAGAAAATTCAATTAGATTTCAAATTGGATTCTGATTGTAGTTTAATTTTGCGCCACATGTCATATCTATATATATTTTTTAAATTTTTAAGTGAGTCAATGTTGTGCAAAAGTCGAAGAGTCTAATATAAATAAACCTTAAAAAAAAACTCAATAAAAAAGAGTAAACTCATGTGTATATCCAAAAAATAAAATAAAATAAAATAATAAACAAGAAAGAAAGAGTAAAAGACTCATGTATATATCTATGACTTAAACAAAGTATAATTTGAATCCATATATGTGTAATTTTATTGTTTTTAATTGTATCATGCAGATGCACGAATTATACACTAGTATATATTAATAGGTAAAACTTAGAGAAAGTTCAATTAAAATTTGAAATTAGAATCCAATTTTGCGCCACGTGTTGAAATTTAAGTGATGACCTGTGGACACAACGAGGAGTCGCCACCTAGTTTTTGTAATAGGCTAGGAACCATATATTTAGCGTTTTCTCGAGGAAGGACCTTTTGATCTTACTATCAGAGATATGAGTTTGGAGTTAAGGTACAGTTTTGGGAAGGTGATAGGCATCCAAAACCGCCCAACACTAAAGCTAGCTTCCCTTCATTGTGTCTTATGTCTTAAGCCTATTAAATGCATACTCAACATTGTATCTATACTCACACACACACTAGCATACATCTAAGCACACAACATGGCATTAATCATCCCTAACCATACATCTATCATGGCAATCAAACAAGGCTTAACATTCATCTAGTCATGGCATGCCCTAACATACATCTAACAAACAACCTAACATTCATCTAGCATGACACATCATCACATCACAAACCCTAGGTTTTGAGAAAATGAGGGGTAGAAAATAAATTTTAATTTAGGAATCTTAGACTTTATTTTAATTAATTGAGAGGGGAATAATATTATTTGGTTTTGTTGTGATAAAGTTTTGGTACCTCCCTGATATGGTTCTCTAGCTTATTTCCTGTTTGGATTATTCATATTATATGATTTTCTTGATATGGATCTGTTTTTGATGGATTTGTTGAAAAATTGGCTTTATGCAGAGAGTTTGGCTGCATAAAAGAACGGGTGGTGTTTGTTTGTACATTGCTTCAAAGGGGTTAGCAATCACCCGGATAGGTGATTGAAGATATTGGAATCATATCCCAACTGAAGAATATAGGTGAGATTCGTTCAATTTTTTAACCCTCTTTTTTTAGTTTTTATGTATTGATTTTTCAATGGAAATGGGAGAAAAATTGTATTTTTCCTTTTTTTTTTAAATCATCATTTGTGAAATTATGTTTAGTTTATGAGAATGTTGTGGGCTAAAATTTTCCAAAACTTTTTGTAATACCCAAAAGAGAAAAGGGGAGGAATGGGGTTAAAAGTGGTGATAAATTGGGTTTAATCTATAGAAACAATAAGAGATATTTCTTTTATTTTAACTTTTTATATGCTTCTTCATACCCTCACACAAATTATGATACATACCTCAAAGGCTCTAACTAATATTGTCATATAAGTTTTAGTTTGGTGTGATTCATTGTGGTTCCTTGGAATAGCAGATATGGTGTTTCAAATTGTCATGAAAGTTTTAGATTTGTGTGTTTTTAGCTTTTATGTGGTTTGTAAATATTTTTTTTTACTTAGGTTTGTTTCTGTGTATCATTTTTTGTAGGTTCTTGCTTGGATATTTTTTTACTTAGGTTTGTTTTTGTGTATCACTTTTTGTAGGTTCTTGCTTGGAACAAATCAGTAAATGCTTTAAAAATAAAATGACCTTAGCAGATTGTTAGTGAGATTAGTAAAGGGCAGACTATTGAAAACCAAAACCGTAGAGCACTCCACTGTAGAGTGTACTATGCAAGCCATAGTCCAGGTATAAATTTTATAAATGTGGTTTTTTTTTTTTTTTTTTTTTTTTTTTGTATATCATTGGTTTGTTTATGTGAGGAATAATGGTTAATGGGTGTTCAATTAATTATATATTGAACTGAATTTACAATGATGGGCATGGATATCTAATGTTATCTACACTTTTTTGTGTCAATTGTATTGGATTCAGTTGCCAAGGTTAGATCTTTTTGGGTCCTATTTATTGTGGTTGTTTTAGTGAGGAATAATGGTTAATTATGCATTGAACTTAATTCACAATGATCTAAACTATTAGACATTAAGTACATTTCTATTGTGAATTGATGTGGACTTGCCGACCAGTTATGCATGACATCATAATTCAGCTTCCAAATCGGTTTGTAACAAAATTGTAATAGAACTTATAATACCTAGAGCAATTTTCATGTGAATTGGAATTACAGGAGAGGACACATTATATGAGTTTGTAATAATACTATTAATACTGAATAGAGATGAGTCGAAAGGGACTATTCTTTATAAAGGTTGCCTTTTAATATAGTTTCTTGATGGTTTATATATTATCTAAATTATAGACCTATTATCTTGCCATTATGTAATAATTGTATTCATTTTTTGTGTTAGGTTTCATCAAACTCTTGACAAATTCGATGCTATAACTATTTTTTATAGTGATATTTTGGATTCGTTTAATTTTCAGGTGGCTTATTAGAAATAGGCCCTCAAAGATTAAGAACAAATGTCCCATCATAATATTATTTACAACAAACCCTTGATGAATATCCTCCTCAATGTACTGACTCGACTTTGAAGATTAGTCTCAAATGTTTAGACAATGATGTTATACAAACTCATTTGGATATATTTGCACTATTTTCTAAATGATTTTCACTGTAATAAATTGTTATTATTTGTTTCACGTTATTTCTAAGTAAGTTATGATGTCAAAGTAAGTCAAGTTTTAATTGCTTTGAAGATATTGCATTTTTGCATGCAAAATAGAGAAGCATTCTAGAGAATTCCCTTCATTCAAACTCATTTGAATGCAATGGAAGTAATAAAAGTGGTGGTTGCTCATTTCATATGTTCCTCCAAATGGTCTATTGGAGAATGGAAGTACATACGTGATGTGAAAACTGAATTGAGGTACAAGCTATATCATATAAGGTTTGCTGGCCTGCTCGACCGAAATTGTGCTTAATTATCATCTCCTCTTCCCCTCCTCCTTTCATCTGCTCTATCTTACCCCACCACTGATTCTCATCAACAACTTCCATCTGCACATAAATATCATTTTCAAACCACAAAAATGGAACAAATAATATATATATATATACTGCTAAGTTTTGTTTATGAAATTTTCTGGTTAATAATATGAATTTAGACTTAATTAAGCCTTTTAAACATAAATAAATTCATGATTAATAATATATCCGCACAGGTTACATACTAGTATATAATAATAGGTAAAGCAGAGAGAAAATCTAATTAAATTTCAAATTGGAACTCAATTAGAGTCTAATTTTGCGCCATGTGTCTCATCTAATCTAAATTTTAGAATTTTGTGCCAAGTGAGTTAATTTAATGTAAAAATTGAATTTCAATTAGAGTTTAATTTTGTGCCATGTGTTCTATCTAATCTAAATTTTTGTGTCAAATTAGTTAATTTCGTGTTGAAAACGAGGAGTCCAATATAATAAACTATAAAAAACATAATCAGATAACCAAAAAAAATTCAAATTTATAAGTCATCTATATATATATATATATATATGTATGTATATTAATAAGTAAAGCTTAGAGAAAATTGAATTAGAATTTGAAATTATAATCCAATTTTGCACCATCTGCCTAAATTTATGTGGGAAGTACACTATAATTATCCACTTAAGTTTGTGCCATGTGTCTACTTAAGTTTTTTAATATTTATGTCAAGTGAGTTAATGAGTGCAAAATACTAAGAATCTAATATTAATGAACTATAAAATTAAAAAAAAAAAAATCACGTATACTCAATAAAAATCACCACACGTTTCTCAAAAAATAAATAAAATAAAAATCACCACATAACAAAAATCACTACACGTTTCTCAAAAAATAAATAAAATAAAAAACATCACATAACAAAAATCACCACATGTTCTATTTTATTAAAAATTAGAAAAAATGATCATAAGTAATATTAAATTTAGTTAAAAATTTTAATATGTGACTAATTACTTTTACTTTAAAAAAATAATTTGACTAATTATCTATATTTTATGATAAAAATTGTGTTTAAATTTAAATGTATTTATATGTATGCATGAATGCATGTGTTACATACTTAAAAAAATTAATTTGACTAATTATTTATATTTTTATAATAAAAATTTTGTTTAATTTTAAATGCATCCATGCGGTTGCATGGAGTTACATGCTAGTATATATTAATAGGTAAAGTTTAGAGAAAGTTTAATTAAAATTTGAAATTAGAATCCAATTTTGCGCCACGTGTCGAAATTTATAGCGTCCTCTAAAGGAAGGACCTTTTGATCTTACTACTAGAGATATGAGTTCAGAGTTTAGGTATGGTCTTGGGAAGGTGTTAGACACCCAAAATTGCCCAACCCTAAGGTTGGCTTCCCTTCATTGTGTCTTATGTCTTAAGCCTATTAAAGACATACTCAACATTGTATCTATACTCACACGCACACTAGCATACATCTAAGCACACAACAATGCATCAATCATCCCTCACCATATGGCAATCAAACAAGGCTTATCATTCATCTAGTCATGGAATACCCTAACATACATCTAACAAAAAACCTAACATTCATCTAGCATGGCTCATCATCACATCACAAACCCTAGCATACATCTAATCATGCATATCATCACATCACAAACCTTAACATACATCTAATCATGGCATCTCTTAACATATTACATCATCCAAGGTAGTAACAAAACAAGGTAGAATGATAGGCATGACAAACAAGCATAAACCATCACATGTATTCCAAAATCTTAAGCATGAAATCAAACATCAAACATCAAACAAACACATTACATCATTAAAATGCGTGTTCATACTAATGCATAACTTACCTCACTCACCTTGCAGTAACTCAACACCTATGGCATTATACATGAGCATGTGAATGCATGGTCATGGCATCAAAATAAAACAACATAAGATAAACCTTAATTCTAACATATGAGAGACAAACCAACAAACAAACATGTGAAACAAAGATTTAAAATCATGGAAACATGAAAAAGGATCTAAAATAGAAGTATACATGTGAAAGTAAAAGCAAAAACAAAAGAAATAAAATTAGGGTTTCTAGGCTAGTTCATGCGTACGCATGAACAACCCTGTGTGCGTGTAATCAAGCATGAGTACGCAGCCTTGATCATGCACACATGGGTTTATGCCCAGAAACCCTAGAGACATAGCAAACAGAACAAGGTTTCAATACACAATTTGTAGCAACCTAACATCTTCTAAAACATACAAACACTCAAACCTAGGCTATACAAACATATCAAAGCGTAAAACAAGTAAAGAAACAAAATGAAAACAGAATTAAAAGTAGAAAATAAACTAAAAGTTTAAAAATTAATACCACAAACAAAAGGCTCCTAGCTTAATTTTTGACCGTTCCCCTCAGTCAAATCTATCACAAATCAATAAGAATGCGATTAGTAATATTAAAATTCAAAGATCAAGGCCAGAAAAGGCTATAATCAAATAAAATTAACTTGAGGATGTTTTGTGAAAAAATCCCTCTTTGATTTACTATTTTTAGTGAATCTTAGTGTTTTCCCATGAGATTTTTGTGTGTTTTTGAAAGGTACCATGTATGACTATTTATATTGTAAAAATGTGGGTTTGGAACACCTCCCAGACGATGTGGGATTCATTCCAAACCTTAGTTTTTAATGCAGAAAACGTGTCTTTCTTGTGCTCCTGAAACCCTACCTGTGTGCCCTGGCTCGTGCTTGCGTACGCAGGCTTCTAGGTTGTGTATGCAGGTTCATGCCTGTGTACGCAGGCCTAGGGTTTCTTTTGGCCGTTATTTTCCAAAAATAGATGTAAAAGCAAGAAAATTAGACTGCCCAGTTGGTGCAACTTCTAAAACCTTATAGGTAAGCTTCTAATTTCTTTACTAGAGCTTGGGTAGTGCAGTCATAGTTGCAAAATGTAAATAGTATCATGAATCTAAATATATTATAGATATACATATATAAAAGTTATATTTGTTATAAATTTGGAATATATTCAACTAAAGACCAATTTAGTCATTACTTATGTAATAATATTTAACAAAACTAACTAAATAAATCAAATTAACATATGTTTATAACATACACATTCAAATTGATTAAACTCAAAAGTTATATACAAGACATATGAGCTAAAATAATATATATATATATATATATATATATATATATATATATTTTGCATTATCTTACTTAATCAACTCCATCTAAGTTATTTTTATCATTATGTTCATCATCTTGAAAAATTATCTCTTCATCTTCATCAACATTTACTATCTCTTTTCTTGTTCTTTTATTCTAATTTTTTTTTCTTTATATTTCTTCTTGGCATTCTAGCTTTTTTGACTTATAACAATTATAACAAAATAAAAAATAATAATTTTTTCATTTAATACATTATTCATGGCATAGAAAATAAATTTGCAAATATGAAAGTGAAGTGTTAAGTGTGTAGCAAATTTTGTAGGAGAGAGAAGAGGGGAAAAAAATCATGGATATTTTATTGGACTTAATTAAATAAAATAAAACCACAAATTTTAACCACAAAAAAAAAAAAAAAAAAAAAAACTAAGTTTATGGCCACATGTTTATGTATTGTACAATACGTATGATTCATACGGTATACACCTATATATCAGATGATTCACGAGCAATTATGATATGTCCTTTTGATACAGAATTGTTTGTATATGATACGATACGTTTCGTATGATATACGTATTGTGTATCGTACAATACTAATAACTATGAGTGCAGCTATTACCCTAAGTAGTTCTTCCTTTCTATTTTTCTTTGTATATACATTTTAAATCTATAATAAAGTTCATTTATTTTTCATGTTCTTTTATTTCTTGCTCTTTAAATTTATGTATTTAGTTTCTTGCTTTTTACTTTAAGCCTTGTACATTCATATTCCTTACATTACTTGTCATTTAATTTCCTTTTTATTTACTTTCCCACTTTTCTTTTTTGTCTTTGAAGGTTGTGATCCTTTACGATTTAAAGGAAACCAACCTTCTATCTTGATTATTCCTTATATTTTAAATCAATATGGTGAGTGGAGGTTTATTCTTTTGCACCACAATTTTTGATTTGGTATAAGGATTTAATCAAATGGACAAGTTGTGAGTTTTTTTTTTTTTCGTCGTATTGCTGATATTTCTGAAACCTTGATCTCGATATATTGAGCAGAATCGGGTAGGAGTTGAGGAAGAGTCGAAGAAATAAAAATTTCACTTTTGAGGCTCATTTGATCGAGACTCTAGAGGAATAGAGGTTAGAGTCGAGCCTATAGAAACTCTACTTTTCTTGTGTTATTCTTGAGCAATCTTTGGATCTTCAACTAGATATTCAATTGTCACTTTAAGACATATCAAAACTTATGACTAGACTCACAATTTGACACATTTGATAATATATGGACCTAATAGAATGAATTCTCGTTGGGCGCGCACACTCTATTGCTTGAAGCCACATTTTGTGCATGTCCTTCATCAATGTGTCACATATCGTTGATGAATTTGAGAGTGCGAATGGTGAAGATACCTTGCGTGCTATGCAGAACATAGAATAGTGAAAATAGATCACATGTTGGACCATTATGAAAATGCAGCCTCGAGTTTTGGCAGGCACAAAACAACTTTTAAGCTATTTTCCAATGTTAATAGGCATATACCGAAAGAGGATGTGTAGAAGAAAAAGACATTTAAGAACATGCTTTGTGATGATGCCGAATGAACCACCAGTGAGCTACATGATTCTACGTACTCGAAACTACACCTACACAACACAAAAAGAGAAGACCCTTACAGAGAGCACCGGTGTGGTGCCAGCCAAGTACCCTCCGAAGGTCAAGTTAGAACTTCTTACAACTCTAGAGTGCTAGAGAGGGGTGAATTATGCGTATCTTGGCTAGTGAGGGTATTGGGGCTTTTATAGTAGTAGATGGTTGACAACCCTTCCTTGGTGCGGAAGTTTTTTCCTTATAGGAGTCTCCTTGAACAATCCCAAACGTGATGGACAAGACTTTTCCTTGTAAAAAAGATCTTCATTAATGTGTGTATCTTCCAGAATTCTTCCTATGCTAGAATTCCTATTTCCTTTGGGATTCTTCGAGGATTCAGGCGTGTGTAGCAAGTATTTCAAGTCAGGGTTTCTGCTGCGCCTTGGGCTTACCAACCTTCGGCCCATGGGCTAGGATCCGTCAGGCCTAACATAACGAAGGTCCGTCCCGCCAATTTTTACCCCTTCAGTTGCCCCTTTCACCCTATGGTCCGTCACGCTTGAGTGGATGGACCAATAGTGTGACGGTTCACTATTCTTGGGGCTGACGGTTTAATGTTCCTGGGGTTGACGATTCTCAAGATGGACGACTCGAAATACGATCATGGTTGATAGACTGTTAAGCAATTATGAGGTATGACACGTGTCGTTTTTTGACTAGATTTTCCCCTGGATCGAAGTGTCGCTTCGTCTTCCGTGCATTTCATGTATATATATCACACTTCTCCTCTTTCATTCCTCCACTTTTCAATTAAAACATATTGTCAGAGCGCCATCGTCCAACTTGTCAGAGGTGATCCGTAAAATAGCTGTATCCGTCATCGATATAATCGTTGATCTTCACTTATTCAGACTTGGTGAGTATTTTCTTAAGTACTACAAATGCATATTTTATTTTTTGACCTTTTTTACACGCCTGTCACTTTTTCTAGATCCATCAGTCTTAGGTTTTGACGTCACGTGTAGGCAATGTCTACTGCGTCAAGTAATCAGTCAGTCATTCATGACGGGGCGGATTACGAGGAAGTATACCTGTCTGGTCATAAAGACCAAGAGATTCCAGGTGAAGAGAGGAGTTCGTCTGCCTCTTCCTCGTCCTCAACAAATGAGGATATGGAGATGGCTGAACCAGAAGATGTTTTTGATGACGGCAAGGATCAACCATTAGGATCCGTCATTGGTACAGATGGACTTAGAGAGTTCATCATGCTACCAGAGTGGACGGTGCATAACTTCACATCCGTCATTAAGGAGAAACACTTCAACACATTTAGGGCTAACTTTCAAATTCCAGATAACATTCCAATCCGTCTACCCTATGTATCAGAGAAGTGTTATTACAAGGGGGTAGAAGGTGTCGGAGTGTACGAACAGATGTTGAAGGCGGGACTCAGGTTTCCACTAAGTACCCTACATAGAGAGCTCCTAAAGTAGTTGGGCCTATCCGTCACCCAAATATCTCTGAATGCCTGAAGGGTCTTCATAGCAACAGAGATTCTTTATGGTGCTATGATGGATGGCGCTAGGAGGCTGACGGTGCGTGAATTCCTTCATTGCTACCGTCCAGATGAAATAGACAGGTCAAGGGGGATGTATAGTTTTGCTTGTAGGAGTCCGTTGTTGAAGGTCATATTTGAAACACCCGACTCAAATAGAGACTGGAAGAGTCGTTACTTCTTCTTAGAGGGTAACGAGTGGATGGGTCGTCCAAGGGAGACGGAGTATATGCCCGTAGACACAACCTGGGGAGTATTAAATCCGTCCAGTATGCATCCGTCCTAATTTGTAGATTTTTTTTTATGTTCGTTCGGTTATAATTTCTCCAACTATTTTAACCATTCATTTCTTTTTGCAGTTAGACGGCGCCCACAAGTCAGTATTGAAGAGTTTAGTTTTCTTGAGAGGATTTTCTCAAAGACCAAGCCAGAGGAAAGGACTTGGGCGAAGTTAGTAAATCCAGACATAATCCACTGGTACTGTGACGGTCCTGAACCCATGCCGGAAGCCTTCAGATATAACGCACAAATTCACAGACATAAGTCTGTCAACTTTTACTTAAAATAAATAGCTTTAAGTTTAAGATAATAACTGCATCCGTCTTTTTTTACAGAGATGGATGATGCTAAGAGGAGAGCTTTGATCAAAACAAATGCTACCAAAAGAAAGGAGTCCGACGAGGTGGTTCCTAAGGGGACAACTCCGTCGCTAAAAAGGAAGTCGTAGTTCAAAGGGGACCGTCCCCATAAGCAACAAAAAGTACCTCTGGAACCCGTCGTAGGGTTGATGGCTGCGGTTGTGAAGGCCGTCACCCCAGCTAAGCATGGGATAGGCAAGGGTTTAATGAAGGCCCCGTCCACCAGTCAGGAGAAGCCACCTCCCCTCCTTTATGACGACTCAAAATATGCCCTGGAGAAACTTTCATCTGTCATCACGTCGGAGGACTACGAGGATTTAAGCAATCACTCGACAGAGGCCATGGGGGAGACGGGTCTTTTTGCTATTGCACAGGTAATCCTTGTCCGTCGCCTAACATCCGTCCACTCCACCTAGTTTTTGTCTAACTTTTTTGTTTCAGTCCTTGGTCATGATGAAAGGCTTGATGGATCGATGCCTTAATTGTGAGACGGCTCTGGAACATGTGCGAGCAAAGGCAGAGCAGACGGAGGATGAGTTGGGCCAACTTAGCAAGTGGAAGTCCACCATGGAGTAGAAGTTTGACCTTTCAGAGCAGGTGAGGAAGGAGCTTGAGCAAAAGACGGATGAGGCGAGAATAGCCTTGGAGATCAAAGATAAAGAGATTCAAGACCTGAATGAAAAGCTCCGTCAGGCTAAGGAGGTAGCGGTTCGAGAATACCGCGATTCTAACGCCTTATTGGCCGAGCTGGGAGACACATTCTTGCAAGGTTTTGATGACGCGCTCCGTCAGGTTAAGAAAGCCTATCCTGCCCTGGATGTGTCCATGGTAAATGTTGACGATCAAGCCCAGACGTCCGCCATGCCCGTCGCCTCAGAGAACACAGATGACCTTTTTGCTGAAGAAGCAGCTCAAGGCGACGGAGAGTCAGCTTTCGTCAAGAATGTTCAAGATGCCGACCCTGAAGAGTAGATTTATTTATATATATATATTTTTGAATTTAAATTTGAGAACAATCCGTCAGTAACTTTGTGTATTTTAAAAATTGCCCCTTAAAGGTTTTATCCGTCAATGGTACTTGCTTTATTTCACAACTTTATGCCTGCCTTATCTATTTTTAACATTTGGATGAAATGTATAAATCTCCGTCTACGCCAGTTCATTTTATAGAGGACTATTCATTCTAGGCAGTTTATCTAGGTAATTGGTGGGCTTGTGTCTGCCCATTTATGTGGATCTTTAAGAATTGTCATTATCCGTCCATTTATCTAGTTCCATCCGTCTGGGATGATCTGTCCATCTTGTGGACTCTGCGTTTAACCATTTAACTTTATAGGCTTTAAGAGATTCTCATCCGTCAGGGATGATTTGTCCGTTTGATGGACTTTATCTGTTATTAGTTCGTTCTTCATCCGTCTGGGACGACCTGTCCAGTTTGTAGATTTTAATAATAATTTTTGCCCTATAGGTGGTCCGTCCACTTCGTGGACTTCATAAGAAAGATTCACTGTATAAGTGATCCGTCCACTTTGTGGACTTAATAACGAATTTATCCTATAGGTGATCCGTCCACTTTGTGGCCTTGATGTTGAATTCACCCTATGGATGATCCGTCCACTTTTACGGGCTCTGAATTTTCATCCGTCTAGGACGATTCGTCCAGATTTTGGTCTTTACCCGTCCATTTACATGGATTTCGAGTTTTCACCTGTCTATGGATGATTCGTCCAATATCGAGGACTTTATTTATTATCCGTCCACTTACATGGACTTTGAGGCTTCATCCGTCTTAGTATTACCCGTCCACTTTCATGGACTTGAGAAGTTTTCACCCGTCTAAGATGATGCGTCCAGCTTGTGGACTTTTTATATTATCCGTCCATGTTGATGGACTTGAGAAGTTTTCACCCGTCTAGGATGATCCGTCCAGCTTGTGGACTTTTTATATTATCCGTCCATTTTGATGGACTTGAGAAGTTTTCACCCGTCTAGAATGATCCGTCCAGCTTGTGGACTTTTTATAAGAATTTAGGTTGACAAGACAGTTATGTCTAAATATTCATTCGTGTATTTGTAGAAATGTATATGCCCTCTTGGGCTTAAAAAGATACTTGAATTTTGTAGCAAGCAAAAAAGTACCTGCCCCCTTGGGCTTAAAAAGATACTTGAAGTATTGTAGCAAAAAGTCATAGGGTAAAATTAATAATTGCGGTAAAAACTAGGAAGAAAAACTAGAAATAGCGTCGTCGCTCTTCATGCTGTCTCTACTGGTAGTATTTCCACAGGTGCTCCGTGTTCCATGAGTGCTGAAGCTTTTGTCCGTCCAGTGTCTCGAGGTGGTAAGTACCCTTCCTCTGCCATGATGCGATCCTGTAAGGTCCTTCCTAATTGGGGCCGAGTTTTCCTTGCGAAGGATCTCTGGTAGCACCCATTACCTTTCACAGTACAAGATCTCTGACTTGAAAGTCTCTACGCCTGACGTTGGATTTGTAGTGCTTTGCCATGAGATTCTGATACCGCGCCATCCTTTGCTCTGTTGTAATTCGTACTTCATCCACTAGGTTGAGCTAAAGTCGCATGGACTCTTCGTTCTTATTCTCGTTGTAGCTCTCCACCCAAAAGCTTATGAACCCTACTTTTGCTGGGATAACTGCTTCACTTCCGTATGCTAGTTGATAGGGTGTTTCTCCAGTGGGTGTTCTTGCTGTAGTTCTGTATGCCCACAGAACGCTTGGCAGCTTGTCTGGCCAGATACCCTTTGCCCCCTTGAGCCGGGTCTTGATAATCTTAAGCAAGGACCGGTTCGTGACTTCAGCTTGTTCGTTGGCCTGTGGGTGTGCGGGCGACGAGTAGTGATTCTTAATATCTAGCTCTGAGCAGAATTCCCTAAATGCGTAGTTGTCGAATTGCTTTTCGTTGTCAGAGACAAGCACTCTGGGTATCCCGTACCTGCATATGATATTTCTCCAAACAAAGCTCTAAATATTCCTCTCCATAATAGTAGCCTGGCTTTCTGCTTCTACCCATTTAGTGAAGTAGTCGATACCGACCACTAGGAATTTTAACTGCCTCACTACTGTTGGGAAAGGGCCCATGATGTCTAGTCCCCATTGAGCAAAGGGCCAAGGGGCCGTCATGGGGGTTATTTCCACGGTCGGTTGCATGATGGGATTACTGAACCTCTGACATTTGTCACAGGCCTTGACATAGGCCTGTGTGTCCTTCATCATCGTAGGCCAATAGTATCCTGCTCGGATTAGCTTGTGCACTAATGATCGTGCCCTTGAGTGGTTTTCGCAGATGCCCTCGTGGACTTCTCTCATCACGTAATCAGCTTCCTCTTGGCATAGACACCTCAGGTACAGCCGAGAGAGTCCTCTTTTGTATAAAACATCTTTTATCAACACAAATCGTGATGCTTGGACCTTCACCCTTCTAGCGGCATCACTCCCGTCAGGTAAAATGCCAGTCTTCAGCTATGATATTAAGGGCGTGGTCCACTTGCTTTCAGAATTTACTTCCTACACCTTTGTTCTGTCATCAATAAGTGAGGAGGTTTGGACAAATGACAATACCTGTTCGGGGACAAGCATAAATTCTGCCGAGGCTGCTTTTGCTAGTCGGTTGGCGCATTCGTTTTCCCCCCTTGGGATTTGAACGAATTTGACTTTGAGGCTACTGATTCGACTCTTTACCTCTTCTAGATACCTTTTCATTCTTTCATTCTTACACTCGTAGCCGCCATTAATCTGACTCGTCACTAACTGTGAGTTGCAATGTACGACCACTTTTTCAGCACCTGTCGCCTTTGCGAGGTCCAACCCTGCCACCAAAGCTTCATATTCTGCCTCATTGTTGGTCGTGGGGAAATCTAGTCGGATCATGCACTCAATCTTATCCCCCTCCGGGGTTTGGATGACTACGCCAGCCCCTCCTGCTCGTCTATTTGGAGATCTGTCCGTGTAAATGTTCCATTGTTATGCATCTTCTGCCTCCTGACCGTCTCCAAGAGTGAATTCGGTGATGAAATCAGCCACCACTTGCCCTTTTACAGCCGTTCGTGGACGGTACTGTATGTCAAACTCGCTGAGCTCTACTGCCTACAAAGTCATTCTTCCTGCTGCCTCAAGGCTACTCATGGCTTTTTTCAAGGGCTTATCCGTCAGGACAACAATGGTGTGTGCTTGAAAGTATAGTTTGAGTTTTCTTGCAGCAGTTATCAACACAAAGGCCAATTTCTTCATCTGAGGGTACCGCTCTTCTGCTCCTCTGAGCACTCGGCTTGTGAAGTAAACTGGTCTCTGAGATCCGTCCTTCTCTCTTACCAAAGCTACGCTAATAGCAGCTTCTGAAATAGCTAAATATAGGTAAAGTTCTTCACCCGACTTGGATGGATTGAGCAATGGTGGAGATGAGAGATATGCTTTTAAGTTGTCAAACGCCATCTGGCATTTGTCCGTCCATTCAAACGATTTCCTCAGGGTGCGGAAGAAAGGTAGACATTTGTCCGTCGATTTTGAGACGAACCTGTTTAAAGCTGCGATTTTGCCATTCAAACTCTCCACTTCCTTGATCGTCCTCGGCGGTCCTAATTCTATTATGGCCCGTACCTTTTCTGGGTTAACCTCTATACCTCTTTGGGATATCATGAAGCCCAAGAATTTCCCAGCCGTCACCCCGAACGCGCACTTTCCTGGGTTTAACTTCATGTTATATAAATGGAGGGTGTTGAAGGTCTCACGGAGATTGCCCAGATGATCTTCTTCATGTATGCTTTTTACCAGCATGTCATCAACGTAAACCTGCACGTTCCTCCCGATCTAGTGCGCGAACATCTTGTTCATTAATCTTTGGTATGTCGCTCCAGCATTTTTAAGTCCGAATGGCATCACCTTGTAGCAGAACAATCCGTGGCTGGTGACGAATGAAGTCTTCTCTTGATCGGCTTCTTCCATCTTGATCTGGTTATAACCCGAGAAAGCGTCCATGAAGCTCAAAAGCTGGTGTCTTGCGGTTGAGTCTACTAGAGTATCTATCCGAGGGAGTGGATAGTTGTCTTTAGGGCAGGCCTTATTAAGATTCGTGAAGTCTACGCACATCCTCCACTTTCCATTGGCCTTCTTCACCATGACGACGTTTGCCAACCAGTCGGGGTAGTACACTTCTCGGATGAAATCTGCCTCCAGCAACTTTCGCACTTCCTCAGCAATGGCTTTGTCTCGCTCCTGAGCGAATACTTGTTTCTTTTGTTGGATTGGGGAGAATGTGGGTGATACATTCAGTTTGTGAACCATGATTGTGGGGTCGATCCCTGGCATATCCTTGTGACTCCAGGCGAACACGTCTTGATTATCCCTTAAGAATGCCGTGAGTTCTTGGCGCACCGGCTAGCTTGCTAGTGTCCCCACCCTTGTCATTCGTTCTAGCATTGAGTCATCAAGGATTATTTCTTCTAATTCTTCAACTGGCTTGGCTACTGCCCGCCGTTCTTCTATGCACATTGTTTGCTGTTGATCGTCCATCTCCAGCATAGCAATATAGCATTCTCGCGCTGCCACCTGATTTCCCCACAGTTCCCTTACTCCATAATTCGTTGGGAACTTGATCATTAAATGGTAGATTGAAGCTACCACCTTCCATGAGTTTAGGGTGAGTCGTCCGAGAATGGCATTGTAAGTGGACGAATAGTCTACCACCAAGAAAGTTACTTCCTTAGTGATCTGCTGGGGGTAATCTCCCACTGTGACCGTTAATGTGACGGCTCCGATGGGGAACACTCTCATTCCTCCGAAACCAACTAAAGGGGCATTTACTAGGACCAACTGTTCTCTATCAATTCTCATCTGCTGAAAAGCCGGGTAATACAAGATGTCCGCCGAACTGCCGTTGTCGACCAGAACCCAGTGCATGTTGTAGTCTCCTACCCTTAGGCTGACAACAGGAGCGTCGTCATGCGGGTGGTGTAGCCTTTGGGCATCTTCTTCTGAAAATCCGATGACGGGGTTGTCGATCCGTGCCATCTTTGGTACATTTCTCGTGAGCTGGACGTTCTGGACTATTCGTAGGTAGGTTTTCCTGGCTTTTTTGGATGACCCAGCAGTTGTTGTGCCCCCTACGATCATTCTTATGTCTCCAATAGGCGGCCTTGGGCGCTCATTCTCCTGTCGTGGGGTCTGCTCTTGGGGCGAATCCGTTTTCTCCCTTCTTACGAACTTCTGCAGTTTTCCCTATCTTATAAGGGCCTCTATTTGCTGTTTTAGATCGTAGCAGTCAGCTGTGTCGTGCCCGTGGTCTCGATGGAAACTTATCCCTTGGTCTCTTGCTGGGATCTCCCTTCAACTTACCTGGGAATGTCAGTGTTCCTTCGTCTTTGATTTGCATCAAGACTTGATCTATTGGGGTAGTTAACGGGGGTGAAGTTTATGAATCTCCCAGTGGGGGGTTTGGAGCTTCTATCATCCCATCGTTCTCTGGTCCTAGCCACTTTGCGCCCTCTATCCTATCTTGTGTCTTCCTGCCTTTCCCTTTTTCTAGGCTTATCTTCGCGGACCAACAGTGCGTCTTCTGCGTTCATATATTTGGTAGCCCTGTAAAGCACTTCCGACATGGTCTTTGGATCGTTCTTGTATAGAGAAAACAGGAACTTACCCTTTCGTAACCCGTTAGTGAATGCTGCCACAAGTATCTTGTCGTCCGCCTTATTAATTGAGAGGGCCTTCTTGTTGAAATGAGTTATGTAGGATCGCAGTGTCTCGTCCTCCCGCTGCTTAATGTTCATCAAGCATGCAGTTGACTTTTTGTACCTGTGTCCTCTAATGAAGTGCGAAGTGAACTGAGCGCTTAGCTCCTTGAAAGTACTGATAGAGCCAGGCGTTATCCGACTGAACCAGATTCTTGCAGCACCTTTCAGTGTTGTAGGGAAGGCCCTACACATGATCTCGTCTGCAACTCCTTAAAGGTGCATTAAGGTCTTGAAGGTCTCCAGGTGATCTAGAGGATCCTTGACTTCGTCGTAACTATCTATATGTGGCATGCGGAATTTGTGCGGCAGAGGGAAACAATTGTCAGAGGCAGTGAACGGTGAATTGATTCAGTTGACTAGGTCGTCAAGGTCGCTGGATACTCATCCCTTAAGGGCGTTCATCATAACTTCCATCTGCTCCTTCATTGCTTGCATTTTTGCGACAATAGGTGGAGCCGCATCCATGAGGGTTGGGAGACTTATATTTTGTCGTTCTGGTCTGCTTGGGGCGTTACTACCCTCCGGTCTCTCTTGGTTCCTGCGATCAGCGTTGGCACCTTCTTGATCTTCTTCTTGGTTTCTCGTCGCCGCGTTCTTTTGTCGCAGTTGTTCTTCTAGGGTTTGATTTTGTTTGGTGAGGCGCTCTACTGCCGTTGTAAGGGTTTGCACCTGTCTCTCCAGGGCAATATGTTGTGGCTTGTCTTCTTGAACGTTGTTGGTGGTCGCCATTGAGCGTGTAAGTACCATGCAGCTCTTTGTCTGGATAGCGTTTGCTGTGACTTACAAACTAATTCCCACAGACGGCGCCAACTGATGATGCCAAATGAACCACCGGTGAGCTACACAATTCTACGTACTCGAAACTACACCTACACTACACAAAAAGAGAAGACCCTTGCAGAGAGCATTGGTGTGGTGCTGGTCAAGTACCCTCCGAAGGTCAAGTTAGAACTTCTTACAACTCTAGAGTGCTAGAGAGGGGTGAATTATGCGTACCTTGGCTAGTGAGAGTATTGGGGCTTTTATAGTAGTAAATGGTTGACAACCCTTCCTTGGTGCAGAAGTCTTTTCCTTATAGGAGTCTCCTTGAACAATCCCAAACGTGATGGACAAGACTTTTCCTTGTAGAGAAGATCTTCATTAATGTGTATATCTTCCAGAATTCTTCCTATTCTAGAATTCCTATTTCCTTTGGGATTCTTCGAGGATTCAGGCATGTGTAGCAAGTATTTCAAGTCAAGGTTTCTGCTGTGCCTTGGGCTTACCAACCGTCGGCCCATGGGCTAGGATCCGTCAGGCCCAACATAACGAAGGTCCGTCCTGCCAATTTTTACCCCTTCATTCTGGATCTTCCATCTTAAAGCACCCATCCTTACTTTTTTATTCTTTCTTTTTTTGTCTTTCTTGGTTTACTGAACCACTTTCATTTTTCAAATGTTATTGTGAAAATAAATATTTATATTGCTCCCTCTCCATTTCCGTACATAAGTACTACATGCATGAGGAAAAAATAAACATGCATTAATATATATATATATATATATATATTTATGTTTCTACCATAATAAATTAATAACCAATTATCTGCAGTCACGGAGCTAGGTTGAGGTAAAAAAGACCATGTCCCACAATTTTTTTTTTTTAATAAAAAAATTGTTAATATTCCCCTTCTACATTTCATGGTATTGAAAAATCTACCCAGGCAACATACAGTTTGGCCCTCTAGATACAATCACTAAAATTGTGTGTGTTTACTCTTTAAGAAATATAGTTTATTTTTCTTATTAATCAAGCACAAGATTTTTTTTTTTTTTTTTGGTGGCCAACTGAAGAAATTTTACTTGATTATTCATTTTTCTCTGTTTTATGAGTAATGATGGAACTTACCAAAGGAATAAAAAAATAACTAAACATTAAAAAGGAATAATGAATGCAATATATATATTATACATATAGTTGGGGGTGAGGAAATTTGAACAATTCATAAATGTCTCTATTAAAAATATTAAAAGGTATTAACCCGAATGAGTGCACATTTAAATTAATAGTCTTACATTATAGATAATATCTTCAAAATATTATTTAATTAGGATGCTTTAATTTATTTAGTATTTTCTAAAAATAATTCCTGTCTATTTATCTTAATTAAATGAGCAGATACAAATGTCAAAACCATCCATAAGTGACACTTGATGAAAAAAATGAATTTTATTTTATATGAACTTTTAATATTTATCTCATTTAGTTCTTAAAAAAAACATATTTCTTTCTCAAGTAGCATGCTTTTCTTTAAAGAAAAAAAAACATTTATATTTATACAAATATTTATTCCAACTTCTAGTCTTCTACAGTACATGATCTCCTTTACAAATCTCCCACCCACCCCCAAAAAAAGCTATAAAAAAAAAAAAGAAAAGGAAAAGGAAAGAAAAAAAAAAAAAAAAAAATTAGCTATTGCCAGTTATATAACAGAAGACCGTTCACAAACTGATGGTAATTATTACTCCAGATCATCGGTGTTTAAGAATAAAATCTTCAGAAGGAATTCTTTAAACATAAAGTGGTAAAGCTTTATTCTATAAAGCGATGGAAAGCCTTTAATTACACAGAAGAGGCATTGTGCCACAGGATATTCTTCTTATAGTTTGCTATGAATAATCGGTCTATTGGTCATAACTCTGCAAGTTTAGGTGCAGTTGCATTACAGGGCAAAATCACCATTGGCAGGCAGCAACTAAGACATGTAGCTCAGCCATGCATTCTTCTAGTGTGCCTTCTGCCAAGGGCGATTTGCCCGGCAATTCTACAGCACGCAGTTTCACTTCACCAAGAAATAACCTCTTGTTCATTGTTCAGAGGGATCGATACTAATTGGCAACACATGCATTAGCAAAAGTTTAAATTTCAATTATGTTTGTTTTAGTTCATGATCTGCTGCAGGATATATAGTTGCACACTCTCTGCACATGTAAATTTAGTAGTTTCTATCACAAATATGCATGAGAACTTTCATGCAGCAATGCATGACCCGTTTAACAGTTTCCTTTCTTATTTTCAATGGTTTATGTGTATGTTTTTCAATAATTATACTTCCATTTGCAGCTTTAATACTAGGGGATAGCTCAATTGGCTGGCAACCAAAACTTATAAAGCAGAGGTTACTAACGAGCTCCCTTTAGAGACAAAGACCCATGTATCCAATATATATTGTAGCCTTTTTTGCTGCTATGAATGCCCTTCAAATTATCTTTTGTTCTTCTACAAGGTTTATTTGTTCTCTATTCCTGACCCACGACCAAAAAGTGATGACTTGAAGTAAATAATGTGGTTGTTTATTCAATTTTATTTCAATATTACAACAACGCTATTAATGTACTGATGTTCTAGCCAAAGTAATGTGTCACTTTTAATTGATTGTTTGGTTTTGCTGTGCTGTTTTAGCTGATGGATGCATTGGGTTGTTATTGCCAGATCACATTTGAAAATGCTACAATGCAGATACCCTTAATAGTAATGAAAATTGTATTCACAATGCCAGTCACATAAAAAGGAATCTATTTTGCTATTCTAAGAGAGACTGCTGTAATTCCATTGAGTAGGGCTAATAATAAAACATTTTTCGCAATGGCTGATATGACCTGTTGTGATTATAGTAACATTATTTTCATCTTAGTCCACCACTATACCATTTATTTACACCAATCACAATAAATCATATCAACTATTATAGAAAAGTTGTGAAAAATATTTGTTTCTAGAATTTCAAATTGGATTATGTGACTGATAATCGCAATAAACTTGTGAATAATTATGAAAAAATTTATGTAAAATATTATATACTTGGACTGTTGAATTGGATCCATGGCTAGCATAGAGAACTTTAATGATGTTAAATCTCAATGTACAGTCTACAGGAAGAGTCTAACATATTCTATATAATTGGTATATATTACATTTTTCTCTCACATAAATCTAAGTCCCATGTACAGAACCTATATGTGAGGTGTACATGCTATGTGAAAAATTGTATATTGCACTGAAGCGCAATCAATATATATTTTCTATTTCTAATACCACTAAATTATTAATACTTTTTCAAATCATATTTTCAAACTTGGCGTAGAAATAAATTCAAGTCAATGAAACAGATATGTCAAGTTGGGGCTTTTTTTATAGGCTAAAGTATAGATAACACACAACTAGCCCCTTAATCTGGCTTTTAGCATTTATATATAAATGATAGAATGCAATTGCAAAAGGCTAAAAGGATAGTTAGCTTATTAAAATACTTATTAATAAGTATTCATAAAAAAAAATGCTTATAAATAAGTAATCTACCCCTAAGGGGTACCTGGGTGGTGGACTGCTTATTGGTATGTGCCATGATAAAAACCCGGAGGTACCAAGTTTAATTTACTATACCATCAGTTCATGAGATTTTTGTGGTGTCTCATCATGGGTAAGAAGTGGAAAAATAAATCCAAATGCTCATATTTATTCAATTGTTGAGGATTTCAATTACAATTCCTGACCTTATAGACAGAGTTTAAAGATCAAGAAAATTGGAATTCAAGAAAATTGATATTTATGTTATTTGGATATGTTCAGATTCTCTAGAATTTGAATTTATATTTCATTTTAGATATTATTATATTTTTCAAAATTAAAATTTTAATTATTTTAAGATTCAATCATAGAAAAACTCACTTAGTAATCAAATAACTATAGTTTAACCATTTTGGATAATTTTTTTAGTTAAAAAAATATCAGCGGACAATGACATTGATACATTTAGTGGATGAAAGATAAAAATTTCGTTTTCTAAAAAATTTTATTCAATGTAGTTTGTTTTATGAAGAAAAAAAAAGAGAATTTGAATTTAATAAGGTGAGTATTGATATATCATACTTAAAAGGTGGAAGTTAGAATTGTGATATTTACAAAAATTATAGTTATTGAGCAGTTTCTCAAATGAACAATCAAATTCATGAATTCATATATATATATATATTAATAGGTAAAGTTTAGAGAAAGTTCAATTAGGATTTGAAATTATAATTTAAAATTAGAATCCAATTTTGCGCCATGTGTCGAAATTTATGTGCGGACCACACCATAATTATCCACTTAAGTTTGTGCCATGTGTCCACTTAAGTTTTTTAATCTTTGTGCTAAGTGAGTTAATGAGTACAAAATACCAAGAATTTAATATTAATGAACTATAAGAAGAAAAAAAAGCAATCACATATTCTCAATAAAAATTACCACACAACAAAGATCACCACACGTTAAAAATTAGAAAAAATTTTATCATAAGTAGTATTAAATTTAGGTAAGAATTTTAATATGTGACTAATTACGTTTACTTTTTTAAAAAAATAATTTGACTAATTATTTATATTTTTATGATAAAAATTGTATTTAATTTTAAATGTATCTATACGTATGCATGTGTTACATGCTATTTCTTTTAATAAGTTGACTAATTATTTATATTTTTATAATAAAAATTGTGATTAATTTTAAATGCAACCATGTGTTTGCATAAGTTACATGCTAGTAGGAATTAATAGTTCTGATCATGATTTCTATATAATAAACAACACCCTTATGGAGAATTAAGTACTATATTTATTAATATATTGTTAGGATTTTCAAATTGGAATAGATTTGGGAGTTTAGTCCAGATCTCAACGTTGACCCAAGAGAAGTTTGAAGGGTTTCTTTCCAAATTTGGAAAGAAACCCTTCAAACTTCTCCCATATCTCTTTAATGGATGTGAATTGTAGAAATCTAACCGTTAGATTGGAATTTCTTTATGTTCTTAATAATCATGTCAAATTTCATTGAAATTGGATGTTATTTACTATTCAATCAATAAACTCATTTTTTATGCATAATTTTACATCATAAAAACTTGAAATTTAAATATTTGATTGATGAAATAGCTATTGATATTTGATCTTCTTGAAATTTTGCAAGCATAAAGGATATAATAAGAATATGCAATCTAACTGTTAGATTTTCAAAATTCACATCCAATAAACAATATAGGAAATGTTTGAAAGGTTTTTCTCCAAACTAATTTGATAAGAAATATTTTCCCAAGAGAAGTGACTAAACGGCTACAAGTATGTTTTCTCACCTCAAGCCAAAGAACCAGCTCATAGCCCAAATTATCGAGGGCACTGTTCTTAGCAAGGCCCTTAGATATGACCAAAATAACTTCTTGCTTGATGTTGTGGAAGTTTGACACATTTTATGTTCGGATGACCGCTAAATATGGGTATTGACTCATATCTTATCAACTTGAAATGTAATTTAAATATATATGAAGATAAAAACAAGTTGTGGGTTCCAGTTAACTCAACTAGTAAAATCTCTGATGGTTGAATAAGAGATCTGGGGTTTAATCCTCGCCTACACCAAAAACCAATTGGTGTTTTGGTCTGATGACAAAGAGCATAATTATTAGAAGCAGACACCAAAAGTTAAAATTGTTTAAAAAAGAGATTAAAAAAAAAAATCCTAGAGGAGATAGAAATGAGGGAAATTTAAACCCTTAATCCATTTCCCTCTATAAATTTACCCCCTATCATCAAATCAATGGATCTTTTCCTTCAAAATTTGAGAGGACATTTAACTTTCTACATCTTGATGGCTTATTAAAAATTAAGTAGTGAGGTGTTGTAGAAATTTTGAGGGAAAAAAAAATTAAGAAGAGAAATTAGGTTGAACATGCAATACTACTCTTCTTAGATCTGTAAAGACAAATCTTGTTTATTGATAAGGAATATTATGGTTGAGAATTTTTCTAACTCCTTTTACCCTTTGGGTTTAAATTGCCCTTTGGTCTCCTTTTTACCCGTCGGGTACTATGTTCTCTTCGGGTTGATTACGATGCAGCATAAGGCCATCTGCTCCACTCGCATTTATCATCAGTTAGGAGAGGCCACGTCGGGTTACCCAATACCGACAGGTAAGGATGTATCCGTCGGGTAAGAACGCCACTTAATCCACACCCTCTTTGCGTGTTCTCCACTCATAAATCCTTATATGGAAATATCTTGCATACCACGTTCAAAGATCCTTCTACATATTCATGTTTTCCAAATATGAGAAGTTAAACCCTAAGATCTCAAAACATTAACTATGTATCTTCCCTACAAGGAAAATCCTACGTCCATGGGATCTCGGTCAACCCTATACCACTACATAAACACCAAGCCTCCTCTTCTCCAAGGTACATGTGATTTCTTAACTCTTACACTTTTGAGTTATCGGAAATTCTTCTATCACTAACTTAACCTTCGAAGGGTCTTTGACCAACACCCCACTAGTACTCTCTTTAGGTTCTTCACCTTTTTGTTTTTCAAGTACTTCAATCATCGTTCGTGTGGATAATCAACTCACTGACAATTTTGTGCATCATCATTTATAAAAACTCAAACACTTCTCTCATCTACATTAAGTCTCAACATCAAGCGAACTAGAACATGCATTACAACATCCTTTGTTCATTAGCATCCACAAATCTCTCTATCAATCAAGTAGAAGATCATGAATTGAGATATCTACCAAATTGAAGAATATATCATATTCATTTAAAAATCCGATATCAAGGCATTGAAGTACGTAGTGCGTGCAGGTAAAAGAACCAGCTCCATTAGTTTTAATATGAGAAATATGTTGATTGATAATAAGATGGGTTGATCAATATTGTTCATTCTCTCTCTCTCTCTCTCTCTCTCTCTCTCTCTCTCTCTCTCTCTCTCTCTCTCTCTCTCTCTCTCTCTCTCTCTCTCTCTCTCTCATGCTTAGGTTTATTTTAACATTTGTAAATATCATGATATAGCATCCAAGCATGCAATGCATAATTGTTGAGTGAGTCCAGAGCATAACAAGAGCATTACCATCAATCTCCTAAAGGCTAATATATGGATTGGGCGGAATAAGTGCATAACACATTCCCATTTTCATAACCTAGCATTCAAATTTGAATCTCTAGTTTGAAGAATATTTCCCTATATATATTTCTTTTCTAGATTGTAACTAGGAAACAAATTAAACAATGTATTGTTTTTTTTTCATAGGATGTAACTAGAATCAAAAGTGTTAGGTTTTAAGTACTTAGGAACTAATGTATTAGAACTCTAATTTGTATTGTTAGCAAACCATGATCAAAACAGGTTTTTAGTCTTGTTTTAGACTTGCTCAAAGTATGTGTTTTATGTAAAGTTGGAATCGAGTTGTTGCAGAATTCATTGTGCAATTCGGTCTGGCTCGATCGATCGAGAATTAGACTTGACCGATCAAAAGTCGGGTAGAATGTTTTTTCTGCAGAATTTCCAACTCAGCCCTAAGCCCATATGACATGTAGGGTTTTATGTTTTGCCCTAGGTATAAAAGGGAAACCCTAGCCACATTTTTGTGGTTGCTCTATTTTGCTATGTGTGTGAATCTCTTGTGAGATCTAAGAGGTGGTTGCCTTCACACATGCTTAGGATTATCAAGAATGAGATTTCATTGAGAGCTTGATGATCATTCAGTTGCTGCAATAAAAATTTAAAGATACACAAGTGGGAGTGCTTGTACTTGCTTAGAATCCAAGAAAGAAGGAGTCCGTGGTCTCGGAGCTGTCACGTGGTCGTGGTAGTAAGTTTTCTACATGAGGTAGGATGTTAGTGGTCTAAGTCGCTATTGTAAAACTTCGATTCTTTCATAGTGGATTCAGTTTACCTTGAGAATAGCTAGGTTAAATCCTCCCCAGGTTTTTACTGGTGTGATTTCCTAGGTCATCATATCTTTGTGTTCTTTATATTTTGCACATTACATTGATATGATTATATGATTGTGTTAACCTAGATCTGAAATTTGGACTAAGTAATCACTTGGCTAATTAACTAGGTTAATCCAATTGTATTTTAAGGAGTCTAAAAACAAACAAAAAGCATTGCAATTATTTAGCCAAAAAAAAAAAACCTTGCAATTTTCTATCTCATTATATTGTACATAAGACCAAAGCCATGAAATTTATTCATTCTTGATCCACCAATATAGTTTATTCAATCATCAATAAAGAGGTATATTCATAAATGGTTTTCTTTTTTGATAAAAAATTTTCCCTTAATGAAGTAAATGCCGACTTTACACAAGTATGAGTTTGGCTTACCTAAAGTACTTTTTTAATTGGACATGTTCTTTTGTTTTAAATATACAATAGCAAGTGATAGTGAATTTTAATCTCCACATTTTATTTAGTTAGTGAGTAATGTGGCAATTTCTCATTAAAACAAAAAGAGATTCCAGTTAAAAAAGTATTAAAGGTTAGCCAAACCCCACAAATATACACACAACACATCCCTCAAGGATTTCCAAGACTTTAGGTTTAGTCTTAAAACTGGGATTCTCACAAGTTGCTTATTAAATCCACAAGGTCCTATACCAATTGCTGCCTCAAGTTTCTGCATATGCAAAGTACTTGCAGGGACCATTTTGATGGCACTTGACAGCCACAAGCAGGAGCTTACACTTGTATGACATAAATACATCGAGACTATGTTTCTGGATCTTCCGTCTTGAAGCATCTACCATGGCCTATTCTTTTCTCTTTTTTCGATTCCTTTTTTTTTTAATTGTCTTTTAACTTATTAAGCATGTTTCTGTGAAACCAGAGAGCTAAGAGCTTCAAGTAGATTCTTTGTGAAATTCACGCTTTGAATGACCTAGAGGTTTAGGTTGGGACATTAAAAAAAATTAAAAATTAAAAATTAAAAATTGAGGGGTTTCTAATCATGCGTTAATGACTGAACAAAGTTGATATATATAAGAATCATGTGAGGATTTTGTTCTGAAACATGCCCACATTAGTGTGATATATACTGCCATGCTAATATATTGACAAGACAACACACATCACAAAGTCGTAGTAATACTTGTTTTGACCCATGGAGTCTAATACAGACAAATTCAATCCAAATATGTGATTATGATTTGGAGTGGTAAGGAATACAGAATAAAGTGATAGAAAGCCTGTAACCACATAAAAAAAAAAAAGGCATTGTTCCATGGGATATGCCTCTTCTAGGCTACCATAAATAACAAGTTTGGACACAAACACTCCTTGAGGCTAGACATCAAGTGCGGTCGCATTACAGGGCAAAATCTCCATTTGGCAGGCAGCCACTAAGCGCGTGACCCATTCATTGCTTTAGTGTACCCTCTGCCAAAGGTGATTTGCCCGGCAATTCTTCAGCCTTACGCACAAAAAATAACCACTGTAGATTGTTCAATAATGTGTGCCGACATTCACAGATGAATAATTGTCTCTTATCGTGTGAGTCAAATGCATTACTCAACTAGAACATGCAGTATTATTTTTTTTGATGTGCATGAAATATGCAACAAAGCAGGGATTTGTTGAGCACTTCTTTTAGTAGGAAATTGCTTGGACAATTTCACACATGCACATATTCTGGGTTTGGTAACACCTTTTATTTTTTAACTTTATTTACTTGTGTATAACCTCCCCCATAACCTCTCCCTTGAGCACAAAAATACTTGGTATAAGGTTTTTGTCATTGCACTAGAGTATTAGACGGGATACAAGATTACAAGTGTCCAAATTTGGATATATATATATATATATATATATATATATATATATATATATATATATATATATATATATATCCTTTCTGTATTGTGTTCAATGCTCCAGATGCAAGCCATACACATTAATCAACTTTTGGCAAATAGGCAGATGAGTTTTCAGAAAATAATAATAATAATAAAAGAACTACATTGAAACATATTTTAAGGTAATTTCATATAAGGTTAATACTGTTTAAGTACAGGGTGGCGTACTTTGCACTAAAAAAAAAAGAAAAAAAAGAAGATTGGATACAAGTTTGACACATATCCAATTTTTAACCAATCAAAAAATTAGGTTTCAGTAAAAATTAAACTAGATCAAAATTGTAATTTCACATGCTTTTTTTTTATTTATAATGTATCTTCTAACATGTAAGCTTTATGAATAAACTCAAACTCGCCAAGTGCACCAAGGTTTTTATATTCCTTTTCAAAAAAATTAAAGGTTAGTTGCTTCAATAATTAATCCATATATATATATATATATATATATATATATATATATATATATATATATATATATATATATATAGTTCTTATTCTTATCACCTTTTTCTTCTTTAAATTTCTGTAAGCACTAAAACTAATAATACTAATCCTACCGTAACCTCTAAATTTTTTTGATTCTTGCAGTAAATTCTACTATCTTCCCATGATGCAATTCGGAGTGAGAACAACCTACTATGTGTTTGTTTGTCATGATTAATTTCGCCAACTTATTTTACTATTCAGCTTATTTTTGTTACTATTCATGGTCTCACTACACTTTTTGGTACTATTCATAGGTCTCACTATACTATTTCAACTAACTTTTACCTTTATTTACAATACTTTCAATAAAAAATTTTCAATTTCAGCAAAATAAACGAATCCCAAACACAACCTTAGTTGGAAACTATGTTATAGGAACATGGTAGTGCGACAGTTTACCAAGAGGAGACTGCACAGTAATTCACCCGCTGTGCTAAATTGCTTTGGAGTAATGATCAGAAAGCGTATTTATATATATACATATGTTTTTATTCTTCTAGAGAGGATTGAATTTTCCTGGTATAGGATAATCCCTTTATTCCCTTATCCTTAACGTATCCGCGAACGAGTCTAATTAATTTATTTCATTTGTGAAACATGGGCTAAGTTTGTAGAATCCAGTGATAGTAATGTTCTTTAGAAATTTTAATCTTATGGCTTTTCATTCATTCATTCATGAGAGAGAGAGAGAGAGAGAGAGAGAGAACTTTTAGATTTACAATTCTACGTACGAAATAGTGTTCCATAATAAATGTGGTCCGCCCTTTAAGAAAAAAGTAATCAGAAAATCTATGTTGCCATTTAGTCAACATGTATGTGCTCATTCACTCAACATCAGGGCAGATATTTTGCCTCTGTTTGAAGAATGCCACATGGACATGAAGATAGTTTCTACTTGGCACACTCGCACCACGATTGTTTATTTATTATTTTTCTCTAGGGGTGGTGATAGAAATTTAATTAAGGGTGTTATGAGTGAGTCTACAAAGGGTATACAATGCGTCAATGCCGGAGCTAGGATTTGACTTTCGTGAGAATTTATATCTAATATATATGTCTTCAGACAAATGGATATATGTAAGTACACGCATATTATGCATGAACGCGCACAGCACGCACATTATATTAATAATACTAAAGACCAATTCAAAAAAAAAAAAAAAAAAACACTAATGTAACTACAAAATGGTATTTTGATGCTATATATATAAAAGCTATATATACAAATATAACAAATTCATTATATTGTGTTTATTTATTTGGCTTTAATATAAAAATTTAAGTTGTATTTTAATTTTTTTTCATTATCCAAATTCAACTTATAATTATCTTGAAATGATTTTTATTAATTAAATAAACCTCAAATACAGCTTATGTTAATTTTTGTTAAACTTGTAAAATCATTAAATTATAACAATTTTAAACCATATATTGTAATTATCTCTGCTTCTAAAACTTTAGAGCTCAACTCAAAACCTAGATCAAATTAAGAAGTTTATTATATAATTAGTTTAAAATTTTATTCCTTGTACATTCATTTTTTATGAAAATAATAAATGCGGAAATCACATTTTCGTCCCTACATTTTTAGGCGATTCCCATTTTGGTTTTGATTTTATTTTTACCGTTTTTAGTTCCTATCTTGAAAAACGCTTCCCATTTTGGTCCCTGTCATTACATCAAAGACGGAAAATGCACATGTGGCAAACGGCAGAATTAAGAAAATATTAAAAATATTTTGTTTTATTTTAAAATAAAATAAAATTTTCATTATCATTTAATTATTTAAATAATAATTGTTCTTCATGTTCTTCCCCCAAGAACATAGTTGCCCAGAAAATAAGAAATTCAAGATTTTCTTCTCTTTTATTTCATTTTCTTAGCATCTAAACAAGCAAAAACATATACAAAACCATGATCAAACTCAGATACTCTAACACAATCAACTAACAAAACCCAAAACACTTAAGTAGTCCCACATATTATTATCAACCCAAAGTTAGCGAAATGAGGACATTGAGCCAGACATCGGTGAGGACTAGAGCGACAATGGTGATGATGGAGAGCAAGGCCAAGATGATGCGGTCATTGACAGTGATGCGAAAGAGGAGGAGTGGACGGTCGCGGAGGAAGTAGAGGAAAGACCAGGCAACAAAGATGGCGAGGAAGACGATCGTGGAGATCGGGTGCCAAAGGAGGCTGAGGATGAGGATGAGGAGCACGATGAACGTGTAGTTCACGTGGAAGTGATCGAGGATGCGCTTGACAAGGGTGGTGGCTTCATTGAGTGTGTAAGTGCACGTGAAGGAGGAGAATGGTTGGACGAGCTCACGCCATGGACGGCACGTGGCAAAGACAAAGCGCGCGGCGGCGGCGTTGGCGTTGGCAGTGGTTGTGGATGTGGAGGGAAGTGTGTTGTAGTAGCTTGGTGATGACTGTGAAGAAGACATTGCTGAGACCAAATCCTTTTTGTGAATTTGAAGAGAGATTCCAAAATTCCAATCCTCAAATTGAAAAGAAAAGAAGCATAGAGCAACAGAGAGAGATTGAGATTTGTGGTTGTTATTATTATTATTATTATATTTGAGAATTTGTAAAATGTGGAAAATGGACAATATTTTCCTTTTCAGTCTTTCATCCTCTGAGATCTGATCTTCTCCCTCTCTAAACCCAAATGGTCACCGTGGTTTGATCTGACTAGCTC
This sequence comes from Quercus tomentella, assembly GCA_028535165.1. Classification (NCBI taxonomy): domain Eukaryota; kingdom Viridiplantae; phylum Streptophyta; class Magnoliopsida; order Fagales; family Fagaceae; genus Quercus; species Quercus tomentella. Next base: position 30,640,209 of record JAPQVY010000068.1, on the reverse strand, counting down.
ATAATTGTGCTTTGGTGTATTTTATTGATGAGGAATGGCTTTGAGTTTTGGTATTTTGTTTTTTATTTGACCGTGTTTTAGGTTTTGTTTGTTTTATTATTATTATTTTTTTGATTAAGTGTTTTAGGTTTTCTTAGTTGATTGTGTTAGAGTATCTGAGTTTGATTATGGTTTTGTATATGTTTTTGCTTGTTTGGATGCTAAGAAAATGAAATAAAAGAGAAGAAAATCTTGAATTTCTTATTTTCTGGGCAACCATGTTCTTGAGGGAAGAACATGAAGAACAATTAATTTTAACTAAAATTTTGAATATTTTTATTTTAAAATTATTGATAACTAAAATTTTATTTTATTTTAAATAAAAAAAAATATTTTTAATATTTTTTAAATTCTACCATTTGCTATGTGTGCATTTTCGTCTTTGATGTAATGACAAAGACCAAAATGGGAAGCGTTTTTCAGGATAGAAATTAAAAGCGGTAAAAATAAAATCTAGGGACCAAAGTGGGAATTGCCTGAAAATATAGGAACGAAAATGTGATTTCCGCCAATAATAAATTATCATCTTAAGAATTTGATCTCTTAACCGTATTAAAGATTGCGTTTCTTTTTATATTTTTTATCTTTAATTAAGAAAATTTTGCTTTTTTATCTTTTCTAACTTTCCAACATTTAAAAACATTAATAAATTAGGAAACCTTTATTTTCTATATTTTGAATTAAATTTGACATTATAGTAAATATTTACAAAAAAAAAAAAAGTAATAAAGGTGCATGGAATTTTTGGGTGGGGCCAACTTGAACCCTTGCTTCTACATATAAGCTAATATTCAAATAAATGAAATGATGTGGATTCCTATTACCTTAACTGATAAAGTTTTTTATTATCAAATGAAAGATTCGGAGTTCAGTCTTCCCACCTACGTTTGAAATATATCATATCTTAAAATATAATAATAATAATAATGAAAAAGCATAACTTTGTAACTTAAAATATATCATATCTTAAACACGTAGGTTTCCAACCCAAAAAATAATTTAATAGTTTGCGAAGGGTCAAAAACTTAATAAGTATGCAAAGGTTTTTGTTCTTAATGGATGATCTAGCATGTATCTATAGAGTTCACAATATTTTTATAAATTACTTTACCATGAATTTAAAGTGAAAAGAATATTAAACAAAAAAAAAAAAAAAAAAGAGTGAAAGAAGCAGATTTTGCCATATAAATACCTCATGTGTCAATCTTATTTTTCAGACGTGACAAAAATATGGCTATGTTCAAATATGCATATTTATTTGCTTTCTTTTTTTTATTCGCCTTTCTTGACGAGGCAGGTGAGAATATTATTACAATTCCATCACTCAGTTATATCATGCATCCCTAAAATCAAGTATATCATATCGTAGATGGCGATGTCCAATGGTCAGCTAGGTTGATTGCAACTTGCAAGTTCCTATTATGTCACCTTAACAGAATAATCTCAGCATGAGTTAATCATAAATAAATGTCACCTTTTCCTATGCCATACTTGTCATTATATATATATATATATATTTTTTTTTTTAACTTTGAAATTATTTCTTGATCATTTTTATTTCTTGGTTGAAATACATTTTTTCTCTAAAATTTAGGTGAAGTTCAAAGTTTTTTTTTTTTTTTTTTTTTTTTTTTTTTTTTTAAATTTAAAATTTTTATAATTTTTCCATACATATATCATATATGTATAGTGCATGAATTAAATTCTTCAATAAATATACTCACTTTTTTTTTTTGGTGGTAATATTCGCTTTTTTTTTTTTTTTCTCCTGACATGAACTTTATATCTTCTTTTCTTCTTTGTGCCTTCTATTGGTCTATCATATTCATCATTTTTTTTTTCTTGACTTTTCTTCCACTCTTTCTTATTTTCTTCTTCATCTAAACCGAACCAACCTTGATAGGATGAGAAAATGTCAAACTGCCACTGAACTAACACTGCCAAAACCAATTGAATTCGAGTGGTAGCCGATGATAATGGTATTTTTTATAGTGTTTTATATCTGTGGTTTAAACCCACCTCCTCTCCCTAACTATGTATATATCAACTGGCTGGATTGGATGCAGGTTATAGTTAATTCATCAACCTCAATTATGACATAACTAAAAGAAAAGATTACATGCTCTGGCACGGTCAGTACATTTTTATTCATTTTCTACAAGCAAATACTATAACTTGGAAGCATAAACAAGCCAATTAAACCAACAAACATAAAGCTAACTAAATTAGGGGGAAACAAATTCTGAGAAACAACATCGTGACGGTGTCATTGGCCAGTATCTAATGCGAGTCAAAAGCCATGGATTTCTAGAGGTGGAGGAGCTATGACTGGGAGAGTAGGTTCAGGTCCAAGTCGATTAGTCGTTGGTTCATTCTCGTTCTTTACAAGTCTCATTGGTAACAGAGGATGAGATTAAATCATGAGGTCAGAGAGAGAGAGAGAGAGAGAATAGAACTAATTAATTCTTGAAAATGGAGGGGAAAAAATTGAAAGATAAATATGTTGGAGGTAAGGTATAACCTAATCTGTCAATGAGTCATTGCCATGGGGAGCCCACAGATTTAAACACTTACTATTGCATATTTACTTAGGTTGAAAAGTGGAATGATAGAAAACTAATAAAAGAAAAGGAGAGAAAAAACTTGATTTTTTTTTTTTTTTTTGGGGGGTTCAAATGGGAAAATGGGTGGAAATGGTGAAACTTTGTTTTTTTTGGATGTGTGCTGGAGGTTTCATTTGTCGTGGTTAGTTTGTAAGTTTATAATGATTAAAAAAATTCTTATAAACTATTAAAAAATTATTTCTTATGTAATTGTGACATAATAGAAAATACAAACAATTTTTTCATTTTTCTTCTCAACTAAATAAAGAAATTTTCTATCATTTTGCTTTTTCATTGTCCCAACTAAATACGCATATAGTGAAAAACTAAATATTTTATATTTCCTCACTTTTCTATTTTCTCAATATTTTTCATCACCCCAACCTAACAGAGAATCATATTTTCTCGATCAAGTTAGGTAGAAAAGGTGAAATTTAGTTAAAACTGCCACCCGCTTGCATACCCAAAAATTTTCAAACCTGGACACCAGATTTCAATTGACCCATTTGTCATTCTTCAAGTCAGGTTGGATTGGTCGAGTGGATTGGGTTATATGGGTATAAGATTAAGGGAAACGTTTTACTGCAATAAGAATATGATTTTTTAGTATTTGCATTTTAAAACTTCTGAAAATAACTTAACTACCCAGTTGAAAGTAATTTATAAATCCATATTTTTATGCAATACAAAGTAAATTAAGAAACTTGAAAATTTCCATCAAATTTTATTCTCACTAACAATTCACACATGAGTTCATACATAAAAAGCCACATTCTCAAAAGGTGTAATTACACTCCATCCCAAACATGAAGAGAAAAAACACTCTCCTCTCTTGAGGTTCGAAGAAATTAGCACTCTCCCATTTTCTTTATATTAGTAATGAAATATTCTAAAGTTTTATAAAAATTCTTTACAAAATTTTTACCATGGTCAATAAAAAAATAACTAATAAATTTAGAATAAAAATGCAAAATTTATAAATACCAAAACACTTACAATGAAAAATCTCTTCATAACCTATTGAAAAAAGAAAAATAATAATAAGCAAAATTTGCACTTAATTTTTGAAAATACACTTTAATTAAATATTTTTAAACAATGAATTTTAATTATGAAATAAAATAATTTTGAAAACCTACCCTTAAGTAAAAAGCAGGTTAATACACAACATTTTTAATATTAATTTAAAAAACTTTAGTCAATTGGATGTTTGCAGGGGGGAGACTTTTTTTTCATTCAAGTTTGGGGTACAATGTCATTTCTCCAAACTTCAAGGGAAGGGAGTTTAATTACCTCTTTTCAAAATTATGGATCGCAAAAAATATATATCTTAAGAAAGTAGAAATAATAAATTCAAATTCCGTACAATTAGGACATATTATATTTATACTATATATGACTACATACTTACTCAAAAAAGAAAATACTATCACCGCTACTACTACATATGATTACTACTTTAAAAGTATTATTTTTTCCTAAATGTCAAAAAAAAAAAAAAAAAATTTTTTCCTTTTTTTATGTATGAAGAAATCACTTTGACCTCACCTAAACTGACCAAAACAAAACTGATCAAAACAAATTGTAAAATGTGGCACTGCACCCTTGACAGTGGTACGGTGGAGGTACAAACGTGGTGCGATTTATGGTTCTATTTTCAAAAAATTAGAAAAAATCGTATCACAGCACCTATTAATATATATATATACTTAATAGATATTTTTTTTAAAACAAACTTAATAGATATTTAATATATATGAAAACCGATTTTTTTAGGATGAGGTGCGGTAAGGGTTTGGGCAAACCGCCACCGCATGGTGTAATACTAAATATAGCCTAAAAATGTACCAAACCACACCGTATACAGCTCGAATTTAAAATTCCTAATAATTAAAATATCTTTAATTTTTTTAGTTGGGAAATGCCTTTTCTACTATGCATGCCTCACGTCAATTGGGGGCATGCATAGTATAACAATGACCACAAGGTTGTATATATGACGTAAGGAGCGTGAGGCCCTTCTTTGAAACAACTTTTATATTAAAAGGAAAAGGTTTTTCCTTATAAATAGGAATTCCTCTTTGATTTACATTATTGAAAGACTTATGTTTAAATAAAAAAAATCATAAAACAAGAATCAAGAAGAACATATACAGAATTCAATATAAAAAATAAATAAAAAACATATACGGAATAAAAATTATATATAACATAAATATGATACTGAAATATTTTCTCAAGGTCTAAGTATAAAGGGCAAATATTAGTAAGTAATATAGGTAAATGGAATATTTTATTGTTTTTATAGATACAATAAAAATTCAACGTATAATATACACTTCATAATAATTTTTCCTTATCTTTAGACCAAAACTCAAATCAATTTTTAGTGTAGTTAGTTGTTCTTTATCATTAGATCAAGACTCAAATCAATTTTTGGAGTGGTTGAGTTTCAAAAGACTTCACCAAAATTAAGCTAATTAGAGCACAAATTTTGTTACATTATAAAAATATTATTACATTCATTCATATTAATAATTTGGAAATATATTGTATACTTCACCAAAATTAAGCTAATTAGAGCACAAATTTTGTTACATTATAAAAATATTATTACATTCATGCATATTAATAATTTTGAAATATATTGTAACTCAGAAATATGGTATGGTTTATTATGTGATAGCACAAATTGATATTCTACACAATTTCTTGAAAGAATTCTAAAAAGGAAATTTCCAATTTCTTGTTTGTTATAATTTGGTGATTTTGTTATGTCCTAGAGGAGAATTGCTTGTAACCCAAGTGAAGGCAACTTCCAACGAAAAAAAATAAAAGGCTACTATAGTATTTAAGACGTTTTTGAAATTCACATTAATTTTTTATTTATTACTGTTTTATGCTCAATGTAATTAACTGATTTTTTTTTTTATAATGATAATAGGACTTCATACAAAGAAGCGACAATTTCTTGCAAAACTAGCTTTGGCTCTGTTGCCATGCAAGGACCGAGTAACTTGTAAGGACAGATGCTTGAAAACATTTCACGAGAAGGATCTCCAGCTCGGAGAATACACGCTGCGTTTGCATCATGAAGTAAAAGATAAAAATACATATATATAATACTTTCTAAATAATAATGGCAATACCCGATGGACTACTCATGAGAGTTTGCCTAGGTTTAGTAAATGTAAACTTAAAGATATTTTATTGTTTGTCTTTTAAAATATAATAATAATTATTGGAAAAATATACTTGTTTTTTTTTTATTGGATAATCGGAACTCAAGAGAGGAAAATTTGAATCTTATATGCTTCGAGATGTTCTAAACAATTAAACTAAAAGGCTCTTGGCTACTTGTTGACTGTCATGAGTGTCTTAAATGCATTCAATCAAATATTGACACTAAAGATGGTGGGCTACCCCATCCACTATGAATGGGGTTGCCCTTTAAAACCCTAGGGGCTAGGTCGAGTGTCTTAAATGCATTAATAAAAGGCGATATATTAATTTTATTTTATTATTAAATGTTAAAATCTATCTCAAAATCCTTTTAATATTTTGTTTCTTTATGTTTTCAAAAATGGATTTAGCTTTTTTATTGGGTTTCCGCTTGTTGGTTTTAAAAATGATGTATCGGGTTGACTTGGTTGCGTTATCATGCTCTGACTTCGATGCATTGAGGTGAGATCTCGATTAGATAATCTAACTTTGGGTTTAAGGATTGTGAATTTGTGGTTACCTCAATGCAGATGAATTTAGTTGCTACTCCATGATTAATAGTAAAGTTTGTAAATTTTAGGTAACAAGTCACTAAAGGCTATACACTACTTTTTCTTTTCTTTTTTTGAATTTAAGGCTACACTACATTGATACACACATAATAAGGCTAAAATTAAAACATTTCCAAGTAAAAACTTATCTATAACAAATTGTCAAAAATTTACTTCTTTAAGCTAAATCAAAAAGGAAAATTAATTATTCGTATTAAAGCGAGTCCAAATCTTTTATTCCCCTTTTCCTACTCCACTATATACTCTACAAATAAAAACATGCCACATGTCCATCAATTTTATTAAATACTAAATTTATGCCTTCTATTATTTCAATTTCCTAAAATAAATAAATAAATAATCTATCATATTTAGGCAATTGAAATAATAGAAGGCATAAATTTAGCATTTAATAAAATAGATGGACATATGAATTGTTTTTATTTGTGGAGTATATAGTGGAGCAGTAAGAGTTGGATAGAAGCTTTGAACTCTATTAAAGCACGGGAATACAAGCAAATACTAATTCCTATTCTATAAGTAAATAAGAAGAATTCTAGTTGTGCACGTGGCCTTCTTCAAAATGTGAGCTTAAAAAAAAAAAAAAAACAAACAAATGTGAGCTTTATTCATACTTCAAAAAGAAGTATAAACAACTTATAGACAATTTACCAATCAAAAAAATAAAGTTAGACAATTTAACACCAGTTATCCTTGCCACGCGTTTTATTGGCCTCGATTTTCTGGAACACCTATTGCGTATATTATCTTTCATTCAGCAACTTTTCATTTTAAATTTCTTAATAGTTGTAACTACAATACGTTTGTTTTTGTTTTTGTATTTTTTTTTTTTTTGAGAAGATTGTAATTAGCTATGATACCTCATTACATCATTAGCATCCAATGGTGGGTAATAATTGGGTACTTCCAAAGCACCATAAATACGTACTCTCTCTTCTTACATAACTGTGGGTCTCACTAATTAAATCTATGGTGAGACCCACAATTCATGTGAGATGGAGGAATACGCATTTATGATACTTCCGGAATATTTAATAATTTTCCTGTAATAGTTCACTCATTTGGCCCTCTTTAAAGCTGTCATACCATTAACATCCTAAGATTTGGGTTAATGTCAGCAATGTTCAAGACTTTTCAAAATTAACTAACTTAGCCCTTAATCGTTGTGATAAAGAAGAGAAAAATGAGTAAGTTGGTTAATTTTGAAAAGTTTTGAACCTAACTAGCATTAGCCTAAACCTCAAGAATATTGTGTATATGATTTGTAGACAAAACTCAATAATAATATTGTATATGGGTTTTAAATTATGAATTTTGCTATGGTTTCCTTATAAAACACCATATGATATAGCTTATGCGTTTTTTTTTTTTTTTTTTTTTTTTTTTTTTTTTTTTTTTTTTGGCATAATCTGCTAGTCCTTTTAGAATTGTGGGTAAATCAAGTTTTAATAAGTGATACTTTACTCTAGGTTTTTTTTTTTTTTTTTTTTAATTTTTTATGAATAGATGTGTTTTCTCTTCTTTCTTGGGGTTTTAAGGGCGCAAACTCTTGCTTTATGACATTTTCTATAACGAGGAAGAATGACCATCTTAATTGGCCTTTGACTCACCTACATATCCAAACTTAAACCCATCAACACTAATGAAATTGTGCTAAGGAAATGGAAAATAGTCCTACTTGGTAAACCGGTGAAAGGAACAAGTATTAAAATATTCATATCACTAATAATTTCATGCGAAAGTGATGGAAATTTCTCATTAAAAATGTACATCTATTCCACCATTAAAATAAAGAAAAAAGTATAATGAACATATTTCAAATAAGAGATAAACCCACGCGCTTCACACGACTAATATTTTAAAAAAAATTCTTTAATGGAAGTTAAGACATTTGTTACTGAAAATATCAATCAAGTTATTGGAGTTTTGAAATGTAGTGTAATATTTGTTATCTTTTAAGAAAATTTTAATCAATTAGATAATTTCAAGATGTATACAAAAAACCTCCAACATATTTATTAACATATTTAACCTTAAACATATTTATAAACACATAAGTACCTATATTTACTTTAGGTTTTTTTTTTTTTTTGAGAAATATATTTACTTTAGATAAATACATTTCCATGCCAAGTTTTGATTCTTTAACTTCACCCATTTTCATATGGTAGATCCAAAAATATAAGGAGTAGAGTTGTAGAAAAATGGACTTTAATTGTCATAAACATTATTCCACACATTCGCAAAAATAATGAACATATGTTTCAATCTCAAATATATCTCCACCATCATAAAACTTTTTTCCAAATAAAAATATAATCCATTCAAATATTATATTGAACATATGTTTAGACATGCATAATAGAATGTGAACATAAAAATTATATAATGTTTTCCATGATTAAAAAGAGAAGTAAAATTTAACTTTCTCTTTTGGTATGGATTTTTGGTCCTTTATTTATAACTAAACACTCAAATAGATCCCTAATTTATACACTTGGATCTATTAACTGCATACTAATCTTCCTCATTGTAGGTAATTTGAGTAGGTTTCATGACCACATCTATTGATCTTGTTGCACAACTAAATGAGGATTTTTTACTGAAAATTTTTATACAATTAAATATATAGGTTATGCAATATTTTATTTTCAGATTAAATTAGAAGACATATTTCTAGATTTTTTTTTTTCTAGAATTTATCATCCGCTACAATATCCTTCACCCTTTTTAGTTATTACCATTACTCCTTCCAATGGGTGTAATTTTATTTTCTTTCTTATTCGATCATTTTCAATTTCAATACCATAATTATCAAAGATAAATTATGTTACAATTTCTAAACTTTATACTCCATATAGGGTTAGAAATTTCTTTTTTAACTTATTTTTTGAAAGTTTATCTTCTAGAAATCTCATCATTTATGAACATTTATTATACAACATCAAAGACAATAAAAACATTTATAATAAATGAATATAGATCACAATCGCATAGCAAGTTTGTTTTGGGTTGACAATAATATTGTTACCTCGATAATGAAGATAGATCTTAGTGTAAAGAATGAATTTTCTTGGAAGATTTCAATTAAACTAGATTTGCTAATGCTCAACTATCTGTATACCACTATTTATGAATGTATACAATCCATAATATCTCAGAAATGATGAATATTAAAATGATCTGCACCCAAATTTGGTACTAGGGTTACTATCTCATTCTCCTTAATGTTTTATTGTCTAAATTGTTAATCATAATTTTCAACTTTATCAAAATTAGTAAGACACTATATAATATATTAACTAAAAGGTGAGAAAGATATTTGCACATAACTTGCCACTTGCACCTAATTAAAATTGTATCCACAAGAACAAGTAATATAACAACAACAAGGATTATAGTTAAAATAGCGCAAATTAAATTGGATATTGAATTTAGTCTTTATTGAGTTGAAAAATAAGAACGGAAATGGACGATTTCAAAATAATATTGTGTTGAACCACCACTGAGGTACAAGTTTATATTTCTTCATGAGTTCATTGTGAATGTCTTGGACTCTATGCGTACACATTAGCTCCAAAGTAAAAAATTTCATTTGTTATGAACAAAACATGTTAATACTCATATAAGTAACATTATTTATTTTAGGTAAAATATTATTTCCATACCTAATTTTGATTCTTGAACTTCACCAATTCTTATATGATAAATCCAAGATGTAAGTATTGTTGAGATAAACAAATTTGGAGTTGAAATAAGGATTTTACCCCTTCAAAAATAATGAGTAAAAACATAACAAATTTCGGCTTCCATCTAAAATAAGTCTCCAACATTATAAAATTCTTCCTAAATAAGAATATGATTTATTCAAATGAAACACATGTTTAGACATAAATTTTCTTCGCAAACATAACAGTAAAAATATTTTCCATGTTAAGGAGAGAAAAAAAGGATTTTAACCAAAAGTCACGTACATCTTTATAGTTTTGGTAATCATCAAACGAGACATAATGAAACCTAATTTCTTGATTTGGTAATAGGTTTGGTTTAAGTTACATTTTTGTGTAACTTTTATACTTATTACACCACTCAATATTTTTTTAATTAAATGCGAATTTGACAAGTACAGGATTAGATTACATTATATTCATATATTAATTCTATATGCTTGTAAAATTTCAAGGTGATCAAAGATCAATGGTTATATCATCAATCAATTGTTTAAATTCAATCAATTTTTTAGTGATCTAAGCCATTAATTGCTCTTATAAATAAATAAAAAAGCATTAACTCTCTAGTCTCCATTTTTACCGTCTTCTTCTCTCATTCTCTCACCTGTCTTTTTCTTCACAACAACAATTTTAGTCTAATTCATTTGAGGTATTTCCATTAGCAATTTCAAATAGTCTCCATATCTTGTGCATTCTAAACAACTCGTTATGTAGAAGTAGATGGTTTTATATATACACAAGCTGAGTCCTTGTAAGAAATGCAAGAAGCCCTTCGACCTAGAATCCGATTAATATCATTACGATTGTATAGCTCATAGTCGAAGCCTTTTGGGACCTCTATGGTCTTTGATGGGTCACCATCTTGCACTATGATCAAATGGTATTGCTCAAAGAAAGGCCTCTAACTCTCTAAGAAATCTAGAGTCTTGATAATGGGGATCACTATGTCTTTCAAGGGGGGTGTGACTTTGGTCGAAGGCTCTGCCATTGGTAACAAACATATTGAAAGAGAGAGTTGTAGAGGTTTTGAGAGACACACAGTTGGGTTGGACGAGAAAAGCATGACTTTGTCTATGTGTGTGTCTTTGTGTGCGTGTGTGTGTATACACTAGACTTATCACACGTGCTTTGCACGTGCAATAATGCTCTTTATTTATTTATTTTTTGGTTTAGTGTTTAATGCTTAAAAGTGATATATAAAAAACCGTGTTTTTTTTTTTTTTTTAAAAGAAGGAAGTAAGGTAATGTGGAATAATGTTTTTGGTCTTGCTGCACTTCAGTGCTAATCAACTTGCCTAGCATACAGGACAAGGAAAAATAATTTTTTTTTAAAAAAAAAAAAAAATAAGGAAAATACATCAGCACTACCACTCCTTGAAGCCTATTATGTTTGTTGGTTTGCTATCAACTCTTAATATTCGTACAAAAGGGAGGTAGCCCCACGTAGGATAACCTCAGGTCAAGCTTGAATGTCCTTAAAGCAGAATTTGTTACATGCATTCCATATGGCCCATGCAATCATAGCCCAACGTTCCATATCCTCTCTAGGTAATCTCTCCAGCATACTCCGTGTCGAGAGGAAAATGTTTGAGGCTTGGGCACAACTTTTTAGTATTTTTCCTTAGTCAAGGCCAATACATTATGCGCCAAAGGACAATTCTATAGTACATGGCACATAGTTTCCTTCTGTTGATGACAAACGACACAAGAAGGTTCCACTTGCAGCTTTTTCCTATGCAGGTTGTCTTGGGTTGGCAAGATATTGGAGCATGCCCTTCACAAAAAATTCTTGTATAGGTTGTCCTATGTTTCCTTCTGTTCTCTCTCTCTCTCTCTCTCTTAGATAGACTGCGTTATGGGCCCGAGATTCCTTAACATGGTGATGACATTCACTCTCACACCATTGTTTCACTATAACTCCATCACTAAGCCTCGTGCTCGTTTTCTTCTTTCCTTGATGGAGGATCTTTCCATCGACTTCCCTCTCACTTTATCACATCTATTATAAATGTGTATCAGGATATCGCTAATCGTGATAAGCTTATCTTTCCTTCAGCTATCACGCAGCTCCTTTAGCACTTTCACATTCCCATTCCTCTCTTTCCTCTTTTCACCATCATAGGTGCCATCAGAGCTGGTTCTGTCTGGAAGAGTGAGGCTTAGCTTCGATCGACGCGGCCACGAGTGGAGACAAACGATCCTACAGCTTCTGCTTTTACACCCTCTTCCTCGGCTCCTTCTTCCTCCGCGGCTGGTGGTGTGACCCTCGGGGCCATCATGGAGCAGCTTCAGCGGATGCAAGCTGACTTTGGTGGTCGTCTTGACTATCTCACTGATGAGATGTGTCAGATAAACACCCAAGTAGGTCGTATTGCCCGCTGACAAGCTCACATGGCTAATCTTGCTCCTTCTCCCTCTCCTTCTCCAGAGGCCTCGCCTGATGATGAGGTTGATGATGATGACGATGATGCTAACTCTGTCGATGATGACAAGATGACGACCTCTCAGTGACTTGCCCTGTGTCATTCGTGGCAAAAAAGGGGGAGTAGTTTTGGTTTTTTTGAGAGTAGTCTTGTACTTAGGGGGAGAGTTAGTATATGACATTTTTTATAGGGGGAGTGTTCATAGTTTTTGAGGGATGTAGTGAGGACTTTATGTTTTTTCTTTTCTTCTTTATTTACATTAGCCTCTTGTATACCGGTTTTGTGACCATTTATTTACATACATTGTACTTTATTTTTCATATATGATGATGATGTATGTTTTTCTTCACCTACATCTACATGTATTGTTTCTTTTCTATCTTTGTACACATGTTTCTTTATGTACGCAATCCTTATTTCTATTTCACACGTGATGCCTTGATGAATTTTGTTTAAGTGTTTTAGAAAGACAGGTTGTGAAAGTCTATCATGTCGTGAACTCTTTTCTTGCAAAAATTTTCAAGAGTTTGTAGTAGGGATAGATTTACTTTGTAATACAACAAGTGGTTATGAGTTTAGTGATTTAATACTTCTCTCATCATTATTTGTTTTGTTGTGATTTTGTCACGGATTACCAAAGGGAGAGATTGTTAGAGACATATTCTATGTAATTGGCTAATCCTTTGACAAAATGATTTTACTTGTAATTGGGTAGATCTAAGATGGGTTTAAGATTTCAAAAAACATGTCATTCAAGTCAAGTGTTAAAGCCATGAAGATCTGATCAAGAAATAAGTTAAGAAGAGCTATTTATTAAAGCTCGACAGAAGTCTCGAGAGAATCCTTTCTATCAAGATTTAATGTTAAAGCTCAATAGAAATTCGACACAAGCTGTTTTTGTCGAGACTTACGAAATCAAAATTTTCAGATCTAATTTTCAGCCCATGTTTGTATATTTGTATAGGGTTTATTTTGTCACAACCCTAGACGTATATAAGGCTTATTTTTAAAGGCTGTCATACAGGGAGAACACAAGCAAAAAGTGACTTAGTTCATTATTCTCTCCGAAGAAGTTACTGCGTCTTTGCGCCATAGGGTTTTGTAACCATAGAGTTTCTTGATCTTCGTCGTTGATGAATTGAAGAACTTTGCAGCCAACATCTTCTTCAAGTTGCTGGTGTTAGTCACGTACTTAGATCCGTGCATCATTGATTAGTTATGTACTGGGATTCATGCATTGAACTAGAAGATTGCCACTACAATACAAGTCAAATTGGATATTGGGGTAAGGATTCAACTGTAGGTTGATATTTCAGGATAGACCAAAGGGTTTGGTAAGATTCCTTATACTTGTAACCGTTTGTGGTTGATAATAGTGGATTCTTAGGAGTAGTGACTTGAAATTCACCTGGTGGGGTTTTGCCGATGGTTTTTCCCATTCGTAAACAAATCACCTGTGTCAAATTTATTTTTCGCTGCATTTAGATAATTTGGTGATTTGTTTATGCTGCCACACTATTGCATGAAATTTGATCTAATTAATTAACTTGGGTAATTAATTAATTTGCAAGGGGTCAATTCATTTATCCCAACAGGTGCAACTTCAAATGGTCATAACTTACTTAATATAAGTTGAAATTAGGAAAAATTTATGTTCAAATTGAAGCCCAAGATGTCTAATTTCCAATGAAATAAACCTCACTCAAAAATTATTTGTGGGTTAAAAGGTATGGTTAAAATAGTGAGCAAAGGTCATTTTTTAGTATTGATTTCAAAGTGATTTGAGTACTTTTGAGTTGTAATTACTTCCAAACTATCGTGAACTCTTTAATTACCCTTGATTGATAAATTTCAAGCTCATCACTGGGGTTGGGGACCAAAATTTTTTAACGGGTACAAAATGCGGTGTCTATAGTAATCAGTATTTTATAACTTTTATAGATGATTTTTCGAAATATTCATATGTCTATTTTATGAAAAAAAAAATTGATACTTTAGAAAAATTACCAAAATTATCAAGTTCAAAATCTCAAATTTGCCAATTTCAGCTAAGTTTGACTAACGTCAACTAACCCTAATTAGGACTAATAAAAATATTGGCCAAAACTCTGACTTCTCAAACGAGATAATTTTTTTTCCATCTTAAATATCATGAAATTACCTTTAAAATGCTACTTCACAGGCTAAAATCAGAGTTAAAATGGATAGGATATCATAAAAATATCAAAATCCTAATTAAAAATACTATTTAATTATTTTTCATGCTAAAAGGTTTTTTTGGGGCTTTTTCACGCAATAAACTGTACAAATTCAGCCATAATGGGTGTGAAAAGCCTAAATCACATTAAAGTATAATGGATTAGTTACACTACAAAAATAAAGGCTTGACGATATCTCCTTTGAATTAGGAGGAATTAATTTTCCAAAAAATATGCTACACAAGTTTTTGCATTGCGTCATCTCCATTCTGAGCACAATATCTTAGCAACCGTAACTCCAAATTACATGATTCCAGAAATTATGGAAACTAGAGATCCAGACCTCTCTAATGATGTCTAGGTTGAAAAATACAAGCTTCCAAAAACCTCCAAACAACAGCATGAAAATATGATCAGAATAGAGTGAAACCGAGAAAGGAAGAACAGACGGCATTCTAAAAGGAATGATGAGGTAGCTGCAAGATCCCAGTGAGGGAGCCATCCACCCCCGTAGGCATCCCCCCTCATGGGAATGCCCCACAATTTTGTATAAACACTCACTCTCCTTCATATTTGTACACACAAAAAATTATCATCTCTACCCAACCTCTTTAGGATTCTCCCTAGATCTCACTTCTTTCTTTCCCTCTCTCTATGATAGATCTAAAACCTATCAAACCCCGAAAATTCAGCAGCCCCTTTTCTTCATTTCTGTCTCTAAAACCTCATAGGTAAGTTTCTAATTTCTTTGCTAGAGCTTGTGTAGTGTAGCCATAGTTGTCAAAACATAAATAGTATCATGAATCTAAATATATTATAGATATACATATATAAAAGTTATTTTTGTCATAAATTTGGAATATATTCAACTAAAGACCAATTTAGTCATTACTTATGTTATAATATTTAACAAAACTAACTAAATAAATCAAATTAACATATGTTTATAACATACACATTCAAATTGATTAAACTCAAAAGTTATATACAAGACATATGAGCTAAAATAATATATATTTTTCATTGTCTTACTTAATCAACTCCATCTAAGTTATTTTTATCATTATGTTCATCATCTTGAAAAATTATCTCTTCATCTTCATCAACATTTACTATCTCTTTTCTTGTTCTTTTATTCTAATTTTTTTTCTTTATATTTCTTATTGGAATTCTAGCTTCTTAGACTTATAACAATAATAACAAAATAAAAAATAATTTTATTTTCATTTAATACATTATTCATGGCATAGAAAATAAATTTGCAAATATGAAAGTGAAGTGTTAAGTGTGTAGCAAATTTTGTAGGAGAAAGAGAAGAGGGGAAAAATTATAGATATTTTATTGGACTTAATTAAATAAAATAAAACCACAAATTTTAACCCAAAAAAAAAAAAAAAACTAATTTTAAGGCCACATGTTTATATATCGTACAATACGTACGATTCATACGGTACACACCTATATATCAGACGATTCATGAGCAATTATGATATGTCCTTTTGATACAAAACTTGTATATGACACGATATGTTTCGTATGATATACATATCATGTATCATACAATACTAATAACTATGAGTGTAGTTACAACTCTAACAACCTCTTCCTTTCTATTTTTCTTTGTATATACATTTTAAATCTATAATAAAGTTCATTTATTTTTCATTTTATTTTATTTCTTTGCTCTTTAAATTTATGTATTTAGTTTCAGGCTTTTTACTTTAAGCCTTTTACATTCTTATTCTTTACATTATTTGTCATTTAATTTCCTTTTTATTTACTTTCTCACTTTTTTCTTTTTTGTCTTTGAAGGTTGTGTTCCTTTACGATTTAAAGGAAACCAACCTTCTATCTTGATTATTCCTTATATTTTAAATCAATATGGTGAGTGGAGGTTTATTTTTTTGCACCACAATTTTTGATTTGGTATAAGGATTTAATCAAATGGACAAGTTGTGAGTTTTTTTTTTTCGTATTGCTGATATTTCTGAAATCTTGATCTCAATAGATTGAGCATGAATCGGGCAGGAGTCAAGCAAGAGTCGAAGAAATAAAAACTTCACTTTCAAGGCTCATTCGATCGAGATTCGAGAGGAATCGAGGTTAGACTCGAGCCTATAGAAACTCTACTTTTCTTGAGTTATTCTTGAGCAATCTTTGGATTGTCAACTACATATTCAATTGTCACTTTAAGACATATCAAAACTTATGACTAGACTCACAATCTAACACATTTGTTAATATATGAACCTAACAGAATGAATTCTCGATGGGCATGCACACTCTATTGCTTGAAGCCACATTTTGTGCTAGTCCTTAATCAATATGTCACATATCGTTGATGAATTTTGAGTGCAAATGGTCAAGATACCTTGCGTGCTATGTAGAACATGAATAATGAAAATAAATCACATGTTGGACCATTATGAAAATGCAGACTCGAGTTTTGGCAGGCACAAAACAACTTTTAAGCTGTTTGCCAATGTTGATAGGCATATATCGAAAGAGGATGTGTAGAAGAAAAAGACATTTAAGAACATGCTCTGGATCTTCCATCTAAAAGCACCCACCATTGCTTCTTTATTCTTTCTTTTTTTGTCATTCTTGGTTTACTGAACCACTTTCATTTTTCAAATGTTATAGTGAAAGTAAATATTCATATTGCTCTCCTCTCCATTTCCATACATATTGAAGTACTACATGGATGAGGAAAGAGAAAGAATTAGGTTTGATATCACGCAGTGGCAACAGTATCAGAATATGTATTGCGATTTGCGAATTTCCTTTCCAAAATCCTTTTACCGAAAAAAGAAGAACATATATACTGGTTGCCAAAGTAAAAAAGTAGAAATAATATATGTGCCTCACTTGGTTACGATACAAGCATATTGCACCAGTGGCCTATGATAATGCAGCCTCGAGTTTTTGCGTACACAAAAACAACTTTAATAGGTCCATTTGGCTGGCCTGGCCTCTCAGCCATGGCAAGCGACATTTCTAGGAGGAAGAGATGTAGTGAGATCGAACATGCTACAGGATCTTCCATTTTCTAAGCACCTGTAACATTTATTTGTCTTAAGCAAATGGAGTTTTTTCAAATTTTCTCTGTCCTACTCTATTTTTCTTAATGTTGGAGTGAAAGTACATATTTTAGTTGATTTCTTCCACTCTTCCTCAGTTAAATATTAAACTAGTTGAGGTACAAAGGTGGATAAAAGCGTTAGCATTGAACTGCCAAGGTTGATTTAAGTAGATTTGTCGAATCTCCATTTATAGAGCATTCTTCCCAGTAAGAAAAAATAAACGTGTATTAGTATATATGTTTCTGCCATAATAAATTAATAACCAATCATCTGCAGTCACGGAGCAAGGTTGAGGTAAAAAAGACCATGTCCCACATTTTTTTTTTTTTAATAAAAAAATTGTTAATATTCCCATTCTACATTTCATGGTATTGAAAAATCTACCCAGACAACATACAGTTTGGCCCTCTAGATACAATCACTCAAATTGTGTGTGTTTGTTTATTCTTTAAGAAATATAGTTTGTTTTTTTTATTAATTAAGCATAAGTTATTTTTTCCTTTTTTTTTTTTTTCTTTTTCTTTCTGTTCGCCAACTGAAGAAATTTTACTTGATTATTCATTTTTCTCTTTTTTATGAGGAATGATGGAACTTACCAAAGGAATAAAAAAACAACAAAACATTAGGAAGGAATAATGAATGCAATTTTTTTTTTTTTTTTTTGATACACATAATTGGAGGTGAGGAAATTTGAACAATATATCCATAGATGTCTCTATTGAAAATATTAAAATGTATCAATCTGAATGAGTGCACAATTAAATCAATAGGCTTACATTATAGATAATATCTTCAAAATATTATTTAGGATGTTTAATTTATTTAGTATTTTCTATAAATAATTCCTGCATGTTTATCTTAATTAAATGATCAGATACAAATGTCAAAACCATCCGTAAGTGACACTTGATCAAAAAAATAAATTTTATTTTGTGTGAACTTTTAATATTTATCAAATTTAGTTCTGAAAAAACCATATTTCTTTCTCAAATAGCATGCTTTTCTTTAAAGAAAAAAAAAAAAACATTTACATTTGTAAAATATTTATTCCAACTTCTAGTCTTCTATAGTACATGATCTCCTTTACAGATCTCCCCCAAAAAAGCTAAAAACAAAAAAGAAAAAGAAAAAGAAAAAATTAGCGATTGCCAGTTACATACATCACAAAGAACCGTTCACAAACTAATGTTAATTATTATTCCAGATCATTGGTGTTTAAGAATAAAATCTTCAGAAGGAATTCTTTAAATTTGAATGCGTACCATAAAGTAGTAATGCTTTATTCTATAAAGCGATAGAAAGCCTTCAATTACACACAACAGGCATTGTGCCACAGGATATGCTTCTTATAGTTTGCTATAAATAATCGGTCTATTGGTCATAACTCTGCAAGGTTAGGTGCAGTTGCATTACAGGGCAAAATCACCATTGGCAGGCAGCAACTAAGACATGTAGCTCAGCCATGCATTCTTCTAGTGTGCCTTCTGCCAATGGCGATTTGCCCGGCAATTCTACTGCGCGCAGTTTCACTTTACCAAGATCCTATTGTTCATTGTTCAGAGGGATCGATGCAAATTGGCAACACATGCATTTACAAAAGTTTAAATTTCAATTATGTTTGTTTTAGTTCACGATATGTTGCAGGATATATAATTGCACAGTCCTGCACATGTAAAGTAAGTAGTTTGTATCAGAAATACGCATGACAACTTTCATGCAACAATGCAAGGCCGGCCTAAGATAGTTTGAGGCCTAAGGTGAAAATTTTAGAGGGGATCTTTTTATATTTCACTTAAACAATATTTAGTTTATTTTTTATTTTATGTATTTTATTTCAATTTAGTATTATTTCTTACTTATTACATAGGTTTTACAAACTGACATATCACCAATATAAAAGTTATTCAAACATTCATTTATTATATTGTTTAAGTGACACCGATTATATTCATGTCACATCAGTTTGTAAGCTTTTTGTCTTAAAATTTGTATTAGTTTTAGCATTTTTCATTCACTTAATGGTGATTGGGTTGTATTTCTATTAGTTTTTTTTGTTAAAAAATTGTTAAACTTACTACAAATTTGACTACAAAAAGCTTATAAATTGATGTGATAATGAGGCAGCATTTCAACAATAGAATCAATTGAATATTGAATTACTCGCACATCAATTTATAGGACCTATGTAACCAAACTAGTAATATACTAGCATAACTCTAATATTTTAGGCAATCTTAAGAGTGAGAAAAAAAAAGTATACGTAACTCACATTTTTTATTTTTTCCTTAATTACCAAAAAAAAAAAAAAAAAACCTTTGCCGCCTCCATTCCTGGGGGCCTTCTATGTTAGTGGGCCTTAGGCCATGGCCTAAATGGCCTAGGCCTAGGGCCAGCCCTGCAGCAATGCATGACCCGAAGTTAATAAGCTGCCAGAAGGTATCTGTGGCAACTCGTTTTACAATTTCCTTTCTTATGCGTATGTTTTTCAATAATTATACTTCCACTTGCAGCTTTAATACTAGGGGATAGCTCAATTGGCTGGCAACCAAAACTTATGAAGCAGAGGTTACTAACAAGCTCCCTTTAGAGACAGACCCATGTATCCAATATATATTGTAACCTTTTATGCTGCTATGAATGCCCTTTAAATTATCTTTTGTTCTTCTACAAGGTTTATTTGTTCTCTATTCCTGACCCACGACAAAAAAGTGATGACTTGAAGTAAATAATGTGGTTGTTTATTCAATTTCATTTCAATATTACAACAACGATGTTAATGTACTGATGTTCTAGCCAAAGTAATCTATCACTCTTAATTGATTGTTTGGTTTTGCTGTGCTGTTTTAGCTGATGGATGCATTGGGTTGTTATAGCCAGATCACATTTGAAAATGCTACAATGCAGCTGCAGATACCCTTAATAGTAATGAAAATTGTATTCATATTTCCAGTCACATAAAAAGGAATCTATTTTGCTATTCTAAGAGGAATACTGATGTAATTCCATTGAGTAGTGCTAATGATAAAAAAAAATTCACAACTGTTAATATGACTTGTTGTGATTAGAGTAACATTATTTTTGTCCTAGTCCACCACTCTACCATTTATTTACACCAATCACGATAAGTCATATCAACTGTTATAGAAAAGTTGTGAAAAATATTTGTACCTAGAATTTCAAATTGGATTATGTGACTGACAATCCCAATAAATTTGTGAATAATTATGAAATTTTTTTTGTAAAATATTATATACTTAGACTTCTGAATTGGATCCATGGCTAGCACAGAGAACTTTAATGACGTTAAATCTCAATGTACAGTCTAGAGGAAGAGTCTAACTTATTCCATATAATTGGTATATATTACATTTCTCTCTCACATAAATCCGAGTCCCATATACAGAACATACCTATGAGGTGTACATGCTATGTGAAAAATTGTATAATGCACTGAAGCGCAATCAATATATATTTTCTATTTCTAATACCACTAAATTATTATACTTTTTCAAATCATATTTTCAAACTTGGCGTAGAAATAAATACAAGTCAATGAAACAAATAAGTCAAGATGGGGCTTTTTTTACAGGCTAAAGTATAGATAACAGCTTATAAATAAGTAATCTACCCCCGAGGGGTACCTGGGTGGTGGACTGCTTATCGGTTTGACACGTGATATAAAAGTTTAATTTACTATACTATCAGTCCATGAGATTTTTGTGGTTTCTCATCATGGGCAAGAAGTGGAAAAATAAATCCAAACACTCAAATTTAGTCAATTGTTGAGGATTTCAATTACAATTCCCGATCTTATAGAGATATTTTAAAGATTATGAAAATTGGAATTCATGAAAATTGATATTTATGTTATTTGGATATGTTTAGATTCTTTAGAATTTGAATTTCTATTGTATTTTAGATATTATTATCTTTTTCAAAATTAAAATTTTAATTATTTTAAGATTCAATCATAGAAAAACTCAATTAGTAATCAAATAACTATAGTTTAACCATTTTGGATAATTTTTTTAGTTAAAAAAATATCAGCGGACAATGACATTGATACATCTAGTGGATGACAGATAAATATTTCGTTTTCTAAAAAATTTTATTCAATGTAGTTAGTTTTATGAAGGAAAAAAAATGAGAATTTGAATTTAATAAGCGCTTAGTAATTCTTACAAAAAATTGTTATATCATATATAATTAAGATTTATTCAAAGCAGTTACTTTTATGTGAGTACTGATATATCATAAAAGGTGGAAGTTAGAATTGTGATATTTAAAAAAATTACAGTTATCGAGCAGTTTCTCAAATGAATAATCAAATTCACGGATTCATATATATATTTCATATATATATATATATATACTCTTCCATCCCAATTTGTTTGTACTGTTTGAAAAGTCAAATTTTTTAAGGAAACATTATTTATTATCTTATCTGCCTTATAAAAATGTATAAGTTTTCAAAAATACCCTTAAGTAAATTTATTAGCTTTTTTAAAAAAGAGTTATTCTTAATTAGGCAACTAAAAAGGTACTCCAATTAGATTGATTTTTTAAAAATATTTGTTAGTTTTCTTTTCAAATAGTTTTGAAAACAAAGTAGGGGTATAATAGGAACATTAATAAATTAATGACTTTTATTTTTAAAAACAGGATAATATTTTGAGACATTCTAAAATAGAATAAAGGACAAACAAACTGGGACGAAGGGAGTATATTAATAGGTAAAATTAAGAGAAAATCCAATTAGATTTCAAATTGGATTATAATTGTAGTCTAATTTTGCATCACATGTCTTATTTATATATTTTTAATTTCTAGATGAGTTAATATTGTGCAAAAGATGAAGAGTTTAATATATATATATATATATATATATATATAAAGCTAGGGGAAAATCCAATTAGATTTCAAATTGAATTCTAATTGTAGTCTAATTTTGCGCCACGTGTCCTGTCTATCTATCTATCTATCTATCTATATATATATATATATATATATATATATATATATATATATATATATATATGTATATATATATTAAATTTTTAGGTGAGTTAATGTTGTGCAAAAGACGAAGAGTCTAATATAAATAAACTTCCAAAAAAAAAAACTCAATAAAGAAGAGTAATTTTAATTGTACCGTGCATATGTACAGATTATACATTAATAGGTAAAATTTAGAGAAAGTTCAATTAAAATTTGAAATTAGAATCCAATTTTGCGTCATGTGTCGAAATTTATGTGAGGACATGTGGACACAACGGGGAGTCGCCACATAATTTTTGTAATGGGCTAAGAACCATATATATAGCTTCCACTTGAGGAAAGACCTTTTGATCTTACTACTAGAGATATGAGTTCGGAGTTAAGGTACGGTCTTGGGAAGGTGATAGTCACCCAAAACCGCCCAACCCTAAGGTTGGCTTCCCTTCATTGTGTCTTATGTCTTAAGCCTATTAAAGGCATACTCAACATTGTATCTATACTCACACACACACTAGCATACATCTAAGTACACAACATTGCATCAATCATCCCTAATCATACATCTATCATGGCAATCAAACAAGGCTTAACATTCATCTAGTCATGGCATACCCTAACATACATCTAGCATGGCACATCATCACATCACAAACCCTAGCATACATCTAATCATGGCATCTCTTAACATATTACATCATCTAAGGCAGTAACAAAACAAAGCAAAATGATAGACATGACAAACAAACATAAACCATCACATGTATTCCAAAATCTTAAGTATGAAATCAAACATCAAACAAACACATTACATCATTAAAATGCATGTTCATACCAATGCATGACTTACGTCACTTACTTTGCTGCAACTCAGCACCTATGGCATTATGTATGAGCATGTGAATGCGTGGTCATGACATCAAAATAAAACAACATAAGATAAACCTTAATTCTAACATGTGAGAGACAAACCAACAAACAAACATGTGAAAAAGAGATTTAAAACCATGGAAACAGATCTAAAATAGAAGTATACATGTGAAAGCAAAAGCAAAGACAAAGGAAATAAAATTAGGGTTTCTGGGCTAGTTCATGTGCATGTGTGAACAACCCTATGTGCACATAATCAAGCCTGCGTACGCAGCCTTGATCATGCACACGTGGGTTTCTGCCCAGAAACCTTAAAAACACAACAAATAGAGCAAGGTTTCAAAACACAATTTCTAGCAACCTAACATCTTTTAAAACATACAAACCTAAGCTATACAAACATATCAAAGCATAAAACAAGTAAAGAAACAAAACGAAAATAGAATTAAAAGCAGAAAATAAAATAAAAGTTTAAAAATGAATCCAATTGTACCGTGCATATGCACAAATTCTACACTAGTATATATTAATAGGTAAAATTTAGAGAAAGTTCAAACAAAATTTGAAATTAGAATCTGATTTTGCGCCATGTGTCAATATTTATGTGAGGACCTGTGGACATAACGGGGAGTTGCCACCTAGTTTTTGTAATAGTTTAAGAACCATATATATTGTGTCCTCTCAAGGAAGGACCTTTTGATCTTACTACTAGAGATATGAGTTCAGAGTTAAGGTACGGTCTTGAGAAGGTATTAGGCACCCAAAGTCGCCAAACTCTATGATAGGCTTCCCTTCATTGTGTCTTATGTCTTAAGCCTATTAAAGGCATACTCAACATTGTATCTATATTCACACACACACTAGCATACATTTAAGCACACAACATGGCATCAATCATCTCTAACCATACATCTATCATGGCAATCAAACAAGACTTAACATTCATCTAGTCAAGGCATACCCTAACATACATCTAACAAACAACCTAACATTCATCTAGCATGGCACATCATCACATCACAAACCCTAGCATACATTTAATCATGGCATCTCTTAACATATTACATCATCCAAGGCAGTAACAAAACAAGGTAGAAAGATAGGCATGACAAACAAACATAAACCATCACATGTATTCCAAAATCTTAAGCATGAAATCAAACATCAAACAAACACATTACATCATTAAAATGCATGTTCATACCAATGCATGACTTACTTCACTTACCATGCAGTAACTCAGCACCTATGGCATTATACATGAGTATGTGAATGCGTGGTCATGACATCAAAATAAAACAACATAAGATAAATCTTACTTCTAACATGTGAGAGACAAACCATCAAACAAACATGTGAAATAGAGATTTAAAATCATGGAAAAATGTAAAAGGATCTAAAATAGATGTATACGTGTGAAAGCAGAAGCAAAAACAAAAGAAATAAAATTAGGGTTTATGGGCTAATTCATGCGTACGCTGGTACACATGAACAACCCTGCGTGTGTATAATCAAGCATGCGTACGCAGCCTTGATCATGTGCACGTGGGTTTCTACCCAGAAACCCTAGAAACATAGCAAACAGAGCAAGGTTTCAACACACAATTTCTAGCGACCTAACATCTTTTAAAACATATAAACACACAAACCTAGGCTATACAAACATATCAAAGCGTAAAACAAGTAAAGAAACAAAACAAAAATAGAATTAAAAGTAGAAAATAAAATAAAAAATTTTAAAATGAATACCTCAAAGAAAAGGCTCCTAGGCTTGATTTTTGATTGTTCCCCTTAGTAAAATCTATTACAAATCAATAAGAATTCGATAAGTAATCTTAAAATTCAAAGATCAAAGCCAGAAAAAGGTCATAATCAAATAAATCTGACTTGAGGATGTTTTGTGAAAGACTTCATCTTTGATTTACTATTTCTAGTCAATCTTAGTGTTTTTTTGTGAGATTTCTGTGTTTTTGAAATATACCATGTATGACTTTTTATATTGGGAAAATTGGGGTTTAGAACGGCTCTCAGACGATGTGGGATTCTTTCCAAACCTTAGTCTTTAATAACATGCATTTCTTGTGCTCCTAAAACCCTACCTGTATGCGCAGGCTTGTGCCTGTGTATGCAGGCTTCTAGGCTTCGTATGTAGGTTCATGCCTGTGTACGCAGGCTTAGGGTTTCTTTTGGTCGTAATTTTCCAAAAATAGATGTAAGACCAAGAAAATCGGACTGCCCAGTTAGTGCAACTTCAAATTGTCATAACTTACTCAATATAAGTCCAAATTAGTCAAAATTTGTGTTCAAATTGAAGCCCAGGATGTCTAATTTCCAATGAAATAAACCTCACTAAAAAATTATTTGTGGGTCAAAAGGTATGATTAAAACAGTGAGCAAATGTCATTTTTCAATATTGATTTCAAAGCGATTTCAGCACTTTTGAGTTGCAATTACTTCCAAACTATCGTGAAATCTTTAATTACACTTGGTTGACATATGTCAAGTTCATCATTGGGGCCGGGGACCAAAATTTATTAACAGGTACAAAATACGGTGTCTATAGTAATCGGTATTTTATAACCTTTATAGATGATTTTTCAAAATATTCATATGTCTATCTTATGAAAAATAGAAGTGATGCTTTTGAAAAATTATCAAGTTCAAAATCTCAAATTTGCCTATTTTGGTTAAGTTTGACCAATGTCAACTAACCCTAATTAGGACTAGTAAAAATATTGACCAAAACTCTGACCTCTCAAAAGAGATAATTTTTTTTTTCGATCTTAAATATCATGAAATTACCTTTAAAATGATAGTTCACAGGCTAAAATTCAGTTAAAATGGATAGGATATCGTAAAAATATCAAAATCCTAATTAAAAATACTATTTAATTATTTTTCAGGCTAAAAGGTTTTTTTGGGGTGTTTTCGCGTAATAAACTGTACAAATTTAGCCATAACAGGTGTGAAAGGCCTAAATCACATTAAAGTATGATGGATTAGCTACGCTACAAAAATAAAGGCTTGATGATATCTCCTATGAATTAGGAGGAATTAATTATCCAAAAAAGGTGCTACACAAGTTTCCGCACTACATCATCTCCATTCTGAGCACAATATCTTAGCAACTGTAACTCCAAATTACATGATTCTAGAAATTATGGAAACTAGAGATCCAGACCTCTCTAATGATGTCCAAGTTGAAAAAATACAAGCTTCCAAAAACCTCCAAACAGCAGCATGAAAATATGATCAAAAAATGGCAAAATCGAGAAAGGAAGAACAGAGGACATTTTAGAAGGAATGATAAGGAGGTTACAGGATCCCACTAAGGAAGCCATCCACCCCCGTAGGCATCCCCCCTCATGGGGATGCCCCACAATTTTGTATAAACACTCACTCTCCTTCATAGTTGTACACATGAAAAATTATCATCTCTACCCAACCTCTTTAGCATTCTCTCTAGATCTCACTTCTTTCTTTCCTTCTCTCTATGATAGATCTAAAACCCCTCAAACCCAGAAAATTCAGCAGCCCCTTTTCTTCATTTCTGCCTCTAAAACCTTATAGGTAAGCTTCTAATTTCTTTGCTAGAGCTTGGGTAGTGTAGCCATAGTTGTCAAAACGTAAATAGTAACGTGAATCTAAATATATTATAGACATACATATATAAAAGTTAAATTTGTTATAAATTTGGAATATATTCAACTAAAGACCAATTTACTCATTACTTATGTTATAATATTCAACAAAACAACTAAATAAATGAAATTAACATATGTTTATAACATATACATTCAAATTGATTAAACTCAAAAGTTATATACAAGACATATGAGCTAAAATAATATATATATATATATATATATATATATATATATACTTTTCATTATCTTACTTAATCAACTCCATCTAAGTTAATTTTATCATTATGTTCATCATCTTGCAAAATTATTTCTTCATCTTCATCGACATTTACTATCTCTTTTCTTGTTCTTTTATTCTAATATTTTTTCTTTATATTTCTTCTTGACATTCTAGCTTCTTAGACTTATAACAATAATAACAAAATAAAAAATAATTATATTTTCATTTAATACATTATTCATGACATAGAAAATAAATTTGCAAATATGAAATTGAAGTGTTAAGTGTGTAGCAAATTTTGTGGGAGAAAGAGAAGAGGGGAAAAAAATCATGGATATTTTAATGGACTAAATTAAATAAAATAAAACCACAAATTTTAACCAAAAAATAAAAAACTAATTTTAAGGCCACATGTTTATGTATCGTACAATACGTACGATTCATATAGTACACACATATATATCAAACCATTCACAAGCAATTATATTATGTCATTTTGATATAGAACTTTTTGTATATGATACGATATGTTTCGTATGATATACGTATTGTGTATCATACAATACTAATAACTATGAGTGTAGTTATTACCCTAACTACCTCTTCCTTTCTATTATTCTTTGTATATACATTTTAAATCTATAATAAAGTTCATTTATTTTTCATGTTCTTTTATTTCGTTGCTCTTTAAATTTATGTATTTAGTTTCCTGCTTTTTACTTTATGCCTTTTACATTCTTATTCTTTACATTACTTGTCATTTAATTTCCATTTTATTTACTTTCTCACTTTTCTTTTTTGTCTTTGAAGGTTGTGTTCCTTTACTATTTAAAGGGAACC
This sequence comes from Quercus tomentella, assembly GCA_028535165.1. Classification (NCBI taxonomy): domain Eukaryota; kingdom Viridiplantae; phylum Streptophyta; class Magnoliopsida; order Fagales; family Fagaceae; genus Quercus; species Quercus tomentella. The sequence continues at coordinate 30,611,766 of JAPQVY010000068.1, read as the reverse complement.
AACCTTCTATCTAGATTATTCCTTATATTTTAAATCAATATGGTGAGTGGAGGTTTATTCCTTTTCACCACAATTTTTGATTTGGTATAAAGATTTAATCAAATGGACAAGTTGTGAGTTTCTTTTCGTATTGCTGATATTTTTGAAATCTTGATCTTGATAGATTGAGCATGAATCAGGCAAGAGTTGAGCAAGAGTCTAAGAAATAAAAACTTCACTTTCGAGGCTCATTCGATCGAGATTCGAGAGGAATCGAGGTTAGACTCTACCTATAGAAACTCTACTTTTCTTGAGCAATCTTTGGATTTTCAACTAGATATTCAATTGTCACTTTAAGACATATCAAAACTTATGATTAGACTCACAATCTGATACATTTGTTAATATATGGACCTAACAAAATGAATTCTCGATGGGCGTGCACACTCTATTGCTTGAAGCCACATTTTGTGCATGTGCTTCATCAATATGTCACATATCGGTGATGAATTTTGAGAGTGCAAATGGTCAAAGATACCTTGCGTGCTAAGCAGAACATAGAATAATGAAAATAAATCAAATGTTGGACCATTATGAAAATGCAGCCTCGAGTTTTCACCAGCACAAAACAACTTTTAAGCTGTTTGCCAATGTCGATAGGCATATATCGAAAGAGGATGTGTAGAAGAAAAAGACATTTAAGAACATGCTCTGGATCTTCCATCTTAAAGCACCCATCACTACTTCTTTATTCTTTCTTTTTTTGTCTTTCTTGGTTTACTGAACCACTTTCATTTTTCAAATGTTATAGTGAAAATAAATATTTATATTGCTCCCCTCTCCATTTCCGTACATATTGAAGTACTACATGCATGAGGAAAGAGAAAGAATTAGGTTTGATATCACGCAGTGGCTACAGGATCAGAATATGTATTGCGATTTGCGAATTTCCTTTCCAGAATCCATTTACAGAAAAAAGAAGAAGGAACATATATATTGGTTGCCAAAGTAAAAAAGTAGAAATAATATATGTGCCTCACTTGGGTACGATACAAGTATATTGCACCAGTGGCCTATGATAATGCAGCCTCGAGTTTTTGTGTACACAAAAACAACTTTAATAGGTCCATTTGGCTGGCCTGGCCTCTCAGCCATGGAAAGCGACATTTCTAGGAGGAAGAGATGTAGTGAGATCGAACATGCTACAGGATCTGCTTCCATTTTCTAAGCACCTGTAACATTTATTTGTCTTAAGCAAATGGAGTTTTTTCACATTTTCTCAGTCCTACTCTATTTTTCTTAATGTTGGAGTGAAAGTACATATTTTAGTTGATTTCTTCCACTCTTCCTCAGTTAAATATTAAACTAGTTGAGGTACAAAGGTGGATAAAAGCGTTAGCATTGAACTGCCAAGGTTGATTTAAGTAGATTTGTCGAATCTCCATTTATAGAGCATTCTTCCCAGTAAGAAAAAATAAACGTGTATTAATATATATGTTTCTGCCATAATAAATTAATAACCAATTATCTGCAGTCACGGAGCTAGGTTGAGGTAAAAAAGACCATGTCCCACATTTTTTTTTAATAAAAAAATTGTTAATATTCCCATTCTACATTTCATGGTATTGAAAAATCTACCCAGACAACATACAGTTTGGCCCTCTAGATACAATCACTCAAATTGTGTGTGTTTGTTTATTCTTTAAGAAATATAGTTTATTTTTTTTATTAATTAAGCATAAGTTATTTTTCTTATTCTTTTTTTCTTTTTCTTTCTGTTGGCCAACTGAAGAAATTTTACTTGATTATTCATTTTTCTCTTTTTATGAGGAATGATGGAACTTACCAAAGGAATAAAAAAACAACAAAACATTAGGAAGGAATAATGAATGCAATTTTTATTTTTTTTATACACATAATTGAGGGTGAGAAAATTTGAACAATCCATAGATGTCTCTATTGAAAATATTTAAATGTATCAACCCAAATGAGTACACAGTTAAATCAATAGTCTTACAATATAGATAATGTCTTCAAAATATTATTTAGGATGTTTTAATTTATTTAGTATTTTCTATAAATAATTCCTGTATATTTATCTTAATTAAATTATCAGATACAAATGTCAAAACCATCCATAAGTGACACCTGATCAAAAAAATGAATTTTATTTTGTATGAAGTTTTAATATTTATCTCATTTAGTTCTAAAAAAACCATATATCTTTCTCAAATAGCATGCTTTTCTTTAAAGAAAAAAAAAATAACATTTATATTTGTAAAATATTTATTCCAACTTCTAGTCTTCTATAGTACGTGATCTCCTTTACAAATCTCCCCCAAAAAAGCTAAAAACAAAAAGGAAAAGGAAAAGAAAAAATTAGCGATTGCCAGTCATATACATCACAAAGAACCGTTCACAAACTAATGTTAATTTTTATTCCAGATCATTGGTGTTTAAGAATAAAATCTTCAGAAGGAATTCTTTAAATTTGAATGCGTACCATAAAGTAGTAATGCTTTATTCTATAAAGCGAAAGAAAGCCTTCAATTACACAGAACAGGCATTGTACCACAGGATATGCTTCTTATAGTTTGCTATAAATAATCGGTCTATTGGTCATAACTCTGCAAGGTTAGGTGCAGTTGCATTACAGGGCAAAATCACCATTGGCAGGCAGCAACTAAGACATGTAGCTCAGCCAGGCATTCTTCTAGTGTGCCTTCTGCCAAGGGCGATTTGCCCGGCAATTCTACTGCGCGCAGTTTCACTTCACCAAGATCCTATTGTTCATTGTTCAGAGGGATCGATGCAAATTGGCAACACATGCATTCACAAAAGTTTAAATTTCAATTATGTTTGTTTTAGTTCACGATCTGCTGCAGGATATATAATTGCACAGTCTCTGCACATGTAAAGTAAGTAGTTTGTACCACAAATACGCATGAGAACTTTTATGCAGCAATGCATGACCCGAAGTTAATAAGCTGCCAGAAGGTATCTGTGGTAACTCGTTTTACAATTTCCTTTCTTATTTTCAATGGTTTATGCGTATGTTTTTCAACGGTTAATACTAGGGGATAGCTCAATTGGCTGGCAACCAAAACTTATGAAGCAGAGGTTAGTAACAAGCTCCCTTTAGAGACAAAGACCCATGTATCCAATATATATTGTAACCTTTTATGCTGCTATGAATGCCCTTTAAATTATCTTCTGTTCTTCTACAACCTTTAAATAAATACAAGTCAATGAAACAGATAAGTCAAGATGGGGCTTTTTTTACAGGCTAAAGTAGATAACACACAACTAGCCTCTTAATTTGGCTTTTAGCATTTATATATAAATGATAGAATGCAATTGCAAAAGGCTAAAAGGACAGCTGGTTTATTAAAATAATAATTAATAAGTATTCATTAAAAATGCTTATAAATAAGTAATCTAACCCCAAGGGGTACCTGCGTGGTGGACTGCTTATTGGTATGAGACATGATATAAAAACCTGGATTTACCAAGTTTAATTTACTATTCTATCAGTCGATGAGATTTTTGTGGTGTCTCATCATGAGTAAGAAGTCGAAAATCAAATCAAAACGCTCAAATTTATTCAGTTGTTGAGGATTTCAATTACAATTCCCGATCTTATAGAGAGATTTTAAAGATCATGAAAATTGGAATTCATGAAAATTGATATTTATGTTATTTGGTTTTGTTTAGATTCTTTAGAATTTGAATTTATATTGTATTTTAGATATTATTATATTTTTCAAAATTAATTTAATTATTTTTAGGATTCAATCATAGAAAAACTCATTTAGCAATCAAATAACTATAGTTTAACCATTTTGGATAATTTTTTTAGTTAAAAAAATATCAGCGGACAATGACATTGATACATCTAGTGGATGAAAGATAAATATTCTATAAAATTTTATTCAATGTAGTTAGTTTTATGAAGAAAGAAAATGAGAATTTGAATTTAATAAGCGCTTAGTAGTTCTTACAAATATTGATATATCATATATACTTAAGACTTATTCAGTGCAGTTACTTTTATGTGAGTATTGATATATCATACTTAAAAGTTGCAAGTTATAATTGTGATATTTACAAAAATTATAGTTATTGAGCAATTTCTCAAAATGAACAATCAAATTCACGAAGTCCTCTCTCTCTCTCTCTCTCTCTCTCTCTCTATATATATATATATATATAGGGATAATTACAGTAAACCCACCTGAGGTTAGGCCCATTTTCACTTTGCCTACCCGTGGTTCAAAACTTATCACTTTGCCCACCTGTACATCAATCCGTTACCCCCCCGTTACCCACCTCACCCTCAGACGTTAGAAAAACACCCTTTTATGCCAAATTAGAATATTACACGGATCAAACAACGCGAACTCACTCTCTTTTCCTCACGAGCCCTACAAACGCGAAAAATCCATTCTGCATCTAATATTGACATACTGCTGCAAGTGTAAACCTAGACGAGCAACGGGTTGTTCGAGTGACTCAAATCCTGGTAAGAAATCAATCACTGTTTGGGTTTTTACTTTGGGCTTGTGGTTATCTTAATTTTTTTTTGAGTAATCAATCAATGGTCAATGTAACATGTAGTGGAATGAGAATATTGGTTGTGTTTGTTGATATTTATGAAAAATGTGAGCACTTGTTCTTTGGATTTGTGTTTGTTTATGGGCATTTTGTCTGTGGGCACTTTGTCTGTCGTGGTCATTGTGTCTCACAGTGGACCCAAGTTTCTATTGGGTTGAAATTTTTAGTGTTTGCATGTGCTATTTAGTAAAACAGAATCAAAATCAAAAGAAAAGCAGAAAATGTGGTCCCTCTGTGTGCGTTGCATCCCAAAAGCAAAACTGAAACATGCAACTGTTTACTTTTTTGCCTCTTTTGTTGTTTACAGTTCTTTAATTGCTAATTGTATACGTGTCAACTTGTAATTTGTTATTGCAGATGGATGTTGAAGTGAAATTGGAGGTACATTATGGGGGTGCTTTTGTGTGGAACCCTAGTTTAGAATACTTTGGTGGGAAAGTTGAAATAGTGTATAGGGATGCTGATTTGCTTGGTTATTTGAAATAAAAGGTATATGTGAGGAATTGGGGATTGATGAACCGTGTAGGGTTCATTATTTAGGTCCTAGGGGCAACTTGGAGCAAGACTTAAGGCTCATAGAAGATGATCAAGATGTGGAACCCTTGAGGAAGCCTAATGAGGGAGGGCCAAGGGACACCATCATACTGTATGTGGAGAGTGGTAATGCTCCACTTGCAGTTGAAGTTCCTGATGGTGCAGGGGTTGGTGTAGGAGCTGGTGCAGGGGCTGCTATAGGGGGTGCAGGGGCTGGTGTAGGGGGTGGTGCAAGAGTTGCTACAGGGGGTGGTGCAGGAGCACCTACAAGGGGTGATGGTGTGGAGGAGGAGTTTGATTGGTTGAATGAAGGCCTGGAAGGAGAAGACTTTGCTGATGACATTTTTGGTGAGTCTTCTCCACCTCACACAGTGCCACATGAGCCTAACACTGTTCCAACCACTGATACACCTCATCCAAACACTGATACACCTCAGCCAAACACAGATGCACCTGGCCCAAGCAATGTTCCTCCTCCAAACATAGATTTAGATAAAGAGTGGGCTGAACCAGCTTTAGAGGATGATATTGCAAGTGTGGATAGTTCTGATGATGAGCAGGGGCCTGGCAATTTGGAGTTCAATGAGAGGACTGATATGGAAAATGTTAGGTTGGCAAAAGGGATGAAGTTCCCAAACTCCCAGGTGTTTAGGAAGGCTTTGAAGGAGTATGTGATTCAGAATCACATTGATGTCAAATGGAAGTTGAATGAGAAGAAGAAGATTTCTGTACATTGTAAGAACAATTGTGGATGGAGGTGTTATGCCTCAATGGTGACTGGGGAGTGCACATTTGAGATCAAGACACTTTATCCTGAGTGTACCTGCCCCTTATCATTCAAAAATGGGCAAGTTACATCAGCCTATGTGGCAAAGAGGTATTTGGAGGATTTTGGTAAGAATCCGAATTGGGAGGTCTCAGGTGTTAAGCACCATGTGATGCAGAAGATTTCAGTTGATTTAAGTCTTAGTCAGGTGTATAGATCAAGGAAGGCAGCTAGGGGGCTGATTACTGGGAATGAAGAGGCTCAGTATGGCCTACTTAGAGATTATGCAGAAATGATATTAAGGACAGATGTAGGAAGTAGGGTGATTCTGCAAACAGAGATGGAAAATGAGAATGCAAAGCCCAAGTTTAAAAGGATGTACATTAGGTACAATGCTCAGAAGGTTGGCTTTCTAGGTGGTTGTAGACCCTTTGTTGGGCTGGATGGATGCCACTTGAAGGGTAGGTTTGGTGGGCAATTATTGTCTGCCACTGCCAAGGATGGAAATGACAATATATTCCCAGTGGCAATGGCTGTGGTTGAGCAAGAGAACAAGGATAGCTGGACCTGGTTCTTAGAGCAGTTTGCTGATGACATTGGCAGGCCAGATGAGCTCAATCTGGTATTCATCAGTGACAGGCAGAAGGTATTATCATCTAGCTCATGTTCATGACTTCATTACATGCTTACCTTTTTACATGCTTACTTGCTAACATTGAATGCTTACTTGATTGCAGGGCCTTTTACCTGCAATGGAGACTCTATTCCCAACTGTGGAGCACAGGTATTGTGTGAAGCACATATACAACAACTTCAAGGTTAACCACAAGGGCATGGAGTTGAAGAGTGTACTGTGGAGGTATGCTGGCACAACATCAGCCAGGGAATTTGAGAGAGGGATGGACCATCTTAAGAGTTTGGATGAAGAAGCTTGGCAGTACTTGGCTGATATAGAGCCTGCACAGTGGACCAGATCCCACTTTTCTTCAAAAGCTTTAACAGATTGTATGGTAAACAATCTGAGTGAGAATTTTAACTCTATGATTGTGAAGGCTAAAGACAAGCCAATCTTATCAATGCTGGAGTGGATCAGAGTTAGGCTTATGAGCAGGCTGTATATAAAGAAGGCTGGCATAGAAAAGTATGGTGGCAATTTGTGTCCAAGCATACAAAAAAAGTTGGAGCAGTTAAAATTAGAGTGTAAGAGTTTCTGTGCAGTTCCTTCTGGGAGGTTTGTGTATGAGGTTGACAATGAGAGGGAAAGGCATGTGGTGGACTTGGTAAATAGGACATGCAGTTGTAGAGTATGGGACTTGACAGGAATCCCTTGCAAGCATGGAGTTGCAGCCATTGTTGTAAATCGTGAGAAACCAGAAGACTACACCCATCCATGCTACTACAAGGATGCTTATGTGGAGACATACAAGACACCCATACCTCCCATGCCTGGCCAGTCTGAGTGGATGTCAAGTGGCCAACCCAAGCCTGTTGCACCTACTGTTTATAAGCCACCAGGCAAGCCACCCATGAAGAGGAAGAGAGATGCTGATGAGTCGAACCCTTATAAGGTGTCTAGAGGAAACAGGCCAGTGAGGTGTGGAAAGTGTCAACAGGAAGGGCACAATGCAAGGGGATGCAAGGCCAATGTCACTGGTGAGACAGCATGGGAGAGGAGGCAGAGATTGCAGAAAGGGAAATCTGTAAGTTTTTACAAAATTTTTTTATTCAAATGCAAAATTCCAATAACTGACACTGTAAAAACATGCTCATATTTGGTTGCAGGGAAGTGGAAGGCCTTCTACACACACACAAGGATCCCAGGCCCCATCTTCATCACAGACCCAATCCTCAGCTCAGCCCCCACCAACATATCAGCCTTACACTATGGCCTCATCCAATCAGGCAGCAGGGTCACAGCCACAAGCTCCAGCTCCACAGCCACAAGCTCCATGGTTAGGGCCACCAGCTCCATGGTCACAGAACCCAAGTCAATGGTACTCTTTAGACTTCAGGTACACAGTTAGAGGAGCTCCTTGGTTCTCTTCAAGCCAGCCAACACCACACACCCCTGCAGAAACATGGGACAGTAGACCACTATCATCACAGGTACTGTAGTGTTAGGTTTGATGTTTTATTCATAAAACTGTGATGTTGGTAGCTAACATGTGAATTCTTGTACTTTGTAGCCTATAAGACCACCTGCTACCAGAGGAGCTGCTTTGAGAGGAAGGGGTGATGCAGCTAGAGCTCAGAAATGTAGAACAAGAGGTGGAAAGGCCAGCTGTGGTGGGAGGGGCAGGGGTAGGGGCAGTAAATGAAGACTAAGTCAAGACACTTTTGTTGCTATGTATAATGTATTAGGGTTATGTAGTGTTAGGGTTTTATGTAGTTTGTAGACAATGGCAGGGCAGACAATGGCAAGACACTTTTTGATATAGTTGTTCAAACACTTTTTGTATTTTTGTAAGTTTTGTAAACATTGGGCAGCTGCAACTGTTTTGGTTGTTGTACCAAATGCCTTATATTTACTGGTGGTTGATGAAAGACTATTCAATGTCACCTTAAAATATGTATACAATTTCCCAACTTAATGACAAATGTTCAGAATTATTGTATTATTGCAGTTTCTCATATGAGTTATTATTATATGAGTTTGTTTATGTGTGCAGGGTGTATGTGTTGAATAGCAGGTGTATGTGTTGAATAGCAGGTGTATATGTTGAATTTGTTGTCTTTTCTTGCAAGTTGACAGATTGTCATGCACTTTAAATTCACTTTCAACACAATTGTCTTCACACAATACACTTTATACACAAACCAACACAGCTCACAACATCCAACAAAACACCAACACCAACAGCTCACAGCTCACAGCTCACAAGTAGCCAATTCACTCTAAACAAAAATACCAACAGCATCTAACATAAATAACACTTTATCTTAAAAAGGCTAATATTATTAAGTGGCTTCAAGCCAATAGCATCTACCACCTTACATAGTCCTCATTCTCAAAAAATTCTTTCATAATTCTATTACAATACAATTGAGGACCAACTTATATTACAACCCATCAGGCAGACTCAATCTCATCATTCCAACATTTTCACTTGAGCCAAAACATGAAAACAACATAACCAAAACAAAAAAAAACCATGACAGAATTAGTGCAATTCTGCACTTTCTCTCTTGCTTTAAAGCTCTCACTGCTATCTCCTTGGCTTGAACAGAGGAAGCTCGAAACTTTCTCTCCTTCTCAATGGCTTTTGCTGCCCTGTCTTGAGCAATTTCTGCCATTTGGGTAGCTTCTGCTGCTGCCTGGGTAGCTTCTGCTGCTGCCTGGGTAGCTTCTCTTTCCCTTTCACGTGCAAGTTGCAGCTCACTCCGCAGTAAATCCAGCTTTTGTTCCACCAAATGGACAGCTTCATTCCCACGCACACAAGTGGGATTATCAATCCATCTAAAGAAAGGGCATTTGGGACCAATCTGTTCATAAATTGAATTGTACACATCACATTCCAATCTCATGTGAATCAGCTAGATTAAGTAAAAAGTATACTTACCTTATATCGGTTACAACCCAGAAACCTTCTCCCAAAATTATCCACTGTCAGACTTGTTCTCAGCACACAAGTCTCATATGTACACAAATGCCCACATGAACTTGAGTAATTTCCACTCGAAGAAGACATCGATTATCAACTTCCTGTGAATCAACGATATCATCAAAACTTGAAACCCCAGCTCAGAACCATAAAGCAGAAATGTCGTACCTAGTGATGATATATCTTCGAATATTCAACGACTCAAGACAACCCAAAGTCACAACCTCACCCTCACACGAAAGCACGATCAGAAAAATCAAAACCCCAGCGTTACAGGGATTTTTCGCGTTTGTAGGGCTCGTGAGGAAAAGAGAGTGAGTTCGCGTTGTTTGATCCGTGTAATGTTCTAATTTGGCATAAAAGGGTGTTTTTCTAACGTCTGAGGGTGAGGTGGGTAACGGGGGGGTGACGGATTGATGTACAGGTGGGCAAAGTGATAAGTTTTGAACCACGGGTAGGCAAAGTGAAAACGGGCCTAACCTCAGGTGGGTTTACTGTAATTATCCCATATATATATATAAGTAAAGTTGAGAGAAAATCCAATTAGATTTCAAATTGAATTCTAATTGTAGTCTAATTTTACGCTTTGTGTCTTATCTATATATTTTTAATTTTTAGGTGAGTTAATGTTATGCAAAAAACGAAGAGTATAATATAAATAAATCATTAAAAAAAAAACCCAAAAAAAAAAAAAGAGTAAACTCATGTATATATCCAAAAAAATAAAATAATAAAGAAGAAAGAAGGAGTAAAAAACTCATGTATATATCTATGACTTAAACAAGGTATAATTTGAATCCATATATGTATAATTGTGTTGTTTTTAATCGTACCGTGCATATGCACAGATTATACACTAGTAATAGTAGTATATATATACATAGGTAAAGTTTAGAGAAAATCCAATTAGATTCTATAATTGAAGTCCAATTTTGCGTTATATGTTCTAAATTATATATTTTTAGAGAGAGTTTTATTTCTTAATTTTGAAGTCAAATATGGGACCACATCATAAATATCCATCCAAGTGAGTTATTACGTACAAAAACCAAAGAGTCTATAATTAATGAACATAAATAAATAAAAAAATGGACAATTTGCATTTTTTACATAGTAATATTCTTATAAGACTTTTTAAAGAGTTAAATATATATATATATATAAGAATGACTATCAATAATATTTAAGTTATATATATATATATATATATGTAAGAATTATACTATGCATCTTAATGTATAATTTTTAAGTATATCCATACATATGCATGGAGTTACAAGCTATAGTATATAATAATAAGTAAAGATTAGAGAAAGTTTAATTAGAATTTGAAATTATAATCCACTTTTGCGCTATGTGTCAAAATTTATATGAGGACTATATTATAATTATCCACTTAATTTTATGGCATGTGTCCACTTAAGTTTTTTATTCTTTGAGCCAAGTAAGATAATGAATGCAAAATACAAAGAATTTAATATTAATGAACTATAAATAAATAAACCAATCACATATACTCAATAAAAATCACCACACAATAAATATCACCATACATTTTATCTTATTAAAAAGTTAAAAAAAAAAAATTATCATAAGTAGTATTAAATTTAGTAAGAATTTTAATATGTGACTAATTACCACTACAAGAAAAAAGACTTAATACAATGGAAAAAGTTGTTAAAATAACAACTAATATCGTTGTAATAGGTGTCATTGCAACGATAAAAAAGTCCACATATTTGCACGATTACTTTGAAAATCTTGTTGCAATAGGTTGATTTTTTTTTATTTTAAAAAAATAGTAAAAAATTTAAAAAAAATTTAAAAAATAAATAAATCATTTTTTAAATTATAATTTCTTCATTAACCTATTTTACAATTCAAAAACCATATCTAGGAACTATACTAACAAATTAAAGATACACATAAAATGTGAAAAATTCGAAATACTTCATTTTAATACATATGTCAAAGAACACAAATATATACACAACTTGTTGAGTTTACATTCAAACACATAGTTTCAAAAAGTATGAAAAAATCAATACAACATGAAAGAAAAGTTTCTTCCCGAAGGTGTTATCCAAGCATGTTTCACGGCCATTTCATTGACTTACCACCTATTTTGGGAAAAAAAAGAAAAGAAAATAAGTATAAAGTTGAAAAACATCATATATACAACACAATGGCACCAATATACACCATCATTGATTCTATAAAATTTAAAAAAAAAAAAAAAAAAAAAAAAAAAAAAAAAAAAAACACATACACAACAATACTACTTGAAGACTGCGCAACTAAACAAAGAAAACTCAAATTTAAATTTAAAGAGAACCAAAAGATTACCTAAAAGTTAGAGAGAAAATTTTTTAACTGAGAAAGAGTCTTTCCAAGAAGATTATGAATTAAGAGAGACTGAAATTTGAGAGAGAAAATTTAGAGTTAGTAGGTATGAGAGCGAGATGGAAATTTAAGAGATAAGTTTTGTAGTTAGTAAATAAATTTGAATTTTGAGATACGCTTAAGAGAGAGAGAGAGAGAGAATTTGAGATTTTTTTTTAAAGCAAAAAAAAAATAGGAAATAGAGGTAGGTGAGATAAAGAGGAAAAAAAAAAAAAAAGGAGATAGGGGTTTGTGACAGGGTGTGAGTTAAATTTGAGATGGGAAAAATTAGAAAGATAGATGTGGTGAGAGAAAGTGGGAAATTGAGATGTGAAAAAAAAAAAAAAAAAAAAAAAAAAGGAAGACATGGGTGGGTGAGAGAGAAATATTGAGAGGAGAAAAAAAAAGGGATAGATATGGGTGAGAGAGAGGAAATTAATGAACAAACAAATAATGCCAATTTCCCAAATTTTCCCACTACTCAATTACTCACCTCTATTACATCAATAAAATTTGATGTGAAATAAAGATTTAACCTATTATAACAATATAGTTCGATATGAAATAAAAGATTACCTTGCAACAACATATCTCAATGTAAAATAAGGGTTACATATTACAACAACACATTTCGATATAACATAGAAATTATTGCTACAATCTCATATTGATGTAATAAATTTAAGTTACTATTACAACAAAAAACAACCTAAAAATGCAATAGTATATATATTACCTCCATTATTTTTTTTTTTTTTTGGTTGCAATAATACTTGTTGTATTATGCTTTTTTTCTTGTAGTGTAAGTTTACTTTTTTAACAAAATAATTTGACTAATTATTTATATTTTTATGATAAAAATTGTGTTTAATTTTAAATGTGTACCTGTTTGCATACCGCGTTTGCTGCGTTTGCTGCGTTTCTGCGTTTTCTGCTTCTTTTTTTTTTTTTTTTCACGCGTTTTCCCCCTCACAAGTGGCTACTGTTCATGTACGGTACATGAACAGTAGCCGCAATACTTGACCAATGTTCCATGAACAGTGCATCCGTGCACTGTTCATGGACCCACAAATTTCATTTTTTATCAATTTTTTCATTAAAAATGGGTCCCACGGTACTATTCACACATTTAAAAATTATTTTGCTACAGTGTTTTCAGTTTTCAGTTTCAGCAAAATAAGTTCTATCCAAACACACCCTGTATCTATATGTATGCATGTATTACATGCTATTTTTTTTTAATAACTTGACTAATTATTTATATTTTTATAACAAAAATTGTGTTTAATTTTAAATGCAACCATGCATTTGCATGGGTTACATACTAGTAGAAATTAATAATTCTAATCATGATTTCTATATAATAAACGACACCCTTATGGAGAATTAAGTACTATATTGATTAATATATTGTTAGGATTTTCATATTGGAATAGATTTGGGAGTTTAGTCCAGAACTTAACGTTGACCCAAGAGAAGTTTGAAGGGTTTCTTTCCAAATTTGGAAAGAAACCCATCAAACTTCTCTTATATCTCTTTAATGGATGTGAATTTTAGAAATCTAACCATTAGATTGGATTTTCTTTATGTTCTTAATAATCATGTCAAATTTCATTTAAATTGAATGTTATTTACTATTCGATCAATAAACTTATTTTTTATGCATAATTTTATATTATAAAAACTTGAAATTTAAATATTTGATTGATAAAATAGTTATTGATATTTAATCTTCTTGAAATTTTGCAAGTATGGAGGATATAATAAGAACATGCAATCTAACGGTTAGATTTTCAAAATTCACATTTAATAAAACAAAATAAGAAATGTTTGAAAAGTTTTTCTCCAAACTAATTTGGTGAGAAACCTTTTCCCAAGAGAAGAGACTAAACGGCTACAAGTGTGTTTTCTCACATCAAGCCAAGGAACCAGCCCATAGCCCAAATTATTGAGGGCATTGTTCTTAGCAAGGCCCTTAAACTAATTTTGATATGACCAAAATAACTTCCTGCTTGATGTTGTGGAAGTCTGACACATCTTCTGTTCGGATGATTGCTAAGTATGGGTTTTGACTTACGATCTTATCAACTCAAAATGTAGTTTAAATGTACATGGAGATAAAAACAAGTTATGGGTTCCAGTTAGCTCAACTAGTAAAATCTCTAATGGTTGAATAAGGTTCAATTCCCGCCTACACTAAAAACCGATTGATATCTTGGTCTGATGACAAATAGCGCAATCATTAAAAGCAGATGCCATAAGTTAAAACTTTCTAAAAAAAAGTTTTAAAAAATCCTAGAGGAGATAGAAATTAATGAGGGAAATTTAAACCCTTAATCCATTTTCCTCTGTAAATTTACCCCCTATCATCAAATCAATGGATCTTTTCCTTCAAAATTTGAGAGGACATCTAACTTTTTGCATCTTGATGGCTTATTAGAAATTAAGTAGTGAGGTGTTGCAAAAATTTGGAGGGAAAAAAAAAATTAAGAAGCGACATTAGGTTGAACATGCAACTCTACTCTTCTTAGATCTTTAAACACAAATCTAGTTTATTGATAAGGAATATTTTGGCTGAGAATTTTTCTAACTCCTTTTACCCTTCAGGTTTGAATTGCACTTTGGTCTCCTTTTCACTTGTCCGATACTACGTGCTCTTCGGGTTGATTACGATGCGGCATAAGGCCATGTGCTCCACTCACATTTATCGTCGGTTAGGAGAGGCCATATCGGGTTACCCAATATTGATGGGTAAGGATGTATTCGTCAGGTAAGAAGACCACTTGATCCACACCCTTTTTGCATGTTCTCCACTCATGCATCCCTATATGGAAAGATCTTGCACACCACTTCCGAAGATCCTTCTACATATTGATGTTTTCCAAATATGGGTTAAGCCCTAAGATCTCAAAACATTAACTATGTATCTTCCCTACAAGGAAAATCTTACGTCCATGGGATCTCGATTAGCCCTATACTACTATATAAACATCGAGCCTCCTTTTCTCCAAGGTATGTGTGATTTCCTAACTCTTACACTTTTGAGTTATCGGAAATTCTTCTATCACTAACTTAACCTTCAAAGGGTCTTTGATCGACACCCCATCGTTATTCTTTTTAGATTCTTCACCTTTTTTGTTCTTCAGGTACCTCAATCGTCGTGTGTGTGGACAATCAACTCATTGACGATTTTATACATCATCATTTAACAAAACTCAAACACTTCACTCATCTACATCAAGTCTCAACATCAAGTGAGCTACAACATGCATTACAACATCCTTTGTTCATTAGCATCAACAAATCCCTCTATCAACCAAGTAGAAGATCATGAATTGAGATATTAGCAAATTGAAGAATATATCATATTCATTTAAAAATCCGACATCAATGAATTGAAGTACGTAGTGCGTGCAGGTAAAAGAACCAACTCCATTAGTTTTACTACATTTAAATATGAGAAATATGTTGATTGATAATAAGATGGGTCGATCAATATTGTTCATTCTCTCTCTCTCTCTCTCTCTCTCTCTCTCTCTCTCTCTCTCTCTCTCTCTCTCTCTCTCTCTCTCTCTCTCTCTCTCTCTCTCTCTCTCTCTCTCTCTCTCTCTCTCTCTCTCTCTCTCTCTCTCTCTCTCTCTCTCTCATGCTTAGGTTTATTTTACAATTTGTAAATATATGATATAGCATCCAAGCATGCAATGCATAATTGTTGAGTGAGTCCAAAGCATAACAAGAGCATTACCATCAATCTCCTAAAGACTAATATATGGATTGGACGGAATAGGTGCATAACACATTCTCATTTCCACAACATAGCATTCAAATTTGAATCTCTGGTTTGAAGAATATTTCTCTACATATATTTTTTTTTCCTAGATTGTAATTAGGAAACAAATTAAACAATGTATTTTTTTTTATAGGATGTAACTAGAATCAAAAGCATTGAAATTATTTAGCCAAAAAAAAAAAAAAAAAAACCTTGCAATTTTCTATTTCATTATATTGTACATATATAAGACCAAAACCATGAAGTTTATTCATTCTTGATCCACCAATATAGTTTATTCAATCATCAATAAAGAGGTATATTCATAAATGGTTTTTTTTTTTTTTTTTGTTATAAAAAATTTTCCCTTAATAAAGTAAATGACGACTCTACACAAATATACACACAACACTTTCCTCAAGGATTTCCAAGACTTTTAAGTTTAGTCTTAAAACTGGGATTCTCACAAGTTGATTATTAAATCCACAAGGTCCTATACCAATTGCTGCCTCAAGTTTCTGCATATACAAAGTACTTGCGGGGACCATTTCGATGGCTCTTGACAGCCACAAACAGGAGCTTTACTTGTATGACATAAAGACATCGAGAACATGCTTCTGGATGTTCCGTCTTAAGGCATCTACCATGGCCTATTCTTTTCTCTTTTTTCGATTCTTTTTTTTTTTTTTTTTAATTATCTTTTAACTTATCAAGCATGTTTCTGTGAAACAGAGAGCTAAGAGCTTCAAGTAGATTCTTTGTGAAATTCACGCTTTGAATGACCTTAGAGGTTTAGGTTGGGACATTAAAAAAATAATTAAAATTGAGGGGTTTCTAATCATGCGTTGACTGAACAAAGTTGATATATATAAGAATCATGTGAGGATTTTGTTCTGAAAGATGCCCACATTAGTGTGATATATACTGCCGTGCTAATATATTGACAAGACAACACACATCACAAAGTCGTAGTAATACTTGTTTTGACCGATGGAGTCTAATACAGTCAAATTCTATGAATGGAATTCAAATATGTGATTATGATTTGGAGTGGTAAGGAATACAGAATAAAGTGATGGAAAGCCTTTAACCACCAAAAAAAAAAAAAAAGGGCATTGTTCCATGGGATATGCCTCTTCTAGGCAACCATAAATAACAAGTTTGGATACAAACACTCCTTGAGGCTAGACATCAAGTGCGGTCGC
This sequence comes from Quercus tomentella, assembly GCA_028535165.1. Classification (NCBI taxonomy): domain Eukaryota; kingdom Viridiplantae; phylum Streptophyta; class Magnoliopsida; order Fagales; family Fagaceae; genus Quercus; species Quercus tomentella. Next base: position 30,594,915 of record JAPQVY010000068.1, on the reverse strand, counting down.
ATTACAGGGCAAAATCTCCATTTGGCAGGCAGCCACTAAGCGTGTGACCCATTTATTGCTTTAGTGAGCCGTCTGCCAAAGGTGATTTGCCCGGCAATTCTTCTGCCTTAAGCACAAAAAATAACCATTGTAGATTGTTCAACAATGCGTGCCGACATTCACGGATGAAATAATTGTCTCTTATTGTGAGTCAAATGCATTACCCAACTAGAACATGCAGTATTATTTTTTTTAATGTGCATGAAATATGCAACAAAACAGGGATTTGTTGAGCACTTCTTTTAGTAGGAAATTGCTTGGACAATTTTACACATTCACATATTCTGGGTTTGGTAACACCTTTTATTTTTTTAACTTTATTTACTTGTGTATAACCTCGCCCTTAAGCACAAAAATACTTAGTATAAGGATTTTGTCATTGCACTTGAGTATTAGACGGATACAAGATTACAAGTGTCTAAATTTGGATATATATATATATATACCCTTTTTATTTATTTATAAGTATCTTCTAACATGCAAGCTTTATGAATAAACTCAAAATCGCGAAGTGCACCAAGGCTTTTATATTTCTTTTCAAAAAAATTTAAGGTTAGTTGCTTCAATAATTAATCCATATATATATATATATATATATATATATATATATATATATATATATATATATATATATATATATATAGCTCTTATTCTTATCAACAACTTTCTCTTCTTTAAACTTCCGTAAGCACTAAAACTAATAATACTAATCCTACCGTAACCTCTATATATTTTGATTCATGCAGTAAATTCTACTATCTTCCCATGATGCAATTCAGAGTGAGAACAACCTACTATGTGTCCGTTTGGTATGATTAATTTTGCCAACTTATTTTACTATTCAGCTTATTTTTGCTACTATTCGTGTGTTCCACTGAACTTTTTAGTACTATTCATAGGTCTCATTATACTATTTCAGCTAATTTTTACTTTTATCTAAAGTACTTTCAATAAAAAGTTTTCAGTTTCAGCAAAATAAACAGATCCCAAACAGACCCTATATATATGTGTGGCATTAGAATTTCATGATTTGATCTTTTACTAATTAATGGAATTTTGAATGTGCCCTAAATAGAGCTAGCTGACATTTTATGAATCCATTGAAGCTAACCCACATCTGATGTGATTTATAATTTCAAGGTGAAGCTAAAGCCAGCCAACTGAAGATATGATCTGATTATGAAAAAAGAAGAAGAAGATATGATATGAAAAATAAAATTATTATTAACTTTGCAAGTCCAAATAAGAATATAAAAAATATTCTTGAATTTTGAAAATGAACGGCTAGGCATGAACGTGTTATGCTAAGACATAAACATCACACCAGGTACTCATCAGTCACTTCAAGCCTTCCTGGTGCTAGTGCAGGGAAAAAAAAATCCACTTTCTTCAGATCTCAATCAGAGAAGAGTGAAATGGGTTTTACAAAATTGATATGTAAAATTTTGAAAAACACAACAAAAAAATTATAATGAAATTTATTTTTTATGTTATTAATATGACTATAAGGACTCAAATTGTGACGATCGCAACTGATATGGGCTTCGCACGTTAAAGGCCCTTGCAATAAAATTTATAGAGCGTGGACTGAAAGGCTAGGCCTTGGTCACTGGACGGTGGTTAGTCATGGTGTTCGTGGTAGTAGCGTATCTAATAAGACCTTCCCTCTGGCACGGCCTGAGCGGCTCTAGTCCTTCGACCTTGTCCGAGGGGATTGGTATTCTTATAACTCTCCCTTATTTAAGGCTCCAGGGGCTGGGAGACGGTTTGTCCCCCCCCTTCTATAGTTGCTTCTCTTCCCTTTTTATACTAGCCTTTTTCCTTCCTTCCTACGTCCACGTGTAGGTTCAACTTTCTAGGACTGATACTTGTCCCATCAGCCCATACCCAAAGTGGTTGGGGGTGGTTGTAAAAGCTGAAAAGCATTGCTCTGTCAAGCGCAGAGTACTTCATTACAGTAATGGTTGCTTTTTCCTTGTCCTTTGTCGCTGTCCTATTCAAGGGTCTTTTCCACGTTAATGCGGAGGAGTTTAGCTTTTCCATGAACTATTCCTATACCGTATTTGCCCTTTCTCCCAGGGGCGTTTTGGGATGCCGAGGATAGAATAGTCCTGGGCTATGTCCCTAGGCCGTTTGGGTTCTCATAGTATGTCCTCGACGATATCCCTCCTCGGGCGGAGAGGAGGGTTTTGGTGACGTCGGGCTTATGTTACGGTTTGCCAAGCCTCATCCCTCATCAATGTCAGTGCCTCTCCATTTGCTTGGGACATGCTCCTGGTCATGGGACATTCCTTTAGCTTTGCTCGCGCCGCGTTCTTGCCGTTTCAATGCACGAGGCGCATCTTTATTAAGTTTCCTTTACAAGGTGACACAAATCCAACAGTTGAAAATGACGTCGGGAGTCGAGCGAGAACTGTTTCGTTTGTAACTTTTCTTGGAAATCTGTACAGATTAAATGCCACCAGACTTGCCTTCCATATAAGAAGCAAGGTAGGAGATCATTTTCTTTACGTACAGACCCCTCAACTTTCAAGTTCCTAAATCACCTGTTGTGCTCAAAGTCCTCACTGCTAGTGGGATTAAGCCTTAGGAAGTGATATGGTTGGGGCGAAGACGGGGGTAAAGGGACCACACCCTCTCCAGAAGCACTGGGTCTCTTCGAGACTCAAGATGGCTCGATCGAGGCAAGGGAGACAGAGACTCAAAGCATCTCTCCCTCTTGGCAAAGCGGGAAAGAAGCCCCTTCTTCCTTTAGCCAAAATCCGAAGCAGATGCTGGTCGCATCAGATTTTTGGTGCGATAGCATCGGGGTTGCTCATCGTCGATACCATCCGTTCTCTCTCGAGCGCTGCTAACATGGCACTGGCCTGATGGGAGTCAGAGTTGGCACAAGGACTAGGCATCCTCGCTTCCTCCTCTCCTCTTTCTCTGGTGCCCCCTTTTGCCTCTGCTTCTTCTTCTCTTCCATCACTAGGGGCATCCTGACACACTTAGTCGCCATAAGAGCAGAATTTTGAAGGATTTATGGTTTCGTTGTATCTTTTTCCTTTTTGCTTTTCTTTTTGCTTTTGTGGTTAGCTTCTAGTATAGGCTTGCTTGAGCCCTTCATTGTACGATGTACTATTTCATTGTATTAATAAAAGATGATTTTATCTTTATTTTAATCTAAGTATTCTTTCTTTTCTGCAATAGTTATGCTGTGAATGGATGTGCTATACATTTATACCCATATATATATTTTTTCTGAACGATACTTGGGGCCGAGCCCCCCGTTAATAAAAAGCTATTATTTTGAACTTACTGAGACTAACACGCATAATAATGCCGACATGAAAAAGGTTATACATATAAGACTAACCGAGATAACAGCTGAACGTTTCCGTATTGCGTATGAGGCGATCACCCGAGGATGGGTAACCCAAAATGAACTATCCGAGATGATCGCCGTATACTAGGATGCTTAAACACACTCCTATCTACATTCATGGCCTTAACCATTTTTGACATGCGGTCCGAGGACCGAGGTATGACTATACCGGGCCTAAACACTCGTTTATATTGGTTTCTTCAGAGCTAGGGATCCGAGGACATGACAGGATGTCCATCCTGTCTAAGACTTAACTCATTTTCTAATGACTAATCTCCCCATAGGTTTGAGTCCGAGAACTATGTAATACCTTGGTTCTGTCCAAAACTTATCTTTCACTAAGTAGTTGGTTTCCCCATAGGTTTGAGTCCGAGGACTATGCAATACCTTGGTTCTGTCCAAAACTTATCTTCTTTAAGTAGTTGGTGGCTAGCCCCTTGACAAGGGTAAGGGCATTGGCTTGATGTTCGAAGCCCCCAGAACTACCCGTGCCCCTGGCACTTTATACGGTAGATCCGAGTGGGTCCTGAGTTAGAACCACAACTACTGGGAACGATGGGGAGGCTTTTACCTAGCTAGCCCCCCTCGCCAAAACTATTTCTTTTGAGGGACCCTTGTCGGCAAGGGCTTGATCCCACCATGACTAACTGCTGCCTATGCCAACGCACAAGCCTCCCCATAGACGGCGCCAATTGTAAGGACTCAAATTGTGACAATCCTAACTGATATGGGCTTCGCACGTTAAAGGCCCTTGCAATAAAATTTATAGAGCGTGAGCTGAAAGGCTAGGCCTTGGTCACTGAATGGTGGTTAGTCATGGTGTTCGTGGTAGTAGCGTATCTAATAAAACCTTCCCTACGGCACGGCCTGAGCGGCTCCGGTCCTTCGACCTTGTCCAAGGGGATTGGTATTCTTATAACTCTCCCTTGTTTAGGGCTCTAGGGGCTGGGAGACGGTTTGTCCCCCCCCCCCCCCCCTTCTATAGTTGCTTCTTTTCCCTTTTTATACTAGCCTTTTTCCTTCCTTCCTACGTCCACGTGTAGGTTCAACTTTCTAGGGCTGATACTTGTCCCATCAGCCCATACCCAAAGTGGTTGGGGGTGATTGTAAAATCTGAAAAACATTACTCTGTCAGGCGCAGAGTACTTCATTGCAGTAATAGTTGCTTTTCCCTTGTCCTTTGTCGCTGTCCTATTCAAGGGTCTTTTCCATGTTAATGCGGAGGAGTTTAGCTTTTCCATGAACTATTCCTATACCGTATTTGCCCTTTCCCCAGGGGCGTTTTGGGATGCCGAGGACAGAATAGTCTTGGGCTATGTCCCTAGGCCGTTTGGGTTCTCATAGTATGTCCTTGGCGATATCCCTCCTCGGCTCGGACCTTGGGCCCCAAAATGAAGTGAGCCGGGGTCTCAAATTCTTTGGCCCCCACAATGACGAATGCACAAATCAATTAATTATTCTTATTATTATTTTGAGAATCCATTATTATTGTGTTAGTTTGTAAGTTTGTTAAATAAAATTGAAAATATTTTTAACATTTTCTATTTATAAAATTTACAAATTAGTTTTATTGTGCATTTAAATTTAGCCATCACGCCCTCTCCCAAGTATTATTGTAAACCAAATTTTTGTCCAGTACGTAGTTGATTATAGTACAAAAATTCATGAGAGAGAGAGAGAAAAAAAAAATTATTACGTGAGCCTATATATATGAGACTGACTAAACAAGTTTATCAATATACAGCATACATTCCATAAAATAAAAATTTTTTATATATATATATATAGAGGGAGAACTACAAGAACCAAGATGTCGGAATAATTTTAAGGAATCCTATATTATTTAATTTTTTTATTGAATTAATGTTTTGAAAATCCTATGGTTGGATTTCATGTTTTCTATGTTGTTAATACATATACTAAATTTTTTGACAATAAGATATTACTCTACAATTTGATTTATAACTTATCTTTTATACATATTTTTAAAATACAAAAAAAAATTAAATTTAAATGTGTAGAAAAACTTCCATTCCAACCACTACCAACTTGGTAACTAAACAATCATATGGGATCCAAATCAGAAGAAATATTTCTATAACTATTGAAACGCTCAAATACAACAACCCCAACCTTCTAGATCCCAATTTTGCTTACAAACCCAGATGAAAAAAAACACACACACATTGAAATTTTAACCTCAAATTGCCACAATTAAAAGCACAACCTCCATTCAAAATCAATAGCCAAATGGTACTTATGAATCAAAACCCAATAGTTGTAAATTGTAGAAATAAAAAAGTTACAATATAATTAGAGAACTCACCTGTTTGAAATGGGGCTGGAGCTCAATGCATTGGTGAGTTGGGCTGAGGTCTTGTGATGGCTATGGTGGTTTATGGTAACTATGGCAGTGGCAAAGCTGTTGATAGTGAGGCTCGATAATGGGTGGGAGAGAGAGAGTGAATTTCGGGAGAGGTATGGGTCATGGGGAGGTTTCACTTATCAGGATTTTATTTTTGAGAATACACTTATCGGGATGTAGTTGTTGAAATTAATTGATAATTGATTTTTTTTAAATAAAATTAAAAAAAAATATTGGCGACATGGATAATTGTGAGAGATGCAAACTTCATTGAGGCAAATTCTCATTAGGTCAACAAAAAGTTAGAAGTTTTGGTTTTATAGTGTGTGTGTGTCTATATATCTATACTATTAATAAGAGAATTCTCCTATTTTGTTTTCAATTTTTGGCCTACCAAAATATCTTCATACAAATTCTAAAATAACATACCTTTTTGTTTCAAAAAAATAAATAAATAACATACCTTTTATTTTTTTTGAGATATAAATAACATACCTTTTAATTTAATTTTTTTCCTACAAAAAAGCAAAAAATGTTAAAATAGTAATACTATCTCACATACAAAAGGAAAAAAAAAATCGTTATTCTCACCACCAATTTGTATTCAAATGTCTTATTCCTATTTGTATTTGTTATCTATTTAAATTCAAATACTTCAATTATCTTTAAAAAAAAAATACTACTTCCAAAAAAAAAAACCCAACTCACATAAAAAGTAATTAAAAACTACTCATTCTTATCCCAAAATTTCTATGATTTTTAAAAAAGAAAATTCTTTAAAATATTCCAAAATTTTTGTTATCCAAATTATATACGGTTATCACAAATCATCATCCATCCACACTAATGTATATCATCTTTCTTTTGTTCGAACCTCAATTTTTTTTTACTTATCACAATTTTTATCTCAATCACTAAATTCATATATTCCAATAAGTTTTACGATAGAAACACCACACAGCAGCAGGAAGATGGCAGCGGCGCTCGTGCTAGGGCTTCATCGTTCCACGTAAACCCTAAGAGTCTGACTAGGACTGACACAGGGCGAACACATGTAGTGGATTTCTTGGATGAAAATAAACTCCATTCCACACAATCTGGGGATGAGGATCTGAGTAGGCCCATGACTCATTTAATGGGAGTTGACCTAAAACAAAACAACGATTTTGCATGCACTGAAAAAGAAACAAGCGGACTTTTTGGAGACAACTGAGAATTCAATGCACGACAATACTGAGGTATGCGATGAACATGAAACCACGCATGTTGAGCCCGCAAGTGCGATAGACAGTGAAGCACGCACTATGAACCACGCGCACACCCAGCCCCACTCTCAACATGCAGAAATTAAGTGGAAGAGAATAACAAAGAGAGGGCATGCAAACTATTCTGTAGAGACTGTACCAGATGATAAAGATGATGGAAAACATATTTTAACTAGGGTGGACCTTACCTACATGGATGCATCAACGGCAGAGGCAGCAATGCAACCCCACCGAGCACAATGATCATTATAAGCTGAAATTACTGGGTGCTTGGGAATCAACATGCAGTGGATGTAATCACTGAATTAGTGAGAAGTAAAGGTCCCAACGTTATGTTCCTTATGGAGACAAATCGGTCTATAGTAGAGATGCGAAGATTATGTTTTGATTTAAACTTCCAGTCTATCATGGCTGTTTTGTCTGATGGACGTAGCGGAGGTTTGAGTATGTTTTGGAAAGCAGACTGCAACCTACACATTCAGGCCTTCTCCCCGAAACACATTGATGCACACATTTTGCCTATTAACCAACGACTGTGGTGCTTAATTGGTTTCCATGGTCGACCTGAGGGACTTCGAAAGCAGGAATCATGGTACTATCTCAAAAACTTGCATGCACAGTCCTCCCTGCCATGGGTCTATATGGGTGACTATAATGAAGCACTCCACTCTACAGAGAAGCAAGGTGGACTTCCTAAACAGCTGGCGCCAATGCTAGCCTTCAAGGAGACACTCCTGCATTATGGTCTGCATGATTTAGGATACCAAGGCTATCCTTTTACTTGGAGGAATGGGAGACTGGGGAAGCGTTTGTAGAAGAGAGGCTGGACCGAGTATGTGCTAATGCAGATTGGCAAGCTCTTTTCCCTACGGGTAAGGTGCTACACTAGCAGGTATTACACTCAGACCACGACCATATACTCTTAAACACTCAGTTTCTTTTCCAGCAAGTTCGGACCCGGTGAAAGCAGATTCACAGGTTTGAAGAAAGGTGGGCGACCCATACAAGTTGTGAGGAAAAAAATTAGAGAAGCATGGTCCCAGCACCTTCCTAGTGGCAGTCCTATGTTTAAACTATTTGAGAAAATAAAGTATTGTCGAATGCAGTTGACTGCTTGAAGCCGAGAGGCTTTTGGTAACACAAGACATCTGTTAGAAGCAAAACAAAAGGCATTAGAAGATTTGGTCAGCACGGGTTATGGGGACAACATGTAATGGATTAATATGGTCTGGAGTGAATGAGTTTCTACACCATGAGGAGGTCTTTTGGAGGCAAAAATCACGAGCTGTATGGCTCCTAGCAGGGGACAAAAATACCAAGTTCTTCCATAGAAGGGCAAGCCAAAGATGACGAAAAAACCATATTGAGGGTCTAATGGATGAAACTGGGGTTTAGAGAACGAAGGAGCAATAAATAGGTGGGATAGCTAAAGAGTATTTCAAAAGGATTTTTACCACATCCCACCCAACCAATGTGGATGAGGTACTTGATTCGGTGGATATAGTAGTAATGGAGGGGATGAACCGGGATCTACAATGGCCATTTATTGGAGAGGAAGTGAGAAAGGCCTGTTTTCAAATGCATTCGTCAAAGTCTTCAGGTTCAGATGGGATGTCACTGTAGACACCGCATTTTGTACCCCTTACGACTTGAGCTCTATTCCTTAATGATGCTAAAATTCTAAAGTCCAAGGTTGGTTTAGGGCCCAATCAGATTACAAATTTACTTGAAATGTGTTAAAATGTAAAATATAACTTTTTATGAACAAATAAATCTATTTTTGGAAAGTAAAAGGCCAAGAAAACCCTCGGCCTGCATACGCAGGCTAGAACCTATATACGCAGGTCTAATGCATGCGTACACAAGCACGAACCTACGCACGTAACTAGTGTTTTAGAAACCTATGAAAGACAAGTTTTCTGTATTAATGTTGAGGTTTGGAACAAATCTCACATTGTCTGGGAGCTATTCCTAACCCTTATTTTCTCACTAGATAAAGCTATACATGGCACATTTTCAAAACACACAAAAAATCCTAAGGAAAAACCTAACATTCACTAGAAATAGTGAATCAAAGAGGGAGTTTTTCACAAAATATCCTCAAGTCAGTTTTAATTTGATTAGGACCTTTTCTGGTATTAATCCTCGAGTTTAGAAGTTTATTGATCATTTTTGTTTGGTTGTGAATAGATTTGACTAAGGGGAACAGTCAAAATCAAACTCAAAAAGCTTCATGTTTGAGGTATTGAGTTCTAAAACTTTTCTTTCCATTTATTCATTTTGATAGTATTTTGATCTATTTTATTGTTTTGTTTATACGTTAACATGTTTGCTTAGCATAGGTTTTAGTTGTTTTATGTTATAAAGTATGCTAGGTTGCTAGACTTGTTGTTCTTTAATTTCTGCTCTTGCTTTCTGGGTTAGGGTTCTCCAAAGCGTATCTGCGTGCGCATGCTTCTACATGCATACACAAACTTGAAGTATGCGTACGCATACAACTGGCCTACATACGTAGGCCTATGTATGCGTACGAGCACTCAAGCCTAGAAACCCTAATCCGAGTTTTCTGCTTCTGTTTCTTTGTTCCTTTTATATAATAAACCTCTGTATGATTTCTTTTTATGCTGTCTGAGTCCCTGTTTCTCTGTTTAATTGTTTTTTGCCTTTAACATGCTAGATTAGGGTTTTCTTTTCTTATCTTGCTTTGATGCCATGAACATGCATTAATATGACTATGCATTGATGCCATGGGTGCTATGATGCAGTGAGGTAAGTGAGGTAAGTCATGCATTGATATGAACATGCATTATGAGGATTAATATGTTTGTTTTATGCTTGTTGTCATGTCTAGAAGTTTGGGATATATTTGATGCTTAACACTTTGTTGCCATGCCTACCTTTTCTGTCATAATTTGTTTGCTACCTTGGATGAGATAACATGAGATGCCATGATAGATGAATGCTATGGTTGGTTGATAAGCATGATAGACGAATGTTAAGTTTGGGATGAAATGTCATGTTGTATGCTTAGATGTATGCTAGTGTGTTAAGATGCAACATTGAATGTGTCTTTCAACATTGAATGTGTCTTTAATAGGATTAAGACATAGGACACAATGAGTGGAAGTCGACCCATAGATTAGGCAGCTTTAGGTGCCTAACACCTTTCCAAAACCGTACTTAAATTCCGAATCCATACTCTGGTAGTAAGACTAGTCCTTCCACATAAGGAAGCTATATTCATGGTTCCTAAACCATAAAACTAGATGACGACTCCTTGTGTTTTCTCTGCCCCGGTCCACTTAGTTGAGACGTACTCCTCATAAAAGGCCTATCCACGAGTCGCACCAACAGTCACCTTTTTTCTTTCAGAAGTATTGGCACATAGTTAGAGGAGATGTCACAGAAGTGGTACTATCGGTCCTTAACTCTGGCCATGTCCTTAATAAGAAGAACTTCACACACATCTTACTCATACCAAAGATAAAGGACCCACAAACAATGGCAGACTACCGCCTTATTAGCTTGAGCAATGTGGTGAGCTGTTTAGTGTCTAAAGTTTTGGCGAATGAGGTTAAAACTCTCCTCCTAAACATCATCTCTGACTCATAGAGTGCTTTTGTCCCGAACAAACTTATCTCTGATAATACATCGATTGCATATGAGATGCTACATAGATTGAGAAATGGAAGGCAATGCAAAGTTGGCCACATGACAGTGAAGCTTGACATTAGTAAAGCATATAATCGAGTGGAATGGGAATTTCTACGGAAAATAATGCTGAAATTGGGTTTCATAGAGAGATGGGTAAATCTAGTTATGCAGTGTGTCTCATCAACAAGCTATACAATCCTTCTTAATGGGGAGCCACGAGGCTTTATCTCCCCAACCCGCGGCATAAGACAGGGAGACCCTTTATCACCATACCTATTCTTCATTTGTGTTGAGGGATTATTTGCCTTGATTCAAAGAGCGATTGAGTCTCAACACATTCAAGGGATCTTGTCTTGCTGAGATGGGGTAAGAATCTCACATTCACTTTTCACTAATGATAGTATATTGTTTTGTACAACTATCCCATCAGAATGTAGCAGCCTCCTCCATATACTGGGCACCTATGAAAAAGCATCTGGCCAAGCTATTAACCGTCAAAATACAATGTTATTTTTTAGCCCTAACACAGACTTGACAATGAGGGAAAACATGCGCAGTATGCTAAATGCTCAAATAGTAACAGAGTTCGAGAAGTACTTGGGACTGCTAATCGTGGGAGGTAAGAACAAGGTGAATACTTTCAAGAACCTTCAAGAAAGAATAGCAAAATGGGGAAGAGAGGTTCTTATTAAAACCATCACACAAGCAATACCAATGTACTCAATGAACCTATTCAAGCTTCCAAAAGGCCTATGCAATGATATCAACTCTATCCTTGCTAAATATTGGTGGGGACAAATGAACAATGAGAAAAAAATACATTGGATAAACTGGAAACAGTTGTGTGATCCAAAGAAAAAAGGTGGAATGGGCTTTCGGGATATTAACGCCTTCAACTTAGCCATGTTAGCCAAGTAGGCATGGAGACTACTCAATCAAAAAAACTCTCTGTTCTTTAGAGTTTATAAGGCTAGGTATTTTCCTGCATGTTCTTTCCTGGAAACCAAGCTCGGCAGCAATCCGTTGTATGTGTGGAAAAGCCTACTGCAAGCTCAGGAGGTTATTCTGGAAGGGTCAAAATGGAAGGTGGGGAGCGGTACATCCATGGATATTGCTAATCACCGATGGCTGCCTCAACCACCATCTTTCCGGAGGGATGGGCCTTGGCCAACGAAGGTGAGGGAGCTGATGGATGAAGTTACAGGATAGTGGGATAGAACCAAGTTAGCATATTGGTTTGAAAGACACAAGTGTGATGATATATTGAGTATACCTTTGAATAACCTCCATGCCAATGGTGTACTAGTGTGGAAAGAGAACAAGTCTCAAAGCTTCGCGGTTAAGTCGATGTATGGTGTGGCGTAAAGACTACTTACACAGTCAGCTAGTGACTATTCTAGGGCTGGTGCAGATAGGCAGGTTTGGAAGTCGGTGTGGTCGCTAAACACTCCTCCAAAGGTTTAGGAATTTTTTGTGGAGGGCATGCTCAAATATCTTGCCAACCCAGGTAACCTGCATAGGAAAAAGCTACAAGTGGAACCTTCTTGTGTCGTTTGTCATCAACAGAAGGAAACTGTGTGCCATGTACTGTGGGATTGTCCTTTGGTGCATAATGTATAGGCCCTGGCCAAAGGAAAGATACTAAAAAGTTGTGTCCAAGTCTCAAACATTTTCCTTTTGACACGAAGTATGCTGGAGAGATTACCTAGAGAGGATATGGAACGTTAGGCTATGATCGCATGGGCCATATGGAATGCATGTAACAAATTCTGCTTTGAGGACATTCAAGCTTAACTTGAGGTTATCCTACGTGGGGCTACCTCCCTTTTGTATGAATATTAGGAGTTGATGGCAAACCAATGAACATAATAGGCTTCAAGGAGTGGTAGTGCTAATGTATTTTCCTTCCTTTATTATTTTTCCTTGTCCTGTATGCCAGGCTAGTTGATTAGCACTGAAGTGCAATAGGACCAAAAACATTATTCCACGTTACCTTACTTCCTTCTTTAAAAAAAAATATACATGGTTATTTATATATCACTTTTAAGCATTAAACACTAAACCCCAAAAAAAAAAAAAAAAAAAAAAAAAAAAAAAAAAAAAGAGCATTATTACACTTGTGATAAGTCTAGTGTGTATATACACACACACACACGCATAGACAAAGTCTTGCTTTCCTCGTCCAACCCAACTATGTGTCTCTCAAAACCTCTGCAACTCTCTCTTTCCATCTGTTTGTTACCAATGGCAGAGCCTTCGACCAAAGTCACACCCTCCTTGAAAGACGAGCTAGACATAGTGATCCCCATTATCAGGACTCTAGATTTCTTAGAGAGTTGGAGGCCTTTCCTTGAGAAATACCATCTGATCATAGTGCAAGATGGTGACTCATCAAAGACCATAGAGGTCCCAGAAGGCTTTGACTATGAGCTATACAATCGTAACGATATTAATCGGATTCTAGGTCCAAGGGCTTCTTGCATTTCTTACAAGGACTCAGCTTGTGTATATATAAAACCATCTGCTTCTACATAACAAGCTGTTTAGAATGCACAAGATATGGAGACTATTTGAAATTGCTAATGGCAATACCTCAAATGAATTAGACTAAAATTGTTGTTGTGAAGAAGAAGACAGGTGAGAGAATGAAACAAGAAGACGGTAAAAATGGAGACTAGAGAGTTAATGCTTTTTTATTTATTTATAAGAGCAATTAATGGCTTAGATCACTAAACAATTGATTGAATTTAAACAAGTGATTGGTGATATGACCTTGACATTTTGCAAACATGTAGAATTAATATATGAATATAATGAATGTAATCCTGGACTTGTCAAAATCACATTTAATTAAAAAAATATTGAGTGGTATAATAATTCTGAAAGTTACACAAAATGTAACTTAAACCAAACCTATTACCAAATCAAGAAATTAGGTTTCATTATGTCTCGTTTGATGATTACCAAAACTGTAAAGATGTACGTGACTTTTTGTTAAAATCTTTTTTTTTTCTCTCTTTAACAGGGAAAATATTTTTACTGTTATGTTTGCAAAGCAAATTTATGTTTAGACATTTGTTTCATTTGAATAAATCATATTCTTATTTAGGAAGAAGTTTTACAATGTTGGAGACTTATTTTAGATGGAACCTAAAATTTGTTATGTTTGTACTCGTTACAGTTGAAGGGGTAAAATCCTTATTTCAACTCCAAATTCGTTTATCTCAACTATACTTACATCTTGGATTTATCATATAAGAATTGGTGAAGTTTAAGAATCAAAATTAGGTATGGAAATAATGTTTTACCTAAAATAAATAATGTTACTTATACGTTTATTAACATGTTTCGTTCATAACAAATGAAAAAATTTACTTTGGAGCTAATGTGTACGCATAGAGTCCAAGACATTCACAATGAACTCATGAAGAAATATAAACTTGTACCTCAGTGGTGGTTTAACTCAATATTATTTTGAAATCGTCCATTTCCGTTCTTAATTTTCAACTCAATAAAGACTAAATTCAATATCCAATTTGCACTATTTTAACTATAATCCTTGTTGTTGTTATATTACTTAAATTTGAGTAATAATTGTAACACCAGTCTCACTTAAATTTAATTTTATTGCTTCTAAAATGAAATTGATGAATTATTTAATTTTGAAGGTGATATTATTTTATATCATGATATCTACAAAAGAAATAAATAAAAGATGTAACGTGAGAGTTATTTTGTGGATTATTCATATTAAACTTTTAGTCTCCTTATCAGTTAAGGAAAATGATAAGAGATTAAAACCTATTTGGATTAGGAGTTTAAGTGTTATTAGAATTCTTTAGAGTTCTGGCCTATCTAAACAACCTTAATTTGAGTTTAATTGGGAATTAAAGTCTTATAAGCTTATTTAAGTTTTAGTGGGTCTTAAACTCTAGCCCAAGTAGGAGTGTTATTCGGGATCTAACATAACATTAATATTTATACTTCCCCTAAAGCCGCATTTTTAACATGCGGCTATAGGGGAAATCTGAAGCCCCGTTTCAAAAACGTGGCCCAATCCCGAACTAGAGCCGCGTTTTGAACACGTGGCTTTAGATAAAATTTAAAGCCGCGTTCTTAAAACGCGGCTTCAGACCAAATTAAAAACGCGTCTTAAAAACGCGGCTTCAGGATCTCTAGAGCCGCATTTTATAAATGCGGCCACAGTAAAACAAAACAAAAAAAAAAAGAAAAAAGAGTTCGCGAAAAAATAAATTGAGGAAGTCCTTAGGCCGCGTTTTTATCTCAATAAAACGCGGCCTCAGAACCTATCTATGGCCCCGCGTACGAAACGCGGCCTTAAGGTTCTTTGAAGCCGCGTTTTTGAAAACGGGGCTTTAGGCTCACCCTTGGGCCGCGTTTTTTATGGCCGCGGCTTAAAAACGCGGCCCAAGGCCCCCGCGTTTTGTAGTGGATCTTCTTAGACTGAATTGGAGTGTTATTTTAGAAGTATGCATACTAGATCTTTTTAAGTCAACCACGTGAAAGGAATTTTCCTTTTATTTATTTTGAGAGCAACGGCTTGCTATTTCCCTAATCGCTAAGCTTCACGAGGACAAAACTGTAGAGATAATCCTTTAACGTTAAACTTGATCATTCAGTCTATTATAGTATGTTAAAATAGATAGGGAATATCATAATGGGTCCATGTCCCATAGAATAAATTCGATTGAATGGTACATTGAACTTTTTTTGGGTTTCTACATACATGTTTAGCATGTACTGAGGGCTGTATCATATTGGTTACCTGTTGGATTTGCAGACCTTTGGTCTAACAAAGGTTGATATATATATATATATATATATATTAGATTAAATTTCTAATGGTCAGTACATGCTATAGGTTGCTATGTCCCACTGTTAGAGATTTCTATGGATGCTATATATATATTTTGGATCTATAGAGTATTTCATGGTGGCGTTGAAGTGTTATATGAAATCCTAAAGAAAATATGAATCTGAGACTTAACTAGACAATGGTTGTATTGATATTAACCTATTAGGAACTTGATGAAAATCTTGGTGAACCGCTAGCATGCATATTCTCATTAGATGATATCCTTACGTGTGGTAATACCTCTATTAGTCTTGAAGTAATATATTATGGAGGATTGTAGTGATGTTTAAACACTAGTAAATTATTAGGAAGTGTCCCTTACATCCTTATGCCTTACATCCTTATGGTATACGTCAAGGTGGATTAATTATATAATTGTGTTACTCCTTTACTTTTAGGGGTGGAGGAAGAGCCCATTTGATTTTGGATTTAAATTACGAGAATTAGCAACTAGAGGTTAAGTAGATTTCAGAACATGACATCTCTCAAGACGTGTATATTTATATATATTTTTGGTAAAAATATATTTATATATACATAATTGTAAAAGTAAAGTTTCAAAAACTTATACCATTGTCAATGCTTTATACACATACTTGAATTTTATTATTTATTGTATATTACTTTGAAATTGTATGAGTTAAGAATGACTCAAAACTATATTTGTATTAACAATATTGTCATAAAGAAAAAAATGTTTTCAAACGATTAGCTAGATAGTCTGCAACCTTTGCCAACACAGGGTTAAGTGTTAGTCTTCGGTTGATGTAGTGTTATCGTGGTGTGGTGCAGTGTTATTGTTTGCTCTTTGGAACCAGTGTTGCCTCTCTAAGGTTAGTGTTATTGTTCCCCATGGGAATCACCCACCAAGTGTTTAGTAGCTTATGTCTTTATCTGGCTAATATTAATGTTTTTCATCTCAAACTATTGTTTTATTGTTATCGACCTTTATAAGTGGAAAATTCGTTTATTACTACAATATATTGTTTCTACCTATTTAATGTATTTTGGCCAATTAAAGTGGTTACTATTTTATTTACTGATTACAGTGTTATAGTAAATGTTTTCTTTATGACAATTTTATTACTGTTAAAGCTATTTGTAAATGTTTTGTAAAGCTTATGTTTTGTCAATGATATTATTATTTTGTTTTGAAAGACATCCTCATGTTGTGTAGTCTCTTATTGAGCTTCTAGCTCACCCCCCTTTTTCCACTCTTTCAGATTAGAGCGGTGGAATATCTTTTGGTGGTAGATCATTGGAGACATAGATTGAAGACTTCTTTTGGAGCTATGTTAGTTGATGGACTGTTTTATTATATTTTCTTAGGATAATGAGTTTGGCATTTGTGGAACTCTTTGAGATTGTATTTGGAGACTTTATTGTTAAAATTTTTGTTTTATGGATTTCATAGGAAAGATTTTGATGGTTTAAAGTATATTTGTGGATATTTAATTACACTCTATTCCATTATATTATTGTTGATTATTTATAAGACAAGTCGTGCATCTAAATCCTTGATATGGGTTTTGGGTGCTCCTATAATGTACTGGATTCATTTGCTGGATTTTGCATTGCTCTTGCTAAGGACATCATCTGTTGCTTGGATCAATGTTCCTAAACCCTACAAGAACCAAATTCCACATTTAGCATTACCAAAATCAGATAAAAATTAAACCCCTAGTCATATTTTGAGATTTTCTATTTCCTTGTGACACACAAAACCATCAAACTTTTGAGGCAGATCTATTATTTTCTATTGGGCTGCAAGATCAAATTATTATGTGTTGCACATAGTAAGAAACAGTATGCTAAACATAGTATTTATGATTGTCGAAGCCAAACAGAAATTGAGAAAGTTCCCATTGAGTTAAAAAAAATGAAAGTAAAACTACAGCGTATACTCTATTATTGTTCCAAAACTATTAGAGGTAATTACATCAAACTTTATTTTTCTTTTCTTCTTTTGTTTACATAGAGTTAAACAAATGTCAGATGTAAGAAAACTAAGATGTCAAAGATAAACAAATTGAACAAGTAAAAGACAAATATAAAATAAAAATTGTACAACATGAATATGAAGTAAGAAGTTCTTGTAGAGATTTCTAATCCTTGAAAACTCTTCTTGTAATCAACAAACCAAATCTTGGTCACCCATAGCTATAAAGTGATCACATTGTCAGCAACCCACAAAAAAAAGCATATTAGCCACAAACTTTTTATAGAAATCCGATGGAAAATTTGAAGTTGGGGAAAAAGAAAAATAAGAAGGGAAAGAACAAACCTCAGAGGGACTTTCCAAATCTAATGCCACATTGGCAACTTTTTTGAGGAGGTAGAGAAAGAGCAACTGGAAATTTATAGTGTTAAAAATAACTTAGTTAATTGCAGGAGTGACAATTGAAGGATTTGAACTTCAAAAGAGCCAATCGGTTTTGAAGGGGAAAATGAAGAGTTGAGAATTGAAAGAGAGCTGAATTAATGGTGAGTTAGATTTCATGAGTTAAAGAATGTGTAAGGTTATTAATAATGCATTGGATTTAATGAGTTAGAGAATATGTAAAGTTGCACTAATTATTTATATATATTAGTATTGTTTATAAATAAATAAACGGTGACATGGCTGATGATGTGACTCAGTTGGAGCGTAGCAACAATAAATGCTACGCTTTAACTTTTAGATATATATAGATTGATTGTAGATTATCAAAAAAAAAAAAAAAAAAAGAACTAACCATAGTTCCAACAATCTATTGTTAAGTGTTTGATCTACTCATTTCCTTTTTTCTTTTTCGCTTTCCTGTGTTTTTTGACCTGCATTTATGCTGTTTGCTTGACATATTTAAAGAAAAAAAAAAATGAAAGAAGGGATGGGAAGAGAGAAAATATCGCAGTTGAGGGCAACAAGAGCACTGTAATTGTTCGTGTGGGCTTCACCTTTTTGAGTTTGAGTTCTTAAGCTGAAAACTAAAGCAAATATTTGAGCCGAACAAATTGTTGGGTAAGTCAAGAAAAATATAAAATAAGAAATGAGATATGAGTTAGAGTTTTGATTGATTAGAATTGAATTTTGAAAACTGAGTTTTAGCCCAAAAGGGTCAATCAAATAGTTAAGGGAGAATTAAGTTCAATCGTAAATAAGATCTAACACAACGGCAACAAGGTTAGCTATATTCAATGTAAAATTTTTAAAACACAATAACAAGAAAGTACCTATATGAGATTATTGAGAAAACCAAAGAGCATCTTTGATCTCAACCCTATGTCACTCTAGCAAATTCTTTTAACTTGCATCTTAATTCAATAAAGAAACCTTTAAATTTTAGGAAAAGAATATCGATATCTAGAGATAAGAGAGCATATGGCCTTAGGTCCCTATCAAACTTTGTTTCCCTAGTAGATATATCAGCATTAACTTTTTTTAACATGGGAAATTGGTTGGGGTAGCGGAGTCATAAAACCCGAAAACATTCCGCTGCATGGTCCAACAATAAAACACAAGTAGTAAATGATTTAGGCTCACCAAGTTGTTTGGGAACAAATTGTTTCAGAGGAAATTACCTGTGCAAATTTCCATGACCTAAAACTCTGCACAAAAGAAAAGTCACCAAAAACTTTCATTATGTAAAGAATAGAATAAGAAGATAGATTTTGAGGGAAAATAACTATAAGTTTCCATATTATTTTCGCAAAAATACCACAGGGAGGTGTTGTGTTATATCCAAAAGCCCTGGGGGGGTTAAGTGTAACAGAATTAACCAGTTGACAAATAAAGCAATACCATTTGGGTAGAAGAAAACTCACAAGGTTCGGTTTTCTAAGGGGAAACCACTGCACATAACGGGAGGAGGGGGGGTTTGAATATTTTTTCCAAACGAATACCTGTTCAGAAAGCCTTCTTTGCTACTTGTCAGATCTGCACTCAATGTTTGAAGAGGAAGGAAAAAAAAAAATAGAGGGGGAGGGAGGGTATTGGGAAGGAGAAAATACGCACATGGTATTTTACATAGTGCATTTAAACTTAATTAGCCTTCATAAATAACATAGGAAAGTGAGGGCGATTTGTGATACCATAACAACAATGAATCTGTGTGTTGTAGGCTTTGGTCCAATGTAAGCACTTGTTCAAACAAATTATAAGGGACATTCATCTTTGAGATCTAATCAGGAGGGACTAAAAGAAATAAAAACTTAACTAACCTAGATAGTTGCATTTTAGCAAATGTTTGTCTTCCCGGTTTGATATTGATCCAAAACTCACCAGCAGGATATTGAAAGGGCAACTGAAACATGGTATATTAAATGGATTCCTGGAACCAGCTCTTGCCGTCCATAAAACCACATTCCTTTTTGCAGCAGCAAACAGCTTCAGGCCCAGTAGATCCACTAGCCCCCACAGACTCCAAGAGTGCCCGATGCATTTAAAAAGATAAATCCAACAGTTCACGAATTCATGCTTTTACAGAAAATTTCAGGGGCTCGAGCATAAAGAAAATTTGAATCCCATAAATATGACATCATAATTAGTTACTAGTAATCAATTTGAGGAATCCCATTAGGCCATGATAACATTATAAAAATCCAACTTGAATGTCAATGTATTACAAAATTGATAGAATATTATCAATGTTTTTTTTAAGCAACAGAATAGTATCTGAGGAATTTAAAAAATAAACCAAGAGAATATCTTTATAATAAGCTAATTCTTATAGTGTAGTTGGAAACACAGTTTTAAGTACACACACAAAAGAACTCTCCCCACCCCAACAAAAATAATTACAAACTTTTCATTTTTTTTTAAAAATCCCTTTCTTGCAGGACATGTGGACAACAATGAGAAGGACGAAGAATAAGCAAAAGACTATATATAAGTGGTTGGAGATAGAGAGAGAGCCAAAAACCACTAGGAAACCAACAGACTCTCAAGGTTATGATGCAATGGGCATTAGAAACCTGAAAGCACAAAAGGAAGCATGGAAAATCAAAAGGAATTTGTTTCCATTGACATGTATCAAAGTAAAATGCACTTACACTGATGGCATTCTTTTAAATAACCTAAGATCCCACATATCTTGAGGTATGATGACATATGCGTTTATTAAATCCTGGAAGAAGAATTGGTGACATAAAAACACTTTCAGAATAAAAGCATGTACATTTTTGTAAATGGACTCAATTATAGAAGGCACCACATAATTGCTTAGAAATAAGGATAATGCAAATGAAGTGTAAAATTATGTTCAGGCACTCACATGTGAAATTATGTTCAAAGGAGCACCAAAGCTGCATCTACCTCCAGGAATCAAAACGAACATTAAAGTGGCAGCTCAAACAAACAATTAGAAAAAACTTTCAGGCTATGTTAGTAAATTTCCCAACAATTAGATCTTTTATGCTATGTTTATTTCATGCTATCAACAAACCAGAGAAAGGTTGTTTATCATCATAACTATAATTCAGTAAGGCCCTTATCAAAAAACAAAATAAATCAGTAAGGCATAACTTACTAATAAATAATAAAAGTACACAAACAAACAAAAAAGAAGAGTCAAGCTGAGTGAAAATTTAAGGTGCTCAAAGAAAAATAAGTTGAAGAAATATGCAAGAACTCGAACTCTCAATATACTGAGACTATCAAAGAAGATTGTACAAACAGAACTTACAACTGCTATATTAACAATACAAAAGAAGATTTCATAAATAAAACTTACAATTGCAGTTACTGAGCTGAACATTGGTAACCCATGCAAGAGACAACTCACTATTACTTGCCAACTACAGTCAAACTGCAAACTTCTCTCAAAAAAAAAAAAGTCAGTTTTAAGTGTTTTTTTTTTTTTTTTGAGTGTTAAGTTTTAAGTATTAATTAGAGAAAAACAGAAGACATATACGATCATTAATAGGATCTATAATTTTGTGACACGTAAAAAGTTTTCTTGCAAAAAAAGAGGAACTTAAATGCACAAGTGCACAGGAGGATCCCTTCAAGAAATTTATAGAACTTTACAATGCCCAAAGAACCAAAAAAAGATAGACCTAGCCCAAAGGAAAAAATCAGGTGACTATTGCTGATTATTCAAAAATAAGACAATATACTTGGAAAATAACTCCCCAGGAATTATGTGATAAAGATCATGATTCTCGAAAGAAAAAATCAACCCCCCCCCCCCCCACCACAAAAAAAAACCAACAAAAACTCTCACACACACACACACAATCATAATAGAACTGGTATTGAATCATTGCCACATAGCTGGAAAATTAAAAACAAATCTAAAAGATTATTACATGATTAGGGAGAAGGCTAACCGTATAGAAAAATGCTCACACTTTCCAGCATCACTCTTATCCTTACACTAACAAGATCTATAGATATTGAGTCAATCCGAATAAATGGCTCATCTGACTTCAAGACAGTATTAACATTGCCCTTACAATGATTCTCCTCCACCACAATACTCCTCTCCATGTTAGCAAATAATACCATAGAATGCAAATACACAATTTTCTACCACCCCCCCCCCCCCCCCCCCCCAAAAAAAAAAAAAAAGTAACTCAGTGGCATCATTATCATATACTGAAATTACAATTTAGTGGTAATAAAAGTAATAGACTTGAACACAAGTTAAAGTTCCATAGTCACTCACAATATCCTAAGCAAAGTCCCAAAGAAACATGTTAGGGTTTAGCACACCCACAAAGAGCATAAAAAGGTTCAAAGTAAACCATAAACTAATACCCATATAAATAACAAAGCACACATTAGGGTTTTGTCCGTATAAAAGTTAGATATATCCCCATGCATTGAGAATAGTTGAGTCAATGTCCACAAACCCACCAATTCAGAATAGTTATAACAACTTGTTATACAAAAATATGAGTTTTATGTTGCCATTCTGAAATTAGTAATAACAAAGCAACAGCGTTTCATCATCATTCTGAAATTAGATTTGTTATTGGAAAGCCACACCATGTGAGTTTTGATTCCACAACCTCACCCTATGTCCCACTATTGAGGGAGAAAAAGTGCTATTCAAGCTAGAGCCCATTGGCGAAATTAGGTGATATGCTTACCAAAAATTAATCTAGATTGTTTATAAGACTATTAAACCAAATTTAATAATTTGAATTTTTTTTTTTTTTTTTGATAAGTAAGAAGAAATATTATTGATAAAAGAATAGCAAGAGAAACACAAAGAGTTCATGGTAGTGAACAAAGGAAAAGAAGAAACAAAAAGACAGAAGCATCCCCTAATCTATTCTAATAGATGAAAGAAAATCCAAAATGGTAGAACTATCCGAATAACCCCAACATCGAGACCAATCAAAGAGGGTCCGTTGGCAAAACTCTAATAACTGAACCACAGTTTTTCCCTCGTCCTCAAAAGACCGCCTATTCCGTTCAGTCCAAATAGTCCACATTAATCAACCTGGAACCAAATCCCAAATATCCGAGCTATGCTTCCCAAGCCAATGATACCAGCAAAATAATAAGTCCACAACTGAACCTGGCATGACCCATTCGATCCCAAACAACCGAATCATATACATCCATAAAGAATAAGCTATCGGACAGAAAAGTAACAGGTGATCCACAAATTCTGCATTGTTACAGCACAAACAACAACGATTCGCCAAAGGGCAACCACAAAGCATAAGGTTATCCAAAGTTAGAATCTGACCATGGACTACTGTCCACATAAAAAAAGCCACATTTTTAGGAACCTTAACTTTCCAAATTCCCTTCCAAAGGAAAGTGGAAGGAGCTGCATTTCGAATCTTATGATAAAAGGACCAAGTATCAAACTTCCCACTGCCATTAAGATCCCAACAAAGTCTATCACACCCTCCACCCCTTGGAATTCGGGTTCGGATGAAATGAAGAAAGGAGTAGGAAGCCGCCAACTCCCAATCATTGAATTCCCTATGAAATCTTAAACTCCACACTCTGTCATTATCACCCACTGGAGGACTTAACACCTCTGAAATGCAAGCCTCCTTATTAGCTGAACACAAAAATAACTGAGGACACAGAATTTTGAGAGGAACATCCCCAATCCACTTATCATGCCAAAAAAGAATACGAGAACCGTCCCCCACCACAAAAGAGAAATGCTTAGCGAAAGTTTCCCACCCTTCACTAATACTCCACCATAACCCACAACCATAAGCCCTACTACAAGCTCTAGTGCACCAACCCCCTTTTCCTTTCCCATATTTCATGGCAATGACCCTACGCCACAAACGCGAGGTTTCATGGCCATACCTCCAAAGCCATTTCCCTAATAAGGCCTCATTAAAGGGCACCAACTTCTGAACTCCCAAACCACCCTACTCACGCAGTTAGCAAACCTTTTCCCAAGCCACCAATGGAAATTTGAAACACTCAACTGCTGAACCCCACAAGAAGTTCCTTTGAATGCATTCCAATCTAGTCGTCATAGCTTTAGGGATAGTAAAAAGGGAAAGGTAATAAGTCGGAAGGCTTGAAAGAGTACTCTTCAGCAAGGTGAGTCTACCACCCTTTGACAAATAAAGCCGCTTCCAGCCTGAAAGCTTCTTATCCATCCTCTCAAGGATCGGATTCCAAATAGAGGGTGTTTTGTACAAAGTACCCAAAGGCATACCCAAGTAGATCATTGATGTAGAACAGATAGCACATGCTTTCCTAGAACAGCAGGGGTGCAGGAAGTCACAACGCAAGATCAAAGGGGGGTGCCAGTAGGGGGGCCATCGGGGTAACAGTGTCGGAATTGCATGAAATTTGACAGGTTGAAGGGAAACGGCATTCTGATCCAGATTCATGACAGATGCCATGAACGTCGCCAAAATTTAGGCGAATTCCTTCATTAAGGCCCCGATAACAGTGTTTTTGCTATTTATAGTAATATTCGTTTTTCCTTAATAACTTTTAATTTAAAATTCAGAATAAGGTCTCGTCTGTTTTGGGACGACCCTTAAGGTCAGTAGTTTATGATTCTGCATTAAACTCAATTTTTCCATTTTTGGTAAAATTCGGTATTTTTGTCCTCTAATCGCTTAATTAGTGCGAATTAGGGTTTTAGACGTTTTCCTTAGTATTTATATGTTTTGTAGCCGTCAGAGGCAAATCAGACTATTATCAATAAACACAGACGTCTTGTCAAATTTTCTTCTGGTGGATTCCAGTTCTATTCTCCTTGTGGATTCAGGGAAACCCCTCGTGGATTCGAGGTTTACTACCAGGAACTAACAGTTTAGTTTCTGTTCCATCAAGAGAGCATCATGTGTGCTTTCTTTAGGCTTCCGCGACATCAGTTGGTATCAGAGCCTTGACTTACCCTGGTCTGATGGCTAACCGGCGAGACGGTGACCACCACAACAATGACGGCGGTGACGACGTCAACAACCCAGTCCTCACTAGGGCTGAGTTCCTTGATTTTCGTGATGAAAATCAACAATTTCGTGATTCAACCCAGCAAACTCTGGACCAGATTCAAGAAGTGCTTGCTACCTTACTTAATCGAAACCCTAATCGTGATAACGAAGAGCGACGTGATAACCGAGCGCGTGGCCCTCCCCATCGTGGTCCAAACCGGAACAGGCAACAAGACTACAATGAAGAAGACAGTGAAGACGAGGAGTATGCAGAGAGAGTCCTTGGAAATCATCGTGGTCCTGCGAGGGATAATGGCCGATATTATCAGGAGCAGAGGGACTATCGGATGAAAGTGGAATTACCATCCTTTAATGGTAATGTCTCCATTGAAAAGTATCTAGATTGGGTCAGTGAGGTGGAAAAGTTTTTCAATTATATGGGTACAGCAGATGACAAACAGATGTGTTTAGTGGCCTACAAATTGAAGGGAGGAGCATCTGCCTGGTGGGATCGTGTTCAATTAAACCGTATCCGTGAACGAAAGCTTCCAATACAATCATGGAGGAGAATGAAAAGATTAATGGCAGATCGGTTCTTACCACCAGATTACCAGCAGGAGTTGTTCAGACAGTACCAGGATTGCAGGCAGGGTACTCGGACAGTTAATGAGTACATGGAGGAGTTTGACAGGTTGGCGAATCGCAATGATTTGGAGGAAACTGAAGATCAACGGATATCCAGATTTGTACACGGGTTGCGTGTTTCCATCCGAGATCAGGTATCCCTACAAACCCTATATACTTTGAATAAGGCTATAACCCTATCCAAGAAAATAGAATATCAGCATCTCAGGGCAGGTTCAAAGTTTTCCAACCACAATTCGGAGTCCTCTAGTTCCACTGCCAACAAAGGTAAACAGCCCATGTTTACACCACGGTCACAACCCATGGTTAGGGAGAATAGTGGTGTCAACCAATCCACAGTGGCAGTAGCAAGTTCCGCAGCCCAGCCGATAGCGAATGTCAACCCCTATGCTAAGCCAACTGGGAATAAGTGTTACAGGTGCGGAGAACCAAGACATCGATCTAGTACTTGCCCTAAGCGAGCGGTAGTGAATCTGGTGGTGGCAGAAGAGGGCGAGGTAGAAGGTGAACAGGAAGGTGAAGAGGTGTATAATGATGCTGATCCATATGCCTATAATCCCAATGAGGTCCAAGAGGACGAGGAAGGCGTGCCATTAGGGCGGTCTTTGGTGATTCAAAGGTTGTTGCTTACACCAAGAATGGAATACGGTGATCAGCGGAATGAGATCTTCCGAGCACGATGCACCATCAGTAAAAGGGTCTGTGATTTGATCATTGACAGTGGCAGTGTAGAGAACATTGCGTCGAAGAGTTTGGTTACCAAGCTGGGACTGAAAACAGAAAAGCATCCATCTCCATACAAGATAGGTTGGATCAAGAAAGGTACGGAAACTCTTGTTACTCAACAATGTCGTGTTACTTTTTCTATGGGTAAATGTTATGTAGATAAAGTAGTTTGTGATGTTGAAATGGATGCATGTCATTTAATACTGGGTAGACCTTGGCAGTATGATGTAGATGCTACTCATAGGTGTAAGGATAATGTGTATGTGTTTTTTAAGAATGACAGAAAAATTGTCCTTGGTCCTATTAAGGAAGGCAGTATACCCAAAGCTTCTAAAGTGGAGGGGAAGCCAGCACTCCTCATAGTGAACAATGAAGATGAGTTTGATAGGGAGTGTAAGGAGTTGAAACAGGTATATGCTATAGTGGTAACGGATGGCGAGCCAAAGAAGGTTGCTGAAATACCTGAGGCAATCCAACCATTAATCAAGGAGTTTGAAGTGTTTTTTCTAGAAGAGTTGCCTGCAGGTTTACCACCAATGCGTGACATCCAGCATTGCATTGATTTAGCTCCTGGAGCTAGTCTACCAAATCTGCCACATTATAGGATGAATCCTCAAGAGGGTCAGATTCTACAAGGGCAGGTGGATGAGCTTCTGAGCAAGGGGCAGATCAGGGAGAGCATGAGTCCATGTGCAGTACCAGCATTGTTAACACCAAAGAAGGATGGGAGCTGGCGTATGTGTGTGGATAGTCGAGTCATCAACAAGATCACAGTTAGGTATCGATTTCTATTCCTCGACTAGATGACATGTTTGATATGCTGAGTGGGTCCAAGTGTTACACCAAGCTGGATCTCAAGAATGGGTATCACCAGATTCGGATCCGACCTAGAGATGAGTGGAAGACAGCTTTTAAGACAAAGGAGGGGTTGTATGAGTGGATGGTAATGCCTTTCGGATTGTCCAATGCTCCTAGCACTTTCATGAGACTTATGAATCAGGTATTGAAACCATTTATTGGAAAGTTTGTGGTAGTTTATTTTGACAATATCCTGATTTACAGTAAAACAGAAGCAGCCCACTATAATCATGTGCACGAAGTATTAGCGGTATTGCAGGCCAATGAGTTGTATATCAACTTGAAGAAGTGCAGCTTCTTGACTGATAAGTTGCTGTTCTTAGGGTATGTGGTAAGTGCGGATGGGATTCATGTTGATGAGGACAAGGTCCGTGCAGTCAAAGAATGGCCAGCCCCAAAGACAGTGAGTGATGTGCGAAGCTTCCATGGGCTAGCAACCTTCTATCGGAGGTTTGTTCGAGATTTTAGTAGCATAGTAGCCCCTATCACTGAGTGTCTGAAGAAGGGGAAGTTCTTATGGGGAAAGGAGGCAGAACAAAGCTTTGCCTTGATCAAGGAAAAGTTGAGCACAACACCGGTTTTGGCATTGCCCAACTTCGATAAGGTGTTTCAGGTGGAGTGTGATGCATCTGTGGTCGGGATAGGCGATGTTCTTTCACAAGACAACAGACCAGTAGCATTCTTCAGTGAGAAAGTCTGTGAAGCTCGAAGTAAATGGTCGGCCTATGAGCTGGAGTTCTTTGCTGTAGTACGGACTCTTAAGCATTGGGAGCACTACCTGATTCAGAGGGAGTTTGTATTATATACGGATCATCAGGCATTGAAGCACATCAATAGTCAAGTTAGCATTAACAGGATGCATGCTCAGTGTGTAGCTTATATACAGCGCTTCCATTTCACATTGAAGCATAAGTCTAGTGTCACTAATAAGGTGGCTGACGCACTCAGTAGGCGAGCATCTTTGTTGACCACCCTACATACTGAAGTTGTAGGGTTTGATTGCCTCAAGGAGCTGTACGAGAATGATGAGGATTTTGGTGATATTTGGGGTAAGTGTCAACAAACTCATACTGCTATTAATAGTATGTACATCCAGGATGGTTTCCTCTTTCAGGGTAACCAATTATGCATCCCTAAAAGTTCATTGAGGGAGCAGATTATTAGGGAGCTACATGGTGGAGGTTTGGGTGGACATATGGGCAGAGATAAGACTATAGCACTGGTGGAAGAGAGGTATTATTGGCCACAACTCAAGAGGGATGTTGGCAATCATGTGAGGAAGTGTCCAATTTGCCAAACTGCTAAGGGTCAATCTCAGAATACTGGTTTATACATGCCTTTGCCAGTTCCACAAGCACCATAGGAGGATCTGTTTATGGACTTTATACTGGGTCTTCCTCGAACCCAGCGAGGTATGGATTCTGTTTTTATTGTGGTTGACAGGTACTCGAAGATGTCCCATTTCATAGTATGCAAGAAGACTTCAGATGCTACTCGAGTGGCCAATCTGTTCTTTAAGGAAGTTGTGCGTTTGCATGGAATGCCAAAGTCCATCACCTCTGATCGGGATACCAAGTTCATTAGTCACTTCTGACGGACTTTGTGGAAACGTTTTGACACTTCCTTGAATTACAACAGCACTAGTCATCCTCAGATTGATGGCCAGGCAGAAGTGGTTAATCGCACTTTGGGGAATCTGATCCGGTGTATCTCAGGCGACAAGCCCAAGCAGTGGGATCTTGCATTGTCCCAAGTAGAGTTTGCGTATAATAGCTCAGTCAATAGAAGCACTGGTAAGTCTCCATTTGCCATTGTCTACTGCGTGCCCCCAAAACATGCTTTAGATTTGGTACCTTTGCCTGAGCTTCCAGGAGTGAGTCAAGCAGCAGAGAATATGGCTGATCGTATTCAGGCCATGCAAGAGGAGGTGAGGCAGAAACTTGAAGCTACAAATGCCAAGTACAAGGAAGCTGCTGATAAAAAGAGGCATGAGAAGATCTTCAATGTTGGGGATTTAGTGTTGGTCTATCTTAGAAAGGAGAGATTTCCTATTGGTACCTACAAAAAATTGAAGGACAAGAAGTATGGGCCATTTCAGATTACTAAGAAGATCAACAACAATGCTTATGTGGTTGCTCTTCCTTCAGACATGAGCATTTCTTCTACCTTCAATATTGCTGACTTGTATGATTATCATCCTCCTGATGAACCAGATAGTGGGAACTCGAGTTCTTTTCAAGTGGGGGGGACTGATGTAGAACAGATAGCACATGCTTTCCTAGAGCAACAGGGGTGCAGGAAGTCACAACACAAGATCAAAGGGGGATGCTAGTAGGGGGGCCATCGGGGTAACAGTGTCGGAATTGCATGAAATTTGGCAGGTTGAAGGGAAACGGCATTCTGATCCAGATTCATGACAGATGCCATGAACGTCGCCAAAATTTAGGCGAATTCCTTCATTAAGGCCCCGATAACAGTGTTTTTGCTATTTATAGTAATATTTGTTTTTCCTTAATAACTTTTAGTTTAAAAGTCAGAATAAGGTCCCGTCTGTTTTGGGACGACCCTTAAGATCAATAGTTTATGATTCTGCATTAAACTCAATTTTGCCATTTTTGGTAAAATTCGATATTTTTGTCCCCTAATCGCGTAATTAGTGCGAATTAGGGTTTTAGACGTTTTCCTTAGTATTTATATGTTTTGTAGCCGTCAGAGGCAAATCAGACTATTATCAATAAACACAGACGTCTTGTCAAATTTTCTTCTGGTGGATTCCCGTTCTATTCTCCTTATGGATTCGAGGTTTACTACCAGGAACTAACAGTTTAGTTTCTGTTCCATCAAGAGAGCATCGTGTGTGCTTTCTTTAAGCTTCCGCGACATCAATCATAGGCAAACTTCCCACCCTACACTGAAGGATATTAGCCAAAGACTAAATGTTACGCACCTCCCCGATAGGGAAAATTTCACTTTTCCCCACATTCACCTTCAAACCAGTAAAAGCTTGAAAACAGGTCAAAACCAGCCTAATAGAAAGAATCTGCTATCTAGAGGCATCACAGAATTATGGTATCATCAGCAAATAGAAGGTGAGAAACACGGATACCAGTAGAATTAACGGGACCCACAAGAAAACCCTAAATGAAACCCCCATCCTCAGTTTTCTTCAAGATACGACTTAAAACCTCCATGATCAAAAGAAAGAGAAGGGGAGACAAAGGATCACCTTGTCTGAGACCTCTAGAGCTACCAAAGAAACCAGCAGGAGATCCATTAACCAGAACTAAGAATCGAACGGTAGAGACACAAGTCTTAAGCCATCTCCTCCATCTATCCCCAAAGCCCATCCTCTCCAACAGATAAAACAAAGCCCATCCTCTCCAACAGATAAAACAAAGCATCACAATTCACATGATCATAAGCTTTCTCAATGTCTAACTTACACACCACCCCCGATGTACCACACTTCAGTCTACTGTCTAAACATTCATTAGCAATAAGCACTGAATCCAAAATCTGTCTGCCACCCACAAAAGAATTATGTAACTCCGAAATAAGTTTATCCAGCACCCGCCTCAATCTGTTAGCTAGAACCTTAGACAACAGCTTATACACACTGCCCACTAAGCTAATAGGCCTAAAATCTTTGATATTTAAGGCATTATTTTTTTGGGGAATCAGAGATAGGAAAGAAGCATTCAGAGACCGTTCAAACTCTGAGCTCCTATGGAAGTGGTCAAAGAATGCCATGACATCTATTTCCACTACACTCCAGCATTTTTGAAAAAAAGCCATAGTGAAACCATCCGGACCTAGGGCTTTATCACCCTCCATCTCATGTAGAACCTTTACCACTTCCTCCTTAGAAAAATCCCTCTCTAATTCAAGCCGCTCATCCTCCTCAATTCTAGCAAACTCTAATCCATCCATAGAAGGGTGCCAAGTATCTGACTCAATGTACAACTTCTGATAGAAATTGACCACCTTAGACCGCACCTCTTCCTCATCCTCATAGAAGGCACCATCTACCTCTATACCCCAAATATGATTAGTTCTTCTATGAGAGTTTGCAACCCGATGAAAGAAGCGAGTATTATTGTCCCCCTCCTTCACAAATAAAATCCAGGACTTTTGTCTCCAAGAAATCTCCTCCAAAGAGGCAAGATTAGCAATTTCACCTTTAATCTTAATACGATGAGATTGTTCCTCTTGAGAAAGACCAGACAAATCCTCGCTAGCATCCAAACCCAACAATTCAGATAAAAGACATTTCTTCCTAAAGGCCAGATCCCCAAACTCCTCATTATTCCACTTTTTCAAGTCCTCTTTAAGAGCTTTTAATTTACGAGCCAGAATAAAGCTAGGAGAACCCGAAAAGCAATACCCATTCCACCATTGTCGAACCCTCTCTACAAAGCCCTCTTCTTTCAACCACATATTCTCAAACTTAGTGGCACTCTGACCTTTATTAACACTACCCGCCACCACCAAAAGAGGACAATGATTAGAAACTACACGAGGGAGTACCCTTTGCGACACGTTTCCAAAGTGATCTACCCAATCCACCGATGCCAAGGTTCTATCAATTCTTGACCTACAAACTGACCCTGAATCTCTAAACCAGATAAACGAAGCCCCTTCAAGGGTTAAGTCCACAAGGTAATTAGCCTCAATGAAGTCTAAGAAAGCAAACATAGCCGGACTAAAAGCCTCACAACCAAATCTCTCACTTGGATATCGAATGGTATTGAAATCCCCAATAACACACTAAGGCGTATTCCACCTGGAGTGCATTCTTGAGAGTTCTTCCCACAGAGCACCCCGCTGACTATCCTCATTAGGCCCATACACTCCTGAACAAGCCCATACAAAATCATCTGCAACCTCCTTCAGTAACACATTAACAGAAAACAGACCAATAGCACAATCCACTTTTTCAAAAACTCTCTTATCCCAAACCAGTAACACCCCCCCTGCTGTATTGACTGCATCTAGAACAACCCAATCTAGGAACGGACTACCCCAAAGGCTTCGAACAACCAAAGAGTTTAAAGAAGACAGCTTAGTTTCTTGAAAGCAAATTATATCACACTTCCACTCCTTAAGAAGGTTTTTACATACCTCACGCTTCTGAGAATTATTTAATCCCCTAACATTCCAAGATAGCAGTCGTAAACTCATTTAAAACTGGTAATTGCCCCCGCTCCTACTGAGAAGTCTCTGTTCCTCCCCTTAGAAGCTACCCCATCATAATTAATAGAAGAAATGAAACCTTTGAGTTCCCTAAGCCCTTTTTGCTTGGAGTTCACAATACCTTTAGAAGACCCAACACTAACAACATCAACACAATCTTGTTCAAGGAGACAGAACAAAGCCAGGAACTGATCTTCGTGCTTAACAATAGGAAAACCCACAATTCTACAAAAAAATTTCATCAGGCTACAAACCCATTTCGAATTTTTCACCGCCGACCCTTGAAACTCATCCTCATCACCTTCCTGGATCACCTCCAACACCTTTTGATCATTGGGATCCCATTTAGATAGAGGTGAGCACTCCAAAAAACCATCCTTATCCTCTCCATGAAAATGGCCACTAGAATTAACTTCACAATGCTTCCACTAAATCAAAAGATGCTCAGGCCCTACCTGTGACAACTCAACTCCATCCAAGTGGCTTGGCAACCTTGACTCAACAATCGAATTGCTCCTTTTTACTCCCTTGTCGCCTGAAACCACCGTGGTGTCATCTCTCCTACCAAAACATAGATCCTCCTCGCTACCAGACATAACAGAGGAGAAAAAGAGTTTTGGGCATCAAACCCAGGACCCATAGGCCTCGCCGTCGCCCCTCCCCTCAAAACACCATCTATCGGAGTATGGGTCACATCCCTCAACCTTCGATTTCTCACCTCCACACCGGAAAATCCAAGATCAGACCCCTCCGTTGCACTCGCAGGCGCCGCTGAAGTCACCGATGACCCGAAACCCTCCGTCGAACTCGCCGGCACTGCTACTGGCACC
Organism: Quercus tomentella; assembly: GCA_028535165.1. Taxonomy (NCBI): domain Eukaryota; kingdom Viridiplantae; phylum Streptophyta; class Magnoliopsida; order Fagales; family Fagaceae; genus Quercus; species Quercus tomentella. The sequence continues at coordinate 30,561,740 of JAPQVY010000068.1, read as the reverse complement.
GGCGACCCAAAAACAGTCTCCGATATTCCTCTCGAGCTCTCCCCTTTGGCCCACGAAGACTGACCATCAAATGAGGCTTTTAATGGACCGAGTTTGACCAAAGTACCCTTAAGTGCTAAAGATGTAACCACGGGATGGGCTTTGACAAGCCCACCAGATTGATTAAGAAGTTCTGGCCCTCCACTTGACACCTTGGGCCAACTAACATCCTTTGCACCCAGATTAGTCACAGTGTGTTTCCCGCCCTCAGACTTACACACTCTTAAAGCCAAAAATGCAGGAGTCAATTTAAAAGTACAAGCCCGCGTGGGTCTGCCATTAATGACTGAAACATTGCCATTTAAGCCTAAACCATTTCCTACAGGGACTCCAGGAATCCTGTTCTGCCCCAAAATAGCTCCAAATTTTTCAAAATTCCTAATCTTTTGCTGATTACCAGAAGCAAACAAAAGATTCTCACTCCGGTCACCACCAGCAGACTGACCACCTCCACCACCACCATTTTTGGAGGATACATCTGCCATAGAACCCGGTTTAGCACCAGTGAAAAAATTCCTCAACTCTCTCTGAAACAGAGACCAACCTGCACGGTTGGAGCTTGCTGGTATCATAACACACCCTCGGTGAGCTCCACCATGGTATTCAACTATGACCACAAAAACACCAGCCTTATTCGACCTCCCACAAAATTCCAACAACTTATTATTTTCCCGGAAATGTTTGCAAATAGAAACATTCCCCGGAACCCAATCATGAATATCAGCAAAACAAGAAAGGATCCACTCCAATCCTTTACGTCCTACCCAAATAGTGTGCTTTACATGTCGGCTGCTTTCATGTATAGCATACGAATCATGTTGCCCACCATTGAAAGAAAAAGAGAAAAGCTTTGCATCAATACGGAAAGGAGACTTTCTACCCCCATGATCCGATAAAGATGGAGAAGTATTAAGGTTTGAAACTGGTTTGATAACAGTTTTAGGTAGAGAGATACCTGGTAACGGTGGAGGTGTAGGCACAGAAGGTTTGTTAGGCATTGTGGATGGTTGAAAGGGGTGTGACGGTGGGCATAAACTAGAAGGGGTGGAGGGATGACAAAAGGTGTAAGTTGGCAATCCAAAAGGTAGGAGTTGAGGTGGAAAAAGAAAAGGATATGGAGGGAGGGAAGGAATATGAGGGACAGCCGATGGTAGGAAGGGGAAGAGAGAGGGAGTTGGGGGAGGTTGGTGGTGAGGATGAGGGTGGGGTAGGGGTGGGGGAGGGAGAGAACTCATGCTATCCCCTTGATGATGGTCATTTTTAGTTCATGCCAGCACAGCATATGTGACAGTGACATATGAAACAAGGAGTTTAGCATGTCTTTCCAAGAATGTCTACACCTTGCCAAAGGAATACACGTCAACCAGACTACTCATAGAGCAGAAGGATAGTAATTGTGTCTCTTCTGGTAATTGAATGCTTAACATAACTGCCTCTTGGACTAGATCCACTAGATTGAATGTGTAAGTGTTGAACCAAAGCTATGCTAAACATGACCCTTTCTTGCCCAAAGCAAATTGAGGCCTGGCATGAACTTCTCTAGCACTTGTCATGGGCTTTTTCACCTAAACGAACCAGCCCAAGCAAGCCAGTCCTAAGCTTAGTAGCTCGGGTATTCCTAGCTCAATTTCCTCTCTACAAACTAAGCAACTAGCCCTTGCACTGGATAAATTCCAATTAAAAGGCAACTTACGACCACAAAAGAAAATCTACTTTCTCTAGGTTTGGCTCCATGTAATACCCATTCAGGCAGGAATGCATCTTCTCTCCATACATGGCTTTTCCAAGAAGCCAATTACTTATACCAATGTATGGCATCATGAAGTTACAGCCTTCCAAAACATTATCCAGCAATTCTCAGCCTTAATCATCTACATCTTCTCCGATAAGCATCAACCTGTTAGAATACACATCAAGCTTTTACCATTCTAGCTGCACCCCACCACAGCTTTTTAAATAAAAATATATTTATTAAAAAAAAAAATTGCTTAACATTCATTTACCCCTCCTTCAGCATCAAAATAGCCATATGCACAGCATCATCAAGCTCCATATCATCAGTGTACCTAAATGGAAAGGGGAACTTAGTCAATATGAAGAATTGGAAAAACATAACAAAAACAAAATTGGGAAAAAGAGAGGGTGTGGGGATGGTTTTGACAGATAACTAAAGTTAAGTGAGAGATCCTACATCGGTTATTCTTAAGAAATGCATCCAATTGAATTAAATATGTAGTAAATATAGATAAAAATTAAAGAAATATCGCTACATGCATTTTAAGTTCAAATTTAATGGCATGGACAAATGTTTATGACCTGTGATATTACCTCTTGTTCTTTACAGAGTTGCACTTGATCTTTAAGCTACAAAATTAACCATAGCCATGAGACAAGCTTACTAGGACAAGTGAAAGTACGGAAGGTGCATCTCAGCAATATGATGGGTAACCTGGAGGGCTTTTACATGATTCCAAAGGGGTGGCAAGTCAGCGAATCATTTCTCCACAGAAATCTCAAGAGACTTTGCATGCTTGAAAAAGGGGTTTTTCAATAAGTTCCGCCTCTTTGCTTGATCCTTCACCAGACACATTGCAACCATTTCTTTAAAAGACTGATCACATATGGAAATCATGAAATTAGAATATTAATCTATAAGAGAGACATTGAAAGATGGCAACCACCAAAGAACATATCTTTTGAACATGAATACCTTAGAAAACTTTCAAAATTACAAATAAACACACAGAAGACAAACCTGTAAACAACTCCAATATTTAATGTGAGAGACTGTATCTTTTGAACCCGAGATCAAATAAAAGCACATATTAATTGGCAGCCAAAATTTTAGGTGATTTGAATTTTGAAAACATTAAGAGAAGGAGGGACGGCTTTGAAACAAAGCAGCCATAACATTCTAGAAAATTAGAGATAATTCACATATTTAGACAGAAATATGTTTAAACCTGCGATATTACCAACTTGAACTCTGATTTGAAGAGATCAAAGGCTATATGAGTTGTTGCTCAAAGAACATGAAAAATAAGGGATTATATGAAAGCAATGAGACACCTGAAAATCAAGCTAAGCCAAAACATCATTGTAACGAGAAATTTTAATAAACCTTCACATTGTTTTCAATTACATATAAGCAAAAAAATATCAAAAAGGAAAACTTAGGCATTGAAATTGCAGGACACAGTCAACCAATGAAAACTTACACTGGTTTGGCCTGATAATGAAGGTCTCAGTTTGGAGTTTGTCATGCTTGATGAAATCCACAAACTAGCTCAATTCAATGGGATTTGCATACTTTTATTCCTACTTGTTTTGCACTGCAAGAACCTGGTCAACCATCAAATCAGTAGTTCTAAACAAAATGAACACACGTAAGAGACCTATTTCTTGTGACTTACTGCTTGCATCCATCCCATATTATTAGTCCAGCGTAGATGATTCAACTTTTTATAGGGATATTATTGTCTTTGAAATAAATAGTTATCATTTTCCAAAACTGCCATCCAAGATTTACATTGAAATAAAGCAAATAAAAAAGGATATTTTTTTAATAAAGTAACTGTTAGGAAAGTTATTAATAATCTGCCTATTGGGGTTTCAACATTAATAGTATATTGGGGCATCCCAAAGGAACAGTGGACAAACCACATGGGCCTTAGGTAGTACGTAAATCATCACAAAGCAACAGGAAATAAAAAACTGATTTTCCATCTTTTTATCACAGGTCAAAACCTAAAAAAGAAACGGCATGTGTAAATTATATGAAAACATAGGCTAAACACAAAAACATAGATATGCATCTAGGGAGTGAAATCTATATCCTACAATCTAGGAAATACGGACATGGATAATGGTACAATACAACACGGCAATTTTTGAAAAATTAGGACACGGGTATAGCGGGGATATATATATATATTTCCAACTTATAAAATTTGTTTTATAACAAAAATATTATTTATTTATACTACTATTTAAGGGGCTGCCCTGTTTGGACCGGATTTTTTTTTTAAGTAGGGGCAAAACTTAGTAAAAATGCTTCTTTAACTTCCACGTAAAACACTATCTACAAAATAGGACCACTTACTCCTAAGTCTTACCCAAAACATTTCCTACAAAATTGGAATTAAAATCTACTTTAATCACTCCTATCAAAACACATTACTTAGAAATTTTAAAAAGAAAGTTTCTTTCTTTAATCAACTTTTATTTTTTATTTTTTTATAGCCGTCTAAATTAATGTCTTTTTTTTTTTTTAAATAGCCATCTAAATCCATGTCTTGGTTTTCTCCCTCAATCCCCTTATCCGGTTATCCCACATTCCCACTTCCATTTTTTTCCCCTGAATTATCCACTTACAATTAGTTTCTCATCCACGACTTAATAGACAGTTACCACTCTTTTTTATAACAGTTTTTTTTTTTAAAAAAAAAACCCTCCCAAAACATTATCCAACCAAGCTACCATTTTCTACTATAAAAGACGATTACAGTATAACAATCAAAATTCAAAACTAAAATTCTTTACTTATTTGAAGACAGAAAAAGAGGTAAGTTTTCGGTGAATTGCCCCAGTGCTAATTTGTTACAGAATCTAAGTAATAGAGGTGAGAAAATTAAATTATTGATTTTAGGTATTTTCTTTATGATTTTGATGTGTTTCTTAGCCGGTTTTTATAAATATTTGCACTTCCTCTCTTTCTTTGTGATAAAGTGTGTAGTTGAATTGCTTCTCTATAAAAAATCTTGATGTGAAAAATTTTCAAAACTAGGTTGTTTCTATCTGATTATTAGCAGGCATTTGTTGAGATTTACTTTTTATTGTTAACATCTTCTCTCTTTGTTACAATTTCTTAGTCCTTATGAAGCTCTAAAAAACAAATATGTTGAATTGAAAGTATTGTACTTTGGGAAAAAAAATGGAAGAGCTCTAAAAAACAAATATGTTAACTGCATCTGCAAGTTTATTTAAGATTTAAGAATTGAGGCTAGATATTAGTTCAAGTTTATTTAAGATTTAAGTAATAAGTTGGGTTTGAAAGAAAAAAGTGTGGATGCAGCATTGATCTAAATTTTAGGATTTAAGCTCTTTTAAAGCATCCTGGAGCCTAGAACTACTAAATTTTAGAACTACTAATACTGTTAGGAGTGTGATGAGACTAGCTCTAAAAAATGAACAAATCCAATACTATTTAGGTGTTCATTTTTTGGAGCTAGCCTCATCACACTCCTAACAGTATTAATAGTTCTAAATGCATAATATGGTGGACAAACGTGTAAAGCTCAAATTGGGATAAATGAAAAATTATGACACTAAACCCCAACAAAAAAAAGAGCCTCATCGCACGCGCGGAGCGCGTGTGATGAGGCTAGTTTTTAAATAATTGTTAAAAATCTTTTAGAAGCATTTTAAAGTCTAGCCACTAATACTGTCTATCTAGATAATGAATAAAGAATTGTAAAAAGTTGACTACCTAGCTTGATAGGTGGTAGACTTTTAACTCATAAAAGGCAAAAAAATTTGAAACGAAACATCAATTTACACATCTTTTGTTCAAGTGGGTGGCTGGAGATAGCTCTTAATGTGTGACACTGAGAGGCAGACAAAGCAATAAAATGCACACATGGACAGAAAAGGCAAAGGGGCAAAACTGTAAAAGGGAAATAGGATTATAGATCTAAGAGAAGAAGAAGAAGAAGAGATCGGCATGAGAGGTAGTGCATTTCAGCTTTTTATTTTGGAGCAGAAAAATGGTTGGGACAAGCATGCGGCTGTGTCCAACAAGTTTCCTGTGTCCTGTACAAAGAAAACATCAATAGAAACAAGACAAGTAGACAAATGTACAAGAGGAAAGTGCAAACCCTTAGTGGCGCAAGCTTTGAATCCACCACATGTAGCAAACTGAAAATACATATACCCAGCTACAGAGTTCAAGAAAAACGCTTCCAAGAATAAAATTTAAAAAATTCAACTCAGAACAATATAAGAAAGAGAACAACAAAATCAAATCAACCTTACATAAAAGAATGCAAACATAAAAGGATGCAAACGCATCACCCCTGGAATTAAATAGACTATACAAAATAAAAAATAAATACACAAGCATCATTTAACTAAAAATAAATTAATAAAGTAAAAGAGAAAATCAAAAACCCCAATGAACAATTGTTAAAGCTAAAGCAGATCAGAAACAAGTGGTTAGGGTAGAAGCACAATCAAAACTTAGGTAACCTAAAGAAAAATGCTAAAAAGATTATAATAAATAACAGTAAAGAGTGACTAAAAATGAGATTAATAACATGCACTAAGAATGGCAAGGGTTGCAAAACAACAAATAGAAAAACTAGCATATTACCCAACAAAGATAAAGGTAATTCCAATTAACACTGAAAGCCAAGCTCTTCTCTGCTTCCTGGTATTTGGAAACAAGGAAATTAATTAGCAAAAATCCAAGTTAACATATTATGAAGCAAATCCAAAACATAAGTTAAATCCATATAATTCCCCAAAAGCCCAACTCATGCCAGTAGAAGAGAAAGCACTATCTTGATTTCCTTTTACGACCATATTCAGGTCACACAGTTATATTACTACCCCACACCTATAAGAGGCATTGTCAGATTAGCTATTGAAATTGATATTAAGGTTGCAAACACAAAATGACCCAAAAATCAAAAAAGACAGACACAAAAAAGCATAAGAATTGCATGAGAAATTTCAAACGCTTACGCACTGAGTCTGGAGTTAATAATACACCGAAAAAAATGGAAACGAAACCTAGGAAAAGTGACGAAAGAGCCTAATTGCAAATCGACACACACATATGAGCACTATACAGTGGCACATTACCTATCCTTTTAGACAAAGCAAACAACCCAAAGAAATTTCGCACATTTTCTCACTAGCCAAGCAGGGAAATAGAGAACCCAAATATGCCTTTTAACTATTAATGCATGCAAGCAGAACATAATAATCAACCAAATATATGATAATGATTACAACAACATTATGCACACACAATGATCATGATATATCGACTTTCGTATTCAAGGAATCACCCAACAGTAAAAATTTAATTTGTGTAAAATCAAGTCTTAACAGTTGCAAATTTGCAATCATTATTATTGCATCCAAAACCCACTATCATAAAGGGTCCCACATTCTAAATTGCTACATAGGGAAAAACTAATGTATTTTTTTTTTTTTTCTACAAACAAAAAAATAAAACATAAAACCTCAACAAAACAACTATAAACTTGAATCATACTAGATCTTAAACTTACTTGACAATGTGATATTCTCATCTACCACTCCTATGAACCACAATGAATAAAAGAATGAGAAATTCTGAACTTACCTCTTTGTCAACCAATATCATACCAAGACTGATCAGGTCATGGTCGTTTGATATGTTAACTGCATCCCACATTCGTAAAACTCTTAACTTTCACAGTCGAGTTGTCTTTGTCCACAGATATCTGCTTCAAAGTTGTGTACTCCATTGTGATATAAATCTGTAATATTTGAACACTCTAAACATCAGTAGAGTTTGTATATAACTATAAAGAAAAATCTAGTGTTTGCAAAGATTGTGTAAGTGACAATCTAATTTACACTATAAACAACTTGAAATAATTTTAAAAAACAGTATGTGCTACCTCTAGGCAGATTATCGAATATTTCTTTATATACAATATTTATTGTATGAAGGTGATCACCATAATCATTTTCTACAATATGTACCCTAAGGCCATTTTTACTTGTAACTCTAGAGAGGGCAACATATAACTGTCCATGAATGAAAACTGGTCTATCTAAATAAAGTCCAACACGTTGCAATGATTGACCTTGGCTCTCATTAATTGATAGCAACGTGATTTTGTTGTCTATGTCTAAATTAACTGCTGCTGTATAGGACGTTTGTCATCAGGATGTAGGAAAAGCAATATGTGTGCATAAGGTAGCCCTCTTTTTTTATATTCAACGGTATAGACAAATGGTACCAAAATAGCAAGTTAATTATATCAGTTAAGAGTAATTATAAAGGACCAAAAATAAAGTTGAGGAAAATAAATGTAAAGAAGTTGGACAAGGGCTACACCACACATTTAAATTTTTAAAAAGAAAAGAAAAATGAGAACAAATAACTTAGGAACCAAAAAAATAGAATCAAGCTGGTTACACACATAATAAAGTTTATAAGAATGAAACAACTTTCAAAAGTACACTACTATTGGAATCACTAAATACTAAAAATAAAATAAATAAAATAAAATAACTGTTGTAGAAGCAGGTTAAAGAACCAAAAAGATATGAAGAATGATATTGCAGAAAAATGCTTCCTTCACATAAACCATACATGTCACTTATATGCTCACTAGAAAACTCTTCATGGCAAACGAAAAATAACCTTGAGCAAATATTCAAAATCCCACAATTTCACTCCCTGTTACAAATAACAGAATAGGTAAGAGGGAAAACAAAGAACCGAAAATAAAACTGAAATTATTAAGTTTAAAAGATAACCAACCATTAAAATTTAGGTAGGATTTCATCTTGTAGGGTTTTCCCAGATTTCAACAAATTTAGAGGAAAAGGGTTATGAATCAAAATTCTTAAATTGACAGCAAACCATAATTGAAGAGAATATTAGGAAAAGAAATTAGTACCTTTGCTTTAATGAAATTAGACACTCAAGAATGTAGAAAGATTCCACTTCATCTCTGCAGAGAAAGAAATTGAATGATTTAAATCCAATAGAGACATGTTTTAAAAAAAGAAAAAAAACCATTACCTAAAATATTTAATAAAAATACTTTTTCCTTAATTTAAATTTGGAACCAAACCCAATTAAAATTGTCGAAGTTAAAAACATATAACAAATCTAATTTACTTTTAAATCTGCAAAAATAAAAGTCAGACACAGAATAAGAACCCCATAGGATGCGTTGTTTGAGGGGACTGTTTCATTCTTGATGCCGAATTCGACTTCATCATCCATCTGGAAATCAAAAAATCAGTGAACTCTGATCTTAGTTCTAGCAAACCTGACACAAAGTTTTTTTGAGGGATTGAGAGACGTTCTCTATATATCTCCATGAAAGTTTTAGGCTGATACGATGGTCCTTCCAAACGGTAAGGAATTGGGCAAACACAATTTAAGGATGATATTTTCATGTACCAATCTAATTACAATTCTGGTACCTTAACAAGACTGAGAGTACTAACAGAAGAAGATACACCAATACAACATGCTTTACTAAAAGGATATCAAGGTGAGAAGAATTTAAGAAACAGGGCAGTTCACCTAATGTCCCAGATAATGTTTCCTTACAATTACCCCTAAGAGATCCAATTGGAACACGTGCAACATTACCTCTAAGATAACAATCTCCCTACATCAATCAAGAAGTCACAACTTAGGATTGTCATCAAGGTTAAAGGACTGGATATTACTTTTAACTTTTCCAAGACACCAAGCAGTAAACCTGCAATATTTTCTCAATCTCACATCAAAGACAAAAAGGAAAAGAATTGCAATACTTGGTTGACAAAAGTTCTTATAAAAAAAAAACAACTATACAACATTAGTAGATAAGCTCAGTATTATACAAAAGCATATTAATCTTGATATACTATTGATAGTGCTGAAGGTGTTAATGACATTTACATATTGCAGTTGCTAGAAACAAACCAAAGGAATGAAAGAATTACATTACCTTCTTTTGAAGCACTCAGAAGATTCAGTTCAACAATAACATCAGCTATATCGGAGCATTCGATGTCCTCAACTACAGTGGTCAACACAGTTAACACTGTTTCGAGTACATGTACGAAGAAACAAAATCAATATCTAACAATTTCGACAGTAAAAGAGAAGGAAGATTACGGACTATATCTCTTACACACATCTGAAAGCCCACCTCATGATAAAGCAAAAACCCCAGGTCAATAAATAAGATGTATTAGCAAACTCAAATTGTATTACCAAACTCCACAACAAAGCACAAAAAGAAACTTCCTGGGATATTGGAGAACTTTTTATCAGCATGACGCAGGACAAACCAAAACTTTGTAACAGGAGATTAAAGAACTGGAAAATATGAACATCACCCTGCACACAAGAATTACATGCAAGCGATCAAATCAAGGGAAATTACAATCATCAAGAAACTTGAACATATTAGAACATGAATGGAATGATAAAGCAGTCATCCATTCACATAAGGAATACAATAAAAGCATCTTAAAACCCGTCGTGGACCATTCTAACCCTTCAAATGCTCTATTGTTCCGCTCTCTCCGTTTGGCCTACATTAAACCTAAAGTACAGCTCTGCAAATTAACTAAACTAGTTCTATCATCTGCCCTCCCCAGGGATGGCACAGAATTTTCACGCAACTCCCTACACAAAATTCCCCCAAGAGATTAGTGTTTGAGAAAGAACAAAAGGCTACAACTAACAATGTATGTCACAATGTTAACAAAGGTCCAATACAAAAATTCTAGAATGTAACCACCAAAATTAAAAGGTTGATTAGTTAACTGTTGTTATGGCAGTGCCATTGTATAAGCTGTAAATGCATACTGGATGGAAATTTCAACCCTCCACTGTTAAAATGAACACATCATGTTAACAAAATCTATCTTGCACAAGAATAAAACATACTAAGGTTTCTGCCATATAAAGGAAAATCAACAATTTACGAGTGCTTACATCCACATTTGTACCTAACAAAGAAGTGTTTACTGCAGATATCACGTAAATTAAACAGTCAACTAAAATTGACATAACATATAAATGACCTGAGTAATGCAAATGTTTTCTTCTTAGTCCTTCTATTTAAAATACCATAAAGAAGCAAGCATGGAGAATCAAAAGGAATTTGTTTCCACGGACATGTAATCAAAGTAAAATGCACTTACACTGATGGCATTCACTAGTTCTTGTGAATGGTGCAATTTTAAATCAAGTTCGGTGTGCTGGTGTAGGCGTGATGATTAGAGACCATGAGGGGAGAGTTACAGCAGCTATGAGTAAACTGAGTTTCCAACCACTGGGACCTTTCGAGATTGAAGCAAAGGCCACGGAGGAAGGAGTTCTCTTCACTTGGGAGATGTATACAAGATGTGTTTTTTGAATGTGATTCTAAGATAATTTCAGATAGTCTAATGGGGTTGTGTACCCCTCCCATTGTTGTAGCTAACATCCTAACTGGAATCGGCCAAAGGCTTGATGATTTTAGGACTGCTTAAGTCAGCCACATGAAGAGGCAAGGCAATAAACCCCAGCACATATCCTGGAACAACATTGAAAACATTAATTAGCAGGTAAAACCATTTTTAATAAGTGTTTGAAAAGTTATGTCTGACAAGGTATGCTATTTTCAGTCGAAGCCCACCAGCGCACTAAAAAAAGGGACACCAGTCAATTGGCTCACCAATTTGCTGCTCCAATTCAGACAGGTTGGAAATTTAATCCTATCAATTAATCTACATTAAATTGATCAACCCTGCTACAATGTGAAGGAATGCAACACAAATTTGATTAATAATATCTTTTCAAACATATATATGGCAGGCAAGAAAAGCAAGCAGCAAGCTACGCCACTTCTGCCAAATACATCAATTACAGCTGGGGTTAGTTCTCTAAAAAAACCAAGTACACATTATTACAAAAACATTTTTCAAAAAGCTAAAAAATTGTGGAAAAATAATAACCCCCAAACATTACCGACCCATTTCACATTACAAACATAAAATTTGAAAGAATTAAAACAAAGTTGTTCGGCCAAAAGATCTGGCCATAAGGACGGGACCTCAAGCTGTCCATGGTCCCAGGCTCCAAGTTCATCAGAACAGCACGAGGCACAAATTTACCAGAACTCGCTTCATTGTAGTACACGTTAACCCTCTCGAGTTGAAATTCTGAGTCACTGCAGTAGCGACCGGTGGAATCGATGACGTGCTAGGCACAAACCACTTCCAAGAACTTGGCACCGATTTGATTCCCACATTTGCAATATGACCAGGGTAATTAAAGAAAATAAATTCTTGAAATTTTGTATTTTGTGTGCTTGATTTTGTGATTTGTGTGCAAAATACTAGTCAGCTGTACACCTAAGGCAGTAGATTAACAGGGAACAGACAAATGATTAAATAGTTTATAATTGCTTGCATCAAGATGATAAACATATGTCATACCACAACTTAGCAAAATATTGGAATGGAGACCACATACTCTATACAATCTATGATATTGTTTTGCCTGCTTCCTACTTTTTCAAACCAAAACTCGAAAATCTGGTCCCATACTACTGCAGAAGACTTTGCATAGACTTTAAAATTAGGCAACAGAAACTGAATAATAAACAGAGGATATATAGTAATAAGCCCAAAATAAACCACTCCATAGATCGAGGTAGAAGTAGTAATAATGTCTAGATGCTTGTTTGGGGACTATTAAGAGCCATTGTTAGCTTAGCCCGTGAATTCGATATTAGAATCAACCCCGAAATCAAAACCTAGGAAAAGCAGTGAAGGGCCCAAATATTAGAAAGAATTAAAACAAGCAAAAAATGATCCTCAAAATTCTTATGCGCGTAGGAGAGATAAACAAATATGACAGGAAAAGAGAGCATATTGCCAAATGAGACTCAATGGCAAAACACCAAAAAATCATGCTTCCTATAAACAGAAAATAAGTGGCAATCCAAACTGAACATGGAGTCTCCACCATAACAGGATAACCCAGTTCAACTATAAGCAAGAAAACATCAACAAAAACCAGATGATAAGATAGATGAACAAGCACTACATAAAAGTGCAAACCCTTAGTGATGTTGGTATTGACTTTTTGCATGAGCTAATTGAAAAACACAGAATCCCAGCTACACAGTTTAGAACAACTTTAAATTGCAATAATTTTAAGACTACTCAAAAGGATGTATCATTAACAAGCAACAAAATCATATCAACCTTAATTAAAGCACTGCAAATGCATCACCCCAAGGATTAAGCAAACTCTAAGAATGCAGCTAGAGAAAACACAAATCCCAAGCTCCAATAATAAAATATAGACTAAATATGATTATGTGGAAGATACACGCGCACACACACAAATATATATGTGTGTGTGTTTGAGAAAATCAATAACCCAAAAGGGTCAAACAAATAGTTAAGGGAGAATTAAGTTCAATCGTAAATAAGATCTAACACAGCGGCAACAAGGTTATCTATTTTCAATATAAAATTTTTAAAACACAATAAGGAGAATGTACCAATATGAGATTATTGAGAAAACCAAAGAGAATTTTGATCTCAACCCTATGTCACCCTAGCAAATTCTTTTAACTTGCATCTTAATTCAATAAAGAAACCTTTAAATTTTAGGAAAAGAATATCAATATCTAGGTCCCTATCCAACTTCATTGCCCTAGTAGATATATCAGCATTAAATTTTTTAAACATGGGAAATTGGGGTAGCAGAGTCACAAAACCTGAAAACATTCCCCTGCACGGTCCAACAATAAAACACTAGTAAATGAATCAGGCTCACTATATCGTTTGGGAACAAATCATTTCAAAGGAAATTACCTATGCAAGATTCCATGACCTAAAACTCTACACAAAAGAAAAGTCACCAAAAACTTTCATTATGTTAAGAATAGAATAAGAAGATAGATTTTGAGGGAAAATAACTATAAGATTGCATATTATTTCCACAAAAATACCACAGGTAGGTGTTGTGTTATATCCAAAAGCCCCGTGGGGGGGGGGGGGGGGGGTGTGTTAAGTGTAACACAATTAACCAGTTGACACATAAAGCAATACCATATAGGGAGAAGAAAACTCATGAGGTTCAATTTTCTTAGGGGAAACCACCGTGGGGGGGGGGGGGGGGGGGGGGGTGTTTTGAATATCTTTCCCAAATGAATGCCTCGTTTGCTACTTGGGAAGGAGAATACGCACATGGTAGTTTTTGCCTAAACCAAAGTAGTTTCAAAATTTTACATAGTGCATTTAAACTTAATTAGCCTTCAAAAATAACATAGGAAAGTGAGGGTGACTTGTGATACCATAACAATGACAAATCTGTGTGTTGTAGGCCCTGGTCCAATGTGAGCACCAGTTCAAACAGATTATAAGGGACATTTATCTTTGACATCAAATCAGAAGGGAATAACAGAAATAAAAACTTAACTAACCTGGATGGTTGCATTTTTCAAAAATTGCGACGTATTGTACCCATACCTATACCCGTTCCATAACGGTGCTTCCTAGTATTTTATACTTATGTCCTATATAAACAAAGAAGCCATGACTCACCAGCAGGATATTGAAGGGCAGCTGAAACACAGAATATTGAGGGAATCGTAGATAGATCCAAGGAACCAGCTCTTGCAGTCAATAAAGCCGCATTCTTTTCTGCAGCAGCAATAGCTTCAGATCCAGTAGATCCATTAGCCCCCATGGACTCCAAGAGTGCCAAATGCAATTACAAAGATAAGTCCACAAAGATAAGTCGAACAGCTTATGAATTCATGCTTTTACAAAAAATTTCAGGGGATCAAAAGCATAAAGAAAATTTGAATCCCATAAATATATGACATCATAATTAGTTACTAGTAATAAATTTTAGGAATCCCATTAGGCCATGACAACATTATCAACATCCAACTTGAATGTCAATGTATTACAAAATGGATAGAATATTATCAATGGTTAAGTGATAGGATTGTATCCATGGTATTTTAAAAAGGAACCAGGAGAATACCATTAAAATAAGCTAATTCTTGTAGCATAGTTGGATACAGAGTTTTTAAGTACACACACAATGGAATTGCTATGAAGCATCTATTAGAAATAACATTTTAGCACAAGAAAAGAGCTCCCCCTACCCCCAACCAAAAAAAAAAAATTATGAACTATGCATTTAAAAAAAAAAAATCCTTTCTTGCAAGACATGTGGACAACAATGAGAAGGAAGAAGAATAAGCAAAAGACTATATAAGTGGTTGGAGGTAGACAAAGAGCCAAAACCACTAGGAAACCGAAAGACTCATGATTATGATGCAATGGGCATTAGAAACCGAAAGCACAAAAGGTTTTGCTGAAATTGTTTGAACAAATTTGACATCAATTTAGAAGCTTTAGACAAGTAGAAGATTAGAAAGGCACAGCTCAGATAAAGACTATCTCAAGATTTGTATATGTCTACATCAGTAGACCCCAATCTTTGATCTGTTTTTGGAGTTAAACAAATTCTTCACACCAAAAAAAAGTGCGAAAAAGAAAGAACTCATTCATGTAGATTATTATCCCATTAAAAAAACTACTTAAGGCATTGGTTAATCTAATAGACCCCAAAAAAAAGAGAGTGAACCAATAAATACCAGTAAAAATATGCAGATTCCAGCAAACAATCTTACTAGCACTTCTAGCTTTTCTCATCATCAACACCAACAAATTGGAAGGTTGGCAAATGATTTTGCCTCATTTGTGTTACAGAAATTTAACAAAAAATAATAATATTCTAACATAACTAAAAAATTATAAATTGCACAATAGTCAGATGCTTGGTGAAAGACTCATAAAACTCAAAGATACCCTTCATGTACAAATTATACAGATGTAATCAATCAATTGTAATTAAAACCAACACCACAACAGAGGGGTGTGGTTAACAATGGTTCAGTTTGGGGATTTGAGGAGAAAGTGATAGGAAGGGAAAGACGCATGCCAAAGACAAAAAATCAAATACAGAAAGAAGGATTATATAAAACAGTTTATAAATGTGGAATTTATGCAAGATACTTGGAATATCAACCCAAACCAAGACCAATTCACATCAAGTGTAAGACCATCCACATGCTTAGTGAGGAAGGAAAACGAACCTTACCTGAATTTCTTGTCGGTGCTAATTAAGCCAAAGTAATAGAAGAAACTTGCATCACATAATTTTACTCTCTTTTTATGCTACAACCAGAGTGGAAAATTCATATTTTCAACTAGCCAATGTTAAGTCACTAACAGCATCAATTAATATTTTAAAGAGTAAATCATATTGCATTTGAGACAAGGCAATGCCAAAAGAATTTCATAAATTTAGTGTAAAAGAAGTTTTCTGTATGCCAAAATGTTCAGAGGTGCAACCCATTAGATAATCCAGTCCTAAATTGGAGCTAGTTAGTAACTATAATTTAAAGCATATCAGAAAAACAAATACCTGGTACAATTGTGGTCCATAGTTATCAAACCCAGCAACCAGAAGAGAAATTCCAAAGGGCCTTACACCACTAGCAAGAAAAGTAAAGACTCAACCGTATTCAACATCATCAACAAATAAATAAATAATAAATACACTTCCCTAATTTTTTGATGCTTCGAAAAATATGGTGAAGCTTACTAACCTTAGTTCCATTCCTATAACAAAAGCAAGGCTGGTTGTTGCCTTGAAATAAAATAATGAAAAAGTCAGGGACAAGAAAGTCAAAGAAATAAATTTCTCAAATTTAATAATGACACTAAAAATGCAGGTTCTAGGAGCATTCCAAAGTCCTACAATTTCAAAAAAGAGAAAAAATATATATTCCCAGAGCTTGTATCCTTTCTTCCTTTTCAAAATAGGTAATTTTGACCAACATGCCAAATATTTTGGTTTAGAAAAAGATGAATTTATAAATTTCTATACCAGGCAACAACAAAAAAATGCAGTCCCCAAACTTTATGCTTTGGAAGGGTCACTTGCTCCATTCTAAGCAAACAAAGCATCACAAATCTTTAAGGTCCTAGCCAATGAGCTCTAGCTTAAATGGCACTTCTGCTTCCAACAATAATGGAAAGGAGTGTGAGGTCATGATTCAAGAACTGTCGAGTGCATGTATAACTACTTACAAATCCAAAAAACAACAAAACTCTAAGGTTTCATTTGTTTTTGGAGGGAATTTGCAGGCTAGCAGAGGGAGAAGAGAGAATATCATAAGTTAACGTGCGGCCGGAATAAAATTGTAAACTAGCATCTCGAGTTTAACAGACTCGATTTCAGTCTAAAACTCGAGTCTCAAAGACTCGATTTCAACTTGGTGAGTTGGAAGTATTATGCCAGATAGATCTCGAGTCTTATAGACTCAAGTTCTAAAAAGCAAAAACGAGTCTCTAAGACTCGATTTTGGTACTTGAAGAACCTCACACCTGAAGAACAGGAAGAACGACAAAGGAACGATCTGACGAAGAACAGAGATGAACGCAACAGAGACGAACGCTGGGTGTACAAAGACGAATAGAGAAGACGAACGATCTGATGAAGTGGAACGATCTGATTGAACGCTGGGTGGTCTTCAACGATCTGACGAAGAACAAGAACGATCTGATTGAACGTTGGGTGGTCTTATCTGCACAAAGAAGAACTTTGAACGCGAGGAAGAAGAAGCAAAACTCGAGTCTTTCAAACTCGAGTCTTAAAAGTGAAACTCGAGTCTTATAAACTCGAGTTCCACGCAGATTTTCTTCCATATCAGCTTCCTCCACTTACAAATCAAGTTTTAAAAACTCGAGTTTTATCTTGGAACTCGAGTTTTAGACACTCGAGATGCTAGTTTCCAACATTATTTTGAAATGTGACAACTAACTAAATTTTTTTATATTTAATGTTATTTGGAAATAAAATTCTTTGTTTTTGGCATAAAAAATCACAGTATATAAGCAGAAAACATTTACAATTTTTTTTTTATAAATCAAAATCATTTACACCTTTAAAAAACATAAACGATTTTCTGAAAAAAAAGACATGCGTTTATACCTACCATCCTTGTCCCTTTTAACTCCATATATTTCCAAACTAAAAAGGCAAAGAAATGTTCTATGTAGCCAAAAATTCTCCATATATTTCCAAACATAATGTATTCAGGGCAGTCTAAATTAGTGAAGCCTTTATGACTATCAATTGTATCCAGATTGTGCACCTTCATTCATGCTAGGTTAGTTGATTTTATTTATTTATTTTCAGTTGACATCGTAAAAACCAATTAGTCCACAGAAAAATGATGCCTAAGATCAAATAAAACTGAATAAAAATGTCAAAAAAGCAATGAATAAGTTTATCCAAAAAAGAAAACACTACGAATAAGACTTTCACCTACACAGAAATCAACCATAATATCTTCGAATTTCAATAACTAGCGGGAATCAGTCAAACTCATTAGGCCAAGTGTTGGAACACATGCAACATTACCTCTAATATAACAATCTCCCTACCTCGATCAAGAAGTCACAACATAGGATTGTCATCAAGGTTAAAGGACCGGATATTACTTTTTACTTTTCCAAGACACCAAGCAGTAAACCTGCAATATTTTCCCAATCTCACCCAAAAAACAAAATGGAAAAGAATTTCAATATTTGGTTGTCAAAAGTTCTTCTAGAAACAATTTTGCAACATCAGTAGATTAGCTCATTATTGTCCAACTAAAACCCAAAAGACACATGACAAAATTATTTACATCATATGAAAATTCTCCTTCAAAAGTATAACAAAGCTATAAAAATTCACCAAGAAACTAAAACAAACAATAAAGACAAACATAACAGGTCACAATCTACCAAAATTATATGTAAAGCCATACAGAAACATCTTTCAGATACCGAAACATAAACTAACATTAGTTTTGACTCATAACTTCAAGCAATGATAAAAATCAAGTATATTAGTTTTAAAATCAAGTCAGTAAGAAATGATAACGATAGCAATATTACTCGGTGAACCATTGAGTTGCAAACTTGATAGTGCTGACAGTGTTAAGGACATTTACATATTGGAGTTGCTAGAAAGAAACCAAAGGAATGAAAGAACTACCTTACCTTCTTTGAAGGGCATTTGAAGCACTCAAAAGATTCAGTTCAACAATAACATCAGCTATATTGGCGCATTTGATGTCCTCAACTATAGTCACCAACACAGTTAACACTGTTTCAAGTACCTGTATGAAGCAACAAAATCAAAGTCTAACAATTTCGAAAGTAAAAGAGAAGGAAGATTATGGACAGTATCTCTTACACACACCTTAAAGCCCACCTCATGATAAAGAAGAAACCCCATGTCAACTCAAATTAAATTACCAAACTCCACAACAAAGCACAAAAGAAACTTCCTGAGATAATGGAGAACTCTTTAACACAATGATGCAGGACAAAACAAAACTTTGTAACAGGAAATTAAAGAACAGGAAAAATAGAGATGGATGAACTTGGACTCAGCACCTAGGGTTGGCTAGAGATTTGATGCAGGACAAACAAGAATTGTACAACAAGAAAAATATGTAAATAAAGGATTGATAAGAACTGAAACTGATTAAGAAAAGGAAAAATGGTGAGTGACTGACTAAGAGGGCAGCCATGCCTCTTAGAAGAATTGAAAGGGATTAGAGAAGAATAGGAATACGAACAGTCTGAATTCTCAATGCATGCCTCTTACAATCAATCTCCACACCTTTATATAATTCATGAACACAACTAACTGACTAACACTAACTGCCAGCTGGCTACACTGATCTAATGATCTAACTAACTAACTGTTAAGCACATGGCTCCTAACTAATCAACAATTAAGCACATGACACAATCAATTAATAAGCACGTGACCCTAACCTTCAATTACAAACATGATACAAAACTTTACTAATAAACTGCCTCTTATAATAAGTTGCTGGTGTCTAGTACCAAGTGTTGATGCGACACTGTTGTTGTTTCTATAATGCATTTAAACTTAATTAGCCTTCATAAATAACATAGGAAAGTGAGGGTGACTAGTGATTATATAACAACAACAAAAAATCTGTCTTTCGTAGAATCTAGTCCAATGTGAGCACCTGTTCAAACAGATTATAAGGGACATACATCTTTGAGATCCAATCATACTAACAAATCAGAAGGGACAAACAGAAATAAAACTTAACTAACCTGAATAGTTGCATTTTAGCAAATGTTTATAAAATGTCTTTCCAGTTGAATATTGACCCAAAAGGCCATGGGTTTAGCAATAAAATCACCGCTTGTCTGCAAAAATACAAATAAAAATCAATCCTCTGTTACAGAGGTCTTAGAAACTAGAGTTGAAACTTGACAACAAAGCTAGAAAGATCAAAATATCTCCATTTTGCAAACGAAAGATATGCGACTTCTAGTGGCTTTGGCTTTTCAACGTAAAATCCCTTCAAGCCATCAATAATTGATGTAATTGCATTGGGAGGAAGCTGAGCAATAGACGATGAGAGAGGAGACACATTAGGCAACAAATGAAAATTAAGACAACCCCCCTAAAATAAATAGACATTGTATGATGCTTTGTAGTTTTATAGGTAAAACATTTTCAAAAAAAAGGTGCAATACAGGGCACAATCCTAGAACATGGCATGCATGTAAGAGAAGCACCAAAAGGTAAAGCCTATATCGTATATCAAAAGAATGTATTGCCAAACAGAAAATAGTTCTCAAAATAGAAAATAATTAAACACGAAGGAAACCTGATTTTTTTAGAGACGAAAGACTAATGAATAAAAAAACACAACGATAAAAAGTACTATTATTGTCTGATATATATATATATTTCCATCGAGCTCCACCAATGCCCTAGCTTTTACCATTCTAGCTGCACCCCACCACAGCTTTTTAAATAAAAATATACCTTTTTTTTTTTTTTAAAGCTTAACATTCATTTACCCCTACTTCAGCATCAAAATAGCCATATGCACAGCATCATCAAGCTCCATATCATCAGTGTAACTAAATGGAAAGGGGACCTTAGTCAATATGAAGAATTGGAAAAACTTAACAAAAACAAAATTGGGGAAAAGAGAGGGGGTGGGGATGGTTTTGACAGATAATTAAAGTTAAGTGAGAGATCCAACATCAGTTATTCTTAAGAAACGCATCCAATTGAATTAAATATGTAGTAAATATAGATAAAAATTAAAGAAATATCACTGCATGCATTGTAAGTTCAAATTTAATCGCGTGGACAAATGTTTATGACCTGTGATATTACCTCTTGTTCTTTATAGAGTTGCACTTGATCTTTAAGCTGCAAAATTAACCACAGCCATGAGACAAGCTTACCAGGACAAGCGAAAGTACGAAAGGTGCATCTCAGCAATATGATGGGTAACCTAGAGGGCATTTACATGATTCCAAAGGAGAGGAAAGTCAGCGAATCATTTCTTCACAAAAAGCTCAAGAGACTTTGCATGCTTGAAAAAGGTGTGTTTCAATAAATTCCGCCTCTTTCCTGGATCTTTCACCAGACACATTGCAACCATTTCTTTAAAAGACTAATCACATATGGAAATCATGCAATTAGAATATTATTCTATAAGAGAGACATTGAAAGATGGCAATCACCAAAGAACATATCTTTTGAACATAAATACCTTAAAAACTTACAAAATTACAAATAAACACATAGAAGACAAACCTGAAAAATTTGTTTTCCAACAAAAATATTTTTAAATAATTGTTAAAAAATCTTTTAGAAGCATATTAAAGTCTAGCCACTGATACTACCTACCTAGATAATGAAAAAAGAATTGTAAAAAGTTGACTACCTAGCTTGATAGGTGGTAGACTTTTAACTCATAAAAGACAAAAAAATTTGAAAAGAAACATCTATTTACACATCTTTTGTTCAAGAGGGTGGCTGGAGATAAAAGAGCTCTTAATGTGTGACACTGTGAGGCAGACAAAGCAATAAAAAGCACACATGGACAGAAAGGGCAAAGGGGCAAAACTGTAAAAGTGAAATAGGATTATAGATCTAAGAGCTGAAGAAGAAGAAGAGATCGGTGTGATAGGAAGAAGAAGATCAGCGAGGGAGGAAGAAGAAGAAGAAGATCGGCGTGAGAGGAAGAAGTGGAAGGAGATCGGTGTTAGAGGTAGTGCGTTTCAGCCTTTTATTTTGGAGCAGAAAAATGGTTGGGACACGCATGCAGCCATGTCCAACAAGTTTCCCGTGTCTGGTACAAAGAAAACTTCAATAGAAACAAGACAAGTAGACAACTTTACAAGAGGAAAGTGCAAACCCTTAGTGGCGCAAGCTTTGAATCCACCACATGTAGCAAACTGAAAATACACATTCCCAACTACATAGTTCAAGCAGCATTTAACGAAAAATAAATTAATAAAGTAAAAGAGAAAATCAAAAACCCAAATGAACAATTGTTAAAGCTAAAGTAGATTGGAAACAAGTGGTTAGGGTAGAAGCACAATCAAAACTTAGGTAACCTAAAGCAAAATGCTAAAAGGACTATGATAAATAACAGTAAACAGTGACTCAAAATGAGATATATAACATGCACTAAGAATGACAGGAGTTGCAAAACAACAAATAGAAAAACTAGCATATTACCCAACACTTAGCAGACAAATGTACAAGAGGAAAGTGCAAGCCCTTAGTGGCGCAAGCTTTGAATCCACCACATGTAGCAAACTGAAAAAACACATACCCAGCTACATAGTTCAAGAAAAACACTTCCAAGAATATAAAAAATAAAAAATAACAAAACAAATTCAACTTAGAAGAATATACAAAAGAGAACAACAAAATCAAATCAACCTTACATAAAAGGATGCAAACATAAAAGTATGCAAACGCATCAGCCCTGGAATTAAATAGATTATACAAAACAAAAAATAAATACACAAGCATCATTTAACAAAAAATAAATTAATAAAGTAAAAGAGAAAATCAACAACCCCAACAAAAAATTGTTAAAGCTAAAGTAAATCGGAAACAAGTAGTTAAGGTAGAAGCACAATCAGAACTCAGGTAATATAAAGCAAAATGCTAAAAAGATTATGATAAATAACAGCAAACAGTGACTCAAAATGAGATTTATAACATGCACTAAGGAAGGCAAAAGTTGCAAAACAACAAATAGAAAAACTAGCATATTTACCCTACAACTATAAAGGTAAATCCAATTAACAATTTAACACTGAAAGCCAAGCTCTTCTCAAAACTGAAAGCCAAACTATATAGACTTTCTGCAATGAGCAATATTCAAATAAAGGCAGTAACAGAAGCGGGTATGCTAAATATGTTTTCAAAAGCTAAAATGCTAATGAAACGAATAATTTTAACAATCCATACCTGAATAACCCTCTAAAAATCGTCTATATGACATGGACCATTTGGGTTACTTGCAAGACTTCCAATAGGAACCCCCAGAGAATAGGATTATACCTTTGTAAGACATGGCAGGAAAAAAAAAAAAAAAAAACCCAAATCAAGCAAATAGAATGTAAAGAAACCTGATAATGTCATCCAATTTGGTCTCATTAGGTAGGATTTCATCTTGTAGGGTTTTCCCTGACTTCAACAAATTGAGAGGAAAAGGGTTATGAATCAAAACTCTTAAATTGACAGCAAACTATAATTAAAGAGAATATTAGGAAAAGAAATTAGTACCAGTGCTTTAATGAAATTAGAAACTCTAGAATGTAGAAAGATTCCACTTCAACTCTGCAGAGAAAGAAATTGAATGATTTAAATCCAATAGACATGTTTCAAAGAAAAAGAAAAAAACCATTACCGAAAATATTTAATAAAAATAGTTTTTCCTTAATTTAAATTTAGAACCAAACCCAATTGAAATTGTAAAAGTTAAAAACATATAGCAGATCTAATTTACCTTTTAAATCTGTGAAAATAAAAGTCAGAGATAGAATAAGAACCCCATAGGACGCGTTGTTTGAGGGGACTCTTTTTCGTTCTTGACGCCGAAGTCGACTTCTTCATCCATCTGGAAATCAAAAAACCAGTGAACCTGCAATATTTTCTCAATCTCACACCAAAGACAAAAAGAAAAAGAATTGCAATACTTGGTTGACAAAAGTTCTTATAAAAAAAACAACTTTGCAACATCAGTAGATAAGCTCACTATTATACAAAAGCATATTAATCCTGATATACTATTGATAGTGCTGAAGGTGTTAATGACATTTACATATTGCAGTTGCTAGGAACAAACCAAAGGAATGACATTACCTTCTTTTGAAGCACTCAGAAGATTCAGTTCAACAATAACATCAGCTATATCGGAGCATTCGATGTCCTCAACTACAGTGATCAACACAGTTGACACTGTTTCGAGTACATTTACAAAGAGACAAAATTAATATCTAACAATTTCAATAGTAAAAGGGAAGGAAGATTATGGACAATATCTCTTATGCACACCTAAAAGCAAACCTCATGATAAAGCAAAAACCCCACATCAATAAATAAGATGTATTAGCAAACTCAAACTGTATTACCAAACTCCACAACAAGGCACAAAAAGAAACTTTCTGGGATATCGGAGAACTTTTTATCATGATGACGCAGGACAAACCAAAACTTTGTAACAGGAGATTATAGAACAGGCAAAATATGAACATCACCCTGCACACAAGAATTACATGCAAGCGGTCAAATCATGGGAAATTACAATCATCGATAAACATGAACGTATTAGAACATGAATGGAATGATAAAGCAGTCATCCATTCACATAAGGAATACAATAAAAGCATCTTAAAACTCGTCGTGGACCATTCTAACCCTTCAAATGCTCTATCGTTCCGCTCTCTCCATGTGGCCTACATTAAGCCTAAAGGTACAACTTTGCAAATTAACTAAACTAATTCTGTCATCTGCCCACCCCAGGGATGGCACAGAATTTTCACGCAACTCCCGACGCAAAACTCCCCCAAGATATAAGTGATTGAGAAAGAACAAAAGGCTACAACTAACAATGTATGTCACAATGTTAACAAAGGTCCAATAAAATAATTTTAGAATGTAACCACCAAAATTAAAAGGTTGATTAGTTAACTGTTGTTATGGCAGTGCCATTGTACAAGCTGTAATTGCATACCTATACCCCTTCCATAACGGTGCTTCCTAGTATTATACTTATGTCGTGTATAAACAAAGAAGCCATGACTCACCAGCAGGATATTGAAAGGCAGCTGAAACACGGAATATTGAGGGAATTGCAGATAGATCCAAGGAACCAGCTCTTGCAGTCAATAAAGCCACATTCTTTTCTGCAGCAGCAACAGCTTCAGATCCAGTAGATCCATTAGCCCCCATGGACTCCAAGAGTGCCAGATACAATTACAAAGATAAGTCCAATAGCTTATGGATTCATGCTTTTTACAAAAAATTTCAGTGGATCAAAAGCATAAAGAAAATTTGAATCCCATAAATACATGACATCATAATTAGCTACTAGTAATCAATTTTACAAATCTCCATACCAGGCAACAACAAATCAAAAGGGACATTCATCTTTGAGATCCAGTCATACTAACAAATCAGAAGGGACAAACAGAAATAAAACTTAACTAACCTGGATAGTTGCATTTTAGCAAATGTTTATTCAATTTGTCTTTCCAGTTGAATATTGCTAAACAAAATCACTGTTCGTCTGCAAAAATACAAATAAAAATCAATCATCTGTTACAGAGGTCTTAAAAACTAGAGTTGAAACTTGACAACAAAGCTAGAAAGATCAGAATATCTCCATTTTGCAAACGAAAGATATGCAACTTCTAGTGGCTTTGGCTTTTCAATGTATAATCTCTACAAGCCATCAATAATTGATGTAACTGCATTGGGAGGAAGCTGAGCAAGAGACAATGAGAGAAGAGACACATTAGGTGACAAATGAAAATTAAGACATCCCCCCTAAAGAAGTATAAATTGTATGATGCTTTGTATTTTTATAGGTATAACATTTTCAATAAAAACGCGCAATACAGGGCACAATCCTAGAACAAGGCATGCATGTAAGAGAAGCACCAAAAGGTAAAGCCAATATTGTATATCAAAAGAATTTATTGCCAATAGAAAATAGTTCTCAATATAGAAAATATTTAAACATGATGGAAACCTGATTTTTTTAGAGACAAAGAAAGAATAATGAATAAAAAACTCAACGATAAAAAGTAGTATCACTGACTTATATATATATATTTCCATCGAGCTCCACTAATGCCCTAGCTTTTACCATTCTAGCTGCACCCCACCACAGCTTTTTAAATGAAAATATATTTCTTTAAAAAAAAAAGCCTACCATTCATTTACCCCTGCTTCAACATCAAAATAGCCATATGCATAAAACTCAAAGATACCCTACATGTACTCGGTCAAAGATTCATAAAACTCAAAGACACCCTACATGTACAAATTAAACAGACATACTCAGTCAGAAAGAGAGGGAAAAACGCATGCAAAAAACAAAAAATCAAACACAGAAAGAGGGATTATATAAAACAGTTTATAAATGAGAAATTTATGCAAGGTACTTGGAATATCAACCCAAACCAAGACCAATTCACATCAAATGTAAGACCATCCACATGCTTAGTGAGGAAGGAAAACAAAGTTTACCTGAATTTCTTGTCGGTGCTAGTTATGCCAAAATAATAGAAGAAAAGATGTAATTTTACTTTCATCTCTGAATAATAAACAAAGGATATATAGTAATAGGCCCAAAATAAACCACTCCATAGACAGAGGATATATAGTAATAGGCTCAATTGGCTCACCAGTTTGCTGCTCCAATTCAGACAGGTTGGAAATTTAATCCTATCAATTAATCTACATTAAATTGATCACCATGCTACAATGTGAAGAAATGCAACATATATTTGATTAATAATATCTCTTCAAAGACATATGGCAGGCAAGAAGAGCAAGCAGCAAGCTACTCCACTTGAGCTAAATATCATCAATTTCAGCTGGTGTTAGTTCTCTACAAAAAGCAAGTACAACAAAACTAATATGAATTAAAAACTACAAAAGAAACTTCAAAATAAGAGAATCATAAAAGTCTAGGAATGATAAGAAAATTAGAGTTTAACGAGGACGGTATCAATAATAAGTAGAGGAAACATAAATGATAATATTTTATGGGAATGAGGCTAATTAAAGACGATATCAAGGAAAAGGGGTTTTATGTTGCCATTCTGAAATTAGTAATGACAAAGCAAAAGCGTTTCATCATCATTCTAAATTAGTTTCTTCATTGGAAAGCCACACCATGTGAGTTTTAAATCCACGACCTCAGTCCCACTATTGAGGAAGAAGAAGTGCTAATTGAGCTAGAGCCCATTGGCGAAATTAGGTGGTATGCTTACAAAAAATTAACTAATGATATGAATATTTCTAGTCATGTCCATAGATTATATATGTTTTTCTAAGGTAAGCCAAGATTATATACCAATATGTGCATACTGTTACCAAAAATCATGCATGGTCCAGAGCTTCAGCAAAATTTGTGATGTTCTATCAGCCAGCTATAGACATGTATTAGCCTAGCATTACAAGTCCCATGCAAGTGAACTGTTAGACTATTTTACCTGGGTTACAAACTGTGATCAGTTTATCACAGGTACATTTTTCCGTCACAATTCTTCAAGACCTGGCACATAGTAAAGATAAATGCCATCTCATGAACATGCATAGACCAGAGCTACCGAGACACCAGTACTGAACTTTCAGCTTCAGGGAATAAACTTCAAAACAAAGGAACTGTGAGTAGCATGCCATATGGAGAATGGTGATGTAGACACGTTCTCCCAAAAATCTTAAAACATGCAATCACATGACCAGTTTATATCTTCTTGAAAAACAGTTTATAAATGTGACATTTATGCAAGGTATTTGGAATATCAACCCAAACCAAGACCAATTCACATCAAGTGAAAGACCATCCACAAGCTTAGTGAGTAAGGAAAACAAAGCTTACCCGAATTTCTTGTCGGTGCCAATTATTCCAATCCCAATGTTGATGCTCGAAATTTGTCCTTCAAATCTGATAAAAATAAATCCAACTAATTAGAAAAATCAAAATACATCACCTTAAAGTCTACAAGAGATTGGGACTGAACATAATACCTTAATAATTAACAAAGTCCTGCAGTGTTTTGACTGTTAGGTTGGTATGCTACTCCCTCAAGTGTTAAAAATATTTTCTACATTTCTATAATTATCAGCAAAGCAACCATATACATCACCTTCTAAACTAATTTTTAGGTACAAAAATGTAAATTGTTAATAGTAGAAAATCTAAGTTACATTATCCTTTCCTTCTCCATATATGTGAAGAAATCATACACTCATCTAAACTCCTTTGGAAATACAGTAAGAAAACAGAATATAAAGAGAATTCCTAAATGAAAAACAAGAAGAAAGATGATTACCGCTAAGTTTACAAATTTGGCACAATTTGAACAAGATCTGAATTTTAAGTTACGTTTGTTCCTTGCCTTAATCCATAATGTGTGAGACATCAAATAACTGATAAGTTCTCCAAACTAACAAAACCT
The DNA here is from genome assembly GCA_028535165.1 of Quercus tomentella. Taxonomy (NCBI): domain Eukaryota; kingdom Viridiplantae; phylum Streptophyta; class Magnoliopsida; order Fagales; family Fagaceae; genus Quercus; species Quercus tomentella. The sequence goes on along the minus strand of JAPQVY010000068.1, from coordinate 30,533,318 downwards.
CAACAAAAAAGAACAGATTATTGGTGTTTGGTTCTGAATAAAAAGTGAAACACCTGAAGTGGTTAAATATGCCATCAGATTCCAAACTGTATGTTTAAAAAAGAACATGTGTAATACTGTCTCAAGTTCACATGGGACTCCACAGTCAAAAGAAGCAAAGGCTAAGGCTTAGGAGGTAGAGAAAGAACCAAAATATCAACCACTTAGCTAAAAGTTCTCTTATACTTTTGAGCACTTTTGAGCACAGTGTTGCATTAAAATTAACATTATTTGAAAAAAAAAAAAAAAAAAAAAAAGGTTAGAAAATGATGGTATCCTCAAGTCTTTAGTTATTATTCAGGCAGGAAAAAAAATTAATCCGTAATTTCTAATTGGGTAACACAAAAAAAAAAACTGATCCAATCAATCCCTGAATTCTTTTGTACTTCTTTGACTTTAAAGTCAGTCTTCAAACAAACATGTGATGATGCAATAACCATCAGTTATTAATGATGCAATAATGAGTAAAATAATTATTTATGTAATAGATTTTAAGATATACAAATATGTGGGGAGTTTATATAAAGGAAACTTTATAAAAGAAACCAAGAGAATACCTTTATAATAAGCCAATGCTTGTAGTGTAGTTGGATACACAGATATAAGTACACACACAATAGAAGTGTTATGAAGCATCTATTAGAAATAACATTTTCGCACAAGAAAAGAACTCCCCCACCCCAATAAAAAAAATTACGAACTGTGCCATTTTTTTTTTAACCCACTTTTGCAGGACAAGTGGGCAACGATGAGAAGGAAGAAAAATAAGAAAAAGCCAATATAAGTGGTTGGAAGTAGAGAAAGAGCCAAAAACGACTAGGAAATTAAAAGTCTAATGATTATATTCTATAATAACTAAAAAATTATAAATTGCGAATTCGTCAGATACTCGGTCAAAGATTCATAAAACTCAAAGATACCCTAAATGTACAAATTAAACAGATATACTCAGTCAGAAAGAGAGTGAAAGACGCATGCAAAAGACAAAAAATTGAACACAGAAAAAGGGATTATATAAAACAGTTTATAAATGTGACATTTATGCAAGGTACTTGGAATATCAACCCAAACCAAGACCAATTCACATCAAATGTAAGACCATCCACATGCTTAGTGAGGAAGGAAAACAAAGCTTACCTGAATTTCTTGTCAGTGCTAGTTATGCAAGTAATTGAAGAAAAGATGTAATTTTACTTTCATCTCTGAATAATAAACAGAGGATATATAGTAATAGGCCCAAAATAAACCACTCCATAGACAGAGGATATATAGTAATAGGCCCAAAATAAACCACTCCATAGACAGAGGATATATAGTAATAGGCTCAATTGGCTCACCAGTTTGCTGCTCCAATTCAGACAGGTTGGAAATTTAATCCCATCAATTAATCTACATTAAAATTGATCACCCTGCTACAATGTGAAGGAATGCAACATATATTTGATTAAAAATATCTCTTCAAAGACATATGGCAGGCAAGAAGAGCAAGCAGCAAGCTACTCCACTTGAGCTAAATATCATCAATTTCAGCTGTGGTTAGTTCTCTACAAAAAGCAAGTACAACAAAACTAATATGAATTAAAAACTACAAAAGAAACTTCGAAATAAGAGAATCATAAAAGTCTAGGAATGACAAGAAAATCAAAGTTTAACGGGGACAGTATCAATAATAAGAGGAGGAAACATATATGACAGATTTTTATGGGAAGGAGGCTAATTAAAGACGATATCAAGGAAAACGGCTTTTATGTTGCCATTCTGAAATTGGTAATGACAAAGCAGGAAAGTGAGGGTGACTAGTGATACCATAACAACAACAAAAATTCTGTCTTTTGTAGGCTCTGGTCCAATGTGAGCACCTGTTCAAACAGATTATACGGAACGTTCATCATTGAGATCCTGTCATACTAACAAATCAGAAGGGACAAACAAAAATAAAACTTAACGATCCTGGACAGTTGCATTTTAGCAAATGTTTATAAAATTTGTCATTCCAGATGAATATTGACCCAAAAGACCATGGGTTCAGCAACCAAATCACTATTCATCTGCAAAAATACAAATAAAAAAAATCAATCCTCTGTTACAGAGGTATTAAAAACTAGAGTTGAAACTTAAAGCTAGAAAGATCAGAATATCTCCATTTTGCAAACGAAAGATATGCAACTTCTAGTGGCTTTGGCTTTTCAATGTACAATCTCTTCAAGCCATCAATGTACAATCTCTTCAAGCCATCAATAATTGATGTAACTGGGCAACAAATGAAAATTAAGATATCCCCCCCTGAAAAGAAGTATACATTGTATGATGCTTTGTATTTTTATAGGTAAAACATTTTCAATAAAAAGGTGCAATACAGTAATCCTAGAACATGGATGCATGTAAGCGAAGCACCAAAAGGTAAAGCCTATACTGTATATCAAAAGAATAATTGCCAAACAGAAAATAGTTCTCAAAATAGAAAATAATTAAACATGAAGGAAACCTGATTTTTTTAGAGACGAAAAAAGATTAATGAATAAAAAACTCAACAATAAAAAGTACTATCATTGACTTATATATATATTTCCATCGAGCTCCACCAATGCCCAAGCTTTTACAATTCTAGCTTCACCCCACCACAGCTTTTCAAAATAAAAATATATTTCCTCAAAAAAAAAAAAAAAAGCTTAACATTCATTTACCCCTCCATATCATCAGTGTAGTTAAATGGAAAGGGGAACTTAGTCAATATGAAGAATTGGAAAAACTTAACAAAAACAAAATTGGGGAAAAGAGAGGGGGTGGGGATGGTTTTGACAGATAACTAAAATTAAGTGAGAGATCCTACATCGGTTATTCTTAAGAAATGCATCCAATTGAATTAAATATGTAGTAAATATAGATAAAAATTAAAGAAATATTACTACATGCATTTTAAGTTCAAATTTAATGGCGAGGACAAATATTTATGACCTGTGATATTACCTCTTGTTCTTTGCAGAGTTGCACTTGATCTTTAAGCTGCAAAATTAACCATAGCCATGAGATAAGCTTACCAGGACAAGTGAAAGTACGGAAGGTGCATCTCAGCAATATGATGGGTAACCTGGAAGGCATTTACATGATTCCAAAGGGGTGGCAATTCAGCGAATCATTTCTTCACAGAAATCTCAAGAGACTTTGCATGCTTGAAAAAGGTGTGTTTCAATAAATTCCGCCTCTTTCCTGGATCTTTCACCAGACACATTGCAACCATTTCTTTAAAAGACTAATCACATATGGAAATCATGCAATTAGAATATTATTCTATAAGAGAGACATTGAAAGATGGCAATCACCAAAGCACATACCTTTTGTACATGAATACCTTAAAAACTAACAAAATTACAAATAAATACACAAAAGAAAAACCTGAAAAAAAAAATTTCCAACAAAAATATTTTTAAATAATTGTTAAAAAATCTTTTAGAAGCATATTAAAGTCTAGCCACTGATACTGCCTACCAAGATAATAAAAAAAGAATTGTAAAAAGTTGACTACCTGGCTTGATAGATGGTAGACTTTTAACTCATAAAAGACAAAAAAATTTGAAAAGAAACATCTATTTACACATCTTTTTGTTCAAGAGGGTGGCTGGAGATAAGAGCTCTTAATGTGTGACACTGTGAGGCAGACAAAGCAAAAAAAAGCACACATGGACAGAAAGAGCAAAGGGGCAAAACTGTAAAAGTGAAATAGGATTATAGATCTAAGAGCTGAAGAAGAAGAAGAGATCGGCATGATTGGAAGAAGAAGATCAGCGTGGGAGGAAGAAGAAGAAGAAGAAGAGGATCGGCGTGAGAGGAAGAAGTGGAAGGAGATCGGTGTTAGAGGTAGTGCGTTTCAGCCTTTTATTTTGGAGTAGAAAAACAATTGGGACACGCCTGCGGCCATGTCCAACAAGTTTCCCGTGTCCGGTACAAAGAAAACGTTAATAGAAACAAGACAAGTAGACAAGTTTACAAGAGGAAAGTGCAAACCCTTAGTGGCACAAGCTTTGAAACCACCACATGTAGCAAAACAGAAAATACACATACCGAGCAATATAGTTCAAGCAGCATTTAATGAAGTGGAAGGAGATCGGTGTTAGAAGTAGTGCGTTTCAGCCTTTTATTTTGGAGCAGAAAAACAATTGGGACACGCATGCGGCCATGTCCAACAAGTTTCCCGTGTCCGGTACAAAGAAAACGTTAATAGAAACAAGACAAGTAGACAAATTTACAAGAGGAAAGTGCAAACTCTTAGTGGCGCAAGCTTTGAAACCACCACATGTAGCAAACAGAAAATATACATACCCAGCAACATAGTTCAAGCAGCATTTAACGAAAAATAAATTAATAAAGTAAAAGAGAAAATCAAAAACCCTAACGAACAATTGTTAAAGCTAAAGTAGATTGGAAACAAGTGGTTAGGGGTAAAAGCACAATCAAAACTTAGGTAACCTAAGGCAAAATGCTAAAAGGACTATGATAAATAACAGAAAACAGTGACCCCAAATGATATATATATAACATGCACTACTAAGAATGGCAGGAGTTGCAAAACAACAAATAGAAAAACTAGCATATTACCCAACACTTAGCAGACAAATGTACAAGAGGAAAGTGCAAACCGTTAGTGGCGCAAGTTTTCAATCCACCACATGTAGCAAACTAGAAAGACACATACCCAGCTACATAGTTCAAGAAAAACACTTCCAAGAATATAAAAAATAAAAAATAACAAAACAAATTCAGCTTAGAAGAATATACGAAAGAGAACAACAAAATCAAATCAACCTAACATAAAAGGATGCAAACATAAAAGGATGCATGCGCATCACCCCTGGAATTAAATAGATTATACAAAACAAAAAATAAATTCACAAGCATCATTTAACGAAAAATAAATTAATAAAGTAAAAGAGAAAATCAACAACCCCAACAAACAATTGTTAAAGCTAAAGTATATCAAAAACAAGTAGTTAAGGTAGAAGCACAATCAGAACGTAGGAAATCTAAAGCAAAATGCTAAAAAGATTAAGATAAATAACAGTAAACAGTGACTCAAAATGAGATTTATAACATGCACTAAGAAAGGCAGGAGCTGCAAAACAACAAACACAAAAACTAGCATATTACCCAACAACTATAAAGGTAAATCCAATTAACACTGAAAGCCAAGCACTTCTCCAAACTCAAAGCCAAACTATAAAGACTTTCTGCAATGAGCAATATTCAAATAAAGGCAATGACAGAAGCGGGTATGCTAAATATGTTTTCAAAAGCTAAAATGCTAAGGTAACAAATAGTTTTAACAATCCATTCCTGAATAACCCTCTAAAAATTGTCTATATGACATGGACCATTTGGGTTACTTGGAAGACTTCCTATAGGAACCCCCAGAGAATAGGATTATACCTTTGTAAGACATGGCAGGAAAAAAATAACCCAAATCAAGCAAATAGAATGTAAAGAAACCAGATAATGTCATCCAATTTGGTCTCATGAGTGTACTCGGTCAAAGATTCACAAAACTCGAAGATACCCTAAATGTACAAATTAAACAGATATACTCAGTCAGAAAGAGAGGGAAAGACGCATGCAAAAGACAAAATATCGAACACAGAAAGAGGGATTACATAAAACAGTTTATGAATCTGACATTTATGCAAGGTACTTGGAATATCAACCCAAACCAAGACCAATTCACATCAAATGTAAGACCATCCACATGCTTAGTGAGGAAGGAAAACAAAGCTTACCTGAATTTCTTGTCGATGCTAGTTATGCCACAGTAATAGAAGAAAAGATGTAATTTTACTTTCATCTCTGAATAATAAACAGAGGATATATAGTACTAGGCCCAAAATAAACCACTCCATAGACAGAGGATATATAGTAATAGGCTCAATTGGCTCACCAGTTTGCTGCTCCAATTCAAACAGGTTGGAAATCAATCCTATCAATTAATCTACATTAAATTGATCACCCTGCTACAATGTGAAGGAATGCAACATATATTTGATTAATAATATCTCTTCAAAGACATATGGCAGGCAAGAAGAGCAAGCAGCAAGCTACTCCACTTGAGCTAAATATCATCAATTTCAGCTGGTGTTAGTTCTCTACAAAAAGCAAGTACAACAAAACTAATATGAATTAAAAACTACAAAAGAAACTTCAAACTAAGAGAATCATAAAAGTCTAGGAACGATAATAAAATCAGAGTTTAACGAGGACAGTATCAATAATAAGTAGAGGAAACATAAATTATAAATTTTTATGGGAAGGAGGCTAATTAAAGACGATATCAAGGAAAAGGAATTTTATGTTGGCATTCTGAAATTAGGAATGACAAAGAAGAAACGTTTCATCATCATTCTAAATTAGTTTTTTTATTTACCATGTGAGTTTTAAATCCACGACCTCTATCCCACTATTGAGGGAGAAGAAGTGCTAATCAAGCTAGAGCCCATTGGTGAAATTAGGTGGTATGCTTAACAAAAATTAAATAATGATATGAATATTTCTAGTCATGTCCATAGATTATATATGTTTTTTTTTTTAAGGTAAGCCAAGATTATATACCAATATGTGCATACTGTTACCAAAAATCATGCATGGTCCAGAGCTTCAGCAAAATTTGTGATGTTCTATCAGCTAGCTGTAGACATGTATTAGCCTAGCATTACAAGTCCCAGTCAAGTGAACTGTTAGACTATTTTACCTGGGGATTTAATTACAAATGTTTCATCAGAACTCATGAAACAAAAGAGAAGCTGCTCTGCATAATTACTTGTAGACTGAGAAAGTAGTTGCTAATGCAATATGACAACAAACATGACCAAAGGCTTATGAAAAAAACAAAAGACTGATGAGCGTAACATTTGTAAAAAGGAGCATACGAGTAACAAAATATGAATACTGATACCAACAAAAAGCATGATATTATAGACAAACCCTAGTTTAAGAGGATCTCTATTCTTTATCTGATGTGAAAAAAATTCTTCAACAATTAACTGTTAAGCACATGGCTTCTAATTAATCAACAGTTAAGCACATGACACAATCAATTAATAAGCACGTGATTCTAACCTTCAATTACAAAGATGATACAAAACATTACTAATAAACTACCTCTTATAATAAGCTGCTGGTGTCTAGTACCAAGTGTTAATGCTGCACTGTTGTTGTTACTGGTTCTTACTGATACAAAACTTTACTTACTCGTGCTTACTGGTGCTGCATACATGATGCACTAGCTGGATCATATGCATTAAGTCAAGTTACTTCTCATAGGTTCCTAACATGGAGAACAGTCAGTACCTAGACTTGCTTGGATAGCACCAAGCGAGGAAAGAAAAACCACTAGGAGTCAACACTTAGGGCTGGCTGGAGTCGGCACCAAACCATGGACTAAATTTCAAAAGAAACTTTATTCATCAAAATAATCTCCTTTTCTTGGGGTACATACTTGGCTTATAAAAACTATAATATTCTAATTCATCCGAAAGTGACAAAACATGGAACTCATTACATAACAAATAACAATAAAATTAAAAATAGGTATCATTAATATAGAGATATTAACAATGGCACCATTAAGCATCCATATTAAAGAAAGTCACATTAAGTTCAGAAATGTACTCCACACCATACTTAGGCGCCCATTGGCCTTGTCAGCAAAGCTCCAACCATCTCTCTCCAGCGATGTAGAATACACGGTAAGGAATTAAATTCTTCCACTCCAATATGTTGCATTGATTTAGCAAAGTATAGAGGCAAGGAAAAAAACACAACCAAATGTTATAATTGAAACCAAAACCATGGTAACTATGTCCAAGAAACCTCTTAATGACAAATCATCATGACCCAAATAAGATATAATCTATATTGTATATAAAAGAATAGTCTTTGGCTTTTGTTGATTTCTTTTATAGATGACACAAAAATTTTGAAAGCCCAAATTTTTCTCTGTGATTTATGTTTTTCAAATGAGTTTAAATTCTATAAATATTCCGTATAAACCTAATATATTTACACCCTATATTAGAATATTGCCACATTATAGTTTCTATAAATAATAGAATAAATATTTCTATAAGCAAACACAATCATAATAACAGTCATAAACAGAGGATATATAGTAATAGGCCCAAAATAAACCACTCCATAGACTGAGGTAGAAGTAGTAATAACGTCTAGATGCTTGTTTGGGAGCTAAACTTTTCTTCTTCTTTTTTTGAATAAGTAGAACTTTATTAAAAATATGAACATCACCCTCCACACAAGAAGTACATGCAGGTGGTCAAATCAAGGGAAATTACAATCGTCAAGAAACTTCAACAAATTAGAACTTGAATGGTATGATAATGCAGTCATCCATTCACATAACGAATACAATAAAAGCATCTTAAAACCCGTCATGGACCATTCTAACCCTTCAAATGCTCTATTATTCCGCTCTCTCCATATAACCTACATTAAACCTAAAGGTACAGCTCTGCATAAGTTTCAAATTCACAGGCTGCATAAGTTTGCTTCTTTTAATATTATATTTCTACAAAAGTTTAATTATCATAATAAGAATCGACCATAAATAATTATCAATTGTTACATTATAACCTGAAACCATGAATGAAAACCAAAACCAAGAGATCTAATCTAAATCTAATTATAAAATAAATGCAACTTGAAATCATAATAAGTCTGTTTTTGTCTACATTCTCCGTCATAATAGAATTGACAACAGACCTCATTACTAGTCAAAGATCAGACACAAAATTGTAAAATATCAAACTAGGGTACTCAAACGGTAATCAAATAAAGAGAGATGAAGAAACTACACCGTTTTGAAGACACATCTGTAGTCAATATATTAAATAGCATTCCTTTTAACCGCAGTCTAATATGCTATGCATATTAGAAATCAAATATCAGGGACAAAACAGGGCAGAGCACATTCTATTGTTTATAAAACGTGAGCAAGATTAGTAAATCAGTGACAAACCCAGTAGCCTAAAAAGAAAAAGACAGAAGTTTACATGGGAAAATGCATGTCCTCTGCAAGAACAACATTGTTCAATTTGCCGTTAACCAAATAATCAATTAAATTTTCCAATGACAAAATAGAACCATACAAAGAAGATTGTACATAGAGAACTATGAGGATAACAATATTAATTAGAACAATACAGAAGACACATATGATCATTAATAGGATTTATATTTTTGTGATACGTTAAAAGTTTTCTTGCAAAAAAAGAGGAACTCAACCACACAAAAGTGCACAGGAGAATCCCTTCAAGAAATAGACCAACCCCAGTTAATAAAAATTAATACAAAATTTAAAAGTCTAGTTAATAAAAATCAATAACATTCAAGAACCAGAAAATTCCAAAAGGCAAGAGACCAAAGAAAATCCAAAAAGAAGTTTTTCATTACAAAAAAGAACCAAATCAACAAGAACTTGCAATTCAATTCAAACAAATCAGAATCCCAAAAAAAAAAAAAAAAAAAAAACCCATTAGTCTAAAGCATATGAAAGCACAAAAAACCCATCAGTCTAAACCGTATGAAAGCACAAAAAAACCCATCAGTCTAAACCGTATGAAAGCACAAAAATACCCATTAGTGTTCCTCTCTAACATAGGCATCATCGGCCTCGGCTTCCGTGCCAGCGGCGGCATGGACAACCCCTCACCGGAAAAATATTGTTGTTCCCGAGAAAATCTTCAAACCCTAACCCTAACCCTAACCCTAACACAAACATGCGATATGATATGGAGAATACTGATGAAACCCTAACCCTTTGGGGGGGAGAGAGAGAGAAAGAGAGAGAACTCTGGGATTTGGGGAGAGAGAGAGAAGTCTGGGATTTCAAATTTGGGGATTTGGGAGAGAGAATGAGAGAACCGTTGGGAAGTGTGATGCCATTTATATACAATATTATGTATTATATTTTACGAAACTGCCACACGCCCTGATTTCTTTCTTTTTTTTTTCTATCCCAAATCCAACTTTTACCTTCTTTTTTTTTTCTAAAAGGTATTTTTTTTTGGGGGGAGAGAGAGAGAGAAAGAGAGAACTCTGGGATTTCAAATTTGGGGATTTGGAGAGAGAACGAGAGAGCCGTTGGGATGTGTTACGCCTTTTATATACAAAAATTATGTATCATATTTTACAAAACTGCCACACGCCCTGATTTCTTTTTCTTTTTTTATCCCAAATCCAACTTTTACTTTTTTCTTTTTTTTTCTCTAAAAGGTAATTTTCTTTTTTTATTGACGTATTTTTCGATTACAAAATTACTTAGGGGTGTGACCCGGTTTATATACAAAATTATTTCACTGAAAAAATGCATAAATCATCACATCCTTAGTTATTTTTGTCATTAAAAATTTAGCAACCTTGAATTATTAAAAATGAAAATTATTACCTTGTATGGAAAAAATGGGAAATTAAACTTGACACACGTATGATTAAGCAAGTTTTGATAGCCCTTCCTTTTTTTAAACAATTTCAAAAAGTAATTTTCATCGCTCTATTTTTACAAATATATAATTTTATCATTTTTTATATTTTTATTGATATTATTCTTTTATGAAATGATCATATTCTTCTAATTATTTTTATTATGTTTTATATTTTTCTAATTTCTTTTGGTACAATTAAAATTTTTAAGTTTCAAAATTATTATTCAAATTCTCATTCTCTTAAGGAGATTATTATAATAACCAAAACTTATCATATAATTATAATTGATATAACTCAAATAATTAATAGTACTCTCAACCCAGGCTCGTATTTTGCCATTCTTCTGTAGGTACACTGAATTGGACCGAAATGATCTGAAATGGACTAAATAGATTGAAAGGACCAATATAGACCAAATGGACCAATGTGGACCAAATTGGACCGAATAGATCAACGTGGACTAAATTGACCGAATAGGCTAAATTGGACCAAAGTGGAACAAATGGACCAAATTGGACTGAAATTGACCGAATAGATTGAATTGGGCTAAATTGATCGAAGTATACCAAATAAACCTAATTGAACTGAAATGGACCGACGTATACCAATTTAGACCAAAATTAACCAAAGTGAACTAAAGTAGACCGAACCAGACCAAATTAATGAAATGAACCAAAATAGACCGAATGTCGATCTGTTCTTAGCATAGCCAAGATTGTATTTTGATATAAACTCAAATTATTGCTTCCAAAATAATCAAGTACTAACTCAAACAAAATCAAACCAACGAAAACTATGAGAGAGAGAGAGAGAGAGAGAGAGAGTACTATTTGTAATAGGGAACTAAAAAATATAACACCAAAACATACGAACCCAAAATAGAGTTTTAAAAATTACAATGATTCATCAATATAAAGAAGAGTTATAAGAAATAATCAAAAATTAAGAGAGAGAGAGAGAGAGAGAGAGAGAGAGAGAGAGAGAGAGAGAGAGAATAATAAAAAATTTATAGAAAATAATATAAGAAGAAAAAAAGTAAGATAAAAAATACTGAAAAAACACCAAATTATCCAAGTCATGTTAGTACATTTACTTTTCTTGTCATTTAAATTCCAAGTCATTTACTTTCCTTGTCATTTAAATTCCAAGCAATTTTCTTTTCTTGTCTTTAAATTTCAAGCAATTTACTTTCCTTGTCTTTAAATTCCTAGCAATTTACTTTTATTGTCTTTAAATTCCAAGCAATTTATTTTTGTTGTCTTTAAATTCCTTTAAATTTCAAGCAATTTATTTTTTCATCTTGTATTTTAAATTCCTTTACTTTTAATGCACTTTACTTTCTTGCCTTTTAATTTTTAGCACTTATATTTACTCTTGTTGCTTAAGGCTGCGTTTGTTTCGACAGTAAATAGTTTACGGAAAATATTTTACACCACTGGGCGTGTTTGGATTGTCCCGAAAAATTCAGTCAAACGGAAAATGATTTCCGTTGACTGTAAATCATGCCCCAAAACCCTGTAAAATATTTTACACTTTTATTTTCCCTACAATTGATTTCCATCCCAGGAAAATAGAAGAGAGAGCAAAACAGCAAAACCGACGAGAGCTCTTATCACACATCCAAGCACCGGCGAGAGCTCTGATCGCACAGCCAAGCACCGACGAGAGCTCCGATCGCACATCCAAGCACCGACAAGTCGCACCCCAGCACCAGCGAGATCGTCGCACCCCAGCACCGCCTAGATCATCACCACCCAAGACCGATCCACCCAAAACTGATCTCGTTCTCGACCCAAAGCTCACCTGCGCCGCTGTTCTCTCCATCATTCTCGACCGCCATCGTTCTCGACCGCCGATCTATCTCTCTTTCCCTCAACCGCCGGATTTGATGAATTTTTTTTGTTGGGTTTTGTTTCTCAATCTCAACCGCCTATCTATTGAGAAAATTTGGTATTACATATTTGTTTAGAAGCTGAGAAAATGTGAGTAACAAGTAAAAAATGTGTTTTTTATAGTATTTTCAAGAATACAACCAAACACCAGAAAATATTTTTCAAAGCATTTTTTGAAATGCATTTAAACACTTGAAAATATTTTCATTTCCCGAAAATATTTTCACCTGAAAATATTTTACACCCGGAAAATATTTTACACTGAAACAAACGCAGCCTTAGATTCTTTCTCATATACATTGTTGCCATAAAATAAAAGCTTGGGTAAACAAACCTTTTAAAATGTTTTCCTAAAGAAAAAAAAGGGTCCAATAGCATGCTTTTCCTATATTTGCTAATATGCCATCATACATCTCAAATTCATATTTTGACCCCAAAACTTTTTCAAAGTTATATTTTGATCCCCAAACTTTTTCAAAATTATATTTTGACCCAAAACTTTTAAAAATTGTATTTTGATCCCAAAACTTTTCAAAATTATATTTTGACCCAAAAACTTTTTAAAAATTGTATTTTGATCCCAAAACTTTTCAAAATTATATTTTGACCCAAAAACTTTTTAAAAATTGTATTTTGACCCTAAGTCTTTTCCAAAATTATATTTTGACCCCAAAACCTTTTCAAAATCATATTTTGACCCTATAACTTTTTTCAAAATTATATTTTGACCCCAAAACTTTATAGAAATTACAATTTGATCCCATGATTTTCCAAAATCACATTTTTACCTCATAATTTCCCAAAACCATAGAAATCCTCTTTTAAGTAAATGATTTTTAAACCTTATCTCAAACCCTTCCATTTAAAAAAAAAATGAAGAAACATCAATCTCTTTAATTTAAAACCAATACTTTTCTTCACATCTTTTATCAAGAAAAATCTTTTTTTTATTTATTTTATAAAAACCCTAAAAGAAATTTTTTTTAAGTCTTTTACTAAAAAAATAAGCAAATGTTGTTTTTCAAACAATCCTTTTTTATCAAAATAATTTGTGCTTTTTCCCTTTAGGTGAGCTTTTAAACCATCTATCTTTACATTCATGCATTGTTGTTTTGAATCATTTTCTTCCTTAGAATGCATCTTTTAGAGGTTTGTGCCTTTAATTTAATTTCATTGAACCAATAGGCACTAATCAAGCAAACATGTTCCCTCCTTTTGGCACTAATATTTTTTTCTATTGTGTTTTTTGCACGTTGAGTAAAATAAATATATGGTGAATGACAATAAAGTGCTATTCTTCCTATTCCCCCTCTTTTATTTTTACATTGTAAATACTCATGTTATACATATATGTATTCACATCCTAAATTCGTAGTAAATAAATATTCACATGCTATTGTACATATTATCTCTAACAACATGGTAAAATGTTTCATTCTTTTCCACTAATTTCTCTTGGTACAATTAAAATACCCATTAGTGTTCCTCTCTAACATAGGCATCATCAGCCTCGGCTTCTGTGCCAGCGGCGGCATGGAAAACCCCTCACCGGAAAAATATTGTTGTTGTTCCTGAGAAAATCTGGCAGTCACCTTCCCAAGAAAATCTTCAAACCCTAACCCTAACACAAACATGCGATATGATATGGAGAATACCGATGAAACCCTAACCCTTTGGGGAGAGAGAGAGAGAAAAATAGAGAACTCTGGGATTTGGAGAGAGAGAGAGGGATAGATAGAGAGAAGTCTGGGATTTCAAATTTGGGGATTTGGAGAGAGAATGAGAGAGCCGTTGGGATGTGTGACGCCTTTTATATACAAAATTATGTATTATATTTTACAAAACTGCCACACACCCTGATTTCTTTTTCTTTTTTTTTTATCCCAAATCCAACTTTCACCTTTTTTTTTTTTTTTCTAAAAGGTAATTTTCTTTTTTTTATTGACGCATTTTTCAATTACAAAATTACCTAGGGTGTGACGCGATTTATATACAAAATTATTTCACCGAAAAAATGCACAAATCATCACATCCTTATATATTTTTGTCATTAAAAATTTAGCAACCTTGAATTATTAAAAATGAAAATTATTACCTTGTAGGGAAAAAAATGGGAAATTAGACTTGACACACGTGTGATTAAGTAAGTTTTGATAGTCCTTCCTCCTCTTAAACAATTTCAAAAAGTAATTTTCATCGCTATATTTTTACAAATATATAATTTTATCATTTTTTATGTTTTTTATTGATATTATTCTTTTATGAAATGGTCACATTCTTCTAACTATTTTTATTATGTACTATATTTTTTCTAATTTCTTTTAGTACAACTAAAATTTTTAAGTTTCAAAATTATTATTTAAATTCTCATTCTCTTAAAGAGATTATTATGATAACCAAAACTTATCATATAATTACAATTGATATATCTCAAATAATTTATAGTACTCTCAACCCAGACTCGTATTTTGCCATTCTTCTGTGCACTAAATTGGACCAAAATGATCTGAAATTGACTGAATAGACTGAAGTGGACTGAATGGGCCAATATAGACTGAATGGACCAATGTGGACCAAATTGGAATGAATAGATCAACATGGATTGAATTGATCGAATAGGCTAAATTGGACCAAAGTGAACGGATGGACCAAATTGGACTGAAATTGACCGTATAGATTAAATTAGGCCAAATTGATTGAAGTAGACCAAATAGACCCAATTAAACTAAAGTGGATCGAATAGAGTTTTAAAAATCATAATGATTCATCAACTAAAGTAGAATTGCAAGAAAGAATAAAAAATGAAGAGAGAGAGAATAACCACTTTTTAAGAGAGGATGCAAGAGAGAATAATAATAAATTTATAGATAATAATATAAGAATAAATAAATAAAAAATATTGTAATAATTACCAAATTATCCAAGTCATGTCGATGCATTGTTTAAAACATACTTTGGTTCCCATGGCCAATCCGAAATGGCCTCCAAAACGGAATTCAAAACTTTGGTTGCCAGAACACCATCACATAGCCGTCTAGTGTGAAGTAGCTATGTGAAGGTGTTCCAGCAATATCTTCACTTGTTCCCTCATATTCCTATAAATAGACCCACCTCATTTTAGCAATTTCATGCACAAAAATTCCAAAAATTCTCCTCTTTTTCTCTCTCTTTCTCGTATGAATTTTTCAGGAATCGTTTTTCTCCCTTTTTCTTTATAAAATCTCTCTCCAAACAAAAATTGCTGTCCTCTTTTCCACCATTTTTACACCTCCAAAACCTTAGGCAAGTGGGTAAGTTTGTAAGAAATGGGCTAGCCCCAATAACTTGATTTAATTTTTTTTTTTAATATCCCAAATCCAACTTTTACAATTTTTTTTCTAGAAGGTAATTTTCATTTTTTTTTTTGGATCGCTGCATTTTTTAATCCCAAAATTACCTAGGGGTGTAATGCGATTTATATACAAAATTAGTTCACCGAAAAATGCACTAATCGTCACATCCTTAGATATTTTTGTCATTAAAAATTTAGCAACCTCGAATCATAAGACCACGCCACCTAGAGCTAAAACCCAAATTCTCCATAATTTTATCCAGAAAAACCCATTCCACCCTATCATAAGTCTTGCTTATGTCTAACTTCAACGCCGTGTCCTTAATTTTACCACTATTTTTTTGGTTGATGTGGTGCATCGTATCAAAAGCTACCAAGACATTATTAGTTATTAATCTACCATGAACAAAAGCACTCTGACTATCTTTAATAATTGTTGGCAAAATCTTTTTCAACCTATTAGCCAAAGTTTTGGAAGCAAGTTTATAGACAGCATTACAAAGGCTTATAGGTCGATAGTTAGTAACACGCTCTGGGTTTTTCATTTTCAAGCCCAAAACAATTTGGGTATCATTAAATTTAGGTGGACAAATACCAAAATTCAGAAAATCCAACACTGTTTTAGTAACCACCCACCCAACAGTAGGCCAAAAATGCTGAAAAAATAAAGGAAGCATCCCATCTGGGCTTGGTGCTTTTAAAGGAAACATTTGTTTAAGGGCTTTACCTACCTCAGATTCTTGGAAATCCCCTGTAAGCATTAGGTTCATGGTTGTTGAAACTATAGGCTGAACAGCAGATAGAATTTCAGTAAAATCTGTGGGATTAGAAAAATGGAACAATTCAGAATAGTATTTGAGCACCACCTTCTCTATTTGGGCCCATAATTCCCTCAGTATAATTTTTTTGGAACCATGTGGACGCTTTAGAAAGGAAAAAGCTGGTGATTTTATCACCTGACTGAATCCAACTTAATCTAGATCTTTGGTGCCACATTGCTTCTGCCTTATCTCTCCAACAATTCAATTCCACCCTAGTCTCCCTCATAGAAGCAATAACTTCAGGCGTGACACTTTGAAGTTCCAACCACTCTAAATTTTTTTGAAGTTTAGTCAAATTATTCCCCACGTGACCAACCACAAATTTATTCCACATCTCTAATTTTATGTGATAGTTATCCAAACACTTCACCATAGGAAAATCTAAACCCGCGGTTGAAGCCTCCTACTGCAAGTAATTTTATTTCCATGGTAGTTGGCATAGTCATCTCTTGCTCCTTGTGAACGTTGTTTAGTTTTTTTATTTTTATTGAACATACTTGACTAGTATCCTCTAGTATATATAAAAAAGATTACAATATGAAAAACATACATGAACTAAATGGGTGATCTAAAAATTTAGAAAAAGTTGTTTCCATTAATGAACTTACATAGCCTAAGTACCAAAAACTACTCAGAAATATTGTGTGAGTCAGAACTAGTAAAATTGGGTACAAGAAGAAAAATAGAGTACATTGGGTAAAATTGGGTACATTGTTTAGCGTTTTAACTAATCTTTCTCTTCGCTTCCATGCAATAATGTAGTACTTACTTTTTGGTTGGTTGTATGCCAGCTCTCTAGGTACCTTAGGATCATATAGTGCTTTGTAGTATGCGTTGGACAAATAGAATCTGCTCTTAAGGTTCATGGGTTTGATTAAATCATAGTTCCTCTCTCGTTGTGATTAGGCGTTACTAGTTTGGACTCTTCTAGTAGTTCTTCTTGGGAAAACTTACGGTACCGTTATTACTAAATGTTCACGTTCCTTTGGAGTATAATTTTTGTAGATGCTGAAGTTCTAGGATTGAGTGTAAATTTAAGCCCAATGTTGATTTTGAATCTTTTTATATATTCATCTAGTTAACTCTTACCAAAATTCTTATTTGCAATCAAATATGCAATTCTTATTTAACTATCTGCAATCTATGACCATTCTTTTCCTTTTTCTATTTCCACATGATTTTCTACAAAGAATGGTGGTGTGAGGACTCTTATTTAACATTATAAAAATTTAACCTACAAAAATTAAAGTCGGTACCCAAATATTTGAGTCATTCCTATGGTACTCTTAAAAAAATAATTGGTTAATTTTGTATTTGAGTTATGGGCTATGCTCTTTTATCACTTTCATAAAGTTTCGGATTGTTATCTGCTCTGCCCTGTTTTCCCAAGAAAATAGAGAGGGAAAGAAAATTTGGCCAAAAATGGCACCGCAGCTATTGAAGTTTCACATCGGCAGTATCTCACGTCTGCTTCATAGCACACCAAGCTTGTCTTTTCTTTCTCTTTCCAAAACTCCAAAGCTTTCCAATACACTCTCCATTTCGTTTTATGTGGATTTGTGTTCTGATTAATTGTTGTTTTCTTTTTAAAAATGATTTCAGTGAGATGGGTTAAAGCTCAAATTCAGTCTCTTTAGAAGCTATGTTGTTGCAAGTTTAGGGAAGATTCAACCACCAAAGAAGTAAGCTTTTCTAGCTCCAATAACAATTTTTTAACTTGTTATTGTTTTTCAGTACTTTAAAATGTGAAGTATACACAAAATGTCCATAATTTCAAGCATGATTTCCACTTTTTTTTTTTTTTTTTTAATTATTGATGTCTGCAATTAAAATGTGTACAAATGATGTGTATAGAAAAACCCCGAATTTTGACTGCTTCTAGCTTCTAATTCACAATCTTGCTTAGATTTTGTATTGATTACTCTCTAGGCATTGAATGGAAAGTCTAGGCTTTTGTCTACTATAAGATTAGATCAAGTTACACTTAGGTAACTATTTGCAATTTTTCACCATTTCATAAATTTTTATTACATTGAAGAATTCCCCTATTAAATCACATATTTTCTTTGTTCTTAATATGCATGCCAAATATATTGTTAATCGGATTTTATTTACTATCTTATTGTTATTTTAAAAGTTAAACATACTTGAAATTTAACATTTTATTATGAGATAGTAATTAATCTCTAATCATCTTGATATTCAGCAAGCAAGAGTATAACAAGGCAATGTAATCCAAAGAGTCACAGGTCTATATATATACACACATAAATTTTTTTATTTTGAATGGTTAGACACACACATACATACATATATATTGGTGAATTACGATGCTATTGAACCTATGACCTTACCCTCCATGCCATACTTGGAGGGTAGTGACTAAGCTTGTTGATGATTTGTGATAAAATTGCCTCAATTTTGCCAATTAGATGTTCAATAATGGAAAAGGAAAAGTACTGAAACAATTTTAGGCTTAGTTAGTGGTTGCTCAAAGTGGGAGTTTTGTGCACTAGGACTAAAAGCTTTTTTGCAATAATGAAATGTGTGAAGATTTTTGTTAAAAATGAAACCCAGAATAGAATATGTCAATTTGGTGATGGTAGTGGCAGTAGTAGAATGGTAAAGGCATTGTCTGCACAAACGGAGGCAGTGGTGGTAGTAGTCATCCTAGAAGAAATTCTTGTGATATCTTTAGAAGGAGTAGTACATAAAGTTTGTTGAGGGTCCATAGCCAACCTCAAAAATTATGGGACTAAGGCTTGGTTGTTAATGTTGTTTATGATATATATGGTAGTGTTGGTTGTCAATGGCTACAATGACCGATAATGGTGGAGGTGATGTAGTTGATGCTTATGTGGTCACTTCTTGGCATAAATTTTTATAGTGGTAGTAGTCTCATCAGATTCATGGAGTAGGTGGTGGTGATGTCATTGTGGTTGTTGATGAAACTATGGTGTAGAGCATCAGCAAAAAAATATATTTGTTTTGAGTGAAAGAAACTTATCTCTCTTTTCTCTAGTACAAGATTAGGATCAAGTTATACCTGGTAACTATTTACAATGTTACAACATTTCATAAAATTTTTTTTAGATTGAAGAATTCCACTGTTAAATCGCACATTTTCATTGTTTTTGATATGTTCATGAAATTTCCTGTTGATAAGATTTTATTTACCATCTTATATAGTTATATTAAAGTTAAAAATACTTGAAATTTAACATTTTTTATGATGAGATAGTAATTAATCTCTGATCATCTAGATATTCTACAAGCATGAGTTAAGCTACTGTAGGGGTTAAATTAACAAGAACTCAGTCAGTAGGGGTTAAATTACTGGTTTTCCATGGAAAATGTTATTTGTTTGGCCATTTAAAGTAGAGGAAATGGAGCTGCCAGTAACTCTAATCTGAACAAGACCTTCTCCCCAATCCCCAATGTGTACAGATGGCGGGGAGGAATAAAACCTTGAGGGGATGTGCCATCAGGCCTCCCAAAGAGGACAATATCATGCACACGAGGGCACCCAAATGTGATGAGGCCTTCTCTGTACAGACTTATCAGATATAAACTAACCAATATGTTATGAACAACTATATTGTGTTATTGATCATGAGAGAATGATTTTTTTTAAATGAATTATGAAAAGTTAAAAGCTCTCATGAAAAGAAGTTTTTAAGGAAAAGAAGTTTCTGAGGAAAAGAAAAGTTGTTCTTTAAATATAAAAGCTTCTGAAGTTCTGTTGTGCTTTAAAGATAAAAAATCTGATGAAAAGGTTTTAGTGTTTTGTAAAGATAAAGTTTCTGATGAAAGTACAAGTTTATGTTAAAAAGTTATCAGATATCTGTTCTTTATGAAACGTTAAGTTTGATGACCATGAAAGTTATAATATTTTATGAGAAGAAGTTTATAAAGAAAAGTTTTCTTATTCGGCAAAATGTTTCTAGTTTAAGACAACGTTACCAATAATTTGATTTAAGTTAAAATGATTATTTTGTAATGAGAATACATACATATTTATTTTAAACAATCAATATTATATTTGGTGACTTTGTAAGAAATGAAAGAAATTAAATCCAAAAGGTTTTGGTAATATTATTCTGATAAAAAAAGGGAGAACAATTATTTTCCTATGAAGAGCGTATAAGTTATTGTTATGAATAATATAAAATACTATGCATGAAAAGATGTTCTCCTATCTGAATATTCATAGAATGAAATGATTTGATTTACATGCATCCTTATTAAATTCTTATGTATCTTACCTTTACTGAGCTATGTAGCTCACCCCTTCCACTCTTTTAGTCAACAGGTTTTATTTTGGAGCGGAGCCTTAGTTGAGTTTTGGAAGGAGCTAGTTTTAGTTTTAATGTATAGATCCCAAATTAGCATTTGATGATTAACTTTGTAGTATTGTATATTTTAGGATCTAATGATAGTTATGTACCTTAAAGTATTAAGAGATGTTTTATGCGAATTTTCATAATTTGAATAACTCGTGGATTGTGTTATCGATTGAAGTACAATGTAGATACTCTGAATATCAAGTGAAAAGTTATCTCAAAAAGTAAAGAAACAGGAATTATAAGAAAGAGGGAAGCTTTTGTAAAAGTTAAGTTGGTTCTTGTTAACATCAAGTTTAAGCTTAATATTAGCATGCCGGTTATGGTCACAAGTTCGGGTATCGGGTTTGGGGCGTGACAGTTTCACAGTAAAAAACCTAGGGAGAAACCTTCCTGAAAAGCAATTTACTATAGTAAAGAGAAGTTTCAGATCTGGTACAAAACCTTTGTCCCTAGACTATATAATCCCCGTAGATGAACTTACAGCAGAAACCTTCTACCGCTTTAGAACCTCTGAACTCTTCAATATATGAATGCCATCCTTTTTGCACGGATCCCAGTACGTGACTAACCAATGATGCACAGTTCTCAGTACGTGACTAACTCACCAACTTGAAGAAGATGTTGGCTGCAAAGTTTTTCACTTCATCAACAGTGAAGATCAAGAAGCACTTGGTTACAAAACCCTAAGGCGCAAAGACGCAGTAGTTTCTTTCTGAGAGAATAAGGCATCGGTCACCTTTTGCATATGTTCTCCTTGTATATTCTTGTATGACAGCCTTTAAAATAAGCCTTATATATGTTTAGAGTTGTGAGAAAAGAAACCCTACATAAATACATAAGCATGGGTCGAAAATCAGATCTGAAAAACTGATTTTCATATCTGTTGCGAGCTATTGAGAGGTATAGAGAGCTATCGAGCCAGCTATCGAGATTTAATGAATCAGCACTTCTTCACTTGCGAGCTATTGAGAGGTATCGAGAGCTATCAAGAAGCTATCGAGCCTATTTGTTGCGAGCTATCGAGAGCTATTGAGAAGTTATCGAGCATCCAAAAGGTTTCTCGATAGATCGAACTAGCTATCGAGAGCTATTGAGAATGCGATAAAAAGAAGCTGAAGGGTCTCAATAGATAGCCTAGCTATTGAGAGGTATCGAACAGCTATCGAGTTTTAAAATCCAGCACTTTCTCACTTGATTCTTGGATAGACTTGCATGGCTTTAACACTTGAACTTGAAATCTTGTTCCTTGAAGTATTAAACACATCCTAAATTTACCCAATTACAAGTAAAGTGCGTTTTGTCAAAGGATTAACCAATTATATAAAATCTTGACATATGTTCCTAACATCGAATCACATATATCCTAACATCAAGCATCAACAAAAAATACTTGTTTTGAGTAAAATAAACTTTTCCCTCTTTTGGTTGTAAGAAAGTCCTTTACTAAGACAATTTCTCCCCCATTCGTGGAAATTGAATAGAACTTATATTTAATATGTTGTTAGAGAAGCTTCTATTTTATTTTCATTTTTAAGCTGGATTTCTTTATTAGTGTAGATGCAATTTTTCTATATTTACCCAAGGATTATTAATATGATGATCCTTCCACGTCCACTTTTTTATAAGAATTGTTGATCATTAAAGATTTTATTGGTAATAACTAATGACTTCTTTAGGTGGTTGACAAAATTCATCGAGATGAACGTGTTTGTGTGATAGAAAGGACAAATTTAAGATACTTTTCTGAACTCCCCCAAAAAGTCGATTTGCCCATCCTTCATCTATTAGCATGGGAGATTTGAAGTATCAAGTGATTGTAAGTTGTGTTTTTGACAGTCGCAAGTTGTAGTAATTATAGGGATAATGTTTTTAGATTATATATGGCAAAGAAGAGGAAATACAAATCAAGAATTTTGTATTGGCCATGGAATCCAAATAATTTGGTTGATCATAGCAACGATTTAATTATCTCTCTATTTTGTTGTGCCTTAATTTAAATTTACTAATTTTCTCTTCCTTCCTATTTTTTACCTTCATCAAAATGGTGTTACCTAATTTATTTTATGTTGAAAAACTTAAGCGAAAGGACTTGGTTAGGTATCCTGTACCTTTATGCCCAATAACTATGTAATGGATCATTTTATTTATGTGCTTCATTTATATTTTAATGATGTTAATGTTGTTCTTGTCACAATTGTTGACCTATGCACTTAGCTTTATCCGTCATGAATTAGTAAAGAAAGTTCTGGAAATATTTCTTATCTTGGTTGTATTCAATGTTAATTGTGCACTAAAGTATTTTGATGTTGAAGGATTACTATGTTTTGCTAATGTTTTGTTCTAGATTGACTGGCTAATGCAATTGTTTGGTAGTATCCTATAATAGAAATGTGACACTTGGTTCCCTATTCTATGTAGTATAAGCTCAACAAACAGACAACATGGGAGAGATTACTAAAAGTCCTCAATGACAAGCTCACTGAAAAGCAGTTCTCTTTAAAGGTAGAAAGTTGATTATAAACATCGTAATTGCGAATTCAATTGCTCTTTTAGCTGTTAGGACTTCTACTTCTTCCCTATCTCGAACTGCACCACCTTTTTGAACATAAAGCAATGAGTTGCTCATCTTAATTGTCTCAGATGACAACAATGACGCTTGAGGATTGATCATCAGTGAACACTATTCCATTGCATGCTGTACTAGAAGGAGAGGCTCAGCACATTGGCCACCCTGCTTATCACCTTGTTTAGTTGATGCCAAATGATCCGTACTTGTATTGCAAAATACTCCAATTCACGCTTTAACTCATACAATTGACTAAAATATAAATTCAGTTTAATTTTAATATTGACCATATTATTTTCGAAATAATAATTCGAAATTAAATTCATGCCAATGAGGTCTAACTTGACTGGGATTAGGATTTTTTAGAGTTTTTAAGTTACTTCACTATGAAGTTTTTAAAATCTTATTTATCAATTTTGCAATTAGTTGATAAGATGTGCCCAATATCATCAAAATTTTAAATAGATACCAAAATGATAGTAGTCAAAGGTTTTTTTTTTTTTTTTTTTCAAAAATAAATGTATTAGTGTGCAGGTAACTTATCAATAAATAAAAGCTTTTAAAAAAATAAAAGCAAAGTTCAATTTTGTAATCTTCTCATTTATCTATTGGGGAATAATGGGAAATTACACTTTCCCCTAAACTAATGTCTGTGTAACACTTTACACCTTACCGTCTATTTGGCAATTAAGTTGGATAGAGAAAGTCATGTAAGTCACACGCATGACTTGTTTTTCCGACGAACTTAACTACCAAATAGACGGCAGGGTACAAAATGTCACACAAGCATTAGTTTAGAGGGCTGATCATGCATTCTTATAATTTAGGGGGGGTAATTGTAAACGGAAG
The DNA here is from genome assembly GCA_028535165.1 of Quercus tomentella. NCBI lineage: Eukaryota > Viridiplantae > Streptophyta > Magnoliopsida > Fagales > Fagaceae > Quercus > Quercus tomentella. Next base: position 30,508,995 of record JAPQVY010000068.1, on the reverse strand, counting down.
TATAGACTATGAGGGTAAAGTGTTAATTATCTATGAAATGAGTTTGTGGATCGAATGACAAATAATATTCTATTTGTAGGAAGACATGATTGTTAATGAAATAGAGAACATTAAATACCACAACAAAATTTTCAAATTATTAATTCAAAAAAAAAGTTATTAGGTAGTGTAATATTACTTAAAGTTACACAAAATTTAACTTAAACCTTTTTATATGTTTTCCATAGGTGGAACATTTTTGCAAAATAATAAAATAATTAATGCTAAAGGGTTTAGCAAAAGAATTGTCAAATGCCTTGTAGCTGAATTGGCACCTTTCCATATACAAAGTGCTTGGGGGTTTAGGGGGGAAAGGGTTCGAGCTGCGGGGTTAGTAGCATGTTGTAATTATTTCTCAAAAAAAATTAAAAAAATTTAAAGGTTTCTCACGATATTTATCTGTTTTTGAATTGTGGAATTCTCACATTATTAAGTATATATATATATATATATATATATAAAGGAGTGAGGCTAATTTTTACAAAATTTATTTTATAGAACAATAAACTAGTTATAAAAAAAAAAAAAATTAAAAAAAGGAGTAAGAAAATAATAAAATGACATATCAAATTTTAAAACATAAAATAAAAAGATACTTAAAATAGTAATTTACAAACTATTCTATCATTTTTGTATTGTAAAAAGGCAAACAAACCATTTAACCCATAATCTTGCTAAATGGGCAAGCTTTTATAATGTTGACAACTTTGTTTTATCTCTCTTTCTAATTAGGTCTTTTATTTAGAAGTGGGAGAGGTCCTTCCTTCATTCTTATCTTTTCTATCTTCTTATCGTTATCAATTATTTCTTTAAAGAAGAAAAAAATTATGTTTCAAAAAAGTTAATATGCATTAGCTAGTAGAAGCCTTACCTAGTCTTTCCATAGAATAATTAAATGATTTTCTAAAGAAAAAATGCAACTGTAATTATGAAGTTTCCAATTAATGTCTCCTTAAATTTACACTTTAGTATTCTAAATATATATATATATATATATATATATATATATATATATATATATATATATATATTTGTTAATTGAGTTATAATTCTTTTGTATATTGAAACCCTCATTTATTTTGTTGTCAAGGACAATTTTTTAAAGGGAAAAAAAATGAAGAAAAAGAGCTTAAAATGCCTTTGGGTTCTTAGAAAAGCAATAATGAGAAAGTCAAACTCAAAATTCAAATATTTTTTAATATAGGCTATTGGTCCTCTACCATTACAAGCTTAAGGTACTAAACAATAGAAAAATAGCACAACACATAAAATGCATAAGCTTAGAACTTTTATTTACATATAAGAAGAAGGGAAATTTGAGAAAGGTGGTGAGGGAGAGAAGAAAGACTTGTGTGTACCATTATTTTCTCCCCATGACTTCATAATCTTTAAACATAGAAACTCTTTGTTTGACAACTCCCATTTGTGACTTGCACTTATGTGTAATATTTTAATAATGAGAAAGTTGTCAAATTACTTAAAAAATGATACATCATTATTCCATTAGACATATAGGCAAGGAAACATATATATATATATATATATATACACACACACATTTTTTTTTTTGAGAAAAACATAGGCAAGGAAACTAATGGACGTTAAACCATGGAATGAATACTTATTAAACTCAATCGGTCTTGAAAAACCATAGAGCGAAATAGGATGACTAACTTGATAAGCTCTATACTTTTTTTTTTTTTTTTTTTTTTTAAGTAATAATAAACAAGTTATGTATTCTATGTTAAATTTAATGACCAATAATATCAATTTTAGCTCTAGATTTCTTACAAAGAGCACATATCATAATATAATAGAATATTCAATTCAACATAGGCATGTGAAAATGAAATGATAATAATTAAAATATGATAATTTAGCTCAATGATATCAAAATGAATGGGTAGAGAATCTAAACTCTAAACTCCATACATAATGTAAAAGCTACTCAAATAGCAAATATATCAAATTAAATAAAAAACATGTATTTACAACCACAATTAGCTAAGCTAACTCTCTCTTTAGCTAAATACATAAAAAAAAAAAAAAAAAAAGTAATTACATCCACATTATCCTACTCTCCCTACACTATCACTCTTTTTTGTCATGATGGACAAAGGGTGATCACTAAATTTCATCAATCTATTTATTTATTTTATGGGAAACAAAAATCAACTTGATTTCACTCCAAACACTACTTATTTTTTAATATATAGTATCCGTTTGGATAGCGAGTCCAGTGTTTTTTATAGGTTCCTTATACTGTTCACGGGACTCACAAACCTTTTTTTTCACAAAACTTTCATTAAAAATGAGTCTCACGGTACTATTCACACATTTAAAAATTATTTTGTTACAGTATTTTTAGCAATAAACGATATCCAAACAAACCTATATACTAATAAATTTAGCCTTTTTTTTTTAGTGGGCTAGAAAATACTATCATTTATTCAGTTTCAAAATTTTAATAACAACGGGCCCAATTAAAACGAGCATAGGCCCATACCGTTGAGCAGGGATCCAAGTCCAATTCTCTCTTTTTGAATTTCAAAAAATATTACCGTTGAGTTTAGCAACATTCAAAAACAGAGAGAGAGAGAGAGAGAGAGAGAGAGGAATCGGCAAAAGGTGAGGAGTGCTGTCTCCGTTTGCTACATATCTCATCAAAAACAGACAAAACCTCAACCGGTGGAGACTCCGCTCCACTCCCACTCTCTCTACCCATTCGCAGCACAGGTTTCTCTCTCTCTAAAATTTGTTTCTATGCTTTGATCAAACTCAATTACTTTCTCTATTAATTTTGACCCAGTTGGGTGTCAAGAACAACGCTAAGATACTTGCCAGTCGGGTCTGTGTTGAGGAGGGAAAGTCCTTGGGGGTGGAGTTGATGGCTGAGGAGGAACGCTCTAACGGACTCAGCCGAGTCAAGTGAGTATTTTTCAAGCTATTGTGATTGCTTTTTTTGATCATGGGTTTTCTTAATTTTGACGAGAATGTGTGCTGTTTAAGTTTTTGTGGGTGCTTGTCAGGCGTTTGGATTGTTTTTTGTGATCGTGCATTTTTTTTTTTTTTGGTTGATGAAATGGAGATGTTTTCTTGGTATGGTGGATTTCTGGTATTTCGATGAGCAAAGTGTTCTAATTCTGGTTTTATCTATTTGTTGGGTCTATAGTGGTTGCATAGTTTCTCTCTATTATTTGTTTTGTTGTCTTTTGGATTGTTAGTTTTGATGGATTAATGAGTTTTAAATGACACTGTGACTTGGGAATTGAATTGCATAAAGAAAATTGAGTTATAGGGCATAACTGTATTATGGTTGTTCTCAATTTAAGGACTAGAATTTCTCAAGAAACACTGTAAAATTTGTTTCTTTACTTTGTTTCTCTGATCCATAGGGTGATGGAGCAAAAGGGTTTTGCTTTCTGCCATGGTCACAGGTTCTTGCACAGGTAATTTTCATGCCAAGTCAATATCAGATGGCGCATCTGGTGTTGGGTCTTCTGCTACAAAAGCTTCTCGTATTTCAGAAGCTGCTCAGCTGCAACAGAAGTTGATTGGTCAAGTATAAAGGATCATTAACCTATTCTTCAAAATTTATTGAATCTGTACCAACTGTATGCAACAAGGTTTAATTCATATCCATGGCATAGCAAAATTGAGGACATTACAGCTGGGCATGATATATGAGCAGGATAGCTACATGTCAATTGCTTTTTTCTTTATCACTGAGTGAGGAATCAGATTGTATGCAAAATTTGAATTTTAAATTTTCATGGTAACCTCTTCTGGATGTGGTTGCAGTGGTGCACACAAAATTTAAAGTTGTTACACTAGATTTTGTGTCACCTTGACGGCTAGAAATTCCTTATGATGT